>CM029020.1:174935759-176423259 GCA_016801055.1 Panax notoginseng | reverse complement strand
CTGAAATTTTAATATGAGTTTTTTTTATCAAAATTTGAAACTTTTTGTGTCGGGATTACTATTCACGTATATGGCACTATTCACCGAAAAATAAAATTTTCTCTTTTTGTCCAAGATGTCTATTATGGTTACTATCTTTGATTGTATCCATGTTTTGATCTTTATTTTTGAATTCTGCTTCACAATTGATTATTATGAAGTATTATTGATCTTGGATAAACTGTTATACGAATCCCTAATATTTATTCTTTTATCTCACTGGATTCGTTTTTTTTAAAATATTTTTCATCATCCTTAGTCCTAAATGATGATACTACTGAATATCTTTGGCCTGTAGTGCAAAGATGTATGATTACCTGATGAATATCTTTGGCCTGTAGTGCAAAGATGAACAGGTGTTGAGATGAACATGACTGACTGGTGATACAAATGAATATCTTTGGCCTGTAGTGTAAAGATAAATATTTGGTTGAAGATGATTATTAATTGATATTACTGGGATAAAATATTGATGATGGACTTTTAAATCTTAGAAGATAGTAGAATTCATTCTCTACTTGACTCTTCTAATGGTTTGCTGTTTCCGCTGCAGTTGTTGATCTAAAACTTGTTGTCAATTATATTCTATCAGATTTTTCTCTGTTGAATACTAATGATAATTTGTTGTATATTATCTTAGTTATAATATTCTTTACTGGGCTAGTTGAGCTCACCCTTTTCTTTTTTGTTCCATTTTTCTTCTTAGGAGGTGAGAACATAGCAGGATCTAGTCGGGGTATGGAGTGATGATTCTAAAAAGATATTTTAGATGTCCTCACTATTTCTGTAAAATAGTGTTTGAATAATTGTAATGAGGACTTACTTGAGTGTGGATATTGTCTAGAAGACAATATTTATATTTAAACTCACAGTATGTGTTGTCGTATTTTGCACGACAATTGTATTATTGAAGTTGTAGTTTGTTTTTTTTGTACCATGTATTTGGCGACTCAGAATGGGTGTTGTATACCTATTTTGGGGGCGTCACATTTTATTATTATGATCAACGACTGAAAAGTTGGTTACTGGAATAGTGTCCGTGAATGGCAACCGATTGCCACGGATGGGGACCATATATATATATATATATATATATATATATATGTTAGAGAAAATGAATGGACACTATATATATAAACTTATCTCAAAAATACATAAATGAATTTGTCAAGGCTAGTACTTTGTACTATGTCCTTAAGGCAATTATGCCTTCCTTATCGTGCTCAGAGTTGATAGCACTTGTCTCCCATGATACAATGACATCGTATACTATAGCAGCACTACAAATAGTATACTCAACAAACCAATGAAAATGCTTTGAATTTCTCTCTCAAATGAACTATGAATAATGAAGACTATAAGACTAGAATACTTGATGTTTTGCTGAATTAAATGATCGAAGTTGTTGCACCCCTTATCTATTTATAGGAGGGTTAGTGACCCATCAGAAGGGACATAACCCACTGAAAATACACATTTAAGCCAAAAACGACGTAGTTTTTGGCTTTAACAGAAAGGGCGAGTCTATTCGTGCTAAAAATGACATAGTTTTAGGCTTAGCAGAATAAAAACGACGTTGCTTAGGTTTTGTAGAAAAGGGCACGTCCGTTCAAGCAGATAGCGCTTCCCAAAACGTCTCATTATTGACGCGTCCGTTCGGCAGATAATGCTTCTCAAAACGACACAGTGTTGATAATAAATAATATTTATCAAAACGACACAATTTTGATAATAGAACTAAAATAAAATATCTAAAAAATCTATATACAAGTACCCAGACCCACGAATCATAAACCTCTAGCCTCGAGCCACGAGATCGAGCTCAACCAGGCCAGGCCAGTCGATCGGCAGCAATAGTATGCAAGTGTGGGTTCGAACCAAGTCTTGGCTAGGTTCTCTCCTTTTCACAAAAGTGGGGTGCCTTTTGGGGCCCAAACTTATGAGCAACTTTAATGTATATAAAACCATTTAATATTTAGTTCTTAACCGATGTGGGACATAGCTTCCCAAAAATATTTATTATTATTTCCAATAGTGATCGTTGGGAGTTAATTTCTCATTCATTACTCCATGAATTTGAGCTTCCAAATAATTAATTTAATCTACTCATGGAGTAGAACACGTTGATATATGGAATCATTTCAACTAATTAATGACAATTTAGGCTCAAATTCTAATAATCCCCCACATGAATGAAATTGACTGCCAACCTTATACAAATGTTATGTAGACTCTGAGAGAGAGACATAATTGTAAATTATCTGCATAGAGAGGTAGCAATTTCTCAGGAAATTTGTTGCTAATATGCCAAGAACATAATAAGTGATAAGTAGAAGGGAGTACCTTAGCAATAGCATTACTAATGGCTTTGTCTTTTTCAGTGATGATGGTTATAGGTGTCTTGTAGTCCATGGCTTCGAGCCATGTCTCTAATACCCAAACGAAAGTGTCCTCTGTCTCATCCCTTAACAATGCAAACCCAAACAATATAGATTAAAAATGGTGGTTGATCCGATAAAAGGAACAAATGGCATGTCATACTTATTTGTCCTGCACGTACTTTCAAATGTCACAACATCTCCGAAATGTTGATACATAAACCTTGATCGGGCGCCAACCCACAAAATGCATGCTATACGATTTGTTTCATCTGGTTTGACACGATAAAAAAATTTACTCGAACTTTCAGATCTAAGTTTTTTCAAATAATTTATAGCAGCTTGTGCATCATTTTCATTTGTAGAATCACGTCTTCAATCTCTCACCACATTTTGAACATTAACATTAGTAAAATGAACATTTTGCAACCCGCGACCAATTGTGCTCAAAACGTTCATCATCTTACTAGGTCTAATACTAGACTTATTTAAAGTGTCAATTAATTTTCTTGGAACCAGGGTAATATTTCTATATGTCTCAATCAAATCTACCTTGGTAGGGGTGACTAGGTGATGATTGTGCTCTAATTCAATAGTAGAAATACACCAATTATTTTCTTTCTTATTATGAACAACATATATTCTAGCTTTGCATAATGTGTATCCAATAGAGTCTCGCTGCCTAGTTATTTTCTTACTACCATCTTCATCATCAGGTAAACTCTTTACAAAAGTTGGTGTACTGGCTTTTTTACAAACATAAAACCTAAACGACACATCATTAGTACCAGCATGTTTATGACTAGTTGGAATTCTATTCTCAAAACTATTTTTTTTAGCATACGACCTGTAAAAAAATTCAACTTCTTCCAACTTAGAAAATAATTGACCAACGTATGACACCATTTCAGATTTACTACTTTCAACTTCACTTACAAAATCAGATATATTTTCACAATCTAAACTAGGAACAGAATCTTAAGAACTTGATACAAAACTTTTATGAGCAGGTATGTTGTGTGTCATTCTGAAATAAGAAGGAAGAATCGCTGGATAAGAACTTTAACTTGAAATTGAGAGTTAAAGTGGACAACAACATCAACAAGAAAAAAGATCTGAAAAAAGGAAAAAAATATCGAGAGGTGTAAGACCCCAACTTTTATAAATAAAGATGAATTTTCTATAAATATCATTTTTGAATATTATGGAGTTAATTTGATATAATGTTATAGTTGTGGGTAATATTTATAAATTTTGCAAAGTACGCAAGTTGTTATATAATATTCGATTGGTCGGGGAATATTCGTTTTAATAGGGAATATTCGTACAACGGCACAATCATTGATGGACCCCACAACAGAATTATTGTCGGATTGAGAAAACGACAAAAATATTTTATTAAAAAGAACGGCGAAAGTTTTACCATTGATACTGTTGAACTACTCGGTAGTAAAAGTACAGTAATACGTGTGGTTGCATAGTAGCACACGGTATTGATTATTAATGCTTATGTGAGAAGTCACTCAGTTTGATTCAATTATTGTCAGTTAATAATATGAATTATTTAGCTATAATGACGTTTTGTTTTATTCGTATTATTAACGTAATAAAATAGAAACATCTTTTTATATAAAACAAAATACTTTATTAAAGTTATTCTATAAATAGAATATATTATATTTTATTTAAAAGATTTTTCTTTAAATATGGACCGTCAGATTAAAGTAATCAATCTGGACCGTTCATGGATTAGTTACTATGCATTCTATTTTTCTATAAATAGCAGCTCATTCCTTCATTATTTCTTACGAATTCACAGAACTCTAGAGAGAGAAACTATAGAGAGAGAGAAGAAGAGTATTCTGCTACTTAACTACTTCCTTATTTTAGCTCTTCTTTAAAGCGGTAAGGGGTTTATTCTTTCTTATTCATGAAGAGAACTTTTGTTATTCTATTTCTTATTATTCTGTTGGAATAACCTGTATACGCGGTCTACCCTATACTTGGTGACATTCTTTTATTATTCTATTGGAACATTATGTCCGTGTGTTTTACACCGGACCTGGTTCCGTCTTTATTATTATTCTGTTGGAACATCCTGTCCGTGTGTTTTACACCGGACCTGGTTTCGTCTTTATTATTATTCTGTTGGAACATCCTGTCTGTGTGTTTTGCACCGGACCTGGTTCTGTCTTTGTTATTATTCTGTTGGAACATCATGTCTGTGTGTTTTACACCGGACCTGGTTCCGTCTTTATTATTATTCTGTTAGAACATCCTGTCTGTGTGTTTTACACCGGACCTGGTTCCGTCTTTATTATTATTCTGTTGGAATATCCTGTCTGTGCGTTTTACGCCGGACCTGGTTCCATTATTTATTATTCTGTGGGAATAACCTGTCTGTGAGGTCTATCGCATGCATGGTGATTTCTTTTGTTATTCTATTCTTTAATATACTCGGTTGGTTAAGTTTTGACTTCTATACTCCATGAAATTTGTGAAATATCCTTGATAATTGCGTTTCATCCAGTATCTTTTCATGAAAATATTCTTCTAAGCATTCTTGAATTTTACTCCACAAAGCAGTATCATGTTGACAATTTGGACGTTGTTAATTCTTGGATAATCATGACCGTAATGTTACAAATGATGTGGTAAAAGTCCTCATTGGCCCGTAGTGCGTTGATGGACAGTTGTTGGCATGATCATGACCATTAATGAATACACGAATATCCTTGGCCGTAGTGCAGGGGTGATTCGATGATGTGAATTATTTTATTAAGCTGAGTCCCAGCGATCACAGTGTTGAAAAACCTTTTAAATCATAAAAGATAGTAGAGTTTATTTTCTACTTGACTCTTTTAATGGATTGCTTGTTCCGCTGCAGTTAAACTTGATGTCTATTATATTTTATCAGTTTAACATTGTTGAAGGCTAATGATAATTTATTCTGCATTATCTTAGTCATAATATTTCTTACTGGGCTAGTTGATCTCACCCTTTCTTTCACTGTTCTCTTCAGGAAATGAGAACGTAGCTGGGGTAAGTCGGGGAACGGAGTGATGGTCCGAATGATAGTATTAGTTAGTAGTCCTCACTATTCTATGTAATGGCGTGTTAATAGATGTAATGAGGACTCCTTTTGAGTATGAATACTCTCTAGAAGATAATATTTGTATTCAAACTCACAGTTTATGTTTTGTCGTATTGTACACGACAGTTGTTTTAGTAAGTTGTATTTGTATTCTGTACTATGTATCTGACGACCCAAGATGGGTGATGCATACCTAATTTTAGGGGCGTCACAAGAGGAAACCTAGATCTGAGATCTGAGAGAGGAAAGGTTGGAGATATAATTCAACAGCGGAGGAAACAAGCAAGGAATTAAAAAAAATGTTGGCTGCCGCTACAACCTATAGCGGCAGGACATTCACCATCAGTCAACATAAAAATCCGTGAAAGGTAAAAGTAAAGGCAAAAGTTAACAACTTTGTCATAACTTTGTCGCAAAAGTTGACAACTTTGTTATAACTTCGTCATAAAGTTGTCATAAAAAAGCTGTTATAAGGAACATAAAATCTGTAAGCTACCTAGGGAGCCTGTAGCGACAGGGAGGGTTTATTATGTGAGGGGAAATTATGTAATAAGCCAACGAATTTGGAGAATTTGGACTGCCGCTATAGTCTGTAGTAGCAGGGGGTTAAATTTATTTAATATGGGCCTTATAATGTATGGATCAACGGCTATAAACTTGGTTGTTGAACAGTACCTAAAGCAACCAGTTGCCACAGATTAAATCCATATACTATATATATATATATATATGTGTGTGTGTGTGTGTGTGTGTGTGTGTGTATGTGTGAGAGAAAGAGAGAGATTCCCCTCCTGTCGAGTAGCGACAGAGTTGTTAGAATATAGAGGACATTTTCGTAATATGTCCTGCCGCTACAAAGAATTTTACTGTCGCTACAATTTGTAGCAGCATGGGTTAAATTTTCATTAATCTCAACCTTTTATTATTATGATCAACGACTGAATAGTTGGTTGCTGGAATAGTGTCCGTGAATGGCAACCGATTGATATATATATATATATATATATATATATATATATATATATATATATATATATATATATATGTTAGAGAAAATGAATGGACACTATATATATAAACTTGTCTTGAAACTACATAAATGAATTTGTCAAGGCTAGTACTTTGTACTATGTCTTTAAAATAATTATGCAGTCCTTCCCGTGCTCAGAGTTGATAGCACTTGTCTCCCATGATACAATGGCATCGTATACTATAGCAGCACTACAAATAGTATACTCAACGAACCAAAGAAAATGCTCTGAATTTCTCTCTCTAATGAACTATGAATAATGAAGACTATAAAACTAGAATGCTTGATGTTTTGCTAAATTAAATGATCGAAGTGGTTGCACCCCTTATCTATTTATAGGAGGGTTAGTGACCCATCAGAAGGGACACAACCCACTAAAAATACACATTTAAGACAAAAAAGACGTAGTTTTTAGCTTTAACAGAAAGGGCGAGTCTATTCGGGCTAAAAATGATATAGTTTTAGGCTTAGCAGAACAAAAATGATGTTGTTTAGGCTTAGCAAAAAAGGGCACGTCCGTTCAGGCAATAACAAAGTTTTGGGGCGTGCATTCAAGCAGATAGCGCTTCCCAAAATGTCGCATTATTGACGCGTCTGTTCGGCAGATAATGCTTCTCAAAATGACACAGTTTTGATAATAAATAACATTTATCAAAATGAAACAATTTTGATAATAGAACTAAAATAAAATATCCAAAAAACTATATACAATTACCCAGACCCACAAATCATAAACCTCTAGCCTCGACCCACGAGATCAAGCTCGACTCGGCTAGGCCGGTCGGTTGACGGAGACGGTGTGCATGTGTGGGTTCGAACCAAGTCTTGGCTAGGTTCTCTCTTTTTCACAAAAGTGGGTTGGGGCCAAAACTCATGAGCAACTTTAATGTATATAAAACCATTTAATATTTAGTTCTTAATTGATGTGGGACTTAGTTTCCCAAAAATATTTATTATCATTTGCAATGGTGATTGTTGGGAGTTAATTTCTTATTTATTGCTCCATAGATTTGAACTTCCAAATAATTAATTTAATCTACTTATGGAGTATAACACGTTGACATGTGGAATCATTTCAACTAATTAATGACACCCACTTCAATTTAGGCTCAAATTCTAATAATCCCCCACATTAATGAAATTGACTACCAACTTTATGCAAATGTTATGCAGACTCTGAGAGAGAGAGAGAGAGACAGAATTGTAAATTATCTGTATAAAGAGAGGTAGCTTTTGGCTTTGAACCTTCCCTTGTGAAAGACTATTGGGTTTACTGGTTGTCCAGTGAACGTGATATCTTGAATTGTCCAATCGTTTATGTAAATCGAGACAATAGTAATTCACACAGAATCTTTCCAGACATTATTTGGTTCTCATAATTTTGTTCATTTTGGCCCTGAACAATCCCTAATTTATAAGTGCTTTAGAGAAGTATAACCTTATCCTTCTCACAGAATTGGCCCAGGTCATACTCATATAGGTGATTCTTAATAAGAGTATCCTGTTATACCCCACTTGTTTATTAAGATTTTAAAATCATTAAAAGCATTACTTATCTTGTAACAGTTGCAGGTATCATTATTCGATATCATAGAAATGAGCAGAAGAAAGTAATTTCTTTCTAGTGATTTGGTTGAATCGTTCACAATTTAGTTGTCCCTTTGAACCTAGATCTTAGGATCTCCAGTAAACTTGGTTGGGTTTCCATCATGACGATCCTTGTTTATTGGCTTTAAACTCATTCCCCTCGAAGTTATTTTTACTTGCTCTCTAGTCAAACCTTTAGTCAATGAATCCGCTATATTTTCTTTCGACTTTATGTACTCAATAAACATAATGTTATTAGAGAGTAATTATTTTATGATATTGTGTCTACGATGAATATGTCTAGACTTACCATTATACATGTGACTTTGCGCCCTTCCAATTGATGACTAGCTATCATAATGGATACAGACAGCAGGCACAGGTTTAGGCCACACAGAAATATCTTATAAAAAGTGAGTAGCCATTAAGCTTCTTCTCCAGCCTTGTCCATTGCAATAAACTCAGATTCCATCGTTGATCGAGCACTGCATGTTTGGTTAGAAGATTTTCATGATACTGCTCCTCCACCTGGTGTAAATACGAAACCACTTGTGGATTTAGAATCTTTTGTATCCGTTATCCAGTTCGCATCACAGTATCCTTCAAGTACTGCTGGATATCTTGAGTAGTGTAATCCAAAGTTTTGAGTGTATTTTAAATACCCTAAAACTCTTGCAATCACTTTCTAGTGATTTTGTCATGGATTACTTGTAAATCTACTCAACATATTGACAGCATATGCTATGTCAGGACGTGTACAATTAATTACGTACATAAGGCTTCTAATTATTTGTGCATACTCAAGATGTGATATGTTGTCTCCTTTATTTTTAGACAAGGGTAGATTTATATCTACCAGTGTTCCCACAGGATTGCAACCGTGTTGATTGAATTTCCTGAGTAATTTCTCAATATAGTGTGATTGTGATAACACTAACCCATCCGATGTTTTAGAGATTTTAATTCCTAATATTACATTGGTAATAACCATGTCTTTTATGTCAAACATATTATTTAACATTTTTTAGTAGTTTAATGATTTCATTATTACTACCTATTCTAAGTATACCAGCTACATAAAAACAAATAATGACGTACTCTTTCTTAGTGTCCATTTAAGAAAGCTATTTTCACACCCATTTGTCACACATTTGACAACATTGCACTGCCAATTTTTCCATGCCATTGTTTAGGTGCTTGTTTTAATCCATAAAGGGACTTTACAAGCAGACAAACTTTCTTTTCTTGTCCTGGAACAATAAACCCTTCTAGTTGTTTCATATATATTTCTTCTTCTAAATGTCCATTCAAGAAAGTTATTTTTGTAATATCCGCGAATTTTATAAATAATATTAATACTGAAAATAAAAATATTTGAATATTTATTTCAAATAAATATATATTTTTTTGGCATGAAATATGATAATTCAAATAAATTGAATTAAGTATGAGATAATCAATAGATGTGGTGGAAATGATAATGAAGCTTATTAAGCTTATGAGATATGCCTAGTGTAGCAAAGTGATGAAATAAATAATTTATTAATTAAATTAATAAAGAGAATAATTAAATAAGGTGATGGATTAATTATTGTTATTATTTTAATTAGTTAATTGTTATGTGTAAATTATATGTGTGGTGTGATCATATGGATACTTAATAAAATTGCAAATGTGATATTTAGAATAATATTATAATATGAGAATTAATTTTAAGAAAATAAATGTTTGATATTAATTATCATTATAATATTTGGGTGTAATTAGAATATTAAGTTCTATGGAAAATAATGGGTTGTTAGTACCCAACTAAATTATATTCCAGCCCAATTTAAATATTATTTGGACTAACTTAATGTACATGGATTATATGATTATGTGTATATGTGCCCTAACTTAACATAAGGTAATAATATTTAGTCATTTAAAATTGACCTTGTGAGCCCTAAAAGGGAATTAACTTTAGCATTATTAGTAACTGCAGACCAAATATTGCTTTCCCATATTCATTGTCTTAATTTTGCTCAGTTGTTTAATAGCACAGTGGCCTATAGCTATATTGCGTAAACTCAAAAAAAAGGGAATGATGTCTGCAAGAAGTAAGAATGGCTGGGGAAGGAGTTGGTAATTGCTTTCCACCAAATTCTCCTTGCCCAATGGCTCTTTCTTCTTCCCGTTGGTTTGATTTCTTGGGTAAAATCCACCATTTGGATATTAGCTTTGCTATATATAGGAGCCTTCCTCTTCATTCCTCCAACGGATAATTATCAGCTAAGTTGCAAGAAATTTTGATAGTCCAAATTTGAGAGTGAGTGTTGCTAGATTAGAGAGTAATCAGTAGTTAGAAGCAAGAAGATATCAATTCAGTCTCAAGAAGGTAACATTACTAATTATGTTCTTTATTTCAAACCAATTGAAATTCATAGAAATTGCATGAATTATTTGTTGATTGGTTCGGAGATCGATGTCATTGTGTTATACGAATCATGTACATGTTTAAAAACCCATTATGGTTGGTCTGGGTTTTAAATTGATGAGTTAAAAGTTTTACATTTTGGGATTCTGTTGAAGCAGAATCATGTCTGAGTCTGTTCTAAAGTGGCGCGGCCGCGCCACTCCCCAGGGGAAATCCAGCGCGGCTACGCCTGATGCCTGTCTTTGAAAATAAATTTTTTTATTCCTTATGTTATGTTGAGCATGTTAGTTTGGTTTAGTTATACATGAAAATAGGTCTGACATGTACTCTAAAGCTCCTTTGCATAACATGAGTTGCATTAGTTGCTTTAGTATACATTTTCAAAAGAAAACTTAGAGTTTTGAAAACAAACCTTGACGATTCTTGAGTTCTTTGAGTTATGATCTTTGTAGCATGTGTATATGGCTTAGTTGTGTGTATGAATGGGTATAAAAGGTGATTCTAAGTTGCTTTGCATATACTAGGTTGCTTTAGCTTGAGTTAGAGTGACTTTGAAAGAAAACTTAAAGTTTTGAAAACTAAAATGCACAAGCCTTATATTTGTGAGATTCTGAACTTATAAGATTGCATGATAGGACACTTTATGCCACTAAACAGGACTTATATGTTTACATATTGATTAGGCATGACATAAGCTATTCAAGCATGGTTTTAAATGAGTTTCAAGTGATAAACTATACTAGCTATGTGTAAATGAGGTGAATACTTGCGAGCATGCGTATTACAGGTTGTCTAACATCCTTACATGGTTAAATGGTTAATGTAGATGGTCCCTTGTTGTATGAACTTACTTAGCCTTGATTAAATAGAAATTTCCAAATAAAACCATAATGTGTATAAGTACACTTGAAATGACCATAGGATAGACCAAACCTAGCCCAAGACTTCTTAACATGTGTATATGGTATGTATCATTATCCGTGTATGCTAGAAAGTAAGCTAGACTTTAGAAAACTCAAACTCAGTTCTGGTGTGATCAGGAAGCAGCGCGGCCACACAACTCCCAGGTCAAAATGTAGCGCGACCGCGCTACATGCCAGAACTATCTGGCTGTTTTAATTGCAAACTAAAACTTGTAGCATGTATTCATTTATGTCTTAAGCTATAATGCATAACTTAAGTGATGTTTTTAATATTCAAGCATGTAATGACTATATAGAACCAAGATTTCAAGAGTTTCTACAATGTTTCTAAATAATACTTTCAAGCCTAAATGCAAGGTTAATTAAATAACTATGTGATTTGACCATGTGTCGAATATATGACTGAATGTATGAACAAAAGGACATAACTATTCATGTGTACATTAGATAAGTGGGATGGTTGGTGTATATATCAATTATGTGTAATTAATGAATTTGTATGTATATATATATATATATATATATATATATATATATATATATATATATATATATATATATATATAATAGGACTTTGTTGTAAGACCCCAACTTTTATGAATAAATATTTAATTTTTTCTAAATAGTATTCTAAATAGTAAGGTGATAATTTAATAAATGCTATAGTTATGGGTGATATGTGCAAATTTTGCAAAGTAAGTAAGTTGTCATAAAATATTCGTTTGGTTGGGGAATATTCTTTTTATTGGAGAATATTTGTAGGATGACAGAATCATTGGTGGACCCCACAACGGAATAATTATCGGATATAGAAAGTGACATAAATAGCCTTTTTATAAAAATAACAACAAAACTTTTATTGTTAAACTATTGAAATACTCGGTGATAAAATTACAGTAATATGCGTTGTTGCACAGTAACACACGGTATTACACAGTATCTCTGATTATTGATTCTTACGTAAGAAGTCACTTAGTTTAATTCAATAATTGTCACAGTAGTTGCTGCATAGTATATTATATTATTGATTCAATTATTGTTACAGTATCATCTGCACAATATTTTATATTATTAAATCAATAATTGACACGACACATTTACTCATATTATTATTAACATTATTGATAATGTCTAGAAAGTTCGGTCGAGTAAGGAGTTAGGTTATTTAATTGTGCGTCAATAAGGAGAAATCCTTATCGGAAAGTCCCCTCTTTCCTAGGAACGATCTGGTTGTCAATATTGTGAGTTATAATATTAATGATTAATAAGTGCTGAAAGATTAAAAATGAGTTGATTGAAGATAAGTGATTTGCGAGAAATATTTATTCAATTTTTGATATAAATAGAGGGGTTTGTCATAAAGCGTTTGTTGTAAGTTTGGCTTATTATTCCATGGACCCCCGTGTACCAATTTGTCAAACCGTCGGTAGAAAGTTATCTTAGTTTTGTTTTATTATTATTATAATAGTAATATAACAAAAAACTTTTTATAATGTATATAAAGTTATTTGTTTTATTAGAATATAAAGAGAATATACTATATTATATATAAAGTTTTTATTTTATTAGAATATTTTATTGCATAGTGCTGCATAGTAAAATCAAATTTTGCCTGTGAATATTTCGTCCGTGAAAATTTTTCTGTTTGTCCATGAAGATTTTAAATAGTGCCCTGCCATTCTCCTATAAATAGGTTGTTTAGTTAAGAAATGAAAATCACACCAGAATTAGAGAATTATTCTTCTATAATATTGTGTGTATTTCTTTCTAGTATAAGAATACTTTGAGTGTAGCTAATAGTGTAAGATTTCCTCAAGAATATCTCCGATATACCAGTCAGATCTGGTCAGACTATTCGTAAGGGATATTATTTTCGTTCAATATTCATAAGGAATATTATTTTCTTCCATACTCCATAGTATGTAAGTGATATTATTTCGTTTCATATTCCTAAATCTATACTTACTTTGATAAGTATTGCTTCTATAATCCTTGAAATTAGTAGAATATCCTTAATAGTTTGCGCTTCATCTAATATCATTTCAATAGAATATTGGCCTGAACTTTTTTTATTAAATTGTAATCTTTTCATTTCGGAGAACTATTCATTCGGGATATTATTCATGCCGAAGTACTATTCATCCGGGGTACTATTCATGCGGGAGTACTATTCATTCGAGTTACTATCCATGCCGGAGTACTACTCACGGCAAAATTAGTTTTTTCTTTCTTTGTCAAAATTATCTTTTAAATATGAATCTTAAATATCATTTTTGAATTTTATTCCACAATTGGTGATCATGTTGACAATTTGGACATTCATGAACTCTGGATAAATTAAATTATAAATCTTTAATATTTATCCTTGGTCTCACTTGATTCATTCTTTATATCATTGTCATCACCCTCATGCTTATATTGTGTTGAAAGTCATCTTCGGCCCGTAGTGCAAAGATAGACTGTTGATTGGTATGATTATTACCAGGAATTATGTATTAATATAATCATGACCTTTAATGTTATAGATAAAGGTTTGTGATGAAAGTCCTCTTTAGCCCGTAGTGTATAGATGGACATGTGTTTGGAATGATCATGACCACTGGTGTTACAAACGATTATCTTTGACACGTAGTGTATAGATAATTCGTTGATTGAAAATAATTATTGATTGGTATTACAGAAATAAAATATTGATGATAAATTTTTAAATCATAGAAAATAGTAAACATCATGCTCTACTTGACTCTTCTAATGGATTGATATTTTCGCTGCAGTTGTTAATCTAAAACTTGTTGTCTATTATATTCTATCAGATTTTTCCCTGTTGAGGACTAAGGATAATTTGTTCTACATTATCTTAGTCATAATATTATTTACTGGCTAGTTGAGCTCGCTCTTTTTTTTATTGTTCTCTTCAAGAAATGAGAATATAGCTGGGACTAGTTGGGGAATGCAGTGATGGTCCAAGATGGTTACTATAGTAGTCTTTATTACTCTATAAAATAGTGTGACAATAATTTTAATGAGGACTTTATTTGAGTTTCGATATTTTCTAAGAGATAATACTTGTATTGAAACTTACAACTTATGTTTTGTCGTATTTTACACGACAGTTAATAATTGTAAATAGAAAGTTTGTATTTAAATTTTGTACCATGTATTTGGCGACTCGGAATGGACTGTGTAGACCTATTTTGGGGGTGTCATAGTTGGTATCAGAGCTTAGGGATATGATCTCTGGTGGAGATCTGGAATTAAAATTGGGAGGGGAGGGGAGAGACGAGTAAAACTTTCGCTAATGTGTCATACTTAAGCTTATTTGTTATTTAATTGGTCGGTCGAAATATAAGGATTATATATGACATGTCAATTTCTTTAATTAACCCTTGTTTTGTGGCAGTATTTGAGAATGTCATCTAAATTTTTTGAAATAAACAATGGAGCACATGAGACCATTGAGACACTGCTAATCAATAACCAAGATAATGTGCATCAGGAAGGTAATAATCCTCATGTAAACAACAACACCTGTAAGACCCCAACTTTTTTGTAAATAAAATCGAATTTCCTCTAATTATTTTTAATGATTTGGTTATGGGTGAAATGTGCAAAATTTTTAAAATAAGTAAGTGGTTATAAAATATTCATTGTTGTCGGGGAATATTCGTTTGGTCGTGGAATATTCTTGCTGTCTGGGAATATTCGTACGATGGTACAGCTATTTGTGGGTCCCATAACAGAAAACGGTCGGATGAAAAAAACGACAAGTTTGAGTTTTTATAAATAACGGCGTAGTTGTTACCGTTAACACTGTTGGAATACCCGGTGGTTAAAGTACAGTAATACGCGTGGTTGCACAGTAGAACACGGTATTGCACATTATTGTTAGATTATTGATTCTTACTTAAGAAGGCAATACTCAATAATTGTTACAGTAATTACTGTTCAATATTTTATTTTATTGATTCAATAATTGCTACGTTGATATTTTATATTATTGTTGTTTCAATAATTGTCACTGCACAGTATCTCCATTATCAGATCAATAATTCATATTATTTGAATAATATTATTAGATAACATTATTGGCAATGTCTAAGGAAGTTCTGTCTAAGGAAAGAGTTTTGGTCATCTAATTGCGCGCCAGTAAGGAGAAATCCTTATCAGAAAACTCCCTCTTTCTTGGGAACGACCTAGTTATCATAATTGTGATTCTGTAATATTATTTGTGAATAATTAATTATTGATTTATATGATAAAAAAATATTTATTCTATGTGGATAGATAGGGAAATATTTATTTTGTGTAGATATAAATGAAGGAATTAATGATGAGGTGTTTTATCAGTATTTTGTCAGAATAGAGGTATTAAAAATCATCCGTATTTGGATTTCAGACATTTTTTTATTTGGAATTTGGAAAAACTTTCTTCTACAAAGTTGTAGAGAATTTAATTTCTTATAGAATGGACATAAAATTCATATTTTTCTGATAAAAGGGCTATTTATTATGAATTATTGAAGTTTTAGAAATAAATATTTTTTTAAAACATGGGTGGGTCCCACTTTTGGTTGGTGTGGAAATTCTGATTTTTGGTGGGCCCCACTTGTGGTGACTGATATTTTGGTTAAGAATGTGTGCGTAGAAATGTTTTTGATAAATTAATATTTTATTAATTTAGTCTGCTTTGGCGTTCTAGCATTTTTTTATAAATAGGGTGCTTAGTTAGAAGAAACAAGTTTTCTCTCTCTATATTATCGAGCGTATTTTGTGAGTATTTAGATACTTTGAGAGTTGCTATTCAGTGCAAGTTTTCTTCGTTATTACATCCGATATTCCAGTCATAAGTACTTTTCTTTTGAGGTAAGGGATGTTATTTTCTTCGTAACTGATATTATTTCTTTCAATATCATTATGCCGAAATATTGATATGAATTTTGTTGTGGAATTTTTACTTTTTGTGTCCGGGTTACTATTCACGTATACGACACTATTCACGTATACGACACTATTCACGAATACGGCACTATTCACAGAAAAATAAAATTTTCTCTTCTTTGTTCAAGATGTCTATTATGGTTACTATCTTTGACTGTATCCATGTTTTGATCTTCATTCTTAAATTTTACTTCACTATAGTTTATTATGGAACATTTTTGAACTTGGATTATCTAAAGTACGAATCCCTAATCTTTGCCCTTTTATCTCACTGGATTCGTTTCTTTAAAATATTTTTCATCATCCTCAGTCCTAAATGATGATATTACTGAATATCTTTGGCCTGTAGTGCAAAGATGAATGATTAACTAATGAATATCTTTGACCCATAGTGCAAAGATGAACATGTGTTAAAATGAATATGACCAACTTTTAAGACCTCAAATTTTATGAAATAAAAGTATTCAATTTTTCTATTTTGATAAATAGTTAAATCGATAAAAGTTTAAAGTTAAGGATGATATTTGAAAATTTTACAAAGTAAGCAAGTTGTTATAAAATATTCATTGTGTCGGGAAATATTCGTTTGGTCGGGGAATATTCTTTTTGTCAGAAAATATTTGTACGACGACACCATCATTGGTGGACTCCACAAACGGAATAACTGTCGGAGTTAGAAAATGACAGAAATAACTTTTTATACAATATAACGGCGAAAGTTTTTTCCGTTAAACTATGTAAATACCTGGTGGTAAAAGTACAGTAATACGCGTGGTTACATAGTAGCACACGGTATTATACAGTAACTTTGAGTATTGATGCTTACGTGATAAGTCACTCAGTTATACTCAATTATTGCTGCAGTAATTGCTGCATAGTATCTCACATTATTTGATTCAATTATTGTCACAGTATCATCTGCATAATAATTTATATTATTTAATCAATAATTGAGACGACAAAGTTATTTATATTATTATTTACAATATTGACGATATCTAGAAAGTTCTGTCGATGAGAGGTTTGGTCACCTAATTGCGCACCAATAGGGAGAAATCCTTATCGGAAAGCCCCCACTTTCCCGGGAATGATCTGGTTGTTAAATATTATGAGTTATAATATTAATGATGAATAATTGTTAATAGATTAAAAATGTGTTGATTAAAGATAAGTGATTTGTGGTAATTATTTATTCAATTTTTGATATAAATAAAGGGGTTTGTTATGAGGTGTTTGTTATAAGTTTGACTTATTATTCCATGAGGAGATGTGCTAATTTTTCAGACCGTTGGTTGAAGATATAATAGTAAATCAATATAGGCCGCTGGTGGAAAGTTATAATAGTAAATCAATATGGATCGCTGGTTTAAAGTTTTAATAGTAAATCAGTATGGACCGTTGTTTTAAATTTTAATAGTAAATCAATATGGACCGTCCGTTTAAAAGTAAATTAATCTGGGCTGTTCATGAATTAGTTACTATTCAGTCCTTTTTACTATAAATAGAAGCTCATTCCTTCATTATTTTTTACAAATTCACTGAAACTCTAGAGAGAGAAACTATATAGAGAAAGAAGAAGAGTATTCTGCTATTACACTAGTGCAGTCTCTAAATTTTATTAAGGTAAGGGGTGTTATTTATTTTATATTCGTAAGGGATATTATTTATTGTATTCGTAAGGGATGTTATTTTTCGTATGGTGAGGGGTATTGTTTCTTTCGTATTCATGAAGAGAATTATTTTCTTTCAATACTCTTAAGGGGTATTATTTCTTTCGTATTCATGAAGAGAGTTATTTTCTTTCAATACTCATAAGAGTTGTCATTCATTCTTTATTAATCTACGGGAGTAACATGTCTACGTAGACTACCGCATGCATGGTGAATGACCCATCGTATTCTATTCTTTATTAATCTGTGGGAGTAACTTGTCTACGCTGACTACCATATGCATGGTGAATGACCCTTCGTATTCATTCTTTATTAAATTATGGAAATGATCTGTCTACGTGGATTGCCGCATGGCGGGTGAAAATATATTTACAGTTTCATATATTCTATTATACTCGTATGAGATATCATTTCTTTTGTACTCCTCATGGAATATCGTTTTCTTTTGTATTTTCATTTTATGGGTACTATTCACGTATACGGCACTATTTATGAATACGGAGTACTATTCAATCGGTTACTATTCACTCGAATATTATTCACCCGAGGATTCGGGGAACTTTTCATACCGAGTTACTATTCATGGGTTACTATTCACGTATACAGCACTATTTACGAATATGGAGTACTATTTATGAGTTACTATTCACGAATTACTACTCACCGGATACTATTCACGACAAAATTTATTTCTTTTTCTGACCAAATTATCGTTAATTTATGAATCTTACTCTTGAAATTAAATCCATGTTTTGACTATATTGTTTTTGTTATCATATATAATATTTTTATAACACTGGTGTTGAAATTTCTCTTTCACTTGAGTGTAAAGATGGGTATATTATTGGTATGATCGTGACTATGGGTTCTCTTTGGCCAGTAGTGCAAAGATGAATTGTTGACTGGTATGATCATGACCATTGAATTTATAATTGCATATCTTTAGCTTAAGTGTAAAGGTGAATTGATTAACATAGTTATAATTATTGCTTATATAAATTCTGAAATGATTATATATTTTGTTGAGATATGAATATCTTTGGCCCGTAATGCAAAGATGACCTGTTGTTGAATATTTTTGGCCTATAGTGCAAAGATGACCTGTTGTTGAATATGTTTGGCCCATAGTGCAAAGATGACCTGTTGTTAAATATCTTTGGACTGTAGTGCAAAGATGAACTGTTAATGAATATCTTTGGCCCGTAGTGCAAATATGAGTTTATTAGTATGATTGTGAACAGGAACTGTGATTTCGTATAACCATGAACTTTGATATTTCAGGTAAAGACAGGTGATGAAAATTATCTTCGTCCTAGATGAGAAGAGGAATTTAGAACTACAATTATGATTATGAGTTATTCACATGATTGTGGACATGAATTGTTGATTGATGTTACAGGGTTAAAATATTTTTGGTGGACTTTTAACATGGAGAAGATAATAGACTTTATGGTCTATTTGACTCTTCTAATGGATTGCTCGTTCCGCTGTAACTATAGGTGAAAAGTTTTACCATCTACCATATGTTCTAAATCTCTGATTCATTACTGATGAAGGCTATTGATAATTTAATTATCTTTAGTCATGATATTCTTTACTAGGCTAGTTGTTCTCACCCTTTTATTTCATAATTCCTTTCAGGTAATAAGAGTTTAGCTGGGTCGAGAGGGGGTAACCGGGGAATAGAACGGTGGTCGATAGCTGTTGAGGTTTCTCCTAAAATAGTATGGAAATAATTTTATTGAGAATTTGAGAATAAGTGTGTCGTATTTTATACGTCATTTAACCGTTGATTTTGGTGAACCAAATAGGTTGAGGTGAACCCAAGTTTGGAAGGGTGTTTTGCCACTATCATACAAGATGTCTAATGACCTACGACTTCGTGTTATCATAAGGCAAGGTTGTGCACATCCACTTGCTGATTATATCTACGAGCACTACCTATATAATCTTGGAGTTTGGTTGAAATATAATTCTCAATTGAAGACCATGAAGATATTTATATGGCAAGAGAAGACTCACCATTGGAAAGAATATGATTGTAATCTTCTCGTTTTTTTTGGGTCTATTGGGTCAACCAAGAATAATTCTCGAGTCATATGATATCTATTATAACTTAGATGCATGGCTTCCTATGTACGAATGTTTTCTTGAGCATTTTCCAAAGAATTTAATTTCTAAAACAGTTATTGATTGTACCTTTATGTAAGGTACCATTGTAAGGTATCATTGTGAGATGCTATCCAAGTAAAGGGATGAGAGTTACAGTTGGTATAAACAACATATGTGTTGTTGTATTTTGCACGACAGTTGTATGAGGAAGTTTGTAGTCGGGGGACGGAGTGATGGTCTGAGATGGTGGCTATAGTAGTCCTCACTATTCTATGAAATAGTATGATAATAAATGTAATGAGGACTCCATTTGAGTTTGAATATTGTCTAGAAGACAATATTCGTGTAAAAACTCTCAGCTACGCTTTTGTCGTATTGTATAAAAGAAGTTTGTATTTAATTCTGTATCGTGTATATGGCGACTCAGAATGGGTGATGTATACCTATTTTGGGGGCGTCACACAACTGGTAATACAAATGAATATCTTTGGCCTGTAGTGCAAAGATGAATATTTGATTCAAGATGTATATTGATTGATGTTACATGGATAAAATATTGATGATGGACTTTTAAATCTTAGAAGATAATAGAATTCATTCTCTAATTGACTATTCTAATGGATTGTTGTTTCCGCTGCAGTTGTTGATCTAAACCTTGTTGTCTATTATATTCTATCATATTTTTCTCTATTGAAGACTAATGATAATTTGTTGTATATTATCTTAGTCATAATATTCTTTAATGGGCTAGTTAAGCTCACCATTTTTCTTTTTGTTCCATTTTTCTTCTCAGGAGGCGAGAATATAGCGGAAACTAGTCGAGGTATAGAGTGATGTTTCCAGTCAGTTGTGTTAGCAGTCCTCACTATTTTATAAAATAGTGTGATAATAATTGTAATGAGGACTCCTTTTGAGTTTGAATACTGTTTATTAGATAAATTTTTTATTTAAACTCACAGTATATGTGTTGTCGTATTTTGCACGACAATTGTATTAATGAAGTTGTATTTGTTTCTGTACCGTGTATTTGGCGACTCAGAATGGGTGATGTATACCTATTTTGGGGGCGTCACAGTTGGTATCAGAGCTTAGGGATATAGTCTCTGGCGGAGATCGGGAAATAGAACTAGGAGGGGAGAGACGAGTAAATACTTCGCTAGTGTGTCCTACCTAAGCTTATTTGTTGGTCGGTCATAATATAGGGGTATTATGCGGTATGTCAATTTCTTTAATTAACCCTTGTTTTATGGCAGTATTTGAGAATGGCAGTAAAAAATGTTAACAATGGAGTGAATGAGACCGTGGAGACACCTTTGATCACCAACCAGGGGAACGTGCAACAGGAAGGCAACATTCCTCCTGTAAACAACACTACCGAACTAACGATGAATGATGGAATGTTTAGAAGCTTTTTGTAGTTCATGAAAAATCAGACGAGGGAAACTCGTGTACAAAATACGGGTGGAAATGATAGCAACGCGCGGCTTGTCACAGCCAAGCAGTTCAAAGAATTGGGACCACCAGAATTTGTGGGAAAGTCGGATCCTATCAAGGCGAAAACGTGGGTTAAACAAATTACCAAGATATTTGATGTCTTGGGATGTACGGAGGAATAGAAGGTTCCATTCGCCACCTTTATGTTCCGTGGTGAGGAAAACTACTGGTTGGAGTCTGTGAAGCGTACCCAGCCAGCCGCACTTAATATGTCTTGGGAAACATTTCAAAAACTGTTCAATGACGAGTATTTTCCTGAAAGTATTCGTCATATGAAGGAGGTAGAGTTTATTAGACTAGAATAGAACAACATAACTATGTCCCAGCACGAGGCTAAGTTCGCAGAGTTATCCAGGTTTGCACCTCATTTGGTAGAGAATGAGGAACGTATAACGCGGATGTTTCTAAGATATTATTGACAATGTCTAAAAAAGTTCTGTCTAAGAAAAGGGGTTTGGTCATCTAATTGAACGCCAATAAGGAAAAATCCTTATCTGAAAGCTCCCTCTTTCTTGGGAACGACCTGGTTGTCATAATTGTAATTCTGTAATATTATTTATGAATAATTAATTATTGATTTATATGATAATGAAATATTTATTCTATGTGGATAGATAGGAAAATATTTATTTTGTGTTGATATAAATGAGGGAATTAATGCTGAGGTATTTTTTTAGTATTTTGTCGGAATTGAGGTATTAAAAATCATCCGTATGTGGATTTCGGATATTTTTTGTTTGGAATTTAGAAAAACTTTCTTCTACAAAGTTGTAGAGAATTTAATTTCGTATGGAATGGACATGAAATTTATATTTTCTGATAAAAGAGCTATTTATTATGAATTATTGAAGTTTCAGAAATAAATATTTTTTTTATAACATGGGTGTGCCCCACTTTTGGTTGGTGTGGAAATTCTGATTTTGGTGGGCCCCACTTGTGATGCATATTTTGGTCAAGAATGTTTGCGTAGAATTTTTTTTGATAGATTAATATTTTATTAATTTAGTCTGCTTTGGCGTTCTATCATTTTCTTATAAATAGGGTGCTTAGTTAGAATTGAAAATCACACCAGAAACAAGTTTTCTCTCTCTATATATATTATCGAGCGTATTTTATGAGTATTTATATACTTTGAGAGTTGCTATTCAGTTCAAGTTTCCTTCGGCATTACATCCGATATTCCAATCAGAAGTACTGTTCTTTTGAGGTAAGGGATATTATTTTCTTCGTAAATGATATTATATCTTTCAATATCATTATGCCAAAATATTGATATAAATTTTGTTGTGGAATTTTTACCTTTTTGTGTCGGGATTACTATTCACGTATACGACATTATTCACGAATACGGCACTATTCACAGAAAAATAAAATTTTCTCTTCTTTGTCCAAGATTTCTATTGTGGTTACTATCTTTGATTGTATCCATGTTTTGATCTTCATTCTTGAATTTTACTCCACTATGGTTTATTATGGAGTGTTTTTGAACTTGGATTATCTAAAGTACGAATCCCTAATCTCTGACATTTTATCTCACTGGATTCGTTTCTTTAAAATATTTTTCATCATCCTCAGTCCTAAATGATGATATTACTGAATATCTTTGGCCTGTAGTGCAAAGATGAATGATTATCTAATGAATATCTTTAGCCCGTAGTGCAAAGATGAACAAGTGTTGAGATGAACATGACCAAATGGTGATACAAATGAATATCTTTAGTTTGTAGTGCAAAGATGAATATTTAATTCAAGATGTATATTGATTGATGTTACAGGGATAAAATATTGATGATGGACTTTTAAATCTTAGAAGATAGTAGAATTCATTCTCTAATTGACTCTTCTAATGGATTGTTATTTTCGTTGTAGTTGTTGATCTAAAAATTGTTGTCTATTATATTCTAACAGATTTTTCTCTGTTGAAGACTAATGATAATTTGTTGTATATTATCTTAGTCATAATATTCTTTACTGGGCTAGTTGAGCTCACCCTTTTCCTTTTTGTTCCATTTTTCTTCTCAGGAGGCGAGAATATAGCGGGAACTAGTCGGGGTGTGGAGTGATATTTCTAGTTAGTTGTGTTAGTAGTCCTCACTATTTTATAAAATAGTATGATAATAATTATAATGAGGACTCCTTTTGAGTTTGAATATTGTCTATTAGACAATTTTTGTATTTAAACTCACAGTATATGTGTTATCGTATTTTGCACGACAATTGTATTAATGAAGTTGTATTTGTTTCTATACAATGTATTTGGCGACTCAGAATGGGTGATGTATACCTATTTTGGGGACGTCACAAACGTGGTAGCTGACGCGTTGAGTAGAAGATCATATGCGGGAACGAGTACGATATTTTCAACACAAAGGCCCTTTTTGTATGATTTACAAAGGATGGAGATAGAATTAAAGACTCTAAGGACCCACGTGATGATGTTAAATATACGAGTAGAACCAAATTTAATCAATAAAGTTAAAGCTGCTCAAACTACATATCCAGAGCTGATTAATATGAAGATGTAGGTGCAAGAAGGTGCTATTCCAGAAGCAAGAATCGACGAAGAAAGAATACTCCGAGTCAACTCCAGACTTTGTGTTCCTAACGACTCTGATTTGAAGTATAAAATCACGATGGAAGCACACAACACACTGTTTGTAATCCATCCTGGAAGTACCAAAATGTATCGTGATCTTTGACATACATTTTGGTGGAGCAATATGAAGAGAGAGATCGTGAAGTTTATCTCAAGGTGTTTACCGTGTCAACGTGTCAAGGCAGAACATCAAGTGCCAAAAGGTCCATTGCAACCACTTGAAATTCTAGAATGAAAGTGGGAACACATCAACATAAATTTCATTATAGGTCTTCCCAAGGTTTCTCAAGTCATAGATGCAATTTGGGTCATTGTTGATAGATTAACCAAGTCTGCTCATTTCTTGCCTATACGAGAAATTTATTCACTTGAACGGCTTGCTCGTATGTACATAAATGAGATTATAAGACTGCATGGCATGTCAGTATCCATAGTTTTTGATCGAGACCCTAGATTCACTTCACGATTTTGGGTCAGCTTGCAGAAAGTTATGGGAACGAATTTATGATTCAGTTCTGCATATCATCCTCAGACAGACGGGTAATCGAAAAGGATTATTTAAACTCTTGAAGATTTATTAAGACTTTGCATTCTAGACTTCAAAGGAAGTTGGGACAAATACTTACCATTGGTGGAATTCTCCTACAACAGTTATCAAGTAAGTATAAGCATGGCTCCATTCGAGGCGTTGTATGGATGAAAGTGTCGTTCTACAGTATGCTGGGGCGAGGTGGGTGAAGCAACATTGTTGGGACCAGAATTGGTACGAATGACTACGAAAAAGATTTAAATGATCCGATAACGGATACAAACAACACAAGATCGACAAAAGAGTTATGATGATCTTCATCGAAAGGACATGGAATTCAATGTTGGAGACCATGTATTGTTACGTGGTGCTCCATGGAAGGGAGTTACGAGATTCGAAAAAAGAGAAAAGCTCAACCCTCGATTTATTAGTCCATTTGAAATCATCGATCGACTAGGAACTGTGGCCTATAGACTCGCCTTACCGCCAAGCATGTCTCGTGTTCATAATATTTTTCACATATCCATGCTACGTAAATACTTATTGAATTGAAACCAAACGAAATAGCTTAAGATTTAACGTATGAGGAGGTACCTGTCAAAATCTTGGATAAGAAGGAACATATTCTACACTCAAAGGTTATACCACAAGTTAAAGTTTTATGGAAAAAACATGATATTGAGGAAATGACTTGGGAGTTAGAGTCTGAAATAAAAAAAGGTATCCTCACCTCTTCGACATACCAGGTTCGTACATCAATTTCGACGATGAAATTTCGTAAGGAGAGGAGGTTATAAGACCCCAATTTTTATGAATAAAGATTTAATTTTCTCTGAATAGTATTCTAAATAGTAAGGTGATAATTTAATAAATATTATAGTTATGGGTGGTATGTGCAAATTTTGCAAAGTAAGCAAGTTGTCAAAAAATATTTGTTTGGTCGGAGAATATTCTTTTTATTGGGGAATATTTGTACGACAGCGCAATCATTGGTGGACTCCACAACGGAATAACTGTCAGATATAGAAAGAGATAGAAATAACCTTTTTATAAAAATAACGGCAAAAATTTTACCATTAAACTGTTGAAATACTCAATGATAAAAGTACAGCAATATGCGTTGTTGCACAGTAGCACATGAAATTGCACAATATCTCTAATTATTGATTATTACGAAAGAAGTCACTCAGTTTCATTCAATAATTGCCACAGTAGTTGATGCATAGTATCTCATATTATTGATTCAGTTATTGTCACAGTATCATCTGCATAATATTTTATATTATTAAATCAATAATTGACACGACACAATTACTCATATTATTATTAGCATTATTGACAAAGTCTAGAAAGTTCTGTCGAGGAAAGGGGATAGGTTATTTAATTGCGCACCAAAAAATCCTTATCGGAAAGCTTCCTCTTTTCTGGGAACGATCTGGTTGTCAATATTGTGAGTTATAATATTAATGAGGAATAAGTGTTGAAAGATTAAAAATGGATTAATTGAAGATAAGTGATTTGTGGATATATTTATTTAATTTTTGATATAAATAGAGAGGTCTATCATAAAGCGTTTGTTGTAAGTTTGACTTAGTATTCCATGGACCCCCATGTACCAATTTATCAAATCGTCGGTAGAAAGTTGTCTCAGTTTTATTTTATTATTATTATAATAGTAATAAAACAGAAAACTTTTTATATAGAACACATTTTTTTTATAATATATATAAATTTATTTGTTTTATTAGAATATAAATAGAATATATTATATTATATATAAATTTTTGTTTTATTAGAATTTTTTATTGCATAGTGTTGTATAGTAAAATCAAATTTCACCCGTGAATATTTCGTCCATGAAAATTTTTCTGTTCGTCCGTGAAGATTTTAAATAGTGCCCTGGCATTCTCCTATAAATAGGTTACTTAGTTAAGAAATGAAAGTCACACCAGAATCAGAGAATTCTTCTTCTATAATATTGTGCGTATTTCTTTCTAGTATAAGAATACTTTGAGTGTAGCTAATAGTGCAAGATTTTCTCAAGAATATCTCCGATATACTAGTCAGATATGGTCTCCTACTAAGGTTAGGGATATTATTTTCGTTCAATATTCGTAAGGAATATTATTTTCTTCCATACTTTATAGTACGTAAGTGATATTATTTCGTTTCATATTTCTAAATCTACACTTACTTTAATAAGTATTGCTTTTATAATCCCTGAAATTAGTAGAATATCCTTAATAGTTTGCGCTTCATCTAATATCATTTTACTAGAATATTGGTCTGATCTTTCTTATTAAATTTTAATCTTTTCATTTCGGAGTACTATTCATCTGGGATACTATTCGTGCCAGAGTACTATTCATCTTGGGTATTATTCATGTCGGAGTACTATTCACGACGAAATTAGTTTTTTCTTTCTTTGTCTAAATTATCTTTGAAATTTTAATTTTAAATATTATTTTTGAATTTTACTCCACAATTGGTAATCATGTTGACAATTTGGACATTCTTGAACTCTGGATAAATTAAATTATAAATCTCTAATATTTATCCTTGATCTCACTTAATTCATTCTTTATATCATTGTCATCATCCTCATGCTTATATTATTTTGAAAGTCATCTTTGATCCGTAGTGCAAAGATAGACTACTGATTGGTATGATTATGACCAGAAAATGTGTATTGATATAATCATGACCTTTAATGTTACAGATAAAGGTTTGTGGTGAAAACCCTCTTTGGCCTGTAGTGTATAGATGGATAGGTGTTTGGCATGATCATGACCACTGGTGATACAAACGATTATCTTTGGCCCGTAGTGCATAGATAATTTGTTGATTGGAAATAATTATTGATTGGTGTTACAAGAATAAAATATTGATGATGAACTTTTAAATTATAGAAGATAGTAGACATCATGCTATATTTGACTCTTCTAATGGATTGCTATTTCCGCTGCAGTTGTTGATCTAAAACTTGTTGTCTATTGTATTCTATCAGATTTTTTCCTGTTAAGGACTAAGGATAATTTGTTCTACATTATCTTAGTCATAATATTCTTTACCGGGCTAGTTGAGCTAACCCTTTTATTTCATTGTTTTCTTCAGAAAATGAGAATATAGTTAGGACTAGTCGGAGAATGGAGTTGATGGTCCAAGAGGGTTCCTATAGTAGTCCTCACTACTCTATAAAATAGTGTGACGATTATTGTAATGAGGACTTTATTTGAGTTTAGATATTGTCTACGAGACAATATTTGTATTGAAACTTACAGCTTATATTTTGTCTCATTTTACACGACAGTTAATAATTGTCAATAGGAAGTTTGTATTTGGATTTTGTACCATGTATTTGGCGACTTAGAATGGGTTATGTAGACCTATTTTAGGGGCGTCACATTTGCGGTGTTGTTAAGCTATAAGACTGTAATCTACGCGAAAGGTAAATTTTCTAACTTACACAACTTTGGATATTGTGTGAGTTTTGAATTGTTGTTATATCAACCATATATAAATTGATCAAATATTTGTACTTGTATAAATTATTTTTCATATTCTAAAATTTGATTTAAATTATATTCTTTGAATCATGTTAAAATCGTTGAACTTATAAATTTTTCTTAAATATATTGTGAAAGCTGTATAAGCCATTTGATTCGGCTAGACTAATATCATATGTTAGAAAGCTATCCAAACCAATTGCATTGGTGCTGACTCATATAATCTACTGACATGAAAACCCTCTTAGAAAGGGAAAGTTTACATTGTCGGGAGACCGACGTGCTCACAAACAACATGTCTAAATATTATGCATAATGTTGGGTACTTTGGGCTGATCCCCTATTGTACTTTGGTTATATTGAATTGTTAGTGAAATAATGTTAATTCTAGCAGAAGTTCTTGCTCTATAGTGACTACTCAGTGTTTAATATTCTTTAACTTTAAATGTTGAAGCCTTTGAATTTCGTTAATAATCTTTTGGTCCATAGTGACTCTTATTTCAATTCAAAAGACATATTTGGAACTATTGAGACTTCTTTGTTTACAAATTATTCATTAAACTCTTGAGTTGTCCTTTATCATTATACCTTTGAGATTATTATCTTGATATTTATGTCCGCTCACCCTTAATGTTTATTACTTGCTGGGCAAATTTATTGCTCATTCTTACTTCCTTAAACTTTTCAGTTAAGGCAGAGTATGGTGAAACATTAGGCAAGGATAAAGGGAAGGGCAAGACTAAGGAGTAGCTTGTTCTTTTATGTTAGAACTTTAATTATCTTGTTGTATTAAGACTTAATTAGTATTATGTAATAAATTATAATTGGATTAAGTCATGTTATATGTTAGTAATGGTTGCGAGACTTGGGACGAGAATATTTATATTAAATCATTGTAAATTACTTTATTATTCTGTTGTTTAAGTGATTGGTATATTAGAACGTGAAACACCAGATTTGAGATAGAGGTATCTTAATTTGGGGGCGTCACAGGTTGGTATCAAAGCCTCAGGTTATGAAACTTAGGAGCGAGTATCCTTAGACTATAGCCGAAAAGAGAATTTAGAGAATAGAAGCAGATAAAACTCATGTAGAGTTTTCTTAGAGAGTTAGTAGCATTATCAAATATATCTTTATTCCATGCAATGAACTTATGTTTTGTTTCGAAATACTAATGAAGTTGTTGCTTGTTTATTTTGTGTTTGTGGCTATAGGATGCCTGAGATAGGAGAACCCAGTAGAGTTACAGAGGAGGAACCACGTGACATACACGTGGCATATGAAGCACACTTGGCTGCTGAACCCATCTCGACAGTGGCCCCTATCGAAGATGAAGAGGATGAGGAAGTAGAGTTTAACCCGGAAGAAGAACCCATGGAGGAGGAGCCAGTGGAAGATTCTGATGGGGTACCACACGATGGGACAACATTCGAGGATCAGATGCTGGGAGAATATTAGGAACAAATCCTAAAATTTGGAAGCAGGGTTAGGGAGCTGGAGACTGAGGCACAGGAGAGGCAATTCAAGATACAGGAGTTGACGACTGAAGTACATGATAAACATATTAAGATGTATGAGCTGGAAGTAGAGATTACATATCGCAAGGAAGCGGGTATACATCTAGGAACCCTTGTGAACCTGTTATTATTCAGAAATATGGAGTTGATAGGTAAACTAGAACAGTCAGAGCAGAGGGAGCTAAGCAAGAAGACTGAGAAGGAGGCTCTTCGCACATAACTTGAGTTAGAAGTTATAGAGAGAATCCATTTCGAGGAGAAGTGGGAAGAAGCTCGTGACAGAACCGATGACTTAGAAGATGAAGTAAGATGCAAGAAGAGGAAGATGAACATGATGGGCTATGCATTTTGATAGACACATAATTAATACATTTTAATATTCCCATATTTATTATTTTATATGTTTATTTTATTAAGCTAATACATTTTATTTTGTTTTGTAGGAAATAACATTTATTTTTCTTGGGGAGCAAATAAATGATTTATATCCAACTTTTAAATATGAAAAAGGACTCTTGGAGAATTACCATATAGAGATGAAAGTCAAGAACGAAGGAAGAGAAAAAAAAGGGAACAAAATTGTCCAAGTTCAATGAACCTAAATTAGAACACAAATGTATTCTCTCTATAAATAGGCATCTTATTTTAGAGAGAATGGCACCACTTGTTATTTTCTTTTTCTTAGTTTTTTGCTGGCGTAGCAGAAAGTAAGATATTTAGAGTTTTTGTCTTTTCTCTTTTTCCAATCATGTGTGGTACTACTATCAGGAAGTATTTGTAACTTTCTTTTATTGATATAATATAATTTTTTTTAATTATTGTTCTTATTTCATGCAAATAGTAATACTAATATTATTTTTTTTGTTTTTAATTCCATAGCTAGCTAAATTTCTAATACCTAGAATGATGATGAAATTAGGTATTTCATAATAATATTTATATTCTCTTTCTGTTCCGAAATTAATGTCTAATTATTTTCGCCTTCATGATTTCCTTCGCATAAAATGCATATGATTCTTATATTGATTGCGAGGTTTTGATATGTTATAGTTAATCTGTGAATTTTTCATAACTTATGATTGCCCATATTAATTATATGAATCATTATTTTAAAAGGGAAAGGAAAATAATTTGGGAATTAATTTAGAAAATAAGAAATTATTTATTATGTTAATATTTGGTAGATTCTGATTCCTAGGTATCTTTTCTCATTAATAGTTTCCATTATTAATTAATAGTTTGCATAATTTAGTTAATAAATCTTCTCCACCATTTTTGTTTCTAATTTTTGTATCTGTGGTTCGACCTGCACTTGCCAAATCTAAATAGACGATATACACTAGCAGTACATAATTTTAACACATCAAATTTTTGACGCCATTACTAGGGACTAAACTTAATTTTATATTCCTTAATTTTTATTTATTTGAATTAGTTTTTTTTCTTCTTCTAATTTTTTTTTCTTCAAGATTATCGAAGCGGATCAACGGTGCAGAAAGACTAGATTATTGTTGTAACGCCCCCAAAATAGGTCCATTCCATCCAACCTATTCTGAGTCGCCAAATACATGGTACAGAAAATAACTACAACTTTATTACAACAATTGTCGTGCAAAATACAACAACACATATGCTGTGAGTTTGGATACAAATATATACCAAATGTGACTCATGTTCCAACCGTGGACAACACCTCACAATGACACCTTACATAAAGGTATAGTCAAAAACTGTTTTAGAAATTAGAATCTTTGGGAAGTGCTCAAGGAAACATTCGTACATGGGAGGCCATGTGTCTAGGTTATGATAGATATCATATGGCCACAGAATTATCCTTGGTTTACCCAATAGACCCCAAAGAAAAACGAGAAGATTACTATCATATTCTTCCCAATGGTGAGTCTTCTCTTGACTTATCATTATCTCCACTGTCTCTAATTGAGAATTATACTTCAAACAAACACCAAGATTATATAGGTAGTGCTCGTAAATATACTCAGCAAATGGATGAGCACATCCCTGCCTTATGATGACACGAGGTTGTATGTCGTTAGACATCTTGTATGACAGTGGCAAAACACCCTTCCAACGTTGGGTTCGCCTCACCCTATTTGATTCACCAAATATAACTACTAAATGATGACCACCGTTCTATTCCCCTGTTACCCCCGCTCGACCCAGCTACACTCTTATTACCTGAAAGGAATTGTGAACAGAAGGGTGAGCACAACTAGCCCAGTAAAGAATATCATGACTAAAGATAAATAAATTATCAATAGTCTTCATCAATAATAAATCAGAGATTTAGAACATATGGTAGATGATAAAAAATTTCAACCATAGTTGCAGCGGAACATGCAATCCATTAGAAGAGTCAAATAGACCATAAAGTCTATTATCTCCACCATGTTAAAAATCCACCAACAATGTTTTATCCATGTAACATCACTCAACAGTTCCTTTCCACAATCATATGAATAACTCATAATCATAATTGTGACTCTAAATTTTTCTTCGCACCCAGGACGAAGAATATTTTCATCACCTGTCTTTACCTGAAACATCAAAGATCATGGTTATACCAAATCACAGTTCCTGTTTATAATCATACTAACAAATCCATCTTTGCACTACGGGCCAAAGATATTCATCAACAAACCATCTTTGCACTACAGGCCAAAGATATTCAACAACAGTTCATCTTTGCACTACAGGCCAAAGATATTCATCAACAGACCATCTTTGCACTACATGCCAAAGATATTCAACAACAGTTCACCTTTGCACTATGGGCCAAAGATATTCATCAACAATTCATATTTGCACTACAGGCCAAATATATTCATATCTCAAAGAAATATATAATCATTTCAGAATTTATATAAACAATAATTATAACCATGTTGATCAATTCACCTTTGCACTTAAGCTTAAGATATTCAATGGTCATGATCATACCAGTCACAATTCAACTTTGCACTACAGGCCAAAGAGAACCCTAGTCATGATCATACCAATAATCTACCCATCTTTACACTACAGTGAAAGAGAATTTCAACATCAGGGTTATAAAAATGTTATATATGATGATAAAAATAATATGATCAACATATAGATTTAATCTCAAGAGTAATATTCATAAACCAACTATAATTTGGTCAGAAAAAGAAACCAATGTTGTCGTGAATAGTAACTCGTGAATAGTAACTCATGAATAGTAATTTGTGACTAGTAACTCATGAATAGTAACTCATGAATAGTAAACTCGACACAAAAGGTAGAAATTCCACAATAAAATATATACCAATATTTCGGTATAATGATATTGAAAGAATAATATTTCTTAAGCTTATAAACAATTTATTTAAATTGTTTACACTTTACTAATTAATGCATTTAATCATCATAAAATGTCAACTCTTACAATTTCATCATCAATAATCAAAACCCTCATAAAAAATCTGCATATACCTCATATAGGATTCTCAAGCCATAAAATCCTATTTTCTAATTTTCTTTCTTCACAAAATATATTTAATTCATTTACTCATAACTAGACTATTTTCATGAAAAATACCAAATCAGTTCCAAAAATATTTCTTTTCTGGGATTTAGCATAATATAGTCCAATAGTGAATATATATTTTTCTCAGAATTTTTAAAACTTAGTTACTATTTTTCATATGGCCAAAACCGCCGGATATTTAGACATTTATCAAAAATTATACTTTTGTCTAAAAATTTTGAAATTTACAGAGTATACTCCTATCATATACATGTACTCCCAATAAAAATTTCATCAATTTTAGAGTTAACCATAAAGAGTTATAAGCGGTTATTTTTAAAATAGTATTTTCTCGTAAAATTCATAACTCTTAATCTATACATCCAAAAATCACCATTTTTGGACACAATCAATAAAACTCATCAAAATATCATTTCAAATTTTTCCAGAATTTTTGAAGTTCAAAAAAATTACGAAATTGAAAATCATAACAACCCTTAAAATCCCTTACTATCCCTTACTATCCCTTACTATCCCTTACCTCAAAAGAGCAGTACTTCTGACTGGATATCGGATATGATGCTGAAGGAAACTTGCACTGATGAATAGCAACTCACCAAGTATCTAAAAACTCACAAAATATGCTTCATAATATAGAGAGAGAAAGAGAGAAAGCTTATGTTTCTGGTGTGATTTTCAATTCTAACTTAGCCCTCTATTTATAGGAAAATTTTAGTAGGCTTGACCTGCAACCTGATGGCTTTACCTGCTACTATTCTCACCCACCACATTTGAAATATAATTCAGCACATTTCTTCACCAACCACAAGTGGGGCCCACAAATTCTAGAATTTTCCATCAAAATGATAAACTCCGAAAATTTAACAATTTCTGAACCAGTCATCTCGTAAAATTTATAACAAATCATACGTTCATTTTTAACGGTTCAAAATTTGTGGACATATACTCAACTTATATATGTATAACATATCCAAATATTACCACGATCCAACAGTCGGATTAAAAATTATAACCCCCGCAAAATATCTCAAAAATCCTGATTTTTTAATACCTCCATTCCGACAAAAATACGGATAAAAACCTCAACATTAACTCCTTCATTTTTTAACCACAAAAATATATCACTCGTTTATATCCACTTAAAATAAATATTTTCTTATCATATGAATCAATAATTAATTATTCACAAATAATATTACAGAATCACATTTATGACAACCAGACCGTTCCCAGGAAAGAGGGGGCTTTCCGATAAAAATTTCTCCTTACCGGCGCGCAATTAAATGACCAAACCTCTTCTTAGACAGAACTTTCTAGACATTGTCAATAATGCTATCTAATAATATTATTTAAATAATATGAATTATTGATCTGATAATGGAAAATACTGTGCAGTAATAATTATTGAAACAACAATAATATAAAATATCAATGCAGCAATTATTGAATCAATAATAAAATATTAAACAATAATTACTGTAACAATTATTGAGTAGTGCCTTCTTACGTAAGAATCAATAATTTCAAAAATACTATGCAATACCGTGTGCTACTATGCAATAACGTGTATTACTGTATTTTAACCACCGGGTATTCCAACAGTGTTAACGGTAACAACTACGCCGTTATTTGTAAAAATTTAAATTTGTCGTTTTCTTCACCCGACAGTTATTCGTTATGGGGCCCACAAATAGCTGCGCCGTCGTACGAATATTCCCCGACAGAAAGAATATTCCACGACCAAATGAATATTTCCCGACAATAATGATTATTTTATAACCATTTGCTTTAAAAAAAATTCACATTTCACCCATAACTTTAAACTTTTATCAATTTAACCATTTACTGAATAGTAATTATAAGAAAAATTGAATACTTTTATTTCATAAAATTCGGGGTCTTACAATCTCCCCTCCTTATGAAATTTCGTCCCCGAAATTTACGTACCTGATATTTCAAAGAGTTGAGAATACCTTACTTTCATTTCAGATTCCATCTTTCCTGTCATCATGATTTTTCCATTGCTCATCTCCTGTATTTCAGATATCATTCTAGAATACAGCTTCAAAACAAGAGTTAATTGAACAAATTAACATATCACATAATATCCCGATATTATGACTGACCAACAAATAAGCTTAGGTAGGACACACTAGCGAAGGATTTACTCATCTCTCCCCTCCTAGTTTTATTCTCCGATCTCCGCCAGAGATCATATCCCTAAGCTCTGATACCACCTGTAACGCCCCCAAAATAGGTCCATTCCATCCAACCTATTCTGAGTCGCCAAATACATGGTACAGAAAACAACTACAACTTTATTACAACAATTGTAGTGCAAAATACAACAACACATATGCTGTAAGTTTGGATATAAATATATACCAAATGTGACTCATGTTCCAACCGTGGACAGCAACTCACAATGACACCTTACATAAAGGTATAGTCAAAAACTGTTTTAGAAATTAGAATCTTTGGAAAGTGCTCAAGGAAACATTCGTACAAGGGAGGCCATGTGTCTAGGCTATGATAGATATCATATGGCCACAGAATTATTCTTGGTTGACCCAATAGACCCCAAAGAAAAACGAGAAGATTACTATCATATTTTTCCCAATGGTGAGTCTTCTCTTGACTTATCATTATCTCCACTGTCTCTAATTGAGAATTATACTTCAAACAAACACCAAGATTATATAGGTAGTGCTCGTAAATATACTCAGCAAATGGATGAGCACATTCCTGTCTTATGATGACACGAGGTTGTATGTCGTTAGACATCTTGTATGACAGTGGCAAAACACCCTTCCAACGTTGGGTTCGCCTCACCCTATTTGATTCACCAAATATAACTACTAAATGATGACCACCGTTCTATTCCCCTGTTACCCCCGCTCGACCCTGCTACACTCTTATTACCTGAAAGGAATTGTGAACAGAAGGGTGAGCACAACTAGCCCAGTAAAGAATATCATGACTAAAGATAAATAAATTATCAATAGTCTTCATCAATAATAAATCAGAGATTTAGAACATATGGTAGATGATAAAAAATTTCAACCATAGTTGCAGCGGAACATGCAATCCATTAGAAGAGTCAAATAGACCATAAAGTCTATTATCTCCACCATGTTAAAAATCCACCAACAATGTTTTATCCATGTAACATCACTCAACAGTTCCTTTCCACAATCATATGAATAACTCATAATCATAATTGTGACTCTAAATTTTTCTTCGCACCCAGGACGAAGAATATTTTCATCACCTGTCTTTACCTGAAACATCAAAGATCATGGTTATACCAAATCACAGTTCCTGTTTATAATCATACTAACAAATCCATCTTTGCACTACGGGCCAAAGATATTCATCAACAAACCATCTTTGCACTACAGGCCAAAGATATTCAACAACAGTTCATCTTTGCACTACAGGCCAAAGATATTCATCAACAGACCATCTTTGCACTACATGCCAAAGATATTCAACAACAGTTCACCTTTGCACTATGGGCCAAAGATATTCATCAACAATTCATATTTGCACTACAGGCCAAATATATTCATATCTCAAAGAAATATATAATCATTTCAGAATTTATATAAACAATAATTATAACCATGTTGATCAATTCACCTTTGCACTTAAGCTTAAGATATTCAATTATAAATTCAATGGTCATGATCATACCAGTCACAATTCAACTTTGCACTACAGGCCAAAGAGAACCCTAGTCATGATCATACCAATAATCTACCCATCTTTACACTACAGTGAAAGAGAATTTCAACATCAGGGTTATAAAAATGTTATATATGATGATAAAAATAATATGATCAACATATAGATTTAATCTCAAGAGTAATATTCATAAACCAACTATAATTTGGTCAGAAAAAGAAACCAATGTTGTCGTGAATAGTAACTCGTGAATAGTAACTCATGAATAGTAATTTATGACTAGTAACTCATGAATAGTAACTCATGAATAGTAAACTCGACACAAAAGGTAGAAATTCCATAATAAAATACATACCAATATTTCGGTATAATGATATTGAAAGAATAATATTTCTTAAGCTTATAAATAATTTATTTAAATTGTTTACACTTTACTAATTAATGTATTTAATAATCATAAAATGTCAACTCTTACAATTTCATCATCAATAATCAAAACCCTCATCAAAAATCTGCATTTACCTCATATAGGATTCTCAAGCCATAAAATCCTATTTTCTAATTTTCTTTCTTCACAAAACATATTTAATTCATTTACTCATAACTAGACTATTTTCATGAAAAATATCAAATCAGTTCCAAAAATATTTCTTTTCTTGGATTTAGCATAATATAGTCCAATAGTGAATATATATTTTTCTCAAAATTTTTAAAACTCAGTTACTATTTTTCATATGGCCAAAACCGTCGAATATTTAGACATTTATCAAAAATTATACTTTTATCTAAAAAATTTGAAATTTACAGAGTATACTCCTATCATATACATGTACTCCCAATAAAAATTTCATCAATTTTAGAGTTAACCATAAAGAGTTATAAGCGGTTATTTTTAAAATAGTCTTTCCCCGTAAAATTCATAACTCTTAATCTATACATCCAAAAATTACCATTTTTGGACACAATCAATAAAACTCATCAAAATATCATTTCAAATTTTTTCAGAATTTTTGAAGTTCAGAAAAATTACGAAATTGAAAATCATAACAACCCTTAAAATCCCTTACTATCCCTTACTATCCCTTACTATCCCTTACCTCAAAAGAGCAGTACTTCTGACTGGATATCGGATATGATGCTGAAGAAAACTTGCACTGATGAATAGCAACTCACCAAGTATCTAAAAACTCACAAAATATGCTTCATAATATAGAGAGAGAAAGAGAGAAAGCTTATGTTTCTGGTGTGATTTTCAATTCTAACTTAGCTCTCTATTTATAGGAAAATTTTAGTAGGCTTGACCTGCAACCTGATGGCTTTACCTGCTACTATTCTCACCCACCACATTTGAAATATAATTCAGCACATTTCTTCACCAACCACAAGTGGGGCCCACAAATTCTAGAATTTTCCATCAAAATGATAAACTCCGAAAATTCAACAATTTCTGAACCAGTCATCTCGTAAATTTTATAACAAATCATACGTTCATTTTTAACGGTTCAAAATTTGTGGACATATACTCAACTTATATATGTATAACATATCCAAATATTATCACGATCCAACGGTCGGATTAAAAATTATAACCCCCGCAAAATATCTCAAAAATCCTGATTTTTTAATACCTCCATTCCGACAAAAATACGGATAAAAACCTCAACATTAACTCCTTCATTTTTAACCACAAAAATATATCACTCGTTTATATCCACTTAAAATAAATATTTCCTTATCATATGAATCAATAATTAATTATTCACAAATAATATTACAGAATCACATTTATGACAACCAGACCGTTCCCAGGAAAGAGGGGGCTTTCCAATAAGAATTTCTCCTTACCGGCGCGCAATTAAATGACCAAACCTCTTCTTAGACAGAACTTTCTAGACATTGTCAATAATGCTATCTAATAATATTATTTAAATAATATGAATTATTGATCTGATAATGGAAAATACTGTGCAGCAACAATTATTGAAACAACAATAATATAAAATATCAATGCAACAATTATTGAATCAATAATAAAATATTAAACAATAATTACTGTAACAATTATTGAGTAGTGCCTTCTTACGTAAGAATCAATAATTTCAAAAATACTATGCAATACTGTGTGCTACTGTGCAATAACGCGTATTACTGTATTTTAACCACCGGGTATTCCAACAGTGTTAACGGTAACAACTACGCTGTTATTTGTAAAAATTCAAATTTGTCGTTTTCTTCACCCGACAGTTATTCGTTATGGGGCCCACAAATAACTGCGCCGTCGTACGAATATTCCCCGACAGAAAGAATATTCCACGACCAAACGAATATTTTCCGACAACAATGATTATTTTATAACCATTTGCTTTAAAAAAAATTCACATTTCACCCATAACTTTAAACTTTTATCAATTTAACCATTTACTGAATAGTAATTATAAGAAAAATTGAATACTTTTATTTCATAAAATTCGGGGTCTTACAATTGTTGTGATTTTCCTGGTATTTTGTATCTTAACTAAAAAAAAATAAGTAGCTTAGTTTTTTTTTTGTTAGTTAGAATACTAATTGTTGCATTCATGCATTCACTCACGTAGAGCACATCTTGTTAGGTTTTTTTGTCAAATATAAACTGTGGTGATTGCTGGAGGATTGAGTTACGTCAAAATTTCTCTTTCTTTCGTAATTCACAAAGTTTTAGGACATTTTATTTATTTATAGTTTTTTTATGCATTTTCATATTTAATCTAACATTAAGGGCACAACCTGTAACAAGATAAGGTGAGGATTTCATCACCCTTCCTTGGCCCACAAACCACCCATTCATTTTTCATAACCTTGCCTTAATGAAATCAAGTAGACATTAGCCCCTAGGACTCTCGAGCTCAATTAGGACAAGGGACTCAAAGAGAAGCCTAAATTTTAAATTAATCAAACTACTAGTGCCTAGGCAAGTGGTTCAAAATGGTAAACGCCTAAAGGATGTGTGGTTATTCAATTAGTCACCGTACCCACGGAGAGACTCCGACCTTTCTTACACTTACCTGGCTAATGGTGTGATTAATTTCAAATTTGGTGGACCTTGAGGTGTAACTTGGAACAGTTAGGAGTTGTCTAAATTTTATTTAGGTTAACCGTAGAATTAAGATTTTATTTTTTATATATATTTTTTTGACTTCCGTGGTTAGTTGTCTATTTATTTTGTGATTTGTGGAAACATGGATTCTTATTATATTTGGAATAATAATTTTGCTTGGAATCAAGAACCCTATGAAAATTTTAATGCACACAAAGTAAATCAAATTTTTCCAACTTATGAAAATCCTTATCTATGTCCATATCTATATTCGGATCCAGAATCTCAATATCCACAAGAATTATCAAATGAAGAAGATGAAAGACATAGTGCCTTGGAGAAAACTACGGAAGTTTTAATGGAAGGGCAATTTAGCATTATATCTCGTCTAGAAATTCAAATAACTCGATTAGCCACCATAATAAATGAACAAGAGGTGGGTGAATTTTCTAGTAACTCTGAGGTTAATTTTGAAAGTGTTGATGGTTGTGGAAATGATGAGGAAGATAAAAATTTTGTATTCAATTCTACACAGTTTGAGTCATGTAAGACCCTAACTTTTATAAATAACGATGAATTTTCTATAAATATCATTTTTGAATATTATGGAGTTAATTTGATATAATGTTATAGTTGTGGGTAATATTTATAAATTTTGCAAAGTACGCAAGTTGTTATATAATATTCGATTGGTCGGGGAATATTCATCTTAACAGGGAATATTCGTACAACGGCACAATCATTGGTGGACCCCACAACAGAATTATTATCGGATTGAGAAAACGACAAAAATATTTTATTAAAAATAACGGCGGAAGTTTTACCATTGATAATGTTGAACTACTCGGTAGTAAAAGTACAGTAATACGTGTGGTTGTATAGTAGCACACGGTATTGATTATTAATGCTTATATGAGAAGTCACTCAGTTTGATTCAATTATTGTCAGTTAATAATATGAATTATTTAGCGATAATGACGTTTTGTTTTATTCGTATTATTAACGTAATAAAACAGAGACATCTTTTTATATAAAACAGATTACTTTATTAAAGTTATTCTATAAATAGAATATATTATATTTTATTTAAAAGATTTTTCTTTAATTATGGACCGTCAGATTAAAGTAATCAATCTGGACCGTTTATGGATTAGTTACTATGCATTCTATTTTTCTATAAATAGCAGCTCATTCCTTCATTATTTCTTACGAATTCACTAAACTCTAGAGAGAGAAACTATAGAGAGAAACTATAGAGAGAGAGAAGAAGAGTATTCTGCTACTTAACTACTTCCTTATTTCAGCTCTTCTTTAAAACGGTAAGGGGTGTTATTCTTTCTTATTCATGAAGAGAACTGTTGTTATTCCAATTTTTATTATTCTGTTGGAATAACCTGTATACGCGGTTTACCCTATACTTGGTGACATTCTTCTATTATTCTGTTGGAACATCCTGTCTGTGTGTTTTACACCGGACCTGGTTCCGTTTTTATTATTATTCTGTTGGAACATCATGTCTGTGTGTTTTACACCAGACCTGGTTCCATCTTAATTGGTCGATCATAATATAAGGATAATATATGACATATCAATTAATTTTTATTTTGTGGCAGTATCTGAAAATGGCATCTGAGAATGTTGAGAATAGCAATGGAGCACAGGCGACTGTTGATTTATCACATATTAATAATCAGGATAATGTGCATCAGGAAGGTGACAATCGTCATGCAAACAATAACACTGACCAGATGATGAATGATGGAATGTTCAGAAACTTTATGCAGTTCATGCAACAGCAGGCGAGAGCGGCTCCTGTCCAAAATATAGGTGGAAACACTGAAAACTCTCAGACGGTCACTGCTAAACAGTTCAAGGAGCTGGGACCACCAGAGTTTAAGGGAGAGCCAAAACCACTTATAGCGGAAATATGGATAAAGCAGATTACCAAGATATTTGATGTCTTGGGATGCTCCGAGGAGCAAAAGGTTCCCTTTGCCGCCTTTATGTTGCGAGGAGAGGCAGATTGCTGGTGGGAATCGATTAAGCGTACTCAACCTGCCGCACTGAAGATGTCTTGGGAGAAGTTCCAAGAGCTGTTCAATGATAAATACTTTCCCGAAAGTGTTCGTCACATGAAGGAGGTGGAGTTCATCAAATTGGAGCAGAATAATATGACCGTGTCGCAGTATGAGGCTAAATTTGCTAAGTTATCACGGTTTGCGTCCCACTTGGTGGATAATGAAGAGCGAATGATGCGAATATTTTTGCGAGATTTGAAACCTGAGATACGTCAACATCTTATTTCTCATAAACTGTGTTTGTATTCAGATGTTATGAATAGGCCTCAGTTAGTGGAGCGCGATAACGAGTCAACGCAACCAAAAGAGAGCAGTCGGCAAAATGATAATACCAGTGAGAGCAGTCATCGAAGCGGTGACAACAAGCGTGGAGGGAATCAACATGCCAGAAATGGTAACCACTTCGGTGGTAATCAGGGCCAAAATAATAAGAATGGTCATTTCAAGAAGAGGAGATTCAACAATGATGGAAAGACGTCAGCACCAGCACCCGTTGTTAAGGAAGGAGAACGACCACCTATCATATGTTTCAAATGCGGAGGGGGGGGGGCACATCAGTCCAAACTGCACGATGCCGTCTAAAGCATGTTATAATTGTGGAAGAGAAGGTCATTTAGCTCGATTTTGTCGTTTATCAAAAACAAGTTCAGCCAAGATGGAGACACCAAAGGCCGTCCCAGAAAAGTCAAAACCGGTAGTGCAAGGGAGAGCGTTTGTTGTGACCTCCTAGAAAGCAAGGAACCCGAATGAGGTCATCACGGGTAAGCTTATCATAAACTCTAACGAAGTCTATACTTTATTTGATACCGGTTCTACCCATTCTTTTATTTCTCCTACTTGCGCTCATCGATTAAATTTGACTCCGGAGAAATTAGACTTTGATTTATCTGTTGAAACTCCATTGGGAGAAACCTTCATTACATCCACGGTTTATAAGTCTTGTTTGGTTTAAATTGGTACCCACACATTACCTGTCGATCTTATTTCATTAAAAATACTTACATTTGACGTGATACTAGGGATTGATTGGTTAACTACTCATCATGCAAAAATTGATTGTTTTCGTAAGATTGTTAGCTTTCATATTCCTAATCGACCTATTATGCGAATTCAAGCAACCAAACCATTAAAATCAATCGCTGTCATCTCAAGCCATAAAGCTATTCATTTATTGAAAAACGGATGTCAAGCTTTCTTAGCTTATGTCACGGATCTAAACAAAAATACGTCAGTTTTGATTGATATTTCTATTGTTAATAAATTCCCTGACGTATTCCCTGAAGAACTTCCTGGCCTACCCCCAGAGCGTGAAATTGAATTTTGTATCGACCTTGAACCCAGTTCAAAACCCATTTCCAAAGCCCCATATCGAATGGCTCCTATTGAACTTCAGGAGTTAAAGATCCAACTGCAGGAATTGTTAGACATTGGCTTTATTCGTCCTAGTACTTCTCCTTGGGGTGCTCATGTGCTATTCGTGAAGAAGAAAGATGGAAGTATGCGACTTTGTATTGATTATCGGGAGTTGAATCATGTCACCATCAAAAACAGGTACCCATTGCCACGTATTGATGACCTGTTTGACTAGTTGCAAGGAGCACAATTATTTTCGAAGATCGATCTTCGTTCTAGATATCATCAGCTGAAGGTTAGAACTGAGGATATTCCAAAGATGGCTTTCAGAACTCGGTACGGGCATTATGAATTCATAGTCATGTCCTTTGGATTGACTAATGCTCCTGCTGCCTTCATGGATATGATGAACCGGGTATTCAAGGAATATTTGGATCATTTTGTGGTCGTCTTTATTGATGACATCCTTATTTATTCCAAAGGCCGTGAAGATCATGAGCAACACTTGAGACTGGTACTCCAAAAGCTTCGTGAATACAAGCTTTATGCCAAGTTAAAGAAATGCGAGTTCTGGTTGGAGGAGGTAGCATTCCTTGGGCACGTAGTATCAAGTCGAGGAATATCGGTTGACCCGGCAAAGATTGAAGCTATTCAAAGCTGGGAGCAACCTAAATCAGTGACCGAAGTACGTAGCTTTCTTGGTTTAGCTGGTTATTATCGGAGATTCGTGGAAGGATTTTCTCGAATCGCTACTCCATTAACTCAGCTGACTCGGAAAGATACAAAGTTCGGTTGGAGCGAAGAATGTGAGCAGAGTTTTCAAGAACTCAAGAGGAGACTCATTTCAGCACCTGTTCTAACAATACCATCTGGCTCGGAGGGATTTGTCATATACAGTGATGCTTCGAGCAAAGGGTTGGGATGCGTTCTCATGCAACATAGAAAAGTCATAGCCTATGCATCAAGACAACTCAAGGAATATGAGAGGAATTATCCTACTCATGATCTAGAGTTGGTAGCTGTTGTCTTTGCACTTAAAATTTGGAGGCATTACTTGTATGGGGAGAAGGTGGAGATCTTTACGGATCATAAAAGCCTCAAATATTTCTTCACTCAAAAAGAACTCAACATGCGACAATGACGTTGGCTTGAACTGTTGAAAGATTATGATCATACCATTCAATACAATCCTGGAAAAGCGAACGTGGTAGCTGACGCATTGAGTAGAAGATCATATACAAGCACGAGTGCAATATTGTCAACACAAAGGCCCATTTTGTGTGACTTACAAAGGATGGAGATAGAGTTAAAGACTCCAGGGACCCATATGATGATGGCGAATATACGAGTAGAACCAACTTTAATCGATAAAGTTAAAGCTGCTCAAGCTACAGACCTGGAGCTGATGCGTATAAGGAAGAAAGTGCAAGAAGGTGCTATGCCGAAAGCAAGAATCGATAAAGAAGGAATACTTCGAGTCAACTCCAGACTTTGTGTTCCTAACAACCCGGATTTAAAGTATGAAATCATGATGAAGGCGCACACCACACCGTTTGCAATACATCCTGGAAGTACCAAAATGTATCATGATCTTCGTCATACATTTTGGTGGAGCAATATGAAGAGAGAGATAGCGTTGTTTATCTCAAGGTGTCTAACTTGTCAACGAGTCAAAGCGGAGCATCAAGTACCAAAAGGTCGATTACAACCACTTGAAATTCTAGAATGGAAGTGGGAGCACATTACCATAGATTTCGTTACCGGTCTTCCTAAGGTTTCTCAAGGTATAGATGCGATTTGGGTCATTGTTGATAGATTGACCAAGTCTGCTCATTTCTTACCGATACGAGAAACTTATACACTTGAACGTCTTACCCATATGTACATAAACGAGATTGTAAGACTGCATGGTATGCCAGTATCCATAGTCTCTGATCGAGACCCAAGATTCACTTCACGATTTTGGGTTAGTTTACAAAAAGCTATGGGCACGGATTTACGATTTAGTTCAGCATATCATCCTCAGACGGACGGACAATCAGAGAGGACTATTCAAACTCTTGAAGATCTATTAAGACTCTGTGTCTTTGACTTCAAGGGAAGTTGGGACAAGTTCTTACCATTGGTGGAGTTTTCCTACAACAACAGTTATCAAGCAAGTATTGGCATGGCTCCATTCGAAGTATTGTATGAAAGAAAATGTCGTTCTCCAGTATGCTGGGATGAGGTGGGTGAAGCAATGTTGTTGAGACCGGAGTTGGTACGTATGACTACAGAAAAGATTCAAACGATCCGACGACGTATAAAAACATCACAAGATCGACAAAAGAGTTATGCTGATCTTCATCGAAAGGACGTGGAATTTGATGTAGGAGATCATGTGTTCTTACGTGTTGCTCTATGGAAAGGAATTACGAGATTTGGAAAGAGAGGAAAGCTCAATCCTCGATTCATCGGTCCATTTTTAATCCTCGATCGAGTAGGAACTGTGGCTTATAGACTCGCTTTACCGCCAAGTATGTCTCGTGTTCATAACGTTTTTCACATATCCATGTTACGCAAATATGTGGAAGACCCGAACCACATTATTGAGTTAGAACCGGACGAAATAGCGGAGGATTTGACGTATGAAGAAGTTCCTGTTCAAATCTTGGATAAGAAGGAACATATTCTACGCTCCAAGGTTATACCTCAAGTCAAAGTTTTGTGGAGAAACCACGATGTTGAGGAAATGACTTAGGAGTTAGAATCTGAAATGAAATCAAGGTATCCTTACCTCTTCGACATACCAGGTACGTACCCTAATTTCGAGGGCGAAATTTCATAAGAAGGGGAGGTTGTAAGACCCCAATTTTTATAAATAAAGATGAATTTTCTATAAATATCATTTTTGGATATTATGGAGTTAATTTGATATAATGTTATAGTTGTGGGTAATATTTATAAATTTTTCAAAGTACGCAAGTTGTTATATAATATTCGATTGGTCGGGAATATTCGTCTTAACAGGGAATATTCGTACAACGGCACAATCATTGGTGGACCCCACAACGGAATTATTGTCGGATTGAGAAAACGACAAAAATATTTTATTAAAAATAACGGCGGAAGTTTTACCATTGATACTGTTGAACTACTCGGTAGTAAAAGTACAGTAATACGTGTGGTTGCATAGTAGCACACGATATTGATTATTAATGCTTATGTGAGAAGTCACTCAGTTTGATTCAATTATTGTCAGTTAATAATATGAATTATTTAGCGATAATGACGTTTTGTTTTATTCGTATTATTAACGTAATAAAACAGAGACATCTTTTTATATAAAACAGATTACTTTATTAAAGTTATTCTATAAATAGAATATATTATATTTTATTTAAAAGATTTTTCTTTAATTATGGACCGTCAGATTAAAGTAATCAATCTGGACCGTTTATGGATTAGTTACTATGCATTCTATTTTTCTATAAATAGCAGCTCATTCCTTCATTATTTCTTACGAATTCACTGAGCTCTAGAGAGAGAAACTATAGAGAGAGAGAAGAAGAGTATTCTGCTACTTAACTACTTCCTTATTTCAGCTCTTCTTTAAAACGGTAAGGGGTGTAATTCTTTCTTATTCATGAAGAGAACTGTTGTTATTCCATTTCTTATTATTCTGTTGGAATAACCTGTATACGCGGTTTACCCTATACTTGGTGACATTCTTCTATTATTCTGTTGGAACATCCTGTCTGTGTGTTTTACACCGGACCTGGTTCCGTTTTTATTATTATTCTGTTGGAACATCCTGTCTGTGTGTTTTACACCGGACCTGGTTCCGTCTTTATTATTATTCTGTTGGAACATCCTGTCTGTGTATTTTACAACGGACCTGGTTCCGTCTTTATTATTATTCTGTTGGAACATCATGTCTGTGTGTTTTACACCGGACCTGGTTCCGTCTTTATTATTCTGTTGGAATATCCTGTCTGTGCATTTTACGCCGGACCTGGTTCTATTATTTATTATTCTGTGGGAATAACCTGTCTGTGCGGTCTATCTCATGCATGGTGATTTCTTTTGTTATTTCATTCTTTATTATACTCAGTTAGTTAAGTTTTGACTTCTATACTCCATGAAATTTATGGAATATCCTTGATAATTGTGTTTCATCCAGTATCTTTTCATGAAAATATTCTTCTAAGTATTTTTGAATTTTACTCCACAAAGCAGTATCATGTTGACAATTTGGACGTTGTTAATTCTTGGATAAATTAATTCTTGAACTTGTTTTATTGAATTCTTATATCATTGTCATCATCCTCATATTTATAAAATGTTGAAAGTCATCTGTTGTATGTAGTGCATAGATGGACTTGGTATGATTATGACCAGAGATTATTCGGTATAATCATGACCGTAATGTTACAAATGATGTAGTAAAAGTCCTCATTGGCCCGTAGTGCATTGATGGACAGTTGTTGGCATGATCATGACCATTAATGAATACACGAATATCCTTGGCCGTAGTGCAGGGGTGATTCGATGATGTGGATTATTTTATTAAGCTGAGTCCCAGCGATCACAGTGTTGAAAAAACCTTTTAAAACATAAAAGATAGTAGAGTTTATTTTCTACTTGACTCTTTTAATGGATTGCTTGTTCCGCTATAGTTAAACTTGATGTCTATTATATTTTATCAGTTTAACATTGTTGAAGGCTAATGATAATTTATTCTGCATTATCTTAGTCATAATATTTCTTACTGGGCTAGTTGAGCTCACCCTTTCTTTCACTGTTCTCTTCAGGAAATGAGAACGTAGCTGGGGCAAGTCGGGGAACGGAGTGATGGTCCGAATGATAGTATTAGTTAGTAGTCCTCACTATTCTATGTAATGGTGTGTTAATAAATGTAATAAGGACTCCTTTTGAGTATGAATACTCTCTAGAAGATAATATTTGTATTCAAACTCACAGTTATGTTTTGTAGTATTGTACACGACAGTTGTATTAGTAAGTTGTATTTGTATTCTATACTATGTATCTGACGACCCAAGATGGGTGATGTATACCTAATTTTGGGGGCGTCACAAGTCAAGCCAGATTGAGGAGTCTAAAAATTACTACTCTATGTCTAAAATTGATCGTGTCACATTTAATGAGTCGGTTGAAAAAGCCTATAAGCCTAAAGTTCCATACCCTAAAAGGCTTATTCCTAAAAAACCACCTAGTGCTTTTTTGGACCAACCCATTAAAGTAAACATGATCCAAGAGTTGTCAATGACCCAAGAAATAATTGAAAATAGACTCTAGATTGAAAAAGATCCAATTAATTTTTTCTTAAATTACATTGACCAAAATTGGAATGAATTTGAATATTTAGATAAGGTCAATGAGCAGATATCCACTTCAAATAAGTCAACTAAACTATAACATGTATTTAAACCAAATCTTCCATCCTTTGAACATGTTAGTGAAAGTTTTCTTGAGGTAAATTTTAAGCATAACTGTGATGAAAATTCTGACTATTTTCAATTTCCTAGACCTCCTGAAAATCATTAAAAGTTCACATTCACTTACTCATTTGTATCATTCATTTTTAGTCACGTACTTTTTAGGATATATGAAATTCGTAGGTATTTACATTTGTTTTCCTTCTCACCACATTTTCTTGCAGCACAAATGCCCCGCATACAAGGTACAATTCTTTCACATCTTTGTTCTCATTTCTTCATTTGTATACATTGAGGACAATGCATGATTTAGGTATGAGGGAAGTTTGTTTGTATTATTGTATTAGATTTTTTTCTTTTCAGGAAAATATAGTAAAAAACACAAAAAAGTAAAAAACTAAAAAATTTGTTTGACTTTTTATTGATTGAATTAATTCTAATAAGTGTTTGTGGAGAAAAACTCATGAGTAAGATTGAAAGATTTAGAACTCTTGAATCTTTGATAAGATACGAAATCTTAGTTTGAAACACCGTCTAGATTAAAATTGATTTCACAAGTATTTTTGCACTTCACGTTTGCACTAATTCTTAGTTGTGAGGTATAAACTTTGATTCGAGTAATTTCAAGAAAACATTTGAAAAAATTTGAAATAAATAAAAAATTAACTACTTCAATGTCCATTGAACGAAATAACTGGATATGCAAGTCTTAGGAAGCATCGATATTTACGCTAAAAAGTGTGATAGATAAAAGTTGCTTGGCTAGTCTAATTTTGTGGCCTTTGTTACTTGAGTTAGTAAACTCTTAGGGGTGTCTCTACACCTAGTGCCCTAAAGCCAACTAGTTTGGGAGTCATTGATCCAACGCTCGCTACATTGGTAACTTGGAAAAGTCTAAGAAAATGAGACATTACACAAGTCAAGAAAAAAATTAAAAAAAATGGAAAAAAGGAAGGGGAAAAAAAAGAAAGAAGAAAAAGAAAAATAAGTTTGCTTGATTTTCATGGTAAAAATCCATACTAAGAGTTACATCATATACACATGCATGCATCACATAGAATTAATTTAATGAAGGATGATGTCTAAAATGAAGATTGAGTATTTTTGATAAAGTAAAAGTTTAATTTTGAATTTAATCTTGCTTATGTATAATGCCCATGGATATTTAGAAGTTTTCTTTTAATTTCATAATTTGTTGAACCTAAGAATATTTTTTAAATTTTGTGAGTATATTCATTGCAAACCCTCACGAGACACAACTCGTCCACTTGGGATAACCTTAGGGTTTAAAGGCTTATTGTATATGCTAAGTGTAATCGTATTTCCTACGAAAATGGGGTAGTATAATTTCGTTTTATTTTTATTTTTATTTTACTCGAGGACGAGCAAAAGCTAAGTATGGAGGTATTTGATAGACACATAATTAATACATTTTAATATTCTCATATTTATTATTTTATATATTTATTTTATTTAACTAATACATTTTATTTTGTTTTGTATGAAATAACATTTATTTTTCTTGGGGAGCAAATAAAATATTTATATCCAACTTTTAAATATGAGAAAGGACTCTTGGAGAATTACCATATAGAGATGGAAGTAAGAAGGAAATAAGAGAAGAAAAAAAAAAGGAACAAAATTGTCCAAGTTCAATGAACCTAAATTAGGGCATAAATGTATTCTCCTTATAAATAGGCCTCTTATTTTAGAGAGAATGACACCACTTGTTATTTTATTTTCCTTAGTTTTTCGCTGGTGTAGAAGGGAGTAAGATATTTAGAGTTGTTGTCTTTTCTCTTATTCCAATCATGTGTGGTATTACTGTCAGATAGTATTTGTAACTTTCTTTTATTGATATAATAGAAATTATTTTTTTTAATTATTGTTCTTATTTCATGCAAATAGTAGTACTAATATTATTTATTTTTATTTTTAATTTCATGTCTAGCTAAATTTCTAATACCTAGGATGATAATGAAATTAGGTATTTTCATAATAATATTCTCTTTATGTTCCGAAATTAATGCCTAATTATTTTCGCCTTCATGTTTTCCTGCGTATAAATTGCATATGATTCTTATATTGATTGTAGGCCTGGCAAAATATGGTTATTGGTTGGTTTTATTTTTTAAAATATGGTTATGGTTCCATTTAAGAACTAAAACCATATTAACCATTTTTAATATGGGTTGTGTGGGTTTGAACTATATGGTTATGGTTCAAAATCATATTAACCATTTAAAGATGTTTTGACTTTTAAACAGAACTTTTGAAAAATAAAATTCTGACAGTCATAATTAAATTAATTAAGTAATAATATGATATAAAAATTATTAATATAAATAATAAAATGCTAAAAAACTATACTAATAAAATTTAAAATTTAAATTATTAATACCCTTCCATATTTAAATAATTTTTCAAAATTATTATTAACCTGCTAATAGAAAAGTTGGATCACATTCAAAATACATCATAGTATAATTCTTTTGTAACTAGAATACTAGAATTTACATAAACTAACACATACAGAATAACATTAGTCACCCAAAATAAGAACATATTAATTTACAGAACATACAAGATAAGTAGAAAACTGAACCATATAATTCTATAGGCCATATTAAAATATAATTAATTAGACATACATATTAAAATTTAACATTACAAAACATATATTTTCCCAAAGTCAATTCCAAAGGGTTAAGCCAACTCCTTTCATAGGCATCTACACTGAAATGTGCAAAAGTGGCTTCCAAATTATGAAATAACATCAACCAGAACAAGATAAGAAGATCGATTCAATATCACCAGAAGAAGAACCTAATTGATTCAAAATCATAAGAAGAAGCTCGGATACAAAATCAATATACTTTACTCTGGGTCGACAGCGAAAAACAAGATAAAAAAAATTATATATCTTCTGTTCGAGCTATATATATATATATATATATATATATATATATATATATATATATATATATTCAACAAAACTTGGCTTGTAATTAATTATAAAACGGGAATCACTTATTTGTACAGAAGGAGTACTATTAAGAAAGGTAAAGTTTCAAAATTAAATTGGGTTAACTTTCTTGTTAATCATTGTAAAATGGTAGTACAGTTTAGTTGTATAAATACTGAAGTAACCATTCGCCAGAAACTTGGTTGCCTAAGAAATTTGGATCGAAATGGAATATGGGTTGAAAAATAGTTAACCGGATCAGAACTATATTTGTTTTAAAAAATATGGGTCCAAAATTTAACCAACCTGAATAAATAAAAATGGTTAACCAACCCATTTGGTTCCAGTTAATATAGTTTGACCCAACAGTTAACTAACTATGTTGCCAGGTCTAATTGATTGTGATGTTTTGATAAGTTATAGTTAATTTGTGAATTTTTCATAACTTATACTTGCCAATATTAATTATATGAATCATTATTTTTAAAGGGAAAAGAAAATAATTTGGGAATTAATTTAGAAAATAAGAAATTATTTATTATGTTAATATTTGGTAGATTCTGATTCTTAGGTATCTTTTCTCATTAATAGTTTTCGTTATTAATTAATAGTTTGCATAATTTAGTTAATAAATCTTCTCCACCATTTTTGTTTCTAATTTGCCTAAAATATTAATTAAGGACATATTAAAGAATTGATCTAGTCTCTGTGGTTCGACATGCACTTGCCAAATCTACAATAGACGTTGTGCACTTATAGTACATAAATTTAACACATCACATTTCGCACAGCGATGGATAGATGGAGTGTACCACTATCCGGCAAAGAAGGGATAGACCCGTTACACCTTGAGTAGAGATTTGATGGCACACATGGGGCAGATATAATATAAGAGCGCTTTGGAGCGTGGGATGCTGGGTTGAGGGTTATTGATAGGAGTCTAGTAGTTGTAGTTATGTTTATGTATGTACGTTTATGTGTAATCCCAATCTTTTGGGTGAGATGTGAGATAGTTTATGAAAGCCCAATGTTCTGTTAGAGGGGTAGCGTGTTAGCTTTCCCCACCTTTCGTGGTAGTAAGGGATAGATGGTAATATTTATAGAAGTATGCTAGGAGATAATCATGTATGATGTACTGATTTTGGTATATTAATATAAATGTTTTTATTTAAATGTATTATTGAATTGTTACATTAAGAATAAATACTTGAAGCATATTATAAGATAATAATATGAAATTATTTCAGAAAATACCGCCCAGACGTAGATTACCAGCACCGAAAGAATCGGTCAATGATGAGAGGGATCAAGTAGACCCTATCTAACGATTAGCCGACTTGTTAGGAGAAGTCCTTCGAGAAAGAAACAATTAACCCGTGCGTACCAACTCCCAAGCGATTCCTTTAACAAACTTTAAAGATTTTAAGATTGTAGAACCTTCAGAATTTAGGGGAACTACCGATCCTATTGAGGCACAAATTTGGATCAAGGAGATGGAGAAGGCATTCATCATCGCTTGTGTGGGAAATGACCAAAAGACTGCGTATGCTATATATATGTTGAAGGGCGAAGTGAACTTCTGGTGGAAAGCGAATAAACAAAGAGCGGGAGAAGGAATAATATCGTGGGAGAGGTTCAAGACGCTGTTCTTCGAGAATTACTTCCCGAAGAGCATGCAGAACCGAATGAAGGTTAAGTTCTTAGAACTGAGTAGGGACCGTGGCCCAATATGCGGCTAAATTCAATGAACTTGCACGATTTACGGCACACTAGGTGGACAAAGAAGAAAGAAAGGCTCGACGTTTTGAACTAGGACTAAAGTCGTGGTTGTTCAACAAGGTGTCCGTACTCCAAATTAATTTATTTGCTACACTATTGGAGAAGGCTATCATCGCCGAAGGAGGTAGTTAGGCTCTGAGCCAATATAACAAGGAAAAGAAGAACAAGGCACAAATTTGGATCAAGGAGATGGAGAAGGCATTCATCATCGCTTGTGTGGGAAATAACCAAAAGACTGCGTATGCTATATATATGTTGAAGGGCGAAGCGAACTTCTGGTGGAAAGCGAATAAACAGAGAGCGGGAGAAGGAATAATATCGTGAGAGAGGTTCAAGACGCTGTTCTTCGAGAATTACTTCCCGAAGAGCATGCAGAACCGAATGAAGGTTAAGTTCTTAGAACTGAGTAGGGACCGTGGCCCAATATGCGGCTAAATTCAATGAACTTGCACGATTTACGGCACACCAGGTGGACACAGAAGAAAGAAAGGCTCGACGTTTCGAACTAGGACTAAAGTCGTGGTTGTTCAACAAGGTGTCCGTACTCCAAATTAATTTATTTGCTACACTATTGGAGAAGGCTATCATCGCCGAAGGAGGTAGTTAGGCTCTGAGCCAATATAACAAGGAAAAGAAGAACAAGAGTAGTGGAGGAGAAAGTCGTGGAGGAAACAGTAGTGGAGGAAGTAACTTGGGAAAGAGGAAATGGGACAACAACAACAACTGAAACAACAATCAGACGAGAAGTCATCATGGAGAATTTAAGAAAAGAAGTGAGGCATATCCAAAGTATAGGAAAAGTAATCAAGGAGAATGCTAGAAGGGGTGCAATGTCTGCTACAATTGTGGTCAGAAAGGGCATATCTCGCCAAATTGCCCGAAACCAAAGAAGATCTGAGGATATTATGCGTGCGGATTGACAGAGCATCAGTATAAGGACTGTCCAAAGAAAGGAAGCAGCGAAGGAAGCGGTAATCAGGGAGGAGGCAGTAAGCTAATGATTGTTGGACCGGCTCAACCCAACCGATCGACTGCCAGAACATTTTAACATGACGGTCCATGATATAGTAGTTACGAAGGACGTGGTGTCAGGTATTATCTCAATCAATAATATAAGTGCTTATATATTATTTGCTAGTCGATTAAATTTACCCCAAGAACGATTAGAGAATCCTTTGAACATAGAAGTTGCGAATAAGGAAGTAATTCTCGAAGAATTCGTTTACCGAAATTATTGTGCCGAAATTAGGGGACATAAACTAAGCGTGGACTTGATTCCGATAAGACTGGGAGAATTCAATGTAATATTAGGAATGGACTGGTTATATAACCACGCTGTGATAATTGACTGTCAAAAGAAAAGTGTGAACCTTCAGATTCCAAATCGGTCTAAGGTAGTGTTTTATGGTAGCTCATCGCTTAGGTAATCGTGTTGTCTCACGATGATGCAGGCCAAGAAATTATTAAGAAAATGATATGTAGGTTATTTAGTCTATATCGTAGATACTCAGAAAAAAAAGGGGTAGAAATGAAAAATATATCAATAGTGAGAGATTTTCAAAACGTATTCCCAAACGATCTGCCTGGCCTTCCGCCAAACAGAGAAATCAAATTCGTAATAGATTTAGTATAGAGGAATACACCGATTTCAAAAGCTCAATATCATATGGCGCTGGTAGAAATAAAGAAATTGATGATGCAACTATAAGAATTGCTAGAAAAGGGTTATATTCAGTCGAGTGTGTTTCCCTGGGGAGCACCAGTGTTGTTTGTTAAGAAAAAGGATGGATCGATGAGGCTTTGTATCGACTATCGATAGTTGAACAGAGTGACAATTAAGAATAGATATCTGTTATCGAGGATTGACAACCTTTTCGATCAATTGAAGGGAGCGAAATGTTTTTCAAAGATAGATCTGCGAACGGGATATCATCAGTTGAATGTACGGAAGGAAGAAATACCAAAGACAATGTTCCAAACCTGTTACAAGCACTACCAATTTTTGATAATGTCATTCGGGTTAACTAATGCTCTAGCAGCATTCATGGAATTGATGAATCGAGTTTTCAAGCCATATTTGAATACGTTCATGGTAGTTTTTATTGAAGATATTTTGATTTACTCAAAGACTAAGGAAGAGCACGCCGAACATTTGAAGGTGGTGTTAGAGGCACTGAGAAGGGAGAAGATGTACGCAAAATTTTCTAAGTGCGAATTTTGGATAGAGAAGGTCCAATTTTTAGGGCACGTGATAGACAAAGATAAAATTTCAGTAGATCCTGCAAATGTGGAGGCGGAAAGTAATTGGGAGCAACCGAAGATGCCGATTGAAGTACGAAGTTTCTTAGGGTTAGGCGAGTACTATCGAAGATTTATCTAAGATTTTTCTAAGATAGCAACCCCGTTGACCAATCTAACGACGAAGACAGTGAAGTTTGTGTGGACGGAAAAATGCGAAGAAAGTTTCAAGGAATTAAAGAAGAGATTGAGCGAGGCGCCTGTGTTATCTTTACCAGATGATACGGGAAGTTTTATGTTGTATAGTGATGCGTCGCACAGAGGTCTTGGTTGTGTGCCAATACAATATGGCAAGGTCATTGCGTATGCGTAACAACAGTTGAAGGAATACGAGAAGCGATACCCTACCCATGACTTGGAGTTAGCGGTGACAGTTTTTGCATTGAAGATTTGGAGGCATTATTTGTATGGAGAAAAATGTGAAATATATACAGACCACAAGAGTCTGAAATATATCTTCACATAAAAGGAGTTGAACATGCGACAAAGGAGGTGGATTGAATTAATCAAGGACTACGACTGGGAAATTCTTTATCACCTAGGAAAAGCAAACGAGGTAGCCGACGCATTGAGTAGGAAAGGAAGGGAGAATTTGCTCAAATTGACTGCTCATGCAGAACTAATAAGAGAAATAATAAGATTGGAAATAGAAGTGAAGGAACCCAGGAAGCCCGAGGAGAAGTTATTTGTAATGGAAGCTTGTCCGACGTTGTTGGATAGAATAAAGGAATCGCAAAAGAAGGATGAAGAGTGTGAGAAGATAAAGAAAATGATAGCATAAAATGAACAAGAAAGGTTTAGAATGGATAAGGATGGTATATTAAGATTCGAAGGGCGAGTGTGGGTGTCAACCGTAACTAAATTAAGAGAGGAGATTTTGCGTACGACATAATACAACATATTTTGTTCATCTAAGAGGCACGAAAATATACCGGGATCTTCGACAACACTATTGGTGACCTAATCTGAAACGAGAAGTTACAGAGTGTGTCAGTAGATATCTTACTTGTCAACGAGTCAAAGCAAAGCACCAGAGGCCGAGCGGTTTACTTCCATAGCTAGAAATATTGGAGTGAAAATGGGAGCACATTACAATGGACTTCATGGTGGGACTTCCGATCACACAAAAGGGTTATGATGTCATTTGGGTTATTGTGGATCGACTAACGAAGATAAATCACTTTCTACCAATAAAGATCCAATTCAGTTTAAATCAGTTAGCAAATTTGTACGTAAAGGAAATCGTTTCGCGACATGGAGTGTCGGTATCAATTGTTTCTGATCGAGATCCGTGCTTCACGTCAAATTTTTGGAAGAGTTTGCAAGAGAGGATGTGAACACAGTTGAGATTAAGTACTGCTTATCATCCCCAAACCGACGGGCAGAGTGAACGAACCATACTTATGAGATATGAAATATGATAATTCAATTAAATTAAATTAAATTAAGTATGAGATAATAAAAAGATGTAGTGGAAATTACTTATTTAAGCTTATGAGATATGCCCAGTGTGGCAAAGTGATTAAATAAGTAATTTATTAATTAAATTAATAAAGGAAATAATTAAATAAGGTGATGGATTAATTATTGTTATTATTTTAATTAGTTAATTGTTATGTGTAAATTATGTGTGGTGTGATCATATGGATACTTAATAAAATTACAAATGTGATATTTAGAATAATATTATAATATTGGAATTAATTTTAAGAAAATAAATGTTTGATATTAATTATCATTATAATATTTGGGTGTAATTAGAATATTAAGTTCTATGGAAAATAATAGGTTGTTAGTACTCAACTAAATTATATTTCAGCCCAATTTGATTATTATTTGGACTAACATAATGTACATGGATTATATGATTATGTATATATATGTCCCAACTTAACATAAGGTAATAATATTTAGTCATTTAAAATTGACCTTGTGAGCCCTAGAAAGGAATTAACCTTAGCATTACTAGTAACTATAGACCAAATATTGCTTGTCCCATATTCATTGTCTCAATTTTGCTCAGTCGTATAATAGAAAAGTGGCCTATAGCTATATTGCGTAAACTAAAAAAAAGGGAATGATGTCTGCAAGAATGGTTAGGGAAGGAGTTGGTAATTTCTTTCCGCCAAATTCTCCTTTCCCAAAGGCTCCTCCTTCCCATTGGTTTGATTTCTTGGGCAAAATCCACCATTTGGATATAAGCTTTGCTATATATAGGAGCCTTCCTCTTCATTCCTCCAACTGATAATCATCAGCTAAGTTGTTAGAAATTCTGATAGTCCAAATTTGAGAGTGAGTGCTGCTAGATTGGAGAGTAAACATTATTTGGGAGCAAGAAGTTAGCAATTTAGTCTCAAGAAGGTATCATTACTAATTATGTTCTTGATTTCAAACTAGATAAATTCATAGAAATTGCATGAATTATTTGTTGATTGGTTGGGAGATTGATGTCATTGTGTTATATGAGTCATGTACATGTTTAAGAACTCATTATGGCTGGTCTAGGTTTCAAATTGATGAGTTAAAAGTTTTACATACTAGGATTCTGCTGAAGCAGAGTCATATCTGAGTCTGTGCCGAAGTTGCGCGACCGTGCCACTCCCCAAGCCAAATACAGCGCGATCGCGCCAGATGTCAGTCTTTGAAAATAATTTTTTGTTGCTTCTGTTATGTGGAGCATGTTAGTTTGACTTACTTATGCATGAAAATAGGTCTGACATGTAGTCTAAAGCTCTTTTGCATAACATGAGTTGCTTTAGTATACATTTTCAAAAGAAAACTTAAGAGTTTTGAAAACAAATCTTGACGAACTTAGAGTCCTTTGAGTTTTAATCTTTTTAGTATGTGTATATGGCTTAGTTGTGTGTACGAATGGGTATGAAAGGTGATTCAAAGTTGCTTTGCATATACTAGGCTGCTTTAGCTTGAGTTAGAGTGACTTTGAAAGAAAACTTAAAGTTTTGAAAACTAAAATGCATAAGTCTTATGTTAGTGAGATTATGAACTTATAAGATTACATGCTAGGACAATTTATGCCACTAAACAGGACTGATATGTTTACATATTGAATTAGTCATGACATAAGCTATTTAAACATGGTTTTAAATGAGTTTTAAGTGATAAACTATACTAGTTATGTGTAAATGAGGTGAATGCTTACGAGCATGCATATTACAGGTTGTCTAACATCTTTACATGGTTAAATGATTCATGTAGATGGTCCCTTGTTACATGAACTTACTTAGCCTTGATTAAATAAAAATTTCCAAATAAAACGATAATGTGTATAAGTAAATTTGAAATGACCATAAGAGAGACCAAACCTAGCCCAAGACTTCTTAACATGTCTATATGGTATGCATCATTAACTGTGTATGCTAGAAAGTAAGTTGAACTTTAGAAAACTTAAACTCAGTTCTGGTTTGATCAGGGAGCAGCGCGGAAGCGCCACTCCCAGGTCAAAATGTAGCGCGGTCGCGCTACTTGCCAGAACTGTCTGACTGTTTTAATTGTAAACTAAACCTTGTAGCATGTATACATTTATGTCTTAAGCTATAATGCATGACTTAAGTGATGTTTTTAATATACAAACATGTAATGGCTTTATAGAACCAAGATTTCAAGAGTTTCTACAATGTTTCTAAATGAGACTTTCAAGGGCAAATGCAAGGTTAATTAAATAACTATGTGATTTGACCATGTGTCGAATATATGACTGAATGTATGAACAAAAGGACATAACTATACATGTGTACGTTAGATAAGTGGGATGGTTGGTGTGTGTATATATATATATATATATATATATATATATATATATATAACAATGATAAAATAGGACTTTGTGGTGACGTTAAGCTATAAGACCATAATCTACGGGAAAGGCAAGTTCCCTACCTTATAGAACTTTAGATATTGTGCGAGTTTCGAATTATTGTTATATCAACCATATATACATTGAGCAAATATCTGTACTTGTACAAATTATTATTCGTATTTTGAAATTTGATTTAAATTATATTCTTTGAATCATGTTGAAATCATTGAACTTATAAATTGTTCCTAAATGCATTGTGAAAGCTGTCTAAGCCATTTGATTCGGCTAGACTAATATCATGTATTAGAAAACTATCCAAACCAATTATCTTAGTGCGAACTCATATAATCTACTGAGACGAACAACCCTTTTAGAATGGGAAATTTTACATTGTTGGGAGACCGACGTGCACACAAACAACATGTCTAAATATTATGCATAATGTTGGGTACTTTAAGCTGATCACCTATTATACTTTGGCTATATTGAATTGTCAGTGAAATAATGTTAATTCTAGCAGGAGTTCTTGGTCCATAGTGACTACTCAGTGTTTAATATTCTTTAACTTTATATGTTGAAACCTTTGAATTCCGTTAATAATCTTCCGGTCCATAGTGACTCTTATTTCAATTCAAATGTTAGATTTTGAACTATTGAGACTTCTTTGTTTACAACATTATTCATTAAACTCTCGAGCTATCCTTTATCGTTATACCTTTGAGATTATTATCTTGATATCTATGTCTATTCACCCTTATTGTTATATTACTTGCTAGGCAAATTTGTTGCTCATTCTTGCTTCCTTAAACTTTTTAGTTAAGACAGAGTATGGTGAAACATCAGGCAAGGATAAAGGAAAGGGCAAGGCTAAAGAGTAGCTTGTTCTTTTATGTTAAAACTTTAATTATCTTGTTGTATAAGACTTAATTAGTATTATGTAATAAGTTATAATTGGATTAAGTCATGTTATATGTTAGTAATGGTTGCGAGACTTGGGACGAGAATATTTATATTAAATCAATGTAAATTATTCTATTATTCTGTTGTTAAAGTGATTGGTATATTAGAACGTGAAGCACTAGATTCGAGATAGAGGTACATGAATTTGAGGTATCTCTAAATTATATATAATCCAAACCCTCATTTTGCTTGTATCATTTGATTACAAGTCTTGCTTTATATTTATCTATAGATCCATCTGCTTTCATTATCTTCTTGAATATCCACTTGTATCTAAGAAGTTTAGAGCCTGGTAAGAGATCTACTAATTCACACGTGTGATTGTATAGAATGAATTCTACTTCACTATTTATAGTCTCTTTCCAATATAGAGCTTCGGGACTCGACACCGCTTCTCTATAAATTTGAGGCTCATTTTCTGACAAATAAGTTAGAAAATCCAGACCATAAGATTTTGATATTATAGCATGTTTATTACGTCTAGGTTCTTCAATATCTTCTAATCCATGATAACTGTCGTTAATAGTGTCATAAGTTCTTTTGTTTGAACGTGTTTCCTGTTCATTAGAACTTGGCTCTTGTTCCTTTTTATTAGGAAATATTGTTTCAAAAAATTCAGCATCTTTTGACTCAATAATAATATTTTCATGTATTTCCTCTAATTTTGATTTATTAACCAAAAATCTATATGCATTGATATTATTAACATAACCAATGAATATACAATCTATTATTTTCAGTCCTATTTTCACCATTTTGGGTGGATGAACCATTACTTTTGCTGAACACCCACATACTTTTAAGTGTTTATAAGACGGCTTACATCCTTTCCATAATTCATAGGGTGAAGCATTAGACTTCTTTTGAGGTATTTGGTTGAGAATATAATTTGCTAAAAGAATTGCTTCCCTCTCCCCCCCCCCCCCCACAAATTATGAGGTATACCAGAACTTAATAATAGTGCATTCATCATTTCTTTCAAAGTTCTATTCTTTCTTTCTGCAACACCATTTTATTGTGGTGAATAAAGTGCAGTTGTTTGGTGTATTATACCATGTTGTGAAAAAATTTCAACAAAAGAGAATTCATATTCTCCACCTCTATCACTTCTAACTATCTCGATCTTTTTATCAAGTTTGTTCTCAACCTCATTTTTTTAATGTATAAACATTTCCAAAACCTCATCTTTACTTCTCAATAAGTAAATATAACAATATCTTGTGCAATAATCTATAAAAGTAAGAAAGCATTTCTTAGCTCCTCTTGTTTGTATATACTTTAAATCATAAATATCAGTATGTATCAATTCAAGAGGTTCCCACGGATTAGATCCCAAAACCTCACATTTGAGATATTGGTCATAAGACCAACTAAGCACCAAAAGCATAACTATTTAGGTTTTCCAACAAATAAGTTATATACTTAATTAATCAATTTCCCCAATAGAAAAGTTATAAAATTTTAATGTTATATAAGATAATCAAGTTTATAAAATTAGAAAATAAAATGAAATATTTTATTATAAAATATACTTAAAAAGTTTAAGAAAATAATGACATCTAAACAAATTAAAAGATTGCACTTAGAAAAACTAATAAAAATTAGGAATTATTATAAAAGATTAAAAATATTATGAACAAAGATGATTAGAAGAAAATAGAGTATTCTCATAATATTTTGTATATCCCAATCACTTTACAATGCTCTTATTTATAGATATAAGAACATCAATACTAGGAGGTTACAAAACTCAAAGGTCATGAGTTTCAAAACTCAATGGACATGGGAGTTTCAAAATCATTACATACAAAGATAGGGAGAATGAATCTAGACATCCATTATATAAATCTAGACATCCATTATAATTTTATAACACTCTCCATTGGATGCCTATTGTATAGTCATACGCATTGAAAGTTGCCTCATTAAAAACCTTACCAGGAAAAATCCAATGGGAAAAAACCTTGGTTAAGGAAAAAAGAGTGTAGCACGTATTAGCTCCCCCTCATGAATGAATCCTTAAGTCTTTCAGCTGTTGCATTCCAATATTGCGACACAATCTTTCAAATGTTGCAGTTGATAATGCTTTGGTGAACAAATCTGCTAGATTATCTTTTGAGCGAATTTGTTGAACATCAATGTTACCACACTTTTCAAGGTCATGTGTGAAAAAGAATTTTGATGAGATGTGCTTTGTTCTATCTCCTTTGATGTATCCTCCTTTTAATTGAGCTATACATGTAGCATTGTCTTCATACAGAATGGTTGTAGTTCCTTTGCTAGAGGATAAATCACATGTTTCACGAATATGTTGAGTCATCGATCTCAACCATACACATTCTCAACTTACTTCATTGATTGCAAGTATTTCAGCATGATTAGATGAAGTGGCAACTAATGTTTGCTTTGTAGATATCCATGATATAGCAGGATCACCACACATAAAGAGATAGCATGTTTGAGATCGACCTTTATGTGGATCAGATAAATACCATGCATCAGCATATCCAACTAATTTATGATTATCATTATTTGAATAAAATAAGCCCATATCCATAGTTCCTCGTAGGTAACGAAAAATATGTTTAACCCCATTCTAATGTCTCCAGGTAAGAGAAGAGCTATATCTTGCTAACAAATTCACAGAGAATGCTATATCAAGTCGTGTATTATTAGCAAAATACATTAACGCACCAATTGCACTGAGGTATGGTACTTCAGGACTAAGTAATTCTTCACTATTCTCATGAGGCCTAAAAGGGTCATTTTTCACATCAAGTGATCTAACAATCATTGGGGTACTTAATGGATGAGCTTTATCCATATAAAATCTTTTAAGGACCTTCTCTGTGTAAGTTGACTGATGAATGAGAATTTCATCTGCTAAATGCTCGATCTACAGGCCGAGACAAAATTTTGTTTTTCCTAAATCTTTCATCTCAAATTCTTTCTTTAAATAATTCATTATTTTTGGAATCTCTCCATGAGTTCCAATAATATTTAAATCATCAACAAATACAGCAATGATAACAAAACTAGATTCTGACTTCTTTATAAAAATACATGGGCATATAGGGTTATTATTATACCCTTCTTTCAATAAATATTCACTAAGGTGATTGTACCACATGCGTCCTGATTGCTATAACCCATATAGGGACCTTCGCAACTTAATTGAGTAAACTTCGTGGGGATTTGAATTATATGCTTCAGGCATTTTAAATCCTTCAGGGATTTTCATATAAACATCATTATCAATTGACCCATATAAATAGGCTGTAACAACATCTATTAGACACATATCTAGTTTTTTATGAGTTGCTAGGCTAATAAGCTACCGCAATATAATTGCATCTATCATAGGAGAACATGTTTCATTGTAATCAATGCCAGGTCTTTGTGAAAATCCTTGTGCCACAAGTCGTGCCTTATATCTTACGATTTCATTTTTCTCATTTCTTTTTCGCACAAATACCCATTTGTATCCAACAAGTTTTACTTCTTCGGGTGTTTGGACTACAGGTCCAAAAACTTCACGTTTTGCAAGTGAATTTAATTATGCTTGTATTTCTTCTTTCCATTTTGGCCAATCATTTCTACGTCTACATTCTTCGACAAAATTAGGCTCAGAATCCTTGTTTTCATTAATTATATTAAGTGATATATTATATGAAAAACTGTTGTCAACAACTATCTCACTTCGGTTCCATCTTTTCTTTGTAGAGACATAACTTATCGAGATCTCATCATTTTTATTATTTTCAGGTACCTGAACCTCTTCTGGGGTTTTAGTTATGTCTATATCCTCATGAATATTTTTCTCCTCAATAATGTCTACTTGTTTATTTACTTCTTTTCTTTTCCAAGGATTTTTTTCTTTCGAACCGATTGGTATACCACGCTTTTGACATGCTTTAGACTCAGTTGCTACAATTTTCATGGATTGTTCTATTGGGACTTCAATCCGAGCTGGAGTATTTACAGCTGGTATATGAGATTTGGTTACTCCTTTTGAGTCAGTGAATGCATTCGATAGCTGATTTGCTATATCTTGCAAACGAAGTATCTTTTGAACTTCTTGTTCACATTATTTTGTACGAGGATCAAAATTCAATAATGACAATGCATTACATGTAATATCTTTATCTAGCTATTTAATTTCTCCCCCTAATGCTGGGAACATAGTCTCATCAAAATGACAGTCGACAAATCGTGCCGTAAATAAATCACATGTTAAGGGTTCAAGATATTTAATTATTGATGAGGATTCAAACCTAATATATATTCTCAGCCTCCTTTGAGGACCCATCTTTATACGTTATGGAGGATAAATTGGAACATATACCACACAACCAAATATTCTGAGATGGGAAATATCTGGCTCATGACCAAAAACTAATTATAATGGGGAGAATTTATGATATGATGTTGGCCTAATGCGAATAAGTGCAGCTGCATGTAAAATAGCGTGCCCCCAAACAGAGACAATAAGTTTTGTTCTCATGAGCAATGGTCTTACAATTAACTGGAGGCGTTTAATAAATGATTCAACAAGACCATTCTGAGTATGAACATGAGCAACATGATGTTCATTATTTATCCCAAGTGACAAGGAATAATCATTAAATGTTTGGGATGTGAATTCACCAACATTGTCAAGACGAATAGTCTTAATTGTATGATCAGGAAATTGTGCTCGTAATCTAATAATTTGAGCAAGTAATCTCGCAAATGCCAGGTTACGAGTTGATAATAAACACACATGTGACCATCTTGTAGATGCATTTATTAAAACCATAAAATATCTAAATGGTCCACTTGGTGGGTGAATAGGCCCACAAATATCTCCTTGAATATGTTCTAGAAACCTTGGGGATTCAATCCCAATTTTAACTGGTGATGGACTAATGACCAATTTATCTTGAGAACAAGCAGTACACGAGAATTCCTTAAATTGAAGAATCTTCTAGTTCTTTAATGGATGGCCATGTGAATTCTCAATAATTCTTCGCATCATTATTGATCCAGGATGACCCAATCGGTCATGCCAAATAATAAAATTATTTGGATCATTGAACTTCTAGTTCATTATTGCATTGACTTCAATTGTACTAATACTTGTATAGTACAAACCTAAAGATAAAACGAGTAATTTTTTCAATATTTGTTTTCCAGTAGAGACATTTTATATAATGTAAAAATATTCAATACCATTTTCATTGGATGTCTCAATATGGTACCCGTTAAGTCGTATATCTTTAAAACTTAGCAGATTCCTTCTTGATTTAGTGGAAAATAAAGCATTATCAATAATAAATTTTGTTCCACTAGGAAGCATTATATTGGCTCTTCTAGAGCCTTCAATCAAGTTTGTTGAACCTGATATTGTATTCACTTTTGCTTTCATCATTCTTAGATTTGAAAAATATTGCTTATGTCTGAGAATGGTATGTGTCGTTGCACTATCTGCTACGCATATATCTCCACCATTAATATTAGGCTCATATATAGCATGACGCAAATCCATATTTTCTTCATAAAAGGAATAAATATATAATAAGTTCATAATAAGACATAATATTATATATATTTAATAACACGATTCTTTACGAAACAAAGAAAACAAAATACATTAAATAAGCCAACATGAAAGGAAGAAAAGAAAATACATTAGCATAAAATAAACACACTTAAAAGGACTAACATAATTCTAAACTAATTATTTTCATTACAAGAAATATTAACTTGCTCAAAGAAATCTGCAACGTCAAGGTGTGTCATATCCATAGGATCAAAATAGATATCATCGTTATCTTGATGTGGATGAGAAAAATTTATTTCTATGTTCTTGTCCTTTCCTTTCAATGAGGACTGATATAAATTAACAAGATGTTTGGTTGTACGACAGGTACGAGACCAATGTCCTTTCATTCCACACCGATAACAAATATTTTCTTCCTTCTTGATATCTCTGTTATTTATATTATTCCCCTTTTATTGTTTTTCCTCATTCTTTGAAGGTTTGGTATCATGGTTGCGGTAATTAAACCGTCCTCGCCCTTGGCCACGACCACGACCTCTATTAAGACCACGACCATAAGTATTATTATATCTTGTAACATTCACTTCAGGGAATGGAGCTGAACCAGTCGGTCGTGATTCATGATTTTTCATTAAAAGCTCATTATTTTGTTCAGCCACAAGAAGACATGAAATCAGTTCAAAATATTTTTTAAAACCTCGCTCTCTATATTGCTGCTGCAGAAGCACATTCGAGGCATGAAAAGTAGAGAATGTTTTTTCTAACATATATCTATCAGTGATATTATCTCTACATAATTTCAATTTAGAACTGATTTTAAATATTGCAGAATTATATTCACTTATTGATTTAAAATCCTGCAATCGTAAATGTATCCAATCATAACGAGCTTTTGGGAGAATAACTATCTTTTGATGGTCATATCTTTCTTTCAAATTTTTCCAAAGAATAAGAGGATCTTTTATTGTGAGATACTCTAATTTCAACTCCTCATGGAGATGATGGCGTAAGAAAATCATGGCCTTTGCCTTGTTTTGACTAGGTGTTTAATTACCATCTTTAATGGTGTCTCCAAGACTCATGGCATCAAGATGAATTTCGGCATCAAGGATCCATGACAAATAATTCTTACCCGTAATATCAAGTTCCACGAACTCAAGTTTGGCAAGATTTGTCATTGTAACTTCATACAAAAAAAAATTATTAGAAATTTAATTCATTATAATAAATATCGAATAAACATTCGGTCAAATTTAATACATAGTTTTAAAATATTAATTTGTCAAACATTTTGTTATCCAATGATTAAGTTTGTTAACTAAACAAATAATAGCATTTATATATTTAATATTAAAAACGTATAGCACACAACTATATATAATTCAGTCAAATTATCCGATTACAGCTTCGGGAAAAATTTACTATTATGGGTCGTATTCATTAAACTTAGCATAAGAATACATAAATCAAATATTATTATGTTTCTTGTCCGAGGGGTAAGACGCACTAATATAATCAGTATACCAAAAAGTTCAACTTTATTTTTCTAAAAAAAATGTTGTACCAATTTTGAAATCATTGTTCAAAAACTTAATCGATTCTAGATATATCAAAAACAAATACACAACAATTTCAGACTAAGTCAAACAGATTTATACAAATATAAGCTAGCAAAACAAAACAACACCAAGCAAGTTAGTATGCAAGATAGTATGCTAAATAGCTTCAGCTAAACCAAAGCTATAAAGTAGATCTAGATAAGAGTATACAGTAATAATATAAAAGGGAGTAAATTTTTAAAACTTTGTTTGGCATGCAGTACGATGCATATCACTTATATATATGAGTAAATTTTTAAAACTTTGTTTGGCATGCAGTACGATGCATATCACTTATATATATGAGTAAATTTTTAAAACTTTGTTTGGCATGCAGTACGATGCATATATATATATATATATATATATATATATATATATATATATATATATATATAGTGATGTACATGTACACTAAAAAAATGAGCATATAAGTATTACACACACACATATATATATATAGAGAGAGCCCAGATCTTACACGGACCAAAATGACGGACCAAAGCCAATAAAAGACATGCAAAAGCTGAAAGGGAAAAAACACGAACAAAACAACCTTCCATAACCCCTTCCATAACACAAATAATATAAAAGACACTACCGATTCTCTCTCAAAGCCCATTTCCCCGATTCTCATTCAAAGCGCAAAGCTGAAGCTAGATTCGCGAAATCGCCGGACATCTTCGCGAACTTACGATTGTGTTACAAACTTGTGTTGAAGAAGATTGTGAGTAATAATACATGAAAGAGGGGTTCAATCTCAGCCATAAAGCAATTGTTCAAAGAATTTAACCAAATCACAACAAGAGGTATAATAATTCTTTCTTTTCTAATTTATAGAAATTGATTGAAGTTTAATGGTTAATAATGTGATAAAAATATGTAACTGCAAGTGCACAGTGTCAAATTGAAAAATTGGCAAGTACAGGTCGAACCCACAGAGACTAGATTAATTCTTTAATATATCCTTAATTAATATTTTAGGCGAATTAGAAATAAATATGGTGGAGAAAAGTTATTAACTAAATTATTCAAACTACTAATTAATAACGGAAACTATTAATGAGAAAAGATACCTAGGAATCAGAATCCACCAAATATTAACATAATAAATAATTTCTTATTTCCTAAATCAATTCCCAAATTATTCTCCATTCCCTTTAAAAATAATGATTCATATAATTAATATGGGCAAGCATAAGTTATGAAAAAATCACAGATTAACTATAACTTATCAAAACCTCGCAATCAATATAAAAATCATATGCAATTTATGCGGAGGAAAATATGAAGGCGAAAATAATTAGGCATTAATTTTGGAACGGAAAGAAAATATTATTATGAAATACTTAGTTTCATCATTATCCTAGGTATTAGAAATTTAGCTAGCCATGGAATTAAAAATAAAAACAAATAATATTAGTACTACAATTCGTATGAAATAAGAACAATAATTAAAAAGAGAATTTCTATTATATAAATAAAAGAAAGATACAAATACTCCCTGACAGTAGTTTCACACGTGATTGGAATAAGAGAAAAAATAAACTCTAAATATGTTACTCCCTTCTACACTAGTGAAGAACTAAGAAAAAGAAAATAATAAGTGGTGCCCTTCTCTCTAAAACAAGAGACCTATTTATAGGAAAAATAACTTGGAACCCTAATTGAACTTGGACAGTTTTGTTTCCCATCAACTTCTCAAAAAAAAATCTTCTAGATATACTTTTCCTTCTGTTGTTGGATTTGACTTGCACACCAAGATTGTTTAACCTCTTTCCTACTCCTTGGAGGATTCTTCTTGGATATTCCTTATATGAATAAAAGCATTAAATATCCCTTGATCACCAAGATTTTGACTTTATTGCAACAAATATTAAATCCTACAAAATAAAATAAAACATATTAATTTAATAAATTAATATAATTAAAAGGACAAAATTAGGGATAATTAAATGTATGAATTACGTGTCTATCAAATACCCCCATACCTAGCTTTTGCTCGTCCTTGAGTAAAATAAAAATAAAATAAAATAAAAATTACACTACCCTATTTCCGTAGGAAACACGATTGCACTTAGCATGTGCAACAAGCCTTTAAACTCCAAGGTTACCCAAGTGGACGAGTTGTGTCTCGTGAGGGTTTGCAGTGAATATACCCACAAAATTTAAAAATATATTTTTTGGATTCAACAAATTATGAAATTGAAAGAAAACTTCTAAATATCTATGGGCATTGTACAGAAGCAAGATTAAATTCAAAATCACACTTTTACCTTATCAAAAATACTCAATCTTCATTTTAGGCACCATCCTTCATTAAATCAATTTCATGTGATGCATGCATGTGTATATGATGTAACTCTTAGTAGGGATTTTTATCATGAAAATCAAGCAAATTCATTTTTTTCTTTTTCTTTCTTTTTTTTCTTCTTTTTTACATTTTTTTCAATTTTGATTCTTGACTTATTCAATGTCTCATTTTTTTAGGCTTTTCAGAGTTACCCATGTAGAGCGAGCGTTGGACCAATGACTCCCAAACCAGATGGCTTTAGGACACTAGGTGTAGAGACACCCCTAAAGGCTTACTTACTCGAGTAACAAAGGCCACAAAACTAGACTAGTCAAGCTGCTTTTATCCATCACACTTTTCAGCGTGAATATCGATGCTTCCTAAGGCTTGGATACCCAGTTATTTCGTTTAATGGACATTAAAGCAGTTATTTATTCCTTCTTCTTTTTTTTTTTTCAACTTTTCTCAACTTCATTTTTTTTTCATTCCTTCTTATTTTCTTTTCTCTTTTTTTTTAAATTACTCGAATCATGGTTTATACCCCACAACTAAGAATTAGTGCAAACGTGAAGTGTAAAAATACTTGTGAACTCAATTTTAATCCAGATAGTGTTTCGAACTAAGATTTTGTACCTTATCAAAGATTCAAGAGTTCTAAATCTTTTAATCTTACTCATGAGTTTTGCTCCACAAACACTTATTAGAATTAATTCAACCCATAAAAAGTCAAATAAATTTTTTTTTTGTGTTTTTTTTTACTATTTTTTCCTAAAAAATGAAATAAAAAATAAAAAAAATCTAATACAATAATACAAACAAACTCCCCCCATACCTAAATCATGCATTGTCCTCAATGTATGTAAATGAAGAAAAGAGAACAAAGGAGTGAAAAAAAAATTATACCTTGTATGTGGAGCATTTGTTCTGCAAGAAAATGTGGTGAGAAAGAAAACAAATGTATATATCTACAAATTTTATGCATCCTAAAAACTATGCGACTGTAAATGGTCAGGGATACAAACAGACAACCTAGAGTGGATTGCGTATGATTTTCAGGAGGTCTGGGTAATTGAAAATAGTTAGAATTTGCAACAAAAGAACAATTGTGAGCATACCAGACTGATTCTTTTAAAATTGAGTCAGAGAACGATAACGAAAAATGATGGTTCCTTTTGAAAAATTCTAACTTCATAAAATCTATCCAAACTTGCCATCCATATTTGTTACCATGGAGCACTAAAACATTTTTATCATTTTGAATAACTGTTAGACCAAGATGTTTAGACACCACTTGATTAACACATGCATTATCTGAAATGGGAGATATGATCTCATTATCTAAACATGGAAGATTATTATTGTCCACAACCTTTGGTTCATTTGTTAAATCACATTTAGTGTTTCTAGAAGGCGCGTCGGATGGACCCAAGATAGACTCAAAATGATCATAAGAGGATTGAAGGTCAATTTGATTCTCGTGAAAATGCTCAAAATGTGTCAAACTTAATTCAACTATAGGTTCCAATCTTGAGTAAGATTTTTGGGCTGTGGAGTCCAACATCTCATTGACCTCATTCAAGTATTCAGTTTCATCCCAATTTTGACCAAAATGATTTAGACAAAAGTTAATAATTTCATCTTCCCCCATAAGCTCATTTCCCGACATTTGTTGAATCATGTTCACCTCAACAGACTGGTCAAACAAATCACTAGGTTGCTTTCCCACATTAAACACATTTAAGTCAATTGTCATGTTCCCAAATGTCAATTTCATTAGTCCATTTCTACAATTGATTAACGCATTAGAAGTTGCTAGAAATGGTCTACCTAAAATGACAGGAATTTGACTCTTGGGATTGGCAACAGGCTGGGTTTCAAGGACAATAAAGTCAACAGGGAAGACAAAATCATCAACCTTAATGAGTACATCTTTAACTATTCCTTTTGGTACTTTAACAGAACGGTCAGCTAGTTGAAGTGTGACACTTGTCTTTTTCAACTCCCTTAAGCTTAAGGTTTGGTACACAGAAAATGGTAACAGGTTCACACTAGCTCCTAAATCAAGCAAAGCTTTTTCAATTAATGTGTCACCTATGATGCATGAAATTGTAGGATAACCGGGGTCCTTATACTTCACAGGGACTTGACATGACAAGATAGAACTAACATGGGCTGTTAGAAAAGCTTTTTTAGGAACATGAGTGGTTCTTTTATGTGTGCACAAATCTTTTAGACATTTAGCATATGAGGGAACTTGTTGAATGGCATCTAGAAGAGGAATATTAATTTTAACTTATTTGAACACTTCTAAAATTTTGTCCAACTGGGCTGACTGCTTGTTTGAAATAAGTCTTTGAGGGAATGGGGCTTTTGGTTTAAAGACTTTTTCAATTGACTCATAAGGTGTGGTTTGATCATCTTTTGACACAAGCTTAGTAGGTGGGCCTACTGACTCAGAGTTTGTGGGCTGTTCAGGTAGGGCTGACTTTGAAGATGGATTGTTAGATTCAACATTAAAATTTTTCTCTTCTTCATTGTCAATGCCAGCATGATTATTAAAATAATTTCCAGACCTTAAAGAAATTATAGAATTCACATGATTGACTTGGTTGTTTTCATGTGAATTAGCATGATAAGGTTTTTGATTAGGGACTGGAAATTTTGGATTGGTCTCGGGTTGACTAGGAAGTTTACCCTTCTCTCTTTCACTAACAATAGTGGCCAATTAACTCATTTGGATCTCTAGGCGAGAAATGGATTTTATTACAGTTTTCACATTCTTCTCTAAGGTGCTCACACTTTTCTCTAAGGTGATAAGTCTCCTCTCACTTTTATTAGAAAAACTTGGTGGATATTGAGGTGCTAGATTTGAATTTTGGTACGGACCAGGATTTGGCTTTTGATAAGGTTGAAAAGATTGATTTAGAGACTGATTGACCTGATTTGAAGAGTTATTCTGGTGGGGTCCTTGGTTCAATGTAAAATTAGGATGATTTCTCCAACCTGGATTATAAGTGGGTGCAAATGGGTCATTCGCAGGTCTTTGAAATATTGAATTGACTTGTTCATATTCTTCGAGTTGGGACATGACTCTAGGACATTCCTCAATCACATGGCTTGGTGAATTACTTAGACACAAAGGTGTTGGTGTTGAGACTTGGTTCACGTGTGATTGTCCCCTAGTTTCTAAAGCTTCAAGTCTTTTAAGTACACCAGCCAACTTAACTTCGGTAGCAATTGAATTGTCAATTGTATGAACACCCCTAGATGAACTAGGTTTATCTGTCTCTCGGGTGGTTTCCCATTGCATGGTTTTTTCTGCTAAGTTTTCTAAAAACTCCCAAGCCTTTTCCTCATCATTATTCAAAAAATCCCTTTTACACATTGACTCTAACATTGTTTTAGTGGGATAGTCTAAACCTTCGTAAGCAATTTGACACAATCTCCATTTCTCAATTCCGTGGTGTGGGCATTGGGATAAATAAATTTTAAATCTATCAAAATATTTCCAAAATGACTCTTTTTCAAGTTGGCAAAATTGATGAATTGCAGTCCTAATTTTAGCAGTTTTATGATTCGGAAAATATTTTTTTAGAAATGTAACAACAAATCCCTCCCAGGTTGATATGGAATTATTTGGTAGGCTATATAACCATTTTTTAGCATTATCTTTTAAAGCAAATGTTATAAATCTTAGCCTAATTGAGTCATCAGACAATTGTTGAATTTTCATTAGGGCACAAACTTCCTCAAATTCCTAAATAAATAAATATGCATTTTCTATCCCTGTGAACCTAGGTAACATATTTATAAAATGTGGCTTAAGTTCAAAATTGTTACCAGTTACCGGTGGTAGACTGATACATGAAGGTTGGGCAGAGCGGGAAGGATAACATCGATCCCTTAAAGAAACAGTTTGTGCGCCCTCCATTTTTCTTAAAGTGAGATCTTTTAAAGAGAAATCCGAAAAATCAAGTGTTCTCACTAATCGGGATGTTTCGTCCCTAATCCACACTTTTTGCAAACACTACTTAACAAATAAACAGATAAGCACAAAAAAAACAAAAAAAATAAATAAATAAATAAAATAAAAAATAATAATAAATTTACTTCTAAGGTCAACCTAATTAAAATCTAGACAGCTCCTAACTGTTCCAAGTTACACCGCAAGGTTCACCAAATTCGAAATTAATCACACCACTAGCCAGGTAAGTGTAAGAAAGGTGGGAGTCTCTCCGTAGAAATGGTGACTAATTGATTAACCACACAATCTTTAGGCGTATACCTTTTGAACCACTTGCCTAGACACCAATAGTTTGATTAATTTAAAATTCAGACTCCTCTTGGAGTTTCTTGTCCTAATTGAGCTCGAGGGTCCTAGGGGTCAACGTCTACTTGATTTTATTAGGTCATGGTCATGCAAAATGTAAATTGGGTTGTTTGTGGGCCAAGGAAGGGTGATGAAATCCCCACCTTATCTTGTTAAGGGTTGTGCCCTTATTGTTAGATTAAAGATGAAAATGCACAAATAATAAAAAAAACTGTAAACAAATAAAGTGTCCTAAAACTATGTGAATTACGAAAGAATGAGAAATTTTGACGTACCTCAATCCTTCAGCAATCACCACAGTTTATATTTGACAAAAATAAAATAATAATAATAAATAAAAATAAAAACCTAACAGGATGTGCTCTACGTGAGTGAATGCATAAATGCGGCAAACAAAAAAAATATTAATAATAATAAAAACTAAACTATTTTTTTTTTAAATGTGGAGATACGAAGTACCGAAGAAAGCGCAGCAACAAAATTTTTATCTTTTCGCTCCTTCGACCAACTTCAATAATCCTGGGAAAAAAAATATAGAGTTAAAGCTAATTCGAATAAATAAAAATTAAGGAATAAATAAAAATTAATTCTAGTCCCCGGCAGTGGCGTCAAAAACTTGATGTGATAAAAATATGTAACTGCAAGTGAACAGTGTCAAATTGAAAAACTGGCAAGTACAGGTCGAACCCACAGAGACTAGATTAATTCTTTAATATATCCTTAATTAATATTTTAGGTGAATTAGAAATAAATATGGTGGAGAAAAGTTATTAACTAAATTATTCAAACTACTAATTAATAACGGAAACTATTAATGAGAAAAGATACCTAGGAATCAGAATCCAGCAAATATTAACATAATAAATAATTTCTTATTTTCTAAATCAATTCCCAAATTATTCTCCCTTCCCTTTAAAAATAATGATTCATATAATTAATATGGGCAAGCATAAGTTATAAAAAATTCACAGATTAACTATAACTTATCAAAACCTCGCAATCAATATAAAAATCATATGCAATTTATGCGGAGGAAAATATGAAGGCGAAAATAATTAGGCATTAATTTTGGAACGGAAAGAAAATATTATTATGAAATACTTAGTTTCATCATAATCCTATGTAAGACCCCAAATTATTAATAAATAAAATTTAATTTCCTCTATTTATTATTCTGAAATAGTAAGGGTTGATTTGATTAATGTGGTTAGTTATGCGTAAAATGCGCAAATATTTTAAATAAGCAAGTGGTTATAAAATATTCATTGTTGTCGGGGAATATTCGCTTGGTCGTGGAATATTCTTACTGTCGGAGAATATTCGTATGACGGCACAGTCTTTTGTGGGCCCCATAACAGAAAGCGATTGGATGAAAAAAACGACAAAAATAAGTTGTTTATAAATAACGGCGTAGTTGTTACCGTTAATACTGTTGGAATACCCGGTGGTTAAACACAGTAATAAGTGTTGTTGCACAGTAGCACACTGTATTGCACCAATTATTGATTCTTACGTAAGAAGGCACTACTCAATAATGGTTACAGTAATTACTGTTCAGTATTTTATTTTATTGATAATTGTTGCGTTGATATTTTATATTACTGTTATTTTAATAATTGTCACTATACAGTTTTTCTATTATCGGAGCAATAATTCATATTATCTGAATAATATTATTAGATAACATTATTGGCAATGTCTAGAAAGTTCTGTCTAAGGAGAGGTTTGGTCATCTAATTACGCGCCAGTAAGGAGAGATCCTTAATGGAAAGCCCCCTCTTTCCTAGGAACGGCCTGGTTGCCAGTACTGTGATTCTGTAATATTATTTGTGTATAATTAATTATTGATTTATATGATGAGGATATAGATGGAGAAAATTTTTAATGTGACAATTGTTGAAAATTAATATTTTATCTTTTTCTGATAAAATAATTTATTTAAATATATTATTTTAATAATATATTGATGATGATATTTTTACAATGAATGTGGGATATATGAGTATATGAGGAGGAAGAGTATTTTTGTGGCATTAAATGATTAACACATGTTTTGTGTGTTGGTGGACACAATTCTTGACCGAAAATTTATTATTGACTGTAAAATCGCCCGTTTATGGATTTCGGTCAATTTCTGTTTCGAATTTGGAAAAACTTTCTTCTGCAAAGTTGTAGAGAATTGAATTTCCTATAAGAACTTGCGAGATTCAAATTTTCTGATAAAAGGGCTATTTATTATGAATTATTGAAGTTCTGAAGTTCTGAAATAATTGATTTTTGGAAGTTTTAATTATTATTTTAAAGAAAAATGTTTTTTGCAAATTAGTGGGCTCAACATGTGATAAGAATGGGCTGAATTCAGATCTTCTAAGGTGGGCTTGACAATTTTGTAAATATAATATTATTATATTCAATTTTCTGCTTTGGTGTTCTAAGTATTTTCCTATAAATAGGGTGCTTAGGTTAGAATTGAAAATCACACCAGAAACTGAGATCTTCTCTCTCTTTCTCTCTCTATATTAGTGAGCGTATTCTTGTGAGTATTCTAATACTTTGAGTATTGCTATACGGTGCAAGTTCAAGTCATAGCCTATATCATGTGTTTCAACTAGAAGTACTGTTTTTGCTGAGGTAAGGGATGTTATTTTATTCAAAAATGATATTATTTCTTCAATATCATTATGCCAAAATATTGGTTAGAAATTTTTATCAAATTTGAAACTTTTCATGTCGGGGTTACTATTCACGAGTTACTATTCACGAGTTACTATTCACCAAAAAATAAAATTTTCTTCTTTTCGTCCAAAATATCTACTCTGGATACTAGCTTTAATTGTATCCATATTTTGATCATTCTTGAATTTTACTTCACTATGATTATTTATAAGGTATTTTTGGACATGGATAAATCGAAATACGAATCCTGAATATTTGTTATTTTGTTTCACTGGATTCGTTTTTTTTAAAATATTTTTCATCATCCTCAGTCTTAAATGATGATATAACTGAATATCTTTGGCCTGTAGTGCAAAGATGAATGATTTCTGATGAATATCTTTGGCCCGTAGTGCAAAGATGAACAGGTGTTGAGGTGAACATGACCAACTGATGAATATCTTTGGCCTGTAGTGCAAAGATGACTATTTGATTCAAGATATTTATTGATTGATGTTACAGGGATAAAATGTTGATGATGGGCTTTTAAATTCATAGATAATCATAGATTTCATTCTCTATGTAACTCTTCTATGAATTATTATTTTTCGCTGCGAATATTGATTTAAAACTTGTTGTCTATTGTATTCTATTAAATTTTTCCCTGTTGAAGACTAACGATAATTTGTTGTATATTATCTTAGTCATAATATTCTTTACTGGGCTAGTTGAGCTCACCATTTTCCTTGTTGTTCCATTTTTCTTCTCAGGAGGCGAGAATGTAGCAAGTACTAGTCGGGGTATGGAATGATGGTTCAAGACAGTTATTTTAGTAGTCCTCACTATTTTGTAAAATAGTGTATCAATAAGTATAATGAGGACTTAATTGAGTATGAATACTGTCTAGATGACAATATTTGTATTTAAACTCACAGTATATGTGTTGTCGTATTTTGCACGACAATTGTAATAATAAAGCTGTAGTTATTTTCTGTACCATGTATTTGGCGACTCAGAATGGGTTGGATGGATTGGACCTATTTTGGGGGCGTCACAGTTGGTATCAGAGCTTAGGGATATGATCACTGGCTGAGATGTGAGATAGAACTATGAGGGGAGTGACGGGGAATTCCTTCGCTAGTATGACCTGACTAAGTTTATTTGGTGTTTATTTGATCGGTCAGAATATAGGGATAATATATGACATGACTATTAACCCTTGTTTTATGGCAGTATTTAAGAATGGCAGCTGAGAACGTTAATAATGGAGTAAATCAGACCGTGGAGACACCTTTGATCACCACCCAGGGGAACGTACAACAGGAAGGCAATATTCCTCCTGTAAACAACGTTACCGAGCAAACGATGAATGATGGAATGTTTAGGAGCTTTTTGCAGTTCATGCAAAATCAGACGAGGGAGACTCGTGTGCAGAATACGGGTGGAAATGATAACAACGCGCGGTTTGTCACAGCTAAGCAGTTCAAAGAATTGGGACCACCAGAATTTAAGGGAAAGCCAGATCTGATCATGGCGGAAATGTGGGTCAAGCAAATTACTAAGATATTCGATGTCTTGGGATGCACGGAGGAACAGAAGGTTCCATTCGCCACCTTTATGTTCCGCGGTGAGGCAGACTACTGGTGGGAGTCTGTGAAGCGTACCCAGCCTGACGCACTCAACATGTCCTGGGAAACATTTCAAAAACTGTTCAATGACAAGTACTTTCCTGAAAGTATTCGTCATATGAAGGAGGTGGAGTTTATCAGACTGGAACAAAATAACATGACGGTGTCCCAGTATGAGGCGAAGTTTGCAGAGTTATCCAGGTTTGCACCTCATTTGGTCGAAAATGAAGAACGAATGACAAGGATATTTCTGAGAGGTCTAAAACCCGAGATTCGGCAATATCTTATCTCTCATAAATTTTCTTTATATTTAGATGTTGTAAACAGGGCTCAATTATTAGAGCGAGATAATGAGTATGTGCAACCGAGGGACCACAACCAGGGTCATACCGGTGGCGGCAGTCATCGAAGCAATGAAAACCAGCAGGGAGGAAAATATTCGGATAAAAGCGGTAACCACTCTGGTGGTAATCATGGTCGTGATAATAGAAGGAGCGAGTCGAGAGGAGATTTCAAAAAGAGAAGATACAACAATGATAACGTGAAGACGTCAGCACAAACATCAACTGTTTCTAGGGGAGGAGAACGACCACCGGTCGTATGTTACAAATGTGGGAAAGAGGGACATATCAGCCCAAATTGCCCACAACAATCCAAGGTATGTTATAACTGTGAAAAGGAGGGTCATATAGCTCGAGAGTGTTCTGTAGCAAAATCAAGTTCAGCGGGGATGGTGACTCCAAAAGTTGTCCCGGATAAATCAAAATCAGCGGTTCCTGGAAGGGCGTTTGTCGTGACTGGCCAAAACGCGAGAAACCCGAACGAGGTGATCACGGGTAAACTAATCTTGAATTCTTGTGAAGTTTATACTTTACTAGATTCCGGTTCTACCCATTCTTTTATCTCTCCTGCTTGTGCTCAACGTTTAAACTTGACTCTGGAGAAATTGGACTTTAACTTATCTGTTAAAACTCCGTTGGGTGAAACCTTCGTTACATCTACAGTTTATAAATCTTGCATGATCCAAATTGGCACTATCACATTACCTGTTGATCTTATCTCTTTAAAGATACTTGCTTTTGATGTGATTTTAGGAATTGATTGGTTAACCACTCATCATGCTAAAATTGATTATTTTCGTAAGGTTGTTAGTTTTCATATTCCTAACCAACCTGTCATACGAATTCAAACTACTAAACCACTAAAATCAGTCACTGTCATATCAAGCCACAAAGCTATTCGTTTATTAAAAAACGGATGTCAAGCTTTCTTAGCCCATGTTATGGATTTGAACAAAGACAAGTCAAATTTGAATAATATTTCTATTGTTAGAGAATTTCCCGATGTATTTCCTGAAGAACTTCCTGGTCTATCCCCAGAACGTGAAGTTGAATTCTTTATTGACCTTGAACCCGGTACAAAGCCCATTTCTAAAACTCCATATCGAATGGCTCCTATTGAACTTCAAGAGTTAAAAGTCTAACAACAGGAGTTGTTGGACATCGGTTTTATTCGTCCTAGTACGTCTCCTTGGGGTGCTTGTGAGACCCCAGATTTTATGAATAAATATTTAATATTCTCAAAATATTTTTATTTATTTATTTTATATTATGGTATGGATTTGATATAATGTTATAGTTGTGGGTAGTATTTATAAATTTTATAAAGTATACAAGTTATTATATAATATTCGATTTGTCGGGAAATATTCGTACAACGGTATAATCATTGGTGGACCCCACAACAGAATTATTGTCGGATTAAGAAAACGACAAAAATATTTTATGGAAATAACGGCGAAAGTTTTACCGTTAACTGTTAAAACATCCCGTGTTAAAAGTACAGTAATACGCGTGGTTGCATAGTAGCACACGGTATTGATTATTGATGCTTATGTGAGAAGTCACTCAGTATTGTTTAATCGAGTATTCGGGACATTTTTTGTGTCGGAGTACTATTTACGAGTTACTATTCATGAGTTACTATTCACAGGTTACTATTCACCTAAATTACTATTCACCCGAATATTATTCACTCGGGTATTTGGGGTACTTTTCGTGTCGGAGTACTATTCACGAGTTACTATTCACGAGTTACTATTCATGAGTTACTATTCACGAGTTACTATTCACGAGTTACTATTCACCCAAATTACTATTCACTCTAGTATTGTTCACTCGGGTATTTAGGACACTTTTCGCATCGGAGTACTATTCACGAGTTACTATTCATGAGTTATAATATTAATGATGAATGTTGTTCGAAGTTGAATTTGGAGACGCAGACGTGATATTTGAGTCCGAAACGTCGAAATTAGTAAAACTAGTCTATAAACACAAATTTTTCTGAAATTCACTATTTGGTTAAAAAGTCAACAGTTGATTTTTTCGGAAAAAGTCAAACTTTAAAATTTCAAAATTTATATTTTTGATAAAAATGGTTTCATTATGTTGGAATTGTTTGTGTTAGTAAAAATCGACATTTATTTCGATAATAATTGATATCTGGAGGTTATATTGACCAATCGGGTATTTAACCGGATAAATGAGCAATTGATTGCTATTATTTCACATGATTATAACTATTTGTTCACATGATTTTACTATTGATTCACATGAATTACTATTAGGGGAGTTAGTGCAAGTTTGATAATACTTGGATGATTGAATTAAAAATGAATGAAAAGTTAGAGGTATTGTACTATAATATTTCGAGCCCCAAAACGTGCAATTATCGAAACTATGTTTTCCTATAAATAGAAGCTCATTCTTCCTTCATTTTTCACCAATTCACTAAAGCTTTAGAGCCATTATTATAGAGAGAAATTATAGAGAGAAGCTATAGAGAGAAAATCTATAGAAGAAGAGAAGTCTGCTCCCTCACTACTCCTATATCCAGTTTCTTTCAAAGGTAGGGAATATTATTTCTTTCTTTCATCTTCATGAAGAGAACTTCTGTTGTTCCATTCTTTGTTATTATGTTGGAATAACCTGTTTATGCGAAGTACCACATACTTGGTAAAATTCTTCTATTATTCCATTCCTTATTATTCTGCTGGAACATCCTGTCTGTGCGTTCTAGCCAGACCTGGTTCCATTATTTATTATTCTGTTGGAACATCCTGTCTGTGCGTTCTACGCCGGACCTGGTTCCGTCTTTACTATTCTGTTGGAATATCCTATCTGTGCGTTCTACGCCGGACCTGGTTCCGTCTTTACTATTATGTTGGAATATCCTGTCTGTGCAGTTTACGCCGGACCTGGTTCCGTTATTTATTATTCTGTTAGAATAACCTGCCTATGCGGTCTATCGCATGCCTGGTGATTTCTTTTGTTATTCTATTCCTTATTATACTCAGTTGGTTAAAGTTTTGACTTCTATACTCCATGAAATTAGTGGAATATTCTTTATAGTTGCGCTTCATCCAGTATCTTTTCATGGAAATATTCTTCTGAGCATTCTTGAATTTTACTCCACAAAGCAGTATCATGTTGACAATTTGGACGTTATCAGTTCCTGAATAAATTAATTCTTGAACTTGTTTTATTGAATTCGTATATCATTGTCATTATCCTCATGATTATATTTTGTTGAAAGTCATCTGTGGCCTGTAGTGCATAGATGGACTTGGTATGATTATGACCAGGGATTATTCGGTGTAATCATGACCGTAATGTTACAAATGAGGTGGTAAAAATCCTCATTTACCGTTGTGCATTGATGGACAGTTTTTGGTATGATTATGGCTATGGATTCTCTTTGGTCGTAGTGCAAAGATGAATTGTTTTATGGCATGATCAGGACCGTTGATGAAAACATGATTATCTTTAGTCGTAGTGCATGGATAATTCGTGGTCGTGATACTAAAGAATATCCTTGGCCGTAGTGCAGAGGTGATTCGATGATGTGGATTATTTATTAAGCTGAGTTCCAGCGATAAAAGTCACGAAAAACCTTTTAAATCATAAAAGATAGTAGATTTTATTTTCTACTTGACTCTTTTAATGGATTGCTTGTTCCGCTGCAATTAAACTTGATGTCTATTATATTTTATCAGTTTAACATTGTTGGAGACTAATGATAATTTATTCTGCATTATCTTAGTCATAATATTTCTTACTGGGGCTAGTTGAGCTCACCCTTTCTTTCACTGTTCTCTTCAGGAAATGAGAACGTAGCTGGGACGAGTCGGGGTACAGAGTGATGGTCCTAGATGATAGCATTAGTAGTCATCACTATTCTATATAATAGTGTGATAATAATTGTAATGAGGACTCCTTTTGAGTATGGATACTCTCTAGAAGACAATATTTGTATTCAAACTCACAGTTTATGTTCTGTCGTATTGTACACGACAGTTGTATTATTAAGTTGTATTTGAATTCTGTACCATGTATCTGGCGACCCAAGATGGGTGATGTATACCTAATTTTGGGGGCGTCACAGTTGGTATCAAAGCTTAGGGATATGATCCCTGGCTAGGATGTGAGAATAAAACTAGGAGGGGAGAGACGGAGAATTCCTTCGCTAGTATGACCTACCTAAGTTTATTTGGTATTTAATTGGTCGGTTAGAATATAGGGATAATATGTTACATGTCAATTAACCTTTGTTGTGTGACAATGTTTGGGAATGACAGCTGAAAATGTCTACAATGGAGTGAATGAGACCGTGCAGACACCTATAATCACCAACCAGGTTAATGTGATTAGAGATATCTATGTGGTGATTGAGGAATTAAAAGTTGCACTCAAGCTAGTCGCAAAGGTAGCAACTGAGAGTGAGGAAGAAGAGGAACCTGAGGTTGATTTATTAGAAGAACTTATTGATCAAAATGTTGAATTACAAAATCGTATTCATGAGTTAGAAGAGCAGGCTGAAGAACGACAGGCGGTCGTAGAACAAAGGGATGCAATAATTCAAAATTGTATTACCCGATGTGCGATGGTTGAACAGAAGCACTCTTTGGCAGAGTATACGATATTACAGCTGGAATCTGAGAATTCAAATGTCAAGGAGCAGCTGAAAGAAGAAATAACTGAACGAGTGAGAATGAAAGATGCATGGGTGAAAGCCGCACGACGCGTTGATATTGTGAAAAGAGAAGTCCGATCCAAGAAAGCTAAAATAGATGATATGTAATTTTTTTTTCGACAGTAATTGGGGAAATCCAGCATCGAGTTTTGAATTACCCTAACGAGGAATCAAAAAAAGTTATCACGGGTTAGTTAATTATAAATTCTTGCGAAGTCTATACCATATTAGATATTGGTTCTACCCATTCTTTTATCTCTCTTGCTTGCGCTCAACGTTTAAATTTGACTTCGAAGAAATTAGACTTTGACTTATTGGTTGAAACTTCGATAGTAGAAACCTTCGTTACATCCACTATTTATAAATCTTGTTCAAATCAACACTTTCACATTACCTGTCGATCGTATCTCTTTGAAAATACTTGCCTTTGATGCGATTTTAGGAACGATTGGTTAACTACTCATCATTCTTTTCGTAAGGTGGTTAACTTTCATATTCCTAACCAACCTGCTATGCGAATTCAAGCAACCAAACCACTAAAGTTAATCATTGTCATATCAAGCCATAAGTAAAGAGCCCCGAGCCTTTCGCTGGTGCCTTCCTTGTGTGGAATGCACCGAAGCCGAACTTTCCGTAAGGGACGTTGTGAATGACGATGTCAAGTTGATAGGTATCAATGTGACGTACTATCCAAGTCTTGGATGAGAGTCACAGTTTTGAATGATATTTCTATCGTTAATAAATTTCTTGACGTATTCTTGAAGACTTCTTAGCCTACCCTTAGAGCGTGAAATCGAATTTTATATTGACCCCAGTACAAAACCCATTTCTTAAACCTTCAAATATTTCTTCAACCAAAACGAACGTATAATGCGCCAAAGACGTCGGCTCGAGCTGTTGAAGATTATGATCATACCATACAATATCATCGTGAAAATGCGAACGTGATAGCTGACGCGTTTAGTAGAAGATTGTATGCGTTTACGAGTATGATGTTGTTAACACAAAGACCCATTTCGTACGACTTACAAATGATGAAGATAGAGTTAAAGACTCTAGGAACCCACGTGAAGATAACGAATATACGAGTAGAATCGACTTTAATCGATAAAGTTAAAGCCGCTCAAGCTACAAACCCAGAGCTGATGAATGTGAATAAGAAGGTTCAAGAGAGCGTTATTCTAGAAGCAAGAATCTACGAAGAGAGGAAATCTCAACCCTCGATTTAATTGACCCATTTTAAATTCTCGATCAAGTAAGAACTGTGGCTTATATACTTGTTTTACCGCCAAGTATGTCGCGTGTTTATAACATTTTTTACGTGTCGATGTTATGTAAAAATGTGGACGACCCGAACCACATTATTAATTTAGAACCGGACGAGATAACAAAAGATTTAACGTATGAGGAGATACATGTTAACATCTTGGATAAGAAGAATCGTATTCAACACTCAAAGGTTATACCTCAAGAGTTAGAATCTGACGAGGTATCCTCACCTCTTCAGCATTCCAGGTACGTACGTAAATTTTGAGGGCGAAATTCCATAAGGAGGGGAGATTGTGAGACCCCAGATTTTATGAATAAATATTTAATATTCTCGAAATATTTTTATTTATTTATTTATTTATTTTATATTATGGTATAGATTTGATATAATGTTATAGTTGTGGGTAGTATTTATAAATTTTATAAAGTATGCAAGTTGTTATATAATATTCGATTTGTCGGGGAATATCCGTACGACGGTATAATAATTGGTGGACCCCACAACAAAATTATTATCGGATTGAGAAAACGACAAAAATATTTTATGGAAATAACGGCGAAAGTTTTACCGTTAACTGTTGAAACACCCCGTGTTAAAAGTACAGTAATACGCGTGGTTGCATAGTAGCACACGGTATTGATTATTGATGCTTATGTTAGAAGTCACTCAGTATTGTTTAATCGAGTATTCGGGATATTTTTTGTGTCGGAGTACTATTCACGAGTTACTATTCATGAGTTACTATTCACAGGTTACTATTCACCTAAATTACTATTCACCCGAATATTATTCACTCGGGTATTTGGGGTACTTTTCGTGTCGGAGTACTATTCACGAGTTACTATTCACGAGTTACTATTCATGAGTTACTATTCACGAGTTACTATTCACGAGTTACTATTCACCCAAATTACTATTCACTCTAGTATTGTTCACTCGGGTATTTAGGACACTTTTCGCATCGGAGTACTATTCACGAGTTACTATTCATGAGTTATAATATTAATGATGAATGTTGTTCGAAGTTGAATTTGGAGACGCAGACGTGATATTTGAGTCCGAAACGTCGAAATTAGTAAAACTAGTCTATAAACACAAATTTTTCTGAAATTCACTATTTGGTTAAAAAGTCAACAGTTGATTTTTTCGGAAAAAGTCAAACTTTAAAATTTCAAAATTTATATTTTTGATAAAAATGGTTTCATTATGTTGGAATTGTTTGTGTTAGTAAAAATCGACATTTATTTCGATAATAATTGATATCTGGAGGTTATATTGACCAATCGGGTATTTAACCGGATAAATGAGCAATTGATTGCTATTATTTCACATGATTATAACTATTTGTTCACATGATTTTACTATTGATTCACATGAATTACTATTAGGGGAGTTAGTGCAAGTTTGATAATACTTGGATGATTGAATTAAAAATGAATGAAAAGTTAGAGGTATTGTACTATAATATTTCGAGCCCCAAAACGTGCAATTATCGAAACTATGTTTTCCTATAAATAGAAGCTCATTCTTCCTTCATTTTTCACCAATTCACTAAAGCTTTAGAGCCATTATTATAGAGAGAAATTATAGAGAGAAGCTATAGAGAGAAAATCTATAGAAGAAGAGAAGTCTGCTCCCTCACTACTCCTATATCCAGTTTCTTTCAAAGGTAGGGAATATTATTTCTTTCTTTCATCTTCATGAAGAGAACTTCTGTTGTTCCATTCTTTGTTATTATGTTGGAATAACCTGTTTATGCGAAGTACCACATACTTGGTAAAATTCTTCTATTATTCCATTCCTTATTATTCTGCTGGAACATCCTGTCTGTGCGTTCTAGCCAGACCTGGTTCCATTATTTATTATTCTGTTGGAACATCCTGTCTGTGCGTTCTACGCCGGACCTGGTTCCGTCTTTACTATTCTGTTGGAATATCCTATCTGTGCGTTCTACGCCGGACCTGGTTCCGTCTTTACTATTATGTTGGAATATCCTGTCTGTGCAGTTTACGCCGGACCTGGTTCCGTTATTTATTATTCTGTTAGAATAACCTGCCTATGCGGTCTATCGCATGCCTGGTGATTTCTTTTGTTATTCTATTCCTTATTATACTCAGTTGGTTAAAGTTTTGACTTCTATACTCCATGAAATTAGTGGAATATTCTTTATAGTTGCGCTTCATCCAGTATCTTTTCATGGAAATATTCTTCTGAGCATTCTTGAATTTTACTCCACAAAGCAGTATCATGTTGACAATTTGGACGTTATCAGTTCCTGAATAAATTAATTCTTGAACTTGTTTTATTGAATTCGTATATCATTGTCATTATCCTCATGATTATATTTTGTTGAAAGTCATCTGTGGCCTGTAGTGCATAGATGGACTTGGTATGATTATGACCAGGGATTATTCGGTGTAATCATGACCGTAATGTTACAAATGAGGTGGTAAAAATCCTCATTTACCGTTGTGCATTGATGGACAGTTTTTGGTATGATTATGGCTATGGATTCTCTTTGGTCGTAGTGCAAAGATGAATTGTTTTATGGCATGATCAGGACCGTTGATGAAAACATGATTATCTTTAGTCGTAGTGCATGGATAATTCGTGGTCGTGATACTAAAGAATATCCTTGGCCGTAGTGCAGAGGTGATTCGATGATGTGGATTATTTATTAAGCTGAGTTCCAGCGATAAAAGTCACGAAAAACCTTTTAAATCATAAAAGATAGTAGATTTTATTTTCTACTTGACTCTTTTAATGGATTGCTTGTTCCGCTGCAATTAAACTTGATGTCTATTATATTTTATCAGTTTAACATTGTTGGAGACTAATGATAATTTATTCTGCATTATCTTAGTCATAATATTTCTTACTGGGGCTAGTTGAGCTCACCCTTTCTTTCACTGTTCTCTTCAGGAAATGAGAACGTAGCTGGGACGAGTCGGGGTACAGAGTGATGGTCCTAGATGATAGCATTAGTAGTCATCACTATTCTATATAATAGTGTGATAATAATTGTAATGAGGACTCCTTTTGAGTATGGATACTCTCTAGAAGACAATATTTGTATTCAAACTCACAGTTTATGTTCTGTCGTATTGTACACGACAGTTGTATTATTAAGTTGTATTTGAATTCTGTACCATGTATCTGGCGACCCAAGATGGGTGATGTATACCTAATTTTGGGGGCGTCACAGTTGGTATCAAAGCTTAGGGATATGATCCCTGGCTAGGATGTGAGAATAAAACTAGGAGGGGAGAGACGGAGAATTCCTTCGCTAGTATGACCTACCTAAGTTTATTTGGTATTTAATTGGTCGGTTAGAATATAGGGATAATATGTTACATGTCAATTAACCTTTGTTGTGTGACAATGTTTGGGAATGACAGCTGAAAATGTCTACAATGGAGTGAATGAGACCGTGCAGACACCTATAATCACCAACCAGGTTAATGTGATTAGAGATATCTATGTGGTGATTGAGGAATTAAAAGTTGCACTCAAGCTAGTCGCAAAGGTAGCAACTGAGAGTGAGGAAGAAGAGGAACCTGAGGTTGATTTATTAGAAGAACTTATTGATCAAAATGTTGAATTACAAAATCGTATTCATGAGTTAGAAGAGCAGGCTGAAGAACGACAGGCGGTCGTAGAACAAAGGGATGCAATAATTCAAAATTGTATTACCCGATGTGCGATGGTTGAACAGAAGCACTCTTTGGCAGAGTATACGATATTAAAGCTGGAATCTGAGAATTCAAATGTCAAGGAGCAGCTGAAAGAAGAAATAACTGAACGAGTGAGAATGAAAGATGCATGGGTGAAAGCCGCACGACGCGTTGATATTGTGAAAAGAGAAGTCCGATCCAAGAAAGCTAAAATAGATGATATGTAATTTTTTTTCGACAGTAATTGGGGAAATCCAGCATCGAGTTTTGAATTACCCTAACGAGGAATCAAAAAAAGTTATCACGGGTTAGTTAATTATAAATTCTTGCGAAGTCTATACCATATTAGATATCGGTTCTACCCATTCTTTTATCTCTCTTGCTTGCGCTCAACGTTTAAATTTGACTTCGAAGAAATTAGACTTTGACTTATTGGTTGAAACTTCGATAGTAGAAACCTTCGTTACATCCACTATTTATAAATCTTGTTCAAATCAACACTTTCACATTACCTGTCGATCGTATCTCTTTGAAAATACTTGCCTTTGATGCGATTTTAGGAACGATTGGTTAACTACTCATCATTCTTTTCGTAAGGTGGTTAACTTTCATATTCCTAACCAACCTGCTATGCGAATTCAAGCAACCAAACCACTAAAGTTAATCATTGTCATATCAAGCCATAAGTAAAGAGCCCCGAGCCTTTTGCTGGTGCCTTCCTTGTGTGGAATGCACCGAAGCCGAACTTTCCGTAAGGGACGTTGTGAATGACGATGTCAAGTTGATAGGTATCAATGTGACGTACTATCCAAGTCTTGGATGAGAGTCACAGTTTTGAATGATATTTCTATCGTTAATAAATTTCTTGACGTATTCTTGAAGACTTCTTAGCCTACCCTTAGAGCGTGAAATCGAATTTTATATTGACCCCAGTACAAAACCCATTTCTTAAACCTTCAAATATTTCTTCAACCAAAACGAACGTATAATGCGCCAAAGACGTCGGCTCGAGCTGTTGAAGATTACGATCATACCATACAATATCATCGTGAAAATGCGAACGTGATAGCTGACGCGTTTAGTAGAAGATTGTATGCGTTTACGAGTATGATGTTGTTAACACAAAGACCCATTTCGTACGACTTACAAATGATGAAGATAGAGTTAAAGACTCTAGGAACCCACGTGAAGATAACGAATATACGAGTAGAATCGACTTTAATCGATAAAGTTAAAGCCGCTCAAGCTACAAACCCAGAGCTGATGAATGTGAATAAGAAGGTTCAAGAGAGCGTTATTCTAGAAGCAAGAATCTACGAAGAGAGGAAATCTCAACCCTCGATTTAATTGACCCATTTTAAATTCTCGATCAAGTAAGAACTGTGGCTTATATACTCGTTTTACCGCCAAGTATGTCGCGTGTTTATAACATTTTTAACGTGTCGATGTTATGTAAAAATGTGGACGACCCGAACCACATTATTAATTTAGAACCGGACGAGATAACAAAAGATTTAACGTATGAGGAGATACATGTTAACATCTTGGATAAGAAGAATCGTATTCAACACTCAAAGGTTATACCTCAAGAGTTAGAATCTGACGAGGTATCCTCACCTCTTCAGCATTCCAGGTACGTACGTAAATTTTGAGGGCGAAATTCCATAAGGAGGGGAGATTGTGAGACCCCAGATTTTATGAATAAATATTTAATATTCTCGAAATATTTTTATTTATTTATTTATTTATTTTATATTATGGTATAGATTTGATATAATGTTATAGTTGTGGGTAGTATTTATAAATTTTATAAAGTATGCAAGTTGTTATATAATATTCGATTTGTCGGGGAATATCCGTACGACGGTATAATAATTGGTGGACCCCACAACAAAATTATTATCGGATTGAGAAAACGACAAAAATATTTTATGGAAATAACGGCGAAAGTTTTACCGTTAACTGTTGAAACACCCCGTGTTAAAAGTACAGTAATACGCGTGGTTGCATAGTAGCACACGGTATTGATTATTGATGCTTATGTTAGAAGTCACTCAGTATTGTTTAATCGAGTATTCGGGATATTTTTTGTGTCGGAGTACTATTCACGAGTTACTATTCATGAGTTACTATTCACAGGTTACTATTCACCTAAATTACTATTCACCCGAATATTATTCACTCGGGTATTTGGGGTACTTTTCGTGTCGGAGTACTATTCACGAGTTACTATTCACGAGTTACTATTCATGAGTTACTATTCACGAGTTACTATTCACGAGTTACTATTCACCCAAATTACTATTCACTCTAGTATTGTTCACTCGGGTATTTAGGACACTTTTCGCATCGGAGTACTATTCACGAGTTACTATTCATGAGTTATAATATTAATGATGAATGTTGTTCGAAGTTGAATTTGGAGACGCAGACGTGATATTTGAGTCCGAAACGTCGAAATTAGTAAAACTAGTCTATAAACACAAATTTTTCTGAAATTCACTATTTGGTTAAAAAGTCAACAGTTGATTTTTTCGGAAAAAGTCAAACTTTAAAATTTCAAAATTTATATTTTTGATAAAAATGGTTTCATTATGTTGGAATTATTTGTGTTAGTAAAAATCGACATTTATTTCGATAATAATTGATATCTGGAGGTTATATTGACCAATCGGGTATTTAACCGGATAAATGAGCAATTGATTGCTATTATTTCACATGATTATAACTATTTGTTCACATGATTTTACTATTGATTCACATGAATTACTATTAGGGGAGTTAGTGCAAGTTTGATAATACTTGGATGATTGAATTAAAAATGAAAGAAAAGTTAGAGGTATTGTACTATAATATTTCGAGCCCCAAAACGTGCAATTATCGAAACTATGTTTTCCTATAAATAGAAGTTCATTCTTCCTTCATTTTTCACCAATTCACTAAAGCTTTAGAGCCATTATTATAGAGAGAAATTATAGAGAGAAGCTATAGAGAGAAAATCTATAGAAGAAGAGAAGTATGCTCCCTCACTACTCCTATATCCAGTTTCTTTCAAAGGTAGGGAATATTATTTCTTTCTTTCATCTTCATGAAGAGAACTTCTGTTGTTCCATTCTTTGTTATTATGTTGGAATAACCTGTTTATGCGAAGTACCACATACTTGGTGAAATTCTTCTATTATTCCATTCCTTATTATTCTGCTGGAACATCCTGTCTGTGCGTTCTAGCCAGACCTGGTTCCATTATTTATTATTCTGTTGGAACATCCTGTCTGTGCGTTCTACGCCGGACCTGGTTCCGTCTTTACTATTCTGTTGGAATATCCTATCTGTGCGTTCTACGCCGGACCTGGTTCCGTCTTTACTATTCTGTTGGAATATCATGTCTGTGCAGTTTACGCCGGACCTGGTTCCGTTATTTATTATTCTGTTGGAATAACCTGCATATGCGGTCTATCGCATGCCTGGTGATTTCTTTTGTTATTCTATTCCTTATTATACTCAGTTGGTTAAAGTTTTGACTTCTATACTCCATGAAATTAGTGGAATATCCTTTATATTTGTGCTTCATCCAGTATCTTTTCATGGAAATATTCTTCTGAGCATTCTTGAATTTTACTCCACAAAGCAGTATCATGTTGAGAATTTGGACGTTATCAGTTCCTGAATAAATTAATTCTTGAACTTGTTTTATTGAATTCGTATATCATTGTCATTATCCTCATGATTATATTTTGTTGAAAGTCATCTGTGGCCTGTAGTGCATAGATGGACTTGGTATGATTATGACCAGGGATTATTCGGTATAATCATGACCGTAATGTTACAAATGAGGTGGTAAAAATCCTCATTTACCGTTGTGCATTGATGGACAGTTTTTGGTATGATTATGGCTATGGATTCTCTTTGGTCGTAGTGCAAAGATGAATTATTTTATGGCATGATCAGGACCGTTGATGAAAATATGATTATCTTTAGTCGTAGTGCATGGATAATTCGTGGTCGTGATACTAAAGAATATCCTTGGCCGTAGTGCAGAGGTGATTCGATGATGTGGATTATTTATTAAGCTGAGTTCCAGCGATAAAAGTCACGAAAAACCTTTTAAATCATAAAAGATAGTAGATTTTATTTTCTACTTGACTCTTTTAATGGATTGCTTGTTCCGCTGCAATTAAACTTGATGTCTATTATATTTTATCAGTTTAACATTGTTGGAGACTAATGATAATTTATTCTGCATTATCTTAGTCATAATATTTCTTACTGGGGCTAGTTGAGCTCACCCTTTCTTTCACTGTTCTCTTCAGGAAATGAGAACGTAGCTGGGACGAGTCGGGGTACAGAGTGATGGTCCTAGATGATAGCATTAGTAGTCATCACTATTCTATATAATAGTGTGATAATAATTGTAATGAGGACTCCTTTTGAGTATGGATACTCTCTAGAAGACAATATTTGTATTCAAACTCACAGTTTATGTTCTGTCGTATTGTACACGACAGTTGTATTATTAAGTTGTATTTGAATTCTGTACCATGTATCTGGCGACCCAAGATGGGTGATGTATACCTAATTTTGGGGGCGTCACAGTGCTCCTGTTTTATTCGTAAAGAAGAAAGACGGGAGTATGCAACTTTGTATTGACTATCGAGAATTGAACCATGTCACCATCAAGAATAGGTATCCGCTACCTCGCATTGATGACCTGTTCGACCAGTTACAAGGAGCACAATTTTTTTCAAAGATCGATTTTCGTTCTGGATATCATCAGCTGAAGATTAAAACTGAGGATATTCCAAAGACTGCCTTCAGAACTCGGTACGGGCATTATGAATTCTTAGTCATGTCATTTGGATTGACTAATGCTCCTGCTGCCTTCATGGATATGATGAACCGTGTATTCAAAGAATATTTGGATCAGTTCGTTGTTATCTTTATTGATGGCATCCTCATCTATTCCAAAAGCCGTGAAGATCATGAGCGCCATTTGAAGTTGGTACTGCAAAGGCTTCGTGAAAATAAGCTATATGCCAAATTGAAGAAATACGAGTTCTGGCTTGAGGAAGTAGCATTCCTTGGGCACGTGGTGTCAAAACATGGAGTATCTGTCGACCCGACGAAGATTGAAGCCATACAAAGTTGGGAGCAACCAAAGTCGATAACCGAAGTACGTAGCTTTCTGGACTTAGCTGGTTATTATCGGAGATTCGTGGAAGGATTTTCTCGAATCGCTACTCCGTTAACTCGGCTGACTCGTAAAGATACAAAATTCGGTTGGAGCGAGGATTGTGAGAAGAGTTTTCAAGAACTCAAGAGGAGACTCATTTCGGCACCTGTTCTGATAATACCATCTGGTTCGGATGGATTTGTTATCTACAGCGATGCTTCAGGCAAAGGGTTAGGATGTGTTCTCATGCAACATGGGTAAGTCATAGCCTATGCCTCGCGACAACTCAAAGAATATGAGAGGAATTATCCTACTCATGATTTGGAGTTGGCAGCAGTCGTTTTCGCGTTGAAGATCTGGAGATACTACCTATATGGGGAGAAAGTGGAGATCTATACAGATCATAAAAGCCTCAAATATTTCTTCACCCAAAAGGAACTCAGAATGCGGCAGCGACGTTGGCTCGAGCTATTGAAAGATTATGATCATACCATCCAATATCATCCTGAAAAAGCAAACGTAGTAGCTGACGCATTGAGTAGAAGATCATATGCGGGTACGAGTGCAATGTTGTTAACACAAAGGCCCATTTTGTATGACTTACAAAGGATGGAGATAGAGATGAAGGCTCCAAGTACCCACATGATGATATCAAATATACGAGTAGAACCGACTTTAATCGATAAAGTTAAAGCTGCTCAAGCTACGGACATGGAGCTGATGCGTATGAAGAAGAAAGTGCAAGAATGTGCTATTCCAGAAGCAAGAATCGATGAAGAAGGAATACTTCGAGTCAACTCCAGACTTTGTGTTCCTAACGATTTTGACTTGAAGCATAGAATAATGATGGAGGCACACAACACACCGTTTGCAATCCATCCTGGGAGTACCAAAATGTATCACGATCTTCGACATACATTTTGGTGGAGCAATATAAAAAGAGAGATCGCGGAGTTTATCTCGAGATGTTTAACTTGTCAACGTGTAAAAGCGGAGCATCAAGTACCAAAGGGTCCATTGCAACCACTTGAGATTCCGAAATGGAAGTGGGAACACATTACTATGGATTTTGTTACGGGTCTTCCCAAGGTTTCTCAAGGCATAGATGCGATTTGGGTTATTGTTGATAGATTAACCAAGTTCGCTCATTTCTTGTTGATACGTGAGACTTATTCCCTTGAACGTCTTGCTAGTATGTACGTGAACGAGATTGTGAGATTGCATGGCATGCCAGTATCCATAGTTTCGGATCGTGACCCAAGATTCACTTCACGATTTTGGGTTAGCTTGCAGAAAGCTATGGGCACGGATTTACGATTCAGTTCGGCATACCATCCTCAAACGGACGGGCAATCAGAGAGGACTATTCAAACTCTTGAAGATCTATTAAGACTTTGTGTCCTAGATTTCAAAGGAAGTTGGGATAAGTACCTACCATTGGTGGAATTCTCCTACAACAACAGTTATTAGGCAAGTATAGGTGTGGCTCCCTTTGAAGCATTGTATGGACGAAAGTGTCGCTCTCCAGTATGTTGGGATGAGGTGGGAGAAGCAACGTTGTTGGGACCAGAGTTGGTATGAATGACTACAGAAAAGATCCAAACGATTCGACAACGTATACAAACGGCACAGGATCAACAAAAGAGTTATGTGGATCTTCATCGAAAGGACGTGGAATTTGACATTGGGGATCATGTATTATTACGTGTAGCTCCATGGAAAGGAGTTACAAGATTTGGGAAGAGAGGAAAGCTCAATCCACGATTTATTGGTCCATTTTAGATTCTTGACCGAGTAGGAAATGTGGCCTATAGACTCGCGTTACCTCCAAGTATGTCTCGTGTTCATAATATTTTTCATATATCTGTGCTTCGTAAATATGTGAAAGACCCGAACCACGTTATTGAGTTAGAACCGGACGAGATAGCCGAAGACTTAACGTACGAGGAGGTACCTGTCAAGATCTTGGATAGGAAGGAGCATGTCCTACGCACGAAGGTCATACCACAAGTTAAAGTTTTGTGGAGAAACCATGCTATTGAGGAAATGACCTGGGAGTTGGAAACAGAAATGAAAGCGAGGTATCCTCATCTTTTCGAAATATCAGGTACGTATGTCAATTTCGAGGACGAAATTTCATAAGGAGGGGAGGTTGTAAGACCCCAAATTATTAATAAATAAAATTTAATTTCCTCTATTTATTATTCTGAAATAGTAAGGGTTGATTTGATTAATGTGGTTAGTTATGGGTAAAATGCGCAAATATTTTAAATAAGCAAGTGGTTATAAAATATTCATTGTTGTCGGAGAATATTCGCTTGGTCGTGGAATATTCTTACTGTCGGAGAATATTCGTACGACGGCGCAGTCTTTTGTGGGCCCCATAACAGAAAGCGATTAGATGAAAAAAATGACAAAAATAAGTTATTTATAAATAACGACGTAGTTGTTACCGTTAATACTGTTGGAATACCAGGTGGTTAAACACAGTAATACGTATTGTTGCACAGTAGCACACTGTATTGCACCAATTATTGATTCTTACGTAAGAAGGCACTACTCAATAATGGTTACAGTAATTACTGTTTAGTATTTTATTTTATTAATAATTGTTGCGTTGATATTTTATATTACTGTTGTTTTAATAATTGTCACTATACAGTATTTTCTATTATCGGAGCAATAATTCATATTATCTGAATAATATTATTAGTTAACATTATTGGCAATGTCTAAAAAGTTCTGTCTAAGGAGAGGTTTGGTCATCTAATTGCGCGCCAGTAAGGAGAGATCCTTATTGAAAAGCCCCCTCTTTCCTAAAAACGGCCTGGTTGCCAGTACTGTGATTCTGTAATATTATTTGTGTATAATTAATTATTGATTTATATGATGAGGAAAATATTGATTTTATGTGGATATAGATGGAGAAAATTTTTAATGTGACAATTGTTGAAAATTAATATTTTATCTTTTTTTGATAAAATAATTCATTTAAATATATTATTTTAATAATATATTGATGGCGATATTTTTACAATGAATGTGGGATATATGAGTATATGAGGAAGAGTATTTTTGTGGCATTAAATGATTAACACATGTTTTGTGTGTTGGTGGACACAATTCTTGACCAAAAATTTATTATTGGCTGTAAAATCGCCCGTTTATGAATTTCGGTCAATTTCTGTTTGGAATTTGGAAAAACTTTCTTCTGCAAAGTTGTAGAGAATTGAATTTCCTATAAAAACTCGCGAGATTCGAATTTTCTGATAAAAGGGCTATTTATTATGAATTATTGAAGTTCTGAAGTTCCGAAATAATTAATTTTTGGAAGTTTTGATTATTATTTTAAAGAAAAACGTTTTTTGCAAATTAGTGGGCTCAACATGTGATAAGAATGGGCTGAATTCAGATCTTCTAAGGTGGGCTTGACAATTTTATAAATATAATATTATTATATTCAATTTTCTGCTTTGGTGTTCTAAGCATTTTCCTATAAATAGGGTGCTTATGTTAGAATTGAAAATTACACCAGAAACTGAGATCTTCTCTCTCTTTCTCTCTCTATATTAGTGAGCGTATTCTTGTGAGTATTCTAATACTTGAGTATTGCTATACGGTGCAAGTTCAAGTCATAGCCTATATCCGGTGTTTCAACTAGAAGTACTGTTTTTGCTGAGGTAAGGGATGTTATTTTATTCGAAAATGATATTATTTCTTCAATATCATTATGCCAAAATATTGGTTGGAAATTTTTATCAAATTTGGAACTTTTCATGTCGGGGTTACTATTCATGAGTTACTATTCACGAGTTACTATTCACGAGTTACTATTCACCGAAAAATAAAATTTTCTTCTTTTCGTCCAAAATATCTACTCTGGATACTAGCTTTGATTGTATCCATGTTTTGATCATTCTTGAATTTTACTTCACTATGATTATTTATAAGGTATTTTTGGACATGGATAAATCGAAATACGAATCCTGAATATTTGTTATTTTGTTTCACTGGATTCGTTTTCTTTAAAATATTTTTCATCATCCTCAGTCTTAAATGATGATATAACTGAATATCTTTGGCCTGTAGTGCAAAGATGAATGATTTCTGATGAATATATTTGGCCCGTAGTGCAAAGATGAACAGGTGTTGAGGTGAACATGACCAACTGATGAATATCTTTGGCCTGTAGTGCAAAGATGACTATTTGATTCAAGATATTTATTGATTGATGTTACAGAGATAAAATGTTGATGATGGGCTTTTAAATTCATAGATAATCATAGATTTCATTCTCTATGTAACTCTTCTATGAATTATTATTTTTCGCTGCGAATATTGATTTAAAACTTGTTGTCTATTGTATTCTATTAAATTTTTTCCTGTTGAAGACTAACGATAATTTGTTGTATATTATCTTAGTCATAATATTCTTTACTGGGCTAGTTGAGCTCACCCTTTTCCTTGTTGTTCCATTTTTCTTCTCAGGAGGCGAGAATGTAGCGAGTACTAGTCGGGGTATGGAATGATGGTTTAAGACAGTTATTTTAGTAGTCCTCACTATTTTGTAAAATAGTGTATCAATAAGTATAATGAGGACTTAATTGAGTATGAATACTGTCTAGATGACAATATTTGTATTTAAACTCACAGTATATGTGTTGTCGTATTTTGCACGACAATTGTAATAATAAAGTTGTAGTTATTTTCTGTACCATGAATTTGGCGACTCAGAATGGGTTGGATAGATTGGACCTATTTTGGGGGCGTCACATCCTAGGTATTAGAAATTTAGCTAGCCATGGAATTAAAAATAAAAACAAATAATATTAGTACTACAATTCGCATGAAATAAGAACAATAATTAAAAAGAGAATTTCTATTATATAAATAAAAGAAAGATACAAATACTCCCTGACAGTAGTTTCACACGTGATTGGAATAAGAGAAAAAATAAACTCTAAATATGTTACTCCCTTCTACACTAGTGAAGAACTAAGAAAAAGAAAATAATAAGTGGTTCCCTTCTCTCTAAAACAAGAGGCTTATTTATAGGGAAAATAACTTGGAACCCTAATTGAACTTGGACAGTTTTGTTTCCCATCAACTTCTCAAAAAAAAAATCTTCTAGATATACTTTCCCTTCTGTTGTTGGATTTGACTTGCACACCAAGATTGTTCAATCTCTTTCCTACTCCTTGGAGGATTCTTCTTGGATATAATAAAAGCATTAAATATCCCTTGATCACCAAGATTTTGACTTTATTGCAACAAATATTAAATTCTACAAAATAAAATAAAACATATTAATTTAATAAACTAATATAATTAAAAAGACAAAATTAGGGATAATTAAATGTATGAATTACGTGTCTATCAGTTAAATTGTTAGAAATTGTTATGGAAGGTTGTATTGTTCTAGAATCAGAAGGATTCAGAAGTTATAAGGATGGAATGGGTTATGGAGTTGAAATTTATACTTCAATATCCATATAAAATCTTAACTTATGTATGTTATGTGTTTGTAAAAATGTCTCAATAAGGTTATTTTGATTAAAACATGAAAAATTAGTTGTTTTCTCTGTAAAATTGTTGAGGAGATAATGAGTTATAGATTAACTCAGTTGAGTTACATATCAATAAATCTAATATACATATAGTAGCTAGTTGAGCCCATGATTGAAGATTGGGGAAAATTCGTTATATTAGTAGAAAAATAGAACAATAGGTGCTCAATACATTGGAAAAAAAACTTGTTATTTTGGCCTTCTTGAATGTGCGGAGCTTTGTTGCTACCTGCTACTGAAGAAGCAAAATCCTTATGGATAAAAAAATTTGGTTTTGGAAAGATACCATCAGAAAAGGTACATGTGATATTCTGGTTATTGTTTTCTACTTGAATTATTTTTTTTTAATCTTTCCTTGATTGTGAATTTTTCTTTATTGTCCTACCTTTTTTAGCTTAACAATTAGAGAAAAAGGTGTTGGCAAATGCTTACCTTTAAAGGAACGTCTATGCTATAAAAGGCAGTTCCCCAGTGTCGAATTATCCGCCAAGATGCGGCTGTTATTGATGTTTCTGTTGAGTATCAAGATATGACTGTTGATGCTTCTGTTGAGGACCAAGATACTGATGTTGTTGATGTTTCTGTCAAGGACCAAGATGCAAATGTTGTTGAAGTTTCTGTTGAGGACCAAGATCTGAATCTTGTTGATGTTTCTGTTGACCACCAAGAGGACCAAGATATGAATGTTGTGGATGTTTCTGTCGATGCGCAAGATTTGGCTGTTGTTGATGCATCTGTTTTGGAGCAAGATGCAGCTGTTGTTGATCCATCTGCTGAGGGACGAGCAAAATGAAAAGCTATGTCTTGCAGTAGTTATAATATCCTTTGATACAGAAAGGATGCATATTGTTTATAAATTTCATTGGCATACTTGGAACAATTGTGGAAGAAAATTTCTCGAGCATTTTAAGGTGGCTTTTTGTAGAGGAAATTATACCGGATTCTGTTTTTAATAGATGTATTATTTTCTTTTACATTCTGGGATAATAATTGGTTACATTTACAAATTCTACATTGGAGAAATTGAATTAACGTGCAACAGTGACAAGATCATTTATTTTTATCTAAGGAGTTGCCTGCAAATGTTGTTGCTTCACAATTATATACACCTATATTTTTATCTAAGGAAATCAAATCTTCGAAATCCACATAAATTCGCACACCCTTTGTTGGAGAACCTCCATTCAAGTAGTAGAACAAGCAGAGGAAACGCATGCACAATAAAAATAAAAAATTTAAACAATGTTTTGGCAAAGAAGATGTTAACAAATTACTCCACAAGATTTTCAGCCAAAAAAATCAGACTATTAATTAGAAACTGCTATAATAAAATTATCCAGTTAGTCAAATTTTACAACCAAATTGGAATTTACAGATTTAAATAGCAAATAGGAGAGAGAAATTTTGATACACTATAATCCAATCCCAAAAATAGATGAAGGAAACTATAGCACTCATGTTCACAATCCTCTAGTGCCAATCCCAAATTGCTGCATATTGTTGCATATGATAACGAATAACCCACCCAAACAACCAAGGTCTACTCTCCAGACTTCTTAGTGTTGTCAATTGCCCTGTAATCAGCTCCAACAGAACCACACCAAAGCTATAAGTATCGGATTTTAGAGTCAGTTTGCCACTCATGGCATATTCTGGGGCGTAGTATCCATAAGTCCCCATCACTCGTGTTGAAACATGTGTTGTCAACAATAGGTCCCAGTTTAGCAAGTCCAAAGTCCGAGAGCTTTGGATTGAAATCATTATCCAGCAGTATATTCGAAGACTTAAAATCACGACAGATAACAGGTGGACTTGCTTTACAGTGGAGATACTCAAGGCCAGGAGCTGCACCAACAGCAATCTTCAGTCTTGTGCTCCATCCCAGTGGTTCCTTATCAGGTGCTATATCTGAGAACAGGAATCAACATACAGTCCAATTAAGACTTGTGCCAGAGGAAGGATGAGGTAATGCATTTAAATGTACATACAGCTTCAGAACCAAAACAAAAGAAAATTGCATTGTTGTTAGACACAGTGAAAGGGTGCCTACTGTTTATGTTAGGAACATTGTGGTTACAATATGGTGAACTGTTTAAGGAGATCTAAACCATTCAGATTTTCCAATGTAGCTACTTATGCATATAATCCATTGGTCAATTAATCATCATCCAAAACCAAAAACAACAAAAAGAAAATTAGCATATGAAATCACCAACATGGATTCAATTCATGATCAAGTAAATCTTACTACAGTCTCTACTTTTGCAAATCACAAACAAGAAAAACAGTAATAATATGTGAAATCACCAAACGAATGTAGGAGAAGGCAATAATCTGCAATACTAGAATGTGGCACAACTTGGCCTCAAAGTTAGTTGACGTCAACCAGGACCACCTCAAAACTAGGAGAACAGATCACACTGCAGCAGAAATAGCTCAACAATATACAGAGTAGTGCATAAATTCAATGAATATGTACATCATTTAAATACATGCAAATTAGGACTTCACTAATTTCACATTGTTTCAAGGCAATAATGAGAACATGATTACTCTTCTCTACCAAGTTTAAGATGAAGTAAACCACATTGGACTGGCAACAGCATTAAGTAAAGAAATTATAGGATCAAAATATTCCAAAATCGTGCTATGAACTTCATTCAATATTTAATACTTCCATTGTTGAGTGGACTTTCCTTTTTGGAACGTCCCAAAATGATAGTTCACTTTCAAATTAACGTGCAAAATCTCATTATTATTACGTTTAAGACTTGTCCAATTAAAGTCAAACTTCCTTGAAAATGTTGGCTTTTAAAGTGGTGCTCATTTTAGGATGGAGACTAAATTTATGGTTCTTGCATGGAGACTAAATTTATGGTTCTTGCATGTGCTTAGCCAAAATAACAAGTTTTTTTTCCCCAATGTATTGAGCACCTATTGTTCTATTTTTCTACTAATATAACGAATTTTCCCCAATCTTCAATCATGGGCTCAACTAGCTACTATATGTATATTAGATTTATTGATATGTAACTCAACTGAGTTAATCTATAACTCATTATCTCCTCAACAATTTTACAGAGAAAACAAACTAATTTTTCATGTTTTAATCAAAATAACCTTATTGAGACATTTTTACAAACACCTAACATACATAAGTTAAGATTTTATATGGATATTGAAGTATAAATTTCAACTCCATAACCCATTCCATCCTTATAACTGCTGAATCCTTTTGATTCACGAACAATACAACCTTCCATAACAATTTCTAACAATTTAACCATTAAAATTCAATCAATTTCTATAAATTAGAAAAGAAAGAATTATTATACCTCTTGTTGTGATTTGGTTGAATTCTTTAAACAATTGCTTTATGACTGAGATTGAACCCCTCTTTCATGTATTATTACTCACAATCTTCTTCAACACAAGTTTGTAACACAATCGTAAGTTCGCGATGATGTCCGGCGATTTCCCGAATCTAGCTTCAGCTTTGCGCTTTGAATGAGAATCGGGGCAAGGGGCTTTGAGAAAGAATCGGCAGTGTCTTTTATTGTTCGTGTTATGGAAGGGGTTATGGAAGGTTGTATTGTTCGTGTTTTTGCCCTTTCAGCTTGTGCACGTCTTTTATTGGCTTTGGTCCATCATTTTAGTCCGTCATTTTGGTCCGTGTAAGATCTCGGCTATATATATATATATATATATATATATATATATATATATATATATATATATATTATTAGGATTTGAGTCTAAATTGAGAGGGTGTCGTTAATTAGTTGAAATGATTTCACATATTAATGTGTTCTACTCAATGAGTAGATTAAATTAAGTATTTGAAAACTCAAATCAATGAAATAATGAATGAGAAATTAATTTCTAAAGATCACCCTTGAAAATATTTGTGTTGAATGACACTTTTTACCCTCTAAATTACCACTCACTTTCAAAGTCGTCCCTAAAGTACATTTTTCGTCAATTGGGTTCTTTAAATGGCATTTTGTGTCGATTCTGTTTCTTTAACCCGATTTTACCCCAACCCAACCCAACCCAACCCAAACCAAACCAAAATTTTAATATTTTAAAATAAAATATGTATTTTAAAAATAATAATTATATTTAATATTTTAAAATAAAATAATTTATAAATATTGATTATTTTTAATATTTTAAAAATACATAATATTTTTAAAATAATTGTCAAATAATAATTATATTTATTTATAATTATGTTTAAATATATTTATATTTAACAAATTTTTAAATAATAATTATATTTAATATTTTAAAATAAAATATTTTTTTAATAATTTTAGAATAAATATTATTTTTAAAATAATAATTATATTTAATATTTTAGATTAAAATATTTTTTAAAAATTATAATGATTTTCTATAGTTAAAATAAAATATTAGTTAATCTTTTAAAAAAAATATTTTACGAAAAAAATACTAGAAACTTTTGTTTTTTTAAAAAAAAATTGTATAATATCAGAAAATATAGATTCAAAAAAACTAAAGTTACATTTTTTTTAAATCCTAATTATTTTTATGAAAACTTACACATCTTTAAAAATAAAAATAAATTATTTTTGTTTTATGAAAATAAAGTTTTATTTTTTTGAATCTATATTTTATAAAACTTTACTTAATTTCTAAAAAATGAAAATTTTATAAAAAAATATCTTTAAAATAATAATTATTTTAAACTTTTTAATTTATTTTTTTAAAAAAAAATTGAATCAATTTTAATTTATTTATTTATTTTTAGTTTTTTTTTTGTATTTTAATTTCTATTTTTAGTTTTTGTTTCTAAAAATTCTAATATCAAGGATACATATAATAATGGTAAAGATATTAACTTCTTCTTTTTTTTCTGAAAATAATGTTTTGCATAAAAAATGAAAAAAAATCCACTTTTTTTTAAATAAAGTTTATTTTTATTATTTAATTTTTCTGAATCTATATTATATGAAATTTTACTCATTTTTGAAAGAATAAAATTTTCTAATAGTTTTACCTTAAAATAAGAATTATTTTTATAAATTTTAAAAAATAATATTTTATTTTAAATATAAAAATTAATTATTATATTAAAATCAATTCAAATAATATTTTATTTTAATATAATAAGAGTAATTATTATTTTTAAATTATTTAAAATTGATATTTTATTTTAAAATATTAAATATATTTAATATTTATTATTTTAAAAATGGAATTTTCTTTTAAATTATTAAAAATAATATTTATTTTAAAATTATTAAAAAATATTTTATTTTAAAATATTAAATATAATTATTATTTTAAATATAAATATAATTAAATATTAATATAAATAAATATAATTATTATTTTAAAATTATTATGTTCTAAAATATTAAAAATAATAAATATTTAAAATTAATTTGAAAAATTATTTTATTTTAAAATAATAAATATTAAATATAATTATTATTTTTGAAATAATATTTTATTTTAAATTATTTAAAATATATATATTTTATTTTATAATAAAAAATATTGGGGTTGGGTCACACTAGGTAGGGTTGGGTCAAAATTTAGTTAAAATTGGTCGAGTTGGGGTTAAATCGGGTAAAAGGAACAGAATAGTCACAAAATGCCACTTAAAGGACTCAATTGTCGAAAAATATATTTTAAGTACGATTTTAAAAGTAGGTGGTAACTTAGAGGGTTAAAAGTGTAATTCAACCTAAATATTTGTGAAAAGCTAAGTCCCATAATATCGGTTGAGAACTAAATATTAAATGGATTTATATACATTAAAGTTGCTTTTGGGTTTGGGCCCCAAGGGGCACTCCACTTTTGTGGAAAGGAGAAGACCCAGCCAAGACTTGGTTCGAACCCACACGTGCGCGCCGTCGACGATCGACCGGTCTGGCCGGGCCGGGCTCGTGGTCGAGGCTCGTGGGTCCTTGTATTTAATTTTTTATACAAAATTTAAATTTTATTTTAGTTCTATTATCAAAACTGTGTCGTTTTGATAAATGTTATTTGTTATCAAAACTGTATCGTTTTGGGAAGCGTTATCTGTCAAATGGACACATCAATACTACGTAGTTTTGGGAAGCACAATCTGCCTGAACGGACGCCCCAAAACTACTTCATTTTTGCCTTAACGGACGTGTCCTTTCTGTTAAAGCTAAAAACTACGTCGTTTTTGACTTAAATGTGTCTTTTTAGTGGGTTGTGCCCCTTCTGATGGGTCACTAACCCTCCTATAAATAGATAGGGGGTGCAGCCACTTCAATCATTCAATTCAGCAAAGCATCAAGCATTCTAGTCTTATAATCTTCATTATTCATAGTTCATTTGAGAGAGAAATTCAGAGCATTTTCTTTTGTTCGTTGAATATACTATTTGTAGTGCGGCTATAGTATACGTCGTCATTGTATCTTGAGAGACAAGTGATATCAACTCTGAGCACCGTAAGGAGGACATAATAGTCTTAAGCACATAGTACAAAGTACTAGTCTTGACAAATTTATTTTTGCAGTTTTGAGATATATATATATATATATATATATATATATATATATATATATATATATATATATATATATATATATACAGAAAGGATCAAGAGCATAATTCTTAAATAGCATAATGCCTTAAGTAGCATAATTTTATCAAAACGACACCGTTTTATAGGGACGCGGTGGCATTTTTGTAAATACGTGGTGGCATGGTATTTACAAAAATGCCACCGCGTCCCTATAAAACGGCATCGTTTTGACAAAATTCTGCTACTTAAGGCATTCTGCTATTTAAGAATTCTGCTCTTGACCATTCCTATATATATATATATATATATATATATATATATATATATATATATATATATAGTGTCCATTCATTTTCTCTAACAATCTTAAGATAATTATTATCTATATATATTTGCCAGAAATATGGTTATCGATTCTGTAACTATAGTTGGTTCTTCTTCTACAATAATAATTCCAAATGTACCTATGAACAATGGAGGAAAACCAGAAAGGTTCAACGGTACAAAATTCAAAATGTGGCAGCAAAAGATTTTGATTTATCTTACTACTCTCAACTTCGGAAGGTTTCTTCACGAAGATTCATGTGACAACCCGAGAATTTAGACAGATTATTAAAATCTTAAATGATGGATTAACAGTTCAATAATAGACCTAGACAGGAAATAAGTGTATGGATTTGAGATTTTTGTGATGGATTTTGGTGGATTTAAAATTTTTGTGGAGAATTATCAAGGTTAAGTGTATAAGTATATAAGAATTTGTGTACAGTGGTTATATGTATACAGAATTGGGGTATAGGATCAAGGATTGATCAGATAAGTAATAACTTTAGCAAACCCTAAGGTTATGTGAATAACATTGTTGTACAATTAGAAAACCCTAACGATTTGTTAGGAACCCTAACGATGCTCTCGAAAACCCTAATTTCAGTTTTGGGAATCCGAAACCCTAATTCGGAATATCAAAACCCTAATTTAGTGTTCAAAATGCTAAGTATAAAGACTTAGGATTTATAAGAGGTGGGATATATTTGAATTGTCCAAAATACCCTTCAAATTATAGGGGAAAAGACCAAATTACCCTTAATAGGTGCGAAATGACAGAAATACCCTTTTACTTAAACTTTAAGTAAAAGATTACACAATCCTGGTGAGTCATTGCTCTAACTTATCCCATGTGCTCAAAATCTATCTAATATATCAGATATGTGTGCCATCTATTACTAACTTGGTTCATTAAATCAAAAATCAAAAGATTAAAAAAGTAAGAAACTTACTTTACTTGCTAACTTGTCCAATCCTTATCTCTCTCTAAAATTTTGAAACTTAGAGTGAGAGAGAGAGTGAGAAACAAAGCCCAGATAGCCTCTTAGCTTTCCATAAACAGATTCAAGGATCAGATTCAAAGGATCAAAGTTTTAAAGGTATGAAACCCTAAACTTGAAAATCCATGCGTTTTATGTTATATGTTTTTGCTTAGAAGTGTGTATAAGGATGTTATTTAGTGATCCAAGATGTTATATCAAGGTTCCATAACATCTAGATGCTAGAAAATTAAGTTTTTAAAACTGACTTAGAACCATAATTTTAAGGCCTGACAGCCATATGTCAGGGCCTCTAGATCTTTTTGTGTTAATGGTTAGGTGTGTTTTATGTTATAGAGTTGTTCTCTGTCATGAGGAGAGTAGACTGGAAGTGGAATCAAGTCCATTCCATGTCTAGATCTCAAGTTATGGGTGGTCAAGCATGGTTGACCAACCATGGGGACTGTTTCTGGGCAACCCAGAAATTTCCCAGAAAACCCAGAAGTCTGATAATGATTTTTAAGGCCTCGGATCTTGCTCATATTAAGTTATTAGGCCATGTTGTTGTTTTGATGTTATAGTCTGACATAAGAAATACTCAATCGTGCTATTAGTTCACCCAGATCATGTATAGAATCAAAGTTATAAAGGGTCAAAGTAGGGTTGACCATCTGTTTTGTTGAATTTCTGGAAAACCCAGAAAGTTCAAGAACAAGGTTTCTGACATGGTTTGACCATGCCAGATCTTGTTCATGTGATGTTGTTAGGATGATCTGATGTTGTATTATTGGTCCCTGACATGTATACTATAATATTGAACCATTAGATCTTACAAACTAAGCTTGGACATCAAAGATTTAAAGGCTGGAACGTGTCCCTTCGAACTGTTCTTCATTTCTGGAAAACCCAAAAATTGAAGAATAGTGTCTGACAAGATTTGTGAGGCCTATATCTCACTAATTTGGTGTATGATGGCCATAAAATCAGTTTAGGGTTGTAGTATTACATGAATACTACATCCTTAACACTTTAGAATGCCCAGAAAACATTAAGATCATAGATCAAATGGTGGTCAAAGTAGGCAACCTGTTAACTGCTTATGAATGTCTGGGTTTGGCCAAGAGCACCTATAGCGACGGTTCTGTCGCTATAGGCATTTTAGCGACAATTTCTTTATAAAATTAATTATTTTATTTAATAAATAGAGAAAAATAGTTTTTAATTATTAAAAATTCATAATAAATATCTAAAAATTATTTTAAAGCCTAAAAATGGGTTTTTAATAATTTTGAATATATTTCATTATTATTTAATATTTTTAGAATATTAATGGTATTTAATTTATTTAATTATTATATTAAATAAATTACTTTAAAATAATTTTAATACTTGAAAAATCATTTAAAATTATATTATGGTATAAGAAAATATTTTAAATTATTTTTAATGACTTTTAATATTTTCTGATGAATTTCATTAATAAATTAATATTAATGGTAATTGATTTATTTAATAAATATATTAAATAAATAGTGGAAAACTAGTTTTAATGCTTTAAAAATTATATAAAAATAATTTAAAGGTTACAAAAATATTTTAAGTTATAAAAAATAACTTTTGATATTTTGTCAATAAATACATTAATATTTTAATATTAATAGCAGTTATTTGATAATGAATTTAAATGTTTAAAATCATTTAAATGTAATAATTAAGGTATTAAAAATACTTTGAGATATTATAAATATATTATAATATTATGTCATAATTTTTATTAATATTTGATATTAAATAAATATTAATGATAATAGAATATTGTGGTAATTAAATCATATAAATATGATATTAATGATTGAAAAATCATGATAAATGGTAATAATCACTTAAAAATTATTATGAGTCTTTGAAAAATATTTTGACTGATAATAATATTATCTAAGAGAAGCAGAGTCTTAGTGATATTAGGCTCGATAATTGTTCGACTAGGCGGTCGGAATGTCGAAATTGTACCGAACTCAACTTAGACTGAAATAGTTTGACTTGATACTGAGTCTTAGGTAGTTTGTGGACTGATAGGAATATGTGTAATGTGTTTAGGTTATTTTATAACTGTATTAACAGTATTATAATGTGATGATATTATTCTAATATTGGAGATCAATATTATCAATATTAAGTCTTTGGATAAAGCTATATTGACTGCGTAGCAGTAATCGGTGATACAGGCAAGTTCTCGAACTATATTCTTTTATTGAGCAAGTTCCCTTACTCAATTATTGTGCAAGTTTCTCTAACTCGACCTCGAGTTGTTTCATTCGAATATGCTTATGGTTAATCATTGTTGATTACCATGTTTATGAATTATTAATTCGCACTCTGTGCATATTGCATGTGTTCATCAAGTATGAAAGGTTGATCACCTTCATTATCATCTGGTTAAGTTGATTTGTTCATATTCAATGTTCGTTCAGCTATGAAAATTTATTCATGTTAGTTCACAATTTATATATTTTTGAATGTTAGTCAACTTATTGTTCAATTCTTTTAATCATGATATATCCTTAATTAAACTTAAATTTGACGGGTAAACTTGTTGCTCACCCTTGCTATATCATGATAAACATTGCAGATTAAGACGAATACGTCGGATATAGGAGAAGCCAGTAACATTGTATGTCGGATAATATGGAATACATGTATTACGTGAAGGTTTTCAACCTTGGGGATAGTGTGTAAATTTAATGTATAAATAATTTATGTTTATATCTTTTGCAACAGTTATAGAATTAGTGTACCAAATTCGTGGTGATTAGTACCCGAATTTAGGGTCGCTACAATTCCCTTGCGCTCAAAGAAGATGAAACAGACATGCAAGTTGTTGCCACAATAGATGCATGAAAACATGCTGATTTTTTATACCGAAATTACATTCTTAATGGATTGGACAACACATTATACAATATGTATAGTTCTCTCTAAACAACAAGAGAATTATGGGATTCCTTGGATAAAAAATATAAAACAGAAGATGCTGGCACGAAGAAGTTCGTAGTTTGCAAATTTTTGGACTACAAGATGGTGGATTCCAAGGCTGTCATCAACCAAGTCCAAGAATTACAAGTAATCTTGCATGAAATACATGCAGAAGGTATGTCCTTAAGTGAATCTTTCCAAGTTTCTGCTATTATTGAAAAACTATCATCAATGTGGAAAGATTTTAAGAATGATCTCAAGTATAAACGCAAAGAGATGAAACTTGAAGACTTAATCGTAAGATTAAGGATAGAAGAGGGCAACCGTGCTTATGAAAAGAAAGCAGGAAGGACCTTTGTGGAATATAAAGCCAACATGGTGGAATAAGGCCCCAAGTCTAAAAAGAGGAAGTACTCTGACAATGTGCCTCAAAAGGGAACAAATAAGAAGTTCCAAGGCAAATGCTACATTCCCAGACATAGGGCAAAGGATTGTTAGAAACGCAAAGACCAAAACAAGAAGTCCACACAAGCCAATGTAACGGAAGTGGATGGCCTTCTTCAAGTTATTTTTGAAATGAACTTTTCAGCAGTTGTATCTGAAGTAAACATGGTTGAGAATCCCAGGGAATGGTGGGTAGATACTGGAGCAACCCGCCATGTGTGTTCTAACAGGAAGGTGTTCTCATATCAAGAAATTAATGGAGAACAATTGTACATGGGAAATTCTTCTTCATCCAAGATTGCTGGACAAGAAAAGGTGGTTATTAAGATAATATCTGGCAAGTAACTCACCCTCAACAACATGCTTAATGTGCCTGATATTAGGAAGAATTTAGTGTCAGGATCCCTTCTTAATCAATAGAGATTTAAATTGGTCTTTGTATCAGACAAGTTTGTCCTAACTAAAAATGGGATGTATGTGGGGAAGGGATATATGAGCAATGGGCTCTTCAAAATGAATATAATGACAATTGTACCTTCCAATATTAATAAAATTACATCTTCTGCTTATATGATTGACTCATCTAATTTATGGCATGGTAGATTAGGACATGTTAATTATAATACTATATGTAGATTAATTAATATGGAATGTTTGCCAAAATTTGAGATTAACTCTAAGAATAAATGTGAAGTTTGCGTTGAGGCAAAATTTCGAAAATCTTCTTTTAAATCAATTGAAAGAAGTACAAAACCTCTTGAATCGATAGGTATTGATATTTGTGATTCAAAGTATATAAAAACAAGAGGAGGTAAGAAATACTTTTTTACTTTTATAGATGATTGTACAAGATATTATTATGTTTACTTATTCAGAAGTAAAGATGAGACTTTAAAAATGTTTATACATTATAAAAATGAGGTTGAGAACCAACTTGATAAAAAGATCAAGATAGTTAGTGATAGAGGTGGAGAACGTGAATTTTCTTTTGTTGAAATTTGTTCACAACATGGTATAATACACCAAACAACTGCACTTTATTCACCACAACAAAATGGTGTTGTAGAAAGAAAGAATGAAACTTTGAAAGAAATGATGAATGCATTATTATTAAGTTCTGGGCTACCTTAGAATTTGTGGGGGGAAACAATTCTTTCAACAAAATATATTCTCAACCGAATACCTCAAAAGAAGTCTAATACTTCACCCTATGAATTATGGAAAGGACGTAAGTCGTCTTATAAACACTTAAAAGTGAGGGAGTGTTCACCAAAAGTAATGGTTCATCCACCCAAAATGGTGAAAATAAAACTGAAAACAATAGATTGTATATTCATTGATTATGCTAATAATAGCAGTGCATATAGATTTTTGGTTAATAAATCAAAAATAGAGGAAATACATGAAAAAAATTATTGTTGAGTCAAAAGATGCTGAATTTTTTGAAACATTATTTTCTAATAAAAAGGAACAAGAGCCTAGTTCTAATGAACAGAAAACAAGTTCAAACAAAAGAACTTATGACACTGTTAATGACAATCATCATGGATTAGAAGATATTGATGAACCTAGACGTAATAAACGTGCTAGAATATCAAAATCTTATGGTCCAAATTTTCTAACTTATTTGTTGGAAAATGAGCCTCAAATTTATAGAGAAGCGATGTCGAGTCCCGAAGCTCCATATTGGAAAGAGACTATAAATAGTGAAGTAGAATCCATTCTGCACAATCATACGTGGAAATTAGTAGATCTCCCACCAGGCTCTAAACCTCTTGGATACAAGTGGATATTCAAGAAGAAAATGAAAGCAGATGAATCTATAGACAAATATAAAACAAGACTTGTAATCAAAGGATACAAGCAAAAGGAGGGTTTAGATTATTTTGATATTTATTCTCCTATTAAAAGAATATCCTCAATTATGATGTTAATAGTTATTCCAGCTATATATAATTTAGAGATGCATCAAATGGATATGAAAACAACTTTCTTAAATGGAGATTTAGAAGAAGAAATCTACATTGAACAACCAGAAGGGTTATTGTTCCAGGACAAGAAAAGAAAGTTTATCGGCTTGTGAAGTCCCTTTATAGATTAAAACAAGCTCCTAAACAATGGCATGAAAAAATTGACAGTGCAATGTTGTCAAATGGTTTCAAGATAAATGAGTGTGACAAATGTGTGACAACTGAGTGTGACAAATGGATGTGAAAACAACTTTCTTGAATGGACACTGAGAAAATGTATGTCATTATTTGTCTTTATGTAGATATGCTCGTTATGGGTAGTAAAAATGAGATCATTAAAACTACTAAAAGAATGTTAAATAATATGTTTGACGTGAAAGACATGGGTGTTGCCGATATAATATTAGAAATTAAAATTTCTAAAACATCGGATGAGTTAGTGTTATCACAATCACATTATATTGAGAAAATACTCAGGAATTTCAATCAATAAGATTTCAATCCTGCGAGAATACCGGTAGATATAAATCTACCATTGTCTAAAAATAAAGGAGAGAGCATATCCCAACCTGTGTATGCACAAATAATTTGAAGCCTTATGTACGTAGTGAATTGTACACGTCCTGACATAGCATATGTTGTCAATAAGTTGAGTAGATTTACAAATAATCCAGGACAAAATCACTGGAAAGCGATTGTAAGAGTTTTAAAGTATTTAAAATACACTCAAAAATTTGGATTACACTACTCAAGATATCCAACATTAATTGAAGGATACTGTGATGTGAACTGGATATCGGATACAAAAGACTCTAAATCCACAAGTGGTTTCGTATTTACACTAGACGGAGGAACAGTATCATCGAAATCTTCTAAACAAACATGCATTGCTCGATCAACGATCAAATCTGAGTTTATTGCATTGGATAAGGCTAGAAAAGAAGCTGAATGACTATGTAATTTTTTAGAAGATATTCCTATGTGGCCTAAACATGTGCTTGCTATCTGTACCCATTGTGATAGTCAGTCAGCAATTAGGAGGGCACAGAGTCACATGTATAATGGTAAGTCTAGACATATTCATCGTAGACACAATACAATAAAATAATTGCTCTCTAATGACATTATGTCTAATCTGCTGACTAAATGTTTGACTAAAGAGCAAGTAAAATTAACTTCGAGGGGAATGAGTTTAAAACCTATAAACAAGGATCGTCATGATGGAAACCCAAGCTAGTTGTCTGGATATCCAAAGATTTAGGTTCAAAGGGACAACTAAATTGTGAACGATTCAAACAAATCACTTTGAAGAAAATAATTTCTTCTGCTCATTCCTATGATACCAAATAATGATACCTGCAGCGGTTACAGAATAAGATATGCTTTTAATAATTTTTAAATCTTTATAAACAAGTGGGGTATGACAAGGTACTCTTATTAAGAATCACCTATTTGAGTGTTAACTGGGCTAATTCTATGAGAAAAATAAGGCTATACTTCTCTAAAGCACTCATAAATCTGGGATTGTTTGAGGCCAAAATGAACAAAATCGTGAGAACCATATAATATTTAGAAATAGACAAAAATTGGAATATAATTTAACAGTCAAAATTTTAGTTCAACTTTTAGGACAAATATATTTTTTACAGGAAGATCTATAACGTATCATATATGGTAGGGAAACTAGAGAAGCCTACTTTCTAACGCTTCAAATAGCTTGTTATTTTGATTTTTGTAGAAGAAGTTATGGACATTTTAGTATTGAGTATGCAGAATGGATAGATTTTACGAATTCGACTATTTTTTTTAATTTTAATGAGAATTTCGGTATATTTTTTATGTTATTATATGAATTTAATTTAGTCCTTTGCTAGCTCAAATGTCTTTTGTATTTGCATTTTCGATGCATGGAAGAATGCTCCTATATACATGGGTCCTGTATTTGGCAAATCATGATATTTTGAAGGGATAACCTCTTAGTCTCCAATGTAATATTTCAGAATTTTAAAATGTAATATTAAATATTTATTGATTTATATAAGTATTTAATGGATATGTTTATTGTTGAATAAATAATTGTTCAATTTGAGTTTATGTGGTGTAATTATTTATTTGTTAAATAAATAATTAATTATTAAATATTTATTTTTAATATTAAATATTTATTGAATTATATGGCAAATTGAGTTGATGTGATTTAGTTATTTATTTGTTGAATAAATAATTAAGAAAATAAGAAAATTAATTGTTATGAGATTATATAATAATTGAATTTAATAAGTAAGCTAGAGAGCTTATAGTGATTTAAATAAATTATAATATTTTAAATGAGAAATGGTAATTTAAAATATTAGTTGGTTAAATAAAATTATAATTATAAAAGAAATTATAGTTATGTGATATTAAATTATGTGCTAAAGTAATTTAATAGATTAATGTTTTAATTGATTTATTAATTAAATAAAAGTGTGACTAATAACCTTGCTATAAGGGAGTTATTAAAATAAATTAAAAGAGTGTAATTTAGTTTTGGCCAAACAAGTATTATTGCATATTAAGTCTTTAATATAATCGTGTTTTACCAAACAAGGCATAAGGATTAATGAGTTATATTTTTAGTGGTTAGCCAAACAAGCCTTATGGCTTTTGATTTTCAAAATAAAAATAACTGATGTCAGTTACGTTAGAGTTATATTATATATTTAATATATACATTATATCTATATACGTTATATTAGTTTACGTATGTTAGAAGAAAGAAAGCTCAGAAGAAGAAAAGAGAGAAGAAGAAGAATATCACAAAGAAAAGTTTGAGAAAATTCTAGAGAGAAAGGGAGTGATTCTAACAGGTTTTTGAGAAAAGAATTGGAGAAAAGAATAGCCATCATCTTCTTAATCAAAGGTAGGCGCTTAACCTTTTTCTTTAAAGTTTAGTTTTTTTTTTCTTCCAAAAAGTTCTCTGTGAAATTTTTATAAAGGATAAATTGTTGTTATGCATATAGTTTGGTATGATTATTGATTATAAGGTTATTTCATGAGTTTATATGTGATTATAGGCATAGTAATTCATGTATATATGTGTTTTGTGGAAGAAAGTATATTACCGTGTTTACGGGAAAATATATATGAATATGGCTTAATTTAAAATAGAAATTAAGGTTTTATTAGTTGTTAAATTGATACTTGATTGTTGGAATTGATAGAGTATGTAAAATCATGACTATAATATTTTGAAATTTCTATTTTGATTGAAAAACAAAATTACAGTGTTGATTTTCATTGAAAATATCAAACATGGAGTTTTTGCCAAAAACATTAAAATTGGGTGTTATATATTTGATGTTTAAGTTATTTTATGAGTAGAAACATGTTAGAAGTCTTCACAATATGTTTATATGTAAATTACATGATAATCAGTCTATTAGATTCGAGCTTTTAGGCCAATTTGGCTTTTGTTCATGCTGTTGCCGAGTTTGGTCGCCGAATTCTGGACTCTCGCGCCGCAGCGCGGCCCAGTAGTACAAATCTCGCGCCGCAGCACCGGCGCCATGCCGCAGCGCCAATTAATGGCCTGTGACCCGAGCCGCAGCGCCAACTCAGCGCCGCAGCGCGACCCACAGTGTAAACTGTGGCGCCGCGACGCGAGTTAGCAGAATGTTCTGACAGTTTTGTTTAAGTATACAAAATTTGAAAATAAATGTTATGTGTTAATAATATGAATGTTAAATGATTATTTCAGTAGTATTAGACTATGAATGAGCATGTTACCAAGAGTTAATTAGTATTAACATAGTTTGATTATGTGAATTGGTAATTTAACCTACATGATGAATGTATTAGTTATGTGATAATGACTAACTATGTCATGATGACATATGTATAGGGTATTGATTCAAGTTGTAAGATTTAGCTTGTGCTAAAGGCAAGTTTTCTAACTCTATTTTATAATTGGGCAAGTTTCCTAATCCTTTGTCTTATTGAACTATTTAATGTTGAACAAGTTATTCTTGTAATTCAATTATTGGGTAGCATGCATAACTAGATTTTTATGCATGTTTAATATTCAATTCTAATTAACATTGGCTTAGTATTGTTAAAGCAAGGCATGCTATAGTATTCAAATTGTATGCTATTAGATTATTACTAAAGCATGATTTTAGTTACTATGGTTAATTCAATTATGATTATTCTATAAGTATAATGTAATGGATTTTATTCAACTACTCCGTAGTTGATGTTCGTTGAATTTCAAATTACCTTGAAAGCTTATCCAAACCAAACTTACATTGGTGTGGACTTGTATTCTAAATACTGAGATGAACAACTCTTTTAATAGAGGTTTACGCTTAGCGTTGAAATGGTTGTGTACAATACATTGTACGAAGGGTTGATCCCCCTAAGTACGTGGAGTCCTTATAGTCTTATGACTGTTAAAGTTAAAGTTGAAAGATTACTTATAACTGTGGACATGATTCGTGGTCATTAGACCCTCAGTGAATGTTATAATTTTCAAAAAGTTAATAGAATATAGTGTTCAGTTCTATTGATACTAGTATTGTCAATTGACGTAAAAGTTTAAAGATTTACTTATTGTTATTCCAAGTGGGCCTTGTTTGCTCACTCTTGCCTGTAAAATTTCTTACAGCTAAAATTGAAACTGGTGACGTACCAAGCACCAGTAAGGGAAAAGGAAATATGAATAAATGCTGAAGACTTGTAATAGTTTGATAGTTTATTTTCAGACTTTGGTTTAATGATTGTAATGAAGTTATTTTAATTATCCGCATTTGAATGATTGTTGTTAAAGGTTAGATAACCTGGGAGATTTTATTTAAGTTTAATCCTGTATGGGCAGGTTTTCTTTTATTATTCAATTCTATTATGAATGGGTAGTTAGTAAATGAATGTTTTGATTACGTGAGCACCAAATCTTGAGGAAATGAAGTACCAGGATTTGGGGGTGTCACAGGTTGGTATCAAAGCTTTAGGTTATGAACCTTAGGTGGGGGAAAAAAACCTTAGGAGGTAACCTTTGAAAAGATAGTGGAGATAACTCTTATCGAGTTTTAAGAAAGAAGTAATAAAACACTTATGTGTTTATGTGTTTATAACTTATGTGCTCGTGAGTGTCGAATAGTAATGATTAATAATTAAAACTTTAAAACTTTGTTGTCAGGATGACTAATGTCAGAGAATCCAGTCAGGCTAGGGAGGAGGGACCTCAAATGCCTATAGAGGAGGAGCCTCGCGACATTCAGGTAGTTTGGGAACAACTACTGCCACGGGAGTCAGCCCCGTTGGTCACAGTAGTTGAGGATGAGGATGATGATGTGGAGATAGATGAGGAGGATCCCGTTGAGTTGCCACAAGAGGATGAGGATGACGAGGATGAGGAGGAAGAGACTTCACTAAACTCGAGAGCTGCTCGTATGTACGATGAAGTCTATGACCGCAACATGGAACTTCAGGATACCGTTGAGGAGTTACAGGAGATAGTAGCTGAACAACAGACTGCTATGACGCAAAAAGACGGCGAGATCCAGGATCGTGAGGGACGACTGACAAACGCCGAGGAGAAACTACTACAGACTGAAGGAGAGAAAGAACAATTGATCGAGATGGTTACTGAACTGAAGAGCAAGCTGAGAGAAGAAGCTGCTAAGAGGGCAAGAGCTGAAGATGCATACGAGGAAGCTTATCAACGAACTGGAAGAGCAGCGAGAGACGCGCAGACAAAGAGGATGAAGATGGAAGAGATGGATAAAGTATTTAACGCCTCAATTAATCGAGCTCAAGATCGAGTCATGGGATATCCGATTTAGTTCGAAACACTACCATCATACGTGTTAGATCGTAGAACCATGTTTCGAGTCATGGAGGAGGAACGTGATAGGGCTAATAAGTATCTTAATAGAACATCGTAGTTGTAATACGATGAGTGAAAGGTTAAATAATTTGTAAATCCCAAGTCTTATGCAACCTATGGGATATTATTATGATGTTGTCCTGAAACTTTTGTAGTTCAAGAAAGGAATGTAAATAGCAGTGATGCTATTGTTTTTATGTTTTTCGAAGTAATGATGAATAAATAAAAGTTTTTACTTTATTCAAAGTGTTATGTGTTATGTGGTTATTTCTATTATGGAGGCAAGTTAATTAGAAAATACTTAAGAAGCTGAGTAATAGTCTAATAGATGTTTTTTTAACAGAAAATGCCTCCCAGACATCAACCACCACGACAGAGAACCACCGAAGAAACCAATAACGTCAATGTTGACGGTAATCCCGTTCAAGAACTAGTGACTCTACTGACAGGAGCATTGCAGAATCAACCACAAAATCATGGTACAACGTTTAAGGATTTCAAGGCGGTTGGACCACCTGAATTCCGTGGGTCCATGAATCCAGTCGAAGCACAAACCTGGATTATGGAGATAGAAAAAGTGTTCGATGTCGCTAGGGTAGGGGATGACCAGAAGACTTCTTTCTCAACATTTATATTGAAAGCAGAAGCTAGTTATTGGTGGCAGGCTAATAAATCTCGGGAAGGGCCAGGAGTGATGACCTGGGATAGGTTCAAGGAGTTATTTTTCGAGACCTATTTTTCAGAGAGTTCGAAGAGTCAGCTGGAAGTATAGTTTCTGGAACTAAAGCAAGGGACGATGACGGTATCTGAGTATGCCGCGAAGTTCAACGAATTGACGAGGTTTGTGCCATATCAAGTCAGCACAGACGAACGTAAGGTGAAGAGATTTGAACAGGGACTAAAGCCCTGGCTGTACAGTAGGGTCTCCTTGTTCCAGTTGAAGACATTTGCAGCAGTGATGGAGAAAGCAGTACTCGTTGAAGGTGGAGGCGAGGCGGTGACAAAGTTCAATCAGGAACAAAAGAAGAAGAAGAATGAGAATGAGATTAAGAATAAAGCTGGTAACAGTGGAAACAACAACAACAACAACAGCTTGAAGAGGAAGTGGAATGGAATCATGGGTGCTGGAAATCAGCAGGGTAACCAGCAAAACAAAAAGTTTGAATCATGTGCGACATGCGAGAAATTTCACAAGGGTGCGTGCTTGATGGGGAAACGAGTTTGCTACAATTGTGGCCAGGAGGGTCACATCGCCCCAAATTGCACTCAACCGAAGAAGAATGTGTGCTTCACGTGCGGATCCAAGGATCACTTTGCTCGTGAGTGCCCTAAGAAGAAGGAGGGAGTGACAACCAGAAGCAGTGGAGGTAACAATCAAAATACATGGGCCATTGTAGGACCTGCAGCATCAAACAAACCCACAGCCAGAACCTTCAACATGACTGTGCAAGATGCTGTGCAATCAAAAGATGTGGTGTCAGGTATTATCCCAATCAATGATATTAATGCATATGTATTATTTGATTCGGGTGCTACTTGCTCGTTTATATCTGATGAATTTGCTAAGAGGTTAGAGTGGCCTAGAGAAGAACTGAATTTTCCTTTGAACGTAGAAATTGCGAATAAGGAAGTAATCCCTGTTAGATTCGTATACAAGAACTGTAGGGTGAACATTAAGGAGAATATCTTGTTGGTAGATTTAATTCCGATTAAACTCGGGGAGTTTGATGTAATTTTAGGAATGGATTGGCTGTACAAATATGAAGCAGTAATCGATTGTCACAAGAAGTGTGTAAACCTTATGACTCCGTCAAAGGTAGTATTTTATGGTAGCAAGTCGCCTAGACAAATGAAATGTCTGACGACTATGCAGGCCAAGAAATTATTGATTCAAGGTTGTGTGGGCTATTTAGCTTACATAGTCGATACTCAGAAGAAGGGTGTGAAAATAGAAGAAATACTAGTAGTGAGGGAATTCGAAGACGTGTTTCCAGAGGATTTTTCAGGACTTCCGCCTGACAGAGAAATTGAGTTCGTGATCGACTTAGCGTCGGGTACAGCACCGATATCGAAGGCCCCGTATAGAATGGCTCCGGTAGAAATGAAGGAACTGATGGTATAGTTGCAAGAACTGCTGGACAAGAAATATATTCAACCAAGCGTATCGCCGTGGGGAGCGCCAGTTTTATTCGTGAAGAAGAAGGATAGATCAATGCGTCTTAGCATTGATTACAAGGAGTTAAACAAAGTCACTATTAAGAATAGGTATTCGTTGCCTAGAATAGATGACTTGTTTGATCAATTGAAGGGAGCTAAGTATTTTTCGAAAATAGATTTGAGAAGTGAGTACCACCAGTTGAAGGTGAGGAAGGAGGATATACCACGAACGGCATTCAGAACTCGGTATGGACATTACGAGTTTCTGGTGATGTCTTTTGGTTTAACCAATGCACCTGTTGCGTTCATGGATTTGATGAACAGCGTGTTTAAACCATTCTTAGATAAGTTTGTAGTGGTATTTATTGATGACATTCTGGTTTATTCCAAAACTCAGGAAGAACACGCGGAACATTTACGTTTGACATTGGAAACACTAAGAAGGGAAAAACTGTACGCGAAATTCTCTAAGTGCGAATTTTGGCTTGACCGTGTACAATTTTTGGGTCATGTTATTGACAAAGATGGGATTTCAGTGGTTCCGTCAAAAGTGGAAGCTGTGATCAATTGGGAAAAACCAAGAACACCGTCAGAAGTGAGGAGTTTCTTGGGACTGGCTGGTTATTATAGAAGATTTATTCAAGATTTTTCAAAGATAGCCACTCCGTTAACAAATTTGACAAGGAAAACTGTAAAATTCGTTTGGACGGAGAAATGTGAAGAGAGTTTCCAAGATTTGAAGAAGAAGTTAAGTGTGGCACATGTGTTGACATTACCAGATAATACAGGAAATTTTGTGGTGTATAGTGATGCCTCACACAAAGGGTTGGGTTGTGTTCTTATGCAAAACGGCAAAGTTATTGCGTATGCATCAAAACAACTAAAGGATTATGAGAAAGGATATTCGACTCATGATTTGGAATTGGCTGCAGTTGTATTTGCTCTGAAGATATGGAGGCACTATCTTTATGGAGAGAAATGTGAGATCTACACAGACCATAAAAGTCTGAAGTATATTTTCACTCAGAAGGATTTGAACATGCGTCAGAGAAGGTGGATGGAATTGATAAAGGATTACGATTGTGAGATCTTTTATCATCCGGGCAAAGCGAATGTGGTTGCAGATGCGTTAAGCAGGAAAGGTCGGGAAAAGTTGATGCTGATAACAACTCAGGAGGAGCTCATTTTAACAATGACAAAACTGGAGTTGGAAATCAAATTTCCAATAGAATCTGACAAACAACTATTTCAATTAGAAGCAGGTCCAACTTTACTGGACAAGGTGAAGAACGCTCAGTTACAAGATGAAGAATGTGGAAAGATAAAGGAGAATATGGTTGGTGGAAGCGGTACAAAATACAAGGTCGATAACGAAGGGCTACTACGATTCGAGGGAAGAATCTGGGTTCCAGCAACACCAGAGCTGAAAGAAGAAATTTTGACCGAAGCTCATAGCTCAAAATATTCAATTCATCCAGGAAGCACGAAAATGTATCAAGACTTGCGTAGGCATTTTTGGTGGCCGAATATAAAAAGGGACGTTGCAGAATGCGTAGCGAAATGCTTAACATGTCAAAGAGTAAAAGCCGAACATCAAAGACCCAATGGATTACTTCAACCGTTGAAAATACCAGAATGGAAGTGGGAACACATCACGATGGATTTTGTGGTGGGTCTTCCAACTACTCAGAGAGGATGTGATGCGATTTGGGTGATAGTGGACAGACTGACAAAATCAGCTCACTTTTTACCAATAAAGATTAGATTCAATCTTGATCAGTTGGCAAAACTGCACATTAAGGAGATCGTTTCGAGGCACGGAGTGCCAGTATCAATTGTGTCCGATAGAGATCCGCGATTCACATCAAATTTCTGGAAGAGATTACAAGAATGCATGGGGACACAGTTACGAATGAGTACGGCTTATCATCCACAAACAGATGGCTAAAGCGAACGAACAATTCAGACATTAGAAGATATGCTAAGAGCATGTGTCATGAACTTTAAAGGAAGCTGGGAAGAACAATTACCGTTGGTGGAATTTTTTTACAACAACAGTTACCACGCGAGCATCGGCATGCCACCTTACGAGGCATTGTACGGCAGAAAAAGCAGAACTCCACTGTTCTGGGATGAAGTCGGTGAACGCCAACTGTTAGGACCAGAACTGGTACAACAAACTGCTAACGTTGTTAAACTCATCAGGGCAAGATTAGTAGCAGCCCAAGACAGACAGAAAAAGTATGCTGATCAACACAGGCAAGATCGTGCATTTAACGTAGGAACTTTTGTATTTTTAAAAGTTTCTCCCTGAAAAGGAAAAATTCGTTTCGGTAAAAAGGAAAAGCTAAGCCCGAGGTTTATTGTACCCTTCGAGGTGCTACGAAGAGTTGGAGAGTTGGCTTACGAGATAGCTCTACCTCCAGAGTTGGAAAACATTCACAATTTTTTTCATATTTCGGTGTTACGACCATATAAACCCGACTACAAACATGTGATCGAGTATGAACCATTGCAGTTCGAGAAAAATTTGTCTTATGAAGAGATTCCTATCCAGATAGTCGACAGGAAAGAACAAGTGCTCAGGAATAAAGTGATACCTTCTGTGAAAGTGATATGGAGGAACCACAACGCTGAAGAAGCTACGTGGGAACTCGAAGAGAAAATGTTGAAAGAGTACCCTGAGTTATTTGTTTAATCTGTGTCTTCGATTCTGGGGACAGAATCTTTGTAAGTAGGGAAGAATGTAACGAATGATTTATTTGAGTTGTGATTCTAGGGACAGAATCCTTGTAAGGAGTGAATGATGTAACATTCTAGAATTTTAAAATGTAATATTAAATATTTATTGATTTATATAAGTATTTAATGGATATGTTTAGTGTTGAATAAATAATTATTCAATTTGAGTTTATGTGGTGTAATTATTTATTTGTTAAATAAATAATTAAATATTAAATATTTATTTGCAATATTAAATATTTATTGAATTATATGGCAAATTGAGTTGATGTGATTTAGTTATTTATTTGTTGAATAAATAATTAAGGAGATAAGAAAATTAATTGTTATGAGATTATATAATAATTGAATTTAATAAGTAAGCTAGAGAGCTTATAGTGATTTAAATAAATTATAATATTTTAAATGGGAAATGGTAATTTAAAATATTAGTTGGTTAAATAAAATTATAATTATAAAAGAAATTATAGTTGTGTGATATTAAATTATGTTCTAAAGTAATTTAATAGATTAATATTTTAATTGACTTATTAATTAAATAAAAGTGTGACTAATAACCTTGCTATAAGGGAGTTATTAAAATAAATTAAAAGAGTGTAATTTAGTTTTGGCCAAACAAGTATTATTGTATATTAAGTCTTTAATATAATCGTGTTTTACCAAACAAGGCATAAGGATTAATTGGTTATATTTTTAGTGGTTAGCCAAACAAGCCTTATGGCTTTTGATTTTCAAAATTAAAATAACTGATGTCAGTTAAGTTAGAGTTATATTATATATTTAATATATACATTATATCTATATACGTTATATTAGTTTACGTATGTTAGAGTTAGGAAGAAAGAAAGTTTAGAAGAAGAAAAGAGAGAAGAAGAAGAATATCACAGAGAAAAGTTTGAGAAAATTTTAGAGAGAAAGGGAGTGATTCTAACAGGCTTTTGAGAAAAGAATTGGATAAAAGAATAGCCATCATCTTCTTAATCAAAGGTAGGAGCTTAACCTTTTTCTTTAAAGTTTAGTTTTTTTTTATCTTCCAAAAAGTTCTATGTGAAATTTTTATAAATGATAAATTGTTGTTATGTATATAGTTTGGTATGATTATTGATTATAAGGTTATTTCATGAGTTTATATATGATTATAGGCATAGTAATTCATGTATATATGTGTTTTGTTGAAGAAAGTATATTACAGTGTTTACGGGAAAATATATATGAATAGGGCTTAATTTAAAATAGAAATTAAGGTTTTATTAGTTGTTAAATTGATACTTGATTGTTGGAATTGATAGAGTATGTAAAATCATAACTATAATGTTTTGAAATTTCTATTTTGATTGAAAAACAAAATCACAGTGTTGATTTTCATTAAAAATATCAAACATAGAGTTTTTGCCAAAAACATTGAAATTGGGTGCTGTATATTTGATGTTTAAGTTATTTTATGAGTAGAAACATGTTAGAAGTCTTCACAATATGTTTATATGTAGTTTATATGTAAATTACATGATAATCAGTCTATTAGATTCGAGCTTTTAGGCCAATTTGGCTTTTGTTCATGCTGTTGCCGAGTTTGGTCGCCGAATTCTGGACTCTGGCGCCGCAGCGCGGCCTAGCAGTACAAACCTCGCGCCGCAGCGCCGGCGCCACGCCGCAGCGCCAATTAATGGCCTGTGACCCGAGCCGCAGCGCAAACTCAGTGCCGCAGCGCGACCCACAGTGTAAACTGTGGCGCCGCGACGCGAGTTAGCAGAATGTTCTGACAGTTTTGTTTAAGTATACAAATTTTGAAAATTAATGTTATGTGTTAATAATATAAATGTTAAATGATGATTTCAGTAGTATTAGACTATGAATGAGCATGTTACCAAGAGTTAATTAGTATTAACATAGTTTGATTATGTGAATTGGTAATTTAACCTACATGATGAATGTATTAGTTATGTGATAATGACTAACTATGTCATGATGACATATGTATAGGGTATTGATTCAAGTTGTAAGATTTAGCTTGTGCTAAAGGCAAGTTTCCTAACTCTATTTTATAATTTAGCAAGTTTCCTAATCCTTTGTCTTATTGAACTATTTAATGTTGAACAAGTTATTCTTGTAATTCAATTATTGGATAGCATGCATAACTAGATTTTTAAGCATGTTTAATATTCAATTCTAATTAACATTGGCTTAGTATTGTTCAAGCAAGGCATGTTATAGTATTCAAATTGTATGCTATTAGATTATTCCTAAAGCATGATTTTAGTTACTATGGTTAATTCAATTATGATTATTCTATAAGTATAATGTCATGGATTTTATTCAACTACTTCGTAGTTGATGTTTGTTGAATTTCAAATTACCTTGAAAGCTTATCCAAACCAAACTTACATTGGTGTGGACTTGTATTCTAAATACTGAGATGAACAACTCTTTTAATAGAGGTTTACGCTTAGCGTTGAAATGGCTGTGCACAATACATTGTACGAAGGGTTGATCCCCCTAAATACATGGATTCCTTATAGTCTTATAACTGTTAAAGTTAAAGTTGAAAGATTACTTATAACTGTGGACATGATTCGTGGTCATTAGACCCTCAGTGAATGTTATAATTTTCAGAAAGTTAATAGAATATAGTGTTCAGTTCTATTGATACTAGTATTGTCAATTGACGTAAAAGTTTAAAGATTTACTTATTGTTATTCCAAGTGGGCCTTGTTTGCCCACTCTTGCCTGTAAAATTTCTTACAGCTAAAGTTGAAACTGGTGACGTACCAAGCACCAGTAAGGGAAAAGGAAAGATGAATAAATGCTGAAGACTTGTAATAGTTTGATAGTCTATTTTCAGACTTTGGTTTAATGATTGTAATGAAGTTATTTTAATTATCCGTATTTGAATGATTGTTGTTAAAGGTTAGATAACCTGAGAGATTTTATTTAAGTTTAATCCTGTATGGGCAGGTTTTCTTTTATTATTCAATTCTATTATGAATGGGTAGTTAGTAAATGAATGTTTTGATTACGTGAGCACCAAATCTTGAGTAAATGAAGTACCAGGATTTGGGGGTGTCACAGGTTGGTATCAAAGCTTTAGGTTATGAACCTTAGGTGGGGGAAAAAAACCTTAGGAGGTAACCTTTGAAAAGATAGTGGAGATAACTCTTATCGAGTTTTAAGAAAGAAGTAATAAAACACTTATGTGTTTATGTGTTTATAACTTATGTGCTCGTGAGTGTCGAATAGTAATGATTAATAATTAAAACTTTAAAACTTTGTTGTCAGGATGATTAATGTAAGAGAATCCAATCAGGCTAGGGAGGAGGGACCTCAAATGCCTATAGAGGAGGAGCCTCGCGACATTCAGGTAGTTTGGGAACAACTACTGCCACGGGAGTCAGCCCCGTTGGTAACAGTAGTCGAGGATGAGGATGATGATGTGGAGATAGATGAGGAGGATCCCATTGAGTTGCCACAAGAGGATGAGGAGGAAGAGACTTCATTAAACTCGATAGCTGCTCGTATGTACGATGAAGTCTACGACCGCAACGTGGAACTTCAGGATACCGTTGAGGAGTTGCAGGAGATAGTAGCTGAACAACAGACTGCTATGACGCAAAAAGACGGCGAGATCCAGGATCATGAGGGACGACTGACAAACGCCGAGGAGAAACTACTACAAACTGAAGGAGAGAAAGAACAATTGATCGAGATGGTTGCTGGAGATAGATGAGTGAAATGTTAAATAAATTGTAAATCCCAAGTCTTATGCAACCTATGGGATATGATTATGATGTTGTCCTGAAACTTTTGTAGTTCAAGAAAGGAATGTAAATAGCAGTGATGCTATTGTTTTTATGTTTTTCGAAGTAATGATGAATAAATAAAAGTTTTTACTTTATTCAAAGTGTTATGTGTTATGTGGTTATTTCTATTATGGAGGCAAGTTAATTAGAAAATACTTAAGAAGCTGAGTAATAGTCTAATAGATGTTTTGTTTTAACAGAAAATGCCTCCCAGACATCAACCACCACGACAGAGAACCACCGAAGAAACCAATAACGTCAATGTTGACGGTAATCCCGTTCAAGAACTAGTGACTCTACTGACAGGAGCATTGCAGAATCAATCACAAAATCATGGTACAACATTTAAGGATTTCAAGGCGGTTGGACCACCTGAATTCTGTGGGTCCATGAATCCAGTCGAAGCACAAACCTGGATTATGGAGATAGAAAAAGTGTTCGATGTCGCTAGGGTAGGGGATGACCAGAAGACTTCTTTCTCAACATTTATATTGAAAGCAGAAGCTAGTTATTGGTGGCAGGCTAATAAATCTCGGGAAGGGCCAGGAGTGATGACCTGGGATAGGTTCAAGGAGTTATTTTTCGAGACCTATTTTTCAGAGAGTTCGAAGAGTCAGCTGGAAGTATAGTTTCTGGAACTAAAGCAAGGGACGATGACGGTATCTGAGTATGCCGCGAAGTTCAACGAATTGACGAGGTTTGTGCCATATCAAGTCAGCACAGACGAACGTAAGGTGAAGAGATTTGAACAGGGACTAAAGCCCTAGCTGTACAGTAGGGTCTCCTTGTTCCAGTTGAAGACATTTGCAGCAGTGATGGAGAAAGCAGTACTCGTTGAAGGTGGAGGCGAGGCGGTGACAAAGTTCAATCAGGAACATAAGAAGAAGAAGAATGAGAATGAGATTAAGAATAAAGCTGGTAACAGTGGAAACAACAACAACAACAACAGCTTGAAGAGGAAGTGGAATGGAATCATGGGTGCTGGAAATCAGCAGGGTAACCAGCAAAACAAAAAGTTTGAATCATGTGCGACATGCGAGAAATTTCACAAGGGTGCGTGCTTGATGGGGAAACGAGTTTGCTACAATTGTGGCCAGGAGGGTCACATCGCCCCAAATTGCACTCAACCGAAGAAGAATGTGTGCTTCACGTGCGGATCCAAGGATCACTTTGCTCGTGAGTGCCCTAAGAAGAAGGAGGGAGTGACAACCAGAAGCAGTGGAGGTAACAATCAAAATACATGGGCCATTGTAGGACCTGCAGCATCAAACAAACCCACAGCCAGAACCTTCAACATGACTGTGCAAGATGCTGTGCAATCAAAAGATGTGGTGTCAGGTATTATCCCAATCAATGATATTAATGCATATGTATTATTTGATTCGGGTGCTACTTGCTCGTTTATATCTGATGAATTTGCTAAGAGGTTAGAGTGGCCTAGAGAAGAACTGAATTTTCCTTTGAACGTAGAAATTTCGAATAAGGAAGTAATCCCTGTTAGATTCGTATACAAGAACTGTAGGATGAACATTAAGGAGAATATCTTGTTGGTAGATTTAATTCCGATTAAACTCGGGGAGTTTGATGTAATTTTAGGAATGGATTGGCTGTTCAAATATGAAGCAGTAATCAATTGTCACAAGAAGTGTGTAAACCTTATGACTCCGTCAAAGGTAGTATTTTATGGTAGCAAGTCGCCTAGACAAATGAAATGTCTGACGACTATGCAGGCCAAGAAATTATTGATTCAAGGTTGTGTGGGCTATTTAGCTTACATAGTCGATACTCAGAAGAAGGGTGTGAAAATAGAAGAAATACTAGTAGTGAGGGAATTCGAAGACGTGTTTCCAGAGGATTTTTCAGGACTTCCGCCTAACAGAGAAATTGAGTTCGTGATCGACTTAGCGTCGGGTACAGCACCGATATCGAAGGCCCCGTATAGAATGGCTCCGGTAGAAATGAAGGAACTGATGGTATAGTTGCAAGAACTGCTGGACAAGAAATATATTCAACCAAGCGTATCGCCGTGGGGAGCGCCAGTTTTATTCGTGAAGAAGAAGGATAGATCAATGCGTCTTAGCATTGATTACAAGGAGTTAAACAAAGTCACTATTAAGAATAGGTATTCGTTGCCTAGAATAGATGACTTGTTTGATCAATTGAAGGGAGCTAAGTATTTTTCGAAAATAGATTTGAGAAGTGAGTACCACCAGTTGAAGGTGAGGAAGGAGGATATACCACGAACGGCATTCAGAACTCGGTATGGACATTACGAGTTTCTGGTGATGTCTTTTGGTTTAACCAATGCACCTGTTGCGTTCATGGATTTGATGAACAGCGTGTTTAAACCATTCTTAGATAAGTTTGTAGTGGTATTTATTGATGACATTCTGGTTTATTCCAAAACTCAGGAAGAACACGCGGAACATTTACGTTTGACATTGGAAACACTAAGAAGGGAAAAACTGTACGCGAAATTCTCTAAGTGCGAATTTTGGCTTGACCGTGTACAATTTTTGGGTCATGTTATTGACAAAGATGGGATTTCAGTGGTTCCGTCAAAAGTGGAAGCTGTGATCAATTGGGAAAAACCAAGAACACCGTCAGAAGTGAGGAGTTTCTTGGGACTGGCTGGTTATTATAGAAGATTTATTCAAGATTTTTCAAAGATAGCCACTCCGTTAACAAATTTGACAAGGAAAACTGTAAAATTCGTTTGGACGGAGAAATGTGAAGAGAGTTTCCAAGATTTGAAGAGGAAGTTAAGTGTGGCACATGTGTTGACATTACCAGATAATACAGGAAATTTTGTGGTGTATAGTGATGCCTCACACAAAGGGTTAGGTTGTGTTCTTATGCAAAACGGCAAAGTTATTGCGTATGCATCAAAACAACTGAAGGATTATGAGAAAGGATATTCGACTCATGATTTGGAATTGGCTGCAGTTGTATTTGCTCTGAAGATATGGAGGCACTATCTTTATGGAGAGAAATGTGAGATCTACATAGACCACAAAAGTCTGAAGTATATTTTCACTCAGAAGGATTTGAACATGCGTCAGAGAAGGTGGATGGAATTGATAAAGGATTACGATTGTGAGATCTTTTATCATCCGGGCAAAGCGAATGTGGTTGCAGATGCGTTAAGCAGGAAAGGTCGGGAAAAGTTGATGCTGATAACAACTCAGGAGGAGCTCATTTTAACAATGACAAAACTGGAGTTGGAAATCAAATTTCCAATAGAATCTGACAAACAACTATTTCAATTAGAAGCAGGTCCAACTTTACTGGACAAGGTGAAGAACGCTCAGTTACAAGATGAAGAATGTGGAAAGATAAAGGAGAATATGGTTGGTGGAAGCGGTACAAAATACAAGGTCGATAACGAAGGGCTACTACGATTCGAGGGAAGAATCTGGGTTCCAGCAACACCAGAGCTGAAAGAAGAAATTTTGACCGAAGCTCATAGCTCAAAATATTCAATTCATCCAGGAAGCACGAAAATGTATCAAGACTTGCGTAGGCATTTTTGGTGGCCGAATATAAAAAGGGACGTTGCAGAATGCGTAGCGAAATGCTTAACATGTCAAAGAGTAAAAGCCGAACATCAAAGACCCAATGGATTACTTCAACCGTTGAAAATACCAGAATGGAAGTGGGAACACATCACGATGGATTTTGTGGTGGGTCTTCCAACTACTCAGAGAGGATGTGATGCGATTTGGGTGATAGTGGACAGACTGACAAAATCAGCTCACTTTTTACCAATAAAGATTAGATTCAATCTTGATCAGTTGGCAAAACTGCACATTAAGGAGATCGTTTCGAGGCACGGAGTGCCAGTATCAATTGTGTCCGATAGAGATCCGCGATTCACATCAAATTTCTGGAAGAGATTACAAGAATGCATGGGGACACAGTTACGAATGAGTACGGCTTATCATCCACAAACAGATGGCCAAAGCGAACGAATAATTCAGACATTAGAAGATATGCTAAGAGCATGTGTCATGGACTTTAAAGGAAGCTGGGAAGAACAATTACCGTTGGTGGAATTTTCTTACAACAACAGTTACCACGCGAGCATCGGCATGCCACCTTACGAGGCATTGTACGGCAGAAAGAGCAGAACTCCACTGTTCTGGGATGAAGTCGGTGAACGCCAACTGTTAGGACCAGAACTGGTACAACAAACTGCTGACGTTGTTAAACTCATCAGGGCAAGATTAGTAGCAACCCAAGACAGACAGAAAAAGTATGCTGATCAACACAGGCAAGATCGTGCATTTAACGTAGGAACTTTTGTATTTTTAAAAGTTTCTCCCTGAAAAGGAAAAATTCGTTTCGGTAAAAAGGAAAAGCTAAGCCCGAGGTTTATTGTACCCTTCGAGGTGCTACGAAGAGTTGGAGAGTTGGCTTACGAGATAGCTCTACCTCCAGAGTTGGAAAACATTCACAATTTTTTTCATATTTCGGTGTTACGACCATATAAACCCGACTACAAACATGTGATCGAGTATGAACCGTTGCAGTTCGAGAAAAATTTGTCTTATAAAGAGATTCCTATCCAGATAGTCGACAGGAAAGAACAAGTGCTCAGGAATAAAGTGATACCTTCTGTGAAAGTGATATGGAGGAACCACAACGCTGAAGAAGCTACGTGGGAACTCGAAGAGAAAATGTTGAAAGAGTACCCTGAGTTATTTGTTTAATCTGTGTCTTCGATTCTGGGGACAGAATCTTTGTAAGTAGGGAAGACTGTAACGAATGATTTGTTTGAGTTGTGATTCTAGGGACAGAATCCTTGTAAGGAGTGAATGATGTAACATTCTAGAATTTTAAAATGTAATATTAAATATTTATTGATTTATATAAGTATTTAATGGATATGTTTAGTGTTGAATAAATAATTATTCAATTTGAGTTTATGTGGTGTAATTATTTATTTGTTAAATAAATAATTAAATATTAAATATTTATTTGCAATATTAAATATTTATTGAATTATATGGCAAATTGAGTTGATGTGATTTAGTTATTTATTTGTTGAATAAATAATTAAGGAGATAAGAAAATTAATTGTTATGAGATTATATAATAATTAAATTTAATAAGTAAGCTAGAGAGCTTATAGTGATTTAAATAAATTATAATATTTTAAATGGGAAATGGTAATTTAAAATATTAGTTGGTTAAATAAAATTATAATTATAAAAGAAACTATAGTTATATGATATTAAATTATGTGCTAAAGTAATTTAATAGATTAATGTTTTAATTGATTTATTAATTCAATAAAAGTGTGACTAATAATCTTGCTATAATGGAGTTATTAAAATAAATTAAAAGAGTGTAATTTAGTTTTGGCCAAACAAGTATTGTTGCATATTAAGTCTTTAATATAATCGTGTTTTACCAAACAAGGCATAAGGATTAATGGGTTATATTTTTAGTGGTTAGCCAAACAAGCCTTATGACTTTTAATTTTTAAAATAAAAATAACTGATGTCAGTTAAGTTAGAGTTATATTATATATTTAATATATACATTATATCTATATACGTTATATTAGTTTATGTATGTTAGAGTTAGGAAGAAAGAAAGCTCAGAAGAAGAAAAGAGAGACGAAGAAGAATATCATAGAGAAAAGTTTGAGAAAATTCTAGAGAAAAAGAGAGTGATTCTAACAGGTTTTTGAGAAAAGAATTGGAGAAAATAATAGCCATCATCTTCTTAATCAAAGGTAGGAGCTTAACCTTTTTCTTTAAAGTTTAGTTTTTTTTTTCTTCCAAAAAGTTCTCTGTGAAATTTTTATAAAGGATAAATTGTTGTTATGTATATAGTTTGGTATGATTATTGATTATAAGGTTATTTCATGAGTTTATATATGATTATAGGCATAGTAATTCATGTATATATGTGTTTTGTGGAAGAAAGTATATTACAGTGTTTACGAAAAAATATATATGAATATGGCTTAATTTAAAATAGAAATTAAGGTTTTATTAGTTGTTAAATTGATAATTGATTGTTGGAATTGATAGAGTATGTAAAATCATAACTATAATGTTTTGAAATTTCTATTTTGATTGAAAAACAAAATCACAGTGTTGATTTTCATTGAAAATATCAAACATGGAGTTTTTGCCCAAAAACAATCAAATTGGGTGTTGTATATTTGATGTTTAAGTTATTTTATGAGTAGAAACATGTTAAAAGTCTTCACAATATGTTTATATGAAGTTATATGTAAATTATATGATAATCAGTCTATTAGATTCGAGCTTTTAGGCCAATTTAACTTTTGTTCATGCTGTTGCCGAGTTTGGTCGCCGAATTTTGGACTCTGGCGCCGCAGCGCAGCCCAGCAGTACAAATCTCGTGCCGCAGCGCCGGCGCCACGCCGCAGCGCCAATTAATGGCCTGTGACCCGAGCCGTAGCGCCAACTCAGCGCCGTAGCGCGACCCACAGTGTAAACTGTGGCGCCGCGGCGCGAGTTAGCAGAATGTTCTGACAGTTTTGTTTAAGTATACAAATTTTGAAAATAAATGTTATGTGTTAATAATATGAATGTTAAATGATGATTTCAGTAGTATTAGACTATGAATGAGCATGTTACCAAGAGTTAATTAGTGTTAACATAGTTTGATTATGTGAATTGGTAATTTAACCTACATGATGAATGTATTAGTTATGTGATAATGACTAACTATGTCATGATGACATATGTATAGGGTATTGATTCAAGTTGTAAGATTTAGCTTGTGCTAAAGGCAAGTTTTCTAACTCTATTTTATAATTGAGCAAGTTTCATAATCCTTTGTCTTATTGAACTATTTAATGTTGAACAAGTTATTCTTGTAATTCAATTATTGGGTAGCATGCATAACTAGATTTTTATGCATGTTTAATATTCAATTCTAATTAACATTGGCTTAGTATTGTTCAAGCAAGGCATGTTATAGTATTTTCAAATTGTATGCTATTAGATTATTCCTAAAGCATGATTTTAGTTACTATGGTTAATTCAATTATGATTATTCTATAAGTATAATGTCATGGATTTTATTCAACTACTCCGTAGTTGATGTTCGTTGAATTTTAAATTACCTTGAAAGCTTATCCAAACTAAACTTACATTGGTGTGGACTTGTATTCTAAATACTGAGATGAACAACTCTTTTAATAGAGGTTTACGCTTAGCGTTGAAATGGCTGTGCATAATACATTGTACGAAGGGTTGATCCCCCTAAGTACGTGGATTCCTTATAGTCTTATGACTGTTAAAGTTAAAGTTGAAAGATTACTTATAACTGTGGACATGATTCGTGGTCATTAGACCCTCAGTGAATGTTAGAATTTTCAGAAAGTTAATAGAATATATTGTTCAGTTCTATTGATACTAGTATTGTCAATTGACGTAAAAGTTTAAAGATTTACTTATTGTTATTCCAAGTGGGTCTTGTTTGCTAACTCTTGCCTGTAAAATTTCTTACAGCTAAAGTTGAAACTGGTGACGTACCAAGCACCAGTAAGGGAAAAAGAAAGATGAATAAATGTTGAAGACTTGTAATAGTTTGATAGTTTATTTTCAGACTTTGGTTTAATGATTGTAATGAAGTTATTTTAATTATCCGCATTTGAATGATTGTTGTTAAAGGTTAGATAACCTGGGAGATTTTATTTAAGTTTAATCCTGTATGGGCATGCTTTCTTTTATTATTCAATTCTATTATGAATGGGTAGTTAGTAAATAAATGTTTTGATTACGTGAGCACCAAATCTTGAGGAAATAAAGTACCAAGATTTGGGGGTGTCACATCCAAACTATATTTGTTTTCACGTTTGGTTTTTTATTTTATATTTTAATTTATTTGATCCTCAAACTTTATAATTTTTGCAATTTTCATCCAATCATTCAAAAATAAAACAATTGAAGGAAACTAATTATGAAAAACAATTATTGATTGAAGACTAATTAAATATCAAAACGGATACATTTTTTATGGCTAAACATGGAAAAACTACTATATTTTGAGGACTAACATGAAAGAAGCATATAGTTTGAAGACGAAATATACAAAAAAAAATAGTTAGGGAATTAAACGTGAAAAACAATTATAATTTGGAGGTTTGCACTTTGCATCCCTTACAACGTAGGGAAAGGAGTACTTCAATACTTGAAGAAGTCTCATGTAGCGATTCGAATTTCCCAAGTAAATAAAGTAAGAATTTAATAAAATAAATTTTTATTTTATTTTTAATGTGTTTTATTATACTGCATATATTATTATGTGCGGTATAATATGTGATTGTGTATGTGTGAATTGTGATGAATATATCTAAATATATTTGTTACGTGCATGTAAATTGTTAAAAATCAATTTATGAATGAAAAAAATGGATTTAAAGCATTCAAAATGTTGTATGCAATAAATAAGGAATATTGAAGTAATTTATAAAAATAAATTATTTTAATATAATAAAATTTATTTATTAAATAAATTATTTTTATTTAATAAATAGCTTCCATTTTTATGGCTATTAAATTTTGATATTTGGAGTATATTATGAATATTTAATACACTTATAATTTGATGCTATATATACGGAGGGTATAATATCAGTATATATTATATGTATATGTATATGTATATGGCCAAGCTAAACGAACTGAGTCATCAATCATAAGCATGAGCTGGGATGCTGAGAATTCTTCAAGCACACCTAGCAAGAGCTGGCATATTATTATGACCCCAAGGATTCAACAGAGTTATAATGTAAGGAGCAAGATATGGCAGTCGATCTTATATAAACCAAACTTTCAGTTTCAATTTCCTTTATTTAGCCTAACTCTTGATACACTGCACTTTCAAATTGGAATTGAGTTGTTGAGGAATAGAAGTTGGAAGTTGAAGGAAATTGGAATCATCCTAAATCAAGAGGTAAGGAATACATCTGGTCATGATTTTATTTGATAAAGGTTATACATGAAAGGGGAATATGGCTATGAGTATTAGATGGTGTGATTGATTGAAAAATTCTCTGTATTAGTTTTGTGTTGATTGAATTGGTTGTTAGATGCTCAAAGAATGATTATGAAATTTGGGATTATAGTATATTAAAAGCTCTATAAAACTAAACTTCTAAATTTTTGCCCACCAAATATGTGATATAATGTTTGAAAGAAGTTTACTATCTAAACCTTTGGAAATTAGAAGATACATATCATTTGTATATTAAGAATTAAAGTAGAGTTGTTTCTAAGAGTTCTGAATTGATAATATGGTGATTATCATTCATGATACCAAGTGTTGGTGTTGGAAATTCGAAATATGCAAAAAACAGAGTGTCTTGGTCTGTTATCGAAGTGGCGCGGCCACGCCACTTCTCAAGGAAAAACCAGCGTGGCCGCTCTGGTTCTTAGAAATTGAAAAATAATTATTTTTGGATTCTAAGCTTCTGAACATGTCCATATATGTTTAGGAAGATGTCTATCATAATGTTCAGATTGTATAGGGATGAAATGAACTATTATAGTATGATTTCGATGACTTTTCAACTGAAGATTTGATATATAATTTGAGGGCAAAAGGTCAAAAATGCCCCCGACTTTTACCGCGATGTCTACTGAGCACTCTATACTTTTTTTTGTCCAAAAGTACCCTTAACGTTACATTTTTTGTGTCGTCCGTGCCTCTGCCGTTAACAAAAGACAAACGGGATTAAAATGTGATGATGTGTCTGACACATGGAGACTTAAATATAAAACATATTCTAAATAAAATAATATATATCATTTAATCAAAATAAAAAATACTAAAATTCAAAATAAAAAAAGCATAACATATTTACATCATTTAATCAACATACTAAAATTCAAATTATTTTGTTAACTAATCAAAACAACTAATTAAATAAAATAAGTTGTATAACATGTTTACATCATTTAATCAAAATACTAAAATTCAAAACATAACATTTACATCAAATATTAATTAAAAAAATACTAAAATACTAATTAAAAAAAATAAAAATACTAAAAAATCAAATTAAAAAAATACTAAAATTCAAATTGTTTTGTTAATTAATCAAAACAACAAAAATTCAAATTACATCATTAAAATAATAAAATCATAACATATTTACATCATTTACATCATAACATATTTTACTAAAATATTTACATATTTACATCATTTAATCAAAATACTAAAATTCAAATACTAAAATACTAAAATTTTACTAAAATACTAAAATTTTACCATAGTTGTATAACATATCAAAATACTAAATATTAGTATTTTAGTAATATTTTAGTATTAGCGTTATATATTTAGTAATTTTACTAAAAATATTATATCAATTAGTTGTATAACATATCATATTTACATCATAACATACTTTTTTTCCAAAAAAAAATTGATAACGTTATATCAACTAATTGATATAATATTTTTAAAATTCAAAATACTAAATAACGTTATCAATACTAATTAATATCAACCCTTGAATTTTTTATATCAATACTAATTGATATAATTGTTATCAATACTAAATAACGTTATTTTTAAAATACTAATTGATATAAAAAATTGATAATGTTATTTTGTAATATTCAAAATATTAACGTTAAAAAAATTGATAACGTTATTTAGTATTTTGAATATTAACGTTAAAAATATTATATCAATTAGTTGTATAATGTTATTTAGTATTTTGAATTTTAAAAATATTATTTAGTATTATGATTTTAGTAATTTAAAAATTTTATATCAATTAGTATTTAGTATTATGATTTTAGTATTTTAATGATGTAATTTGAATTTTTGTTGTTTTGATTAATTAGCAAAATAATTTGAATTTTAGTATTTTAGAATTTTTTAATTTGATTTTTTTTAGTATTTTAGTATTTTTTTTAATAAGAATTTTTTGAATTAGCATTTGATGTAAATATGTTATGTTTTGAATTTTAGTATTTTAATTAAATGATGTAAATATGTTATACAACTTATTTTATTTAATTAGTTGTTTTGATTAGTTAACAAAATAATTTGAATTTTAGTATTTTGATAAAATGATGTAAATATGTTATGCTTTTTTTATTTTGAATTTTAGTATTTTTTGTTTTGATTAAATGATATATATTATTTTATTTAGAATATATTTTATATTTAAGCCTCCATGTGTCAGCCACGTCATCATATTTTAACCCTGTTTGTCTTCTGTTAACGGCAGGGGCACGGGCGACCCAAAAAATGTAACGTTAAGGGTACTTTTGGACAAAAAAAAGTATAGGGTACTCGGTAGACATCGCGATAAAAGTTAGAGGCATTTTTGAACCTTTACCCTATAATTTGAATAGTGAATATAAAGAACCTAACCTAGTTCAAAGGCCTCAAAGTCTAGTATTTTTGTTCTGTAATTGGTTGCTGAAGGATTTTGGGGCAATAGTGGATAAGCAGTATGAAGAAAATTTCACTCTGAGCTTATCAGGGAGTAGAGCGGCCGCGCCACCCCCAAGACTAATATGTAGCACGCGCGGTCGCACCGCACTACAAACCAGTCAAGACATTTTTGTTGTGAACTAAAGCTTAAGACCAATCATGTATGAGTGTCTTAATCAATCATAAAACATCATAGTACTGTGGTACTGATTCAAACATGTATTAGCTTTACAAGCAAAAGATTATAAGGAATTCTAAAGAAATGTCTAAAAGAAAGTAAATGGTTTTCTAGAAAAATGAAAACATTGAAAAAAAATTTGAGTTATGTGTGTGTGGCTATACATAAAAAGATAGTGTTGAACCAATATTATTATAAGTTATGTAAAGTAAGAAATGAGAAAGAAGTTCATGAAAACTCAATACAATTGAATATATGTATGAAATGTATATAGTTCAAGTAACTATGATACATAAGCATGATGTGTGGTTGACTAGTACCTATACATGAATATAATTTGTGTAGGATATATACGTGAAAAGAGGTTGAGCAAAACTGTAATTGTTAAACTACGCAAGAGGCAAGTATCCTAACTTGTTTTTATTTAAACAAGTATGCTAAAGTTTTATTCAGTTATATGTTGAAAGTATATCAATGATTTGATATAAGAATGCTATGATGCATACTCGTTCAATTTCAGTATGCATGAACAGTTTGAAAGATAATTTATGCCATTTGTTTTGGCTAGATACACATTAAAATATTTCATTTATTTTACATTTAAGTCTTGAAATATTATTTTTGATATGTTTAAGTTGTCCAGCTATATTGATTTAGTGTGAACTCCAGTCTGAGAATAAACAATCTCTGAATTAGGAAGATTTTATGAAAGACAAGAATGTCGAACCCGAATGTGGTTATGGATAAGATAGTATTGATCAATACATGACATAAAGGGTTGATCATCCACCGTGACTGTAAAATAAGACGATTCACAGATAAATTTATGATAGAACCTTTTCAAGAAATGAAAATGAATGTTCATGGTCTTGTGATCACTCAACAATTCAAAAGTTGTTATGTTGTTTCAAAGAATGCAAATGAGCCAGGATTTGTTTTAATGGCTTTATAGTCTTGATTTACTGTCAAAGCATATCTTCAAAAAAATATTTATTTCTTGTTATGATTTATGAATTGTTATTACTTGCTGAGCAATTGAATACTCATTCTTGCTTGTTATAAATGTTTTCAGCTAAACAGGATCGAATAGAAGGTTCAAGAAAGAATAAAAGAAAAAGGGGAAAGTTGTTGAGTAACTGGAATGCTATGTAATAGATAGTTCTTATGTTTGTAAATATTTTAACTATAATGTAATAAGCACTTAAATGTCTTCGTACTTGGGATAGAAAAACTCTGGTATAATAACTTTACATATTTGATAATTTTATATGTTTGAATGATTGTATCGTGGAGCACCGAATATGAGTTTCAAGTACTCGAATTTGGAGACGTCACATCTCAGCTAAATTTTTTTCTTGAGTTATCCTTTTTAAAAAATAGTATTAATCAAATCGAAATACATGTAATTAAAATAAGTTTCAATCGATAAATCTTGAAAGGAGCCGTGCCCCACAATAAACAAAGGAAACTAAATGGTTCTTTCGTTGTGTTATGCCTAGCACTTGTTGAGGGTTGCACTATATCTTTCTTTACTTTGCTTACTGCTATACTTTTCATTTTTAAGCGGTTCACGTCTTTTGATTTTAATGCCTTTAGTTCTTCTCTGCTTTTTTGGCACAGTTGTCCTAATATATCTAACAAGTCACACTATACATCAATCCAAGATGCATCTTCCTCTACAAGACTTCAAAAGGGTACATTTGGAATACTAATATGCATTAAATGAAAGAAAAAAGAGTCAAGTACAAAATCGACATGCGGCCGATTCCAATCACTCACCATTTTTTGAGGACTCAGTTAGCATGAATTTGGCGCAGCAAGACCATCGGTCTGTTGAAGCTTATCGTGCCGACACGTCATTAGCAATTAAATTAATGGACGAGATTCTAAAGTTTCGCACGGCGTCGTTTGGCAAAGCAACTTCGGATAAATCGGATGCAGTGAAGTAATCGTCCCAAACAAGGGGCGATTTATACATGACCCATCCAATTTCAAATCGATTGATGTCTGAGTCTGACCGTTGCATAGCAGGGACGGCGAGTGAAGATCGATATGTGGCAGGAGAGTTTGGTCGGGAGATTTGGCACCAATTGTTCCTTCTCCCCCTTATTTATAGCATTATATGGTGTTTCTTTCCTCTCCACTCAAGTTCTTCTCCTTCTTACTAATAGCATACTGCTTCAATATGTCACAGCAACCTAGTTTTAATCAAAGATATTCCACCTCTAATTGCACCTTGCACTCAACTCAACGTTCGCACCCTACACGTTCCACCCAATCCAGTGCTTCCGATCATCCCAAATATTGTTATTGTAAAAAATTGGCTCAATTGAAGACCACTTGGACTGTACGAAAATTGGGGTGTCAATTTTATGGATGTGCTTATTGGAGCCCGCCTGTATGAATTTTTATTTGTTCCTTTATGAATACTTCATACATACATACTTATAATCTATTTATTAGTAAATACTAATAAAAATTAAAAATCTGATTTTGCTGATTTTGTAGATGGGACTTACTTGTGGATTTTTTGAGTGGATTGATCCTTCTCTATGTAAGAAGGGGAAGGAAATTATTCCTAGAATTTGGAACAAACTCAATGAAATAAGACCCTTATTGTTGATTTGAAAGATTGTCGTGCCCATAAAAAATATCTGGTAGAGCAGCTCGCCGAAGCGGTTCAATATGAAGGTGATTTACGAAGTCAGGTAATTGACATTTCGAAATTATTGTCCAATTATAAGAAAGAGAGACATGTGCTCTATGGGTTGGTTGGAGCTTTGTTTTTGCTTGTGGTTGTCTTTATTGTCTCTACATGAAGAAGATGGTTGTTGGTGGCTGGTTTTTGGTTTATCATTTCTGCATGAAGATGGTTGTTGGTGGCTAATTTTTGGGTTATTTAGTAATCAGTTTTTGAGTTAACCTTGGGCTTATAAATATATACTTTTGTTGATAAAATTTGAAGGTTATTGATGTAAAAATTAGGAAGAAACTACCAACTTATTTGTATTTATGTAAGCTAATGACTGTCAAAATGTAAGGAAAAATTTCGAGCTAATGCTATTATATTTAGTATTTGTGACTTGACTTGGATTAAATTAATGTTAGTAATTTTATTATGTTTGATTTGGCATTGGTGATGTATGTGAATGTTTGATCAGAATTGGATGATTATTTTGGTGAGTTTGTATTTTCTTTTTTGGAGTGTATGGCCGCATATTGTTTCACAGTTTTTAGAAATTATTTAGGGAGTGTATAATCCATACAGCAATGGTTGCACTGTCTTAAGCTTGGACATAAATGGCATTGTGTATTGCTTAGTTGTTGAGAGATTGTCGTGTAAATTGTAATACTTGAAGGTAATGTTCTGTCAGCGGCGTTGGATCCTGAAAGTACAGCTTTCATGGGTGTTCTGTTCTTTGCTCTGCAGAACGAGGGTGTAGATTTGAAGTGGTGGGGAACAAAGGATGACCAACGTCCTATGGCAACTTGCCCAACAGCTCCTGGTATTAATGTTCACGGATGCCCGGTTTTCTAGTAGCCATGTAATGTATAAAAGCAAGTAAATCAATGAATCCCCATAATTAATTATGCCTCTAGAATTATCATGGAATCCCAATAATTAGGCAAGACTAAGGTGTAGCAGTCTCATAAAGGATAGTGCAAAAATGTTATAGCAGGATAGGAAGCTTTGCCATAAATTTGAATAAACATTGATTCTCCATGGTTGTAAATGTATAATTGAGTCCCAACAATAAAGGAGAGAGTTCCCTTTTGCAACTGAGACTAAATTCTGCAATTAATCAGGCAATATATATGGCTTTTCCTATTGGTAATATATCATTCTCTCTCCTTTTTTTGATTGATGATTTGTTTCCTATGAGGCTATGAATGAAGACCTGTATCATAAATGAAAAATCACAAAGCAAAACACAGACCAAAACTTGGATGTGTGATTAAATATTTCCCAAATACATTCATATGACATACACCCATTCATAGAATATCTACTCCAGAAACTGACACTAGCTTATTTCACATATTCCACTGAGGTACTGCCATGTGCAGCCATTATTTCTGCAGAAACAAACTAACTACAATTGCAGTCACAAAGATATTACAGAGCCCATGACATTTCAGGATGTATAAGCAAATTGTAAATAGTTGTAAATTAAGAAATAGAATTTGAGAATAAAAAGATGTATCCACTTAGAGAGAAATTAAGGATCGTAGTAAATTAGAATATACATAAAATATCTAAGATGTTATATAGAGGATCAACATAGTCCAAAATTTGAAGAGAAAATTACCCTGCGTACTAGATTCTTATCATCTGAACATAAACTAGGCCAGCAGAGCCAATGAATTATTGAAAAGCACAAATCCTAAATAGCATGATCAATTGAGATACATCACCACAATACTTTCTGAATGGCAACAGGAACTTTACAAGTTCGATTGACATCAATTATTTTCACATCAAAACCCTGCCAGCACAAGCTGCACAACCATACACAGCAGCAACATAACTGTAGCCAACCAGCCAGTCAGCCAGCCAACCAACCAACATAACAAGCTGCACAACCATGCCAGAAGCACTCGACACCCAAGCACAAACCAACATCAAAAAAGGGAGCACAAACTTGCAAAACCAGAAGGAAGAAAAAACAACAATAACAATAATTAAAAAAGCAGCTCATGAGTAATTCTAGAATACTGAAGCTTACACAAGAAAACGCATAAAGCTGTTCATTAAAGCTTCAAAAGCCTAATCTTACACAACCTACCATCTAGTCCACAAAATTAAGTACTACTTGGAAACTATGTCCACAAAAACCAATACACTATTAAACGGAGACATTAACAGTTATTTCATATATTACATAGTAGTAACATTAACTTCAAAAGTTCGCTATTAAACGAAAACATTAACCGCTCAATAAATGATAAGTGTCGACTTCCTTGTTCATCATCATGCCTTCCAAATGATGAGTGTCGACTTCCTTGTTCATCATCATGCCTTCCATTTGATCCGGAGCTCCATCTCGTCATCTGTCCATGGTTTAAAATTATATACATTCGTATACAAATACAACAAGTATGCATATTTATATTAGCACTCATTAACACTAATTCAATATGTATATTTATATAATATTGCGATCAATACCTCGACCTTTTTACTTCCATTTTTTTGCCTCTTTTTCCCTGCCATTTTTTCTAACCAACACTTCAGTCGTGACTGACCCTTATATGATCTCGACCTTTTTTTGATTCCTCGTACTGTTGCCCCTTTTGGAATTCCTACTCTTGCAGGTACATTAACTGTAATGGAATTAACAGCTATCTCATGACGGTCCACTTCATGAGAATCATTGTCTTTCTCTTGTTGGATGTTTGTTTGTCGATTACATATTTCTTCAACACATACAGATAGCTCACTAATTGCTTTATTAACCATTTTCGTTGCCTCTTCACATTCTGCTGCTCGATGAGAATCTTAACTAGATTTGGAATTAACATTCGATACCGACAGCCTAATTTCAGCTTTGGATCCCCCTCTACCTCTCTTCCATAACTGTCTTTTATCTGCCCATTCCTCGCAAACATTGTCCATCTTTTCAAGATATATTTCTTTGGAACCAATTTGATATTCATAATGTCCAAAATTTTCAATGTATGAGAGCATAAGATACCTTTTGTCTCAAACATTTTACATGAACACACAACTTCTTGACGAGTATGGCTGCCTATAACAGTTCGTATTTTATCGCTCCCAAAGTAACTTACTACGTACTCGAATTTCCCTTCCTCCTCCTCAACTAACTTTATAACAAGGCAAAGTGACTTGTCAAATTGGTCTTTGAATTCAGAAAATATTGCAGGGGTATAGTGAATGAAAGCTTCATTCAACATTAGTGTCCTCTTCGCCCAACCATATTGTACTCTCTCCCTTGCCTCATACTCGGCCTCCAACTCTTTATATCTCTTAAGCTCAAGTAGCCGATTGAAATGTGTGAAGAATTGTACCAAATTAATTTATGAGCTTAAGTAATCTTTGATATCTGCGTTCAAGCTCTCACTAAGTTGTGTACTCCTCATTCCCAAAGTACAAGTCTTGTTAGTATAACATCTTGCCCATTTTTCTTTCAATGAATATGTACATTGCATCGACTCATTTGACTCAACTTTATACTTGGCAATCATTTCAGTCCAAGCATTTTCAAATGATGACTCATCATCATATTTATAAACACAATTCATAAATGTTTGTAGAAATTCTTGACTATTTTCTTTCATTATGGGGGACATACGCTTCACATAATTTCGAGCAATATGCCAAGTACACAACCCATGATATGTGTCCGACATCGTTGATGATAATGCACTTGCTATTGCATGATCTTGATCAGTGAATATTGTAATGGGTATCTTCTGGGACATGGCATCCAAAAAACTACAAAACCACCACTCAAACGACGACGTTGTCTCATCATACATTAATGTTGCACCAAATATGACAGCTTGCCTATGGTGATTAAAACCTGCAAAAACACCACAAGGTCTATACGAGCTATTTGTTTTATAAGTGGTATCAAAAGTAACGACCTCCCCAAATTGAGCATAATCGATTATCGTCTTTGCATCTGTCCAAAATATATTTGTTATCTGCTCATCGTTGTCTAATTGGACTGCATAAAAGAATGACGGATTTTCAGACAACTGCTTCTGAAAGTACAATAAAAGGCTGGCAGCTTCACCGTATTTCATATCTCTTTGCCTTTTTGTTTGTAAATGATTCTTTTGATCTGATCTTGTGTGACCAACACAATCCTTCCCGCCAGTTTGTCTAGACATCAACTCATGGGTTTGTTTGGATTTTATTCCAGAATTATATGCTAATTCAATCTCAATCGCTTGTGTTTTGGCTACATCCCGTTGAGATCGCATCAAATGAACGCATTCAGGAATGTGCAATAAGTGATTGTGATTCTCATCAAAGCTGTTGACAACGTACTTTTGTTTAGTTTTATCAAGTACTACATTCATTTTTGCTTGACAATTGAATCTACTAGGTCGTCTAACTCTTTTTATTGCCCTCTACTATTATTTCCATCCGCTCACCCTCCTTCGAGCATGAATATCTTCTTGAAGTAACTACACCAAACTTGTTTTTGTTCACATATTGTTTCCTCACACTAAATCCTAACTTTCTTCCATGATTATTATAAAAATTAAACGTATCCTCCTCCGAATCAAATTCTTGTCCAATACAAGGACTTTCAGTAAGTGAAACACCTTCTGAACTTCTGTCATCCATTTAGTTCTTCCTATGATTGATCTGTCAAAACAAATTAGATCGCACAAACATCATATACATAACAATATTAATTGATAGAAGTTGCAGAACTACTAGAATTACTAAAATTCAATTATTAAACTTAAACTTGTATTATACTATTTGCATTACAATAACTAATTCTCTAATTCCACTTCACTAACTTATTTTTAATCAACTCAAATTCTTTTTACATTTTATAACCACGAATCAGTCATTACATATTGAACTTTTTTCCGATGCCCAAATATTGCATATAATTCATGATTTATATAAACCAACAGATTTACTAAATATTCAAGTCTATTGCATCAACATTTCTTTATAACTTCATTACTGTTATATATTGGAGTTTATTGCATCAACTATTTCTTTTTAGTATCACAACTATTGTTTAACTCATTTATATATACCAATCTCAATATAGACTTTATTCTTCCTTGCACCACCTGTTGATGAGGTGAATCAAAGACCAAGAATGAAGAAACTCTGTTTTTAGATGAATCTATTCTCAATAATGAAGAAGTTTTGTTTTAAATCAGTACATTTACTCTTTAAATTTGAATTCTTGTTGCTTTGTTTTACATGGTTGCTACTAAGTGCCTTCCAATCTCAAGAAGCTCTGTTTTACATGTTTTATGATGGTGCCAAATCTCCCGCCAGACGTCAATCTTCGATTGTCAGTGCAGATTATAAATCTCCCCTTGTTTGGGACGATTACTTCGTTGCATCCGATTTATCCGAAGTTGCTTTGCCAAACGACGCCGTGTGAAACTTTAGAATCTCGCCTATTAATTTAACTGCTAATGATGTGTCGGCACGATAAGCTTCAACAGACCGATGGTCTTGCTACGCCAAATTCATGCTAACTGAGTCCATTTTTTGATGAGTTTCATAACTTTTTGGAAAAAGGGATGAGAGGTTGTCCCTATTTCGAATGATGATATATTTAAGCTTTAAGCTTGTTTAAAAGATGGATTTCTTCTTATTCTAACTCTTATTTCTTAGGTGGATAGTTTGATATGAATGTAAAGCGTCATGCAATTATTAACAATAACTTCAGTTATAACCTTTTGGGTTAGTATGTGATGAACCAAGATAACCCAAAAAGATTGTACTAATATGATGAATTGGGTCTTGATATGTTGTGATTTTATTCAAATTCAGAATTTAATTGAGATTGTTCCATATGGTATCAGAGACTACTTTATAAAGCTTGAGTCGTTCATCTGATCGGGTTTCCAGAGGTGGGGAGACGAAAGCGATTGCTATTATCTCATAATGGACAGAGGTCTAGATGTGGGGACGTGAAAGTCGTTGATATTATTTTTATAAAATCTAGGTTGTGTGATAAGTGTTCGACAAGACGAGTACGTCAAGTTTTTTAGTGGATGAGTTTGTAACACCCCAATCTCACATTAAAAACTTATAAAATTTAAATTTAATTTTCCTCATTCAACTTTCTTGTAATTTAATTTTTAAAAACTTATAAAATTTAAATTTAACATAATTGTGCTCCAAAAAAAAATATGAAAATTAAATTTATTTAACTTTTTTCCATGTTTAACTATCTTGTAATTTAATTTTTTAACAATTTAGCTTCAAAAATTTCAAATCTTCAATCTCATTTGCTGCGTAGTCTATTTGATTTATGATGTACTTCTTTCGTACCAAATTATACGATCATTATTGACTTTTGAAAGTCAATTTGAGATATTTTCAATCTCAAAATTGAGATGATTGAGTAAAAAAAATTATGAACCAATAAATCTTACGATAAGTGATGCATTTAGATAGTTTACAATTTTCATCATTGTATTGACTAAAATTAAAGTAATTCATATTAATTTTGAACTTAAAAATATCTTAAATTTACTTCAAAATGTCAATAGTGATCTTATATATTGGAACATACGGATTATTTCAAATGCAGGATCACAAAGCCTGAACACATCAAAGTCGACGGTAAGTCTTATATCATGATGGCAGATCACTTGAACATTAAAATGTGTCAAACTATGAGTGCACACATTTACCAATATATTCATTGTTCACATACATATGCTGGTAGCCGTATGCATAATGATACTAAGACTTTTCTCGTTGTCTATAATACACTACGGATATATACAAACCATGTAGCTATAGGTTGAAAGAGCCTGCAGAAATGCAGTTATGCACGTACCACTTTAGTTCGTAGCCTTGGCACTCGCATTATCTGTCAAGACGGCTCAACCAGTCGACAATTGTCCTCGAGAGAACTTTTGTGTCATTGAGTGAGATAGTCTTTAGCCCTTGAGCAATGGCATCTGCTGGACTGTATAGGTACCCTACTTGCCATTTTGGTTCCTATTCACACAGAAAAGATTTAATTATGTAAATGACAACTAAACTTAGAATACGTCTATGCTGAAAGAAAACGAAATGTAGAACGAGACATGTTTAATAATAGCTTAGTCTTGGAACTGCTGAACAAAATTACAATGTAATACTTCTGTGTATAAGTAGCATAGTGACAATTTCAGAAAAACACCAAAATTTTCGTTAATCTCCTAGCCTGGCATAATTATATACATATTAGTCTCAAAGTTTCAAGATTCTAGTATTTTAGGAGCCACTGGGGCACAGTACACATTGTACAGTATGCAAACTTAGGGGCTAGGTGGAGGAGAAATGGAGCAAGTTTTTCCGGTCATGTGAATGTCAGGGCCGCTTGATTGATATACAACATCAGGCTTTTGAAGTAAAATATGCAGCAACAATGTGATAATTGATTACCTGTATGCATGGTGTGATATGGTTACCACTCAGTGAAACCTTCTCTAGCGTTCCACCTATAGACTCGACACGAGATTTCAAGGTCTCTTCAAGAAGGTCCGTCTCATCAATTGCATCGAAATTGAACTTCACCTGAATAAAGAATTTAACATTCAACCATCAAAAGGCATCATTTAAATTAGCATCTTCTTCTTCTGAGATGGCCAATTTTATTACCAGTAATGATCGCTGAACATTGTAAGATTTCTTAAAAAAGTCACGATTCTCTGAGGGCGTCGGCTTGAACTCTGATATTCCTTGAGCAACCTAAGAAAAAATTATTCAGTAGGTCCATCAGAGGTCCAAGGCAGGCTAATGAAAACTAGAAGTTAGTTATTCAAACAATTTAATTGAACTATTTATGTTGATCAAATAACAAGTATAATAAATTCTAAACTTAAATTTATTTAGCAAAAAAATAATAAAAAAATTCTAAACTTAAATTTGATTATATGATAGCTCTCTAGTAAACTTTTTTTCACTTTTAAGTTGTAAATCATGTCTGCCTGATTCATATAAACCTGTAGGTATAATACTTATAAGTCATTGCTTCTTCTGAATTCGTAAGCATCAAAAACCAAAAAATCTCAAATGTAAATACCAAACAACGAAAACCAATTTTTTAAATTATTGGCACTAACGCTATAGAAAAGCCCTAAAGGTAGCTTCAAAGATCTTGAGACCTAAAGTTTGCGTAGCATCCAGGGTAAGAATCTTTTTAAAGACTCATTGACTTACCATTGTTAGACGGACCCGCCAACAAAAATTCAAGAGCTATCAGATCTGGTCTCTCTCTACATGTATCTACATTGGTTTGCTGGGTTTGATTTTTGGAATAATATGCGGGGTTTGTATCTACACTTCTCCTTTTCTCTCATATACACTTCTACTTTTCTCTATCTTATATACACTAATTGGTATGTTTAATTTTTTGAATATCTTTTGAAAAACAAAAACCTCAGATCTGGTGCATTTAAGGAAGATGGATGATGGGTTAGTAAATAGTTAACCTATAACTGATTCTGAAGAAGATGAAAGATGGATTAGGATGGGTTTGATTCTTAGTTTTTGGGTTTTATTTTTCCAACTTGCTTCTGGGTTTGATTTTTGTTTTCCATGTCATTCTAGCACGCCACATAGGAAAAACAGAGGCTGATTTGCATATATTTTAGTAGTTTAGTTGGTTAATTGCAGCTTTTTTTGGGGGGAAACCTATTGCACAAAGTGTGCTAACTTCAATGGGGTGAATGCTATTTTTGTCCAAATATTACTATACCATAAGAGATGAGAACTCTGCTATCAAAAGGACGATAAAACAAAGGGGAGAGTTGGACCAAAAATTATTAGGGGGGACGTAGTACATAAAGAGTTGATGGAGCGAAATATAAAGTATGACGTGGTATGTGATGGGATTGAGGGTGGAATGCGATTTGCACTTTGGAGGTTGAATAGGATGTTAATATTAGTTTTACTCTTTTTTTTTTGTATACCTCTTTCCCTTCCTTTGTTTAATTTAATTTCGTTCTAGTTTTTTATTTATTATTTTATTTATTTTATCTTATTTTTTAGTCCTTTCTATTCTTTCGCTATCATATGAGATTCACTTGCAGCCTACCCCAACTATTTTGGGATAAAAGGCTAATTGAGTTGAGTAGTCTAGTCAAGTATATTGTCTTAAATAATACTTCTTACGTTATAAACTATAAGATAATTATTGACTTTTAAAAATTAATTTATAATACTTTCAAATTCAAAATTGTTGAGATTCATTAAAAATTACAAAATAATAAATCTTATAATTACTAATACTTTTTAGATAGTTTACAATATTTACTAATTAAAACTAAATGAATCTATATCAAATTTGAGTTTGAAAATGTCTAAAAATTAAACATCAAACAGTAAACAATATAGTATATTTTGGAATGGAGGGAGTATAATTTTTTATATACTGATACTATCTATGAAATTAGTATAAGAATTAATTAGTTTACATTTACTAAATTCCTAGATAGAAGTATATAAAATTTCTGTTTTCCTTCAACTTTTTACATTTTATCATGAATTATTATTTATTGCAATTTAAATTTTAGTGGATGCTTGTATATATATTTGAACATTTACAAAAATAAGTTTAATATGTAAATATGTGCCCAATCCCCAAATTTCCAAACCACCGAATCGTCGCATGGTGAACCCGAATCCTTGAATCCAAACCCTTGCTTCTTCAGGTGACAAATTAATCTAGGTAAAATTATAGGCAGTTATTTTTTGCAGATTAAGGTATGCGAGTCATCAGGAGCAAGTGACATGTACTCGTCAAGTCTAATCTTATTTATCTGCTCTTGTATCTTTGACCATATATTCCTTGTCAAAATTTAATTCCTGGTAGATTGAACTCTTGCCAATAGATTACCCTATACCACGCTGCCACTATAACTACAGACCTAAAATTTATCACAACATGTATTCATCTTCACACTGAGACCAGACCACTGAAAGCTTCCCCACAATAGTTTTGCTTATCCATTAACCAACTCCTTTTACTGGAATCCCTAAAATCTTTTTGTGCAAACCTAATTTCTAGGTTAGGAAATTTCCTAGAATGTTTATAGACTAGAATCATCTGACAAAAGCACAACCAGACAAGGAAAGTGAAGCGATCAAGCTACAATCAACAAAAACAATTAATGGTATTCTTTTTCACAATGCATTCTTATCATATAGGACACCAACTTACCTGATTGAATACTGACGGCAATTGATCAGCAAATTTGTTTAAAGAAACCATGGCTTCTGGGTCATAGTCTGATGTCAGTGCCTCAGCTGTATTAAGCAGCACCTTCCACGCATCTTCAACATTTATGCATAGGAAAGAAGAAAAATATTAGGAAAAGTCTAAAACGAAAGGGTCGAGTGTAAAATATTTATAATTCTTTTTGTTACTAATAAAGGCATGTAAAACCTTTATATATTACGAATATCACCCAAGCATCATAATACATGACACAGCAATGAAATAATAACCTCATAAAAATAACGTAGAGGAAGTTACAGCTAAAAATAAGAATTTTGTTTACTTGTAAATTCTGTACTGCTAATACTACAATGTGTTGGCAAACTGTCTTGCAGCTTTGTAATATGAAAAACATATACAAAGGAAGGGATGGTAGCAAACATATCCACTACACTTCCATTCTTCATTAGTAATAGAGAGTACATATGAAGAAGCAAAAACTACATGATTTGACATTGGCATTGGAAAGAACCAATAAAGCAAGTAGGTGGTGACATCAAAATTATGCAGATGCTCGTAAAGGAAATCAGAGATCACAAGGACAGAGTACGAGTACAAATGGAGTGATATCCTACCTCCATATTCCCTTTTTTAAATTGACTGATTTACTTTTCTTTGGGGTGGGGTGGGGTGGGGTGGGGTGGGGGTGGGGGTGGAATGTGGAGAGTAGGCCAGTAGGGGAGGTCAGCAATAGGACTTTTTGAAGATTCAATTTCTCCAGTGGGAATAATGAACAAGGAATATCAAGTAACACAAACATTATACTGGAGCTGTTCCTCTCAGTTGTGAATAACTCACGCACAGCTAGAAATAGCAAAAAACAATTGATATTTTGAAAACATGGCTGACACACATGCCATTGTGTACTTTCAGATCACAGCTATTCTTCTTTCATTTTGTTTGGAAAAGTACATTCACAAGAGATTTCAATAAACTGCACTGTCAGTAATTGAAAAGGAAAAAGGAAAAAGGAAAAAGGAAAAAGGAAATGTAGACAATGTTCTAAAAGTCGCTAGGCGGGAGGCAGGCGGCCGAGGGGGGCCTAGGGCCTAGGGGGCCTAGGCGAGATTTTTTATTCTAAGTCAATTTTAATATTTTATCTTACATTTATCCAAACAAAACAATAATTAAAGTAAAACAATCTATAATAAAGATAATAAAGGCATTTGCTTAAAGTTCAAACACATATCCATATTGTTAATGTCAAAGTTCAAACACAAACATTCATTTGTTCAAAGTTCAAACATATTTTTAATGTATTAATTTTATTCATAAACAAGATTGCTATTAAATAATAAAATATCAAATTTCAAAAATTTAATTCAATATTAAAACTTAAGAAACTAAACATAAATTTAAGAATTTTATTGAATTAAACTAAATATTACAAATGTATCATCATTTATATAATTTGAAGTTGGTACAAGTACAAAAAATTACAACTATAATAAAATTATCCATTTTGACTTGATATTGCTCACTTCTTGTTGTGATTTGATATAGTACAACCTGTATTATGAATATGGTAAATCATTAAAAAAATAAATATATCAAGATCTGGTTTGGGTAGTTATTAAAATTAAAAAAAACTCTCCGCCTAGACCTCATCTAATTTCCTGAAGGGAAATTTTTGCCGCCTTGGGCCTAGGTGAGGCGCTAGGCCTAGGCGGGGCGCCAAGGGGAGGCCTAGCGCTTAGGCGGGGCCTAGGCGGACCTAGGCGGGGATTTTTAGAACACTGATTGTAGACCATGACGTACATTAAAGGTATAAGAAAGGCCACCAATATAGATATTGCAAGGATGGTGGACAAAGAATTATAGGTACAAGAGGTATGCTAAAACAGACATAAATGATAAGCCATGTCATAGAACTTTAAAGATTTGATAATACATATTAGTAATTTAGTACTCGCTCAAGGCTGCTGATTCGAATCCCTGTGTAAGTTTAGTCTCCATTATTCCTGTTTAATAAGGGCTAATAGTTAAGGGTAATGAGGAAACAGGTCATGAATAACAATGGAAATTATAGAAAATTATTTAATAGTTATTTTGTAATACTTTATATTGATAAATCAATTGTAACTACTTTATCTCTTTTAATTATAGACTGATTTATGCAAGCATTAAATTAGGTTATAGTAGATTATTATAGATAAGTATTAATTTACGTTACCTAGATTAAGACAATTAAGATTGATTCTATGTAAAGTGATGCAATCCATCATTCAAATACAGAAAGCTTAAGATAGTGAGTACACAAAGCTAGGTGTTCCTTGATGCTATAAATCAGTCAACAACCACCCACAAGCTCTACAAAACCTATGTCTTTGAACCACATATTTTCAGAACAAAATGGACTCCGGCCTTGGCAGAAACCACCATCTAGGACCAAGGAAACATGATTTGAAGCTGGCCTAGCAAAATAAGACCGACTGACATCTGGAAATAACTCTTCCTAATCAATCTAAATAAGAAAATGGTATTGCCCCTTTCAAGCAGCAAATTCATTAATTCCATTTTGTCAATAGTTAGAATAAGATCACACATATGCACACGACAGTAAAGAATTAACACTGAGATTTACGTGGTTCTCTAATTTGGGTAGTCCACAGGAGCGGTGGTCCTTTTGTTATTCACTGAGTTATATAGAGTTTTACAATAGAGAATATATATAGCTGCTACTCTTATTCCAACTCTAATTCACATTATAGCCTAAATATCCATAATGTCTTTATAACACCGAACCATTAAAACTCTGTCCGCGTCCGGCGCGCCCCGCCCTCCTACTGGCGCGCCCCGCGCCAGTGCAGCAGAACTTTCTCCGATCATAGCGCGCTACTCATAACTCTGTATTGGTGCGGCCCACGCTACTCCTACAAAACTTCGTACCTTACCGCGGGGGGCTTTATCCGTGAAAGTAGTATGCACACAAGTCAATTATGTTTGATGTAACAATCTTATTCATTTATTAATAAAAAGTATTAATTTTTTAAAAACTTTTAATTATTTACATGATACTGCTTTATAATATGTGATAAACCCATAGTTTTAAGCAATGCATTTAGAATGATGATGATGATCATTCTAATGAGATCTAAATTCTTAGAAAGCTTAAAACTAAAATAGTTCCCAATCGTTAGATTACTAAATTGGGGATTAATGAATCCGGATAGATTGGTACGTACGTTGCTTGTTCATTGGATGAGGATAATTGATCACATTATCATTTGTGCGGAGACACTAAAGCAAGTATGTAGGTGCTTCTTGGAGAATAAGTTCACTGAATGTGACTCGCTAAGGAATACCTAATAGAGTTTTACTTGCCTGTCAATAGAAATTTTTGAAGTGATAGTAGTACAAGTGATCCTTAGACTTGAGATCATCATAGTATCTTGTGTATAATAAATTATACTTTGACTTATTCTTTAAGACCCTTAGGGTATATCAAAGGGTATGATTGGGTATACTAAGTTATATATGGAGATAATGAGTGATCAATAAAGAATCTATCGCTTCTAGTAAAAGAAGATAAATGTCCTACGTAATTCGATAATCACAACCAAGTAGTCCTTGACCAAGGCAGAATGAAATTAGAAAAGTGTTTCTAATTTGCATTATTTGGTGTTGTGCATTTAAGAATCGAAATACATATAAATAAATAAAATAAGACTTGACAGTAATTCCATATCTTATATTTAATTGGGAGATTGTATGGTGAAAAAATTGAATTGTACGGTAACTATTTACTCAAAAGTTTTTTATGATTAATGTTAAAATCTATATTATTTGGAAAGTCGTTAATCGCTAGGGAGGCTTATCCCTATTATAGAATAAATATTATTTATTTAAATAAATTAATAGTTTAATTTATTTATTTAAATAAGATTAGAATTGTTCTAATTGATTTATTCATAACCGGTTTAATATGGAGAACTTAAAGGGTCACACCATAAAAGGAATAATATTTATTTAAAAAGCAAATGGCATAATCGTAATAATAAGTTATGTATATTTAATTTAATCTATGGTGATAGAATAAATTAAATATCTTAATATTTATTATTTAATATTTTGAAAATATTAAATATAAATTAATGAGATGAGTCTTATTATTATTATTACTATTATTATTATTTAATTCGTAAAGGAGTTTGAGAATTAATTAATAAAAGTACTCATTTATCCTAATAAGATTAGGAAGTTAATTAATTAAAAGAGTTTAATTAATTATCCCTAATAAGATTAGGGAGCTTAATTAATTAAAAGAATTTAATTAATTAAATAATACCCTAATTTCTAATTAGATTAGAAGGGTCAACTAATATCTTTATAAGAGGAGTCTTATATCAGATATCTAGATACGTGATTCCAATTGTTGGAGAGTACGCCTCTTTTCTACAGAGATAGAAAACTATGATTTTGTCAAATGCCCATCTTCTTGAATCTTAGTTCTTCCTTGGTGGATCACCTCTAGAGGCCAAACACTTGGGTGGCTAATGTTGATCAAAAGAAGGAATCAATCCCGGTGGATTCAAGTTGAATGCGAAAAAGATTGGAGGTGAACTTGTACCTGAGGAAGCTAGTTCTACAAAGGTATGAATTTAATCTCCATCTCTTTTCTATTGATTGATAATTATGCATAATGTTTGATCATGGTGATGAGTTTGTATGAAAATTTTAAATTCCTATTTTATCGCGCTTCCGCACCTTCTGCGTAATTTGATTACATGATTGCGCTATATATAAACCCAACAGTGATATCAGAGTCAAACTTTGTGCTAATTATCGATTTTGTTGATTCCATGTATGTATGATATGCGATTTAATCGAATTTTCTGGGCAAAAAATTTTTCAATTCTGTCCGCGCCTGACACCAGATTCTGAAAATTTTTATTTTGATATTTATTTCAATTAAGATAAATTTTTTATTTTGAATTGGAATATTTTAAAATAAAAATTTTATATTAACTTAAAAATGGATTCCACGTTTGTTTGAATAAAAGAGTTTATTCAAGAGTTTTATATCAACTTGGAATTGGATTCCACGTTTGTTTAAATAAAAGAGTTTATTCAAATATAAAATAAGATTCTATGTTTCCTAGAATAAAAGAATTTATTCACATATGAAATAGGATTCCATGTTTTCTAAAATTAAATATGATTAATTTTAAAAAGTAATAGGATTCCATGTTTCCTAAAATAAAAGAGTTTATTCACATATGGAATAGGATTCCATGTTTCCTAAAATTAAAGATGTTTAATTTTAATAAGGAATAGAATTCAGCATATTTTATTTTTCCAGCAATTTTAAGTTAAAATAAAGGAGTTTATTTTGTACTTAAAATTGGATTCCTTGTTAATTAAAATAAAGGAGTTTATTTTGATATGAAATTTTATTAAAAATAAAGGAGTTTATTTTTATTCAAAATTGGATAAAATAAAATAAAGAAATTTATTATGATTTAAATTTTGATTAAAATAAAGGAGTTTATTTTTATTTCAAAATTAAATTTTTAGTAAATTTGAAATTGCCCATTAAATTGATATTGATGCATATATGGAATGGATTTATTATTCATGAGATGAATGTAATTTATTGATGCATATGTTGATGTATATGATAATAAATGAGATTGATTATGTGCTATTGACCAATGTGATTGAATTTTATTTTAGTTGGATGCATGAATGTATGAGTTTTATTAAATAGGGTCTGCGTACCTCGTCTTCTCTAATTTTTTTCTTAATATAAATTTTATCTCCCTCCTATGTATTTCCCCTTGACTGATGATTAAGGTTTCTATTTATTTTAAATAGTTTTGTAATAGAAATAGTTAGAATTAATTTTGAAAAATTGGAGATCAAGGAGCAAGGAGTGCTTGAAGACCCGTTTCTAATGGAGCCCGGATTTAAATGTAATAGTTATATTTAAATTTAATTCTTACACCCTAGATTTGACCTCTTGGTTCACTTGGTAGCTCTAGTGAACTAAACTAGAATAAAGTCCATAATCAATCCATGTAGAATATAGTATTCTATATGTGCATGCTTATACTATATATATAATATATATTATGCAAACATGCTTCACATGTCAATTAATATGACGCGTATTTTATATATATATATATATATATATATATATATATATATATATATGTGCATGCGCGCTAAATAAGATGAGACAAATTAATAACAAACCCCTCAAAGATTTTATATTAAGTCCTAAGCGTTCAAAGATATTTGGAATATCGAACGTCGCCTTCTAACATAATAAAAATAATAGAGTATCGATTAATTATTATAAGTTTGTTGTGTCACCACAAGACTTATCTTAATTTTTTGAGATGTTAATTTTATTACATTTGATGCTTATAAAGAAAATTGAACAATATTATTTTGTTGTGTCACCACAAGGACAATGTTTTTCTTTTTTGAATATATGGAGTGCTAGGTTGGACTTAACTTGGATAATTTTGATTCGGATGTGCCACCACTTGATCAAAATAAACTAAGAGGCAAAATAAAAGGAGTTACATGATGATGTAATTGACAAGAGTTGTTTACCTATTTATTTATATATAGTTTGTTGTTTCACCGCAAGGCTATATACATTTGAAATGAGATCATTATTCTCACTAGCATATCTTTAATTAGATATTGTCGAACTATATATATTGAGGGTAATATAGTTTGATGAAAATAGTGGGAGATACCAATTTAAAACAAGACCTAAATTATTTTGGTAATTAATAAAAGAATGTATGTTAAAATATTGTTAATTAAAAATTCATTTACAGAATTTTACAATGTCTAAGTTACTATCACTGCGGAGCATATTAGATGCAAATTAACCAAACCGAATTAAACGGATTGGTTAAGGAATTTGAGAATAGTTCTCACGGCTGAAAAGCTATCTTATGTCCTTAATACGCCTATCCTACAATGGTTGCAGTCAATGCCTCTGAGGAAGAGATTGCTACTTTTAGAAAGTGGCAAGATGATGCATAGTTGGCTCAATGCATCATGCTCGCATCCATGAGTAACGAGCTTCAGCGTCAGCATGAAACTATGGATGCTCTTACTATACTCCTGCACATCAAGTAGTTGATGGTGAGGAAAGTAGGACTAATAGATATCAGATATCTAAGGAGTTCTTCCGATCTAGAATGACCAATGACACTACAGTATAGACGTGTCCTAAACATTATCAATTTGATTGAACAATTAGGCCAACGTGTTTTATCATGAATGGAGAGTTGAGCCAAGATTTGATTTTGCACTCACTCCCGGACTCCTTTCACAATTGTTGTAAATTTTTCATATGAACAAGCTAGATATCAGTCTCGCTGATTTGCTTAACATGTTGAAAAATGTTGGGAGTCCCTTTTAAACCATGAAAGACCAAGTTTTACTGGTACGGGCCAAAGGATCTTCTTAAAAGAAGAAAGATTCAAAGAAGGTAAATAGAAAGGCAAAAATAAAGGATAATAAGAACAAAACTGATATGGATAGCAAAGGAGTTTGCTTTCACTGCAATAAGCTTGGACACTGGAAAAGAAACTGCGATAAGCATCTTGCAGAGCTAACCAGAAGAAGCTTAGTGAAGCTTCGGTTACAAATACAATTTTGTTCATGATTAAAATAAATCTTTCGGTAAGTAAAGTTACTACTTGGGTATTGGATACCGATTTTGATTCTCATAAATATAGATTTATAAAGGAACCAAGCAGAAGTAGAAAGCTAAACAAAGATGAGTATTCCTACGTGTGAAAAATGAAGCAAAGGTTGCTGCATTAGCCATAAGAACTTATTATTTAGTATTGCCTACGGGCAAGTCTATTAGGTCAATAAGTTATTGTATTCCAGTTCTCATTAGAAACATTATTTCCATTTTTTTGTTGGACAATAAAATTTGTTGGTATTATATTTAAGAACAATTGTTGTTCTATTTATAATAATAATGTTTTGTATAGAATTGAAATATTACTTAATGAATTTTGTGTACTTGACTTGCATGAAAATTATTTTTGCAATTGAACAAATTAGTATAAGAAAAGGAGATGATCATTCAAAGAGTTGAATGTGTATATTTGCTGAAATACAAGTGTGAATTATTTGAAAGGTTCAAAGAATTCAGAAGTAAAACAAATTGACAAAGTATTAGGATTCTTTGATCTGATCAAGGAAGGAATACTTGTGTAATGAGTTTCTAGATCATCTCAAATGATTTTTTCACAATGGACACCTCGTGATACGCAATAATCGATTGATGTATCTGAAAGGAAAAATCGTACCTTATTGGACATGGTGCTGTCCATAATGATTTTACCAACATTCTAGTATCCTTCTGGAGTCATGCCCTAGAAATGGTTCCATATCTACAAAAGGTAACCTCAATATCCGGCCCCAAGACTTCATAAAAGTTATGGACAGGGAGAATTCCTAATCTTAAGTATGTTAAGATAAAGGGTTGTCCAGCTTATGTGAAAAGACTTCAAAGGAATAAGTTTGGGCCAAGATTTGACAAGTATAGATTTGTGGGACATCCTAAAGTAAGTTTAGGGTATATGTTCTATAATCCTACTTAGCAAAAAGGTGTTTGTTACGAAACACACTGCCTTCTAAGATAAAGGTGTTTATCATTGAAGGGGCTAGTGGGAGGATAATAAAATATTGAAGAGTTCAAGAACCACAAAACACTATAAGTCAAATAAGAGGAACTTGTTGATAGACCTATTGTACCACAACCGAATCGTAAATCTGGAATAGTACCGAAGATACCTGGGAGGTATGGATTCATCATAGATGATGATGAGGTATACATCATAGAAGATGATGATCCAGTTACATACGATGAGGTAAGAGTTGTAGACACTCAGAGAAATGGATTGAAGCAATCTTCTAAAAAATGGAACATTCGTTTTGATGAGACAATCAAAAGAGTTTGATTTTATCAAAAACAATAATGAACCTAGTGTGTACAAAAGGGTCGGTGGGAGCGTCGTGACATTCCTAGTATTATATCTTGATATACTATGGATAAGAAATGACATACCAATGCTACAATCAGTAAAGATAAAGTTGTCTAAACATTTCTCCATGAATGATTTGGGAAGAGTATCGTAATTGGGGATACAAATCTATATAGATAGATTTAAAAGGATGTTCGGCTTAACCCAATGAACGTATATTTATTTAATGCTAAAGTCGTTTAACATAGCAAACTTCAAGAGATGTCTCATGTTGATGAGTCATGAAGTGTATCTCTCTTAATAATTCCCATAGACTCCTAAAAGAGAGATCGCATGAGTAACTATCATATATGCAATGAAATGTACGAGACTTGATGTTGATCAGTCATATTCTGAAAAAGATCACTATAAGACGGTGAAAAACATCTTAAAGTACTTAACCGGCACTAAGAATATGATCAAATTTATGGTGGGTCTGAATTAAAAACTAGAGGGCTTACAGACTTAAGTTTTCAAACTGACTAAGACGACAGTAAATCCACTTTAGGGTAAGGTGTTACCTTGAACGGTCGTGCAGTGAATTGAAAAAGTTCCAGAAAGCAAAGAGTTACTTGTTTAGTGATAAAGACAAAATATATAGCTCTAAATGAAGCTACAAGTTGATTGTTTGGATGAAAAGTTCATTACAAACCTAGGAATAGTTCCTAAGTCTCATCTTGGATCTAAACATGTGTTGCGACACTTTCATTTGATTATAAGAATCATTGAAAGATGGGAAATCACTATAGGGATAGTGGACTCTCAAGAACATCACATATCCATTTACTGAAGCTTATCTAACAGCAGGATAATCGTCACTTAGAGAAGAAGGGTATGATATACCATGACGATTGACTTTAGTGCAAGTGAGAGATTGAAAGTAGTATGCACACAAGCCAATCATATTTGATGATAAAGCATATACTTTGTAACAATCTTATTTATTTATTAATAAAAAGTATTAATTTATTAAAGGCTTTTAATTATCTACATGATGCTGCTCTATAATATGTGATAAACCCATAGTTTTAAGCAATGCTTTTAGAATAATAATGATGATCATTCTAATGAGATCTAAATTCTTAGAAAGCTTAAAACTAAAATAGTTCCCAATCGTTAGATTACTAAATTGGGGATTAGTGAATCTGGATAGATTGGTACATACGTCGCTTGCTCATTGGATGAGGATGATTGATCTCTTGATCATTTGTGTGGAGACACTAAAGCAAGTATGTATTATGTGTATAATAAATTATACTTTGACTTATTCCGTAAGACCCTTAGGGTATATCAAAGGATATGCTTGAGTATAATAAATTATATATGGAGATAATGAGTGATCAATAAAGAATCTACCGCTTCTAGTAAAAGAAGATAAATGCCCTATGTGATTCAATAAATGACAACCTAGTAGTTCTTGGCCAAGGCAGAATGAAATTAGAAAGGAGTTTCTAATTTGCATTTGGTGTTGTGCATTTAAGAATCGAAATACATATAAATAAATAAAATAAGACTTGACAGTAATTCCAGATCTTATATTTAATTGGGAGATTATATGGTGGAAAGATTGAATTGTACGGGTAACTATTTATTCAAAAGTTTTTTATGATTAATGTTGAAATCTATATTATTTGGAAAGTCGTTAATCGCTAGGGAGGCTTATCCCTATTGTAGAATAAATATTATTTATTTAAATAAATTAATAATTTAATTTATTTATTTAAATAAGATTAGAATTGTTCTAATTGATTTATTCACAACCGGTTTAATATGGAGATCCTAAAGGGTCACACCATAGAAGGAAGAATATTTATTTAAGAAGCAAATGGCATAATCGTAATAATAAGTTACATATATTTAATCTATTCTATGGTGATAGAATAAATTAAATATCTTAATATTTATTATTTAATATTTTGGAAATATTAAATATAAATTAATAATAGGAGTCTTATTATTATTATTACTATTATTATTATTTAATTCCTAAAGGAGTTTGGAAATTAATTAATAAAAGTACTCTCATTTATCCTAATAAGATTAGGAGGTTAACTAATTAAAAGAGTTTAATTAATTATTTCTAATAAGATTAGGAGGTTAATTAATTAAAAGAGTTTAATTAATTATCCCTAATAAGGTTAGGGAGCTTAATTAATTTAAAGAATTTAATTAATTAAATAATACCCTAATTTCTAATTAGATTAGAAGGGTTAACTAATATCTTTATAAGGGGAGTCTTATATCAGATATCTAGATACGTGATTCCAATTGTTGGAGGGTAAGTCCCTTTTTTACAGAGATAGAAAACTATGGTTTTGCCAAACACCCATCTTCTTTAATCTTTGTTCTTCCTTGGTGGATCACCTCTAGAGGCCAAACACTTGGGTGGCTAACGTTGATCAAAGGAAGAAATTAAATCCGATAGATTCAAGTTGAATGCGAAAAGAATTGGAGGTGAACTTATATTTGAGGAAGCTAGTTCTACAAGGTCTCCACCTCTTTTATATTGATTGATAATTATGCACAATGTATGATCATGGTGATGGGTTTGTATGAAAATTTTAAATTCCTATTTTATTGCGCTTCCGCACCTTTTGTGTAATTTGATTGCATGATTGCGCTATATATAAACCCAACAACACCCTCACTCCTCTTCGCTACACTTCGCTTCGCACTAGTCCTTTTTCAAAATTTCTCAATTATGAGTCACAAGTCCCAACATAATGAAATAACCAAACTCCTTCAGAAGTCTCGAAAACATGCCCCCTCTTCATCTCTACGAGGGAAAATTTTAAAATATCCGCCTATACACCAAGGAACCTGCCACACTCCTAAACACGAGCTCCTCCCAAAGGTCCCACATCTCCGAAGTCACTACCGGAGCATAAACCCATGAAACACTATCTAAACCCCATCATCACAAAAATGAAACAAACAAGAAGCCGAAAAGGTAGCTAGAGGCAACTCACTAACTTCAGCATATTCATGTTAGATTCTTTTTGTTTTCCTTTCCTCTAGTCTCTATAAACTAAGCAACCTTACACCAAGCCTATCATGTCATCCTTATCATAGTACATGCTAATAAGAAATGTCGTAGTGACACCGAAAAGTGTATGATTTTGCAAAGGGTTTGACCTATGAAGAAGCAATATATGGAAACACACAGCAGGACAAATTATGTAAAAAATTACCAGAAAACAACAATTTCACCAAGTTCAAAGGAAGAGCTCTTTTATTTTTATTTTTGGATTTAAGTCAGGGTCAGTAAATTCGTTTGAATATTACAATTTAAGTGCTAATACTTCATTCATTTTCAAGAAAACCGGATAAAGGAATGCATTCTTTGAATCTGTTAATTGCTTATCCTTTTTTTCCCTCTCAAAACAAATGCCATACATTAATCATTTCTACATGGCAGGGGGAAAAAGCACCTGAAATTTAAATTTTTTCTGCCAAGTTTCATCATCCTTCAAATGTTTATGAGGACATCGCAAATGCAATTTACCTGAGGCACTCCTAGCCATTGAAGACATTGGAGAGGCTTCCACAACAGGCATCATCTGACTGACTAGAGGACCCAACTGCATAAAGTTAATTAAAAGCACTTTAGAATGCACAATAGTAATTTAAACATTGCAGTATAATTTGCATGCAGTAGTTTGAAAGCAGCCTTGGTTTTTCAAAAAGATTCTATGGATTGCATTTTATGCATGGTATTTTAGCAGACGAACCTTAATGCTTTCTGAAGTTTCTCAGCCTGTTCTGCTTTTATTCCATATAGTTTATTTTACCTTCGCAAGAGGGGGTTTGATCAATTGAATGTTCAGAGGCATACGAGTTACATGGCAGTCAAAGCATACCAAAGAATTTAAGGCAGTTGGGCACTCTTTCAGAATATAGATTTTGATTTTTTTAAATAAGACACTTTAAGATAAATTGTGATACATAAACAACATTATGATGAGTTGGACCAAAGGAGAGCTCTAACTTTCTGTCATGCAGCTTTTGACAATTTATACTAAAGCAAATAAGAGATGGTCCCCTTTTCAACATCATAACCTTTTTTCTCCTTTCTGATTTTCCATTGGCTCAGCGGCATGAATAAAAGCTAACCTAAATCACACCAAATAATTTTAGTTATATTCTTATCTTATTTCTTGGTTTAATTTATTTCTCCCCATATGATTTTTGTGATTGCTGTACATCCTATTGTAGGTGAGAAATTTGTACCCCCACAAGAATTGGGGTTTGAGATGGGCTGAGGAGAAGAGAAATTAACTAAGAGTATTGAGTGTTGATGGAAGATTTGAAAAAGGGAGAAGAACAGGCAAGCAACACTTGGGAAAATCCTTGGCAGAACTCTGTGTTGAGCCTTCGCAAATTGTGGGAGAGCAAAGATCCAAACCGCCCCTCTCTAAAAATGAGATGGGTATTTATAAATTAGGGTTGCCTCTTAGTAAGTGGCCATGTGCCTACCACATAACTAAGTGCCAGGCTCTGCTTGGATCCTGACAAGAGAAATTAGAGAGAAAAAGATATATAGAGATAGAAATAGAGAGAAATCAGAGAATTAGAGAGAATAGAGAGAAATTGGGAGGAAAAAGGATAGAAATGTCAAGTATTTTCAGTGAGATCATGAGGGAGAAGAGGGAGAGATAAGGAGAAAGCTTAAGCAAGCTTCGCTTCATTTTATTCATTCACCTAATTCATAATGCTTGGAGGCTACTCCTCAATTACAACTATTTATAGAGAGAGAACGTTGAAAAGTAAAGCTACTAAAGTACACTACTTTTCTTATCATTCACTCAAAATAACTATCACATGCTTACACACAAAAAGTACAGCTACTAGAATATCCTAAATTCCTAATTATTCTTGCTACCCAAAATGCCCTCAACCTGACATTCCCTTCCCCCTAAAAGCATTCATGTCCTCGTGAATTTGTATCACAAACAGAACAATTGTAACCCAAGCAGGTGTCTCTTCCTAGTTTCCTCCAAGATCAAAGATAAAACTTTGGAGTTTGCTCATTAAAACTTTGCCATTGCAAGGCTTGTCCACATTTTCAATGAAAACTTTTGCTTTACAATTTCCTTCTTGCAATTTCAGTTGTTGTTCTCCTTGAATTCAAGTATACCCCACATTTGCACATCCTTCTTGCTTCATTTTCCATTTGAAGAGTAACCACTTATAGTTGCCACATGATGAATCTTCACCATTCATAGCTTCACCAATTAACCTCTTGATTTGGTAGAAACATCTACTCTTTGCACAGTAATTGCTTGGAAGTACATATAATGTCTGAAATATTATGTCCCAATTTAAATTTGGAATTCCTTGCCCTTAAAACCAGTCGATATTCTTGCTTTTGTATACTGTAAACAAAGAAAGAAGGGAGAAGACACTTATTACTTATATATCATACAATGTATAGTAGAGAGCCTTTATATAGGCTTAGAGTTGCATTACATTTAGAAAGTAAATCAATCATTATCCCTTAATTATACAATCCCCCTAATCATGCAATCTTATCCCTTAATTATACAATCCCCCTCATCATGCAATCCCCCTAATTATGTAATCCCCAAATCATATCTTTAGAATAATATCTAGAATCCTCTAGAACATCTACTAACACTCCCCCTCAAGTTGGAGCATGTAAATCAATCATGCCCAGCTTGTTACAAATATATGTAATTCTAGTAGCTTCCAAGGCTTTGGTAAACACATTGCAAGCTGTTCGCCAGTCTTAACATGACTTGTGGATATAATTCCTTCTTGGATCTTTTCACGGACAAAATGGCAATCAACTTCTATGTGTTTAGTCTTTTCATGAAACACCGGATTAGAAGCAATGTGAAGAGCTGCCTCATTATCACACCAAAGGTGCATAAGTACCAACTTGTTGAATTCTAGTTCGGTTAACAAATGCTTCATCCAAATCAATTCACACGAAACATGAGCCATTGCTCTATATTATGATTCCGCACAGGATCTAGAAACAACATTCTGCTTCTTATCTTCCATGCTACGAGATTTCCTTCAACAAATACGCAATACCCTATAGTAAACCTCTTATCTGATGGAGCCGCTGCCCAATTTTCATCTGAGAATCCTTCCTCTATTATGTCCACGATCACGAAAAACCAATCCACACCCTAGAGCACCTTTAAGATACTTCAATATCCTCATAATTGCATCCCAATGTGAGGACCTCGGAGAGGATAAAAACTGACTTACCACGTTGACAGGGAAGGCAAAGTCTGGTCATGCTTAAGGTAATTGAGTTTTCCCACGAGTCTTCTATACCTTTCTGGATTTTCCAAGAGGTCTCTGTGTTGTTAACTTTTGAATAGTACTAGCTGGTTTACATCCTAATAAATCAGTCTCCTCCAAAAGACGATCTAAAATATATTTTCTTTGGGACAAGAATATAACCCCGCTTGATCGAGCCACTTCAATCCCCAAAAAATATCGCAGCTTTCCCAAATCCATAGTGTCAAACTTTTGCATCAAGGACTTTAAAAATAATATACCTTCTTTGTCATCCCCTGTAATTACGATATCATCTACATACACAACTAAGAAGATTCGCCCTGCTGAAGTCTACCGATGAAACATCGAATTATCACTATCATACCTTGATAAACCAAACTCAAGAACCACTTTTGTAAATTTGTCAAACCATGCCCGTGGAGACTATTTCAATCCATACAAAGATTTCTTTAACTTACATACCAAACTAGACTCCCCCTAAGCAACAAACCCTGGAGGTTGTTTCATGTACACAACCTCATGTAAATTACCATGGAGAAATGCATTTTTAACATCTAACTGATGCAACGGTCATTGATAAGAAGCTGCCAGAGAAAGAAAGAAACGTACGGAAGCCATTTTTGCAACAGGATAGAATGTCTCGGAATAATCAACACCATAAATCTGAGTATATCGTTTGGCAACCAGTTGAGCTTTTAAGCGTGCAAGAGATCCATCAGGATTCACTTTGACTGTGTAAACCCATTTGCAACCAACTATGAATGCATGAGGTGACACAACTAAATCTCAAGTACCATATTTCTCCAAAGCCATCATTTATTCCACCATTGTCGCCTTCCAACCAAGATGAGATAATGCTTCTAATATAGTCTTAGGAATAAAATGAGATGAAATAGTAGATAAACAAGTAAGATAGGAAAAAGATAAGCCAGAATAGGATAAGGAAGCTGAAATTGGATGTTGAGTACAAGTGCACTTACTTTTCTGAAGGGCAATAGGCTTATCTAAGTCAGATTCATCAAAAAGCATTTCAGAATCTTGTGATGAAGATGGAGTGATGGTAGCATCAATCGGTGTGGTAGGAGGGCCTATATCTGTTCGAGGTCGACGAGAATATGCATGCCGAATGTCTTGGGTAGGGCGCGATAAAGACACAGAAGGTGGAACATAATGGATGACATATGTAGGGATGTCCTCATCTAAATCTGTACGCGACTCAAACTGAAAGGTAAAGGGTGTGGTCTCAAAGAAGGTGACATCTGCTCTAACTAAATACCGCTGGAGTTCAGAAGAGTAACATCTATAGCTTTTTCGAGTCCGAGAACATCCAACGAACATACACTTTGGAGCTTTGGGATCCAATTTGGACACATGAGGAAGATGATCCCGAACAAAACAGACACATCCAAATACATTCGGTGGTAATGAAAAAAGTTACTGCGAGGGAAAAATAATTGAATAAGGAATATTTCCATGTAAAATAGATGAAGACATGCGGTTAATTAAATAACATGTTGTAAAAACCGCATCTGCCCAGAAACCTTTAGGAACATTTATCTCAAACAATAATGCACGGGCAACTTCCATAAGATGTCGATTTTTCCGTTCAAGTACACCATTTTGTTGTGGTGTATCTGTACAAGAGGATTGATGAACCATACCATGTTGTGCCATAAATGTAGTAAATGGAGAAGAAAAATACTCAAGTGCATTGACACTTCTTAAAACACGAATTGGAATACCAAACTGAGTGGCAACTTCACAAACAAAATTAGTGAAAATAGAGAATAACTCATAAAGATTTTTCATTAGATAAAGCAAAGTAACCCTCGAATAATCATCCACAAAATACTTAAATCCTAACTGAGATGTTACAGGACAAGGACCCCAAACATTAGAATGAACTAACCAAATGGGTTCGCAGACCTCTTATTGACTCTGGGTGGGTAAGGCACCCGATGATGCTTCCTAAACTGACACGACTCGCACTCTAAGCTAGACAAGGAATGAAAGTTCTAGAGGGATGTCCTAACCGACAATGGACTTGAAGAGGTGATGCAACAACGGAACAAGCAACTGATTTTGACACTCCAAATGCAGACTCATCAAGCAGATATAGGCACCCTGATGCACGACCTCCACCAATCGTCTTCTTCGTCGTAAGATCCTGAAAAACACAAGAATCGGGATAAAAGGTGATTGAATAATTAAAAGCTTTTGTCAATCTGCTAATATAAATTAGATTAAAGGGAAATTTTGGTAGAAATAAGGTAGATTCAATAGAGACGGGTTCAACAGAACAGTGCCTATGCCTTTAACATTGATTGTGAACCCATCCGCTAGAGTAACACCAGCATAGGTTGATACTTTTTGAAAGGAAGAAAGATTACTAGAATTACTTGTCATTTGATCAGAAGCCCCATAATCAATTACCCAGGGACGAGAAGTACCGAGGCAAGCACTAGCACTAGCACTAGCATTATCTGTCTGGACAAAAGTAGCAGTGGAAGAAGATGGTGGTTGATGAGAAGCTTGGAACTAAGTATATTGTGCATATTCATGAGCACTCATAGTCACTGTTTTCTCCTCAATACTTTGGGAAACTCCTGGTTGTACTCCAATATCTGACCCAATGACAATATTAGCATATCGGGGTTGCCCCTGAGGGGATCGAGCTTGTAAATGTGGACAATATCACTGAATATGGCCAGGCTCACCACAATGAAAACAAACAATATGACCGGATCCAGAATTGTCAGAACTCTGACCCAGCTACTTCCTCGACCTCCATTGGTGTTACCACACCCATGACCACTCCACCGACCACCACTACGACCTCCTCGAAAAACAGAGGAAGTACCGCCCCCAATGCCTCTTCCATGAGTAGTAACAAATGCAGCCTTCTCAGAAGACACATGTACGAGATATTCCTAGAGCCTTTGCTAAAGCATTAGTGAGCGAGGGCATTTCAGAACTACCCAAGAGTTGTTAGCGAACCGATTCAAATTCTGGAACTAGAGAACCAAGAAACCCCATGACCACCAATTGCTCCCGTTGAACTTGCATTTTTGTTACATCGTTTGTGATAAGAAGCAAAGTATTCATCTCTTCATACATTTTCTTAGAATCCGCAAAGAACCGAGTCAATGGACATCCATCCCGTAGTCCTGTAAAAATTTTGAGAGACATCATAGATACGAGCAAGATTATTTTTACCAGAATAAAGAATCTCCAAATGCTCCCATAATCCCTTAACTGTATCAATATTAGTGACCAAATCCACAATCTGACTATCCATAAAATTAACCAACTGATACAAAATGCGAGCGTCCGTCAAGTCCCATTCTTCTGATGCAACTGTAGAGGGTCGTGTTTGGGCTAAATGTTTCTCCTATTCCCTCCCAATCAAACATAAGCGGACAATTTTTCGCCATTGTGGATAATTTTGGAGACCCTCTAACTTCTTGTCTGTAAGGCGATCAGAGGATGAAACCTCCTCAGTAACCATAGGAGAATTCTTCGAAACCATTACCGTAGACGTCTCGCTTGACTTAGTTGTCATCTTGCACGTACCAAAAACTAAAAAAACAGATATAGTCCAACCCTGAACGCTATAACATCTAGAAATAAGACACTTATTATTTATTTAACATACAATGTATAGTAGACAGGAGTTGCAGTACATTTGGACAGTAAATCAATGGGATAAATCAACTTTTGGTACCTGTACTGAGACACGATTTACAATTTAGTACCCGAAGTGAAAAAAGTTACAAACTGGTGATTGTACTCAAAAAATATTACACTCCGTTAAACAGTAGGATATCATCCTTATTCTGTTTAAAAATTTGACAGGTCAGATGCAAAGGATGACATGGCGATAACTGGGCAACAAAGTTGTATTGATGTGTATTTCCCCATGTATAAAGGTCGCTTTTCTTTTCCAAATTCCATACCTCGTCCTCAACCACTCTCTTTGCAGAAATTGGTTGCTCTGTTTGACGTACCTTATGCTCCTCCTCTACCCTTAGCTCTCTGATTTCTTTCTGAGTGATCTCAGTTTTCATTAATATCTCCTTCTCACTTGCCTTCAGAGCTTCTATCCAAGCCTGCGCTACAGCAACCTTTTTATCTGCAACTTCCTCAACCCCAGTTACCCGCCCTTTTAAGTACTCGTATTAAAAAGTTGAGATAGTTATTGTGGACCTTATCTGAGAAGCCGAAGCTCTAGCTCTCATGAGTTTTTAGATTCTCAAGAGCCATGGATTCTGATGATTCAACTGCTGTGAGTTCTTCAATTGAAGCTTCTAATTTTGCCTCAGCTAAGTCAATCTCAGACTCAATTTTCGGAACTTCAGCCTTTATTTTTGCAGTCTCTTCAGTGATAATTTCCCTTTCTTTCTTCGCTGCCTCTGCTTCTGTTTTCAACTGTTCGAGAGTGCCAGCAATACTTGATGATATGGAATTAGCCTTCTCTTCTGCTGCAGATACAGCTTCAAGTTTGGATTTCGCCCTTAGCAGCTTTGAATTTAGACTTTGGATAGCTAAATCTGCCTTCTCTTCCGTTTTCCTCAATCGAGCTATTTCCTGTACAAGATGCTTGAACTCATCCCGTATGATATCCATGGAGGTCATGAACTGAAAACCTTCTTCATTAATAGCAGCTAATTCTTTCTTTGCAGCCTCCAATTCTTCCAACACCGAGTGTAAGAAAGATAAATATTTGGATTCTTCCCCTTTCATAGAACTATCCCGGGCTGCTTCAAACTCTCTTTTCTTTGGATATCCATTGCCTTAAGTATAGCTAGTTCATTCTTTAGCATATTGACATCATCGGTTGTAGCAGCCAGTTTTGTTTCAATCTCTCTTGTGCGATCAATCTCTTTAAGTAGGTCATTTACTTTCTTTCTGGTTCCCTCAAGCGCCGATGAGTAAGCCACGTCAGATGAGTAAGTCACGTCAGAATTTTCCATCTAGTCCGTTAGTCAATTTTAACGATTATTTAAAAATTAAAAAGTACAAGCACCAGATCACAACATTTTTCGAGTACAATCACCAGTTTGTAACTTTTTTCACTTCGGGTACCAAATTGTAAGTCGTGTCCCAGTACAGGTACCAAAAGTTGATTTATCCCGTAAATCAATCATTATCCCTTAATTATGCAATCTGCCTAATTATGTAATCCCCAAATCATATCTAGAATCCTCTAGAATATCTTCTAACATATACTAACTACTCCACCTCTCTGATGCACAAGTATAAACACTTATCCCTAGTGCAACAGCTGATATGAAAATACTCCACGAACTCATCTTATTAAAGATGACATTTGCCCCATTTGAACTTGTTTGAAGAAGATTCAGCTGGTAATAGCCTCCATATGTTCCTTGTTATCAAAGAAAAGCTGCTTTTTCTTAAGATTCTCCAAGCTACCTTGACTCCAAACCTTGCCAACTTGGAGCTCTTACTTAAGATCAATTTAAGTTCTTCATTACTTCTCATTTTTTCTTTGTTAGTCATTTCAATTCCTTGCACCATTTGAGCAACAACTAGAATTTTTCTCCAACTATGATCAGTTTTAATGGAAAAAGACTTGGTTTCAGGTTGTAGGTTCTCTTTAGGGAGACTGGTCAATGCCCTTTTGAATTTCTCAAAGGTTTCAACAGCTGGTACTTTCCATTGAAGGCCATCTTTCAACAAAAGCTGAATTAGCAGGGCAGCAGTTTCTAATCCATAAGATAGATAGATTGCATTCAAGAGCCCGAACCTTCTCATTACTAACACTACTTAAAGTGGCATCCTGAACATTTAAAGCATAGATAACTGCCTTACTATGGTCATTCCTTTAGCTGATAGCATTCCATCCAATCAAATGGAGCCTCCTGAAGATCAAAATAGATGGTCTTGATTTCAAGTTTATCCTTCACAGAGGAGTGCTAGTTATCAAGGTTATCTTCTAGGTGAAAATGTTGAGGGACATTTTTATTTTGTCCTCCAAGGATTAGGCCTCGCAAACCATACTCTTTTGATAACAGATAACTCGTCTTCAACATCAATGGTTCCAAGAGTGGAGGTCTGCTTCTGAAAATGAAGCTGCCCTGCTTAACAATTTGATTAGCTTGAACGTCGGTTGCCTCTTGCCCTGTATCCACCTTAGAAACCTTTACATTCAGTGGCTGCAATTCTCCATTTTCTGCAGAAAAATTTTCTTTTTTTCCTTGGAAGTTTCTGTGCAACAATTATAGTTAAAAGTTTCTCGTAAAGACCCAATGGCCTTATCTAGGTTAACACTCTTGCACACCTCTTCACCATTGATGTATTCCTGTACAAGTGGCTGCCTATTTTCAACAGCCAAAGAGCATTGAAGGTGAATTCCTATCACGTGCCTTGACCTCAAAGATAAAATTTGAATTGGTGTTAGGGTAGGAAGTAAGGGGTTTGTTGTAGATAATGCTAGTAATAGAGGAGGTCAAGTTTGGGGTATGTTTCATAATTAAATTATGGGGTAATGGGCTGGTGTATGGGTTGATGTAAGGGCTGTAAATCTTAAGGCTAGGTTGTTCATAGGATTTTTCTTGCTTGTAGGCTTGGAACAATGCCATGGCTTAAGTAGCTTTCTCCTTCTTTTGGTGTCATTGTTAAGGCCCTCAATAAGTTGAGGAATCTCACAAATGATCAGTCCTCTTGGTTTCTCAAACTCATCAAAGATTGGGGTTCCTTCATATTGTGGTGGTTCATCATAATTTGGAGCCTCCTCATGCTCAACATAATCATTATACATAGAGTTTGCTCCCTCTTGCTGTGGCTCTTTATATAGAGTCCCCTTATCTTCATCATACTCACCATATATCAGAACTCCTTCACAATTTGATCCAGTTTCTATCATTATCACCTTCAATGAATGATGAGAACTCAAGCATGTTCTCCAAAGTTGTTCCTCCTCCTCTATTGGACATCAACTTCTTCATTTGTTCTGGCCCTTAACTTCTCATCATGGTTGGGATTTCTAAAATTTTCCCTTGTCCGCCGTATACACCATGTGAACTGGCCTCCTATACTTTCTTTCATCTCCAAATGGGTTAACAAAACACTTCTCAAATTTTGAACCTTTCTGTTTCAGAAACTCATTCATACCACACAAGAAATAATCCATTTTTTTAACAATAAGCTGTAACTTCTCATGGTATTAATCTCTACCACTCAAAAAATCTTGTTGAAGCATTTGGTTGAACACTTGGTGTACAGGTCCAGCCATGGTTCCTCAGAATTTTGGAAGAAAGTGAATCACTGAACAATTGTGATTCTGAGTTTGAGAACTAAATTCAAGCAGTAGCAATACTACTTAAATTAGAGTAGTTGAACTAGAGTAGCTTTATAAGTGAGATATGGACTTCATCAGTGAAACAAACCGAGTATCCCAGCAAAATAAGATTTAAACTCAACTAGCTACAACTTGGTTGAATTTTTAAGAGTAAATGAGCATTTAAACAAGCACAATCACCAAAGGATCAAAGCTAAATACTAACACAAGTTACCCAGGTAGTAACAAGCATTAATATCAGTAATATAGCAGAAAACTGTTTAGTTTTTGAGCTGAAAAACAACTGAAAATTTAATAACTATGTTTTTCGGTTTTTAAATGTTTAAACTAATGCTAGATATGCTAAACAAAGTGAATTAAGTTACTTAAACACAAACAGATGCCGATCAAACCAAATTATATCATAGAATTCAGAAATTTTTGCCGACCAAGAATAAACAGCAAATTATGTATTGAAATATGCTTGGGTGTTGTTGTTTATGAGAATTATGGTTTGGGTTATGTGTATGTAACTGAAACAAGTGAGTTTGAAGAACTTAATACCTCTAATGATGGATGAATCACTTCAGTTGCAGGTCACCTTAAAAAACAGAGCATCGTTGATGATGAATGGCTTGATTTCTAGGCTAATTCTGCTGTTGGTTTTTGCTTGTTGGTACTAGATCTTAGTAGTAGTGAACTACCCAAAGTGTTTTGATGGCAAAAACTAAGGAAATTGAATGAATTTCTTTTGTGTTTTTTGGGTTTATGAACATTGACGTAATAGTTTGGATCAGAGAATAGAATTAGAGGTTGAAGATAGATGAAAACAGAGGATTTAGAAGGAAGAAGATAATTTTGGATAGAACCTAGAGCTCTGATACCAATTTGTCAGGCCCTGCTTGGATCCTAACCAAAGAAAGTAAAGAGAAACAAAGATATAGAGAGAAACCAGAGAATAGAGAGAAATTGAGAGGAAGGATAGAAATCTCAGTGTTCTTCACTAAGGTCGTGAAGGAGAGAGAGACAAATAAGGAGAAAGCTTAAACAAGCATCTCTTCATTTCATTTATTCACTTAATTCATAATGCTTGGAGGCTACTCCTCAATTACAACTATTTATAAAGAGGATACTGAAAAGTAAAGCTTCTAACCTACACTACTTTTCTTATCCTTCACTCAAAATAACAAACTATCACATGTGCACACATGCTTGCACACAAAAAGTATAGCTACTAGAATATCCTAATTATTCTTGCTGCCCAAAATGCTCTCTGCCTAACACTAAGTGTGTCTGGCTTGTGACTTTAGTCACTAACAAAAGTATTCCTCTCATCTTGTTGCCTTCACAGAAACTTCCTCATATTCCTCTGGCCACCAAGCCATGCCTCTCAATCAAGTTCCAATAGAGAGTGCCACTTTGAGCCTTCTGGTATGGAGCTCAGAGAGACCTCCTCAATATCGAATACCTGAGCTCCGTTAGTAGAGTTTTCGGTGCTCAATATCTCTGAAAACACACCATCAAATGACCTTCAAAAGGAGAGTAAAAGGCCACAAGGGGAGGTCTGCCCCTAGGGTGGCTAAACCTTAGGATGGCCGAAACCTTGGGGGTTGGCTAATCCCTTTTGGCCTGATCTTCATCCTTGGTTCCTTTGTTCTTTGTCCTGGTTTGTACGATTCTTCATTCTTTGTCCAACAAATGAGGCTTTATGATGACGGAACCCTTGAATGTCATTCATATAGTCATTTTTCCGGCCTTCAAATCATCTAATCGTTCCTTGGTTTCTCGGTAAGGAGTTGTCATCACGATTGAAGAGGAAAAGTTGGCCCCTAGGGTGGCCGGTTTCTAGGGTGTTGGAACCCTAGGTGGCCATCTTCCATACTTTGGCCAATTTCTGGCCAGTTCGATGTCCTTTGCTTGTAATCCAATCAGGGGGTTTCAGAATGAGCCTCCCCTAGGGTTGAAGCCTCAGGTGGCCAAACCTCAGGGTGTTGGAACCCTTAGGGGTCTTCAAACACTTGGTCTAATTTCCGATTTTTTTGTTCCAATTCGATTTCTCAGGTCACGAACGCTTCCATCGGCTTGTTTGATTCGTATGCGCCCCCAATTTGTACTTGGGCCTACACCTACTAAGTTTTAGGGTAAACTATGGTCAGACCCCTGGAACTTTATAAAAAACACAGTGATTCATGACATTGAAGGAAGAGCCAAAACCTCTTTCCTGATCTACAGGAGGGGTTCAAAGGCACATCTGAAGTTATTCAAAACACGTAAATATTTCAACTGCAAGTTATTACTTGTTTCCCGACATCCGAACAACTTACTTAAGACTAGTGGTACGATAGATATACATATATATGTGTGTGTTTGTGCATTTATAACCAGTAAGATAATTAATATAAGTAAAGAAAAATCAAATCAAAACAAAATTAAACTAATCAAAATGTAATCGGAACGCAAAATATCATAAATATGGATGCCAAACAAAGTGTTGCTTTAGAATAGTTTAGATAAGGTGAACGCTTGTGACAAGCTCCATAAGAGGAAATGACAAGATATCTCCTTACACATCATCTAGATCTCCTAAAAAGAGAGCTGATCCCTCGTGTTACTATCTTTGAGGTGCAACGAAGCTATGGCAGGGTAAAGTCAAAGAGATTCCATCCAGAACCACTCACGTAGTTTTCTTCTGGCCTCCCAATTAGGCCCTAGGTCTATCCATGACTCATTTGGATACGGAGCTGGCACTACTAAATGCAACTCCCATTTCAACATTATTTCTTCTCCTACTGGTTTGGAATTGAAGCCAAGTAATGGCAGTTAAGCTATGGTTTTTAAGACATTGAAGAAAAGCAGGAAACCTCAGTCAAAACAAATTAAAAAATATAATCATTGATCTAACCTTAGGCTTGGCTACACGCCTAATTAGCTTTACCTTAACCCCTGAAATCTAAAAAACAAGTTCACGGCCTTTTGAGCTAGGAGACCATTATGTTGAGGATAATTTTCTTCTAAGCTGACATCAGATGCAAATGATCTTTTAAAATTTTCCCAGTCAACAACGTTATAAGCCTGTGCTATGCCCCGGAAGTGTAGTGAATTTAAAAATAGTATGAAAATCTCTGAGTAATGAAAACTAATTATTAGTTACCAAACAAATACATTACCTGCTCAAAGTAAGGTACTGCTTCTGTTGCTGGCCTGTTGTTGTATGATATGATGGCATTAGCCTGGTAATATTATGAGAATGTCACTTAAATTTCATTGCAAAATTTTCTGACTAGACAAACATGTTTTAAAGGCTGACGTAGGGAAACCAACTTTTGGTATCTTCTCAGAGAAATAGCTTCCAGTGAGAACTTGAAGAAGAGCACCATTACTGCAAATAACATTTTATGAAAAGAACAATGTCAATAAGATGATGAGATTAGACTCAACAAGTTCTTTAACATTTTGCTAGTGAAACTTAAGTGCTCCAGTAATCTCTCTTTTCTTTTTGTTCCCCCGCCCCCCCCCCCCCACCCCCCCACCCCCACCCCCACCCCTCTTATGTCTAACAAGTAGTAGAAAGTACAAAGAGGAATTCAACCAATGTACACATATTCGTATACAAGGATAATACACATGCATAATAGAAAGCAAAATAAAGTGTATGGTCACAAATGAAACTATACCCAAGCATAAAGACCCCTCATGTAGATACACCTATGCACACCCTGAAAACCCACATGGCGAACCAAAAGGTAGATTGTGCACACCAAGTGCAAGTTCTATTAAATTCTTAAAAGAGTTAAAATGCACTTTGCATCCCCCAAGTCTACCCCATTTTGCACATTGCATGTTATACTTCAAAACGTGATACTTTGCATCTCACACTTTTAGCGAACCGAGACATAACAGAGGCCCAAAATTCGTCGCTAAAAGTGATGGGGTTAGTGTTTAAAAGAGACGGATGTTGCAATTTTAACGACGGATTTTGGGTTGGAGGGTGTTATATGCTAGTTCGCTAAAAATGTAGGACGCAAAGTGTCACATTTTGAAGTATAGGATGCAATGTGTAAAATGGGATAACCATGGGGGATGCAAAGTGCATTTAACTCTTCTAAAAAAATGAAATTGCAGGCCAAGGGTACTCCTCAACAAACCTAGAATAAAGAAACTTTAGTATTTGATTTCAATCAGGTATTACTAGCAAAGATCACAGTCCAGTATGCAATGGCATATTTGAAGCGTAGATTAAAACCCTCTTTTATCAAGTGCAAAAAAAACGTCAAAGTCACAAGTTTGTGGGTTGGGTGACTGCAACTATCGAAAAGTCTTTTTCTTCCAACAGTTTACCAACACCCTTGTCAAAAAAGTGCAGAAATGATTTCATAAAAACACACAAGCATGTAGGATGGCTGAAAGCAATGATCAAAAGTACTTCTTTTTCCTCCAACAAGTTGCAATGTTACGTAATAGAAATTCACATGTGGAGGACAGCTAAGAGTGATTGATATATATATATGCAAAAAAACACACACACACATACATATATATATACATATTTTTATATATATATACACAAACATACTTCCGTGAAATATGCTACAAATTTCCGCTCCTTAGTGCACCAAAAACGAACTATGGGAATGGATAACTAAAATTCACGTGTGATGTGTCCACTAAAATACATCGGAACATGATGTTAACATGCAACAAACGAATAATACCTTCAGCTTTCTTGATCCCATCAGTTCTTATCATTTTTCTCCCTTGAACTAGAGGTAGTTTTGCATTAAGAATTTTGTATTTTTACCACGTTTATTGTTAATGCAGGATTCTCATCCTCCTCCCTCTTGAATCTTCGTTCTCTTCCACTAAATCATATTTACATTTTCCTATTCAAGAGATTAATAAATGGAGCTGTGACGGGATACTTCATCCAGTTTAGCTCAAATTTTATGTAAACCTTCCTTTTCTTCTTCTTTTGTTTTAAAGTAAATTAGATGCATTAAAGACTACCCCAAAAGGCTAGTGAATTCCATATGAAAGAATAAAAGTAGAAAGATTAGAAGAAAATTTTAAAATAGATTAAAAAGAATTAAAATAAGAAAGATAAAAAATAATAAATAAATAAAATATAAAATTTAATCCAAATAATTTATATAAGAAAATCCCATATATATTAAAGTGCATATATATATATATATATATATATATATAACACTAAAATGAAAACAAAAAAGAAAGAAAGAAATGGAAAAGAGATAAACATTAAAGAAAAGCACAAGCAAAAATTTAAAACTAAATAATATCAATTTATCAAGACAACAAAAGCAAAACCAACAGTCATCAAAGCCCAGAACTGCTGATAAAAATACAGAATCTTTACATTAAACACGTACATCACCACCTAAAAACTATATATAGTTTTTGTTAGAGCAGCCGCATGCGCTCAAAAAAATTATACTAACTTGATAATCTTGATGTAGCAAAGTTCCTTTATAGAAGGCCAACAGATTGAGGATATAGTTTATGTTCATTTAGCCCTTTCAAGAGTAAGCCCTGTGACACTAGATAAGCTCAGGGAAGATTACAAAGTGATAAATTAGGGTACACCAAGTCTTATTTCTTTATTAAATGAAAAGGCAATAAATCCTACCTAGAGACCAAATGAAATAACAGTCAAACCTGATGCCTGAGATATCAGGTGAAGAGATAACTACTTTTAGAGTTGTCTTGGTTGTCCCCTCAATTTGATAGAACCATTTACATTTTGTATAGTATTTTGATATGCAACCTCCTTATTTTGAATTAACTCATTTAGAAAAATCAGAAACTACACCACTTTGTTCCAAGTTCTTAGTCTTTAACTATACCACTTTGTTCCTAGTTAATCTTTAAATTTTCATGGAATGACAAAAAACTCATTGGTTTAAGCTTTCATATATGAGACTCATTTTCAGCCTACCCCTACTAGTTTGGGTGATATAGGACGGAAATTGTTGAATAGATAATTAATTGGAAGTGGTAAATCAACAAAGAAAAATTAAGAGAACTAGGATGAACCAACCGCAGAAGAATCACTACCCTTAGGGTTTCCCAACCGCAGGAGGGAGAAAAAAGGTATTGATTGCAACCAATAATTAGAATAATTTCAATATCAAAGTGTAAAGAGTCTGACATGACTTACAAGCATATTTAACCCTAAGCCCAATAACAATTGGGCCTCTAAATAAATAACTCAATACTAAAATAAACCAATAAATAAGAAGTCCAACAAACTAAATAAATAAACAAGTGATAAATAAATAACTAAATAACAAATCATCCACGACGACAACGTCTCACGGATCGATCCCTATCAACTCTCCCCGACTGTGAAAATGAAGTCTGGCGAAAATAAAGCCTCATATCTCTCCAAAAGGTCTGAATCAAGCCGACGGAACTCCTCAACACCAATCCATGTACAATCATCCAAAGGCCTGTTGCGCAACTTCAACAAAAACTGGCGATAACCACCGTCGCCACAAACCGCTCATCAAAACATCCTCAATAACCTCTATTGTACGCTGCGTAGGAACAATAGGAGGTATCAGTGGAACAAATAAATGAGGAACATGTATACGCTCATCAGGGTTAGCAAATGTATGTAAAGTGGGTGAAGAAGTAGGAGAAGTGAAGGGGGGCGAAATCATCAGAAGGCCCATGATAAAGAGTAAGGTCTTCCACATTGAATACAGAACCAATACCCATATCACTCGGAAAATCCAACTCATATACATTAGCGCTAACTTTCTTTCGAACTCGAAATGGACCCATCCTCTTAGCATGCACTTTCTTCCATGTGTCAAGGTAATCTCTTAGCACGGTGTCGCAACATCACTCGATCATTCTCATTAAACTCTTGATACTTGCGATGAACATCTGCAGTTGACTTATATTTTTCATTGCTCAAATTAATTTTCTTTCTTATCTCAAAATGCAAATCATGAATGTGATGCACAAAATACTCTGCAGACTTACTAGCCCTATATACAATGGGAAAAGGAGCTAAATCAACAGGTTTCCTAGGCTGATAACCAGTGTAAGCCTGAAAAAGACTCGTTCCAGTCGAACGATTAACTGAGCTATTATATGCAAACTCAGCCATAGGTAAAACTTTATCTCATGTAGACACATGATCATCCACAAGATAATATATCAAATCACCTAGACTCCTATTAACAACCTCAGTCTGATTATCGATCTGTGGATAATAAGTAGTGGAAAACTTAAGCGTGGTGTTTAGTTTCTTCCAAAGAGTTTTCCAAAAATAACTCATAAATTTAACTTCTCTATCAGAAACTATAGTTAATGGTAAGCCTCACAATCTCACTACCTCACTAAAGAAAATCATGGCAATATGTGAGGCATTATCAATTTTGCTGTAAGAAATAAAATGTGTCATCTTCGTGAAACGGTCCATTATAACAAAAACTGAAAGGACATCATAAATGAGGATGTCATCAAAATATATCACTACAAATTTGCCTATGAAATGACGTTACACCTGATTCATAAATCTTATAAATGTGTTGGGTGCATTGATTAAGCCAAAAGGTAAGACTAACCACTCATAAAGTCTGTTCGCTGTCTTAAAAGCAGTCACATCACCCTCTCGGATGCGGATTTAGTGGTATCCACTCCGCAAGTTTATTTTAGTGAAAACACGAGCCTCAATCATCATATTTAACATGTTATCAAGCCTAGGTATAGGAAACCTATACTTGACAATGAACTTATTTATGACTCGACAATCACAGCACATCCTCAAACTCTCATCAGCCTTGGGGTGAATGTTGGGTTATGATTCTACTAAGATTATAGCGTTTGGGTATGATTAAATTATTGTTAAAGTAAAGAAATTGGAAGTTTTGGCTTGTGCTGTGTTTATTCGCGAACTGAAGAATCTGGTTCTGTGAACTAAGAAAAGTATATTAACTGGGTTGATTAAAAAAATATATGTATATATATATATATATATATATATATTTATATTTCGATTGATGTCCGAGTTGTTACTAGAAGTCTATGCTATTTGATTCAGCTAGACAAATATTGGAAGATGTTTATGAAATTCGAGCGTTCTTTGTCAAACGATGCCGAACCAAATTGTTTTGGTGCGGATTCAGATATTAAGAAGCTGAGGTGAACAACCCTATAACAGGGGACATGTTACCAGAGACGATGGTTCCGAAAGTAACGCATATAGTCGTTACGATGTAATACGTTGTGCACGACGTAGTGGTACGATAGGCTGATCACCTAGAGTACTTGCAGAGAGCGTTTTTAGTCTTTGTGATTGATAAACATTCTGTTAGAACGGTTTACAATGTGAAGTACAAGGGGTGAAGCACTATTAAACCTAGAGATGAGTTCAAGGTCTGCTGACCCCACAGCATGATTTGAAATCTTTTAAATTCCTGAGTTATTCATATCGCTTCCCAATTATTGAATAATTGTGGAAAACTCTTGTATTCTAGAAGGTGAATGTGGATAGAAGAATGTAAATTAAGCAAATCATAATAATTCTAAGAAAGAAATGAAATTCTGAAACGAGAAAAGATAAAGTTATCTAAGGAAATGGGAAATTCTTAGTAGAGAGGTGTGAAGAATGCGATGATTCAAGAAAGGTTCTTAGAGGAAGATGTGAAGAACCCAAAGAATAAATAGAGATTAATGAAAATTTATTTTGATAAGACCGAATAAAGGAAAATTTGTAAGTTGGAATTTCGGCGACGAAATTCTTAGAAGAATGGGTGAATGTAATATCCCGGGTGTTTATGAAGTGCGTGTATGGTAATGATCCTTAGAAAGAAAAAATAATAATAATGAACAGGTTAAAGAATATATAATACTCAAATATAATAGAGTTTAAGTAAAGATTGTGAAATAAAACATATAAGAATTGGTTGAGGAACAAATGAAATAAGAAATATAAAACCTATAGGGAAAAAGCATCTTTACCTCATTGTGGATGTTGAGCAATTAGCCACTGTGCTTTAAAAATATTCAATTGACCCACTGTGGTTTTTAAAAATGTACAATCAAGTCATTCCGTCCAATTTCACTAACAGACGTCTAAAAATATCCTACGTGGCTTTTTGAAAAAAAAAATATTACGTGCATTTGTTGACTGGGCGGAAGGAATCTTGGTTATCCTACGTGGCTTTTTCTTTTCCTTTTATCTCTTTTCCAAATAATACAAATAATATATCAAAAATTTTGTATCAATGAGATCTATTACAACATTATATTAATTTCTACAAAAATAAAAAATAAAAAATCATTAATTACATGGCAAAAAATAATTAAAATAATAATAAAATTAAAATAAATATTTTAATTCATTTTCTTTATTTGTATTTTTTTCCTTATCTCTTTTCCTTTCTTTTAATAATTATTTTTATTTTAAAAATTAATACTAATATATATTTTAATGATATAAAAAAGGTAAGTACATAATTAACATAAAATAGAAAATTTGATACAATTAACAAAAATTAGTTAAACAAATGACATAAAAAATTAAAATTAATTATACAATCAAAACCTCATTTTTTTTATAATATTTTTTTTCCTTTATCCCTTTTCCTTTCTTTTAATTATTTTAATTCTAAATAATACAAATAATCAAAATACCAAATTCTTTGTCTCCTCATCCTCTGTCTCCTCCAACAAGATCCCAAATCCCCCAAATACGAAATCCCTCGTTCAAATCCCCAAATCCAAAAGAATAGGCAAATGCTTTACACTTCCCTCTCCCCCTCATGTATCAGACCGATTGAAACCCTTTTCGACTGAAACCTTACGCTTCTACTTCCTCTTCCTCATCTACTGAACATAGTTGACTCCCTCTCCGACAAAAGAAGAAATCGCCGACGCCCCTCTCAGTTTCTTTCTAATCTCAATCTTTTTTATCCCCAAATTTTTTTACAGCGTTCTTCCCAATTTCAAATCCACTCAGCTAAGATAAAGGAAGTTTAAAGATGGTGATGGTGGTGGTTGTGGTAATGAGGAAGTTTAGCTATGACTTTAGAATCAATAACTTGTTTTATATGAATTTAAGTACTGTGGATATCAATTTTGGGTAGCCAGTAGCCACTGGTGCGCATGGACCGGCCGAGCGGGCGATGGATTTTGGAGGGCGGCGGTGGTGTAGTAATGAGGAAGTTTTTTTTTTTCAAAAGCCACGTAGGAAAATTGACCCAATTTTTTAACGTCCGTCCAAGAAATTGGACGGAATTGCTTGATTGAACATTTTTAAAAAGTACAATGGGCTAATTGAATATTTTAAAAGCACAGTGGCTAATTGCTTAAAACACTACAACCACAGTGGGGTAAAGATGCTTTTTTCCAAAACCTATATTAAGATAATGTGTTAAAGAAAAAAAATTGAAGGAGATTTGATGAAAAAAATGAATAAAGGAGGTTTTCGGTGATTCTGATGACAGAATCCTTATAAGGGGAAAAGAATGTGACAATCCGAATTTTCATAAGTTATTAAAATAAGAATTTAATAATTAAAATTCTTATTATGAGATGTGATTTGCTAAAAGAAAATGAGGTTTAATGGTTAAATAAACTAATTAAAGAAGTAAACAAAATTGTTACGTAAAGGAATGTGGTGGTAAGAGAAATTAACCTTATAAATATTGGTTAATTTGAATTAAGATGAAATTATATTATGGAATGATATGATTCGAATATTAAAATCTTACTTGACAATGGTGTTATAATAAATGAATAAAAGAGTTAATTCACTTAATTAAAATGGTGAATTAATATGTGTTTAGCATAAGGAAAATGATTATGTTAATTAAATTTGGTATTCTTAATATATTACATGTCATGGTAATATATGAAAAGGTTTAATTTCTTGAATGATGTTAATAAAATATAAATTGATGGTGAGAGAAGAAAAACCAATATGCCTATAAATAAATATTGGTTAAAGATTAATAAATCGAATTAATATTTGAGTTGTGGCCAAATTTATAGATTAAAATAAATTGTCTTGGGACAATTTAGAGAAAGAAAGGAATTAAATAATTATACATAATAATTGTATAATTTATTAAAATAATTAGAGGAATAAAATATTCCAAATATGTGGAAATTAAATGTACAATTTAATTTCATTGTAAATCCAATTTGTAATTGATTAAGTGAGAAAATAAATTGGATAATATAATTATCGGTGTGTTGGGAAGAGTGGTGGCTAAATGTTTTAGCAATGATAATTTAGTACGACATATGTACTATATAATAAGAGGAATTAAAATAAATAAGTTGAAGGTTAATTGGGTTTAACCAAACAAGGCATAGAGACCTTTCTATTCTGTAGCCGCTGAGACCCCATGTTGCTAGAACTGATAACCCACATTAAACCATCTCTCAGCTTAATTCTATAGTTACGCTTATATTTGCAAAGCCAATAAAAGAAAGAGAGTTTGAGATGTAGAGTTGGATAATTAAAGAAGAAAGAAGAAGGATAATCAAGCTTTCTAATCATTTATACCAAGTTTAAAGAAAGATTGAAGGTAATAATCTAATTCAAGTTCATAATCCATATTTCTCAAAATTACATCTATGTAAAAGGAATTTTGGTAGATTATTTGTGAAGTATGTGACGGCTATGTGTAATTTGTTTTATATCATCTAAAAGTGGTTTTGATATAATCAAATTTATGAAAACATGTCTAAGAAGAGGAAATTTGAGTTTTGTGGTAATATATGTATTTTTGTCTATTTTGAGACTAAAATTAGTTGGAAATTCATATTAGAATCTGTAAATTGATGTTGATTTCTCCTCTGAGAAACGAAAGAAACCCAATTGAAATGAACTAAAACAGAGTAAAAACGTGTTCGTAGTGATTGATTACGCTAAGTATATCGAAATATGTGAAATTGGCATGATCATGGAAATTTAGGTCTCTAAGATGGGTTGTTATGGATGTTTTTGTTGTTAGAATGGTTATACATATGTTGGGTTATGATTCTACTAAGATTATAGTGTTTGGGTATGATTAAATTATTGTTCAAGTAAAGAAATTGGGAGTTTAGGCTTGTGTTGTGTTATTCGCGAACTGAAGAATCTAGTTTTGCGAACTGGCGCAGCAGTGCCGGGCCCTAGGTCATTTCTGGCGCCGCAACGCTAGTCAACTTAGTCAACTGAGTTCCAGTGCCAGCGCCGCAGTGCCGGTAGCCAGGCTAAACCGGGCGCTACAGCGTTGTTCCCTAGCCAGGCGCAGACAGGAAAGTTTAAAAGTATGGTTAAGGGAAATTGGTTATATTTTGTTAACATTAAATACTTAATGTGGTATATTGGGAAACGTTAAAGGCTTAACTTATTGTTAAGTAATGAATTAAAATAAGGATTGTGAAGCGTGAGATGAATGTACTCAATATTTTCAATTGAGTGTTATAATGGAAAACTTTAGAGGACTTAACTAAATGTTAGGTGAAGATTAAAAAATGTAATTTAGAAACGTGATATGAAGGTTCCTAATTAAATTGAAGTTAACCTAATGTACAACTTATGTGATGAAAAGAAAAACAAACTCTAACGATTTAATTGAAAGTTAAGCGAAAATTATAGAGGAACGAGAAAGAACTTAAGATGAGTGTTAACTTAATTAATGTTAACAAATGTAATACATCTAATATGATGTAAGATTAACTATATCGACTTAACCAAACGTTAAGTGTTGATTAAAAGAGAATTATAAGAGAAATAAGACGAAGATTAATTTAGTGAGCTAACTAAATTTAAAAGTCAGTCGAAGAAAAGTTAAAACCTGAAGATAGGTTATAAGTTTTTAAAGAAATGTAAGTTGCAAGAGAACAAGACTAAAAGTCAATGTAATCTAATTGGTTTCATTGTATATGTAACTGATATATGTGTGTATGAATGTTTGAACTGTTATGGGAAAAATGCAAAGCAGCTAAGCTGTAATTGATAATCTACGAGTCAGGCAAGTTTTTCAGATCCTATTTGTTATGTGAACTTGATGATGAACTGTTTTAAATCTGTATTGCAAAGAGCATGAGGTATTACATATGTTGTAAGTATGAAACGTTAAAGTCAATTTATGACTACGTTGATTAAGCAAAGAATGCTGATTGAGTAAGGAACTCAATCTTTATACTTGTTATGTGAACTGCAGCATGTATGTTATGTTAGTCTAATGATTATGTAATATAATCTGAGCATGTTATTTGTGTGCTACGTGATGCATGAAAATTATTAGATTTGTTAGACTGTCGAGCTCAATCTTGCAAAATAACCATTTTTGCAGTTCAAGGATTCAAGGTAAATGCTACGTGCTATTTGAATCATAGAGACAATAAGTAATGCAACTATTTTAGTTGGATTTGTTATTCTCGAACTATGTTTAAGGTTTTAAGAAATGAATTTGATAATTTATGCTGTGTAATTTCATATTTAGTTGTAAAGTTTGAGCTACCCAATGTATAAAGGATATCGAACTGAGATTTAAGATTTTATATAATAACTCTGATGAAGTGAATCATAAAATAAATTTGATTTAGAGATGTGTAGCTGGTAAAGGTTATGATTCAGGGAATTAAAGAAAGAAGACAGAAGTTTTAATTATTCCATATTTTTATTAAGTTTAACATCGAATAATGATGTAAAATCAAAAGTTAGATGTATTGTTAACGACCGAAGTCGAGAATTAGATTGTTTAAATTTTGCGGTCGTTACAAATAAGGCTAGAACGACACAAGGGCTAAGACTCTCTCTAACAAAGCTCTTTCTCAACAATTCACCTACCTGTAGTCCCACCTCAGAGTAGAGATGCATCCTATAATGTGGTAAGTTGGGTAAATAAGACCATGGAACAAGGTTCATGGCATGCTGGATGTCCCTAAGATGTGATAACTCATCGGGCAACTCACTAGGCATAATATTGGCAAACTCATATAGAAGATACCTAACATCACTAGGAATTTCACTACTACTCTGCTTAGGAACATCTCTCACCTCTCTAGCTACCACTGCATACACAACCCTCTCCTCCATTTGGTTTGTTGGATAGGTAAGCTAATCTCCTTTGGTTGACTCTTGGACGACACTCGGGGTCTCACAGGTGCTAATGATATTTTCTATCCCTTGTGTAAACACATGCATTCATCCTCCCTTGTGCAACATCCATATGAAGGACATTACACCAAATACTCGCCTCATAACCCTGAAGGTGGATCGGCACTTGACATCTTTGACACAGGAATAGATGTTTTGTTGACCCAGGCGACGCTAAAAGGCTGGGGATGTGGTTTTACCTTCAGCTTCATCCGTGGTAAGGTGGACTCAGCAACCACATTTAAGCAACTACCCCCATCGACAATCAACTTAGAAGAGACACCACCTACTTTGTTGTAGATTTGAAATATGGCGGTTCTCCACCAATCATCCTCTCCTAGGACTCGTGAAAACACACCTCATGACACCCACCTGATTACCTATCTCCTCTAGGCGCTCATCAACCTCCTTATCCTGCAAGTCATACTCACCCTCGATTTCATTCCCGACAATATCCCTCTTCTTTAGAAGGGAACCCCTACTATTGTTACCCGTTGGTGATTGTGATTGTGATTGTGATTGCGATTAGGGCACTCAAAAGATTTGTGCCCTAACCTCTGGCATGTAAAGCACCTCTTCTGGGTAGTAGACTGAAAGTTGGGTGCCTTAGAGGACGTCTGAAAAGTGAGGAAAGGTCTACTCTGCGAGAAATTTCGACCACTGTGCTGACCTGAGTAAGAAGGGGCTCTCCCAGTGATACCCTGTAACCTATACTCATTATCTAGAGCTGACTGGAAAAGGTCATCTAGGGTAGTGATGCCACTGGTCAAATTGAAGTTCATGTCGTAACCTATTCTTTAATTTCATAATGGTCAATCTATCATTCGCACTGATCCTACATCTTTGAGTCAACCCCCTAAATTTGCAGATGTAATTAGCAACAAACATATTATTACCCTGACGAAAGTTATCATACAGCTCCACTAACCTATCAGTATGTCCTACGGGTAAATAATATTGCTTCAAGTGAGTTTTTATCTCCCCCAGTGCCCCTGCTAGGTGGCTCACCTAGACACTCTAAGTTTCTCAACCCCCGACCAAAATAAACTGACCAATTTCACCAACTTCATTTTGGCAAATCACACCTTCCTATTCTCAAACATCTCATAGCAATCAAAATGCTTCTCCATACTAGACAACCAATCAAGGAATGCATTGGGATCAAATCTACCGTCAAACTGGGGTGCATCTACCTTGGTTTTCCTATAGTCATCATCATAAGGATCATGCATTGGATGTTCATGGTGCCTAACATGTGGGTTTTCGACATGCCCAGTCCCATTACTCCCCTGAGGTTCCACTATAGGCAGTCTTTGTTCAAAGTGTGTGAACTTATCATTTATTTGACCCAATTGTGCAACTATGGCCTCTAATTGGTCCTGAATTTCTTCTAAATCTGCTTGGATATATGTATTCATGATGCAAATGCAAGTGCAAAGCTGAGACAATATTGAAATTTAATTGAAGCATATTAAAATTATAAATCTAAGCCTATGTAATCGCAATCTCAAAAGCTACTGATAATAAACGAATAATATGCAACTAGATAGAATAATATGCAATTTTGAAAGACAAATCCAAAACAAGCTTTCAAAAATTTTAGAACTAATGAACGAAAGAAATGCAAGTGATTAAATATTGAAAATCCGAATATTCAAAATAAAATATTTACTTTTACCGTATCGTCCAAACTGATCATAAAGTATGAGACGGGGGTGAAAAGACCTAAGCTTAAAAGTTTAGCGCTCTTTATGCAAGAAACGGGGGTGAAAAATGTAAACTAATAAACTGTGGGCAATATTTAAATGGAGAGCGAAAGTTTGGAGTACTAAAAGGTAATTTTCAAGGCTTTTTAATTTAAATTAGAAAAGTTAAGGTTACCTCCCTATATTTCCAAAACAACGCAACAGCAACAGGGTTTTTTTTATGAAGTGACTCGCGATGAACAATAACTCCGGCAATGAACAGTAACTCCAGTGATGAACAGCAATTCCAGATATGAACAGTACTCCGATGAACAACATTTTTTTTATAAACCCAAGATCTACCAAAAAATAAGAAATTGATGGAGAAACCATGCTCCGATACCAATATAATGTATGACGAAAATTGTTAATAGATAACTTGTAATACCCGAAAAAATAATAATAATAAATAAATAAATATTAACTAATAAAAATTATTTTGTTTTAAAAATATATTAATTGGACTTTGTCATTTATTGTGTCAAAATAATCATTTAATTTTTTTGGGCTAATGTATAAAAAGTGTTGGGTAAATTAAATTGGTAAAATTGGGCTTTAAATTAAGTGGGTCAAATTTATAATTGTGAAATTTTAAAATCCTATTAAAATTTGGAGAGTTAATAAAATGTATTTCAATAATTAAAATATAAGCCCTATAATGTATTAAGAACATCATTCATCTGATATACTAAAAAGAGAGGCGGCTGCTAATCAAGCCGAAGGTTGCTGCGGAAGGAAAAAAAAGGGTAATTCCATTTAATTTGCTACGTAGTCAATTGTTTGCAGCTTGTAATCAAGGAAGTTGGTCATTGTGTAGTAAGTTAATTTATTAATTAATTAAATACGGTGATAGTTGCTTGAGTAGAGAGCACTGCTCTAGATTTATTTGGTTGGTAATTGTGCCATGTATCCATCTACTGCTTATGTAAATATAGGTATTCATATGATAGCAATGATTCATATAATAACAATGATGGCGTGTAGATTTATATATGGTGCAATACATATTTAAGTACATATATTAACTTACGGTTTGCACATATAAGTATATATATGGTACGGTTATATGCATATATATATATATATATATATATATATATATATTATTGTTTATATTATATTAACTAATTTATGTTAGTTATAAATTAAATTGAAAATTTTGTATATTAATTAATTAATTCTAATGATAAAATTATAAATTTACTTAATAATAAATTAAATAATGTTATGTTTGTAATGGCTAGATTTGTGATAAACTTTATTTTATTATTAGATCGGACGAAAGGAATTTAACGAACTATATTGGAATAATAATTTTGGGTATTGCATTACTTAATCCAGGTACGGATTCCGTACTCTTTCAGCGAGACTCTTTTATTTTTAATTTGTTTGTTTCGTTATTCGTTTCGAAATTTAATTTTGCCTCTCATAATTGTTCCTTCTTAAATTCGTGAGAATGTTTCATTTTGGCATTAGTATTTGAAACTAGTATTTGTACTCTTTGGTCTAATGTGTCATGGTTAATATTTATTTCGATCTTTGTAGAAAGTACATGCTAATATTTTTGGAGACTGTGTTGATTCGTTTCAGTTTAACATGTACACGTTAGAACCCTTTTTGTTTGATATTACGTCGCATGCGTTGTGATATGATGTTTTGTTAGAATACCGTAGGGTATACCTGAGCTATAACCACCTGTGGGGGAACCACAGGCATGTCCTCTTGGCACCGAGGCATGACACCTTCCGTGGCGGTGTGATCAGTCCACGGCGTCTCCGTTTTGTGTTCCGATGGGAGTTGGCCATTTGGTGTTTTGTTGTGGGAGGCGTATGAGTCGACCCTAGCTTTCTGTTCTGTTCTGCGGATTGGTGATGTTTGTGTCAAACACACCTTCCGATTTTACATACATTTGGATTCGCGGTCCAATGTGTGTGACTTGCCTGTGTGGCATTATTTGATTTGCCTGTGTGGCATTATTTGACTTACCTGTGTGGCAAGGTATCTTTCTTTTGTGTTTTGAGCTCGGTATGAAATAACACACAGCCATTTGATTCAGCGTATTATTTCGTTGTGTTAGTTTTGTTCGTTTCGTTTCGTGTCTTTTCATTTAATTGAGTTAGTTATTTCAGTTCATTAATTGTATTCTATATCCGTACTGGGCATTTGACTCATGCTGTGTTTTTCTTCCGACAGGTAATCAGGGGAATCAAGGGCAAGTGTGACGAGAGCTTCTTTTTATCCAAATGGTTTAGATATTTTGTTTAAGTTGTGATCCATTAGTTTGATTTGGAGTTGTAATAATGATTTAGTCATTTTGTTATTTATTATGGATGACTTGTGGTATTTATCTGATATCAAGGTTATTCTTGTGTGGCTTTGAGCCTTGCTATTAAATTCATTAGTTTTGTTATGTTTTGAGTAACCTCTTTCTATTTCGGAAAAGGCGTGTTACAGAGTTGGTATCAGAGTCAGGTTCTTTTTTGTAGAAAACCTATTTAGGTTTGACCTGTGAGTTATGGGTAGACTTCTGGGTTAGGTTTTTGTTCTGTTTGATTTTCTGTTCAGCTATCATATCAGCTATATTCGAATTTGTCTCTAATATGCTTTGTTTATGTTCGTGATCTCTTACTTAGATGGCTCGTAGATCCGCCAGAGTTATTGGGAGGTGAGATAACAATAGGGGAAGAGGTGAGGGTCAGCCCAATGAGCAAACTAATGATCAGATGAATGCTCAATTGGCTACCTTGGTAAATCAGGCAGTGAATCAGTCTTTACCTCAGTTGGTGGCACAGGTTGTACAGGCAATGCAGCAGCCGCCACCAGAAATTCCTGAACAAGAGAATCCGGAAAATAATGGTCAGCGTGCAAATGTTGAGAAAGGGAATGCGGATGGTCATGATCAGCAGGGGGTTGCGATACATGTATGGTTGGAGAGGTTTCAGAAGCAGAAACCACATGCATTCAGTTTAGCTCCGACTCCAATTGATGCAGAGAATTGGATTGCTCACCTAGAGAAGATCTTTGATGTGTTGGGGTCCTCAGATAATCAGAAAGTGTTGCTTGCAGCTTACAAGCTAGAAGGGGATGCACAGAGGTGGTGGAAAGCGATGAAAGTAACAAAGGGTGATGGTTATGTTGAGGCACTTAGCTGGGCAGAGTTTTGTGAGGTCTTTTATCAGCAGTACTTCCCAGCTGCTGATAAAGATGCCTATGCCAGAGAGTATCTGTCGATTCGGCAGAAAGATGATGAGTCCACGGATTTCATGACGAAGTTCACCAGGTTGGCAGGCTTTGCGGGAACCTCAGCAGGGACGGCAGCAGAACAGGCAGAGAAGTTCAAGTGGCGGATTCATTATAGGTATCGCCGATATCTTATAAACAAGTTTGCAGATGTATCGGCTGTAGCAAATGCGGCCAAAAATATTGAGATGGAGCGACAGGACTTTCGGTCTTCTAAACCGAAAGGGAGTCGAAAGAGGGATAGAGATGACCAGCAGGGTCAAACTTCAGTTCAGCATGGGAGAAGTCAGGGTGGTCAGTGGAACAGGAACCGAGGTGGCCAGCAGGGGTAGTGGCGTGGCCAGAATCAGAACAGGGGTTATCAGCAGATGCCTCAGCAAGGGCAAAATCGTCAGCTTCAGCTACCTTGGCATGGTCAGAATCGTCAGCAAGGGCATAATCGTCAGCAGGGGCAGAATCAGGGTCGTTATCCGGAACCAGCTGGTGGGGGTAACCTAAATCTCATTCCGATAGGTCCTTGTGCTATTTGTGGGGCTAATCATCCGGGGAGGCAGTGCCACAGACTCACCGGTGCATACTTCTTGTGTGGACAGATAGGTCATATGGCTAGAGTTTGTACCGGGCCACGTGGAAATGGTGGAGGTGGTGATAATGGTGGCAATGGAGGTCAGCGTCAGGGTGGTCGAGTGTTTGCCTTGACATATAACCAGGCGGCAGGTGCACCAGGTACTGTTTTCGGCACTCTTTTAGTTGGCAATCGTGAGGCTTCTATTTTTTTTTATACGGGTTCTATTCATTCTGTTGTTGCTCAGTCTTTTCTTCGGCACCTAAGTGTGCCATCTCAGTTTTTAGATTCTGTTATGTCTATTGCTACCCCGATGGGGACTTCTGTTGTTATTTCTTATTTGTATCGAGGGTGTGCGATCAGTTTTGGGGATAAGATTCGTAGGGCTAATCTTCTTCCGATGAGTATGCACGATTTTGATGTACTTCTTGGGATGGACCGGTTGGATAAGCATCGGGCCACTATCGATTGTCAGGCGAAGAAGGTTATATTTGGAGATGTGAAATCTCCAGAATTCGTTTTTCAGGGCTCACAGCCGAGTAGAGTAGTGAAGTTAATTTCAGCTTTGAAGGCTGGAAAGTTGATGGCAAAGGGTTGTGAGGGTATTTGGCGTTTGTGAAAGATACCTCTAAGGGTGAGTCACGTATTGAGGATGTTCCAATTGTTCATGACTTTCCCGATGTGTTTCTTGAGGAGTTGTCAGGGTTGCCACCACAGCGGGAAGTAGAGTTTTCTATTGAGTTTGTTCCCGGTGCGGAGCCTATCTCTAAGGCACCGTATCGGATGGCACCGTTGGAGTTGTAGGAGTTAAAGAAGTAGTTGCAGGAACTTTTAGATCGTGGTGTGATTCGGCTGAGTGTTTCGCCGTGGGGTGCTCCGGTCTTGTTTGTAAAGAAGAATGGGTCTATGAGGTTGTGTATAGACTATAGGGAGTTGAACAAGATCACCATCAGGAATCGGTATCCATTGCCGAGGATTGATGACTTGTTTGACCAACTTCAGGGGGCAAAATATTTTTCGAAGATAGACTTGAGGTCGGGTTATCATCAATTGAGGGTGAGGGATGATATCCCTAAGACAGCTTTTCGCACTCAATATGGGCATTACGAGTTTCTGGTGATACCATTCGGGTTGACTAACGCTCCGACGGTGTTTATGGATTTGATGAATCGAGTGTTCAGGGAGTACTTGGACCAATTTGTTATTGTCTTTATTGATGACATTTTGGTTTACTCCAAGTCTAAGGAAGAACATGAGGAGCATCTTCGCACAGTGTTGGGGATTTTGAAGAAAGAGAAGTCGTATGTTAAATTCTCTAAATGCGAGTTTTGGTTGGAGCAGGTTGCATTTTTGGGACATGTTTCTACTGAGGGCATTAAGGTGGATCCTGCGAAGGTTGAGGTTGTCACTAAATGGCCAAGACCTACTACAGTGACAGAGATTAGGAGTTTCTTGGGTTTGGCAGGGTATTATAGGAGGTTTGTGGAAGGATTTTCCTTGCTTGCCTTGCCATTGACTCAGTTGATGAGAAAGGGCACGAAGTTTGTGTGGAATGAGGAACGTGAGAAGAGTTTTGAGTTGAAGAAACGGCTTCTGACAGCTCCTATACTTGCATTGCCGTCAGGGACTGGAGGTTACCAGATTTATAGTGATACTTCTAAGAAGGGCTTGGGGTGTGTTTTGATGCAACACGATAAGGTGATTGCTTATGCTTCTAGGCAGCTTAAACCTTACGAGGTGAATTACCCCACACATGATTTGGAGTTGACAGCGGTGATCTTTGCCCTAAAGATTTGGAGGCACTATTTGTATGGAGAGACTTGTGATATCTTCACCGATCACAAAAGTCTTAAATACATTTTCACTCAAAAGGAGCTCAATATGAGGCAGAGGCGTTGGTTGAAGCTTCTAAAGGATTATGATGCTAGAATTCAGTATCGCCCGGGGAAGGCAAATGTGGTTGCAGATGCTCTTAGCCGAAAGAGTTCAGGGAGTGTAGCAGCCCTCATTACACAACCTCAGCTTATTTCAGATATGGAGCGGCTAGAGTTGGAGTTGTGTGTGCAAGGTTCATATGGACATTTGGCAGGTATGAGAGTGGAGCCCTCTCTTATCTCGCGGGTCAAAGAAGCCCAAAAGGAAGATGGGGAGTTGTGGAGTATGACGCAGAATCTAGAGGGCAAGCAGCCCGAGTTTCGTATTGATGACTACGGTGTGATTTGGTTGAGTGAGCGGTTGTGTGTACCGTCTGATCCAATCATTCGGGAGGCTGTGTTGGCTGAGGCTCATAGTTCGCCATTTTCTATTCATCCTGGTTCTACAAAGATGTATAGGGATTTGAAGATGAATTTTTGGTGGAATGGGATGAAACGAGATAAGGCTGAATATGTTGGAAAGTGTCTTACTTGTCAACAAGTGAAGATAGAACATCAACGAGCTAGTGGTTTGCTGCAGCAGTTAGACATTTCAGTGTGGAAGTGGGAGGATATCACGATGGATTTTGTAACTGGTTTGCCGAAGACTTTCAGGAAGAATGATGCCATTTGGGTAGTGGTGGACCGGCTGACTAAATCAGCACACTTTTTGGCTATCCATGAGGGTTACTCGGTGGATAGGTTGGCACATATTTTTCAGCAGAAGATTGTTAGACTTCATGGTACTCCGGTGTCCATTGTTTTAGATCGGGATCCACGGTTCACTTCTTGGTTTTGGAAAGGGTTTCAACGAGCTTGGGGTACTCGGCTCAACTTCAGTACTTCTTTTCATCCGCAGACTGATGGGCAATCCGAACGGACTATTCAGACATTAGAGGACAAGTTGAGGTCCCGTGCACTTGAGTGGCGGATGGTATTATTTTATTATTTTATTTTACTAAATAAACCCTAAATCCTAAATATTAAACCATAAACCCTATGCCCAAACCCTAATACTAGCGGATGGTATTATTTTATTATTTTATTTTACCTATATGAGAGATAATATAGTAATTGGGTCATCCGCTACTATTATCAATCGCATCCGCTACTAATAGTGGCGGATGACGGGTGCCTCAATTTAATTTGGGTCGTTCTAGATTAAAATGGACGGTGTAAGATTTATTTGCCCAAAAATAGGCCATATTAAATAATTATATATATATATATATATCAAATCGACAACTAGTCATTCGGTTGGCCTGCTAGCCGAGTCGAATGGATGACTTGGGGGATGTTGCTAAGTCATCGCCTTAGGTCGACTAGTTACACAAAAAAAAATTGTTTTACTTTTTTACTTTAGTTAGTATCTAACAAGTTTGCAGTCCCTTGACTGACTTTAAAAAAAAATAATGGATACATAATTGCCTATAATAATTTCCATAAGTCCTAATATTTATTCATGGACGGTCAAACTTGTTTTTCTTTTCTTTTCCTTTTATTTTCAAATGATGGGCATCCTGTTGCCTTTTATTTTTTTCAATGGACGACACAATATACTCACTCCGTTCCAAAAAGATTGTCGTTTTAGGAAGTACTTTTTGTTCCAAAAAGATTGTAGTTTTGAATTATCAATACACATTAGCTATTTTTTTCCTACTTTACCCTTATTTAAAATTTTCTCCTATTTAAAGCTTTCTTCCCTTCCCAATGATTCTTATTCAATTCAATGTTATAATCCAAGTAGTAATTGGTTGAATAAGAAGTAATTGGTTGAATTGAATAAGAAACATTGAGAAGAGAATAATTGGTTAAGACAATTAATAAGGGTAGTATAGTATTTTCGCTAGGTATTAATTATATTCCTTAATTTATGTGCATTAACCTTAAACGACAATCTTTTAGGAACAGAGGGAGTATTTATTACATTATCGAATTGTGAAATACTAATATATTTGTGAGAATAATTTTTATTTAATGTAATTGAAATAATATATATATATATATATATATATAATTAACATATAAAAATTGTAAATTGGTAATGACTCGTCTAACTTATAAGCGATTAGTTGGGCGCCTAGTCGACTAGTGGCTTAAGCTCTCTACCACCGACTAGACTCAACTTTAGCAAGTACTTGCGATGACACTATTCGGACAAATACATCTTTGACCTTTCATAGTAATCGGACAACTCAAATCTAAATCTTTTAATCCAACTAGTAGCGCATGACACTTTTTTTTATTTTTTATTAAATCTGGACCGTCCATTTCTCCTATAGACAACCAAAAATGTATTTGTCTAAATAATGCTATAGCAAGTACTTGCTATGGATCAGTACCTATATATATATATATATATATATAGTGATCTATAGCAAATGGTTGCTATAGATACTATTCCAGCAAACGCATCTCTCACCTTTCAATGTTTGATCCAACGGGCAGAAAACATAACTGCCTAGCAGAAGGGAAAAAATTGTTATTGTTGTTATTATTATTTATTATTTATTATTATTATTATTATTATTGTTATTATTATTATTATTTATTATTATTGTTATTATTATTAATATTTATTATTATTACTTTTATTATTATTATTATTATTATTACTTTTATTATATATTATTACTGTTATTATTATTATTATTTATTATTATTACTATTATTATTAATACTAATATTATTATTACTATTACTATTATTATTATTTATTACTGTTATTATTATTTTTATTTATTATTTATTACTTTTATTATTATTATTTATTTATTATTGTTACTGTTATTATTATTATTACTGTTATTATTATTATTATTATTACTGCAACTATTATTATTGTTATTATTATTATTATTTATTATTACTACTACTATTACTATTACTATTTTCTGCATATTGAAGGCCACGTTGGATAATTTTGCAACATTAGCTTTTTTTATTTACAACTCAGCAATGATGTGTCAAATTGTCAAAGGACTTTAACGATTTTTATAACGGTTTGTAAGTAAACAAAAGTTCAATGAGTTGACTATAAGAAAAAAAAGTTTAGTGACTCATTTGCAAGTTGACCTAAAGTAGAGCGACCAAAAAAACATTTATCCCTCGAGTCAAAAGATGCTGAATTTTTTGAAACAATATTTCCTAATAAGAAGACACAAGAGCCAAGTTCTAATGAACAGGAAACAAGTTCAAACAAAAGAACTTATGACACTGTTAATAACAGTGATCATGGTTTAGAAGATATTGATAAACCTAGACGTTGTAAACGAGTTAGAATATCAAAATCTTTTGGTACGGATTTTCTAACTTAATTGTTAGAAAATGAGACTCAAACTTCCAAAGAAACGGTATCAAGTCCTCAAGCTCTGTATTGCAAAGAGACTATAAATAGTAAAGTATGAAGTAGAATACATACTGCACAATGAGAATTAGTAGATCTCCCACCAAGATTTAAACCTCTTAGATACAAGTGGATATTCAAGAAGAAAATGAAAGCGAATGGATATATAGATAAATATAAAACAAGTCTTGTAATCAAAGGATACAAGCAAAATGAGAGTTTCGAATATTTTGATATCTATTCTCCTGTGACAAGAATATCTTCAATTAGGATGTTAATAGTCATTGCAGCTATATACAATTTGGAGATACATCAGATGAATGTGAAAACAACTTTCTTAAATGATAATTTAGAAGAAATATACATGGAACAACCAGAGGGGTTTATTGTTCCAGGACAAGAAAAAAAAGTATGTCGGCTTGTGAAGTCCCTTTATGGATTAAAACAAGCACCTAAACAATGACATGAAAAAAGGGTAAAATGCACGGGTTGCCCCTAAACTTAAGGTGATTTTGGTATTTAGCCAATTTCTTTTGGTCAACGCAAAGCTAGCCCTTTTCAAGTCGAAAATTTGGATATTGAGACCCCAAGCACCACATGGGCGTTGACCTGCCTACGTGTCACACGTGGCATGTCTGACGTGGACATTTTCCAATTATTTTTCCACATGATCCAACTGACATGGTCGTGTTCTAATTTTTTTTCAAAAATGTCCAATTGCAAGATTCGAACTCAAAACTTCCAATTTGAAATCTTGGTCACATGACTACCCGAGCACCACAGGCCTAGCTATTAATATTTTGCAAGAATTAACCTTTATAACGTAACAATTTCTCTCCCCCCAAATAAATTAAAAGACAAAACAGATCCAATTCATCTCATCTCCATTGTCGTCTCTCTCTCTATATCTCATCTTTCGCGTTCAATGGCCATCATCTCAAAAATTCATGAGGAATGAAAGGGGGAAAGTAAACTAAAGAAAATAGCGTTAAATCAAACAAACTGAAAAGGCTGAACCAAGAAACCCAAAACCCATGATTGCATCAATTAATGACAAAATTGAAATATAAATCATACCCATTAACTGCAATAGTATGAATTACTATCAACAAATAAATTCAGTACAACCCATTATCAAACGTAAATCTTTGAAGTATGTCTTGAAAATGAACTGTAGTTTTAGCGGCGGCGGTGAGGATCGAAACAAGGCGATCGGATAGCTACGTATCGACAACGGTCTCAACGAATTTGCAGAGCAATTTGGTGTTGAATTCATGGCTAGAGAGTTGCCTCTGGAACTTCCAGTTTTCGCCGTCGAAGATGTCGTGGCCGAGAAAATCAGAGAATTCTGGTGCTGAAATGGCCTTTTTGGTAGTTGTTGAAATTGGTCTTGAGGATGTTTTAGACGATTTGGGGGTTTGTTGTGATGACCTAACGTTGACCAAGGACGCGACGAAGGACGAAGGTGGAAGAGGGTTGGTTATTGAGATTGTCGGCCATTCAGTTGTTGAGGCGGTGTCTGTTTTTGATGAGAGAGAAATAAGAACCGAAGATTGGGTAGGATCTGGTGAGTTTAGTGGATTTGAGTTTAGTGGGTAATATACAGTTAATGGGTTTGATTTATCTCTGGTTAGTAATTAGGGCTTGTTTTTTGATGGGATTTATTGTTATTCATCCATGAGTTTATTTAGTTCAAAATTTTGAATGAAGTTTCTGGATTTGAATATGTATCTGGGATTTTTTTCATGTAACCAGATTAGATTTTTTTAATATTTCCAAATTTTTACTTTTTATTCACTTGATATTGGAAATGATCTTTTAAATGTTGTTACTGTCACTATTAATGTTTAATTATGAAAAAGGTAAATAGTCTAGCAGTATTCTTTTTCAATTTGTTGGCAGTTTGCACAATTGTTTTTTCCTTTTTTTAAAATAAATAAACATCAAAGAGTTGAATGGATTTGGGGGAAAGGAATTGTTTCGTTATAAAGGTTAATCCTTGCAAAATATTAACAGCTAGGCCCGTGATGCTCGGGTGGTCATGTGACCAAGATTCCGAATTGGAGGTTTTGAGTTCAAATCTTGTAACTGAACATATTTTTGAGAAAAAATTAGAGCACGGCCACGTCATCTCTACACGTGGAAAATTAATTGAAAAATGCCCACATCAGATCTGCCACGTAGGCTGGTCAACCCCAATGTGGCGCCTGGGTTTAGGGGCAACATATGCATTTTACCCCATGAAAAAATTGACAGTACAATGATGTCAAATAGTTTCAAAATAAATGAGTGTGACAAATGTGTATATGTAAGGACACTGAGAAAGGGTTTGTAATTATTTGCCTTTATGTAGATGATATGCTCATTATGGGTAGTAAAGAAATCATTAAAACTACCAAAAAAATTGTTGAATAATGTGTTGGACAAGAAAGACATGGGTGGTGTTGATGATGTTATATTAGGAATTAAAATTTCTAAAACAACGGATTGGTTAGTGTTATCATAATCACACTATATGGAGAAAATACTCAGAAAATTCAAGCAATATGATTGCAATCATGTAGGAACACCGTTATATATAAATCTACATTTGTCTAAAAATAATGTTGAGAGCATATCACAACCTGAGTATGCACAAATAATTGAAAGCCTTGTGTATGTAATGAATTGTACACATCCTGACATAGCATATGTTAATAAATTGAGTAGATTTACAAGCAATCCATACAAAATCACTAGAAAGCGATTATAAGAGTTTTAAGGTATTTAAAACTCACTCAAAACTTTGGATTGCACTACTCAAGATATCCAACAGTACTTGAAGGATACTGTGATGTAAACTGGATATCATATACAAAAAGACTATAAATCCACAAGTGGCTTTGTGTTTACACTAGGTGGAGGAGCAGTATCATGAAAATCTTCTAAACAAACATACATTGCTCGATCAACAATGAAATCTAGGTTTATTGCATTGGATAAGGCTGGAGAAGAAGTTGAGTGGCTTTGTCATTGTTTAGAAGATATTCCTATATGGCCTAAACTTGTCTGTTATTTGTGATAGTCAATCAGCAATTGGAAGGGCACAGTCACATGTATAATGGTAAGTCTAGACATATTCCTCGTAGACACAATATCATAAAACAATTGCTCTCTAATGACATTATGACTATTGAGTACATAAAATCGAAAGAAAATATAGCGGATCCGTTAACTAAAGGTTTGACTAGAGAGCAAGTAAAAATATCGAGAGGAATGGGTTTAAAGCTTATAACATAAGGATCGTCATGGTGGAAACCCAAACTAGTTGACTAGAGATCCCAAGATCTAGGTTCAAAGGAACAACTAAATGTGAACGATTCAACCAAATAACTATGAAGAAATTAATTTCTTCTGCTCATTCATATGCTACGAGATAGTGATACCTGCATAGGTTTTAGGATAAGTTGTGCTTTTAATGATTCTTATATCTTGAATTCTTGATAAACAAGTGGGGTAAAATGCAAAGTCGACCACTGAATTTTAGTGATTTTTGAATATTGAGCCATTTTCTTTTGGTCAACGCAAATTGATCCCCTTTCTATTAAAAAATTTGGACTTCGAGCCCCAGGCGCCACATGTGTGTTGACCTGCATACGTGGCGCCTACGTGGCACACGTGGCAGATCTGACGTGGATATTTTTTATTTTATTTTACACGTGGATGGGCTAACGTGGCGAATATTGAACTTAATCCCAAAAATTATGTTACTGCCAAGATTTGAACACGAGACCTCTAGCTTAAAACTTGCATCCAATGACCACCTAAGCAAACAAGTCTAACTGTTATAATTTTGCAAGGATTAATATTGATAACTAAACAAATCATTTCTCACAAATTAAAACAGATCCCCTTTCCTTAGATCTGTTATGTACATAACTAAAATTATAATAATAATAATAATAATAATAATAATAATAATAATAATAATAATAATAATAATAATAACAGTCATAATAATTTTATCTATGCATGTTATTAGGTCCATGAATTAGGACCTAAATGTTAGTTAGCATAATTTTAAAAAAATTAAAATTACCTAATATATAACCGTGTTAGCATGCTTATCTGAATTAGACGGCTTACCAAACACAGAAATTGACTTTTATTCGTAGGAAGTTCAGGCTAGAGGACTAAACTAGTTCTCACCTGTTTTTCTAACATTTAGCTTTGGCTATACATCTGATTTAATATGAGTAAAGACTAATGAATCAAAAGGAACATAAGTTATTGTTGTTGTTGTTATTATTATTATTATTATTATTATTATTATTGTTATTATTAACATTTAGCTTTGGCTATACATCTGATTTAATATGAGTAAAGACTAATGAATCAAAAGGAACACAAGTTATTATTATTATTATTATTATTATTATTATTATTATTATTATTATTATTATTATTGTTATTATTATTATTATTGTTGTTCTTGTAATTATTAGTACTATAATTATTATTATGACTATTATTATTAGTATTAGTACTATTATTATTATTATTATTATTATTATTATTGTTGTTGTTGTTATTGTTTTAGTTATGTACATAACAGATCTAAGGAAAGGGGATCTGTTTTAATTTGGGGGAAATGATTTGTATAGTTATAAATATTAATCCTTGCAAAATTATAACTAGGCTTGTTTGCTCAGGTGGTCATTGGATGTAAGTTTTAAGCTAGAGATCTCGTGTTCAAATCTTGACAGTAACATAATTTTTGAGATTAAGTTCAATATTCGTCACGTCAGCTCATCCACGTGTAAAATAAAATAAAAATGTCCACGTCAGATCTGCCACGTAGGTGCCACGTATGCAGGTCAACGCACATGTGGCGCCTGGGGCTCGAAGTCCAAATTTTTTAATAGAAAGGGGCTCAATTTGCGTTGACCAAAAGAAAAGGGCTCAATACTCAAAAACCCCAAAAGTTTAGTGATCGACTTTGCATTTTAACCTAAACAAGTGGGGTATAACAGAATACTCTTATTAAGAATCACCTATGTGAGTGTGAACTGGGTCAATTCTATGAGAATAACAAGGCTATATGATAGACACATAATCCATACATTTTATTATCCCTAATTTTGTCCTTTTAATTATATTAGTTTATTTAATTAATATGTTTTTATTTTATTTTGTAGGATTTAGTATGTTGCAATAAAGTAAAAATCTTGATGATCAAGCGATATTTAATTCTCTTATTCATGTAAGGAAATATCCAAGAAGAATCTTACAATAGAAGGAAAGAGGTGGAACAATCTTGGTGTGCAAGTCGAATCCAACAAGAGAAAAGAAAGTCTATCTAGAAGATCTCTTTGAGAAGTTGATTGTCACTAGAAAGTTGAAACCTACATGGAAAGGGAACAAAAAAGACCAAGTTCAATGTATATAAATTAGGGCACAAATTTATTTTTCCTATAAATAGGTCTCTTGGTTTAGAGAGAAAATGAGTAGATTGTATTTGTTTAGGTTAGAAGTAGTAGATTAAATTACTTATTCATTGTACGTTGGTTGGATGATCGTTAATTAAAAGGAATTTTCTTATCTATTTTTAATCTTCTTCTCTTCTTTATTTTAGTTGGTTTATTCATTTTCATGTCTAGTTAATTTTTTATATCTAGGATGAAGATGAAATTAAATAATTATTCATGATAATATTTTTCATCTCTTCTATTATTTATTTTTTTATGTTTAATTGATTTCGTCTTCATGTTTCGTTATTGAAATACCTTCGTTTTAAAGTTCTTATGTAATTTTAAATTAATTAAGAGGTTTTGATAGATTATTGTTGAGATATGAAATTTTCTTAGTCTATATTTGCCTGCATTAATTGTAAATTACTAAATTAAAGGGAAGGAAGATAAAAATCATAATGAAGTTAAAAAAATAGAAGAGTTTGAATTACTTACTATGTTTATTGTTTAATGGATTCGGATTCCTAGATTGCTTCCTCAAAATTAGTTTTCATATTCTAGTTAATCAATTATCAATCTTTATTTTTAATTCGCCTAAAATAGATATTAAGGATACATTAAAATTAATCTAGTCTCTGTGAGTTCGACCTGTACTTGTTAGTTCTTCGATTCGACACTGTGCACTTGCAGTACATAATTTTAACAAATAACTATACTTCTCTAGAGCACTCATAAATCCGAGAATGTTCGGGGCCATAATAAACAAAATCATGATAACCAAATAATGTCTGTCTGGAAAGACTGTGAATTTTTATTTTCTCGATTTATATAAACGGTTAGACAATTCAAGACATCACGTTTACTGAACAACCAGTAAAACCAAATAGTCTTTCACAAAAGAAGGTTCAAAGCCGAAGCCGGCTCTCTATACAGATGATTTTCAATTATGTGAGAGTTTGCATAACATTTGCATAGGCTGACAGTCAATTTTATTCATGTGGGGGATCGTTAGAATTTAAACTTTAAATGAAGTTTTAAACTTGGGGTTTTAAGAAAGAATTTAAGTGGGTTTCATTAATCATTTGAGATGAATCCACATATAAATGTGTTCTACTCCATTAGTAGATTAAAATCAAGTATTAGGAAACTCAAATCCATAGGGTAATGAATGAGAAATTTACTCCAAAAGATCACTCATTGAAGATGATAAATAAATGCTTGTGGGAAGTGAGAAGTCCCACATCGATTGAGAATTAAAAATTAGATGAGTATATATATAATTAGATTGCTCTTGGGTTTGGGCCCCCCCCCCACTTTTGTGGAGGGGAGAAGACGGGTTCACCACACGCGCGGCGTAGCCGCCCCGACCCGGGTCAGGGTCGGGGGTTATATATCTTTTTTGGATAAAAGTTTCTTTAATTTTTGTTTTGCTTAGTTCCGATAAATTTATTTATTACCATTGGGTGAAACTGGGTCGTTTTCGTTTTGGGAACAGACACAATGCCGCAAGTGCCTAGTCACAGCACCACAACGCTGCATTGCTGTGAAGTCTAGCGCCGCAGCGCTGACTTACTGTCACGCCATTGTTCGTTCAAATTGAACCATGTCTTTTCGTCCATGCCTTTACATGTGTCCAGTCGTTCCAAAGGGTCATGTCCGGTCATGAAGGGTCAAATTAATCACGAGTGAAATGCAAAGTCGACCACTGAACTTTAGTGGTTTTTGGGTATTCAGCCCCTTTCTACCGGTCAACGCAAACTGAGCCCCTTTCTATTTAAAATTTTGGACTTTGAACCCCCAGGCGTCACATGTGCATTGACCTGATGACGTGGCACACATGGCAGATCTGACGTGGTATTTTATATTATAATTTTACACGTTTCTGCTGCTGACGTGGCGTATTTTGAATTTTTCCCAAAAAATTGCCTCCATATATTCGAACTCGCAACCTCTCATTTGGAACTTTGGTCATATGACCACACGAGCACCACGGGCCTAGCTGCTAATAACTTGCAAGGATTAATCTTTATATCAAAACATGAGATTTCCCTAAAAAAAATAAAGTAAAACTTGATATCAAGCGTATTTAACTTATTTACCCAAATCTTTTTCATTTAGGAAAAAAATGAATATTATTTTATGGCAATATATAAAACTACTCAACTTGTTTCTCCAAATCTTCTCATTCAGATAAAAAGTGAATATTATTTTATTTTATTTCTTACAAAATACGTACCCACAAAAACAAATCTAAGGCAAAAAGATTTATATTAAAAGTGTTTTAACTTATTTACCCAAATCTTTTTCATTCAGGAAAAAAAGTGAATAATATTCTACTTTAGTTCTTACAAAAGACCCACAAACACAATTAATTTAAGACAAAAATTTATATTGCGATAAAAATTAATATGTACATTTTTGTTGCGAGAAGACACCAATTAATAATTTATGTCAATTTATTTAATTTTTGGCTAATTAAAATTAGAAATTTCCATTTTTGAAAAGGGGTGTGTCTGATCATGATTCCATGAAATCATATGCCTCCATCATCATCCCTTCGCCCCCCACCCTTCCCTTTTCTAAAATCAACAATGCCTTTAATTCAGTACATCGATCGATCCTAAAAGGCTAAGCCTTATATATGTGCAGCAGCAAGCATGCAATGGAGTGAAAATTTAATTAGTATGAATAGAGTGGGCTTGCAAAAGTGAGACGGCAGAATACATACATACATACATACATACATACACAAAAAGCATATATGTTCCTTAAAACCTTAGAATCACCATATCTGTTCCTTGAATCCCCGCACATTAACCAGAGCAATTAAAAATAAAAATAAGAGTTTTAATCGTGTACTGTCCCTTCATTTTCTGGAAAATACACCAACTGGAAGAAAACCCTAGTTTTACCAAACACGATAGCAAAATTAAAACCCTCAAAAAGACACTGCCTTTATTTAATTCAAACTCCCAAACAAATGAAAACCCAAAAAAGAAAAATTTTGGAACACAATTTTTTTTCAGAACCAAAAAGAGTAACCTTGAAGAAAAAAATACCTAATTAACCAATTAAGACAAAAACCCATAAACCCACCTCTCTACCTTCAAATTCCAACCCATTTTCTCCAAAAGAAACTTCAATTCCCACATCAGGATTCTCAATCTGGTTCCTCTCTTGAATCTCATCATCTTTATCCACCCCCACCGCCTTCTCCCTCTCCAATTGACCACCATCTTCTACCTTCAAGCGATTCGACCCAGAATTTACAGAACCCACCCTCAACCTCAAATTCGCCCTTGAACTGGAATTAGGCCTAACTGATATTTGTTTCTGTCGTTTTGATTCGATCAAGATTGTGGTTTTTCAAGCCGGCGACTTCGGAGTTGTAGGAGCCAGCTAAAGCCACCGTGGATGGCGCGATTTCATGCGAGAGTTGGATGAGAGAGAGAAAGACAAAGAACGAAATGATCGACTGTCTGAAAATTTGAAGGATCTGTAAAGTATTTTAATTTTTTTTGGGGAAATCTCATGTTTTGATATAAAGATTAATCCTTGCAAGTTATTAGCAAAGTTTCAAATGAGAGGTTACGAGTTCGAATCTATGGAGAGATTTTCTTGGGAAAGATTCAAAATACACCACGTCAGTAGCGGACACGTGTAAAATTTTAAAATAAAATACCACGTCAGATCTGCCACGTGCGCCACATCATCAGGTCAACGCGCATGTGGCGCCTGGGGTTCAAAGTCAAAATTTTTGAATAGAAAATGACTCAGTTTGCGTTGACCGGAAGAAAGGGGCTCAATACTCAAAAACCACTAAAGTTCAGTGGTCGAATTTGCATTTAACCCCATTAATCACCTATAAATATCCTGCATAGTCAATCATTCGATCATCCAAAATTTTCATCAATCAAGTCGTATTCAGAGTTCAGAGCATTCATTAGTTCGTTATGTGTACTATTTGTAGTGTTGCTATAGTACACGTTGTCATTGTATCCTGAGAGACAAATGCTAAAACTCTAAGCACCAAAGGAGGGCATAATTGTCTTAAGAACATAGTACGAAGTACTAGACTTGTATTTCTGGTCCTTTATAGAGAAAATATATCATAGATATTTGTAATCCATCATTTATTGACATACTACAATCATTTTTTACATATTCTGCATTTACTTCAATTTATCAAAATTGCTTTCTGATTTATATCAGATTGGAATATAAATTTTCCTAACAAATTTCACTACTGGATCCTGGCTATAGGCAATTTTGACAACCAGGGCAGCCCTATGCACGAAAATGTTCAGCAGAAGGAACAACTAATTTAAGTGAATTGCAAGTTTCTTGGAAAAGGCCTCCAGAGAAGATATTTACCAGTTGAAGTTTCTTCATATGATTTAATTTTTCCAAATATGTCGTCCAAGGATTGCAACTCGTGAGTTGTTATCAGAGCATTGTTCTTTCTGCATATTTGCTGCATAATATATTCTATATGAAGCTATCACAACTCAAAATCGGCTTCTCGTGACTTTGTTATGAGCATGAGGGGTCCCAGCTAGTTGTAGATAATTAGGAAAGAAAGATAGTTCAGAATCATAGCTTGGAGGAGGAGAAAGGGAAGTAAGTGGAAGAATGGAGGCAAGGAAGAGAGATGTAAAAGCGTCGCAAATGTGAGCTCTCAAATTTTGATTATCATAAAGCTTACTTGCTAATTATATGATCTCATCTATATAGAGAGGACCTAGATTAGGTTTACAATGGCATTGCTACTAACATGAACATGAGCTTATCCTAGGCCTATTCTTAACTGCTTTCACATGGGCTGAGCTAAGTCTAGAAACTACTTTACTAACTAATTACCTATTATATCCCTGGCTTTACAGACTTCTTGTGTGATTTCAGGCATCTTGATCATTATTGCTTAAAACAGCTGTCTAGGACAAGTGAAAAAAATTGTACTCATAAAAGAAAAGAATCAGCAGGTGTATCTTCTAAATTGCTAATCCTGATGCAAACTAAATCAATAATCAGGAAATGACAGAAACATTAATGCTTGTTCACGTAGAAATATAAAAGGTCATTTGGGCTGATATCCAACTTTTATGATGTTCTCTCAGTTCAAATTTTAATGCCAAAGGGTATACACTAGATATATTTCCCCAAGTGTTAAAAGCCACATGCAAACCAAATACAAAGAACTCCTTATACACTAGATATATTTCCCCAAGTGTTAAAAGCCACATGCAAACCAAATACAAAGAACTCCTTATACAATATAAAGTAATATGTTAGGACAATATATGATGCGATAAACAATGTATTGGGTACCTTATAAGTTATAAATCAGGAGGAAGAGAACATGATGAGCCATGGTATATGTGAGATATATATATATATATATATATATGTATACCCCAAAAATAAAGGTGTTCAACGAACGCAACTCACCTATGACCAACAGAATAAAGTGGAAGGTCAGCAAGTTCAGCAGCAGCTAGGCCGGTGTCAGGCAATCCAGATGTTAAGATTACATCAAAGCAGGTATGAAACCTCTCATAAATTTCTCTTGCAGCCTGAGAGTGATCAAATGTCACATTATACGGCACAGAAATAATAAGATAGCCTTCATTAGCCAGAAGCCCAAGCAGATAGCTGCAAGTACAGAGGACATCAGACATAACCCAGGTAAAAAAAAAATTAGTTCAAATGCACAAGTTCTTGTTGTGATAAAATATAACATTGTCTGACCAAATAAAATTTGGAGCCAAAGTTGGCTACAATGTTTTAAAAATTGTTAGGCAGACCTAGGCGGCAGATGGAATGCCTAGCGCCTAGGCCGCTAGGTGGTGCCTAGGCGTTTTCCTAATTCTAGGTGGACTAGGCGTTTCCTTAAGCGGTTTCATTTACTTATTTTTCTATTGTACATACATGTCATACTATACAAAGCATATAGTAGATGTAATTTTTTTAAATATAATATGAAATATCATTCATAAAAATAAAAAAATAAAACAATCTTTTTAAGTTAAACAAATTCATTTTAAGTATTGTAGAGCTTTAAAGTAAAAGTATGATTTTACATAGGTGGGGGCCTAAGTGCTCAGTCAAATCAAGGTGGTAGAGGACCGCTTAGCGCCTAGGCGGGATTAACCAGACCTAGGCGAGGATTTTTAAAACACTGACGGAAGGGAATCCCAACCTTGGTATCTCTAGCAAACTAACCATAGTGGGTATAATGTGATCTTTTAGAAACAACTTTTGATAAAAAGCAAAGAAGCTGGGCTTCAAGAGAATGAGAAACTATCTAAAAGTTGGAGCTAGATGAACCTTTCGAAAAAGATGAAATTATTTGAAGAGAAGTGGCTATAAAGGGCATGTTTATCTAACTATATTAGGAGGATGAAACGAAATGCTGCCCCAAAGTGACATTCTGATTCCAAGTTGGATCCTTAATGTGTGTTACGCATCCAACAAGCATTCAAGCACACTAGGCTCATATCAGTGGACTGGATCTACGGACACTAACCCAAAGATGTAGCACAACGGAAGAGAAGAGAAGAAATTCTTCCCTTGGAAGTAAGGGGATTTGGAAAATGAATAAGCACCCTTCTTTATGAGTGGGGTTGGAAAAAGTGAAACCACTCAGGTAAGGGAGTATAGAGAGATCAGCTAGGTAAGCCAGATAAGTTTCAAGTGATTCACGTATGATTTCTATTACATGGTGAATACCTTTATAAAAGTAAAAACTAGAACATCAAGTAAGTACAGTATGAAAGAAACAATATTCTGCAATTACAAGAAGGCGTATGATAGGACTGGAGACTTTGTGTGCCTGCAGATCTAGACTCTGGATTAAATTTTGATGTGAATTTGAGCAGTAAATTGGACTTCAGACATAGTTAATAGCCTGGGGTGGATCCGGCCCCTTGGTTCAATGGGGTCAAATTTGAAAAAAAATTTCTCAATAAATAATAAAAATATAATACAATAAATCACAAAATTAAATAATGCTCATATATTGTTTACAATAATATTTTTCGAGACTCCATAATTTGAAATTGTTGCATGATAGTCTCATTTGCAATAGCTACATAAATAACATGTTCAATAATATAAGTTACTAAACAATCATTCGTCCATTCATCTTTGAATTTTTATTTTTTTTCATGAGTCGACGTTGTTGCAAAAATATCATGATAGCCTCATTTTAAACAATTGCAAAAATTCACAAACAATTACTAAATTTGTGAAATTATAAAAAAGAAAAATTACAATATGCTTTAAAGATTTTTTTTCTAATGAGTTAACGTTGTGACTAGATGACTAAAAAAAATAGTAAAATGTGTACAAATTTGAGACATTCATTTATTTTTTAGGTAAACACTTTATATAGAGAGTGGAGAGAGGAGGGCAAATTGATCCCCAAAAATTTAGTGGGGTCAATTGACCCCTCTGTCCTAAGGTGGATCCGCCACTGTTAATAGCATTAGATTTGTGAAGCAACAAATGTTGACTCTTGATTCATGAAATTTTGATTTGATCATGAAGTTCAATTACTAATTTCCATCATTCTCCCCTGAAGAAAAAGAATTCTCCAAAGTGAAAGTTGATGTATCGGTCTAATAGAGCTAGTCAAAGCAACGAAACTCATCCTTAGCAATCTATGTTGCATCATACTCTGGGTGATCTTTCCATGGGGCGATGTGATGATCTCATCAGTGAGCAGATCTTTGATTTGTTCGTCTTAAAGCTGGGGTGATACAGGAACAACTAGAACGGGAGTGAAAATAGAAGCACTAGTAGCTCTTCCTGTAGAAACACACAGAGATAAAGTGGGAGGCTCAAAAGTACTTTGGTAAGGGAACAAGTCCACCACATTGAAAATTGGACGAATACTATATCACCTTATAAATGAATTAAATAAGTATTAGGACTCAATTTACAAAGGATGTGACATGGTCCAATTGCTCAATCCTGTACTTTTTGAAGGCATGTTTAGGACCCCTTTTGGACACAAATGATCTATAACATAATCCCCTTAGCAAGTTTATAATCATCATTATTTAATGCAATTTGGCGTCTAACATTAGCATTGACATCATGATTATGTTGAGTAAAAGAAGGACGAGAATTAGGTGATAATCATACAAGTTCAATGGGCTGGTGAGGGGTAAAACTATGAACATACCCAAAAGGAATCTTGTCAGGGACCAATTAACTGAGCTATTATAGGAAAATTACGCATTAGATAACAACAATACCCAATTTCCCCTATGCTCACCTACTTGACATGTAAGCAACGTACCCAAGCTACAATTAACAACATCAATTTGTCCATAAGTGGCGATGGACTGCTGAGGTCCATAAAAATGTCCAAACTGTCTTCCAAAAGTAATTAACGAACTTGAGATCCCTATTAGACACAATGGAATTAGGTAGTCTGAAGCGTCGAACAACAATAAAAAATTCAATTACTAATTCATGAATTTTTTACAGCTTGAACTATTAGACAATAGTAATTAACAAACTTGAGATCCCTATTAGACACAATGGAATTAGGTAGTATGTAGAAAAAAGGAAAACATTCCAATCTGTTAGCAGAACTAACAACCAAATTACAGCTTATAATACAATAAAGCTTATTATTTACTTTAGCAGGAAGCCAAATTAAATAAACAACTAAAGCTGAAAATAATTAGTCACCTAAATGTATAAATATTCATATAAATGTTAAATATATATAATTTTATACGTATAAAATTTACATTGTTAACGACTTGTCGACTTGTGAACGACTAGTCGGGCGCCTTGTCGATTAAGCGCTTAAGCTTCCGGCCGTCGCTTTGTCTCTACTTGGCGCCTTGATAACTAAGGTCTTGCCCTAGATAAAATTCATACGGGTATCTTTCCATGGTGTGTGTAGGATTGGTAGAGTGGTGTACAATCCAGTGTTCCTCTTATAAACTTTGCTAACTGACATGTTCGACACTGAGGTGCAACTCAAGTAACATCCTTTTTCAATGATGGCCAATAAAATCCATCTTTAACAATAGCAATGGTCTTATCTCTACCAAAGCAATCTCCTAATCAGCTAACATGTAATTCCCATATTAGGAAATCTCGTACTGATGTACGAGACGTTTCTCCCAGTTTCAGAAGATGTTTAGTCCCACTCCATATGGTTGATTATTTTTACATAGTATGGTGTGATGTGTGCCAATGGACGTTGCTTATATACTACTTGGTCGCTCATGGCTGGTATGACCTAGATGTTACCCGTTATGGAAAGACAGACACTTGCACTTTCAAACACAAAGGCAAGACCATACAGTTCTCTTAGATTCTTCCTAATGTCACATCTCATAGTAAGTTTGTCAAATCTAGGCATATACTCTATGACAATAGTGGCATCTGCCTTAAGTTCATATATTGCCCATGGATTTGCTTCATATGAAAGGTAGGGAGATACTTCTCCTTCAACCAACAATAGAAATTAGTAATTGAACTTCATGATCAAATAAAAAATTCATGAATTAAGAGTGAAAATTTGTTGCTTATAATTCTAATAGCTGCTATTAGCTATGTCATAAGACCAATTTTACTATGGAAGCCCAGATTTGCGGCTAAACAATTTCACAACTAACTTTCTCATTAGTCCGGATTTGCTTCTAAACAAAGTTGCTCGTGCTGCCATCTATCGTCATGTTGTCTTTCCGTAAGCTGCTCTGTAATTGCAAAATCTTGTTTCTTTTAAACTTAATTGACATTCTAGTTTTTACCTACATAACGGTATTAACCCTGTAATAAAAATCAGAATTTAACTAATTAGAACTTATCTTGCTCACCTAACAAATCTCTCTATCATCCCTTTAAGAAGGGTGCTTCTTCACATTCCACTCCCCCTTCAAATAGGGTTTCTTTTCTTCTCTTCCGCAACATATTCTATTGACCTCTTTCGTCTCAAATATAACTATAGGATTTAAATCCAGCATCTAGGTAGTGCACTCATTGGTAAGCCCTAACTGTTATGAACCCAACACTCATCCAACCCAAAACCACAATGCCCGCTAAGCTCATATACTATCTCAAGATTTACTATTTTTCAGATGTGGAATTGTAGTACGTATTTTAATTCATAACATTATGTTGTTGAGTGTGATGCCCTTTATCTAAAAAGGAATGGCTTAAAATAAAATAACCAGAGAACTTGATGGCATTCCAAACACTCTCAAAATGGGCCTATAAAGAAATTGAATGACTTGTAAGTTGGCTTATAAGTAGCTTTTTACTGTTTGAGTGATCGAATGTGACAATTTTTGAATTTATAAATTGACTTATAAGTAGTTTATGAGAAATACCATTTTTTACTCCTCAACAAATGACTAATAAGTCATTTTTAAATAAGTAGGTTTAACCAAACTCTTTTGCCCTCATCTTACTAATTTCTACAACTTTTTTTAACTTATAAGTCATTTTAACTAAACATCTACCCAACTTGTTTTAACTTAATTTTTGATTCATAAGTGAAAGTAGCGCTAAATACTTTTATTTATAAGTCAGATCTTAAATTAAATTTTAACTTATAGGTTGTTTTAAAATAAGTCATTGCTGAACCGGCCCCTGAAAGCCATAAACAAGAAATCAAGTTCTAACCTGTAACTGACTTCAGGAACTGCACCAATAAAAGCCCCGCCGAGGAATTGTATAATTGCCTTCGGCTTCTTTCCTTTAGGTGGAGGAATGACCAAACAAGAGCCTACCCTTTTGTATATCCGATTGAAATTGTCCTTCGTCGTATATTTCTCTCTCCCAAAATACCCATTTGAAACCATCCGGACAGAGGGACTCGCCGCAACCCTAGTTCTTTTGCTATGTTTCCAGCGCCGTTGATGTTTCTCAAACTTTCGAGATGGGTAAACTAGAGCATCTGGGCAATTACCTGATTTCGGGGTTTCACATTTTATAGGAGAAAATCGAGTAGAGGAGGTAGAAATATCCACCAAACCGCAAGATCTGCTCACTAACGCCCGCACCATTGTTGTGCAATGGCTGGTTCTTGTGTCAGTAGTAGGAGATAAACTATAAGATGGAGCTGTTAAAGGCTCGAAAGGCGGTATAAAGTTGTACGACTGTTGTGGGCAAAACGTGGCTTCATGTTCTGATTCAATTATTATCTTTTTTTCTAATTGTAACTTACAAAGACAAGTTGAAATTTTATTTTTCGGCCCAATTTTGAAAGGCTCACTCTGAGGTAAGATGTGTGATTCATAATTATAATCGGACCGGACCGGACATTGTATCAGCTGATGTACTTGTTCAATAGTTTATTGGTTCAATCAGCTGAATCGGTAGTTGAACCGGTTGAGTTGTAATTTTTATATAATAAATAGTAATATGTGTCGACGTCGGGATTTTTATTTGTCCTTTTTCATTACTTTTTTTTTGTGTTCTCATTTTAGGTGAAATTTATTTGAAAAAACAAGTGAAAAAGGTCTGACATGTGTAATGTCGACGATTGGACTATAAGAGTTGCCAGTTGATTTTTTAACTGGTTGTACCAACACAACCACGAAAAGGTTTGCACATTGACCCAGTGATGTGACATTGCTAAACGGGTCGGTAAAAATGAGATTCAATTAGGGTCCGGGGACTTACTTATGCGAAAGGAAGGTATTAGGCACCCTCCGACACCCGTGTTGCCACGATGACTGTCACTTTTCAAGAAATTATTATATGAATGTGTGTGTGTGTGTGTGTCTGGATCAATGTGCTTTTATTTGGAAGTAGTGTGAGGCCACGTTCGCACCTATATACACAGGATTTGAATTTATATAAAAATTCAGTTTTTAACAAGATATGACAGTGATATTTTAAAAGAGATTTTTCAAACCCAGTGCTCAATAGTAATTGAGACCTTTTACACTCCTATTTTATTCATTATTCGGCTTGGTTGATTTTATTTTACAGATGCGAGGCATCTATATGAAAATAATATACAAAAAGGTGTTGAATTCCTCGTGAGTATGAGAACCATCTGAGAAAATCTAAACATCATAGATAAATTTACAAGCTGCTTACAGCTGAAAAGGTCCATCACGGGAACCGAATCTAGATTCAGTAGACTGAATCTGTGATCACATGATTCCTAGGCTCACATGATGCCGCAGTTGATATAAACGCAGTAAGCAGGTATATATATAAAAGCTATATATATATATATATATATATATATATATATATATATATATATATATATATATACAGACATGATCACCAACCACCTCCATGGAGGATCAGAAATGTAAATAAAGATGTAAAAGCTATATACCGCCACGGAGAAAACTCTAAGCGGGACGAAATGTACAGAAAGTAGTAAAAACGGTCAACCACCACGAAGTAAACTCTAGGTGAGACGAAATGTAAATATATATAAAATTCAGGCTCATCGAAAAAAATTCGACACACAGTTCATATATATATATATATATGAAAGCAAATAAACGCTCCGGATATAAAATTCAGGCTTATCGAACAGAGTCCAATAACAGTTAAAATATATAAATATATAAATATATATAAATATAATATATATATATATATATATATATATATATATATATATATATATTAAAGCAGTAAACGCTCTAGACCGAAGTCTAGGCTCATCGAACAGAGTTCGACATGCAGTTCATATATATAAATGTATATATATACAAAAGCAAGTAAACGCTCCAGACCGAAGTCTAGGCTCAATCGAGACATAACTCGATAATGTTAGTCCATATATATATATATATATATATATAAATATATATGTATATACAAATTGAAATAAAATCACGGACCGAAGTCCGGGCAAACACACGCAACACGACTCTCAAACGTAAAGAAGGGTGTGTGCAAGTGTGAAGAGAAAGGCTTGAAAATATGTAAGAAGGCTTACAGTGGGCTGCCAAAAAAGATTTCAATAACTTTAAAGTAGATAAACACTGGCTTTCGCCGGTACAGAAATAGCTATATGTGAGCTCACAAGTGTTTAAAATGAGAAAGTACTCAGTTTGGGGTGTGTATGGAGCAAATTGGACAGGGCTTCCTTGCCTTTTCTCCTCTTAAAATGGCCACCCCAAGCCCTCTATTTATAGAGGGTGGCTGCAGGTGTACCAGAGGCTACCCGGAGTGCCCCGGGCTTCGCGGGTCCCGCCGTCTCGAAGTACGTGCACGTAGATAACGTGATGTCCGCTCGAACTTTCAGAATTACAATCCGGGCATCTGACTGAGGTATATAGGACCTATTTCGGATCGTCGTTGTCGAGAGTTATGTAGTGACATGGGATTAGAGGTTGTACGAAGTCATGAAGATGAGACGATGCCCTCCGGTCTTCAGCTTCAAATTCTATCCATTGTTATGCATAATAGTCACTCGGGATTGGTTTTCTTTGGCTCTTGTAGGACATTTTTGTGTAGAAATGTATGTTTGAAATGTTGAAACGGCGTGATGTGGCGTCATGGTGGCAAGATGACGACTTTGCCCCTCACCGGGGTTATCTCCGATTTGGGCTGATAAAGCAGACGTTGCTCAGGGTTATCGCTGAGATTGGACTGCTGCAAATGTTGAAGGTCCTCAGTGTTATCTCTGAGGTGTGCTTGTCTTGTACTGAGTGCCTCGGTGTGAGCGCCGAGGTTGAAGCTGATGGCATTCATTTGAAATAAAATATTTTTGGGGTTATCTCCAGAACTACCACTGCCTTCCTTGGGGTTATCTCCAAGGTTGGAATCTGTTATTCCCAGTGTTGGGACTGAGACGAAACATCTCGGGGTTATCTCCGGGATGAAATCGGTCTTCTCCAGTTTGTGTTCTGATATTGGATCTGCATGCCTGGGGGTTATCTCCGAGGTTGGAATTGTTACTCTCGGTGTGTGTTCTAGGGTTGAGCTGTTACTCCCAGTGTGTGTTCTGGGGTTGAGCTGTTCCTCCCGGTGGTATCCGGAATGGATATAAACTGTCTTTCAGGGTTTTCTCTTGAAAGACAAATCTGCGCTCTTGTGATGTCAGTAACAGATATGCAGAAAATTTCGAATGTCTACAATATGAAGTATAAGATCATAGGTAAAAAAAAACATAAATTTGTACTAAAAAAATCATGTAGAATCAAACTAATTAGCGATTAATATATATTATTAATTTGTACCTATACTCAACTTTTTACTATTGGTTGCGTGCTTCTTAGGAGATCTCCTTTTTGATAATGAAGGCTGAGAATAGGTGTAAGACCCCAACTTTTATGAATAAAGATTAATTTCTCTCGAAATATATTTTTGAATGTTATGGTGTGGATATAATATAATGTTATAGTTGTGGGTAATATTTTCAAATTTTACAAAGTAAACAAGTGGTTATATAATATATGATTGGTCGAGAAATATTCGTTTTAACAGGGAATATTCGTACGACGACACAATCATTGGTGGACCCCACAACGGAAGTATTGTCGTAGTAAGAAAACGACAGAATTATCTTTTTATAAAAATAACGATGGAAGTTTTACCGTTAAAACTGTTGAACTACTCGATAGTAAAAGTACAGTAATACACGTGGTTGAATAGTAGCACACGGTATTGATTATTGATGCTTACGTGAGAAGTCACTCAGTAATACTCAATTATTGTTACAGCAATTGCTGCATCATATCTCTCATATTATTGATTCGATTATTGTCACGGTATCATCTGCATAATATGTTATATTATTAAATCAATAATTGAGGCGACAAAGTTATTCATATTATTAAATTACAATATTTACAATGTCTAGAAGTTCTGTCAAGGAGAGGTTTGGTCACTTAATTGCGCGCCAGTAGGGAAAAATCTTTATTGAAAAGCCCCATCTTTCCTGGGAACGACCTGGTTGTTAAATATTGTGAGTTATAATATTAATAATGAATAAGTTCGTGTTGATTAAAGATGAATTTGATAGTTCTATTGTGTTTAAATTATTTGTGTTAGTGGAAATCGATATTTATTTTGATAATAATTGATGTCTAGAGGTTATATTGTTCAATCGGGTATTCGGAGCACTTTTCGTGTCGGAGTACTATTCACGAGTTACTATTCACGAGTTACTATTCACAGGGTACTATTCACCCGAAAAATATATTTTTTTTCGGTCCAAATCATTTTTGGGTACAATATTATTCCATAAGGAGATGTGCTAATTTTTAAGACCTTTGGTTGAAATTATAATAGTAATTCAATATGGATCGTTGATTTAAAGTTTTAATAGTAACTTGTCCCTTCAGTTTTCCAAGAGTTATTTGTTCCTTCAGTTTTTCAAGAGTTATTTGTCCCTTCAGTTTTCCAAGAGTTATTTGTCCGTTCAGTTTTTCAAGAGTTATTTGTCCCTTCAGTTTTTCAAGAGTTATTTGTCTCTTCGGTGTTTCAAGAGTTAATTGCCCCTTCGTAAATAGTAGTTGTCTCTTCAATATTACCAAGAGTCATTTTGACCCTTCGTTAAGACCAAGAGCCACTTTCAGTTCTTCTATAAATAGAAGCTCATTCCTTCATTAATTCTTACGAATTCACTGAAACTTTAGAGAGAGAAACTATAGAGAGAAAGAAGAAAAGTATTCTGCTACTTCACTTTTCCAATATCCAGTTTCTTCTAAGGTAAGGGATATTATTTGTTGTACTCGTAAGGGGTATTATTTTTTTAGTATTCATGAAGAAAGCTTCTGATATTCCATCCTTTATTATTATGTTGGAATAACCTGTCTATGCGAAGTACCGCATACATGGTGAAATTCTTCTATTATTCCATTCTTTATTATTATGTTGGAATAACCTGTTTATGCGAAGTACCGCATACATGGTAAAATTATTCTGTTATTCCATTCTTTATTATTCTATTGGAATAACCTATCTTTGCGGTCTATCGCATGCCTGGTGAATTCTGTTGATATGCTATTCTTTATTATTCTGTTAGAATATCTTGTTTATGCGTTTACGCCGGACCTGGTTCCATTATTTATTATTCTGTCGGAATATCCTGTCTGTGCGTTACGCATGACCTGGTTCAATTATTTATTATTCTATTGGGAATAACCTGTCTGTGCAGTCTATCGCACGCATGATGAATCCTTCTGTTATTCCATTCTTTATTATTCTGTTGGAATAACATGTCTATGTGGATTACCACATGCATGGTGAATGATCCTTTGTATTCATTCGTTATTAAATTGTGGAAATGATCTGTATACATGGATTACCGCATGGCGGGTGAAAATCCATTTGCAGTTTCATACATTCTATTATACTTAGTTGGTTAAAGTTTTGGCTTCTATATTCCTTGAAATTAGTAGAATATTCTGGATATTTACGCTTTATCTAGTATCTTTTCGTGGAAATATTCTTTTGAGCATTCTTGAATTTTACTCCACAAAGCAGTATCATGTTGACAATTTGGACGTTATTGAGTTCAGGATAAATTAACATATTAATCTTTAAAATTTATTCTTGAACTTGTTTTATTGAATTATTATGTCATTGTCATCATCCTCATGCTTATATTGTAATGAAAGTCATCTTTGGCTTACGTGCATAGATGGACTTAGTATGATTATGACCAGGGATCATTCGGTATAATCATGACCTGTAATGTTATAAATGATGTGGTAAAAGTCCTCAGTGGCCTGTAATGCATTGATGGACAGTTTTTGGTATGATTATGACCAGGGATTATTCGGTATAGTCATGACCGTTGATGGTTTAATGAATATCCTTGACCCGTAATACAGGGATGATTAGATGATGTGGTTTATTTATTAAGCTGAGTCTCAACGATAAAAATTGATGAAAACATTTTAAATCATAGAAGATAGTAGATATCATGCTCTGCTTGACTCTTCTAATGGATTGCTTATTCCGCTGCAGTTAAACTTGATGTCTATTGTATTTTATCAGTTTAACATTGTTAAAGACTATTGATAATTTATTCTGCATTATCTTAGTCATAATATTTCTTACTGGCTAGTTGAGCTCACCCTTTCTTCCACTGTTCTATTCAGGAAATGAGAATATAGCTGGGACGAGTCGGGGAAATGAGTGACGGTCCAGATAATAGCATTAGTAGTTCTCACTATTCTGTTAAATAGTGTGACAATAAATGTAATGAGGACTCCTTTGAGTGTGAATATTGTCTAGATGACAATATTCCTATTAAAACTCTCAGTTTATGTATTGTCGTATATTACATGACAGTTGTATAATTAAGTTGTATTTATATTCTTTACCATGTATTTGGCGACTCAAGATGGGTGATGTATACCTATTTTGGGGGCGTCACAATAGGGGTGCTCATCGGTAAAAAATCGAATCGGTACCGAAAATACCGAACCGGTACCCATCCAAAATTACCGAAAAAGTAAGAACCAAAACCGGTACCGAATTACCGATTTCGGTACCGGTTCGATACAAAATCGGTACCCATTTTTTAGGTTCGATTTTCGATTATACTGCATGGTAATATATATAATTATTAATAATAATTAAATAATAATTTTTATATATTAATATTTTTTTAAAAAACTAAGAAATCATTAACTATTAATAATAATTAATATATAAAATAAAACTACAAAACATTATTAATATATATAAAAAAATTAATAAAACTACTATTATATAGAAATTATTAATATATAAAAAAATTATTTAATATATAAAATTACAAAACATTAAATATTAATTATTAAATTATTAAATTTTGTTATTTTCGGTATTTTGATTTTTACCAAATTCAAAAAAGTCATTACCGCTATCGGTACCGAAAAGTGTTAAAATACCAAAAAATCGGTACCGAAAAAATCGGTATCGAAAAAAATCGGTACAGCCGGTACCGGTAAAAATCTAAAAAAATCAAAAATTTTGAGCACACCTAGCTGAGAAGATGATGTCGTACTTGATGACTTTAGTGGCTAAGAGATGAAGTTTCGTGTAAGAAAGACTAAACCTCTTAGTGGTCAAAGGCGGAGCTTGGATTATGATTTGGGGTGGGCTAGAAAAAAATTTCGTGACGTTCACTACATATGTAAGATCCCAATTTTTTATGAATAAAGATTTAATTTTTTGAATTATTATTTTGAATAATAAGGTGTTCATTTGATATAATACTTTAGTTATTGGTGAAATGTGTAAATTTTGCAAAGTAAGCAAGTGATCATAAAATATTCGTTTAGTCGGGGAATATTCTTTTTATCGGAGAATATCCGTACGACGGCGCAATCATTGGTGGACCACATAACAGAATAACTGTCGGATATAGAAAGCGACAGAAATAGCATTTTTATAAAAAATAATAGCAAAACTTTTACTGTTAACTGTTGAAATACCCGGTGATAAAAAAGTACAGTAATACACGTGGTTGCACAGTAGCACACGATATTGCACAGTATTTTTGAATTATTGATTTTTACGTAAGAAGTCGCTCAGTTTCATTTAATAATTGCCACAGTAATTGTTGCATAGTATCTCATATTATTGATTCAATTATTGTCACAGTATCATCTACACAATATTTTATATTATTAAATCAATAATTGACACGACATAATTATTCATATTATTAGTTAGCATTATTGATAATGTCTAGAAAATTCTGTTGAGGAAAGAGGTTATGTTATCTAATTGCGCGCCAATGAGGATAAATTCTTAATGGAAAGGCCCCTCTTTCCTGGGAATGATCTGGTTGTTGATATTGTGAGCTTATAATATTAATTATTATATGGTGGATATTGGTTCAACTTTTATATAAATGAAGGAATTTTAGCATGAAATAATTATTGAAAGTTTGGCATATTTTTTTATGAAATCACAATTATTTCTCCTATAAAATATTAATTCAAATATATTATTATAATATATTATAATTGTTTAAATAATAATATTATTATTATAATATATATATATATATATATATATATATATATATATATATATATATATATATATATAAGCATGTGGTTAAGGGACGGAAGTAACCAAAATGTATTTGACTGCTTTAGCAGTGTAGCATTGTTTTGGGTTGGTGAGAATTTGCCTGCAAAGTGGTGTTACCTATGTGACGCCCCCATAATAGGTATACAACACCCATTCTGAGTCGCCAAATACATGGTACAGAAAGCAAACTACAACTTCAATAATACAATTGTCGTGCAAAATACGACAACACATACTGTGAGTTTAAATACAAATATTGTCTTCTAGACAATATCCACACTCAAATAAATCCTCATTACAAAAACACTATTTTACAGAAATAGTGAGGACTGCTAAAACATCTTTCTAGAACCATCACTCCATACCCCGATTAGATCTTGCTATGTTCTCACCTCCTGAGAAGAAAAATGGAACAAAAAGGAAAAGGGTGAGCTCAACTAGCCCAGTAAAGAATATTATGACTAAGATAATATACAACAAATTATCGTTAGTCTTCAACAGGGAAAAATCTGATAAAATATAATCGACAACAAGTTTTAGATCAACAACTGCAGCAGAAACAGCAAACCATTAGAAGAGTCAAGTAGAGAAAGAATTCTACTATCTTCTAAGATTTAAAAGTCCATCATCAATATTTTATCCCTGTAACATCAATTAATAATCATCTTTAACCAAATATTCATCTTTGCACTACAGGCCAAAGATATTCATTTGTATCATCAGTCGGTCATGTTCATCTCAACACCTGTTCATCTTTGCACTACAGGCCAAAGATATTCATCAAGTAATTATACATCTTTGCACTACAGGCCAAAGATATTCAGTAATATCATCATTTAGGACTGAGGATGATGAAAAATATCTTAAAGAGAACGAATCCAATGAGACAGAAGGACAAATGGTAGGGATTCGTATAACAGTTTATCCAAGATCAATAATACTTCATAATAATCAATTGTGAAGCAGAATTCAAAAATAAAGATCAAAACATGGATACAATCAAAGATAGTAACCATAATAGACATCTTGGACAAAAAGGGAAAATTTTATTTTTCGGTGAATAGTGCCGTATTCGTGAATAGTGCCGTATACGTGAATAGTGCCGTATACGTGAATAGTAACCCCCGACACAAAAAGTTCCAAATTTGATAAAAACTCATATCAATATTTTAGCATAATGATATTGAAGAAAATAATATCATTAAGAAGAAAATAATATCCCTTACCTCAAAATATCAGTACTTCTGGTCGGAATACCGGTATAAGGCTGAAAGAAACTTGCTCTGATGAATAGAAACTCTCAAAGTATCTAAATACTCACAAAATACACTCAATAATCTAGAGAGAGAAAGAGAGAAAACTTGTTTCTGGTGTGATTTTCAATTCTAACTTAGCCCTCTATTTATAGGAAAATTTTGGTAGGTTTGACCTGCAACCTGATGGCTTTACCTGCTACTATTCCCACCCACCACATTTGAAATATAATTCAGCACATTTCTTCACCAACCACAAGTGGGGCCCACCAATTCTAGAATTTTCCATCAAAATGATAAACTCCAAAAATTCAACAATTTCTGAACCAGTCATCTCGTAAAATTCGTAATAAATCATACGTTCATTTTTAACGGTTCAAAATTTGTGGACATATACTCAACTTATATATGTATAACATATCCAAAAATTACCACGATCCAACGGTCGGATTAAAAATTATAACCCCCGCAAACTATCTCAAAAACCCTGATTTTTAATACCTCCATTCCGACAAAAATACTGACAAAAACCTTAACATTAACTCCTTCATTTTTAACCACAAAAATATATCCCTCATTTATATCCACATAAAATAAATATTTCCTTATCATATGAATCAATAATTAATTATTCACAAATAATATTACAGAATCACATTTATGACAACCAGGCCGTTCCCAGGAAAGAGGGGGCTTTCCAATAAGGATTTCTCCTTACTGGCGCGCAATTAGATGACCAAACCTCTCCTTAGACAGAACTTTCTAGACATTGCCAATAATATTATCTAATAATATTATTCAAATAATATGAATTATTGATCTGATAATGGGAAATACTGTGCAGCAACAATTATTGAAACAACAATAATATAAAATATCAATGCAGCAATTATTGAACCAATAAAATAAAATATTGAACAGTAATCACTGTAACAATTATTGAGTAGTGCCTTCTTACGTACGAATCAATAATTCAACTATACTGTGCAATCCGTGTGCTACTATGCAACCACGCGTTATTACTGTATTTTTAACCACCGGGTATTTAAACAGTGTTAACGGTAACAACTACGCCATTTATTAATAAACAACTTATACTTGTCGTTTTCTTCATCCAATCGCTTTCCGTTATGGGGCCCACACAAGGCTGCGTCGTCGTACGAATATTCCCCGACAGCAAGAATATTCCACGACCAACCGAATATTCACCGACCAAAAATAAATATTTTATAACCACTTGCTTATTTTGCAAAATTTGCACATTTCACCCATAACCAAAGTATTATATCAAATTAACCCCTTATTATTCACAATAATATTTAGAGAAAATTTGATTTTATTCATTAATAAGTTGGGGTCTTACAACCTCCCCTCCTTATGAAATTTCGTCCTCGAAATTGACGTACGTACCTGATGTTTCAAAAAGGTGAGGATACCTCGCTTTCATTTCTGATTCCAACTCCCAGGTCATTTCTTCAATAGCATGGTTTCTCCACAAAACCTTAACTTGTGGTATAACCTTCGTGCGTAGGACATGCTCTTTCCTATCCAAGATCTTAACAGGTACCTCCTCGTACGTTAAATCTTCAGCTATCTCGTCTGGTTCTAACTCAATAATGTGGTTCGGGTCTTTAACATATTTACGAAGCATAGATATGTGAAAAACATTATGAACACGAGACATGCTTGGAGGTAATGCGAGTCTATATGCCACATTTCCTATTCGCTCAAGAATCTCAAATGGACCAACAAATCTTGGATTGAGCTTTCCTCTCTTCCCAAATCTTGTAACTCCCTTCCATGGTGCAACACGTAACAATACATGATCCCCAATATTAAATTCCACGTCCTTCCGATGAAGATCCGCATAACTCTTTTGTCGATCCTGTGCCGTTTGTATACGTTGTCGAATCGTTTGGATCTTCTCTGTAGTAATGCGTACCAATTCTGGTCCCAACAATGTTGCTTCACCCACCTCGTCCCAGCATACTGGAGAACGACATTTTCTTCCATACAACGCCTCAAATGGAGCCATACCTATGCTCGCCTGATAACTGTTGTTGTAGGAGAATTCCACCAATGGTAGGTACTTATCCCAACTCCCTTTGAGATCTAAGACACAAAGTCTTAATAGATCTTCAAGAGTTTGAATAGTCCTCTCTGATTGTCCGTCCGTTTGAGGATGGTATGCTGAACTGAATCGTAAATCCGTGCCCATAGCTTTCTGCAAGCTAACCCAAAATCGTGAAGTGAATCTTGGGTCACGATCCGAAACTATGGATACTGGCATGCCATGCAATCTCACAATCTCGTTCACGTACATACTAGCAAGACGTTCAAGGGAATAAGTCTCACGTATCGGCAAGAAATGAGCGGACTTGGTTAATCTATCAACAATAACCCAAATCGCATCTATGCCTTGAGAAACCTTGGGAAGACCTGTAACAAAATCCATAGTAATGTGTTCCCACTTCCATTTTGGGATCTCAAGTGGTTGCAATGGACCCTTTGGCACTTGATGCTCCGCTTTTACACGTTGACAAGTTAAACACCTCGAGATAAACTCCGCGATCTCTCTTTTCATATTGCTCCACCAAAATGTATGTCGAAGATCGTGATACATTTTGGTACTCCCAGGATGGATTGCAAACGGTGTGTTGTGTGCCTCCATCATTATTCTATGCTTCAAGTCAAAATCGTTAGGAACACAAAGTCTGGAGTTGACTCGAAGTATTCCTTCTTCATCGATTCTTGCTTCTGGAATAGCACCTTCTTGCACTTTCTTCTTCATACGCATCAGCTCTATATCCGTAGCTTGAGCAGCTTTAACTTTATCGATTAAAGTCGGTTCTACTCGTATATTTGATATCATCATGTGGGTACTTGGAGCCTTCATCTCTATCTCCATCCTTTGCAAGTCATACAAAATGGGCCTTTGTGTTAAAAACATTGCACTCGTACCCGCATATGATCTTCTACTCAATGCGTCAGCTACTACGTTTGCTTTTCCAGGATGGTATTGGATGGTATGATCGTAATCTTTCAACAGCTCAAGCCAACGTCGTTGCCGCATGTTGAGTTCCTTTTGGGTGAAGAAATATTTGAGGCTTTTATGATCTGTATAGATCTCCACTTTCTCCCCATACAGGTAGTGTCTCCAGATCTTCAACGCAAAAACGACTGCTGCCAACTCCAAATCATGAGTAGGATAATTCCTCTCATATTCTTTGAGTTGTCGTGAGGCATAGGCTATGACTTTCCCATGTTGCATGAGAACACATCCTAACCCTTTGCCTGAAGCATCGCTGTAGATAACAAATCCATCCGAACCAGATGGTATTGTCAAAACAGGTGCCGAAATGAGTCTCCTCTTGAGTTCTTGGAAACTCTTCTCGCATTCCTCACTCCATACGAATTTTGTATCTTTCCGAGTCAGCTGAGTTAACGGAGTAGCGATTCGAGAAAATCCTTCCACAAATCTCCGATAATAACCAGCTAAGCCCAGAAAGCTACGTACTTCGGTTACCGACTTCGGTTGCTCCCAACTTTGTATGGCTTCAATCTTCGCCGGGTCGACAGATACTCCATGTTTTGACACCACGTGCCCAAGGAATGCTACTTCCTCAAGCCAGAACTCGCATTTCTTCAGTTTGGCATATAGCTTGTTTTCACGAAGCCTTTGCAGTACCAGCTTCAAATGGCGCTCATGATCTTCACGGCTTTTGGAATAGATGAGGATGTCATCAATAAAGACAACAACGAACTGATCCAAATATTCTTTGAATACACGGTTCATCATATCCATGAAGGCAGCAGGAGCATTAGTCAATCCAAAAGACATTACTAAGAATTCATAATGCCCGTACCGAGTTCTGAAGGCAGTCTTTGGAATATCCTCAGTTTTAATCTTCAGCTGATGATATCCAGAACGAAGATCGATCTTTGAAAAGAATTGTGCTCCTTGCAACTGGTCAAACAGGTCATCAATGCGAGGTAGCGGATACCTATTCTTGATAGTGACATGATTCAATTCTCGATAGTCAATACAAAGTCGCATACTCCCGTCTTTCTTCTTTACGAATAAAACAGGAGCACCCCAAGGAGACGTACTAGGACGAATAAAACCGATGTCCAACAACTCCTGTAGTTGGACTTTTAACTCCTGAAGTTCAATAGGAGCCATTCGATATGGGGTTTTAGAAATGGGCTTTGTACCGGGTTCAAGGTCAATAAAGAATTCAATTTCTCGTTCCGGGGGTAGACCGGGAAGTTCTTCAGGAAATACATCGGAAAATTCTCTAACAATAGAAATATTATTCAAATCTGACTTGTCTTTGTTCAAATCCATAACATGGGCTAAGAAAGCTTGACATCCGTTTTTCAATAAACGAATAGCTTTGTGGCTTGATATGACAGTGACTGATTTTAGTGGTTTAGTAGTTTGAATTCGTATGACAGGTTGGTTAGGAATATGAAAACTAACAACCTTACGAAAACAATCAATTTTAGCATGATGAGTGGTTAACCAATCAATTCCTAAAATCACATCAAAAGCAAGTATCTTTAAAGAGATAAGATCAACAGGTAATGTGATAGTGCCAACTTGGATCATGCAAGATTTATAAACTGTAGATGTAACGAAGGTTTCACCCAACGGAGTTTCAACAGATAAGTTAAAGTCCAATTTCTCCGGAGTCAAGTTTAAACGTTGAGCACAAGCAGGAGAGATAAAAGAATGGGTAGAACCGGTATCTAGTAAAGTATAAACTTCGCAAGAATTCAAGATTAGCTTACCCGTGATCACCTCGTTCGGGTTTCTCGCGTTTTGGCCAGTAACGACAAACGCCCTTCCAGGAACCGCTGATTTCGACTTATCCGGGATAACTTTTGGAGTCACCATCCCCGCTGAACTTGGTTTTGCTACAGAACACTCTCGAGCTATATGACCTTCCTTTCCACAGTTATAACATACCTTGGATTGTTGTGGGCAGTTTGGGCTGATATGTCCCTCTTTCCCACATTTGTAACATCTAACTGGCGGTCGTTCTCCTCCCCTAAAATTTGTTGTTGGTGCTGGTGCTGGTGCTGATGTCTTCCCGTCATTGTTGAATCTCCTCTTTCTGAAATTTCCACTTGACTCACCTCTCCTATTATCATGGCCACGATGACCACCCGAGTGGTTACCGCCTTTGTTCGTATTTTTCCCTCCTCGTTGGTTATCATCGCTCTGATGATTGCTGTCACCGGTATGACCCTGGTTGTGGTCCCTCGGTTGAGTATACTCATTATCTCTCTCTAATAATTGGGCCCTGTTGACAACGTCTGAATACAGAGAAAATTTATGAGAGATAAGGTATTGACGAATCTCAGGTTTTAAACCTCTCAGAAACATCCGCGTCATTCGTTCCTCATTTTCGACCAAATGAGGTGCAAACCTGGATAACTCTGCAAACTTCGCCTCGTACTGGGACACCGTCATGTTGTTTTGTTCCAGTCTAATAAACTCAACCTCCTTCATATGACGAATACTTTCAGGAAAGTACTTGTCATTGAACAGTTTTTGAAATGTTTCCCAGGACATGTTGAGTGCGTCAGGCTGGGTACGCTTCACAGACTCCCACCAGTAGTCTGCCTCACCGCGGAACATAAATGTGGCGAATGGAACCTTCTGTTCCTCCGTGCATCCCAAGACATCAAATATCTTGGTAATTTGCTTGACCCACGTTTCCGCCATGATCGGATCCGGCTTTCCCTTAAATTCTGGTGGTCCCAATTCTTTGAACTGCTTAGCTGTGACAAACCGCGCGTTGTTATCATTTCCACCCGTATTCTGCACACGAGTCTCCCTCGTCTGATTTTGCATGAACTGCAAAAAGCTCCTAAACATTCCATCATTCATCGTTTGCTCGGTAACGTTGTTTACAGGAGGAATATTGCCTTCCTGTTGCACGTTCCCCTGGGTAGTGATCAAAGGTGTCTCCACGGTCTGATTTACTCCATTATTAACGTTCTCAGCTGCCATTCTTAAATACTGCCATAAAACAAGGGTTAATAGTCATGTCATATATTATCCCTATACTCTGACCGACCAAATAAACACCAAATAAACTTAGTCAGGTCATACTAGCGAAGGAATTCCCCGTCTCTCCCCTCCTAGTTCTTGTCTCACATCTCAGCCAGGGATCATATCCCTAAGCTCTGATACCAACTGTGACGCCCCCAGAATAGGTATACAACACCCATTCTGAGTCGCCAAATACATGGTACAGAAAGCAAACTACAACTTCAATAATACAATTGTCGTGCAAAATACGACAACACATACTGTGAGTTTAAATACAAATATTGTCTTCTAGACAATATCCACACTCAAATAAATCCTCATTACAATTATTCAAACACTATTTTACAGAAATAGTGAGGACTGCTAATACATCTTTCTAGAACCATCACTCCATACCCCGACTAGATCCTGCTATGTTCTCACCTCCTGAGAAGAAAAATGGAACAAAAAGGAAAAGGGTGAGCTCAACTAGCCCAGTAAAGAATATTATGACTAAGATAATATACAACAAATTATCGTTAGTCTTCAACAGGGAAAAATCTGATAAAATATAATCGACAACAAGTTTTAGATCAACAACTGCAGCGGAAACAGCAAACCATTAGAAGAGTCAAGTAGAGAAAGAATTCTACTATCTTCTAAGATTTAAAAGTCCATCATCAATATTTTATCCCTGTAACATCAATTAATAATCATCTTTAACCAAATATTCATCTTTGCACTACAGGCCAAAGATATTCATTTGTATCATCAGTCGGTCATGTTCATCTCAACACCTGTTCATCTTTGCACTACAGGCCAAAGATATTCATCAAGTAATTATACATCTTTGCACTACAGGCCAAAGATATTCAGTAATATCATCATTTAGGACTGAGGATGATGAAAAATATCTTAAAGAGAACGAATCCAATGAGACAGAAGGACAAATAGTAGGGATTCGTATAACAGTTTATCCAAGATCAATAATACTTCATAATAATCAATTGTGAAGCAGAATTCAAAAATAAAGATCAAAACATGGATACAATCAAAGATAGTAACCATAATAGACATCTTGGACAAAAAGGGAAAATTTTATTTTTCGGTGAATAGTGCCGTATTCGTGAATAGTGCCGTATACGTGAATAGTGCCGTATACGTGAATAGTAACCCCCGACACAAAAAGTTCCAAATTTGATAAAAACTCATATCAATATTTCAGCATAATGATATTGAAGAAAATAATATCATTAAGAAGAAAATAATATCCCTTACCTCAAAATATCAGTACTTCTGGTCGGAATACCGGTATAAGGCTGAAAGAAACTTGCTCTGATGAATAGAAACTCTCAAAGTATCTAAATACTCACAAAATACACTCAATAATCTAGAGAGAGAAAGAGAGAAAACTTGTTTCTGGTGTGATTTTCAATTCTAACTTAGCCCTCTATTTATAGGAAAATTTTGGTAGGTTTGACCTGCAACCTGATGGCTTTACCTGCTACTATTCCCACCCACCACATTTGAAATATAATTCAGCACATTTCTTCACCAACCACAAGTGGGGCCCACCAATTCTAGAATTTTCCATCAAAATGATAAACTCCGAAAATTCAACAATTTCTGAACCAGTCATCTCGTAAAATTCGTAATAAATCATACGTTCATTTTTAACGGTTCAAAATTTGTGGACATATACTCAACTTATATATGTATAACATATCCAAAAATTACCACGATCCAACGGTCGGATTAAAAATTATAACCCCCGCAAACTATCTCAAAAACCCTGATTTTTAATACCTCCATTCCGACAAAAATACTGACAAAAACCTCAACATTAACTCCTTCATTTTTAACCACAAAAATATATCCCTCATTTATATCCACATAAAATAAATATTTCCTTATCATATGAATCAATAATTAATTATTCACAAATAATATTACAGAATCACATTTATGACAACCAGGCCGTTCCCAGGAAAGAGGGGGCTTTCCAATAAGGATTTCTCCTTACTGGCGCGCAATTAGATGACCAAACCTCTCCTTAGACAGAACTTTCTAGACATTGCCAATAATGTTATCTAATAATATTATTCAAATAATATGAATTATTGATCTGATAATGGGAAATACTGTGCAGTAACAATTATTGAAACAACAATAATATAAAATATCAATGCAGCAATTATTGAATCAATAAAATAAAATATTGAACAGTAATCACTGTAACAATTATTGAGTAGTGCCTTCTTACGTACGAATCAATAATTCAACTATACTGTGCAATCCGTGTGCTACTATGCAACCACGCGTTATTACTGTATTTTTAACCACCGGGTATTTAAACAGTGTTAACGGTAACAACTACGCCATTTATTAATAAACAACTTATACTTGTCGTTTTCTTCATCCAATCGCTTTCCGTTATGGGGCCCACACAAGGCTGCGTCGTCGTACGAATATTCCCCGACAGCAAGAATATTCCACGACCAACCGAATATTCACCGACCAAAAATAAATATTTTATAACCACTTGCTTATTTTGCAAAATTTGCACATTTCACCCATAACCAAAGTATTATATCAAATTAACCCCCTTATTATTCACAATAATATTTAGAGAAAATTTGATTTTATTCATTAATAAGTTGGGGTCTTACAGCCTAATTTTTATGGGCCCTCAATTATGAAGAATAAGTTGTTAGGCCATTGATCGGTGGAAGTTGGTTTCCTGCAAACTAGTTTTCAAAGAGTGGACCCCCAACATTGGAAAAATAAGGAATTATGCATAAGTTAGGCATGAAATATTAGGCTCAGCAGTTTGTTTTCTCTCCGAGGTTGCACTATAAAAGGAAGGTTACCCCTCCTTCCTCAACACGCCATTACAATATCAGAAATTCTTATCATATAGTATTGTAAGTATTTTTCTTGAGTATAAGGATACTTTGAGTATAGCTTTTTGTGTAAGATTTTCTCAGAATAATATTTGATATTCCAGTCAAATCCAGTTTCTACTAAGGTAAAGGATATTATTTTATTTCAATACTCGTAAGAAATATTATTTTCTTTCATACTCCATATTATGAAAGTGAAATTATTTTATTTCATATTCCTAAATTTAAACTTACTATGGTAAATATTGCTTCTATAATTCTTGAAATTAGTAGAAAATTCTTGAAATTTGCGCTTCATCTAGTATCGTTTCACAAAACTATTTTTCTGAACATTCTTATTAAGTTTTAATCTTTTTATGCTGGGATACTATTCATGAGGTACTATTCATGAAGTACTATTCACGGGGTACTATTCACCCGGGGTACTATTCACGACAAAAATTAATTTCTTTTCCGTCCAAATTATTTTTGATACATGAATATTATTCTTTAATTTTACTCCACAAAGCAGTTATCATGTTGACAATTTAGACATATTTGAACTCTGGATAAATTGAATTAGAATTCTCTAATATTTATCATTTATCTCGCTTGATTGAATCTTTATATCATTGTTATCATCCTCATGCTTATATTGGAAGTCATCTTTGGCCCGTAGTGCAAAGATGGACTGTTGATTAATATGACTATGACAAGAATTATGTATTGGTACAATCATAACCTTTAATGTTACAGATAAGGTTTATGGTAAAAGTCCTCTTTGGCCCGTAGTGCATAGATGGACAGGTGTTAAGCATGATCATGACCACTGGTGATACGAACGAATATCCTTGGTCTGTAGTGCATGGATAATTCGTTGATTTGAAATATTTATTGAATGATGTTACAGGGATAAAATATTTATGATGAACTTTTAAATCATAGAAAATAGTAGATATCATGCTCTACTTGACTCTTCTTATGGATTGTTGTTTCTGCTGCAGTTATTGATCTAAAACTTGTTGTCTATTGTATTCTATATATTTTCCCCTGTTGAGGACTAAGGATAATTTGTTCTACATTATCTTAGTCATAATATTTTTTACTGGGCTAGTTGAGCTCACCATTTTCCTTTTTGTTCCATTGTTCTTCTCAGGAAGTGAGAATATAGCTGGGACTAGTCGGGGTGTGGAGTGATGATTCAAGACAGTTATTATAGTAGTCCCCACTATTTTATAAAAATAGTGTATCAATAATTGTAATGAGAACTTTATTTGAGTTTGGATATTGTCTACAAGACAATATTTGTATTAAAACTCACATCACATGTGTTGCCGTATTTTGCACGACAATTGTATTAATGAAGTTTGTATTTGGTTTCTGTACCATGTATTTGGCGACTCAGAATGGGTTGTGTGGACATATTTTGGGGGCGCCACAGTTGGTATCAGCGCTTAGGGATATGATCTCTGATGGAGATCTGGGGTTAGAACTAGGAAGGGAGTGACGAGTAAATCCTTCGCTAGTGTGTCCTACCTAAGCTTATTTGTTATTTGTTATTGGTTAGTCAGAATATAGGATTAATATGTGGCATGTAAATTTCTTTATTTAACCCTTGTTTTGTGGTAGTATTTGAGAATGTCATCTGAAAATTTTGAGATGAGCAATGGAGCACATGCGACCATTGAGACACCGACAATCAACAACCATGATAATATGCATCAAGAGGGCAATAATCCTCCTGTAAATAATAACACCGACCAAATGATGAATGATGGGATGTTTAGGAGCTTTCTGCAATTCATGCAACACCAAACGAGAGAAGCTCCTGTTCAAAATGCAGGTGAAAACAATGGCAACTCACGGCTGGTCATTACTAAGCAATTCAAGGAGTTAGGATCGCTGGAGTTCTTGGGAAAGCCAGAACCACTCAAGGCAGAATCATGGATTAAGCAGATCACTAAGATATTTGATGTCTTGGGATGCACTGAAGAGCAAAAGGTTCCATTCGCCACCTTTATGTTGCACGGAGAGGCAGATTACTGGTGAGAATCCGTAAAACGTACTCATCTGTTCGCACTTCAGATGTCTTGGGAGAGGTTCCAAGAATTATTCAACGACAAGTACTTTCCAGAAAGTATTCATCACATGAAGGAGGTGGAATTTATCAAACTGAAGCAGAACAATATGACTGTATCGCAATACAAGGCAAAGTTTGCAGAGTTATCCCAGTTTGCATCTTATTTGGTAGATAACGAGGAGCGAATGACGCAAATATTTCTAAGAGGTTTGAAACCCGAAATTCGTCAACATCTTATCTCTCATAAACTTTGCTTGTATTTAGATGTAGTGAATAGGGCTCAATTATTGGAGCGGGATTATGAGTCAGCTCAACCAAAAGACAGCAACCGGCAGCACGATAATAGTCATACCAGTGGCAATAATCATCGAAACAGTGATAACCAACGTGCCAGAAATGGTAACCACTTCGGTGGTAATCATGGCCAAGATAATAGGAAAGGTGAGTTAAGTAGAAATTTCAAAAAGAGAAGATTCAACAATGATGGGAAGACGTCGGCAACAACACCAGCACCAACAACAAATTCTAGGGGATGAGAAAGACCGCCAGTTAGATGCTATAGATGTGAAGAGGAGGGACACATAAGTCCAAACTGTTCACAGCCTTCCAAGGTGTGTTTCAGTTGTGGAAAAGACGGTCATATAGCCCGATTTTGTTCGGTAGAGAAGACAAGTCCAGCTGGGCGGTAGCACCAAAGGCGACAACAGACAAAATAAAGTCGGTGGTTCAAGGGAGAGCGTTTGTCGTAAAATACTAAAAGGCAAGGAGCCCGAATGATGTTATTAAGGGTAAGCTAATTATAAACTCTTGCGAAGTCTATACCTTATTAGATACCGGTTCTACCCATTCTTTTATTTCTCCTGCTTGTGCTCAACGCTTGAACTTGACCACTGAGAAATTAGACTTTGACCTATCTGTTGAAACTCCGTTAGGAGAAACCTTCATTACATCCACTATTTATAAATCTTGCTTGATTCAAGTTTGCACCATCACATTACCTGTTGATCTTATCTCTTTAAAGATACTTGCATTTGATGTGATTTTAGGGATTGATTGATTAACTACTCATCATGCCAAAATTAATTATTTTTGTAAAATTGTTAGTTTTCATATTCCTAACCAACCTGTTATGCAAATTCAAGCAACCAAACCACTAAAGTCAATCACTGTCATATCAAGCCATAAAGACATTCGTTTATTGAAAAACAGATGTCAAGCTTTCTTAGCCCATATCATGGATTTAAATAAAAATACGTCAGATTTGAATGGTATTTCTGTTGTTAATGAATTTCCTGACGTATTTCCTGAAGAACTTCATGGCCTACCCCCAGAGCGTTATATTGAATTCTGTATTGACTTTGAACCCGGTACAAAACCCATTTCTAAAACCCCATATAGAATGGCTCCTATTGAACTTCAGGAGTTAAAAACTCAACTATATGAGTTGTTAGACATTGGTTTCATTCGTCCTACTACATCTCCTTGGGGTGCTCCTGTTTTATTCGTAAAGAAGAAAGATGGGAGTATGCGACTTTACATTGACTATCGGGAGTTGAACCATGTCACCATAAAAAATAGTTACCCATTACCTCGCATTGATGACCTGTTTGACCAGTTGCAAGGTGCTAAATATTTCTCAAAGATCGATCTTCGTTCTGGATATCATCAGTTAAAGATTAAAATTGAGGACATTCCAAAGACTGCTTTCAGAACTCGGTACAGGCATTACGAATTCTTAGTCATATCTTTTGGACTGACTAATGCTCCTGTGGCTTTCATGGATATGATGAACCGAGTATTCAAGGAATATTTGGATCATTTTGTGTTTGTTATTATTGATGGCATCCTCATCTATTCCAAAAGCCATAAAGATCATGAGCAACACTTGAAGCTGATACTCCAAAAGCTTCGTGAAACTAAGTTATGTGCCAAGTTGAAGAAATGCGAGTTCTGGCTTTAGGAAGTAGCATTCCTTGGGCACGTGGTATTGAAGTATGATCAGTGGACCCGACAAAGATTGAAGCAATACAAATTTGGAAACAACCTAAGTCCGTAACCGAAGTGCGTAGCTTTCTGGGCTTAGCTAATTATTATCGGAGATTCGCGGAACGATTTTCTCGAATCGCTACTCCATTAACTCAGCTGACTCGAAAAGATACAAAATTCGGATGGACCGAGAAATGTGAGAAGAGTTCCAAGAATTCAAGAGGAGACTCATTTCAGCACCTGTTCTGATAATATCATCAGGGTCGGAGGGATTTATTATCTATAGCGATGCTTCAAACAGAGATTTAGGATGTGTTCTCATGTAACATGGGAAATTCATAGCCTATGCCTCAAGACAACTCAAAGAATATGAGAAGAATTATCTTACTCATGATCTAGAGTTGGCAGCAGTCGTTTTTGCGTTAAAGATCTGGAGGCACTACCTGTATGGGGAGAAAGTGGAGATCTATACATATCATAAAAGCCTCAAATATTTTTTCACCCAAAAGGTGTGAAACCCCATATTTTATGAATAAAGATTTAATTTTTTCGAAATATTTTTTTAAATATTATGGTGTGAATTTAAGATAATATTATAGTTGTGGGTAGTATTTATAAATTTTGCAAAGTATGCAAGTTGTTGTATTATATTCGATTGGTCGGGAAATATTATTTTTGTCGGGAAATATTCATACGACGGCACAATTATTGGTGGACCCCACTACGAAATTATTGTCGGATTGAGAAAACGACAAAAATATTTTATGAAAATAACGGCGGACGTTTTACCGTTAATACTGTTGAACTACTCGGTAGTAAAAGTACAGTAATACGTGTGGTTACATAGTAGCATACGGTATTGATTATTGAGGCTTACGTGATAAGTCACTCAGTTTTGTTTTATTGGTATTATTAATGTAATAAAACAGAAAAGCTTTTTATATAAAACAGAATACTTTTATAAAGTTATTCGTTTTATTAGGCTAATAGTAAAATCTTTTTATATAAAACAAAATATTTTTATAAAGTTATCTATTTTATTAGACAATAATTAGAATATATTATATTTTATTATGCATAGTATTTGCATAGTGCCTGCATATTATTTGCATAGTAAAATCTTTTATAAAGTTATTCGTTTTATTAGATTATAAATAGAATATATTATATTTTATTTAAAAGATTTTGTTTTAAATATGGACCGTCAGATTAAAGTAAGTCAATCTGGACCGTTCATGAGTTAGTTACTATGCAGTCCATTCTTCTATAAATAGAAGCTCATTCCTTCATTATTTCTTACGAATTCACTGAAACTCTAGATAGAGAAACTATAGAGAGAGTTATTCTTCTATAATCTTGAGCGTATTTATTTAGAGTTTAAGAAAGCTTTGAGCGTAGTGCAAGTTTTCTTCGAGTATATCCTCGCCCTACCAGTTGGAATACTCTTCTTTCAAAGGTAAGGGATATTATTTGTTGTACTCGTAAAGGGTATTCTTTATTTTTTATTCATAAAGAGAACTTCTGTTATTCCATTCTTTATTATTCTGTTGGAATAACCTGTATACGCGGACTACCTTATACTTGGTGACATTCTTCTATTATTCCGTCTTTATTATTATTCTGTTGGAATATCCTGTCTGTGCGTTTTACGCCGGACCTGGTTCCGTCTTTATTATTATTCTGTTGGAATATCCTGTTTGTGCGTTTTACGCCGGACCTGGTTTCGTTATTTCGTATTCTGTTGGAATAACCTGTCTATGCGAAGTATCGCATGCATGGTGATTTCTGTTGTTATTTCATTCTTTATTATTTTGTTGGAACATCTTGTTAGTGCGAATTTCGCCTGACCTGGTTCCGTTATTTATTATTCTGTTAGAATAACCTGCCTGTGCGGTCTATCGCATGCATGGTGATTTCTTTTTTTATTCCATTCTTTATATTACTCAGTTGGTTAAAACTTTGACTTCTATACTTCATGAAATTAGTGGAATATCTTTGATATTTGTGCTTCATCTAGTATCTTTTCATGGAAATATTCTTCTGAGCATTCTTGAATTTTACTCTACAAAGCAGTATCATGTTGACAATTTGGACGTTATCAGTTCTTAGATAAATTAATTCTTGAACTTGTTTTATTGAACTCTTATATCATTGTCATCATCCTCATATTTTGTTGAAAGTCATCTATGGCCTGTAGTGCATAGATGGACTTGATATGATTATGACCAGGGATTATTCGGTGTAATCATGACCGTAATGTTACAAATGATGTGAAAAAAAGTCCTCATTGGCCCGTAGTGCATTGATGGACAGTTTTTGGTATGATTATGGCTATGGATTCTCTTTGGCCGTAGTGCAAAGATGAATTATTTTATGGTATGATCAGGACCGTTGATGAAAATATGATTATCTTTAGCCGTAGTGCATGGATAATTCGTGGTCGTGATACTAAAGAATATCCTTGGCCGTAGTGTAGGGGTGATTCGATGATGTGGATTATTTATTAAGCTGAGTCTCAGCGATAAAAGTCATGAAAAACTTTTTAAATCATAGAAGATAGTAGATTTTATTCTCTACTTGACTCTTTTAATGGATTGCTTGTTCTGCTGCAGTTAAACTTGATGTCTATTGTATTTTATCAGTTTAACATTGTTGAAGACTAATGATAATTTATTCTGCATTATCTTAGTCATAATATTTCTTACTGGGCTAGTTGAGCTCACCCTTTCTTTCACTGTTCTATTCAGGAAATGAGAATATAGTTGGGACGAGTCGGGAAACGGAGTGATGGACCAGATGATAGCATTAGTAGTCCTCACTATTCTATGTAATAGTGTGATAATAATTGTAATGAGGACTCATTTTGAGTATGGATACTCTCTAGAAGACAATATTTGTATTTAAACTCACAGTTTATGTTTTGTCGTATTGTACACGACAGTTGTATTATTAAGTTGTATTTGAATTCTGTACCATGTATCTGGCGACTCAGAATAGGTGATGTATACCTATTTTGGGGGCGTCACAGTTGGTATCAAAGCTTAGGGATATGATCCCTGGCTGAGATGTGAGAATAGAACTAGGAGGGGAGAGACGGGGAATTCCTTCGTTAGTATGACCTACCTAAGTTTACTTGTTATTTAATTGGTCGGTCAGAGTATAGAGATAATATGTGATATGTTAATTAACCCTTATTTTGTAACAGTATTTGAAAATGGCATCTGAAAATGTTGAGATAAGCAATGGAGCACAGGAGACCGTTGAGTCTCCACAGATCAATAATCAGGACAATGTGTAACAGGATGGCGATAATCCTCCTGTAAACAACAACACTGATCAATTGACGAACGACGGTACGTTTAAGAGCTTTTTAGAATTCATGCAACATCAGGCGAAGGCGACTCCTGTTCATAATGCAGGAGGAAACAATGGCAACTCACGGTTGGTCACTGCTAAGCAATTCAAGGAGCTGGGACCACCGGAGTTTTTGGGAAAGCCAGAACCACTTAAGGCGGAGACGTGGTTAAAGCAGATCACCAAGATATTTGATGTCTTGGGATGCTTCGAGGAGCAAAAAGGTTCCCTTTGCCACCTTTATGTTGCGTGAAGAGGCAGATCACTGGTGGGAATCTATAAAACGTACCCAGCCTGACGCACTCAAGATGTCTTGGGAGAAATTCCAGGAGCTGTTCAACGACAAGTACTTTCCCGAAAGCATTCGTCACATGAAGGAGGTGGAATTTATCAAGTTGGAGCAAAACAACATGACCGTGTCGCAGTACGAAGCCAAGTTTGCCGAGTTGTCTCGATTTGCGTCCCACTTGGTTGATAATGAAGAAAGAATGACGCGGATGTTTTTAAGAGGTTTGAAGCCGGAGATACGTCAATATCTTATTTCTCATAAACTGTATTTGTATTCAGATATTATAAATAGGGCTCAGTTAGTAGAGCGCGATAACGAGTCAACACAACCAAAAGAGAGCAGCTGGCAAAATGATAATACCAGTGATAACAGTCATCAAAGCGGTGACAATAAGCATGGAGGGAATCAACATGCTAAAAATGGTAACCACTTCAGTGGTAATCATGGTCAAAACAATAAGAATGGACATTTCAAGAAGAGAAGGTTCAACAATGACGTGAAGACGTCGGCATCAACACCCGTTTCAAAGGAAGAAGAACGACCACTGGTCGTATATTTTAAATGCGGACAGGAGGGACACATCCGTCCAAATTGTACGCAGCAATCCAAAGCGTGTTTTAATTGCGGAAGAGAAGGTCACCTAGCTCGATTTTGTCGTATGGTGAAGTCAAGTCCAGCTGGGATAGTGATGCCAAAGGATGTCCCAGATAAGCCAAAGCTGGTAGTTTAAGAGAAAACATTTTTTTTTCGTGACGAGGAACCTGAATAAAATTATCACGGGTATGTTAGTCATAAACTCTTTTGAAGTCTATACCGTGTTAGATACCGGTTCTACTCACTCTTTTATTCCACCTAGTTGTGTTCAATGTTTGAACTTAACTCCGGAGAAGTTAGACTTTGATTTATCTGTTGAAATTTCGTTGGGAAAAACCTTCGTTACCTCCACTATTTATAAATCTTGTTTGATTCAAATCAACACTTTCACGTTACCTATCGATCGTATCTTTTTGAAAATACTTGCCTTTGATGTGATTTAAGGAATCGATTGGTTAACTACTCATCGTGCTTTTCGTAAGGTTGTTAGCTTTCATACTCCTAACCAACCTGTTATACGAATTCAAAGTAACCAAACCAGTAAAATCAATCATTGTCATATCAAGCCATAAATAAAGAGCCCCGATCCTTTCGTTGTTGACTTTCTTGTGTGGAATGCACCGAAGCTAAACTTTCTGTAGGCAACGTTGTGAATGACGATGACAAGTTGATAGGTATCAATGTGACGTACTATCCAAGTCTTGGATGAGAATTACAGTTTTGAATGATATTTCTATTGTTAATAAATTTCCTGACGTATTCGTGAAGACTTCTTAGCCTACCCCAGAGCGTGAAATCGAATTTTGTATTGACCTCAGTACAAAACCCATTTCTTAAACCCTTAAATATTTCTTCAACTAAAACTAACGTATTATACGCCAAAGACGTTGGCTCGAGTTATTGAAGATTACGATAGTACCATTCAATACCATCATGAAAAAGCAAACGTGGTAGCTGACGCATTGAGTAAAAGATCGTATGCGAGTGAGATGTTGTTAACACAAAGACCCATTTCGTATAACCTACAAATGATGAAGATAGAGTTAAAGACTCTAGGGACCCACGTGAAGATAACGAATATACGATTAGAATCGACTTTAATCGATAAAGTTAAAGCCGCTCAAGCTACACACCCGGAGCTGATGAATGTGAAGAATTAAAAAGGTTCAAGAGGGCGTTATTCTAGAAGCAAGAATCGATGAAGAGAAGAAATCTCAACCTTCGATTTAATTGGCCCATTTGAAATCTTCGATAGAGTAGGAACTGTGGCCTATAAACTAGTTTTACCGCCAAGTATGTCGCGTGTTCATAACATTTTTAACGTATTGATGTTACGACCCGAACCACATTATTAATTTAGAACCGGACGAGATAGCGGATAATTTAACGTATGAAGATGTACCTGTTAAAATCCTGGAATGTATTCAACACTCAAAGGTTATACCTCAAGAGTTAGAATCTGACGAAGTGTCCTCATCTGTTCGGCATACCAGGTACGTACGTAAATTTCGAGGGCAAAATTTCATAAGGAGGGGAGATTGTGAAACCCCATATTTTATGAATAATGATTTAATTTTTTCGAAATATTTTTTTAAATATTATGGTGTGAATTTGAGATAATGTTATAGTTGTGGGTAGTATTTATAAATTTTGCAAAGTATGCAAGTTGTTGTATTATATTCGATTGGTCGGGAAATATTATTTTTGTCGAGAAATATTCGTACGACGACACAATTATTGTTGGACCCCACAACGGAATTATTGTCGGATTGAGAAAACGACAAAAATATTTTATGAAAATAACGGCGGAAGTTTTACCGTTAATACTGTTGAACTACTCGGTAGTAAAATTACAGTAATACGTGTGGTTGCATAGTAGCATACGGTATTGATTATTGAGGCTTACGTGATAAGTCACTCAGTTTTGTTTTATTGGTATTATTAATGTTATAAAACAGAAAAGCTTTTTATATAAAATAGAATACTTTTATAAAGTTATTCGTTTTATTAGGCTAATAGTAAAATCTTTTTATATAAAACAAAATATTTTTATAAAGTTATCTGTTTTATTAGACAATAATTAGAATATATTATATTTTATTATGCATAGTATTTGCATAGTGCCTGCATAGTATTTGCATAGTAAAATCTTTTATAAAGTTATTCGTTTTATTAGATTATAAATAGAATATATTATATTTTATTTAAAAGATTTTGCTTTAAATATGGACCGTCAGATTAAAGTAAATCAATCTGGACCGTTCATGAGTTAGTTACTATGCAGTCAATTCTTCTATAAATAGAAGCTCATTCCTTCATTATTTCTTACAAATTCACTGAAACTCTAGATAGAGAAACTATTGAGAGAGTTCTTCTTCTATAATCTTGAGCGTATTTATTTAGAGTTTAAGAAAGCTTTGAGCGTAGTGCAAGTTTTCTTCGAGTATATCCTCGCCCTACCAGTTGGAATACTCTTCTTTCAAAGGTAAGGGATATTATTTGTTGTACTCGTAAAGGGTATTCTTTATTTTTTATTCATGAAGAGAACTTCTGTTATTCCATTCTTTATTATTCTGTTGGAATAACCTGTATACGCGGACTACCTTATACTTGGTGATATTCTTCTATTATTCCGTCTTTATTATTATTCTGTTGGAATATCCTGTCTGTGCGTTTTACGCCGGACCTGGTTCCGTCTTTATTATTATTCTGTTGGAATATCCTGTTTGTGCGTTTTACGCCGGACCTGGTTCCGTTATTTTGTATTCTATTGAAATAACCTGTCTATGCGAAGTACCGCATGCATGGTGATTTCTGTTGTTATTTCATTCTTTATTATTCTGTTGGAACATCTTGTCGGTGCGAATTTCGCCTGACCTGGTTCTGTTATTTATTATTCTGTTGGAATAACCTGCCTATGCGGTCTATCCCATGCATGGTGATTTCTTTTGTTATTCCATTCTTTATATTACTCAGTTGGTTAAAACTTTGACTTCTATACTCCATGAAATTAGTGGAATATCCTTGATATTTGCGCTTCATCCAGTATCTTTTCATGGAAATATTCTTCTGAGCATTCTTGAATTTTACTCTACAAAGCAGTATCATGTTGACAATTTGGACGTTATCAGTTCCTAGATAAATTAATTCTTGAACTTATTTTATTGAACTCTTATATCATTGTCATCATCCTCATATTTTGTTGAAAGTCATCTATGGCCTGTAGTGCATAGATGGACTTGATATGATTATGACCAGGGATTATTCGGTGTAATCATGACCGTAATGTTATAAATGATGTGAAAAAAAGTCCTCATTGGCCCGTAGTGCATTGATGGACAGTTTTTAGTATGATTATGGCTATGGATTCTCTTTGGCCGTAGTGCAAAGATGAATTATTTTATGACATGATCAGGACCGTTGATGAAAACATGATTATCTTTAGCCGTAGTGCATGGATAATTCGTGGTCATGATACTAAAGAATATCCTTGGCCGTAGTGTAGGGGTGATACGATGATGTGGATTATTTATTAAGCTGAGTCTCAGCGATAAAAGTCATGAAAAACTTTTTAAATCATATAAGATAGTAGATTTTATTCTCTACTTGACTCTTTTAATGGATTGCTTGTTCTGCTGCAGTTAAACTTGATGTCTATTGTATTTTATCAGTTTAACATTGTTGAAGACTAATGATAATTTATTCTGCATTATCTTAGTCATAATATTTCTTACTGGGCTAGTTGAGCTCACCCTTTCTTTCACTGTTCTATTCAGGAAATGAGAATATAGTTGGGACGAGTCGGGAAACGGAGTGATGGACCAGATGATAGCATTAGTAGTCCTCACTATTCTATGTAATAGTGTGATAATAATTGTAATGAGGACTCATTTTGAGTATGGATACTCTCTAGAAGACAATATTTGTATTTAAACTCACAGTTTATGTTTTGTCGTATTGTACACGACAGTTGTATTATTAAGTTGTATTTGAATTCTGTACCATGTATCTGGCGACTCAGAATAGGTGATGTATACCTATTTTGGGGGCGTCACAAAAGGAACTCAACATGCGGCAACGAAACCGGCTCGAGCTGTTGAAAGATTATGACCATACCATTCAATACCATCCTGGAAAAGCGAACGTAGTAACTAACGCGTTAAGTAGAAGATCATATGAGGGTACGAGTGTGATATTATCAACAAAAATGCCCATTTTGTATGACTTACAAAGGATGGAGATAGAGTTAAAGACTCCAAGTACCCACGTGATGATGACAAATATACAAGTAGAACCGACTTTAATCGATAAAGTTAAAGCTGCTCATGCCACAGACCCGGAGCTGATGCGTATGAAGAAGAAAGTACAAGAAGGTGCTATTCCAGAAGCAAGAATCGACGAAGAAGGAATATTTTGAGTCAACTCCAGACTTTGTGTTTCTAACGACTCTGATTTGAAGTACAAAATCATGATGGAGGCACACAACACACCGTTTGTAATCCATCCTGGAAGTACTAAAATGTATCGTGATCTTCGACATACATTTTGGTGGAGCAATATGAAGAGAGAGATTGCAGAGTTTATCTCAAGATATTTAGCATGTCAACGTGTCAAGGCAAAGCATCAAGTACCAAAAGGTCCGTTGCAACCACTTGAAATTCTAGAATGGAAGTGGGAGCACATCACCATGGATTTCGTTACTGGTCTTCCCCAGGTTTCTCAAGGTATAGATGCAATTTGGGTCATTGTCGATAGATTAACTAAGTTTGCTCATTTCTTGCCTATACGAGAAACTTATTCACTTGAATGCCTTGCTCGTATGTACATAAATGAGATTGTGAGATTGGATGGTATGCCAATATCCATAGTTTCTGATCGAGACCCAAGATTCACTTCACGATTTTGGGTTAGCTTGAAGAAAGCTATGGCCACTGATTTACAATTCAGTTCTACATATCATCCTCAAACGGACGGGTAAGCAGAGAGGACTATTCAAACTCTTGAAGATTTATTAAGACTCTGTGTCCTAGACTTCAAAGGAAGTTGGGACAAGTATTTACCATTGGTTGAATTCTCCTACAACAACATTTATCAAGCAAGTATAGGCATGGCTCCATTTCAGGCGTTGTATGGACGAGAGTGTCGTTCTCCAGTATGCTGGGACGAGGTGGGTGAAGCAACGTTGTTGAGACCAGAATTGGTATGCATGACTACGGAAAAGATTCAAATGATCCGACAATGTATACAAACCTCACAAGATCGACAAAAGAGTTATGCTGATCTTCATCAAAGAGACGTGGAGTTCAATATTGGAGATCATGTATTATTACATGTTGCTCCATGGAAAGGGGTTACAAGATTTGGAAAGAAAGGAAAGCTCAACCCTCGATTCATTGGTCCATTTGAAATCCTCGACCGAGTAGGAACTGTGGCCTATAGACTCGCTTTACAGCCAAGTATGTCTCGTGTTCATAACGTGTTTCACATATTCATGCTACATAAATATGTGAAAGACCCGAACCACATTATTGAATTAGAACCAGATGAGATAGCAGAAGATTTAACGTATGAAGAGGTACCTGTTAAAATCTTGGATAAGAAGGAACATATTCTACGCTCAAAGGTTATACCTCAAGTCAAAGTTTTATGGAGAAACCACGATATTGAGGAAATGACCTGGGAGTTAGAATCTGATATGAAAACAAGGTATCATCACCTCTTCGACATACCAGGTACGTATATCAATTTCGAGGATGAAATTTCATAAGGAGGGGAGGATGTAAGATCCCAACTTTTTATGAATAAAGATTTAATTTCTCGAATTATTATTTTGAATAATATGGTGTTGATTTGATATAATACTTTAGTTATGGGTGAAATGTGTAAATTTTACAAAGTAAACAAGTGGTCATAAAATATTCATTTGGTCGGGGAATATTCTTTTTGTCGGGGAATATCCGTACGACGGCGCAATCATTGGTAGACCACATAACAGAATAACTGTCGGATATAGAAAGCGACAGAAATAACCTTTTTATAAAAAATAACAGCAAAACTTTTACTGTTAACTGTTGAAATACCCGATGATAAAAAAGTATAGTAATACGCGTAGTTGCATAGTAGCACACGGCATTGCACAATATTTTTGGATTATTGATTCTTACGTAAGAAGTCACTCAGTTTCATTCAATAATTACCACAGTAATTGTTGCATAGTATCTCATATTATTGATTCAATTATTGTCACAATATCATCTACACAATATTTTATATTATTAAATCAATAATTGACACGACATAATTATTCATATTATTAGTTAGCATTATTGACAATGTCTGGAAAATTCTGTCGAGAAAAGGGTTTAGGTTATCTAATTGCGCGCCAATAAGGATAAATGTGACGCCCCCAAAATAGGTATACATCACCCATTCTGAGTCGCCAAATACATGGTATAAAAACAAATACAACTTCATTAATACAATTATCGTGCAAAATATAACAACACATATACTGTGACTTTAAATATAAATATTGTCTAATAGACAGTATTCAAACTCAAAAGGAGTCCTCATTATAATTATTATCACACTATTTTATCCCTGTAACATCAATCAATATACATCTTGAATCAAATATTCATCTTTGCACTACAGGCCAAAGATATTCATTTGTATCACCAGTTGGTTATGTTCATCTCAACACCTGTTCATCTTTGCACTACGGGCCAAAGATATTCATCAGTTAATCATTCATCTTTGCACTACAGGCCAAAGATATTCAATAATATTATCATTTAGGATTAAGAATGATAAAAATATTTTAAAAAAAATGAATCTAGTGAGATAAATGAACAAGGATTAAGGATTCGTATTTTAATTCATCCATGTTCAAAAATACTACATAATAAACCATTGTGGAGCAAAATTTAAAAATAAAGATCAAAACATGGATACAATCAAAGCTAGTAACCATAATAAATAACTTGGACAAGAAAAGAAAATTTTAATTTTTCTGTGAATAGTGCCGTATACATGAATAGTAACTCCGACACAAAAAGACAAGAATTTTACAAGAAAAATCTTACCAATATTTCGATATAATTATATTAAAAGAAATAACATCATTTACGAAAAAAAATAACACCCCTTACCTCAAAAAAATAGTACTTCTTGCTGGAATATCAGATATAACGCTGAAAGAAACTTGCACCGTATAGCAATACTCAAAATACTCACAAAAATACGGTCGATAATATAGAGAGAAAAAACTTCAGATTTTGGTGTGTTTTTCAATTCTAACTTAAGCATCCTATTTATAAGAAAATGCTTAGAACACCAAAGCAAAAAATTTAATAAAATAATAATATTTATTAAAAAATTTCACGCCCACCTTTTGAAATCTGAATTCAGCACATTTACAACACATGCTGGGCCCACCCAATTGCAAAAAATGTTTTTCTTAAAATAAATATTTTAAACTCCAAAAATCAATTATTTCGAAATTTCAATAATTCATAATAAATAGTCTTTTTTTTTTCGAAAAATTCAAATCTTATGTCCATTCCATAGGAAATTTAATTCTCTATAACTTTGTAGCTTTAAGTTTTTCTAAATTCTAAACAAAAATTGAGCAAAATTTACATACAGACGATTTTGCAGGCTATAATCAAATTTCAGTCAAAAATGGTGTCCACCAACATGTTTAACATGTTTTTAGCATTTATTGTAATAAAAATACTCTTCTTCCTCATTCATTATAAAAATATAACCATTATTATATTATTATATTATCGCATTATACATTTATAATGTAATATAATAATATATTTAAATGAATTATTTTATCAGAAAAAATAAAATATAAATCTTCAACAATTGTAACTTTTTAAAAAATTCCTCTATTCATATCCACATAAATAAATATTTTCCTTTTGATATAAATTAATAATTAATTATTCACAAATAATATTACAGAATCACAATAATGACAACCAGATCGTTCCCAGGAAAGAGGGGGCCTTCCGGTAAGATTTTCTCCTTACTGGGGCACGATTAAATAACCTCTCCTAAATAGAACTTCCTTAGACATTGCCAATAATGTTATATAATAATATTATTCAATTAATATGAATTATTTGTAAGACCCCGAATTTTATGAAATAAAAGTATTCAATTTTTCTTATAATTACTATTCAGTAAATGGTTAAATTGATAAATGTTAAAGTTAAGGGTGATATATGAATTTTTTTTCAAAATACACAAGTGGTTATAAAATATTCATTGTTGTCGGGGAATATTCGTTTGGTCGTGGAATATTCTTTCTGTCGGGGAATATTCGTACGACGGCGCAGCCATTTGTGGGCCCCATAACAGAATAACTGTTGGATGAAGATAACGACAAAAATTGAGTTTTTATAATTAACGGCGTAGTTGTTACCGTTAACACTGTTGGAATACCCGGTGGTTAAAATACAGTAATATGCGTGGTTGCACAGTAGCACACGGTATTGCACAGTATTATTGAATTAATGATTCTTACGTAAGAAGACACTACTCAATAATTGTTACAGTAGTTACTGTTCAATATTTTATTTTATTGATTCAATAATTGCTGCGTTGATATTTTATATTATTGTTGTTTCAATAATTGTTGCTGCATAGTATTTTTCATTATCAGATCAATAATTCATATTATTTGAATAATATTATTAGATGGCATTATTGGCAATGTCTAGAAAGTTCTGTCTAAGGAGAGGTTTGATCATCTAATTGCGCGCCAGTAAGGAGAAATTCTTATTGGAAAGCCCCCTCTTTCCTGGGAACGGCCTGGTTGTCATAAATGTGATTCTGTAATATTATTTATGAATAATTAATTATTGATTTATATGATAAGGAAATATTTATTTGATGCAGATATAAATGAGGGATATATTTTTGTGGTTAAAAATGAAGGAGTTAATGTTGAGATTTTTATCAGTATTTTTGTCGGAATGGAGGTATTAAAAATCAGAGTTTTTGAGATATTTTGCGGGGGTTATAATTTTTAATCCGACCGTTGGATCGTGGTAATTTTTGGATATGTTATACATATATAAGTTGAGTATATGTCCACAAATTTTGAACCGTTAAAAATGAACGTATGATTTATTATGAAATTTACGAGATGACTGGTTCAGAAATTGTTGAATTTTCAGAGTTTATCATTTTGGGTAAAAAATTCTAGAATTGGTGGGCCTCACTCTTGGTTGGTGAAGAAATGTGCTGAGATTTTTATTCAAATGTGGTGGTTGGGAATAGTAGCAGGTAAAGCCATCAGGTTGCAGGTTAAGTCTGCTTCGGCGTGCTAGCATTTTCTTATAAATAGAGGGCTAAGTTAGAATTGAAAAACACACCAGAAACAAGTTTTCTCTCTTTCTCTCTCTAGATTATTGAGTGTATTTTGTGAGTATTTAGATACTTGGTGAGTTACTATTCATCGGTGCAAGTTTCCTTCAGCGTCATATCCGATATCCAGTCAGAAGTGTTGCTCTTTTGAGGTAAGGGATATTAAGGGATGCTATATTCTTCATAATGATGTTATTCTTTAAATATCATTATACTGAGATATTGGTATGAATTTTATTGTGGAATTTCTACCTTTTTGTGTCGAGTTTACTATTCACGAGTTACTATTCACGAGTTACTATTCACGGGTACTATTCACGACAAAATTAGTTTCTTTTTCTGACCAAATTATAGTTGATTTATGAATATTACTCTTGAAATTAAATCAATATTTTGATCATATTATTTGTATTATCATATATAACATTTTTATAACCCTGATGTTGAATTTCTCTTTAACTTGAGTGTAAAGATGGGTAAATTATTGGTATGATCATGACTGAGGAATATCTTTGGCCTGTAGTGCAAAGATGAATTGTTAACTGGTATGATCATGACCATTGAATTTATAATTGAATATCTTTAGCTTGAGTGTAAAGATGAATTGATTAACATGATTATAACTATTGTTTATATATATTCTGAAATGATTATATATTTCTTTGAGATATGAATATATTTGGCCTGTAGTGCAAATATGAACTGTTGAGGAATATCTTTGGCCCGTAGTGCAAAGATGAATTATTGATGAATATCTTTGGCCCTTAGTGCAAAGATGACCTGTTGTTGAATATCTTTGGCCTGTAGTGCAAAGATGACCTGTTGTTGAATATCTTTGGTATGTAGTGCAAAGATGACTTGTTGATGAATATCTTTGGGCCGTAGTGCAGAGATGAATTTATTAGTATGACTATGACCATGAACTGTGATTTGGTATAACCATGATGTTTGATATTTCAGGTGATGAAAATTATCTTTGTCCTGGATGAGAAAAGGAATTTAGAACTACAATTACGATTATGAGTTATTCATGTGATTGTGGACAGGAATTGTTGATTGATGTTACAGGGATAAAACATTGTTGGTGGACTTTTAACGTGGAGAAGATAATAGACTTTGTAGTCTATTTGACTCTTCTAATGGATTGCTCGTTCCGCTGCAACTATGGTTGAAATTTTTATCATCTACCATATGTTCTAAATCTCTGATTTATTACTGATGAAGACTATTGATAATTTATTTATCTTTAGTCATGGTATTCTTTACTGGGCTAGTTGTGCTCACCCTTTTGTTTCACAATTCCTTTCAGGTAATAAGAGTGTAGCTGGATCGAGCGGGGGTAACAAGGGAATAGAATGGTGGTCTCTAGCTGTGGAGTTCTCCCTAAGTAGTATAGAAAAGTTCATTTAGTAGTTATATTTGGTGAAGAAAATAGAGTGAAGCGAACCCAACTTTGGAAGGGTGTTTTGCCACTATCATACAAGATGTTTAATGACATACAACCTCGTGTCATCATAAGACAGGGTTGTGCTCATCCACTTGCTGAGTATCTTTACGAGCACTACCTATATAATCTTGGTGTTTGTTTGAAGTATAATTTTCAATTAGAGACAGTGGAGATAATGATATATCAATAGAAGACTCACCATTGGGAAGAATATGATAGTAATCTTCTCATTTTTCTTTGGGGTCTATTGGGTCAACCAAGGATAATTCTGTGGTCATATGATATCTATCACAACCTAGAAGCATGGCCTCCCATGTACAAAGGTTTCCTTGAGCACTTCCCAAATATTCTAATTTCTAAAATAGTTTTTGACTATACCTTTATGTAAGGTGTCATTGTGAGGTGCTGTCCACGGTTGGGACATGAGTCACATTTGGTATATATTTGTATCCAAACTCACAGCATATGTGTTGTTATATTTTGCACGACAATTGTTGTAATAAAATTGTAGTTGTTTTCTGTACCATGTATTTGGCGACTCAGAATAGGTTGGATGGAATGGACCTATTTTGGGATCGTTACATTATTGATCTCATAATGGAAAATGTAGTGACAATTATTGAATCAACAATAATATAAAATATCAACGTGGTAATTATTAAATCAATAAAATAAAATATTGAACAGTAATTACTGTAACAATTATTGAGTAGTGCATTCTTACGTAAGAATTAATAATTGGTGCAATACCGTGTGCTACTGTGCAACACCGCGTATTACTGTATTTTAACCACTGGGTATTACAACAACGTTAACGGTAACAACTACGCCGTTATTTATAAAAAACGCATACTTGTCGTTTTCTTCATCCAATCGTTTTATGTTATGGGGCCCACATAAGGCTGCGCCGTCGTACGAATATTCTCCGACAACAAGAATATTCCATGACAAAACGAATATTCCCCGACAACAATGAATATTTTATAACCACTTGCTTATTTGAAATATTTACGTATTTTACCCATAACTAACCACATTAATCAAATCAACCCCTTACTATTTCAAAATAATAAATAGAGGAAATTCAATTTCATTTATAAAAAGTTGGGGTCTTACAATAAATCTTTATCGGAAAGCCCCTCTTTCCTATGAATGATCTGGTTGTTGATATTGTGAGCTTGTAATATTAATTATTATGTGATGGATATTGGTTCAATTTTTATATAAATGAAGGAATTTTAGCATGAAATAATTGTTAAAAGTTTGGCATATTTTTCTATGAAATCACAATTATTTCTCCGATAAAATATTCATTCAAATATATTATTATAATATATTATAATTATTTAAATAATAATATTATTATTATAATATATATATATATATATATATATATATATATATATATATATATATATATATATATATATATATATATATATATATATATATATATATATAAGCATGTGGTTAAGGGACGGAAGTAACCAAAATGTATTTGATTGCTTTAGCAGTGTAGCATTGTTTTGGGTTGGTGAGAATTTGCCTGCAAAGTGGTGTTGCCTAATTTTGTGGGCCCTCAATTATGAAGAATAAGTTGTTAGGCCATTGATTGGTGGAAGTTGGTTGGTGAATTTGGTTTCCTGCAAACTAGTTTTCAAAGAGTGGGCCCCCAACATTGGAAAAATAAGGAATTAGGCAGAAGTTAGGCATAAAAAATTAGGCTCAACAGTTTGTTTTCTCTCCGAGGCTGCACTATAAAAGGAAGGTTACCCCTCCTTTCTCAACACACCATTACAATATCAGAAATTCTTATCCTATAGTATTGTGAGTATTTTTCTTGCGTATAAGGATACTTTGAATGTAGCTTTTTGTGCAAGATTTTCTCAGGATAATATCCGATATTCTAGTCAAATTCAGTTTTTACTAAGGTAAAGGATATTATTTTATTTCAATACTCGTAAGAAATATTATTTTATTTCATACTCCATATTATGAAAGTGAAATTATTTCATTTAATATTCCTAAATTTAAATTTACTATGGTAAGTATTGCTTCTATAATTCCTGAAATTAGTAGAAAATCCTTAAAATTTGCGCTTCATCTAGTATCGTTACACAAAAATATTTTTCTTAACACTTTTATCAAGTTTTAATCTTTTAATGCTAGAGTACTATTCATGGGGTACTATTCATGAAGTACTATTAACGGGGTGTTATTCACTCGTGTACTATTCCCTTGGGTTACTATTCACGACAAAAATTATTTTCTTTTCCGTCCAAATTATTTTTGATACATAAATATTATTCTTGAATTTTACTCCACAGAACAGTTATCATGTTGACAATTCGGACATATATGAACTTTGGATAAATTGAATTAAAATTCCTCAATATTTATCAGTTATCTCACTTGATTGAATCTTTATATCATTGTTATCATCCTCACACTTATACTGGAAGTCATCTTTAGCACGTAGTGTAAAGATGGACTGTTGATTAATATGATTATTACCAGGAGTTGTGTATTGGTACAATCATAACCTTTAATGTTACAGATAAAGTTTGTGGTAAAAATTCTCTTTGGCCTGTAGTACATAGATGGATAGGTGTTTGGCATGATCATGACCACTGGTGATACGAACGAATATCCTTGGTTTGTAGTGCATGGATAATTCATTGATTTGAAATATTTATTGAATGATGTTATAGGGATAAAATATTGATGATGGACTTTTAAATCATAGAAGAGAGTAGATATCATGCTCTACTTGACTCTTTTAATGGATTATTATTTTCGCTGTAATTATTGATCTAAAACTTGTTGTCTATTGTATTCTATTAGTTTTTTCCTGTTGAGGACTAAGGATAATTTGTTCTACATTATCTTAGTCATAATATTCTTTACTGGGCTAGTTGAGCTCACCCTTTTCCTTTTTGTTCCATTGTTCTTCTCAAGAGGTGAGAATATAGCTGGGACTAGTCGGGGTGTGGAGTGATAGTTTAAGACAGTTATTATAACAGTCCTCACTATTTAATAATTGTAATGAGGATTTTATTTGAGTTTGGATATTGTCTACAAGACAATATTTATATTAAAACTCACATCACATGTGTTGTTATATTTTGCACGATAGTTGTATTAATAAAGTTTGTATTTGGTTTCTGTACCATGTATTTAGCGACTCAGAATGGGTTGTGTGGACCTATTTTGGGGGCGTCACAACATACATTTTCTTTTAAAATTAAACCATAGATTAAGATAACTGTATATGTCATAAAATCATGTATCTAATTGAATAATAAACAAAATCATCACTAATTCACTATAACATTAATAAAATTTTGATAACGAACGTACGTCCAAGACATAATAACATACCTTGTCAAATTGCACTCTTCGCTCTTGAATAGAAGCAAATTATGTAATTATTGAGTCTGCATCATAGTTCTCAGTCAACTCCTTTTCGATGTGGACAATCATGTTATCAGCTAAGAAGTCATTCTCCATTTTTTGCGAAACATTGTTTTGATACGTTTCATATCTGAAAATGATCTCTCTGTAGTTGCTGTGGAAACCGACAAAGTCAAAACACGACGAATTACCCAATCAATCATTTGATATGTCGTTGATTTTTTTGTTTCAAATAATCATTGGCATAACTCAGCAAGAGTAGTAACATTCTTGAGCACATCATCATGAGGTACATCAAACTCATAAATTGTCAGCTCGCTTCTCAAGCGATGGGAACTCTTGTTTAGAGAAATCTCGAGGATAAAACTTCTCTGCAAGTTTGCAAATATTATCAATGTTAAATGCCTTAAAACCATCTGCAGGGTCTAAAGATGAGCTAAGAATAAGAAGTTCCTTTGTTCTTTCACTGAACCTGCCATTCAATTCAACCAACAAGAATACAAAAGCCAAAATCCCCAACTTCTCCTTGAATGTGCATTCTCAATTTTTCCTTCTGGATTGTGGGTAAGGTGTATGTTGCATTTTTTAGGGCATTTCCTAAAACAAACTTTAGCAACTTCCGAACTAAACTTTGTTGTATGCTTTATAAGTTCAACATAATTGCCACATTTTTAGGAATATAAAGACTCGTCATGACCCCGAAAAGCACACCCTTGATATGCAAGTTAACGAACAGATTCAATGGTTGTCGTGAATCTTAGCCGATTCTTCAAAATCTCATCTCTGCTTTGTCGGTTCAGAATTATGTCTACATGTTGATGTGCTTTCATCAAATCCGCAACGCATTTCTCACAACTATTAAGTAATGAGCATGGACCTCTAATGTGATTTAAAAATACACAATTATTTCCACCTCGAACTCTTTTCCAGTTATTAAATCCATCAGTAGTCAGTGCAGGATTAACTTTTGGACCCTTTACAAAAAGAAAGTAGGGGAAGCAAAATACTTTATTCTTAAGAGGTGAATACTCTAACCATGGCCAATCATTGAACCAAGAATAATTGAACCGACTATACTGGTTTCTTGACTGAACTCTTGGATATTCAAAAAGTTTATAATGATATGGCCCCAAGTTTATATAAGCACGTTTGTGATGTCCCCCAAAATAGGTATACATCATCCATCTTGAGTCGCCAAATACATGGTACTGAATACAAATACAAACTTAATTATACAACATGATCTAAGAGTTTTTACACGAATATTGTCTCATAGACAATATCCAAACTCAAATTCAATCCTCATTACATTTATTATCACACAAAATAATGAGGACTACTAAAACAACCATCTCAGACTGTCACTCCATTCTCCAACTAGTCCCAGTTACGTTCTCATTTCTGAAGAGAACAATGAAAGCAAAAGAGTGAGCTGAACTAGCCCAGTAAGAAATATTATGACTAAGATAATGCAGAATAAATTATCGTTAGCCTTCAACAGTGTTAAACTGATAAAATATAATAAACATCAAGTTTAACTGCAGCGGAACAAGCAATCCATTAGAAGAGTCAAGTAGAGCATGATATCTACTATCTTCTATGATTTAAAAAGTTTATCATCAATTTTATCGCTGAGACTCAGCTTAATAAATAATCCACATCATCAAATCATCCATGCACTACGGGCCAAGGATAATCATTAGTATCACGTCCACAAATTATCCATGCACTATGGGCCAAGGATATTCATGTAATCATCAATGGTCATGATCATACTAATAACTGTCCATCAATGCACTACGGGCCAATGAGGACTTTTACCACATCATTTGTAACATTACGGTCATGATTATACCGAATAATCCCTTGTCATAATCATAGCAATCAACAGTCCATATATGCACTACGGGCCAAAGATGACTTTTATCACAATATAAACATGAGGATGATGACAATGATATAAGAATTCAATTAAATAAAAGCAAATAATAAAATTTTAAAGATTTATAATTTAATTTATCCAGAATTCAAAAACATCCAAACTGTCAACATGATACTGCTTTGGAGAGTAAAATTTAAGAATAATATTGTATCAAAAATGATTTGGACCGAAAAAAAATTAATTTTTGTCATAAATAGTACCCGAGTGAATAGTATCTTGTGAATAGTACTTCGAGAATAGTACTCCGTGAATAGTACTCCGGCATAAAAAAGTTAAAACTTATCAAGAATGTTTAGAATAATATTTTCATGAAAAGATACTGGATGAAGCGCAAATTTCAAGGATATTCTACTAATTTCATGGAGTATAGAAGCCAAAACTTAACAAAATGAGTATAGAATTCGAAATCCGAAACGAAATAATATTACTTACATACTACAGAGTATGGAAGAAAATATTATTTCTTACGAGTATTGAACAAAAATAATATCCCTCACCCTTTTCCTTTTTGTTCTATTTTTCTTCTCAGAAGGCTAGAATATAGCGGGAACTAGTCGGGGTATGGAGTGATGGGTCCAGACAGTTATTTTAGTAGTCCTCACTATTTTGTAAAATAGTGTATCAATAATTGTAATGAGGACTCCTTTTTGAGTTTAAATATTGTCTATACTTGCATTTGATGTGATTTTAGGGATTGATTGGCTAACCACTCTTTATACTAAAATTGATTATTTTCATAAGGTTGTTAGTTTTCATATTCTTAACTAATCTGTTATGCGAATTCAAGCAACTAAACCATTAAAGTTAAACACTTTCATATCAAGCCTTAAAGCCATTCGCTTATTGAAAAACGGATGACAAGCTTTCTTAGCCCATGTAATGGACTTGAACAAAAATACGTCAGATTTGAATAATATTTCTGTTGTTAATGAATTTCCTGACGTATTTCCTGAAGAACTTCTTGGCCTACCCCCAAAGCATGAAATCAAATTTGTATTGATCTTGAACTCGGTACAAAATCCATTTCCAAAACCCCATATCGAATGGCTCCTATTAAACTTCAGGAGTTAAAAACCCAAGTACAGGGGTTGGTACCCGAGCCTCTCGCTGGTGACTTCCTTTGTGGAATACACTGAAGCTAGACTCTCCGTAGGGGACGCCATATTTGTGCGGTGGTAAACTGATAGGCGCCATTGTGATGTGATATCCAAGATTGGGATATGAGTAACAGTGGAGAGCAACCTAAGTCAGTAACCGAAGTACGTAGCTTTCTGGGCTTAGCCGGTTATTATTGAAGATTCGTGGAAGGATTTTCTCGAATCACTACTCCGTTAACTCAACTGACTCGGAAAGATACAAAATTCGAATGTAGCGAGAAATATGAGAAGAGCTTCCAAGAACTCAACATGCGGCAACAACGTTGGCTCGAGCTGTTGAAAGATTACAACCATACCATTCAATACCATCCTGGAAAAGCGAACGTGGTAGCTAACACATTAAGTAGAAGATCGTATGCATTTACGAGTGCGATATTGTTAACACAAAGACCCATTTTATACGACTTACAAAAGATGGAGATAGAGTTAAAGACTCCAAGAACCTACATAAAGATAACGAATATACGATTAGAATCGACTTTAATCGATAAAGTTAAGTCTGCTCAAGCTACAGAACCGGAGCTGATGAATATGAAGAAGAAAGTACAAGAATGTGTTATTTTAGAAGCAAGAGTCAAAATCTCAACCCTCGATTTATTGGTTCATTTTAAATCCTCGATTGAGTAGGAACTGTGGCCTATAGGTTCGTTTTACCGCCAAGTATGTCTCGTGTTCATAACGTCTTCCACGTATCGATGTTACGTAAATATGTGGACGACCCAAACCACATTATTGAGTTAGAATCAGATGAGATAGCAGAAGATTTAACGTACGAGAAGGTACCAGTCAAGATCTTGGATAGGAAGGAGCATGTCCTATTCACAAAGGTTATACCACAAGTCAAAATTTTGTGGAGAAACCATGCTATTGAGAAAATGACCTGGGAGTTAGAATCGGAAATGAAAGCGAGGTACTCTCACCTTTTCGAAACACCAAGTACATACGTCAATTTCGAGGACGCAATTTCATAAGGAGGGGAGATTGTAAGACCTCAACTTTTTATGAATAAAATTGAATTTTCCTCTATTTATTATTTTGATATAGTAAGGCGTTGATTTGATTAATGTGGTTAGTTATGGGTGAAATGTGTAAATTTTGAAAAATAAGCAAGTGGTTATAAAATATTCATTGTTGTCAGAGAATATTCGTTTGGTCGTGGAATATTCTTGCTGTCGGAAAATATTCGAACGATGGCGCATCCATTTGTGGGCCCCATAACGGAAAGCGGTCGGATGAAAAAAACGACAAGTTTGAGTTTTTTTTATAAATAACGGCGTAATTGTTACCGTTAACACTGTTAGAATACCCGGTGGTTAAAATACAGTAATACGCGTGGTTGCACAGTAGCTCACGGTATTGTACAATATTTTTGGATTATTGATTCTTACGTAAGAATGCACTACTTAATAATTGCTACAGTAATTACTGTTCAATATTTTATTTTATTGATTCAATAATTGCTACGTTGATATTTTATATTATTATTGTTTCAATAATTGTCACTGCACAGTATTTTCCATTATCAGATCAATAATTCATATTATTTGAATAATATTATTAGATAGCATTATTGACAATGTCTAAGGATGTTCTGTCTATGAAAGGGGTTTGGTCATTTAATTGCGCGCTATTTAGGAGAAATTCTTATCGAAAAGCCCCCTCTTTCCTGGGAACGACCTTGTTGTCATTATTGTGATTCTGTAATATTATTTGTGAATAATTAATTATTAATTTATATGATAAGGAAATATTTATTTTTATGTGGATATAAATGAAGGAATTAATGTTGAGGTGTTTCATTAGTATTTTATCGGAATGAAGGTATTAAAAATAATCAGTATTTGGATTTCGGTCATTTTTTGTTTGGAATTTAAAAAAATTTTCTTCTACAAAGTTGTAGAGAATTAAATTTTCTATGGAATGGACATAAAATTCGTATTTTTCTGATAAAAGGGTTATTTATTATGAATTATTGAAGTTTTGAAAATAAATATTTTTAATTAAAAATATTGGTGGGCCCCACTTTTGTTTTTGGTGGAAAAATATTAAATTTGGTGGGCCCCACTTGTGGTGTACTGAATTTGGTCAGAAGGCGTGCGTAGAAATATTTTAAAGAATATTAATATTTTATTAATTTAGTCTGCTTTGGCGTTCTGACATTTTCCTATAAATAGGGTGCTTAGGTTAAAATTAAAAATCACACCAGAATCAGAAATTTTCTCTCTTTATAATATTGAGCTTATTTTTGTGAGTATTTAGATACTTTGAGAGTTACTATTCGGTGCAAGTTTCCTTCAACACTATATCCGATATTCCAGTCAGTACTATTTTTTTGAGGTAAGGGATATTATTTTCTTCGTAAATGATCTTATTTCGTTCAATATCATTATGCCAAAATATTGGTGTGAATTTTATTAAAAAAATTTTACCTTTTCATGTCGAGGTTACTATTCACGTATACGGCACTATTCACGTATACGACACTATTCATGAATACAATACTATTCACGAAGTATGATTTTTCCTGTGAAATTTTTACCTTTTTGTGTCGAGGTTACTATTCACGTATACGACACAATTCACAGAAAAATAAAATTTTCTATTTTTTGTCCAAGATGTCTATTATGGTTACTATCTTTGATTGTATCCATGTTTTGATTTTCATTCTTGAATTTTGCTCCACAATTGATTATTATGGAGTATCTTTGGATAAACTAAAGTACGTATCCCTAATCTTTGTCCTTTTATCTCACTGGATTCATTTTCTTTAAGATATTTTTCATCATCCTCAGTCTTAAATGGTGATACTTGATGAATATCTTTGGCTTGTAGTGCAAAGATGAATGCTTACCTGATGACTATCTTTGGCCCGTAGTGTAAAAATGGACAGGTGTTGAGATGAACATGACCAACTGGTGATACAAATGAATATCTTTGGCCCGTAGTGCAAAGATGAAAAGATGAATATTTGGTTCCAGATGTATATTGATTGATGTTACAGGGATAAAATATTGATGATGAACTTTTAAATCATAGAAGATAATAGACTTCATTCTCTACTTAACTCTTCTAATGAATTGTTATTTCTGCTGCGAATATTGATCTAAAACTTGTTGTCCATTATATTTTATCTAATGTATTGAAGGCTAACGATAATTTGTTCTACATTATCTTAGTCATGATATTCTTTACTGGGCTAGTTGAGTTCACCCTTTTCCTTTTTGTTCCATTTTTCTTCCCAGGAGGCGAGAATATAGCGAGAACTAGTCGGGGTGTGGAGTAATGGGTCCAGATAGTTGTTTTAGCAGTCGTCACTATTTTGTAAAATAGTGTATCAATAATTATAATGAGGACTCCTTTTTGAGTTTGAATACTGTCTATTTGACAATATTCGTGTAAAAACTCTCAGCTACGTTTTGTCGTATTGTATAAAAGAAGTTTGTATTTAATTTATGTACCATATATTTGGCGATTCAAAATGGGTGATGTATACCTATTTTGGGGGTGTCACACCATCAATCAATTCGTACCTAGTCACTGAAGAGAGAAGAGCAGCCGCTTTAGAAAGGCAATGGGTAAAGAAAAATGAAGAGGAAACATTGACCTAATTCTCTATAAAAAGTAAGCCCAATTATTAACTAAATTACTTAATAAAAAGAAATAGTTTATATTTGATAAAAATATAAATGAACTAGAACAACATATGGGCTAACTGGTAAGTATTTAAATTTGGGGTGGGTTTACTAGGCTAATTTTTAATTTGGGGTGGGCTATAGCCCACCGTAGCCCGTGTGTAGCTACACCCTTGCTAGTGGTTAAACCCACTTAGAAGTGACATCTGGTTGAGAAGCAGATTAAGAAATGGAAAACACAAAAAAATTACATATGGCTTGCATTCAACTTTTGTTTAAAAAAGGGTTAAATACAGTTTACTACATGAAATATCATCATATTCATGATTAGGCCCCTAAAGAATTTGGGTTTACACTTTACTACATCAAGTATCTAATTTAATACAATTTAGCTCCTAATTTTCGAATCCGGCCAAACTTTGCCGGAATACCTAATTTTCCTGCCAGATAAGAATTGTATACGGTTTGACCATATAAAATACAGGCTAATAACACTTATGTTACATCAAGTACCACCAAATTCATAATTTACTACATCAAGTACCTAATTCGTATAAAATTTGTATAAATACTTATTTTGACGTTTTAAATATGTATAAATCCTTATAAATAATTATTATATGTTAAATTATTAAAATTAAATATTAATACAAAGATTACCAAATATAATTTTTTTTATTTTAAAAAAAACTTAATTACCAAAAAAATCAATAAAATTTTAAACATACTAATTATATTTTTTACACCAATAACATTAAAATTTTAAAAAATTGACAAAAAATGTCCAAAATTTAATTAATTAAATAGTACCCTTTTTATATTGGAAGAGCATACAAAAGGAGGAGGAAAATTTTAAAAAAGAAAAAATGACTCATTTGCTCTCTCTCCTTTCTCCCTTTTCCTTAATCCTTCAAATTGTTTTGTTCCTTCAAATTTAGAAATTTCAGCGTCTTGGATTTAGAAAATGAGTTGTTTTTATTTAGTTAAAATATTCTTTAAACAAATAGTAGTTAATTAGTTTATCCAACAACACTTTCTTTTCGTTCGTTTTCTATTTTATTCTTCAAACAAATAGTAGTTAATACATATATTGTATTTATAAAAAAAAATTATTTTTAAAATTATATTTATAATTTAACAAATTATATGTATAAATTTTAAAACTTAAATCTTACAAATTATATCATAATTTATAAATTTTAATTCTGAAATTTTATAAATTATATCACAATTTAAATTTTATAAATTGTATTTATAATTTTAATAATTTTATTTATAAATATTTATAAATTTAAATTATATTTTTAATTTTATACCGTATTTCTATGGTATTAGTTACTTTTTTTAAAAGGCTAAAATTATTATATTTATAATTTTAAATTTTTTTCTTTGGGGGTCAAATCATGAATATGGTGGTACTTGATATAACGGAACTGTAAATAGCCATTTTTTAAATTAAGTTGAACCGTATATTTATACGGTCAACTAGTATTAAATATACAAGACCCGATCAAATTCTTGGGCGGGTCGGGTATTCTGGCCAATTTTGGTCGGATTCTGAAATTGGGAGCTAAATTGTATCAAATTAGACACTTTCTGTAGTAAATTGTAAGCTCAAATTCTTTGGGGGCCTAATTATGAATTTGATGGTACGTCATGTAACAAAAGTGTCATTAGCCCTTTAAAAAATATAAAAAAAAATTAAAATTTGTATCTTAAATTTGAAATTGTGACCCTTGTGTTTTTGCCTATATTCTTATTCAAATTACACCTGTAATTGAGTTGTGATTTCTTAAAAAAAATTCAAACCCTATGCAAAAGAAAGGAGTAACCACCCATGAAAGCCACATATCATTTCTGAGTTATTTATGTCTAATTAGAACTATCTTAATATTTATTGTCAACCCTGGGAAAAATCCTCAATTCCTAGGTGTTTGGTTCTTACCCTTTATGTTTTCTATATGGTTTAATTTATCTTGCTTTAAAGGGTGAGATTTTAGGAAGAGACCGACATACAATGTCGACAATTTGAAAAGTTTGATTTTAATTGATTGGGCCGAATTGGACAGAGTTGCCAGATAGTATAAGTTAAATGGTTGTACCAACTCAACCGAATTTTAAAAGATTTTTACAATATGGCCCAATATGTTATGTCTCTTTTGTACCTATATACAAATGGTTTGACTTATTGAAAAGTTCAATTTTAAACAGAGTATATAGAAGTGATGTTTCGAAAACAGGTTTTCAAACTTTTATGCTCAAATAGGAATTGAGGCCTTTGATATTTCCATTTTAGTCCGTATTCGGCTTGATTTGATTTTATTCAAGATGCAAAACATCTTTGACAGTATATAAGTGCCAGACTTCTTATGGGCATGAGAGCCATCGAAGGAAGCCCGAACACCACAACCACAATCATTATTTTGGGGCCTTAAATCGTATAAATGTTTTAAGGCCCTGGATTTACAAGTACAAAAATTTACAAGCTGACTATACAATTGAAAAGGTTCATCACGGGAACTGGATCTAGATTCATTGATTGAATCGTAGATCTTTTAGCTCCTAGGCTCACAGGATATCACATAAACAGCCTGCATAATGAATATATAGAAATAAAACATATATTTATACTAGTCATCGCTAGACGAAGGATTCATCAGTTAAATCCTTGTATGCGAGTAGCTCAAAGCTTTCAGTTTCCTCTAGATACAGATCTAGGGTCACATGGTTGCTAAATACTTACAAAAACTAGAAAGAAAACTAGATCTGTACAGATCTTAGCCATTCTAGCTTTCAAGTTCAAGTTTTACAACTTTTGAACAGTTTGAAAGTTAGATCTGGCTAGATCCAGTACATATATAGTCAATAAAGCTTAAATGTTGACTATTTACATGAAATGAACGGTTAAAAAATCAGATCTGACGAATATAAGTTACTAACTATATATATATATATATATATATATATATATATATATATATATATATAGCACTTATACACATATTAGAGTAAGCGAAAGAAGCAGATCTGGCGAAATCTTACAATATTACGCGAGAATGGATATCGAGCGGCTTTTGACGCCTCAAAACTCGTTTTCCATTGGTTAAAATTTGATATGTTATAGTATATCTATATATGAGTGTTCACAAAGAAGTTTTACAAAAATCAGAGTAAGATAGAAGCCTCATTTAGCTCTCCTAAGCCCTCTCCTTCTCTATTCTCTTCTTTAGAAGCTAAGGGGGAGGCTCTATTTATAGACCCGATCAGCCGCGGGTCTACCTACGACAGACACAGGTAGATTTGTGGCTGGTGGGCTCAGTCTGGTGGGCCCTATTGTCTCGAAATACATGCACTCCGACCAGCTGCAGTCTGTTTGAACCTTCATAACTTATAAACCGAGAATCCGATGGAGGCATGCCATACCTTTTCGAAAAGCTATTTCTGAGAGCTACGTAATGAAATGGGGCTTAACATTTTTCAAATCCAGGAAGATGGGTCCATGAATAGATCTTCAAGTCTTTGCAGTCAGTCCGTTGAGCTGTCCGACGCACTTTTCACTCGGGATTGCTATGATGGTTCTATATGACTTTATTCACAGTAGTTTGATCATTATTGATGTTGAGTTGGAAAAATTACCCTTTTTCCCTTTCGAGTTGGTTTTCGAGCTTAACGCAGTTTCAACTGTCTTCCCTCAGGGTTATCTCCGGGGTTTGACAATTGTTGACTTCTGTTTATCCTTAGGGTTGTCTCTAAGGTTGATTTTATGTTTTCTCGGGGCTATCTCCGGGGTTCTGGTTTGATGATGTAGACTTCCAGGGTTGTCTCCAAAAGAAAAAAAGGCGGTTTTGCCCTCCTTCATGGTTAGTAACAAGAATGCGAAATTTCGAGTATCTACAGATGCCCCTCTTTATAATGTTTATGCAATGCAATGGAATGAACATGATAAAGATTGCTAGACACTAGAAATATGATAAATGCAAATGTAATGCAATGCGTGTGATGCCCCCAAAATAGGTATACACAACCCATTCTGAGTTGCCAAATACATACATAATTTAAATACAAACTTCATTTATACAATACGATAAAACGTAACTGAGAGTTTTAACACGAATATTTTCTCGTAGATAATATCCAAACTCAAATAGAGTCCTTATTACAATTATTATCACACTATTTTATAGAATAGTGAGGACTACTACAGCCACCATCTCGGACCGTCACTCTATTTCCCGACTAGTCCCGGCTATGTTCTCATTATCTGAAGAGAACAATGAAAGCAAAGGGTGAGCTCAACTAGCCCAGTAAAGAATATTATAACTAAGATAATGCAGAATAAATTATCGTTAGCCTTCAACAGTGTTAAACTGATAGAATATAATAAATAACAAGTTTAACTACAGCGGAAGAAGCAATCCATTAGAAGAGTCAAATAGAGCATGATATCTACTATCTTCTATGATTTAAAAGTTCATCATCAATATTTTATCACTGTAACACAACTCAATAAATAATCCACATCTTCGAATTATCCATGCACTACGGGCCAAGGATATTCGTTAGTATCACATCCACGAATTATCCATGCACTACGGGCCAAGGATATTCGTTATTATCACCAATGGTCACTATCATGCCAACAACTGTCCATCAATGAACTACGGGCCAAAGATGACTTTCATCACAATATATGCATGAGGATGATGACAATGATATAAGAATCAATTAAACGAGATCAAGGATAAATATTAAATATTTATAATTCAATTTATCTAGAGTTCAAGAATGTCCAAATTGTCAACAACTTACTTACTTTGCAAAATTTGTAAATATTATCCACAACTATAACATTATATAAAATCCACACCTTATTATTCAAAATGATATATGGAGAAAATAAATTTTTATTCATAAAAGTTGGGGTCTTACAACCTCGCCTTCTTATGAAATTTCGTCCTCGAAATTGGTGTACGTACCTGGTATGTCGAAGAGGTGAGGATACCTTGTTTTCATTTTAGTTTCTAACTCCTAGGTCATTTTCACAATATCGTGGTTTCTCCACAAAACTTTAACTTGAGGTATAACCTTTGAGCGTAGAATATGTTCCTTCTTATCCAAGATTTTAACAGGTACCTCTTCATACGTTAAATCTTTCGCTATCTCATCTGGTTCTAATTCAATAATGTTGTTCGGGTCTTCTACATATTTACGTAACATAGATATGTGAAAAACGTTATGAACATAAGACATACTTGGCGGTAAGGCGAGTCTATAGGCCACAGTTCCTACTCGATCAAGGATTTCAAATGTGCTAATGAATCGAGGATTGAGCTTTCCCCTTTTTCTAAATCTTGTAACTCCTTTTCATGGAGCAACACGTAACAACACATGATCTCCAACATTGAATTCCACGTCCCTTCGAAGAAGATCATCAAAACTCTTTTGTCGATCTTGTGAGGTTTTTATACGTTGTCGGATCATTTGAATCTTTTACGTAGTCATGTGTACCAATTTCGGTCCTAACAACGTTGCTTCACCCACCTCATCCCAGCATATTGGAGAACAACACTTTCGTCCATACAACGCCTCGAATGGAGCCATGCCTATACTTACTTGATAACTGTTATTGTAGGAGAATTCCACTAATGACAAGAACTTGTCCCAACTTCCTTTAAAGTCTAGGACACAGAGTCTTAATAGATCTTCAAGAGTTTGAATAGTCCTCTCCGACTGCCCGTCCGTCTAAGAATGATATGCCGATCTGAATCGTAACTATGAATACTGGCATACCATGCAGTCTTATAATCTCATTTATATATATACGAGCAAGATATTCAAGTGAATAAGTTTCTCGTATAGGTAAGAAATGAGCAGACTTGGTTAATCTATCAACAATGACCCAAATTGCATCTATGCCTTAAGAAACCTTGGGAAGAATAGTAACAAAATCTATGGTAATGTGCTCCCACTTCTATTCTAGAATTTCAAGTGGTTACAATGGACCTTTTGGCACTTAATGCTCCGCCTTGACACGTTGACAAGTTAGACACCTTGAGATAAACTCTGCGATCTCTCTTTTCATATTGCTCCACCAAAATGTATGTCGAAGAGCACGATACATTTTGGTACTCCCAGGATGGATTGTAAATGGTGTGTTGTGCGCCTCCATCATGATTTTATACTTCAAATCAGAGTCGTTAGGAACACAAAGTCTGGAGTTGACTCGAAGTATTCCTTCTTCATCGATTCTTGCTTCCGGAATAACACTTTCTTATACTTTCTTCCTCATACGCATCAGCTTCGGGTCTGTAGCTTGAGCAGCTTTAACTTTAACGATTAAAGTAGGTTCTACTGGTATATTTGCCATCATCACGTGGGTCTCTGGAGTCTTTAACTCTATCTCCATCCTTTGTAAGTCATATCAAATGGGCCTTTGCGTTGACAATATCGCACTCATACCCGCATATGATCTTCTACTCAATGCGTCAGCTACCACGTTCGCTTTTCCAAGATAGTATTGAATGGTATGATTATAATCTTTCAACAGCTCGAGCTAACGTTGTTGCTGCATGTTGAGTTCCTTTTGGGTGAAAAAATATTTAAGATTTTTATGATCTGTATAGATCTCCACTTTCTCCCCATATAGGTAATGTATTTAGATTTTAAGCGCAAAAACGACTGCTGCCAACTCTAGATCATGAGCAGGATAATTCCTCTCATATTCTTTGAGTTGTTGTGAGGCATAGGCTATGACTTTACCATGTTTCATGAGAACACAACCTAACCCTCTGTCTGAAGCATCACCGTAGATGACAAATCGTTTTGAACCAAATGGTATTGTCATGATATGTGCTGAAATGAGTCTCCTCTTGAGTTCTTGAAAACTCTTCTCACATTCCTCGCTCCAACTGAATTTTGGATCTTTTCGAGTTATTTGAGTTAATGTAGTAGCGATTCGAGAAAATCTTTTCACGAATCTCCGATAATAACCAGCTAAGCCTAAAAAGCTACGTACTTCGGTCACTGACTTAGGTTGCTCCCAGCTTTGTATTGCTTCAATCTTCGCCGGGTCAACAGATATTCCATGATTTGATATCACATGCCCAAGGAATGCTACTTCCTCAAGCCAGAACTCACATTTCTTCAACTTGATGTACAACTTATTTTCACGAAGCTTTTGAAGTATCAGCCTCAAGTGTTGCTCATGATCTTCATGGCTTTTGGAGTATATGAGGATGTCATCAATAAAGACAACCAGAAAATGATCCAAATATTCCTTGAATACTCGGTTTATCATATCCATGAAGGCAGTAGGAGCATTAGTCAATCCAAAAGGTATGACTACGAATTTGTAATGCCCGTACCGAGTTCTGAAAGCAGTCTTTGGAATGTCATCAGTTTTAATCTTTAACTGATGATATCCGGAACGAAGATCGATCTTTGAAAAGAATTTGGCACCTTGCAACTGGTCAAACAGGTCATCAGTTCGAGGCAACGGGTACCTATTGTTGATGGTGACATGATTTAACTCCCTATAGTCAATGCAAAGTCGTATACTCCCATCTTTCTTCTTTACGAATAGAACATGAGCACCCCAAGGAGTCGTACTAGAACGAATGAAACCGATGTCTAACAATTCTTGCAGTTGGGTTTTTAACTCCTAAAGTTCAATAGGAGCCACTCGATATGGGGTTTTAGAAATGGGTTTTGTACCGGGTTCAAGATCAATACAAAATTCGATTTCACGCTCTAGGGGTATGCCATGAAGTTCTTCCGGGAATATGTAAGACCCCAACTTTATGAATAAAGATTAATTTTTCTAAATATCATTTTGAGTATTAAGGTGTGGATTTGATATAATGTTATAGTTGTGGGTAATATTTATAAATTTTGCAAAGTAAGCAAGTTGCTATAAAATATTCGTTTGGTCGGAGAATATTCGTTTTATCGGAAAATATTCGTACGACGGCACAATCATTAGTTGACCTCACAATGTAATTACTATCGGAGTGAGAAAATGACAGAAATAACTTTTTATAAAAATAACGGCAAAAGTTTTACCATTAACTGTTAAAATATCTGGTGATAAAAGTATAGTAATACGCGTGGTTGCATAGTAGCACACGATATTGTACAGTATCTTTGATTATTGATGCTTACGTGAGAAGTCACTCAGTTTTATTCAATTATTGCCACAATAATTGCTGCATAGTATCTCACGTTATTGATTCAATTATTGTCAAAATATTTTATATTATTAAATCAATAATTGAGACGACAAAGTTATTCATATTATTATTTGTATTATTGACAATGTCTAGAAAGTTCTGTCGAGGAAAGGAGTTTGGTCACTTAATTGCGCGCTAACAAGGAGAAGTCCTTCTCCGAAAGCCCCTTCTTTCCTGAGAATGATCTGGTTGTTAATATTGTGAGTTATAAATGATGAATAAATATTGTTAAAAATGTATTTAGTGAAGCCAAGTAAATTGAGATAAATAGAGGGGTATTTTATGAAGTATTTGTTGTAAATTTTGCTTATTACATGGACCACCACTTACTCATTTTTCAAAATAATCGGTAAACAGTTATAAAGTATGTTAGTATATATATATATATATATATATATATATATATATATATATATATATATATATGTATTTTATATAAGTTTTATTTTTTTTATGTAAAATAGAATATATTATATTTTATTATGCATAGTGCTGCATAGTACTGCATAGTGCTGCATAATAAAATTAAAAAAATTTCATACGAATTCGCCGTCTGCGTCTGTGAATCCTTTTCCTGTGCAATCCGTGATTTTTTAATTTAAATAGTATTCTGCCATTCTCCTATAAATAGGATGCTTAGTTTAGAATTAAAAATCACACCAAAATCAGAGAATTCTTCTTCTATAACATTGAGCGTATTTCTTTAGAGTTTAAGACATCTTTGAGTGTAGAAAACATTGCAAGTTTTTTTCAAGAATATTCCCGCTATACCATTCAGAAGTACTCTCCTTTTAAGGTAAGGGATATTATTTTTGTTCAATATTCGTAAGAAATAATATTTTCTTCCATACTCTGTAGTATGTAAGTAATATTATTTCGTTTCAGATTTCGAATTCTACACTCATCTTGTTAAGTATTACTTCTATACTCCTTGAAATTAGTAGAATATCCTTGAAATTTGCGCTTCATCTAGTATCTTTTTACAAGAATATTATTCTGGACATTCTTGTTAAATTTTAATCTTTTCATGTCGGGGTACTATTCACGGGGTACTATTCATGAAGTACTATTCACATGGTACTATTCACTCTGATACTATTCACCCGGGGTATTATTCATGACAAAAATTAATTTCTTTTCTGTTCAAATTATTTTTGATACAATATTATTCTTGAATTTTACTCCACAAAGCAGTATCATGTTGATAATTTGGATATTATTGAATTCTGGATAAATTGAATTATAAATCTTTAAAATTTATCCTTGATCTCATTTAATTAAATTCTTATATCATTACCATCATCCTCATGCTTATATTGTGATGAAAGTCCTCATTGGCCCGTAGTGCATTGCTGGACAGTTGTGGGTATGATTATGACCAGAAATTATGTATCGGTATAATCATGACCCGTAATATTACAAATGATGTGGTAAAGGTCCTCATTGACCTGTAGTGCATTGATGGACAGTTGTTGGCATGATCATGACCATTGGTGATAATAACGAATATCCTTGGCCCGTAGTGCATGGATAATTCATGGATGTGATACTAACGAATATCCTTGGCTCGTAGTGCATGGATAATTTGATGATGTGGATTATTAAGCTGTGTTACAGCGATAAAATATTGATGATGAACTTTTAAATCATAGAAGATAGTAGATATCATGCTCTACTTGACTCTTCTAATGGATTATTTTTTCCGATGTAGTTAAACTTGTTGTTTATTGTATTCTATAAGTTTAACACTGTTGAAGGCTAACGATAAGTTATTCTGTATTATGTTAGTTATAATATTTCTTACTAGCCTAGTTGAGTTCACCCTTTGCTTTCATTATTCTCTTTAGGAAATGAGAACATAGTCGGGACTAGTCGGGGAATGGAGTGACGGTTCGAGATGGTGACTGTAGTAGTTCTCACTATTCTATGAAATAGTGTGATAATAATTATAATGAGGACTATATTTGAGTTTGGATATTGTCTATGAGACAATATTCGTGTTAAAACTCTCAGCTACATTTTTATCGTATTGTATAAATGAAGTTGTATTTAAATTATGTACCATGTATTTGGCGACTCAGAATGAGTTGTGTATACCTATTTTGGGGGCGTCACAGTTGGTATCAAAGCTTAGTGATATGATTCCTGGCTGAGATTTGAGGCTAGAACTAGGTGGAGAGAGACGGGTAAATCCTTCGCTAGTATGACCTACCTAAGCTTATTTGTTATTTAATTGGTCGGTCAGAATATATGGATAATATGTGGCATGTCAATTAACCCTTGTTTTGTGGCAGTATTTGAAAATGACATCTGAAAATATTGAGATAAGAAATGGAGCACACGTGATCGTTGAGTCACCGATGATCAATAATCAGGATAATGTGCATCAGGAAAGCAATAATCCTCAGGTAAATAACAACACTGACCAAATGATGAACGATGGGATGTTTAGGAGCTTTCTGCAATTCATGCAACATCAGGAGAGATAGTCTTGTTGGTCAAAAAATCTATCACTAAACACACGCAAGTATACGCGGTCTAACAAGTAATACAGTGATAAGGAGAGTGTCGTACCCACGAGGAATTATGACTAATATTTGCCAAGTACCGACTTTGAATCGATAAAGTCTTATTCGAACAGAATTAAATGGAAGTGTGATTAATCTAGTTAACTAATTATCAAAGCAAGAAAATGGATAACGAATGGTAATCTAAGGAATTACAAGCTAAGGTCACAACTTCGCCCCACACAGGCATTCTGTCGAATACCTGGTGTGCTATGTTTCATCAAACTAGCTACCCTTCTCTCTTTGGTCTAAATGGTCACGACAATTTGTCGACCGAGAACACACAGGTGCTTATGCACTTCTGTCGAGGTATGCACAAACATATCCTCTCCAGATCCACCCAAAAGGGAATAAAACAGAAAAGAACGTCCAAGCTAGATGCAATCCTACATATGTCTATGCGAATCAATCATAACAAGGATTTAAGCATAAGTTCTCAATAAGGTCGCACGTGGCGCACAGAGATATGTCTAAACTACGCACAACTTATGCAGTCGAGACCCACAATCACATGCCAATATATGTAGGTGTAAATCTACAATCCTTCTGTCGATATCATGCAAATTACCAAAATCATCACTAATATCTTAGCGAGAATCATAAAGCACAAATATATTAAACCAAATCATATGGTGCCAACCAAAGAGATAAGACAGTCAATTTAAATAACAACGGGTTCCATTATAACCTTAGAGCAAATATTCAGTTCATAGCTATTAAACCAAATTCAAGTAGCAATGAAGACAACATTTATAGAATACAAAATTAGTGGAAATAAATGGATAGAAGAAACTCTGTCAAAGCCCCTTCATTCCCCACGCATTCCGCTCAAATCAAGCTTTCCAATCCGTGTCGCTCGTTGCTCTTATGCTCCAAAGAAATACAAACTTCTCCCTAATCTATATTTACAAAGATAATCTAAAAGAAAATACTGAAGAAAATCCTAAGCTAAGCTATCCTATGCTAAACTAAGGTCTCATATGATAGGTTATGAGAGATATCTCGAGAGTCTTTGAATGCAGGGACAGACTTCTGTGTTATATACGCCTCCTTCCTTCTCTAGGTCAAACCAAGGCATTCACTGTCTGGGCACCGGAGGTGGCGGCGCGGCGCGGGCATTAAGCCTATGAGTGGCGCTGCAGCGCCATGTCATAAATCAAGAAACTGGAGCTCGCGCTGCAGCGCGAGTCCATATAGAGAGAGTGGCGCTGCGGCGCCAGTGTATAAAACATGACTATTTTGCCCCTGATTGCTAGAAAACACCTGTAAAGCTCTGCAATTCATCGATTAAGCACAATAACACTATAATCATATAAATCCATATAAAATCTACGAGAATAGGCAACTATTTAAGTCATAAAATATCCGATTCGCGGGTATAAATCCCACTCATCAAATACCCCCAAACTTAAGTCTTTACCTGTCCTCGAGCAAACTAACTAACACAACACTAATAATAAAACATACGCGAAAGAAAACTAAAACAGTATAGTAGCATCATGGCTTCAAAGCTTGATCATAGCTACTCCTAGAGAATAGGGCAAACACAAACATGAATAAGGGCTCATTCAATTTCAAGCATAAGACTGTATTCGATCCATTCTATGTGTGTGTGTGTGGAGACCAACCTCCCTAACTAATAATAACTTAAATAAGCTCGCACAGTCGATTGCTAATACCAATAATGCGCACTCTGCAACTTAAACATTCAACAAGCATTAAGAATAAGATGCAAATGCAGGAAAAGATTAAAAGTATAAACCCCCAAATCCAGGTACTTGAAACCCAAACTCGGTGCTTTACGATACCATTTCTATGAGCAAAATAATACTAATAATGATAACAATTGTGACGCCCCAAAATAGGTATACATCACCCATCTTGAGTCGCCAAATACATGGTACAGAATATAAATATAAACTTAATTATATAACCTTCGTGTAATATACGACAATACATAAACTGAAAGTTTTAATAGGAATATTGTCATCTAGACAATATCCACACTCAAAGGAGTCCTCATTACATTTATTGTCACACTATTTAACAGAATAGTGAGGACTACTAATGCTATCATCTGGACCGTCACTCCTTTCCCCGACTCGTCCCAGCTATATTCTCATTTCCTGAAGAGAACAGTGAAAGAAAGGGTGAGCTCAACTAGCCCAGTAAGAAATATTATGACTAAGATAATGCAGAATAAATTATCAATAGTCTTCAACAATGTTAAATTGATAAAATATAATAGACATCAAGTTTAACTGCACCGGAATAAGTAATCCATTTGAAGAGTCAAATAGAACATGATATCTATTATCTTCTATGATTTAAAAAGTTTTCATCAATTTTTATCGCTGAGACTCAGCTTAATAAATAAATCACATCATCTAATCATCCATGTATTACGGGCCAAGGATATTCATTAAATCATCAACGGTCATAACTATACCGAATAATCCCTGGTCATAATCATACCAAAAACTGTCCATCAATACATTACAGGCCACTGAGGACTTTTGCCACATCATTTATAACATTACAGGTCATGATTATACCGAATGATCGCTGGTCATAATCATACTAAGTCCATCTATGCACGTAAGTCAAAGATGACTTTCATTATAATATAAGCATGAGGATGATGACAATGACATAATAATTCAATAAAACAAGTTTAAGAATAAATTTTAAAGATTAATATGTTAATTTATTCTAAACTCAATAACGTCCAAATTGTCAACATGATACTGCATTGTGGAGTAAAATTCAAGAATGCTCAAAAGAATATTTCCACGAAAAGATACTGGATGAAGCGCAAATATCCAGGATATTCCACTAATTTCAAGGAATATAGAAGCCAAAACTTTAACCAACTGAGTATAATAGAATGTATGAAACTGCAAATGGATTTTCACCCGCCATGCGGTAATCCACGTATACAGATCATTTTTACAATTTAATAAGGAATGAATACAAATGATCATTCGCCATGCATGTGGTAATCCACATAGACAAGTTATTCTAACAGAATAATAAAGAATAGAATAACAGAAGGATTCACCATGCGTGCGATAAACTGCACAGACAGGTTATTCCCAACAGAATAATAAATAATGGAACCAGGTCATGCGTAACGCACATACAGGATATTCTGTCAGAATAATAAATAATGGAACCAGGTCCGGCGTAAATGCACAGACAGGATATTCTGATAGAATAATAAATAATGAAACCAGGTCAGCGTAAACGTACAGACATGATATTCTGACAGAATAATAAAGAACAGAATAATAGAAGAATTTCACCATGTATGCGGTACTTCGCATAAACAGGTTATTCTAACATAATAATAAAGAATGGAATAACAGAAGTTCTCTTCATGAAGATTAAAGAAATAATACCCCTTAACTTAGAAGAAACTGGATATTGGAAAAGTGAAGTAGCAGAATACTTTTCTTCTTTCTCTCTATAGTTTCTCTCTCTAGAGTTTCAGTGAATTCGTATGAATTAATGAAGGAATGAGCTTCTATTTATAGAAGAACTGAAAGTGGCTCTTGGTCTTAACGAAGGGTCAAAATAACTCTTGGTAATATTGAAGAGACAACTACTATTTTCCAAGGGACAATTAACTCTTGAAACACCGAAGGGGCAAATAACTATTGAAAAACTGAAGGGACAAATAACTCTTGGAAAACTGAAGGGACAAATAACTCTTAAAAAATTGAAGGGACAAGTTACTATTAAAACTTTAAATCAACGATCCATATTGATTTACTATTATAATTTCAACCAACGGTCTAAAAAATTAGCACATCTCCTCATAGAATAATATTGTACCCAAAAATGATTTGGACCGAAAAGAAATATATTTTTCGGGTGAATAGTATCCCCTGAATAGTAACTCATGAATAGTAACTCGTGAATAGTAACTCGTAAATAGTACTCTGACACGAAAAGTGCTCCGAATACCTGATTGAAAAATATAACCTCCAGACATCAATTATTATCGAAATAAATGTCAATTTTCACTAACACAAATAATTTCAACACAATGAAACTATCAAATTCATCTTTAATCAACACGAACTTATTCATCATTAATATTATAACTCACAATATTTAACAACCAGGTCGTTCCCAGGAAAGATGGGGCTTTCCAATAAGGATTTCTCCCTATTGGCGCGCAATTAGGTGACCAAATCTCTCCTTGACAGAACTTCTAGACATTGTAAATATTGTAATTTAATAATATGAATAACTTTATCATCTTAATTATTGATTTAATAATATAACATATTATGCAGATGGTACTGTGACAATAATCGAATCAATAATATGAGAGATTTGATGCAGCAATTACTATAGCAATAATTGAGTATAACTGAGTAACTTCTTACGTAAGCATCAATAATCAATACCGTGTGCTACTATGCAACCACGCGTATTACTGTACTTTTACTACCGGGTAGTTCAACAGTTTTAACGGTAACACTTTCGCCGTTATTTTATAAAAAGATAATTCTGTCGTTCTCTTACTACGATAATACTTTCGTTGTGGGGTCCACCAGTAATTGTGCCGTCGTACGAATATTCTCAGTTAAAACGAATATTCCCCAACCAATCGAATATTATATAACCACTTACTTAATTTGTAAAATTTGTAAATATTACCCCCAACTATAAATTATATTATATCCACACCATAATATTCAAAAATATATTTCGAGAGAAATTAATCTTTATTCATAAAAGTTGGGGTCTTACAACCTCCCTTTCTTATGAAATTTCGTCCTCGAAATTGGGGTGCGTACCTGGTATATCGAAGAGGTGAGGATATCTTGACTTCATCTCAGATTCTAACTCCTAGGTCATTTCCTCCACCTCGTGATTTTTCTACAAAACTTTAACTTGAGGTATAACTTTAGAACGTAGAATATGAACCTTCTTATCCAAAATTTTAACAGGTAACTCTTCATACGTTAAATCTTCCTCTATCTCGTCTGGTTCTAATTCAATAATGTGGTTCGGGTCTTTCACATATTTACGTAACATAGATATCTGAAAAACGTTATGAACACGAGACATACTTGGTGGTAAGGCGAGTCTATAGGCCACAGTTCCTACTCATTCGAGGATTATAAATGGGCCAATGAATTGAGAATTGACCTTTTCTCTCTTTCCAAATCTCGTAACTCCTTTTTATGGAGCAACACGTAACAACACATGATCTCCAATATCGAATTCGACGACCTTTCGATGAAGATCAGCATAACTTTTTTGTCGATCTTGTGAGATTTTTATACGTTGCCGGATCGTTTGAATCTTTTTCGTAGTCATACGTACCAAATCCAGTCCCAACAACGTTGCTTCACCCACCTCATCTCAGCATACTGGCGAACGGCACTTTCTTTCATACAATGCCTCAAATAGAGCCATGCCAATACTTGCTTGATAACTATTATTGTAGGAAAACTCCACCAATGGTAAGAATTTGTACCAACTTCCATTGAAGTCAAGGACACGTAGTCTTAATAAATCTTCAAGAATTTGAATAGTCCTCTCTGATTGTCCGTCCGTTTAAGGATGATATGCCGAACTAAATCGTAAATCCGTGCCCATACCTTTTTGCAAACTAACCCAAAATCTTGAAGTGAATCTTGGGTCTCGATCAGAAACTATGGATACTGGCATACCATGCAATCTTACAATCTCGTTTATATATATACTAGCAAGACGTTCAAGTGTATAAATTTTTCGTATCGATAAGAAATGAGCAGACTTGGTCAATCTATCAACAATGACCCAAATCGCATCTATGCCTTGAGAAACCTTGGTAAGACCAGTAATGAAATCCATGGTAATGTGCTCCCACTTCCATTTTGGAATTTCAAGTGGTTGTAATGGACCTTTTGGCACTTGATGCTCCGCCCTGACTCGTTAACAAGTTAGACACCTTGAGACACCAAAATGTATGACGAAGATCACGATACATTTTGCTACTCCCAGGATGGATTACAAACGGTGTGTTATGCGCCTCCATCATGATTTTACACTTCAAGTCAGAATCGTTAGGAACACAAAGTCTGGAGTTTACTCGAAGTATTCCTTCTTCATCGATTCTTGCTTCCAGAATAGCACCTTCTTCCACTTTCATCTTCATATGCATCAGCTCCAAGTCTGTAGCTTGAGCAGCTTTAACTTTATCGATTAAAGTCGGTTCTACTCATATATTCGCCATCATCATATGGGTCCCTGGAGTCTTTAATTTTATCTCCATCCTTCGTAAGTCATACACAATGGGCCCTTGCATTGACAATAATGCACTCGTGCCCGTATATGATCTTTTACTTAACGCGTCAGCTACTACATTCGTTTTTCCAGGATGGTATTGGATGGTATGATCATAATCTTTCAACAGCTCAAGCCAACGTCGTTGCCGCATGTTGAGTTCCTTCTGAGTGAAGAAATATTTGAGGCTTTTATGATCCTTATAGATCTCCACCTTCTCTCCATACAGGTAATGCCTCCAAATCTTAAGCGCAAAAACGACAGCGGCCAACTCTAGATCATGAGTAGGATAATTCCTCTCATATTCTTTGAGTTGTCGTGAGGCATAGGCTAGGACTTTCCCATGTTGCATGAGTACACATCCTAACCCTTTGCCTGAAGCATCACTATAAATGACAAATCCCTCCATGCCAGATGGTATTGTCAGAACAGGTGCTGAAATGAGTCTACTCTTGAGTTCTTGAAAACTCTTCTCACATTCCTCGCTCTAAACGAATTTTGTATCTTTTCGAGTTAGCTGCGTTAATGGAGTAGCGATTCGAAAAAACCCTTTTATGAATCTTCGCTAATAACCAGCTAAGCCGAGAAAGCTACGTACCTCGGTCACCGACTTAGGTTGCTCCCAGCTTTGAATTGCTTCAATCTTTGCTGGGTCAACAGATATTCCATGACTTGATGTTACGTGTCCAAGGAATGCTACTTCCTCAAGCCAGAACTTGCATTTCTTCAACTTGGCATATAGCTTGTTTTCACGAAGCTTTTGAAGTATCAGCTTCAAGTGTTGCTCATGGTTTTCACGGGTTTTGGAGTATATGAGAATGTCATCAATAAAGATGACCACAAAGTGATCCAAATATTCTTTGAATACTCAGTTCATCATGTCCATGAAGGCAGCAGGAGCATTAGTCAATCCAAAAGACATGACTAGAAATTCATAATGCCCGTACCGAGTTCTGAAAGCAGTCTTTGGAATGTCATCAGTTTTAATCTTCAACTGATGATATCCAGAACGAAGATCGATCATTGAAAATAATTTGGTGCCTTGCAACTGGTCAAACAGATCATCAATATGAGGTAACAGGTACCTATTTTTGATGGTGACATGATTCAACTCCCAATAATTAATACAAAAGTCGCATACTTCTATCTTTCTTCTTCACGAATAGAACAGGACCACCCCAAGGAGACATACTAATGAAACCAATGTCTAACAATTTCTGTAGTTGGGTTTTTAACTCTTGAAGTTCAATAGGAGCCATTCGATATGGGGCTTTGGAAATGGGTTTTTTACCGGATTCAAGGTCGATACAAAATTCAATTTCACACTCTGGGGGTAGGCCAGGAAGTTCTTCAGGGAATACGTTAGGAAATTTAATAATAATAGAAATATCATTTAAAACTGACATATTTTAATTTAGATCCGTGACATGAGCTAAGAAAGCTTGACATCCATTTTTTAATAAACGAATAGCTTTATGGCTTGATATGACAGTTATTGATTTTAGTGGTTTGGCTGCTTGAATTCGTATAATAGGTTGGTTAGGAATATGAAAGCTAACAACCTTACGAAAATAATCGATTTTAGCATGATGAGTAGTTAACCAATCAATCCCTAAAATCACATCAAATGCAAGTATTTTCAAAGAAATAAGATTGACAGGTAACGTGCGGTTACCGACTTGAATCAAACAAGACTTATAAACCGTGGATGTAATGAAGGTTTCTCCCAACGGAGTTTCAATAGATAAATCAAAATCTAATTTCTCCGGAGTCAAATTTAAACGTTGAGCGCAAGTAGGAGAAATAAAGGAATGGGTAGAACCGGTATCAAATAAAGTATAAACTTCGCTATAGTTTATGGTTAGCTTACCCGTGATCACCTCGTTCGGATTCCTCACTTTTTGGGAGGTTACGACAAACCCTCTCCCTTGAACTACCGGTTTTGTCTTGTTTGGGACACCCTTTGATGCCTCCATCCCAGCTGGACTTGACTTTGGTGCACGATAAAATTAGGCTAGGTGACCTTTTTTTCCACAATTGTAACACGCTTTGGACTGCATCACGCAGTTTGGACTGATATGTCCCTCCCCTCCACATTTGTAACATACGACCGATGGTCGTTCTCCTTCCTTAACAGCGGGTGCTGGTGCTGACATCTTTCCATCTTTGCTGAACCTTCTCTTCTTAAACTTTCCACTCCTATTGTCTTGGCCATGATTACCACCGAAGTGGTTATCATTTCTGGCATATTGATTCCCTCCACGCTTGTTGTCACCGCTTCGATGACTGCTACCATTGGTATTATCATTTTGTCGGCTGCTTTCTCTTGGTTGGGTCGACTCGTTATCGCGTTCCAATAACTGAGCCCTATTTACAACATCTGAATACAAACACAGTTTATGAGAAATTAGATATTGACGTATCTCGGGTTTTAAACCTCTTAGAAACATCCGCGCCATTCTTTCCTCATTATCAACCAATTGGGGCGTAAACCGAAATTACTCGGCAAACTTTGCTTCATACTGCGCCACGGTCATATTATTTTACTCAAGCTTGATGAACTCTACCTCCTTCTTGTGACGAATACTTTTAGGAAAGTACTTATCATTGAACAGCTCTTGGAACTTCTCCCAAGACATTTTCAGTGCGGCAGGTTGAGTACGCTTTACAGATTCCACCAGTAATCTGCCTCTAGACGCAACATGAAGGTGGCAAAGGGAACCTTTTGCTCCTCGGAGTATCCCAAGACATTAAATATCTTGTTGATCTACTTTATCCACGTCTCCGCCTTAAGTGGTTTTGGCTCTCCAAAAACTCCGGTGGTCCCAGCTCTTTGAACTGCTTAGCGATGACCGTCTGAGAGTTGTCAGTGTTTCCACCTGTATTTTGGACAGGAGCCGCCTTTGCCTGATGTTGCATGAATTGCATAAAGCCTCTGACCATCCCATCGTTCACCATTTCATCGGTGTTATTGTTTACATGAGGATTATTGTCTTCCTGTTGCACATTACCCTGGGCATTGATCGTTGGTGACTCAATGGTCTCATGTGCTTCATTGCTTATCTCAACATTTTCGGATGCCATTTCAAATACTGCAACAAAACAAGGGTTAATTAACATATCACATATTATCCCTATACTCTGACCGACCAATTAAATACCAAATAAACTTAGGTTGGACATACAAGCGAAGGAATTCCCCGTCTCTCCCCTCCTAGTTCTTGTCTCACCTCTCAGCCAGGGATCATATCCCTAAGCTTTGATACCAACTATGACGCCACCAAAATAGGTATACATCACCCATCTTGAGTTGCCAAATACATGGTACAGAATATAAATACAAACTTAATTATACAATCGTCGTGTAATATACGACAATACATAAACTGAGAGTTTTAATAGGAATATTGTCATCTAAATAATATCCACACTCAAAGGAATCCTAATTACATTTATTGTCACACTATTTAACAGAATAGTGAGGACTATTAATGCTATCATCTGGACCGTCACTCCTTTTCCCGACTTGTCCCAGCTATATTCTCATTTCCTGAAGAGAACAGTGAAAGAAAGAGTGAGCTCAACTAGCCCAGTAAAAAATATTATGACTAAGATAATGCAGAATAAATTATCAATAGTTTTCAACAATATTAAACTGATAAAATATAATAGACATCAAGTTTAACTGCAGCGGAATAAGCAATCCATTAGAAGAGTCAAGTAGAGCATGATATCTACTATCTTCTATGATTTAAAAAGTTTTCATCAATTTTTATCGCTGAGACTCAGCTTAATAAATAAACCACATCATCTAATCATCCCTGTATTACGGGCCAAGGATATTCATTAAATCATCAACGGTCATGACTATACCGAATAATCCCTGGTCATAATCATACCAAAAACTGTCAATCAATGCATTACAAGCCATTGAGGACTTTTACCACATCATTTATAACATTACAGGTCATGATTATACCGAATGATCCCTGGCCATAATCATACCAAGTCCATCTATGCACGTAAGCCAAAGATGACTTTCATTACAATATAAGCATGAGGATGATGACAACATAATAATTCAATAAAACAAGTTCAAGAAAATTTTTTAAAGATTAATATGTTAATTTATCCTGAACTCAATAACGTCTAAATTGTCAACATGATACTGCTTTGTGGAGTAAAATTCAAGAATGCTCAAAAGATTATTTTCACGAAAAGATACTGGATGAAGCGCAAATATCCAGGATATTCCACTAATTTCAAGGAATATAGAAACCAAAAAACTTTAACCAACTGAGTATAATAGAATGTATGAAACTGCAAATGGATTTTCACCCGCCATGCGGTAATCCACGTATACAGATCATTTTTACAATTTAATAAGGAATGAATACAAAGGATCATTCGCCATGCATGTGGTAATCCACATAGACAAGTTATTCCAACAGAATAATAAAGAATGGAATAACAGAAGGATTCACCATGCGTGCGATAAACTGCACAGACAGGTTATTCCCAACAGAATAATAAATAATGGAACCAGGTCATGCGTAACGCACCGACATGATATTCCAACAGAATAATAAATAATGGAACCAGGTCCGGCGTAAACGCACAGACAGGATATTCCGACAGAATAATAAATAATGGAACCAGGTCCGGCGTAAACGCATAGACAGGATATTCTGACAGAATAATAAAGAAAGGAATAATAGAAGAATTTCACCATATATGCGGTACTTCGCATAAACAGGTTATTCCAACATAATAATAAAGAATGGAATAACAGAAGTTCTCTTCATGAAGACGAAAAAAATAATACCCCTTACCTTAGAAGAAACTGGATATTGGAAATGTGAAGTAGCAGAATACTTTTCTTCTTTCTCTCTATAGTTTCTCTATCTAGAGTTTCAGTGAATTCGTAAGAATTAATGAAGGAATGAGCTTCTATTTATAGAAGAACTGAAAGTGGTTCTTGGTATTAACGAAGGGTCAAAAAGACTCTTGGTAATATTGAAGAGACAACTATTATTTACGAAGGGACAATTAACTCTTGAAACACCGAAGGGGCAAATAACTCTTGAAAAACTGAAGGGACAAATAACTCTTAGAAAATTGAAGGGACAAATAACTCTTGGAAAACTGAAGGGACAAGTTACTATTAAAACTTTAAATCAATGATCCATATTGATTTACTATTATAATATTAACCAACGGTCTAAAAAATTAGCACATCTCCTCATAGAATAATATTGTACCCAAAAATAATTTGGACCGAAAAGAAATATATTTTTCGGGTGAATAGTACCTCGTGAATAGTAACTTATAAATAGTAACTCGTGAATAGTAACTCATGAATAGTACTCTGACACGAAAAGTGCTCCGAATACCCGATTGAACAATTTAACCTCCAGACATCAATTATTATCAAAATAAATGTCGATTTCCACTAACACAAATAATTTCAACACAATGAAACTATCAAATTCATCTTTAATCAACACGAACTTATTCATCATTAATATTATAACTCATAATATTTAACAACCAGGTCGTTCCCAAGAAAGATGGGGCTTTTCAATAAGGATTTCTCCCTATTGGCACGCAATTAGGTGACCAAACCTCTCATTGACAGAACTTCTAGACATTGTAAATTTTATAATTTAATAATATGAATAACTTTGTCGTCTTAATTATTGATTTAATAATATAACATATTATGCAGATGGTACTGTGACAATAATCGAATCAATAATATGAGAGATTTGATGCAATAATTACTATAGTAATAATTGAGTATAACTGAGTAACTTCTTACGTAATCATCAATAATCAATACCGTGTGCTACTATGCAACCACGCATATTACTGTACTTTTACTACCGGGTAGTTCAACAGTTTTAACGGTAACACTTCCGCCGTTATTTTATAAAAAGATAATTCTATCATTTTCTTACTACGACAATACTTTCGTTGTGGGGTCCACCAATGATTGTGTCGTCGTACGAATATTTTCTGTTAAAACGAAAATTTCCCGACCAATCGAATATTATATAACCACTTGCTTACTTTACAAAATTTGTAAATATTACCCACAACTATAACATTATATTACATCCACACCATAATATTCAAATATATATATTTTGAGAGAAATTAATCTTTATTCATAAAAGTTGGGGTCTTACAACAATAATATAGATACCAACTTAATTTACATATTTATCAAAGTCTAAATCCCAAGTACGCAACCTTTAATACACTCTTCACAATACGTGATAGGTAATATATATCATACTTGTCTTAATAAAGATAACTATTACATAAAATGGCATTGAATTCATTCTGCGATCTTTCCTTTCCCTTTATTTTTAGTCGAGCCTTCTACTTGTTCACACTTAGCTGAAAACATTTAAATTAAGCAAGGATGAGCATTTGAGTGCCCAACAAGTAATAGCAATTATATATATATATATATATATATATATATATATATATATATATATATATATATATATATATATATATATAAGTTGAAAGAATTTAAATGTTTTCTTTATACTATCCTTTTACAACAAATCAATAGTTGTAACGTAATCTGAACTGATAATATTAACATAATAACCCTCTTTCAAATTTTAAAACTACGCACTGATTATATATATAGTTAAGGGGACATACTATGAACATTATTTTTATTTTCGAATAGGTTTAGCAGAACTTCATCCGCAAACCGTCATAACTTACGGGCACGAGGGTGTACATCCCATGGACCATATATTGATCAATACTGCATGCAAGAACGATAGGATCGTTCACTCTGTCCGCCTTGGGCATATAAAAGTTTTTCCGTGTAAGGGATGTTCATACTTGTCGGGGTTCTAAACCAAAGCAATTCAGTTAGATAATAATAATGTTTTATCTTGTTCAACAATAACCTATAATTCAACATATATGTATTGTAAGACCCCAACTTATTAATGAATAAAATTAAATTTTCTTTAAATATTATTGTGAATAATAAGGGGTTAATTTGATATAATACTTTGGTTATGGGTGAAATGTGCAAATTTTGCAAAATAAGCAAGTGGTTATAAAATATTCATTTTGTCGGGGAATATTCGTTTGGTCGTGGAATATTCTTGCTGTCGGGGAATATTCGTACGACGGCGCAGCCTTGTGTGGGCCCCATAACGGAAAGCGATTGGATGAATAAAACGACAAGTATAAGTTGTTTATAAATAATAGCGTAGTTATTACTGTTAATACTGTTGGAATACTCGGTGGTTAAAATACAGTAGCACACGGTATTGTACTAATTATTGATTCTTACGTAAGAAGGCACTACTTAATAATTGTTACAGTAGTTATTGTTCAATATTTTATTTTATTGATTCAATAATTGTTGCGTTGATATTTTATATTATTGTTGTTTCAATAATTATTGCTGCACAGTATTTTCCATTATCAGATCAATAATTCATATTATTTGAATAATATTATTAGATAACATTATTGGCAATGCCTAGAAAGTTCTGTCTAAGGAGAGGTTTGGTCATCTAATTGCGCGCCAGTAAGGAGAAATCCTTATTGGAAAGCCCCCTCTTTCCTGGGAACGGCCTGGTTGTCATAAATGTGATTCTGTAATATTATTTGTGAATAATTAATTATTGATTCATATGATACGGAAATATTTATTTTATGTGGATATAAATGTTGGATATATTTATTGTGGTTAAAAATGAAGGAGTTAACGTTGAGGTGTTTTATCAGTGTTTTTATCGGAATGGAGGTATTAAAAATCAAATCAGGGTTTTTGAGAAATATTGCGGGTGTTATAATTTTTAATCCGACCGTTGGATCATGGTAATTTTTGGATATGTTATACATATATAAGTTGAGTATATGTCCACAAATTTTGAACCGTTAAAAATGAACGTATGATTTATTATGAATTTTACGAGATGACTGGTTCAGAAATTGTTGAATTTTCGGAGTTAATCATTTTGGTGAAAAATTCTAGAATTGGTGGGCCCCACTCTTGGTTGGTGAAGAAATATGCTGAGATTTTTATTCAAATGTGGTGGGTGGAAATAGTAGCAGGTAAAGCCATCAGGTTGCAGGTTAAGTCTGCTTCGGCGTGCTAACATTTTCTTATAAATAGAGGGCTAAGTTAGAATTGAAAATCACACTAAAAATAAGTTTTCTCTCTTTCTCTCTCTAGATTATTGAGTGTATTGTGTGAGTATTTAGATATTTTGAGAGTTTCTATTCATCAGAGCAAGTTTCTTTCAGCCTTATACCGGTATTCCGACCAGAAGTACTGATATCTTGAGGTAAGGAATATTATTTTCTTCTTAAATGATATTGTTTTCTTCAATATCATTATGCTGAAATATTGATATGAGTTTTTTTATCAAATTTAGAACTTTTTGTGTCGGGGTTACTATTCACGTATACGGCACTATTCACGTATACGGCACTATTCACGAATTCGGCACTATCTTGTCCAAGATGTCCAAGATGTCTATTATGGTTACTATCTTTGATTGTATCCATGTTTTGATCTTTATTTTTGAATTCTGCTTCACAATTGATTATTATGAAGTATTATTGATCTTGGATAAACTGTTATACGAATCCCCAATATTTGTCCTTCTGTCTCACTGAATTCGTTCTCTTTAAGATATTTTTCATCATCCTCAGTCCTAAATGATGATATTACTGAATATCTTTGGCCTGTAGTGCAAAGATGTATGATTATTTGATGAATATCTTTGGCATGTAGTGCAAAGATGAACAGGTGTTGAGATGAACATGACTGACAGGTGATACAAATGAATATCTTTGGCCTGTAGTGCAAAGATGAATATTTGGATAAAGATGATTATTAATTGATGTTGCAGGGATAAAATATTGATGATGGACTTTTAAATCTTAGAAGATAGTAGAATTCTTTCTCTACTTGACTCTTCTAATGGTTTGCTGTTTCTGCTGCAGTTGTTGATCTAAAACTTGTTGTCGATTATATTCTATCAGATTTTTTCCTGTTGAAGACTAACGATAATTTGTTGTATATTATCTTAATCATAATATTCTTTACTGGGCTAGTTGAGCTCACCCTTTTCCTTTTTGTTCCATTTTTCTTCTCAAGAGGTGAGAACATAGCAGGATCTAGTCGGGGTACGGAGTGATGGTTCTAGAAAGATGTTTTAGCAGTCCTCACTATTTCTGTAAAATAGTGTTTGAATAATTGTAATGAGGATTTATTTGAGTGTGGATATTGTCCAGAAGACAATATTTGTATTTAAACTCACAGTATGTGTTGTCGTATTTTGCACGACAATTGTATTATTGAAGTTGTAGTTTGCTTTCTGTACCATGTATTTGGCGACTCAGAATGGGTGTTGTATACCTATTTTGGGGGCGTCACAGTTGGTATCAGAGCTTAGGGATATGATCCCTGGCTGAGATGTGAGACAAGAATTAGGAGGGGAGAGACGGGGAATTCCTTCGCTAGTATGACATGACTAAGTTTATTTGGTATTTATTTGGTCGGTCAGAGTATAGGGATAATATATGATATGACTATTAACCCTTATTTTATGACAGTATTTAAGAATGGAAGTTGAGAACGTTAATAATGGAGTAAATCAGACCGTGGAGACACCTTTGATCACCACCCAGGGGAACGTGCAACAGGAAGGCAATATTCCTCTTGTAAACAACGTTACTGAGCAAACGATGAATGATGGAATGTTTAGGAAATTTTTGCAGTTCATGCAAAATCAGACGAGGGAGACTCGTGTGCAGAATACGGGTGGAAATGATAACAACGCGCGGTTTATCACAGCTAAGCAGTTCAAAGAATTGGGACCACCAGAATTTAAGGGAAAGCTGGATCCGATCATGGTGGAAACGTGGGTCAAGCAAATTACCAAGATATTCGATGTCTTGGGATGCACGGAGGAACAGAAGGTTCCATTCGCCACTTTTATGTTCCGCGGTGAGGCAGACTACTGGTGGGAGTCTGTGAAGCGTACCCAGCCTGACGCACTCAACATGTCCTGGGAAACATTTCAAAAACTATTCAATGACAAGTACTTTCCTGAAAGTATTCGTCATATGAAGGAGGTGGAGTTTATCAGACTGGAACAAAACAACATGACGGTGTCCCAGTACGAGGCGAAGTTTGCAGAGTTATCCAGGTTTGCACCTCATTTAGTCGAGAATGAGGAACGAATGACAAGGATGTTTCTGAGAGGTTTAAAACCCGAGATTCGGCAATATCTTATCTCTCATAAATTTTCTTTATATTCAGATGTTGTAAACAGGGCTCAATTATTAGAGCGAGATAATGAGTATGTGTAACCGAGGGACCACAACCAGGGTCATACCGGTGGCGGCAGTCATCGAAGCAATAAAAACCAGCAGGGAGGAAAACATTCGGATAAAAGCGGTAACCACTCTGGTGGTAATCGTGGTCGTGATAATAGAAGGAACGAGTCGGGAGGAGATTTCAAGAAGAGAAGGTACAACAATGATAACGTGAAGACGTCAGCACAAACATCAACTGTTTCTAGGAAAGGAGAACGACCACCGGTCGTATGTTACAAATGTGGGAAAGAGGGACATATCAGCCTAAACTTCCCACAACAATCCAAGGTATGTTATAACTGTGGAAAGGAGGGTCATATAGCTCGAGAGTGTTCTGTAGAAAAACCAAGTTCAGCGGGGATGGTGACTCCAAAAGTTGTCCCGGATAAGTCGAAATCAGCGATTCCTGGAAGGGCGTTTGTCGTGACTGGCCAAAACGCGAGAAACCCGAACGAGGTGATCACGGGTAAGCTAATCTTGAATTCTTGCGAAGTTTATACTTTACTAGATACCGGTTCTACCCATTCTTTTATCTCTCCTGCTTGTGCTCAACGTTTAAACTCGACTCCGGAGAAATTAGACTTTAACTTATCTGTTGAAACTCCGTTGGGTGAAACTTTCGTTACATCTACAGTTTATAAATCTTGCATGATCCAAGTTGGCACTATCACATTACCTGTTGATCTTATCTCTTTAAAGATACTTGCTTTTGATGTGATTTTAGGAATTGATTGGTTAACCACTCATCATGCTAAAATTGATTGTTTTCTTAAGGTTGTTAGTTTTCATATTCCTAACCAACCTGTCACACGAATTCAAACTACTAAACCACTAAAATCAGTCACTGTCATATCAAGCCACAAAGCTATTCGTTTATTGAAAAACGGATGTCAAGCTTTCTTAGCCCATGTTATGGATTTGAACAAAAACACGTCAGATTTGAATAATATTTCTGTTGTTAGAGAATTTCCTGACGTATTTCTTGAAGAATTTCTTGGCCTACCTCCAGAGCGTGATATTGAATTTTGTATCATATTTGAATTCGGTACAAAACCCACTTCTAAAATCTCATATCAAATGACTCCTATTGAACTTCGGGAGTTAAAAACCTAACTGTAGAAGTTTGTACCCGAGCCTTTATCTGGTGACTTCCTTTGCGGAATGCACTGAAGCCAAACTCTCCGTAGGGGACGCCATATTCGTTCGGTAGTAAACTGATAGGTGTCATTGTGACGTACTATCCAAGATTGGGATATGAGTCACAGTTGAGAGCAACCTAAGTCAGTAATCGAAGTACGTAGCTTTCTGGGCTTAGCTGGTTATTATCGGAGATTTGTGGAAGGATTTTCTCAAATCGCTACTCCGTTAACTCAGCTGACTCGGAAAGATACAAAATTCGTATGGAGTGAGGAATGCGAGAAGAGTTTCCAAGAACTCAAGAGGAGACTCATTTCGGCACCTGTTCTGACAATACCATCTGGTTCGGATGGATTTGTTATCTACAGCGATGCTTCAAGCAAAGGGTTAGGATGTGTTCTCATGCAACATGGGAAAGTCATAGCCTATGCCTCACGACAACTCAAAGAATATGAGAGGAATTATCCTACTCATGATTTGGAGTTGGCAGCAGTCGTTTTTGCGTTGAAGATTTGGAGACACTACTTGTATGGGGAGAAAGTGGAGATCTATACGGATCATAAAAGTCTCAAATATTTCTTCACCCAAAAGGAACTCAACATGTGGCAACGACGTTGGCTTGAGCTGTTGAAAGATTACGATCATACCATCCAATATCATCCTGAAAAAGTGAACGTAGTTGCTGACGCATTGAGTAGAAGATCATACGCGGGTACGAGTGCAATATTGTTAACACAAAGGCCCATTTTGTTTGACTTGCAAAGGATGGAGATAGAGATGAAGGCTCCAAGTACCCACATGATGATATCAAATATACGAGTAGAACCGACTTTAATCGATAAAGTTAAAGCTGCTCAAGCTACGGACATAGAGCTGATGCGTATGAAGAAGAAAGTGCAAGAAGGTGCTATTCCAGAAGCAAGAATCGATGAAGAAGGAATACTTCGAGTCAACTCCAGACTTTGTGTTCCTAACAATTTTGACTTGAAGCATAGAATAATGATGGAGGCACACAACACACTGTTTGCAATCCATCCTGGGAGTACCAAAATGTATCACGATCTTCGACATACATTTTGGTGGAGCAATATGAAAAGAGAGATCGCGGAGTTTATCTCGAGATGTTTAACTTGTCAACGTGTAAAAGCGGAGCATCAAGTACCAAAGGGTCCATTGCAACCACTTGAGATTCCAAAATGGAAGTGGGAACACATTACTATGGATTTTGTTACGGGTCTTCCCAAGGTTTCTCAAGGTATAGATGCGATTTGGGTTATTATTGATAGATTAACCAAGTCCGCTCATTTCTTGCCTATACGTGAGACTTATTCCCTTGAACGTCTTGCTAGTATGTACGTGAACGAGATTGTGAGATTGCATGGCATGCCAGTATCCATAGTTTCGGATCGTGACCCAAGATTCACTTCACGATTTTGGGTTAGCTTGCAGAAAGCTATGGGCACGGATTTACGATTCAGTTCGACATACCATCCTCAAACGGAAGGACAATCGGAGAGGACCATTCAAACTCTTGAAGATCTATTAAGACTTTGTGTCCTAGATCTCAAAGGGAGTTGGGATAAGTACCTACCATTGGTGGAATTCTCTTACAACAACAGTTATCAGGCGAGCATAGGTGTGGCTCCATTCGAGGTGTTGTATGGAACAAAATGTCGTTCTCCAGTATGCTGGGATGAGGTGGGTGAAGCAACATTGTTGGGACCAGAGTTGGTACGCATTACTACAGAGAAGATCCAAACGATTCGACAACGTATACAAACGGCACATGATCGACAAAAGAGTTATGCGGATCTTCATCAGAAGGACGTGGAATTTAATATTGGGGATCATATATTGTTACGTGTTGCACCATGGAAGGGAGTTACAAGATTTGGGAAGAGAGGAAAGCTCAATCCAAGATTTGTTGGTCCATTTGAGATTCTTGAGCGAATAGGAAATGTGGCATATAGACTCGCATTACCTCCAAGCATGTCTCGTGTTCATAATGTTTTTCACATATCTATGCTTCGTAAATATGTTAAAGACCCGAACCACATTATTGAGTTTAAACCAGACGAGATAGCTGAAGATTTAACGTACGAGGAGGTACCTGTTAAGATCTTGGATAGGAAAGAGCATGTCCTACGCACGAAGGTTATACCACAAGTTAAGGTTTTGTGGAGAAACCATGCTATTGAAGAAATGACCTGGGAGTTGGAATCAGAAATGAAAGCGAGGTATCCTCACCTTTTTGAAATATCAGGTACGTACGTCAATTTCGAGGACGAAATTTCATAAGGAGGGGAGGTTGTAAGACCCCAACTTATTAATGAATAAAATCAAATTTTCTCTAAATATTATTGTGAATAATAAGGGGTTAATTTGATATAATACTTTGGTTATGGGTGAAATGTGCAAATTTTGCAAAATAAGCAAGTGGTTATAAAATATTCATTTTGTCGGGGAATATTCGTTTGGTCGTGGAATATTCTTGCTGCCGGGGAATATTCGTACGACGGCGCAGCCTTGTGTGGGCCCCATAACGGAAAGCGATTGGATGAAGAAAACGACAAGTGTAAGTTGTTTATAAATAACAGCGTAGTTGTTACTGTTAATACTGTTGGAATACCCGGTGGTTAAAATACAGTAGCACACGGTATTGCACCAATTATTGATTCTTACGTAAGAATGCACTACTCAATAATTGTTACAGTAGTTATTGTTCAATATTTTATTTTATTGATTCAATAATTGTTGCGTTGATATTTTATATTATTGTTGTTTCAATAATTGTTGCTGCACAGTATTTTCCATTATCAGATCAATAATTCATATTATTTGTAACGACCCCAAAATAGGTTCATTCCACCCAACCCATTCTGAGTCGTCAAATACATGGTACAGAAAATAACTACAACTTTATTACAACAATTGTCGTGCAAAATACAACAACACATATGCTGTGAGTTTGGATACAAATATATACCAAATGTGACTCATGTTCCAACCGTGGACATCACCTCACAATAACACCTTACATAAAGGTATAGTCAAAAACTGTTTTTAGAAATTAGAATCTTTGGGAAGTGCTCAAGGAAACCTTCGTACATGGGAGACCACACGTCTAGGTTATGATAGATATCATATGGCCACAGAATTATCCTTGGTTGACCCAATAGACCCCAAAGAAAAATGAAAAGATTACTATCATATTCTTCCCAATGGTGAGTCTTCTCTTGACTTATCATTATCTCCACTGTCTCTAATTGAGAATTATACTTCAAACAAACACCAAGATTATATAGGTAGTGCCCATAGATATACTCAGCAAGTGGATGAGCACAACCCTGTCCTATGATGACACGAGGTTGTATGTCATTAGACATCTTGTATGATAGTGACAAAACACCCTTCCAACGTTGGGTTTGCCTCACCCTATTTTCTTCACCAAATATAATTACTAAATGATGACCACCGTTCTATTCCCTTGTTACCCTCGCTCGACCCAGCTATACTCTTATTACCTGAAAGGAATTGTGAAGCAAAAGGGTGAGCACAACTAGCTCAGTAAAGAATATCATGACTAAAGATAATTAAATTATCAATAGCCTTCATCAATAATAAATCAGAGATTTAGAACATATGGTAAATGATAAAGATTTCAACCATAGTTGCAGCGGAACGAGCAATCCATTAGAAGAGTCAAATAGACTATAAAGTCTATTATTTTCTCCATGTTAAAAATCCACCAACAATGTTTTATCCCTGTAACATCACTCAACAGTTCCTTTCCACAATCATATGAATAACTCATAATCATAATTGTGACTATAAATTTTTCTTCGCACCCAGGACGAAGAATATTTTCATCACCTGTCTTTACCTGAAACATCAAAGATCATGGTTATACCAAATCACAGTTCCTGTTTATAATCATACTAACAAATCCATCTTTGCACTACGGGCCAAAGATATTCATCAACAAACCATCTTTGCACTACGGGCCAAAGATATTCAACAACAGTTCATCTTTGCACTACAGGCCAAAGATATTCATCAACAGGCCATCTTTGCACTACATGCCAAAGATATTCATCAACAATTCATATTTGCACTACAGGCCAAAGATATTCATCTACAATTCATCTTTGCACTACAAGCCAAAGATATTCATCAACAGTTCATATTTGCACTACAGGCCAAATATATTCATATCTCAAAAAAATATATAATCATTTCAGAATTTATATAAACAATAATTATAACCATGTTGATCAATTCACCTTTGCACTTAAGCTTAAGATATTCAATTATAAATTCAATGGTCATGATCATACCAGTCACAATTCAACTTTGCACTACAGGCCAAAGTGAACCCTAGTCATGATCATACCAATAATCTACCCATCTTTACACTCCAGTGAAAGAGAATTTCAACATCAGGGTTATAAAAATGTTATATATGATGATAAAAATAATATGATCAACATATAGTTTTAAATCTCAAGAGTAATATTCGTAACTCATGAATAGTAACCCCGACACAAAAGATAGAAATTCTACAATAAAATTCATACCAATATTTCGATATAATGATATTGAAAGAATAACATTACTTAAATTTATAAACAATTTATTTTAATTGTTTACACTTTACTAATTAATGCATTTAATCATCATAAAATGCCAACTCTTACAATTTCATCATCAATAACCAAAACCCTCATCAAAAATCTGCATATACCTCATATAGGATTCTCAAGCCATAAAATCCTATTTTCCAATTTTCTTTCTTCACAAAACATATTTAATTCATTTACTCATAGCTAGACCATTTTCATGAAAAATACCAAATCAGTTCCAAAAAATATTTCTTTTCTGGGATTTAGCATAATATAGTCCCATAGTGAACATATATTTTTCTCAGAATTTTTAAAAGTCATTTACTATTTTTCATATGGCCAAAATAGCTGAATATTTAGACATTTATCAAAAATTGTACTTTTGTCTAAAAATTCTGAAATTTACAGAGTATACTTCTATCATATACATGTACTCCCAATAAAAATTTCATCAATTTTGGAGTTAACCACAAGGAATTATAAGCTGTTACTTTTAAAATAGTCTTTTCTCATAAAATTCATAACTCTCAATCTATACATCCAAAAATCACCATTTTTGGACACAATCAAGAAAACTCATCAAAATATCATTTCAAATTTTTCCAGAATTTTTGAAAATCAGAAAAATTACGAAACTGAAAATCATAACAACCCTTAAAATCCCTTAATATCCCTTACTATCCCTTATAATCCCTTACCTCAAAAGAGCAGTACTTCTGACTGGATATCGGATATGATGCTGAAGAAAACTTGCACTGATGAATAGCAACTCACCAAGTATCTAAAAACTCACAAAATATGCTTCATAATATAGAGAGAGAAAGAGAGAAAGCTTATGTTTTTGGTGTGATTTTTAATTCTAACTTAGCCCTCTATTTATAGGAAAATTTTGGTAGGTTTGACCTGTAACCTGATGGCTTTACCTGCTACTATTCCCACCCACCACATTTGAAATATAATTCAGCACATTTCTTCACCAACCACAAGTGGGGCCCACCAATTCTAGAATTTTCCACCAAAATGATAAACTCCGAAAATTCAACAATTTCTGAACCAGTCATCTCGTAAAATTCATAATAAATCATACGTTCATTTTTAACGGTTCAAAATTTGTGGGCATATACTCAACTTATATATGTATAACATATCCAAAAATTACCACGATCCAACGGTCGGATTAAAAATTATAACCCCCGCAAAATATCTCAAAAACCCTAATTTTTAATACCTCCATTCCAACAAAAATACTGATAAAAACCTCAACATTAACTCCTTCATTTTTAACCACAAAAATATGTCCCTCGTTTATATCCACATAAAATAAATATTTCCTTATCATACGAATCAATAATTAATTATTCACAAATAATATTACAGAATCACATTTATGACAACCAGGCCGTTCCCAGGAAAGAGGGGGCTTTCCAATAAGGATTTTTCCTTACTGGCGCGCAATTAGATGACCAAACCTCTCCTTAGACAGAACTTTCTAGTCATTGCCAATAATGTTATCTAATAATATTATTCAAATAATATGAATTATTGATCTGATAATGGGAAATACTGTGCAGCAACAATTATTGAACAACAACAATATAAAATTTCAACGTAGCAATTATTGAATCAATAAAATAAAATATTGAACAGTAATTACTGTAACAATTATTGAGTAGTGCCTTCTTACGTAAGAATCAATAATTTCAAAAATACTGTGCAATACCGTGTGCTACTGTGCAATAACGCGTATTACTGTATTTTAATCACCGGGTATTCCAACAGTGTTAACGGTAACAACTACGCCGTTATTTGTAAAAACTTAAATTTGTCGTTTTCTTCACCCGACAGTTATTCTGTTATGAGGCCCACAAATAGCTGCTCCGTCGTACGAATATTCCCCGACAGAAAGAATATTCCACGACCAAACGAATATTCCCCGACAACAATGATTATTTTATAACCACTTGTGTATTTTGAAAAATTTTCACATTTCACCCATAACTTTAACTTTTTATCAATTTAACCATTTACTGAATTGTAATTATAAGAAAAATTGAATACTTTTATTTCATAAAATTCGGGGTCTTACAATCTCCCCTCCTTATGAAATTTCGTCCTCGAAATTTACGTACCTGGTATTTCAAAGAGTTGAGAATACCTTCCTTTCATTTCAAATTCCATCTTCTCTGTCATCATAATTTCTCCATTGCTCATCTCCTGTATTTCAAATAACATTCTAGAATACAGCTTCAAAACAAGTGTTAATTTAACAAATTAACATATCACATAATATCCTGATATTATGACTGACCAACAAATAAGCTTAGGTAGGACACACTAGCGAAGGATTTACTCATCTCTCCCCTCCTAGTTGTATTCTCCGATCTCCGCCAGAGATCATATCCCCAAGCTCTGATACCAAATGTAACTCTGGACACCAACCTATGTCAGCACCTTACATTGATACCTATCAGTTTGCCACCGCAGAACGGCGTCCCCTACGGAGAGTCTGGCTTCGGTGCATCCCCCATCAACAGGAAGTCACCAGCGAGAGGCTCGGGGCTCTTTACTTATAGCTCTGATACCAAATGTAACTCTAGACACCAACCTATGTCAGCACCTTACATTGATACTGTGACGCCCCCAAAAATAGGTATACATCACCCATCTTGGGTCGTCAGATACATAGTACAGAATACAAATACAACTGATTAATACATCTGTCGTGTACAATACGACAAAACATAAACTGTGAGTTTGAATACAAATATTATCTTCTAGAGAGTATTCATACTCAAAAGGAGTCCTTATTACATTTATTAACACACCATTACATAGAATAGTGAGGACTACTAACTAATACTATCATTCGGACCATCACTCCGTACCCCGACTTGTCCCAGCTACGTTCTCATTTCCTGAAGAGAACAGTGAAAGAAAGGGTGAGCTCAACTAGCCCAGTAAGAAATATTATGACTAAGATAATGCAGAATAAATTATCATTAGTCTTCAACAATGTTAAACTGATAAAATATAATAGACATCAAGTTTAACTGCAGCGGAACAAGCAATCCATTAAAAGAGTCAAGTAGAAAATAAACTCTACTATCTTTTATGATTTAAAAGGTTTTTCAACACTGCGATCGCTGAGACTCAGCTTAATAAAATAATCCACATCATCGAATCACCCCTGCACTACGGCCAAGGATATTCGTGTATTCATTAATGGTCATGATCATGCCAACAACTGTCCATCAATGCACTACGGGCCAATGAGGACTTTTACCACATCATTTGTAACATTACGGTCATGATTATACCGAATAATCCCTGGTCATAATCATACCAAGTCCATCTATGCACTACATGCCACAGATGACTTTCAACATTTTATAAACATGAGGATGATGACAATGATATAAGAATTCAATAAAACAAGTTCAAGAATTAATTTATCCAGGAATTAACAACGTCCAAATTGTCAACATTATACTGCATTGTGGAGTAAGATTCAAGAACGCTTAGAAGAATATTTTCTTGAAAAGATACTGGATGAAACGCAACTATCAAGGATATTCCACAAATTTCATGGAGTATAGAAGTCAAAACTTAACCAACTGAGTACAATAAAGAATGGAATAACAAAAGAAATCACCATGCATGCGATAGACCGCACAGACAGGTTATTCCAATAGAATAATAAATAATGGAACCAGGTCCGGCGTAAACGCACAGACAGGATATTCCGACAGAATAATAAATAATGGAACCAGGTCCGGCGTAAACGCACAGACAGGATATTCCGACAGAATAATAAATAATGGAACCAGGTCCGGTGTAAAACACACAGACAGGATGTTCCAACAGCATAATAACAAGACGGAACCAGGTCCGGTGTAAAACACACAGACAGGATGTTCCAACAGAATAATAACAAGACGGAACCAGGTCCGGTGTAAAACACACAGACAGGATGTTCCAACAGAATAATAATAAAAACGGAACCAGGTCCGGTGTAAAACACACAGACAGGATGTTCCAACAGAATAATAGAAGAATGTCACCAAGTATAGGGTAGACCGCGTATACTGGTTATTCCAACAGAATAATAACGAATGGAATAACAGAAGTTCTCTTCATGAATATAAAAGAAATAATATTCCCTACCGTTTTAAAGAAGAGCTGAAGTAAGGAAGTAGTTAAGTAGCAGAATACTCTTCTTCTCTCTCTCTATAGTTTCTCTCTATAGTTTCTCTCTCTAGAGTTCAGTGAATTCGTAAGAAATAATGAAGGAATGAGCTGCTATTTATAGAAAAATAGAATGCATAGTAACTAATCCATGAACGGTCCAGATTGATTACTTTAATCTGACGGTCCATATTTAAAGAAAAATCTTTTAAATAAAATAAAATATATTCTATTTATAGAATAACTTTAATAAAGTATTTTGTTTTATATAAAAAGATGTTTCTGTTTTATTACGTTAATAATACGAATAAAACAAAACGTCATTATCGCTAAATAATTCATATTATTAACTGACAATAATAGAATCAAACTGAGTGACTTCTCACATAAGCATTAATAATCAATACCGTGTGCTACTATGCAACCACACGTATTACTGTACTTTTACTACCGAGTAGTTCAACAGCAACAATGGTAAAATTTCCGCCGTTATTTTTAATAAAATATTTTTGTCGTTTTCTCAATCCGACAATAATTCTGTTGTGGGGTCCACCAATAATTGTACCGTCGTACGGATATTCCCCGATAAAAAGAATATTCTCCGACCAATCGAATATAATATGACAACTTGCATACTTTGCAAAATTTATAAATACTACCCATAACTATTATATCAAATCCACACATTAATATAAAAAAAATTATTTCGAGAAAAATTAAATATTTATTCATAAAATCTGGGGTTTCACAATCTCCCCTCCTTATAGAATTTCGCCCTCGAAATTTACGTACGTACTTGGTATGCCGAACATGTGAGGATACCTTGACTTCACTTCAAATTCTAACTCTTGAGGTATAACCTTTAAGCATCGAATATGATCCTTCTTATCCAAGATGTTAACACGTATCTCCTCATACGTTAAATCTTTCGCTATTTCGTCCGGTTTTAAATTAATAATGCGGTTCGGGTCGTCCACATATTTACGTAACATCGATACGTAAAAAAAAATGTTCTGAACACGCAACATACTTGGCGGTAAAACGAGTCTATAGGCCACAGTTCCTACTTCATCGAGGATTTCAAATGGGCCAATTAAATCGAGAGTTGAGATTTCCTCTCTTCGTCGATTCTTGCTTCTAGAATAACGCCCTCTTGAACCTTCTTCTTCACATTTATCAGCTCTTAGTATGTAGCTTGAGCGGCTTTAACTTTATCGATTAAAGTCGATTTTAATCGTATATTCGTTATCTTCACGTGGGTTCGAATATTCACACTTGTAACCGTATACGATCTTCTACACAACGCGTCAGCTACCACGTTCACTTTTCCACGATGTTATTGAATGGTACGATCGTAATCTTCAACAGCTCGAGCCAACGTCTTTGGCGCATAATACGTTCGTTTTAGTTGAAGAAATATTTGAGGGTTTAAGAAATAGGTTTTGTACTGGGGTCAATACAAAATTCAATTTTACGCTCTGGGGTAGGCTAAGAAGTCTTCAAGAATACGTCAAGAAATTTATTAACAATAGAAATATCGTTCAAAACTGTGACCCTCATCCAAGACTTGGATAACACGTCACATTGATACCTATCAACTTGCCATCATCATTTACAACGTCTCCTACGGAAAGTCTAGCTTCGGTGCATTCCACACCAGGAAGTCAACAGCGAAAGGAACGGGGATTTTTACTTATGGCTTGATATGACAATGATTGACTTTAGTGGTTTGGTTACTTTGAATTTGCATAACAGGTTGGTTAGGAATATGAAAGCTAACAACCTTACGAGAAGCATGATGAGTAGTGAACCAATCGTTTCAAAAAAATCACATCAAAGGCAAGTATTTTCAAAGAGATAAGATCGACAGGTAACGTGAAAGTGTTGATTTGAACAAGATTTATAAATAGTAGAGGTAACGAAGGTTTCTCCCAACTGAGTTTAAACAGACATATCAAAGTCTAAGTTCTCCGGAGTTAACTTCAAACATTTAACACAACTAGGTGAAATAAAAGAGTGAGTAGAACCGGTATCTAACACGGTATAGACTTCGCAAGAGTTTATGACTAACATACCCGTGATAATTTTATTCAGGTTCCTCGTCACGAAAAAAATACTCTCTCTTAAACTACTGGCTTTGGCTTTTCTGGGACGGTCTTTGGTGCCTCCATCCTATCTGAACTTGTCTTCGGTGAACGACAAAATCGGGCTAAATGACCTTCTCTTCCACAATTATAACATGCTTTGGACGGCATCGCGCAGTTTGGACTGATGTGCCCCTCCCCTCCGCATTTGAAACATATGATAGGTGATCGTTCTCCTTCATTAACGACAGGTGCTGGTGTTGACGTCTTTCCATCATTGTTGAATCTCCTCTTCTTGAAATGCTCATTCTTATTATTTTGGCCCTGATTACCACCGAAGTGGTTACCATTTCTGGCCTGTTGATTCCCTCCACGCTTGTTGTCACCGCTTCGATGACTGCTCTCACTAGTATTATCATTTTGCCGGCTGCTCTCTTTTGGTTGCGTTATCTCGTTATCGCGCTCCACCAACTGAGCCCTATTTACAACATCTGAATACAAACACAGTTTATGAGAAACAAGATGTTGACGTATCTCCGGCTTCAAACCTCTTAAAAACATCCGCGTCATTCTTTCTTCATTATCCACCAGGTGGGACGCAAACCGGGATAACTCCGCAAATTTTGCCTCGTACTGCGACACAGTCATATTATTCTGCTCCAATTTGATGAACTCCACCTCCTTCATGTGACGAATACTCTCGGGAAAGTATTTGTCGTTAAACAGATCTTGGAACTTCTCCCAAGACATCTTCAGTGCGGCAGGTTGAGTACGCTTTATCGATTCCCACCAGTAATCTGCCTCTCCTCGCAACATAAAGGCGGCAAAGGGAACCTTTTGCTCCTCGGAGCAACCCAAGACATCAAATATCTTGGTGATCTGCTTTATCCATGTTTCAGCTACAAGTGGTTTGGGTTCTCCCTTAAACTCCGGTGGTCCCAGCTCCTTAAACTGTTTAGCGGTGACCGCCTGAGAGTTTCCAGTATTTCCACCTACGTTGTGGACAGGAGCCGCTTTCACCTGTTGTTGCATGAATTGCATAAAGCCTCTGAACATTTGATCATTCATCATTTGGTCAGTGTTGTTGTTTGCATGAGGATTGACACCTTCCTGATGCACATTATCATGATTATTGATGTGTGGTGAATCAACAGTCGTCTGTGCTCCATTGCTATTCTCAACATTCTCGGATGCCATTTTCAGATACTGCCACAAAATAAAAATTAATTGATATGTCATATATTATCCTTATGTTATGACCGACCAATTAAATACCATGCAAATAAACTTAGGTAGGTCATACTAGCGAAGGAATTTCCCCGTCTCTCCCCTCCTAGTTCTATTCTCACATCCTAGCCAGGGATCATATCCCTAAGCTTTGATACCAACTGTGACGCCCCCAAAAATAGGTATACATCACCCATCTTGGGTCGTCAGATACATAGTACAGAATACAAATACAACTGATTAATACATCTGTCGTGTACAATACGACAAAACATAAACTGTGAGTTTGAATACAAATATTATCTTCTAGAGAGTATTCATACTCAAAAGGAGTCCTTATTACATTTATTAACACACCATTACATAGAATAGTGAGGACTACTAACTAATACTATCATTCGGACCATCACTCCGTACCCCGACTTGTCCCAGCTACGTTCTCATTTCCTGAAGAGAACAGTGAAAGAAAGGGTGAGCTCAACTAGCCCAGTAAGAAATATTATGACTAAGATAATGCAGAATAAATTATCATTAGCCTTCAACAATGTTAAACTGATAAAATATAATAGACATCAAGTTTAACTGCAGCGGAACAAGCAATCCATTAAAAGAGTCAAGTAGAAAATAAACTCTACTATCTTTTATGATTTAAAAGGTTTTTCAACACTGCGATCGCTGAGACTCAGCTTAATAAAATAATCCACATCATCGAATCACCCCTGCACTACGGCCAAGGATATTCGTGTATTCATTAATGGTCATGATCATGCCAACAACTGTCCATCAATGCACTACGGGCCAATGAGGACTTTTACCACATCATTTGTAACATTACGGTCATGATTATACCGAATAATCCCTGGTCATAATCATACCAAGTCCATCTATTCACTACATGCCACAGATGACTTTCAACATTTTATAAACATGAGGATGATGACAATGATATAAGAATTCAATAAAACAAGTTCAAGAATTAATTTATCCAGGAATTAACAACGTCCAAATTGTCAACATGATACTGCATTGTGGAGTAAAATTCAAGAACGCTTAGAAGAATATTTTCTTGAAAAGATACTGGATGAAACGCAACTATCAAGGATATTCCACAAATTTCATGGAGTATAGAAGTCAAAACTTAACCAACTGAGTACAATAAAGAATGGAATAACAAAAGAAATCACCATGCATGCGATAGACCGCACAGACAGGTTATTCCAATAGAATAATAAATAATGGAACCAGGTCCGGCGTAAACGCACAGACAGGATATTCCGACAGAATAATAAATAATGGAACCAGGTCCGGCGTAAACGCACAGACAGGATATTCCGACAGAATAATAAATAATGGAACCAGGTCCGGTGTAAAACACACAGACAGGATGTTCCAACAGCATAATAACAAGACGGAACCAGGTCCGGTGTAAAACACACAGACAGGATGTTCCAACAGAATAATAACAAGACGGAACCAGGTCCGGTGTAAAACACACAGACAGGATGTTCCAACAGAATAATAATAAAAACGGAACCAGGTCCGGTGTAAAACACACAGACAGGATGTTCCAACAGAATAATAGAAGAATGTCACCAAGTATAGGGTAGACCGCGTATACTGGTTATTCCAACAGAATAATAACGAATGGAATAACAGAAGTTCTCTTCATGAATATAAAAGAAATAATATTCCCTACCGTTTTAAAGAAGAGCTGAAGTAAGGAAGTAGTTAAGTAGCAGAATACTCTTCTTCTCTCTCTCTATAGTTTCTCTCTATAGTTTCTCTCTCTAGAGTTCAGTGAATTCGTAAGAAATAATGAAGGAATGAGCTGCTATTTATAGAAAAATAGAATGCATAGTAACTAATCCATGAACGGTCCAGATTGATTACTTTAATCTGACGGTCCATATTTAAAGAAAAAATCTTTTAAATAAAATAAAATATATTCTATTTATAGAATAACTTTAATAAAGTATTTTGTTTTATATAAAAAGATGTTTCTGTTTTATTACGTTAATAATACGAATAAAACAAAACGTCATTATCGCTAAATAATTCATATTATTAACTGACAATAATAGAATCAAACTGAGTGACTTCTCACATAAGCATTAATAATCAATACCGTGTGCTACTATGCAACCACACGTATTACTGTACTTTTACTACCGAGTAGTTCAACAGCAACAATGGTAAAATTTCCGCCGTTATTTTTAATAAAATATTTTTGTCGTTTTCTCAATCCGACAATAATTCCGTTGTGGGGTCCACCAATAATTGTACCGTCGTACGGATATTCCCCGACAAAAAGAATATTCTTCGACCAATCGAATATAATATGACAACTTGCATACTTTGCAAAATTTATAAATACTACCCATAACTATTATATCAAATCCACACATTAATATAAAAAAAATTATTTCGAGAAAAATTAAATATTTATTCATAAAATCTGGGGTTTCACAGATACCTATCAGTTTGCTACCGCAGAACGGCGTCCCCTACGGAGAGTCTGGCTTCGGTGCATTCCCCATCAACAGGAAGTCACCAGCGAGAGGCTCGGGGCTCTTTACTTATAGCTCTGATACCAAATGTAACGACCCCAAAATAGGTTCATTCCACCCAACCCATTCTGAGTCGTCAAATACATGGTACAGAAAATAACTACAACTTTATTACAACAATTGTCGTGCAAAATACAACAACACATATGCTGTGAGTTTGGATACAAATATATACCAAATGTGACTCATGTTCCAACCGTGGACATCACCTCACAATAACACCTTACATAAAGGTATAGTCAAAAACTGTTTTTAGAAATTAGAATCTTTGGGAAGTGCTCAAGGAAACCTTCGTACATGGGAGACCACACGTCTAGGTTATGATAGATATCATATGGCCACAGAATTATCCTTGGTTGACCCAATAGACCCCAAAGAAAAATGAAAAGATTACTATCATATTCTTCCCAATGGTGAGTCTTCTCTTGACTTATCATTATCTCCACTGTCTCTAATTGAGAATTATACTTCAAACAAACACCAAGATTATATAGGTAGTGCCCATAGATATACTCAGCAAGTGGATGAGCACAACCCTGTCCTATGATGACACGAGGTTGTATGTCATTAGACATCTTGTATGATAGTGACAAAACACCCTTCCAACGTTGGGTTTGCCTCACCCTATTTTCTTCACCAAATATAATTACTAAATGATGACCACCGTTCTATTCCCTTGTTACCCTCGCTCGACCCAGCTATACTCTTATTACCTGAAAGGAATTGTGAAGCAAAAGGGTGAGCACAACTAGCTCAGTAAAGAATATCATGACTAAAGATAATTAAATTATCAATAGCCTTCATCAATAATAAATCAGAGATTTAGAACATATGGTAAATGATAAAGATTTCAACCATAGTTGCAGCGGAACGAGCAATCCATTAGAAGAGTCAAATAGACTATAAAGTCTATTATTTTCTCCATGTTAAAAATCCACCAACAATGTTTTATCCCTGTAACATCACTCAACAGTTCCTTTCCACAATCATATGAATAACTCATAATCATAATTGTGACTATAAATTTTTCTTCGCACCCAGGACGAAGAATATTTTCATCAACTGTCTTTACCTGAAACATCAAAGATCATGGTTATACCAAATCACAGTTCCTGTTTATAATCATACTAACAAATCCATCTTTGCACTACGGGCCAAAGATATTCATCAACAAACCATCTTTGCACTACGGGCCAAAGATATTCAACAACAGTTCATCTTTGCACTACAGGCCAAAGATATTCATCAACAGGCCATCTTTGCACTACATGCCAAAGATATTCATCAACAATTCATATTTGCACTACAGGCCAAAGATATTCATCTACAATTCATCTTTGCACTACAGGCCAAAGATATTCATCAACAGTTCATATTTGCACTACAGGCCAAATATATTCATATCTCAAAAAAATATATAATCATTTCAGAATTTATATAAACAATAATTATAACCATGTTGATCAATTCACCTTTGCACTTAAGCTTAAGATATTCAATTATAAATTCAATGGTCATGATCATACCAGTCACAATTCAACTTTGCACTACAGGCCAAAGAGAACCCTAGTCATGATCATACCAATAATCTACCCATCTTTACACTCCAGTGAAAGAGAATTTCAACATCAGGGTTATAAAAATGTTATATATGATGATAAAAATAATATGATCAACATATAATTTTAAATCTCAAGAGTAATATTCGTAACTCATGAATAGTAACCCCGACACAAAAGATAGAAATTCTACAATAAAATTCATACCAATATTTCGATATAATGATATTGAAAGAATAACATTACTTAAATTTATAAACAATTTATTTTAATTGTTTACACTTTACTAATTAATGCATTTAATCATCATAAAATGCCAACTCTTACAATTTCATCATCAATAACCAAAACCCTCATCAAAAATCTGCATATACCTCATATAGGATTCTCAAGCCATAAAATCCTATTTTCCAATTTTCTTTCTTCACAAAACATATTTAATTCATTTACTCATAGCTAGACCATTTTCATGAAAAATACCAAATCAGTTCCAAAAATATTTCTTTTCTGGGATTTAGCATAATATAGTCCCATAGTGAACATATATTTTTCTCAGAATTTTTAAAAGTCATTTACTATTTTTCATATGGCCAAAATAGCCGAATATTTAGACATTTATCAAAAATTGTACTTTTGTCTAAAAATTCTAAAATTTACAGAGTATACTTCTATCATATACATGTACTCCCAATAAAAATTTCATCAATTTTGGAGTTAACCACAAGGAATTATAAGCTGTTACTTTTAAAATAGTCTTTTCTCATAAAATTCATAACTCTCAATCTATACATCCAAAAATCACCATTTTTGGACACAATCAAGAAAACTCATCAAAATATCATTTCAAATTTTTCCAGAATTTTTGAAGATCAGAAAAATTACGAAACTGAAAATCATAACAACCCTTAAAATCCCTTAATATCCCTTACTATCCCTTATAATCCCTTACCTCAAAAGAGCAGTACTTCTGACTGGATATCGGATATGATGCTGAAGAAAACTTGCACTGATGAATAGCAACTCACCAAGTATCTAAAAACTCACAAAATATGCTTCATAATATAGAGAGAGAAAGAGAGAAAGCTTATGTTTTTGGTGTGATTTTCAATTCTAACTTAGCCCTCTATTTATAGGAAAATTTTGGTAGGTTTGACCTGTAACCTGATGGCTTTACCTGCTACTATTCCCACCCACCACATTTGAAATATAATTCAGCACATTTCTTCACCAACCACAAGTGGGGCCCACCAATTCTAGAATTTTCCACCAAAATGATAAACTCCGAAAATTCAACAATTTCTGAACCAGTCATCTCGTAAAATTCATAATAAATCATACGTTCATTTTTAACGGTTCAAAATTTGTGGGCATATACTCAACTTATATATGTATAACATATCCAAAAATTACCACGATCCAACGGTCGGATTAAAAATTATAACCCCCGCAAAATATCTCAAAAACCCTAATTTTTAATACCTCCATTCCAACAAAAATAATGATAAAAACCTCAACATTAACTCCTTCATTTTTAACCACAAAAATATGTCCCTCGTTTATATCCACATAAAATAAATATTTCCTTATTATACGAATCAATAATTAATTATTCACAAATAATATTACAGAATCACATTTATGACAACCAGGCCGTTCCCAGAAAAGAGGGGGCTTTCCAATAAGGATTTTTCCTTACTGGCGCGCAATTAGATGACCAAACCTCTCCTTAGACAGAACTTTCTAGTCATTGCCAATAATGTTATCTAATAATATTATTCAAATAATATGAATTATTGATCTGATAATGGGAAATACTGTGCAGCAACAATTATTGAACAACAACAATATAAAATTTCAACGTAGCAATTATTGAATCAATAAAATAAAATATTGAACAGTAATTACTGTAACAATTATTGAGTAGTGCCTTCTTACGTAAGAATCAATAATTTCAAAAATACTGTGCAATACCGTGTGCTACTGTGCAATAACGCGTATTACTGTATTTTAATCACCGGGTATTCCAACAGTGTTAACGGTAACAACTACGCCGTTATTTGTAAAAACTTAAATTTGTCGTTTTCTTCACCCGACAGTTATTCTGTTATGAGGCCCACAAATAGCTGCTCCGTCGTACGAATATTCCCCGACAGAAAGAATATTCCACGACCAAACGAATATTCCCCGATAACAATGATTATTTTATAACCACTTGTGTATTTTGAAAAATTTTCACATTTCACCCATAACTTTAACTTTTTATCAATTTAACCATTTACTGAATTGTAATTATAAGAAAAATTGAATACTTTTATTTCATAAAATTCGGGGTCTTACATTATTTGAATAATATTATTAGATAACATTATTGGCAATGTCTAGAAAGTTCTGTCTAAAGAGAGGTTTGGTCATCTAATTGTGTGCCAGTAAGGAGAAATCCTTATTGGAAAGCCCCCCCTTTCCTGGAAACGGCCTGGTTGTCATAAATGTGATTCTGTAATATTATTTGTGAATAATTAATTATTGATTCATATGATAAGAAAATATTTATTTTATGTGGATATAAATGTTGGATATATTTATTGTGGTTAAAAATGAAGGAGTTAATGTTGAGGTGTTTTATCAGTATTTTTATCGGAATGGAGGTATTAAAAATCAAATCAGGGTTTTTGAGAAATATTGCGGGTGTTATAATTTTTAATCCGACCGTTGGATCGTGGTAATTTTTGGATATGTTATACATATATAAGTTGAGTATATGTCCACAAATTTTGAACCGTTAAAAATGAACGTATGATTTATTATGAATTTTACGAGATGACTGGTTCAGAAATTGTTGAATTTTCGGAGTTAATCATTTTGGTGGAAAATTCTAGAATTGGTGGGCCCCACTCTTGGTTGATGAAGAAATATGCTGAGATTTTTATTCAAATGTGGTGGGTGGGAATAGTAGCAGGTAAAGCCATCAGGTTGCAGGTTAAGTTTGCTTCGGCGTGCTAACATTTTCCTATAAATAGAGGGCTAAGTTAGAATTGAAAATCACACCAGAAATAAGTTTTCTCTCTTTCTCTCTCTAGATTATTGAGTGTATTGTGTGAGTATTTAGATACTTTGAGAGTTTCTATTCATCAGAGCAAGTTTCTTTCAACCTTATACCGGTATTCCGACCAGAAGTACTGATATCTTGAGGTAAGAGATATTATTTTCTTCTTAAATGATATTGTTTTCTTCAATATCATTATGTTGAAATATTGATATGAGTTTTTTTTATCAAATTTGGAACTTTTTGTGTCGGGATTACTATTCACGTATACGGCACTATTCACGTATACGACACTATTCACGAATACGGCACTATTCACCGAAAAATAAAATTTTTTCTTTTTGTCCAAGATGTCTATTATGGTTACTATCTTTGATTGTATCCATGTTTTGATCTTTATTTTTGAATTCTTCTTCACAATTGATTATTATAAAGTATTATTGATCTTGGATAAACTGTTATACGAATCCCTAATATTTGTCCTTCTGTCTCACTGGATTCGTTCTCTTTAAGATATTTTTCATCATCCTTAGTCCTACATGATGATATTACTGAATATCTTTGGCCTGTAGTGCAAAGATGTATGATTATTTGATAAATATCTTTGGCATGTAGTGCAAAGATGAACAGGTGTTGAGATGAACATGACTGACAGGTGATACAAATGAATATCTTTGGCCTGTAGTGCAAAGATGAATATTTGGATAAAGATGATTATTAATTAATGTTGCAGGGATAAAATATTGATGATGGACTTTTAAATCTTAGAAGATAGTAGAATTCTTTCTCTACTTGACTCTTCTAATGGTTTGCTATTTCCGTTGCAGTTGTTAATCTAAAACTTGTTGTCGATTATATTCTATCAGATTTTTCCCTGTTGAAGACTAACGATAATTTGTTGTATATTATCTTAGTCATAATATTCTTTACTGGGCTAGTTGAGCTCACCCTTTTCTTTTTGTTCCATTTTTCTTCTCAGGAGGTGAGAACATAGCAGGATCTAGTCGGGGTATGGAGTGATGGTTCTAGAAAGATGTTTTAGCAGCCCTTACTATTTCTGTAAAATAGTGTTTGAATAATTGTAATGAGGATTTATTTGAGTGTGGATATTGTCCAGAAGATAATATTTGTATTTAAACTCACAGTATGTGTTGTCGTATTTTGCACGACAATTGTATTATTGAAGTTGTAGTTTGCTTTCTGTACCATGTATTTGGCGACTCAGAATGGGTGTTGTATACCTATTTTGGGGGCGTCACATGTATACAAGTAATTAACAAAGGTGTATCAACATGTGATTAAATGCAATGATTATCCAAGTGGGGATACTTGTATAACCATTTATAGAAATTAACGAACATAATATATATCTGAATTACCATATGCTAACATGTTGATAATCAATGAGCGTATATAATATAGGATTAATAATATGTACAGTAATAATATAATTCTAAAACATTCTTACTCATGTCCATTGCATAAAGAAAATGCAAAGATAGGATACTTGTCTGATGCGCTGCTTACAATACGCAACTTAGTTTTATCTTTTATATCACGACCTATCATTAATCAGATCATTCGTTCTATTAGAACAATATACTATAACATATAGTACTGCATTTCGCAGTCAGCACATAACCTAATCACATTATCACACATGTTCAACAGTTATTGCATAACAAACAAACATTAATATAGTCAAAATATCTAAGTCCAGATCAATTTCTGAAATATGTCGGTGTACCGACAGCTTTATCGGGTAATTATCGAGTCTAAGACTCTATTCCGAAGCTCAATAACTACAAGTATCAGTCATATTATTTTAAATGACTTAATAAATATTTAATATAATTTATCATGAATTTCAAACACTAGAATCATTATCAAATGATTTAAGTATTAAACAATTCTATTATCATTTAATTATTATTTAACTATTAGTGAAACCATTGCCAAATATTAAAGTTATTTATAATAACTCAAAATATTTTTAAAACATTTATATTACCCTTAAATAATTTTTAAAATGTTTAAAATTATTTTTAAATAATTATCATTAATATTAAGATATTAATGTAATATTTCTTAAGATATTAAAAGTCATTAAGTATAACTTAAAATATTTTTAATTCACTTAATATTATTAATCTTGATAATATTTAATTCACCTCTTAGTATTATTAATTCATTAATAACACTTTTATTCGCTTACTAATATTATTAACATCTTAATAATTTTTTAATACTTTACTAATATTATTAATCCTCCTAATAATATTTTAATCATCCAATAATACTTTAATTCAATATTATTAATCTTTTAATAATATTTTAATCATTTAATAATACTTTAATCATTTATTAATATTTTAAATCAAATATGATTAACCATTTAATAATATTATAATAAAGTTTTAATCTTAATATTTTTATTTACTTAACAATATCATATTCTATAATTATTAATATCATAATAACATTTTAATAATTTATTAGATCAATAAACAATTTATTTTAATTGTTCACCCTTTATAAAATTATTTATTTAATATCCATAAAAGGTCATAAATAATATTTCTTATTATAAATTACCAAAATACCCTAAAATAGTCATAATATTATATATTAGGAGTAGTCAAGCATTAAAATCATATTTTTCTTATTTAAGACATCATTTAACTATTTATTTCCTTTTATTCATAACTTAATCATTTTTAGGAAAATTAGTAAACTGATTCCAAAAATTCTCTTTTTCTGGATTTGGATATTATATATGACCCAGCCATGATCCCTAATTTTTTTTGGAATTTTAGAAAATGATTTACTAATTTTAAAGTGCCCCAAACACCCGAATCTTGCTTCATTTTTCATAAATTGAGTTTTGCTCAGAAAAATTTGAAATTTTCAGGGTATACTCTCATAACATATATGAACCTACTGTAAAAATTTCGGAAGTTTCAAATTTATACACAGTGAGAAATTTGAGTGTTAATATTTAGTAGTCCTTTACGGAAATAGCCATTACGCACAACCTATAAATCGAAACGCGCCCGTTCTTTTTCCTAAACGTAGATAACTTCTTAACGTACCTCTGTGATTTTTCCCAAATTTTTAAAAGGCTTGCAACTGCCCGAAACAGCCTCAAGAAAAATGGAGACAGTAGCTTTTTAAGATTTTGAAACTTTAACTTTTTAAGTGGACTGTTTTGGGGAAAACAACCCTCATGGCTTCAATACTTGCTAGATTTGTGTTCTACCACTTGGGTTTACTAGATAACTCATGTATCTAGCACCCCCCTTTGACAGATCACAAATCCAAGTTGTAAAACTTGAGTTACACAAGATTTAGTGGAAGAAAAACAAGAGTTTCACTCCTTTAAGAACATATGCTCATTTCCTTCCTCTAAGCCTTTGATCTAACACTCAAAATACTTAGTTCCATAAATGATAATATGTAGAACTAGGGTATCTTTAGTTTTAATCTATATCTCCAACAAATCACGCTATAACACAAAATAGAAGAAGAATAAGAAAAAGAATGGATGAGAACCTCACCTAGTTTTATTTGCTATCCTTCTTTATCTTCCAAAGTAATGTATAATCTTAGGGTGCATTAAGAAACTAGCACACCTTTCTATCTCTCACAAAATCGAAACTCTCTCTCTCTCTCTTTCTCTTGTATGTTGCTAGCTTGGGAGAAAAAGAAGAAGAAGGAGAATAAGAGAAATGAAAATGATCTAGCAAATGAATGGGTGATTAACTATTATCTCTCATACTTTTATTGTCCCATGGATAAAAGACTACACCTTATCTCTTCAATTAGCCTAATCATGTGATTAACGGTGCTTAATAGATTTGCAACCAATGGGAGATTGACACACATGTACTTGTGTGTAAGACTTCTACTTGTAAGACCCCGAATTTTATGAAATAAAAGTATTCAATTTTTCTTATAATTACTATTCAGTAAATGGTTAAATTGATAAATATTAAATTTAAGGGTGATATATGAATTTTTTTGTGTCGGGTTTACTATTCACGAGTTACTATTCACGAGTTACTATTCACGTGTACTATTCACGATAAAATTGATTTCTTTTTCTGACCAAATTATAGTTGATTTATGAATATTACTCTTGAGATTAAATCTATATGTTGATTATATTGATTTTATTATCATATATAATATTTTTATAACCCTAATGATGATATTTCTCTTTGACTTGAATGTAAAGATGGGTAGATTTTTGGTATGATCATGACTATGGGTTCCCTTTGGCCAGTAGTGCAAAGTTGAATTGTTGACTGGTAGGATCATGACCATTGAATATCTTTAGCTTAAGTGCAAAGGTGAATTGATCAACATGGTTATAATTATTGTTTATATAAATTCTAAAATGATTATATATTTCTTTGAGATATTAATATATCTGGCCTATAGTGAAAATATGAACTGCTGATGAATATATTTGGTCTGTAGTGCAAATATGAACTGTTGTTGAATATCTTTGGCCTGTAGTGCAAAGATGACCTGTGGTTGAATATCTTTGGCCAGTAGTGAAAAGATGAATTGTTGATGAATATCTTTGGCCAGTAGTGCAAAGATGAATTGTTGATGAATATCTTTGTCCCGTAGTACAAAGATGACATGTTGTTGAATATCTTTGGCCAGTAGTGCAAAGATGAACATGTGTTGAGATGAACATGACCAACTGGTGATACAAATGAATATCTTTGGCCGTAGCGCAAAGATGAAGTTATTAGTATGATTATGAACAGGAAATGTGATTTGGTGTAACCATGATCTTTGATGTTTCAGGTAAAGATAGGTGATGAAAATTATCTTCGTCCTGGATGAGAAGAGGAATGTAGAACTACAACTATGATTATGAGTTATTCATATGATTGTGGACCAGAATTGTTGATTGATGTTACAGGGATAAAATATTGTTGGTGAATTTTTAACATGGAGAAGATAATAGACTTTATAGTCTATTTGACTCTTCTAATGGATTGCTCGTTCCGCTGCAACTATGGTTGAAATTTTTATCTTCTACCATATGTTCTAAATCTCTGATTTAATTCTGTTGAAGGCTATTGATAACTTATTTATCTTTAGTCATGATATTCTTTACTGGGCTAGTTGTGCTCACCCTTCTGTTTCATAATTTCTTTCAGGTAATAAGAGTGTAGCTGGGTCGAGCGGGGGTAACAGGGGAATAGAACGGTGGTCATCATTTAGTTGTTATATTTGGTGAATCATCTAGGGTGAAGCGAACCCAACGTTGGAAGGGTGTTTTGTCACTATCATACAAGATGTCTAATGACATACAACCTCGTGTCATCATAAGACAGGGTTGTGCTCATCCACTTGCTGAGTATCTTTACGAGCACTACCTATATAATCTTGGCGTTTGTTTGAAGTATAATTTTCAATTAGAGACAGTGGAGATAATGATATGTCAAGAGAAGACTCACCATTGGGAAGAATATGATAGTAAACTTCTCGTTTTTCTTTGGTGTCTATTGGGTCAACCAAGGATAATTCTGTGGCCATATGATATCTATCATAACCTAGATGCATTGCCTCCCATGTACGAAGGTTTTCTTGAGCACTTCCCAAAGATTCTAATTTCTAAAATAGTTTTTGACTATACCTTTATGTAAGGTATCATTGTGAGGTGCTGTCCACGATTGGGACATGAGTCACATTTGGTATATATTTGTATCCAAACTCACAGCATATGTGTTGTTGTATTTTGCACGACAATTATTGTAATAAAGTTGTAGTTATTTTCTGCACCATGTATTTGGCAACTCAGAATAGGTTGGATGGAATGGACCTGTTTTGGGGTTGTCACAGTTGGTATCAGAGCTTAGGGATATGATCTCTGGCGGAGATCGGGGAATATAACTAGGAGGGGAGAGATGAGTAAATTCTTTGCTAGTGTGTCCTACCTAAGCTTAATTGTTGGTTGGTCATAATATATGGATATTATGCGATACGTTAATTTGCTTAATTAACCCTTGTTTTATGGCAGTATTTGAGAATGGCAGCTGAGAATGCTAACAATGGAGTGAATGAGAATGTGGGGATACCTCTAATCACTAACCATGATAATGTGATGTCAGATGAAGAAGGAATTAGAGAAATCCATGTGGTGAGTGAAGAATTGATAGTTACACCCGAAATGGTCGCAGAGGTAACAGTTGAGAGTGAGGAAGAAGAGGTACCTAAGGAGAGTTTGTTAGAGGTATTATATGATCAAAATGTAGAATTACAAAATCGTATTCATGAGTTAGAAGAGCAGGCTGAAGAACGACAGGCGGTTGTGGAGCAAAAGGATGCAACAATTCAAGCTTGTGTTACCCGATATGTGATGCTTGAACAGAAGCATTCTTTGGCAGAGTATAAGATGATAAAGATGGAATCTGAGCTGAAAGAAGAAAAAACTGAACGAGTGAGAATAAGTGATGCATGGGCAAAAGCCGCACGACACGTGGATATTGTGGAAAGAGATGTCCGATCTAAGAAGGCTAAAATAGATGATATGAATTTCTCTTTTTGGAAAGCAATTGGGAGAACCCAACATCGAGTTTTGAATTACCCAGTACAGAGCGGTCAACCTGAATTCGATATGGATCAAAGATTGATGATTCAGATCATGAATCAAGAGTACGACGAGGCAGTTGAGGGAGGAATATGCCCTATAGAAAAGTATATTCCAACGGTAGTGATGACGCCAAATGCTGCCCCAAACAAGTCAAAGTCGGGTAGTTCAAGGGAGAGCGGTTGTCATGACTTCCCAACAAGTGAGGAACCCAAATAAAGTTATCACGGGAGATGAGTAATAGAGAAATCATGGTGACCCGGGAGATAGAATCTGTAAGACTCCAAATTTTATGAAATAAAAGTATTCAATTTTTCTTATAATCACGATTCAGTAAATGGTTAAATTGATAAAAAGAAAAGTTAAGGGTTTTATATGAAATTTTTTCAAAATAAGCAAGTTGCTATAAAATACTTATTTTTGTCGGGGAATATTCGTTTGGTCGTGGAATATTCTTTCTGTCGGAAAATATTCGTACGACGGCACAACTATTTGTGGGTTCCATAACAGAATAACTGTCGGATGAAGAAAACGACAAATTTGAGTTTTTATAAATAACGGCGTAATTGTTACCGTTAACACTGTTGGAATACCCAGTGGTTAAAATACAAAAATACACATGGATGCACAGTACCACACGGTATTGCACAGTATTGTTGAATTATTGATCCTTATGTAAGAAGGCACTACTCAATAATTGTTACAGTAATTACTGTTCAATATTTTATTTTATTGATTCAATAATTGCTGCGTTGAAATTTTATATTATTGCTGTTCAATAATTATCACTGCACAGTGTTTCCCATTATCAGATCAATAATTCATATTATTTGAATAATATTATTAGATAACATTATTGGAAATGTCTAGAAAGTTCTGTCTAAAGAGAGGTTTGGTCACCTAATTGCGCGCTAGTAAGGAGAAATTCTTATTGAAAAGCCCCCTCTTTCCTAGGAACGGCCTGATTATCATAAATGTGATTCTGTAATATTATTTGTGAATAATTAATTATTGATTCATATGATAAGAAAATATTTATTTTATGTGGATATAAATGAGGGATATATTTTTGTGGTTAAAAATGAAGGAGTTAATTGTGACGCCCCCAAAAATAGGTATACATCACCCATCTTGGGTCGTCAGATACATAGTACAGAATACAAATACAACTGATTAATACATCTGTCGTGTACAATACGACAAAACATAAACTGTGAGTTTGAATACAAATATTATCTTCTAGAGAGTATTCATACTCAAAAGGAGTCCTTATTACATTTATTAACACACCATTACATAGAATAGTGAGGACTACTAACTAATACTATCATTCGGACCATCACTCCGTACCCCGACTTGTCCCAGCTACGTTCTCATTTCCTGAAGAGAACAGTGAAAGAAAGGGTGAGCTCAACTAGCCCAGTAAGAAATATTATGACTAAGATAATGCAGAATAAATTATCATTAGCCTTCAACAATGTTAAACTGATAAAATATAATAGACATCAAGTTTAACTGCAGCGGAACAAGCAATCCATTAAAAGAGTCAAGTAGAAAATAAACTCTACTATCTTTTATGATTTAAAAGGTTTTTCAACACTGCGATCGCTGAGACTCAGCTTAATAAAATAATCCACATCATCGAATCACCCCTGCACTACGGCCAAGGATATTCGTGTATTCATTAATGGTCATGATCATGCCAACAACTGTCCATCAATGCACTACGGGCCAATGAGGACTTTTACCACATCATTTGTAACATTACGGTCATGATTATACCGAATAATCCCTGGTCATAATCATACCAAGTCCATCTATGCACTACATGCCACAGATGACTTTCAACATTTTATAAACATGAGGATGATGACAATGATATAAGAATTCAATAAAACAAGTTCAAGAATTAATTTATCCAGGAATTAACAACGTCCAAATTGTCAACATTATACTGCATTGTGGAGTAAGATTCAAGAACGCTTAGAAGAATATTTTCTTGAAAAGATACTGGATGAAACGCAACTATCAAGGATATTCCACAAATTTCATGGAGTATAGAAGTCAAAACTTAACCAACTGAGTACAATAAAGAATGGAATAACAAAAGAAATCACCATGCATGCGATAGACCGCACAGACAGGTTATTCCAATAGAATAATAAATAATGGAACCAGGTCCGGCGTAAACGCACAGACAGGATATTCCGACAGAATAATAAATAATGGAACCAGGTCCGGCGTAAACGCACAGACAGGATATTCCGACAGAATAATAAATAATGGAACCAGGTCCGGTGTAAAACACACAGACAGGATGTTCCAACAGCATAATAACAAGACGGAACCAGGTCCGGTGTAAAACACACAGACAGGATGTTCCAACAGAATAATAACAAGACGGAACCAGGTCCGGTGTAAAACACACAGACAGGATGTTCCAACAGAATAATAATAAAAACGGAACCAGGTCCGGTGTAAAACACACAGACAGGATGTTCCAACAGAATAATAGAAGAATGTCACCAAGTATAGGGTAGACCGCGTATACTGGTTATTCCAACAGAATAATAACGAATGAAATAACAGAAGTTCTCTTCATGAATATAAAAGAAAAAATATTCCCTACCGTTTTAAAGAAGAGCTGAAGTAAGGAAGTAGTTAAGTAGCAGAATACTCTTCTTCTCTCTCTCTATAGTTTCTCTCTATAGTTTCTCTCTCTAGAGTTCAGTGAATTCGTAAGAAATAATGAAGGAATGAGCTGCTATTTATAGAAAAATAGAATGCATAGTAACTAATCCATGAACGGTCCAGATTGATTACTTTAATCTGACGGTCCATATTTAAAGAAAAATCTTTTAAATAAAATAAAATATATTCTATTTATAGAATAACTTTAATAAAGTATTTTGTTTTATATAAAAAGATGTTTCTGTTTTATTACGTTAATAATACGAATAAAACAAAACGTCATTATCGCTAAATAATTCATATTATTAACTGACAATAATAGAATCAAACTGAGTGACTTCTCACATAAGCATTAATAATCAATACCGTGTGCTACTATGCAACCACACGTATTACTGTACTTTTACTACCGAGTAGTTCAACAGCAACAATGGTAAAATTTCCGCCGTTATTTTTAATAAAATATTTTTGTCGTTTTCTCAATCCGACAATAATTCCGTTGTGGGGTCCACCAATAATTGTACCGTCGTACGGATATTCCCCGACAAAAAGAATATTCTCCGACCAATCGAATATAATATGACAACTTGCATACTTTGCAAAATTTATAAATACTACCCATAACTATTATATCAAATCCACACATTAATATAAAAAAAATTATTTCGAGAAAAATTAAATATTTATTCATAAAATCTGGGGTTTCACAATCTCCCCTCCTTATAGAATTTCGCCCTCGAAATTTACGTACGTACTTGGTATGCCGAACATGTGAGGATACCTTAACTTCACTTCAAATTCTAACTCTTGAGGTATAACCTTTAAGCATCGAATATGATCCTTCTTATCCAAGATGTTAACACGTATCTCCTCATACGTTAAATCTTTCGCTATTTCGTCCGGTTTTAAATTAATAATGCGGTTCGGGTCGTCCACATATTTACGTAACATCGATACGTAAAAAAAAATGTTCTGAACACGCAACATACTTGGCGGTAAAACGAGTCTATAGGCCACAGTTCCTACTTCATCGAGGATTTCAAATGGGCCAATTAAATCGAGAGTTGAGATTTCCTCTCTTCGTCGATTCTTGTTTCTAGAATAACGCCCTCTTGAACCTTCTTCTTCACATTTATCAGCTCTTAGTATGTAGCTTGAGCGGCTTTAACTTTATCGATTAAAGTCGATTTTAATCGTATATTCGTTATCTTCACGTGGGTTCGAATATTCACACTTGTAACCGTATACGATCTTCTACACAACGCGTCAGCTACCACGTTCACTTTTCCACGATGTTATTGAATGGTACGATCGTAATCTTCAACAGCTCGAGCCAACGTCTTTGGCGCATAATACGTTCGTTTTAGTTGAAGAAATATTTGAGGGTTTAAGAAATAGGTTTTGTACTGGGGTCAATACAAAATTCAATTTTACGCTTTGGGGTAGGCTAAGAAGTCTTCAAGAATACGTCAAGAAATTTATTAACAATAGAAATATCGTTCAAAACTGTGACCCTCATCCAAGACTTGGATAACACGTCACATTGATACCTATCAACTTGCCATCATCATTTACAACGTCTCCTACGGAAAGTCTAGCTTCGGTGCATTCCACACCAGGAAGTCAACAGCGAAAGGAACGGGGATTTTTACTTATGGCTTGATATGACAATGATTGACTTTAGTGGTTTGGTTACTTTGAATTTGCATAACAGGTTGGTTAGGAATATGAAAGCTAACAACCTTACGAGAAGCATGATGAGTAGTGAACCAATCGTTTCAAAAAAATCACATCAAAGGCAAGTATTTTCAAAGAGATAAGATCGACAGGTAACGTGAAAGTGTTGATTTGAACAAGATTTATAAATAGTAGAGGTAACGAAGGTTTCTCCCAACTGAGTTTAAACAGACATATCAAAGTCTAAGTTCTCCGGAGTTAACTTCAAACATTTAACACAACTAGGTGAAATAAAAGAGTGAGTAGAACCGGTATCTAACACGGTATAGACTTCGCAAGAGTTTATGACTAACATACCCGTGATAATTTTATTCAGGTTCCTCGTCACGAAAAAAATACTCTCTCTTAAACTACTGGCTTTGGCTTTTCTGGGACGGTCTTTGGTGCCTCCATCCTATCTGAACTTGTCTTCGGTGAACGACAAAATCGGGCTAAATGACCTTCTCTTCCACAATTATAACATGCTTTGGACGGCATCGCGCAGTTTGGACTGATGTGCCCCTCCCCTCCGCATTTGAAACATATGATAGGTGATCGTTCTCCTTCATTAACGACAGGTGCTGGTGTTGACGTCTTTCCATCATTGTTGAATCTCCTCTTCTTGAAATGCTCATTCTTATTATTTTGGCCCTGATTACCACCGAAGTGGTTACCATTTCTGGCCTGTTGATTCCCTCCACGCTTGTTGTCACCGCTTCGATGACTGCTCTCACTGGTATTATCATTTTGCCGGCTGCTCTCTTTTGGTTGCGTTATCTCGTTATCGCGCTCCACCAACTGAGCCCTATTTACAACATCTGAATACAAACACAGTTTATGAGAAACAAGATGTTGACGTATCTCCGGCTTCAAACCTCTTAAAAACATCCGCGTCATTCTTTCTTCATTATCCACCAGGTGGGACGCAAACCGGGATAACTCCGCAAATTTTGCCTCGTACTGCGACACGGTCATATTATTCTGCTCCAATTTGATGAACTCCACCTCCTTCATGTGACGAATACTCTCGGGAAAGTATTTGTCGTTAAACAGATCTTGGAACTTCTCCCAAGACATCTTCAGTGCGGCAGGTTGAGTACGCTTTATCGATTCCCACCAGTAATCTGCCTCTCCTCGCAACATAAAGGCGGCAAAGGGAACCTTTTGCTCCTCGGAGCAACCCAAGACATCAAATATCTTGGTGATCTGCTTTATCCATGTTTCAGCTACAAGTGGTTTGGGTTCTCCCTTAAACTCCGATGGTCCCAGCTCCTTAAACTGTTTAGCGGTGACCGCCTGAGAGTTTCCAGTATTTCCACCTACGTTGTGGACAGGAGCCGCTTTCACCTGTTGTTGCATGAATTGCATAAAGCCTCTGAACATTTGATCATTCATCATTTGGTCAGTGTTGTTGTTTGCATGAGGATTGACACCTTCCTGATGCACATTATCATGATTATTGATGTGTGGTGAATCAACAGTCGTCTGTGCTCCATTGCTATTCTCAACATTCTCGGATGCCATTTTCAGATACTGCCACAAAATAAAAATTAATTGATATGTCATATATTATCCTTATGTTATGACCGACCAATTAAATACCATGCAAATAAACTTAGGTAGGTCATACTAGCGAAGGAATTTCCCCGTCTCTCCCCTCCTAGTTCTATTCTCACATCCTAGCCAGGGATCATATCCCTAAGCTTTGATACCAACTGTGACGCCCCCAAAAATAGGTATACATCACCCATCTTGGGTCGTCAGATACATAGTACAGAATACAAATACAACTGATTAATACATCTGTCGTGTACAATACGACAAAACATAAACTGTGAGTTTGAATACAAATATTATCTTCTAGAGAGTATTCATACTCAAAAGGAGTCCTTATTACATTTATTAACACACCATTACATAGAATAGTGAGGACTACTAACTAATACTATCATTCGGACCATCACTCCGTACCCCGACTTGTCCCAGCTACGTTCTCATTTCCTGAAGAGAACAGTGAAAGAAAGGGTGAGCTCAACTAGCCCAGTAAGAAATATTATGACTAAGATAATGCAGAATAAATTATCATTAGCCTTCAACAATGTTAAACTGATAAAATATAATAGACATCAAGTTTAACTGCAGCGGAACAAGCAATCCATTAAAAGAGTCAAGTAGAAAATAAACTCTACTATCTTTTATGATTTAAAAGGTTTTTCAACACTGCGATCGCTGAGACTCAGCTTAATAAAATAATCCACATCATCGAATCACCCCTGCACTACGGCCAAGGATATTCGTGTATTCATTAATGGTCATGATCATGCCAACAACTGTCCATCAATGCACTACGGGCCAATGAGGACTTTTACCACATCATTTGTAACATTACGGTCATGATTATACCGAATAATCCCTGGTCATAATCATACCAAGTCCATCTATGCACTACATGCCACAGATGACTTTCAACATTTTATAAACATGAGGATGATGACAATGATATAAGAATTCAATAAAACAAGTTCAAGAATTAATTTATCCAGGAATTAACAACGTCCAAATTGTCAACATGATACTGCACTGTGGAGTAAGATTCAAGAACGCTTAGAAGAATATTTTCTTGAAAAGATACTGGATGAAACGCAACTATCAAGGATATTCCACAAATTTCATGGAGTATAGAAGTCAAAACTTAACCAACTGAGTACAATAAAGAATGGAATAACAAAAGAAATCACCATGCATGCGATAGACCGCACAGACAGGTTATTCCAATAGAATAATAAATAATGGAACCAGGTCCGGCGTAAACGCACAGACAGGATATTCCGACAGAATAATAAATAATGGAACCAGGTCCGGCGTAAACGCACAGACAGGATATTCCGACAGAATAATAAATAATGGAACCAGGTCCGGTGTAAAACACACAGACAGGATGTTCCAACAGCATAATAACAAGACGGAACCAGGTCCGGTGTAAAACACACAGACAGGATGTTCCAACAGAATAATAACAAGACGGAACCAGGTCCGGTGTAAAACACACAGACAGGATGTTCCAACAGAATAATAATAAAAACGGAACCAGGTCCGGTGTAAAACACACAGACAGGATGTTCCAACAGAATAATAGAAGAATGTCACCAAGTATAGGGTAGACCGCGTATACTGGTTATTCCAACAGAATAATAACGAATGAAATAACAGAAGTTCTCTTCATGAATATAAAAGAAATAATATTCCCTACCGTTTTAAAGAAGAGCTGAAGTAAGGAAGTAGTTAAGTAGCAGAATACTCTTCTTCTCTCTCTCTATAGTTTCTCTCTATAGTTTCTCTCTCTAGAGTTCAGTGAATTCGTAAGAAATAATGAAGGAATGAGCTGCTATTTATAGAAAAATAGAATGCATAGTAACTAATCCATGAACGGTCCAGATTGATTACTTTAATCTGACGGTCCATATTTAAAGAAAAATCTTTTAAATAAAATAAAATATATTCTATTTATAGAATAACTTTAATAAAGTATTTTGTTTTATATAAAAAGATGTTTCTGTTTTATTACGTTAATAATACGAATAAAACAAAACGTCATTATCGCTAAATAATTCATATTATTAACTGACAATAATAGAATCAAACTGAGTGACTTCTCACATAAGCATTAATAATCAATACCGTGTGCTACTATGCAACCACACGTATTACTGTACTTTTACTACCGAGTAGTTCAACAGCAACAATGGTAAAATTTCCGCCGTTATTTTTAATAAAATATTTTTGTCGTTTTCTCAATCCGACAATAATTCCGTTGTGGGGTCCACCAATAATTGTACCGTCGTACGGATATTCCCCGACAAAAAGAATATTCTCCGACCAATCGAATATAATATGACAACTTGCATACTTTGCAAAATTTATAAATACTACCCATAACTATTATATCAAATCCACACATTAATATAAAAAAAATTATTTCGAGAAAAATTAAATATTTATTCATAAAATCTGGGGTTTCACATTAATGTTGAGGTGTTTTATCTGTATTTTTGTCAGAACGGAGGTATTGAAAATCAAATTAGGGGTTTTAAGATATTTTGCGAGGGTTATAAATTTTAATCCGATCGTTGGATCGTGGTAATATTTGGATATGTTATACATATATAAGTTGAGTATATGTCTACAAATTTTAAACCGTTAAAAATAAACGTATGATTTGTTATGAATTTTACGAGATGACTGGTTCAGAAATTGTTGAATTTTTGGAGTTAATCATTTTGGTAGAAAATTCTAGAATTGGTGGGCCCCACTCTTGGTTGGTGAAGAAATGTGCTGAGATTTTTATTCAAATATGGTGGATAGGAATAGTAGCAGGTAAATCCATCAGGTTGCAGGTTAAGTCTGCTTCGGCGTGCTAACATAATCCTATAACTAGAGGGCTAAGTTAGAATTGAAAATCACACCAGAATTCATAAGTTTTCTCTCTTTCTCTCTCTATATTATGACGCATATTTTGTGAGTTTTTAGATACTTTGAGAGTTGCTATTCAGTGCAAGGTTCCTTCGGCTTTACATTCCGGTCAGAAATACTGCTCTTTTGAGGTAAGGGATAGTAAGGGATTTTAAGAGTTGTTATGATTTTCAGTTTCGTAATTTTTCTGAACTTCAAAAATTTTGGAAAAATTTGAAATGATTAATTGATGAGTTTTCTTGATTGTGTCCAAAAATGGCGATTTTTGGATGTATAGATTATGAGTTATGAATTTTATGAGAAAAGACTATTTTAAAAGTAACCGCTTATAACTCCTTGTGGTTAACTCCAAAATTGATGAAATTTTTATTGAAAGTATATCTATATAATATCAGTATATTCTGTGAATTTTGGAATTTTTGGATAAAATTATAATTTATGATAAATGTCTAAATATTCGACGGTTTTGGCCATATGAAAAATAGTAAATGAATTTTAAAAATTCTGAAAAAAATATATGTTCAATATAGGACTATATTCTGCTAAATCCCAGAAAAGAAATATTTTTGGGACTGATTTGGTATTTTTCATAAAAATAGTCTAGTTATGAGTAAATGAATTAATATGTTATGTGAAGTAAAAAATTAGAAAATATGATTTTATGGCTTGAGAATTATATATGAGTTATATGCAGATTTTTGATGAGGGTTTTGGTTATTGGTGATGAAATCTTAAGAGTTGGCATTTTATGATGATTAAATGCATTAATTAGTAAATTGTAAACAATTTAAATAAATTGTTTATAAATTTAAGAAATGTTATTATTTCAATATCATTATACCGAAATATTAGTATTAATTTTACTGTGAAATTTCTACCTTTTTGTGTCGGGGTTACTATTTATGAGTTACTATTCACGAATACTATTCACGACAAAAATTAGTTTCTTTTTCTGACCAAATTATAGTTGATTTATGATTGTTTCTCTTGAAAATAAATGCATTTGTTGATCATATTATTTTTATTATCATATATAACATTTTTATAACCCTGATGTTGAATTTTTCTTTCACTTGAGTGTAAAGATGGGTAAATTATTGGTATGATCGTGACTGAAGAATATCTTTAGCATGTAGTGCAAAGATGAATTGTTAACTGGTATGATCATGACCATTGAATTTATAATTGAATATCTTTAGCTTAAGTGTAAAGATGAAATGATTAACATAGTTATAATTATTGTTTATATAAATTCTGAAATGATTATATATTTCTTTGAGATATGAATATATTTGGCCTGTAGTGCAAATATGAACTGTTGAGAAATATCTTTGGCCTGTAGTGCAAAGATGAATTGTTGATGAATATCTTTGGCCCGTTGTGCATAGATAATCTGTTGTTGAATATCTTTGGCCTGTAGTGCAAAGATGAACTGTTGATGAATATCTTTGGCCTGTAGTGCGAAGATGAACTATTGTTGAATATCTTTGGCCCGTAGTGTAAAGATGGTTTGTTAATGAATATCTTTGCCCGTAGTGCAAAGATGAAGTTATTAGTATGATTATGAACAGGAAATGTGATTTGGTGTAACCATGATCTTTGATGTTTCAGGTAAAGATAGGTGATAAAAATTATCTTCGTCCTGAATGAGAAGAGGAATGTAGAACTACAACTATGATTATGAGTTATTCATATGATTGTGAATCATAATTGTTGATTGATGTTATAGGGATAAAACATTGTTGGTGGATTTTTAACATGGAGAAGATAATAGACTTTATAGTCTATTTGACTCTTCTAATGGATTGCTCGTTCCGCTGCAACTATGGTTGAAAATTTTTATCATCTACCATATGTTCTAAATCTCTGATTTATTACTGATGAATGCTATTGATAATTTAATTATCTTTAGTTTTGATATTCTTTACTGGGCTAGTTGTGCTCACCCTTTTGCTTCACAATTCCTTTCAGGTAATAAGAGTGTAGCTGGGTAGAGCGGGGGTAACAAGGGAATAGAATGGTGATCTTTAGCTGTGGAGTTCTCCCTAAGCAGTATAAAAAGTTCATTTAGTAGTTATATTTGGTGAATCCAATAGGGTAAGGCGTACCCAACGTTGGAAGTGTGTTTTGTCACTATCATACAAGATGTCTAATGACATACAACCTCGTGTCATCATAAGACATGGTTGTGCTCATCCACTTGCTGAGTATCTTTACGAGCACTACCTATATAATCTTGGTGTTTGTTTGAAGTATGATTTTCAATTAGAGACAATGGAGATAATGATATGTCAAGAGAAGACTCACCATTGGGAAGAATATGATAGTAAACTTCTTATTTTTCTTTGGGGTCTATTGGGTCAACCAAGGATAATTATGTGGCCATATGATATCTATCACAACCTAGAAGCATGACCTCCCATGTACGAAGGTTTCCTTGAGCACTTTCCAAAGATTCTAATTTCTAAAACAGTTTTTATCTATACCTTTATGTAAGGTATCATTGTGAGGTGCTGTCCACGATTGGGACATGAGTCACATTTGGTATATATTTGTATCCAAACTCACAACATATGTGTTGTTGTATTTTGCATGACAATTGTTGTAATAAAGTTGTAGTTATTTTCTGTACCATGTATTTGGCGACTCAGAATAGGTTGGATGGAATGGACCTATTTTGGGGTTGTCACAGAATCTGAAATGAAAGCAATGTATTCTCAACTTTTTGAAATACCAGGTACGTAAATTTCGGGGACGAAATTTCATAACGAGGGGAGATTATAAGACCCCGAATTTTATGAAATAAAAGTATTCAATTTTTCTTATAATTACTTTTCAGTAAATGGTTAAATTGATAAATGTTAAAGTTAAGGGTGATATATGAATTTTTTTTCAAAATACACAAGTGGTTATAAAATATTCATTGTTGTTGGGGAATATTTGTTTGGTCGTGGAATATTCTTTCTTTCGGGAAATATTTGTACGACTGCGTAGCCATTTATGGGCCCCATAACAGAATAACTGTCGGATGAAAAAAACGACAAATTTGAGTTTTTACAAATAACGGCGTAGTTGTTACCGTTAACATTGTTGGAATACCCGGTGGTTAAAATACAGTAATACACGTTATTGCACAGTAGCACACGGTATTGCATAGTATTTTTGAAATTATTGATTCTTACGTAAGAAGGCACTACTCAATAATTGTTACAGTAATTACTGTTCAATATTTTATTTTATTGATTCAATAATTGCTACGTTAAAATTTTATATTATTGTTGTTCAATAATTGTCACTGCACAGTATTTTCCATTATCAGATCAATAATTCATATTATTTGAATAATATTATTAGATAATATTATTGACAATGTCTAGAAAGTTCTGTCTAAGGAGAGGTTTGGTCACCTAATTGCGCGTCAGTAAGGAGAAATTCTTATTGAAAGCCCCCTCTTTCCTGGGAACGGCCTGGTTGTCATAAATGTGATTCTGTAATATTATTTGTGAATAATTAATTATTGATTCATATGATAAGGAAATATTTATTTTATGTGGATATAAATGAGGGATATATTTTTGTGGTTAAAAATGAAGGAGTTAATGTTGAGGTGTTTTATCTGTATTTTTGTCGGAACGGAGGTATTGAAAATCAAATTAGGGTTTTTAAGATATTTTGCGAGGGTTATAATTTTTAATCCGACCGTTGGATCGTGGTAATATTTGGATATGTTATACATATATAAGTTGAGTATATGTCCACAAATTTTGAATCGTTAAAAATGAACGTATAATTTGTTATGAATTTTACGAGATGACTGATTCAGAAATTGTTGAATTTTTGGAGTTAATCATTTTGGTAGAAAATTCTAGAATTGGTGGGCCCCACTCTTGGTTGGTGAAGAAATGTACTGAGATTTTTATTCAAATGTGGTGGGTGGAAATAGTAGCAGGTAAAGACATCAGGTTACAGGTTAAGTCTGCTTCGGCGTGCTAACATTTTTCTATAAATAGAGGGCTAAGTTAGAATTGAAAATCACACCAGAATTCATAAGTTTTCTCTCTTTTTCTCTATAGATTATCGAGTGTATTTTGTGAGTATTTAGATACTTGGTGAGTTGTTATTCATCAGTGAAAGTTTCCTTCAGCGTCATATCCGATATCCAGTCAGAAGTGCTACTCTTTTGAGGTAAGGGATAGTAAGGGATTTTAAGGGTTATTATGTTTTTCAGTTCGTAATTTTTTTGATCTTCAGAAAATTCTAGAAAAAAAATTTAAAATGATATTTTGATGAGTTTTATTGATTGTGTCCAAAAATAGTAATTTTTGGATGTATAGATTAAGAGTTATGAATTTTACGGAAAAAGACTATTTTAAAAGTAACCGCTTATAACTCCTTGTGGTTAACTCCAAAATTGATGAAATTTTTATTGGAAGTATATCTATATAATATCAGTGTACTCTGTGAATTTTGTAATTTTTGGATAAAATTATAATTTATGATAAATGTCTAAATATTCGGCTGTTTTGGGCATATGAAAAATAATAAATGAGTTTTAAAAATTCTGAGAAAAATATATGTTCAATATGGGACTATATTATGCTAAATCCCAGAAAAAAAATATTTTTGGAACTGATTTGGTATTTTTCATGAAAATGGACTAGTTATGAGTAAATGGATTAAATATGTTATGTGAAGTAAAAAAATTGGAAAATAAGATTATATGGCTTGAGAATCCTATATGAGGTATATGTAGATTTTTGATGAGGGTTTTGGTTATTGGTAATGAAAACTTATGAGTTTGACATTTTAGGATGATTGAATACATTATTTAGTAAAGTGTAAATAATTAAAATAAATTGTTTATAAGCTTAAAAAATATTATTCTTTCAATATCATTATACCAAAATATTGGTATATATTTTATTGTGGAATTTTTACTTTTTTGTGTCGAGTTTACTATTCATGAGTTACTATTCACGGGTTACTATTCACGAGTTACTATTCACGAGTACTATTCACGATAAAATTAGTTTCTTTTTCTGACCAAATTATTGTTGATTTATGAATATTACTCTTGAGATTAAATCTATATGTTGATTATATTGATTTTATTATCATATATAACATTTTTATAACCCTAATGATGCTATTTCTTTTTGACTTGAGTGTAAAGATGGGTAGATTTTTGGTATGATCATGACTATGTGTTCTTTTTGGCCAGTAGTGCAAAATTGAATTGTTGACTGGTATGATCATGACCATTGAATTTATAATTGAATATCTTTAGCTTAAGTGCAAAGGTGAATTGATCAACATGGTTATAATTATTATTTATATAAATTCTAAAATGATTATATATTTCTTTGAGATATTAATATATCTGGCCTATAGTGAAAATATGAACTGCTGATGAATATATTTGGTATGTAGTGCAAATATGAACCGTTGTTGAATATCTTTGGCCTGTAGTGTAAAGATGACCTATGGTTGAATATCTTTGGCCAGTAGTGCAAAGATGAATTATTGATGAATATCTTTGGCTAGTAGTGCAAAGATGAATTGTTGATGAATATCTTTGGCCCGTAGTGCAAAGATGACATGTTGTTGAATATCTTTGGCCAGTAGTGCAAAGATGAACAGGTGTTGAGATGAACATGACCAACTGGTGATACAAATGAATATCTTTGGCCGTAGTGCAAAGATGAAGTTATTAGTATGATTATGAACAGGAAATGTGATTTGGTGTAACCATGATCTTTGATGTTTCAGGTAAAGATAGGTGATGAAAATTATCTTCGTCCTGGATGAGAAGAGAAATGTAGAACTACAACTATGATTATGAGTTATTCATATGATTGTGGACCAGAATTGTTGATTGATGTTACAGGAATAAAACATTATTGGTGGATTTTTAACATGGAGAAGATAATAGACTTTATAGTCTATTTGACTCTTCTAATGTATTACTCGTTCCGCTGCAACTATGGTTGAAATTTTTATCATCTACCATATGTTCTAAATCTCAGATTTAATTCTGTTGAAGGCTATTGATAACTTATTTATCTTTAGTCATGCTATTCTTTACCGGGCTAGTTGTGCTCACCCTTCTGTTTCACAATTCCTTTCAGGTAATAAGAGTGTAGCTGGGTCGAGCGGGGTTAACAGGGGTATAGAACGGTGGTCATCATTTAGTAGTTATATTTGGTGAATCATCTAGGGTGAAGCGAACCCAACGTTGAAAGGGTGTTTTGTCACTATCATACAAGATGTCTAATGACATACAACCTCGTGTCATCATAAGACAGTTTTGTGCTCATCCACTTGCTGAGTATCTTTACGAGCACTACCTATATAATCTTGGCGTTTGTTTGAAGTATAATTTTCAATTAGAGACAGTGGAGATAATGATATGTCAAGAGAAGACTCACCATTGGGAAGAATATGATATTAAACTTCTCGTTTTTCTTTGGGGTCTATTGGGTCAACCAAGGATAATTCTGTGGCCATATGATATCTATCATAACCTAGATGCATGGCCTACCATGTACGAAGGTTTCCTTGAGCACATTCCAAAGATTCTATGTGAGACCCCAGATTTTATGAATAAATATTTAATACTCTCAAAATATTTTTTTTAATATTATGGTATGGATTTGATATAATGTTATAGTTGTGGGTAGTATTTATAAATTTTGCAAAGTATGCAAGTTGTCATATTGTATTCGATTGGTCAGGGAATATTCTTTGTGTCGGAGAATATTCGTACGATGGCACAATCATTGGTGGACCCCACAACGGAATTATTGTCGGATTGAGAAAACGACAAAAATAATTTTATGAAAATAACGGTGAAAGTTTTACCGTTAATACTGTTGAACTACTCGGTAGTAAAAGTACAGTAATACGCGTGGTTGCATAGTAGCACACGGTATTGATTATTGATGCTTATGTGAGAAGTCACTCAGTATTGCTCAATCGGGTATTCGGGACACTTTTTGTGTCGGAGTACTATTCACGAGTTACTATTCATGAGTTACTTTTTACGGGTTACTATTCACCCAAATTACTATTCACTCTAGTATTGTTCACTCGGGTATTTGGGACACTTTTCGTGTCGGAATACTATTCACGAGTTACTATTCACGAGTTATAATATTAATGATGAATGTTGTTCGGAGTTGAATTTGGAGACGCAGACGTGATATTTGAGTCCGGAAGGTCGAAATTAGTAAAAATAGTCTATAAACACAAAATTTTCCTAAATTCACTATTTGGTCAAAAAGTCAACAGTTGACTTTTTCGGAAAAAGTCAAACTTTGAAATTTCAAAATTTATATTTTTGATAAAAATGGTTTCATTATGTTGGAATTGTTTGTGTTAGTGAAAATCGACATTTATTTCGATAATAATTGATATCTGGAGGTTATATTGACCAATCGGGTATTTAATCGGATAAATGAGCAATTGATTGCTATTATTTCACATGATTATAACTATTTGTTCACATGTTATACTATTGACTCACATTCTTGTTACTATTAGGGGAGTTGGTGCAAGATTGATAATACTTGCATGACTAAGTTAAAAATGGAGGTATAGAGGGAGGTACTATATTGTAATTAATTTTTTACATGTTTAGAACTATTGAGTCACACGATTTTACTATTGATTCACATGATTTACTATTAGGAGAGTTGGTGCAAGTTTGATAATACTTGGATGATTGAATTAAAAATGAAAGAAAAGTTAGAGGTATTGTACTATAATATTTTGAGCTCCAAAACGTACAATTATCGAAACTATGTTTTCCTATAAATAGAAGCTCATTCTTCCTTTATTTTTCATCAATTCACTAAAGCTTTAGAGCCATTATTATAGAGAGAAATTATAGAGAGAAGCTATAAAGAGAAAATCTATAGAAGAAGAGAAGTCTGCTCCCTCATTACTTTTATATCCAGTTTCTTTCAAAGGTAGGGAATATTATTTCTTTTTTTCATCTTCATTAAGAGAACTTTTGTTGTTCCATTATTTGTTATTAAGTTAGAATAACCTGTTTATGCGAAGTACCGCATACTTGATGAAATTCTTCTATTATTCCATTCCTTATTATTCTGCTGGAACATACTATCTGTGCGTTCTACGCCGGACCTGGTTCCATTATTTATTATTCTGTTGGAACATCCTGTCTGTGCGTTCTACGCCGGACCTGGTTTCGTCTTTATTATTCTGCTGGAACATACTGTCTGTGCGTTCTACGCCGGACCTGGTTCCATTATTTATTATTCTGTTAGAATATCTTGTCTGTGCGTTCTACGCCGGACTTGGTTCCGTCTTTACTATTCTGTTGGAATATCCTGTCTGTGCGGTTTACGCCGGACCTGATTCCGTTATTTATTATTCTGTTGGAATAACCTGCCTATGCGGTCTATCGCATGCATGGTGATTTCTTTTGTTATTCTATTCTTTATTATACTCAGTTGGCTAAAACTTTGACTTCTATACTCTATTAAATTAGTGGAATATCTTTGATATTTGCGCTTCATCTGGTATCTTTTCATGAAAATATTCTTCTAAGCATTCTTGAATTTTACTCCACAAAGCAGTATCATGTTGACAATTTGGACGTTGTTAATTCTTGGATAAATTAATTCGTGAACTTGTTTTATTGAATTCTTATATTATTGTCATCATCCTCATGTTTATAAAATGTTGAAAGTCATCTGTGGCCTGTAGTGCATAGATGGACTTGGTATGATTATGACCAGGGATTATTAGGTATAATCATGACCGTAATGTTACAAATGATGTGGTAAAAGTCCTCATTGGCCCGTAGTGCGTTGATGGACAGTTGTTGGCATGATCATGACCATTAATGAATACACGAATATCCTTGGCCGTAGTGTAGGGGTGATTCGATGATGTGGATTATTTTATTAAGCTGAGTCCCAGCGATCACAGTGTTGAAAAACCTTTTAAATCATAAAAGATAGTAGAGTTTATTTTCTACTTGACTCTTTTAATGGATTGCTTGTTCCGCTGCAGTTAAACTTGATGTCTATTATATTTTATCAGTTTAACATTGTTGAAGGCAATTTATTCTGCATTATCTTAGTCATAATATTTCTTACTGGGCTAGTTGAGCTCACCCTTTCTTTCACTGTTCTCTTTAGGAAATGAGAACGTAGCTGGGGCAAGTCGGGAAACGGATATATGGACCAGATGATAGCATTAGTAGTCCTCACTATTCTATGTAACAGTGTGATAATAATTGTAATGAGGACTCCTTTTGAGTATGGATACTCTCTAGAAGATAATATTTGTATTCAAACTCACAGTTTATGTTTTGTCGTGTTGTACACGTCAGTTGTATTATTAAGTTTTATTTGGATTTATGTACCATGTAAGTGGCGACCCAAGATGGGTGACGTATACCTAATTTTGGTGGCGTCACAGTTGGTATCAGAGCTTAGGGATATGATCCCTGGCTAAGATGTGAAAATAGAACTAGGAGGGGAGAGACGGGGAACTCCTTCGCTAGTATGACCTACCTAAGTTTATTTGGTATTTAATTGGTCGGTCAGAATATGGGAATAATATGTTACATGTCGATTAACCTTTATTTTGTGGCAGTATTTGCAAATGGCATCCGAAAATATTGAGATAAGCAATGAAGCACATGAGAACGTGGAGACACCTCTAATCACCAACCAGGTTAATGTGATTAGAGATATCCATGTGGTGATTGAGGAATTAAAAGTTGCACTCAAGCTAGTCGCAAAGGTAGCAACTGAGAGTGAGGAAGAAGAGGAACCTGAGGTTGATTTATTAGAAGAACTTATTGATCAAAATGTAGAATTGCAAAATCGTATTCATGAGTTAGAAGAGCAGGCTGAAGAACGACAGACGGTCATAGAACAAAGGGATGCAATAATTCAAAATTGTATTACCCGATGTGCGATGGTTGAACAGAAGCACTCTTTGGCAGAGTATACGATATTAAAGCTGGAATCTGAGAATTCAAATGTCAAGGAGCAGCTGAAAGAAGAAATAACTGAACGAGTGAGAATGAAAGATGCATGGGTAAAAGATGCATGGGTAAAAGCCGCACGACGCGTTGATATTGTGGAAAGAGAAGTCCGATCCAAGAAAGCTAAAATAGATGATATGTAATTTTTCGACAGCAATTGGGAAAATCCAGCATCGAGTTTTGAATTACCCTAACGAGGAATCGAACGAAGTTATCATGGGTTAGTTAATTATAAATTCTTGCAAAGTCTATACCTTATTAGATACCGGTTCTACCCATTCTTTTATCTCTCTTGCTTGCGCTCAACGTTTAAATTTGACTTCGAAGAAATTAGACTTTAACTTATTGGTTGAAACTTCGATAGTAGAAACCTTCGTTATATCCACTATTTATAAATCTTATTTAAATCAACACTTTCACGTTACCTGTCGATCGTATCTCTTTGAAAATACTTGCCTTTGATGTGATTTTAGGAACGATTGGTTAACTACTCATCATTCTTTTCGTAAGGTGGTTAACTTTCATATTCCTAACCAACCTGCTATGCGAATTCAAGCAACTAAACCACTAAAGTCAATCATTGTCATATCAAGCCATAAGTAAAGAGCCCCGAGCCTTTCGCTGGTGACTTCCTTGTGTGGAATGCACCGAAACCGAACTTTTCGTAGGGGACGTTGTGAATGACGATGTCAAGTTGATAGGTATCAATGTGACGTACTATCCAAGTCTTGGATGAGAGTCACAGTTTTGAATGATATTTCTATCGTTAATAAATTTCTTGACTTATTCTTGAAGACTTCTTAGCCTACCCTTAGAGCGTGAAATCGAATTTTGTATTGACCCCAGTATAAAACCCATTTCTTAAACCTTTAAATATTTCTTCAACCAAAACGAACGTATAATGCGCCAAAGACGTCGACTCGAGCTGTTGAAGATTACGATCGTACCATGCAATATCATCGTGGAAATGCGAACGTGGTAGCTGACGCGTTTAGTAGAGATTGTATACTTTTACGAGTGCGATGTTGTTAACACAAAGACCCATTTCGTACGACTTACAAATGACGAAGATAGAGTTAAAGACTCTAGGAACCCACATGAAGATAACGAATATACGAGTAGAATCGACTTTAATCGATAAAGTTAAAGTCGCTCAAGCTACAAACCCGGAGTTGATGAATGTGAAGAAGAAGGTTCAAGAGGGCGTTATTCTAGAAGCAAGAATCGACGAAGAGATGAAATCTCAACCCTCGATTTAATTGACCCATTTTAAATCCTCGATCAAGTAAGAACTGTGGCTTATATACTCATTTTACCGCCAAGTATGTCGCGTGTTTATAAGGTTTTTAACGTGTCGATGTTATGTAAAAATATGGACGACCCGAACCACATTATTAATTTAGAACCGGACGAGATAGTAGAAGATTTAACGTATGAGGAGATACATGTTAACATCTTGGATAAGAAGAATCATATTCAACAGTCAAAGGTTATACCTCAAGAGTTAGAATCTGACGAGGAATCCTCACCTCTTCAGCATTCCAGGTACGTACGTAAATTTCGAGGGCAAAATTCCATAAGGAGGGGAGATTGTGAGACCCCAGATTTTATGAATAAATATTTAATATTCTCGAAATATTTTTTTTAATATTATGGTATGGATTTGATATAATGTTATAGTTGTGGATAGTATTTATAAATTTTGCAAAGTATGCAAGTTGTCATATTATATTCGATTGGTCAGGGAATATTCTTTGTGTCGGAGAATATTCGTACGATGGCACAATCATTGGTGGACCCCACAACGGAATTATTGTCGGATTGAGAAAACGACAAAAATATTTTTTTGAAAATAACGGCGGAAGTTTTACCGTTAATACTGTTGAACTACTCGGTAGTAAAAGTACAGTAATACGCGTGGTTGTATAGTAGCACACGGTATTGATTATTGATGCTTATGTGAGAAGTCACTCAGTATTGCTCAATTGGGTATTCGGGACACTTTTTGTGTCGGAGTACTATTCACGAGTTACTATTTATGAGTTACTATTTACGGGTTACTATTCACCCAAATTACTATTCACTCTAGTATTGTTCACTCGGGTATTTGGGAAACTTTTCGTGTCGGAATACTATTCACGAGTTACTATTCACGAGTTATAATATTAATGATGAATGTTATTCGGAGTTGAATTTGGAGACGCAGACGTGATATTTGAGTCCGGAAGGTCGAAATTAGTAAAAATAGTCTATAAACACAAAATTTTCCTAAATTCACTATTTGGTCAAAAAGTCAACAGTTGACTTTTTCAAAAAAGTCAAACTTTGAAATTTCAGAATTTATATTTTTGATAAAAATGGTTTCATTATGTTGGAATTGTTTGTGTTAGTGAAAATTGACATTTATTTCGATAATAATTGATATCTGGAGGTTATATTGACCAATCGGGTATTTAATCGGATAAATGAGCAATTGATTGCTATTATTTCACATGAATATAACTATTTGTTCACATGTTATACTATTAACTCACATTCTTGTTACTATTAGGGGAGTTGGTGCAAGATTGATAATACTTGCATGACTAAGTTAAAAATGGAGGTATAGAGGGAGGTACTATATTGTAATTAATTTTTCACATGTTTAGAACTATTGAGTCACACGATTTTACTATTGATTCACATGATTTACTATTAGGGGAGTTGGTGCAAGTTTGATAATACTTGGATGATTGAATTAAAAATGAAAGAAAAGTTGGAGGTATTGTACTATAATATTTCGAGCCCCAAAACGTACAATTATCAAAACTATGTTTTCCTATAAATAGAAGCTCATTCTTCCTTCATTTTTCACCAATTCACTAAAGCTTTAGAGCCATTATTATAGAGAGAAATTATAGAGAGAAGCTATAGAGAGAAAATCTATAGAAGAAGAGAAGTCTGCTCCCTCACTACTTTTATATCCAGTTTCTTTCAAAGGTATGGAATATTATTTCTTTCTTTCATCTTCATGAAGAGAACTTTTGTTGTTCCATTATTTGTTATTATGTTGGAATAACCTGTTTATGCGAAGTACCGCATACTTGGTGAAATTCTTCTATTATTCCATTCCTTATTATTCTGTTGGAACATACTATCTGTGCATTCTACGCCGGACCTGGTTCCATTATTTATTATTCTGTTGGAACATCATGTCTGTGCATTCTACGTCGGACCTTTATTATTCTGTTGGAACATACTGTCTGTGCGTTCTACGCCGGACCTGGTTCTATTATTTATTATTCTGTTAGAATATCTTGTCTGTGCGTTCTACGCCGGACCTGGTTCCGTCTTTACTATTCTGTTGGAATATCCTGTCTGTGCGATTTACGCCGGACCTGATTCCGTTATTTATTATTCTGTTGGAATAACCTGCCTATGCGGTCTATCGCATGCATGGTGATTTTTTTTGTTATTCCATTCTTTATTATACTCAGTTGGTTAAAACTTTGACTTCTATACTCTATTAAATTAGTGGAATATCTTTGGTATTTGCGCTTCATCTGGTATCTTTTCATGAAAATATTCTTCTAAGCATTCTTGAATTTTACTCCACAAAGCAGTATCATGTTGACAATTTGGACGTTGTTAATTCTTGGATAAATTAATTCTTGAACTTGTTTTTATTGAATTCTTATATTATTGTCATCATCCTCATGTTTATAAAATGTTGAAAGTCATCTGTGGCCTATAGTGCACAGATGGACTTGGTATGATTATGACCAGGAATTATTCGGTATAATCATGACCGTAATGTTACAAATGATGTGGTAAAAGTCCTCATTGGCCCGTAGTGCGTTGATGGACAGTTGTTAGCATGATCATGACCATTAATGAATACACAAATATCCTTGGCCGTAGTGCAGGGGTGATTCGATGATGTGGATTATTTTATTAAGCTGAGTCCCAGCGATCACAGTGTTGAAAAACCTTTTAAATCATAAAAGATAGTAGAGTTTATTTTCTACTTGACTCTTTTAATGGATTGCTTGTTCCGCTGCAGTTAAACTTGATGTCTATTATATTTTATCAGTTTAACATTGTTGAAGGCTAATGATAATTAATTCTACATTATCTTAGTCATAATATTTCTTACTGGGCTAGTTGAGCTCACCCTTTCTTTCACTGTTCTCTTCAGGAAATGAGAACATAGCTGGGGAAAGTCGGGAAACGGATAGATGGAACAGATGATAGCATTAGTAGTCCTCACTATTCTATGTAATATTGTGATAATAATTGTAATGAGGACTCCTTTTGAGTATGGATACTCTCTAGAAGACAATATTTGTATTCAAACTCACAGTTTATGTTTTGTCGTGTTGTACACGTCAGTTGTATTATTAAGTTTTATTTGGATTTATGTACCATGTAAGTGGCGACCCAAGATGGGTGATGTATACCTAATTTTGGGGGCGTCACATTTTAATTTCTAAAACAGTTTTTGACTATACCTTTATGTAAGGTATCATTGTAAGGTGTTGTCCACAATTGGGACATGAGTCACATTTGGTATATATTTGTATCCAAACTCACAGCATATGTGTTGTTGTATTTTACACGACAATTGTTGTAATAAAGTTGTAGTTATTTTCTGTACCATATATTTGGCGACTCAGAATAGGTTGGATGGAATGAACCTGTTTTGGGGTTGTCACACTACTTATGGACATTGATTAGCATAATTTGTTTCCTTAAAAGGCCTAATGGGGCTAGCTATATAAATGCCCACTAATTCCTTCATTTAGCCTTTATTTTAATGCATAAATCAGATAAATCAAAGGTCTAAAATACCCTTAATTAAGTGGACTAAGTTTGGTCTTGTATTTTATTTCTTTTAGGCTTCTCCTTTAATTGTTTTGGGCCATGTAATGAACATAGTCTAATAATTTTAATACATGCTACCCAAATTATTTATTTAGGGTTTCCATTCCCAATCTTATGAAATTTAATTACTTATACATGTGACTTTAGCTCATAACCTAATTAGGTTTATTGGAAATAGGTTTAAAATTATTAGTCACTTGAAATAACAAGATTATTCACATAAGTTAGTTTACATATTAAATACTATCATTTCCTTATTACCATAACCCTTAGGTTATGTAATTGTCTCACCTAATGTATAATTAGGTTACAAAGCTTTCATTTAGGGTTTAAAATAAAATAAAATTAGTTCCTAAAATTTATAATTAGGGTTTTCTTAATTCGATTAGGGTTCTAGTCATACATGAACATTAGGGTATTATATAATAATTATAATTATCCTTGCTAATCTAGCAATTAGGATTTATAATTAATAAATAGGATTTCAAGAAATTAATAAATCTAAATGTTAATTAGGGTTGACCTAATAAAAAAAATATCATATAACACAGTTATATAATAGTCTTAAACTCACAATTGAGTTTCAAATTAGGGTTTCCCACAGTAAAACTAGGGTTTGACATAATACACCATAACTGACCAATCATTGTCAGTCCACATACATACAGTATATAATTATAGCACTAAAAATCAAAATATAAATAATGTTATATTATTATTCTCATTCCTTGATCAACATCCAAAATTAGGGTTTGGATTCCATATCTGATTTATCTGTCATACTTAACATTATTAATTAAGTTAAAATAATTAACTTAATAATCTGTACTAAAATTCATATAATAAAATAATTATTATAATTATTAAAAAAATCATTTCATATATTATATAATTAATATATGATTATATTTTTATGAAAAATAATTAATAAAAACATTTCTACTATAAAATTAATTATTATAATAATATAGTTTATAACAATCAAAAATTTTAAAATAAAATTATTTAAAAGCATTCATGTAATAAATATATCACATAAATACATACACATTATCTTGGCACATATTCCCCATATTTAAAAAAAAAAATTATACGCAAATTTTTTAATTTATTTGTATTGAAAATATCAGGTTGTTAAAAAAAGACTCTAGCATGACGACAGTAAAATCTGACTTGGATAGTCTTTAATTACCTTAGGCTATTCAGAACTACCCATGAATGAGCTTTTGATCAGTGACTCCCAAGTCAGACGACTTTAGGGCACTAGGTGTAGAACACCCCTATGAATCTAATAACTCGAGCAGTAAAGGCCACGTAATCAACATAAGCCAACTGAGACTTTACAATAAAAACGAAGATTATTAAACGAGTGCATTTTATGCTCTATCTCAATATCGGTCCTGCGTTTATGGGCGAGTGCGTTTTACGCTCCATCTCGACCCACCGCAAAACTTTCGATATAAACTCTTCTTTTCTATTTTTATTCTCTTTTCATTCATCATTTTTTTAATATGTCAACATGCCAGAAACCAAGATCCAAAACTATATAAACGTCTAAGTCTTTTATTACCTTGTAAAAATGAAAGTTTATAAGAGTGAACAAACTCACAAAGCAATAAACACGCGAACTAAATTTGAAAAATAACTAGTTAAACACAGTTGGTCAGTGCGTGCTAAGAAGGACAGATCAATAACAGTCTAAACTTATCGATTGAACAACACCTAGCTCATACATACTTGACACGACTTTAAGAGATAGACAAAAATACTTGGCCCTTGTCATCAGCCACAATCAAAAATTAATAATAACTATAACACCTTTGCTAAATAGCAACACAAAATAGGGTGAAAAGGCCATTCAAATGGCACAAGCATCTAATTTGTATAAGCCCCAAAAAGATGGCTATAAACCACAATCATGTTGATAATAATCAAAGCATTAATAATAAAAACCAAAAACAGTTCATGGCATAATAATAAAAATCCAACAAAAACCCGCAGTTCAAAACGACTGCACCACAATCCTGATAATAAAAACATAGTAATGTACTAAAGTATGCAACCTAGTCATGGTAGTACGAAAATAAAATAGATAATAGCTAAAAACACCCCCAAACTTGAGGTGAGCAATGCCCTCATTGATAAAACATAATCAATTGATACAAGAGGGCTTCCCTGGAGTGGGCTCACTCAGCAGCGGTCTCGTCCTCGTCAACCTCGGCGGGCGGTGATGGGGGAGGGTAGGGTGGGAAAATAGGCAGCTCTGGAAACTGGTATGGTATGAACTCAACGTTCTCGCCACAATAGTCAGTGTAAATGCTCTGCATGGTGTTCACCAGCTCAGCATGGTACTGCATTGCTATCTCCTGCCTCTGAGCCACTACTGCTATGTGCCTCTACTGCCTCTGTGCCTCGGCGTCCTATTTCTGATGCAGCAGGGCATTCGGGATTAGCGTTGGCATAGAACTCCCGAACCCCAAATACAACAGCTGACCCAGGTGGCTTTGTGAAATGGATCCAGTTACGCTCCTGTATCATAGTGGTTAGCTCACCATCTTTCTTGTACGGCCTGAACCCATGCTCAGGAATCAGATTTCGTGAGCCAAAAGAACTTTTGTACCTTTTCCAGGCCTCCTCATTGACAAACTTAGCTCTGTCCTAATCCGTTGGTGGTGGCGCGATGGACGAAGACCCTCCGACACTTAGGCGTTGCCTCTTTGGTGCCATGTCAAAATTTAAGTCGATTTGATGCAACAACAGTCCTAAACAGTGCCAAAATTCCCCCGAAACTTAGGCCAAGTAGACCCCAGCAATAGACAATGCCAAACAGCCCAATTCAGTCAAGTTCTTCTTTCAGGAATTTTATCAAACACTTGGAGTGCGTTCTTCAAAATCAATTTGGACAAACCTTGCTTAATAGAGCTCTAACCAGATTTTCGTAAGTGGAAATCACCCAAATCGACAGAGAAAAACAATTTCACAAAAAAAAATCCACAATTAAACCAAAAAAAATTCTGCTTGAATGAAATCCAACAAAAATACCTTCAATTTCAAACCCTAGTGAGAAACCCAAAGTGAGAAATCGTGTGGGCTAAATCTGACAAGTGAATTGATGGAGGCTTTCGATTTGGGATAGTGGATTTTGATTTGCTAGAGATGCTCCGAGTTGTGTTATAGAGAGAAGGGGCGCCTGGTTTTCATGTGCTGCCGAGATGTGTTGAGAGAAGGGAGGCTTAATGGGCACAACTGCTGGCCTTCAGTGCTTTTTAAAAACTGAATCTTGCTTCCGGCGCCGCGGCGGGAGATGTCCTTTGTTAATTGGTGCCGCGACGCGAGTTAGCAGTAGCTGGGAAATTCTGGTGGTGCCGTGGCACAGACTACCCTTTGTTAATTGGCACCGCGACTCTAGTTAGCAGTAGGCAAGGAAATTCATGGCGCCGAGGTGAGAGATTTGGCGCTGCGACGCGAAGGATAGAAGCTGGGCATTAAACGATGGCGCTGCAGTGCGAATATTGGCGCTACAACGCGAATATTGGCGCTACAGCGCGAATATTGGCGCTGAGGCTCGTAGTCGGCGCTACGGCGCGGATTGTAGTATAATTGGTGGCGTCGCGGCGCGAGATGCCCTTTTCTAAAATTTTTCTAACTGTTATCTACACATGTGAAGACCAGTATAACAGAAAACACTACGAAGCAAATATGCATTATTACAAACAATATAATAACTAACTACAGAGTAAACTAGACATAGGTAATGGAAAACATATAAAATTTATACCGAGATGGGGGTGCCTCCCCACTAAGCGCTTGTTTTAAAGTCGTCGACTTGACTATACCGACGCCGTTCAATCCGGCTTATAAGTGAAAATGACCTTCTCATGCCGCCTATTCGTCAATTCCTTTGGATTTTTGGCAGACATTGATGATGGATCATCTTCGTTTCCTACATCCATCCAGTCATCCATTGGCACAAAGAATCTTTCACCGCTGGAATTATCCACTAATTTGCCTTTTTCATTAAACTGGAAGCGTTCTTTGTGCTCTGTTGGGCCCTTTAGGATTTTCACAATCGGGAGCGTGGTTTCCGAATGTAGATCAGTATTGACTATACAACCACTGTGTATCCTTTTGTCTCTAACTTCAGACTCCACCGGTTGGTCAGTTTGCACTATGATGTCTCCCTCAACAACTGTGCGAGAATCATCGCATTTTCCTTGCGTATCCACCGTACAATACTCTATTGCTTCATCGTCGAGATCAATTACGACCAGAAGATTGCCTTGTGGTGGATTTGTGATGGCATTGACGAGTTGCCCCAATTGATTCTCAAGGCTGTGCAATGCGGCTTCTTGGCTTGCCATCCGAACCTCATTCTTTCAATAAAGTTGACGAGAAGCTCTTCAAGCCGGTTCTCTTCTTATCGTGTTAAGGACTCAGATAAGTTCTCATTGGGTCGAGACGTAACCTTATAATGTGGCGGAGATTGGTTGTCAAACTGATTTGGATAGGAGTAATTCGGATCTTGAAATTTCTCTTGACTATAGTCCCAAGAGTTTGGATAACCCTGACAGTTTGGATGGTAGGGAATCAGTTCAAAGTCAGCTTAATCTTGACAGTAGGCATTCTGAGTGGACTGACACTCAAGATTGTCAGAAAATCTTAAGGCATTGGCAATTTAAAATTGCAATTTCTCGAGTCCTTATTTCGAGCTTGGTTGCGTCGTTCCCTCATAAGGCCATTGATAACATTGATCGTCCATAATCTGTAAACTTAAAAATAAAAAGAAAGGAAGATCAAACAAATAAAAGAAATAAATATATACAAGTTCAAAGTAAGACGAAATTGATTTAAATCAGTATTGGACAATATTAGAATAATAGTTCCCCGATAACGGCACCAAAAACTTGTTGGTCAGAAAACTGATCACTAAACAAGCGCAAGTATACGCGGTCTAACAAGTAATACAGTGATAAGGAGAGTGTCGTACCCACGAGGAACTATGACTAATATTTACCAAGTACCGACTTTGAATTGCTAAAGTCTTATTCGAACAGCAGTAAATGAAAGTGTGATTAATCTAGTTAACTAATTATCAAAGCAAAAAAATGGATAACGAATGGTAATCTAAGGAATTACAAGCTAAGGTCACAACTTCACCCCATACAGGCATTCTGTCGAGCACCTGGCGTGCTATGTTTCATCAAACTAGCTACCCTTCTCTCTTTGGTCTAAATTGTCACGATAATTTGTCAACCGAGAACACACTGGTGCTTATGCACCTTTGTCAAGGTATGCACAAACATATCCTCTCCAGATCCACCCAAAAGGGAATAGAATAGAATAGAACGTCCAAGCTATATGTAATTCTACATATGTCTATGCGAATTAATCATAACAAGAATTTAAGCATAAGTTCTCAATAAGGTCGCACGTGGCGCACAGAGATATGTCTATTCTACGCACAACTTATGCAGTCGAGACCCACAATTATATGCCAATATATTTAGGTGTAAATCTACAATCATTCTATCGATATCATGCAGATTACCAAAATCATCACTAATATCTTAGCGAGAATCATAAAGCACAAATATATTAAACCAAATCATATGGTGCCAACTAAAGAGATAAGACAGTTAATTTAAATAACAACGGGTTCCATTATAACCTTAGAGCAAATATTCAGTTCATAGCTATTAAACCAAATACAAGTATCAATGAAGACAACATTTATAGAATACAAAATTAGTGGAAATAAATGGATAGAAGAAACTCTGTCAAAGCCCCTTCAATCCCCACGCATTCCGTTCAAATCAAGCTTTCCAATCCGTGTCGCTCGTTGCTCTTGTGCTCCAAAGAAATACAGACTTCTCCCTAATCTATATTTACAGAGATAATCTAAAAGAAAATATAGAAGAAAATCCTAAGCTAAGCTATCCTATGCTAAACTAAGGTCTCATATCATAGGTTATGAGAGATATCTCGAGAGTCTTTGAATGCGGGGGCAGACTTCTGTGTTATATACGCCTCCTTCCTTCGCTAGGTCAAACCAAGGCATTCACTGTCTAGGCACCGGAGGTGGCGCCGCGGCGCGGGCATTAAGCCTATAAGTGGCGCTGCAGTGCCATGTCATAAATCAAGAGACTGGAGCTCGCGCTGCAGCGCAAGTCCATATAGAGAGAGTAGCGCTGCGGCGCCAGTGTATAGAAAATAACTATTTTGCCCTTGAATGCTAGAAAACACCTATAAAGCTCTACAATTCATCGATTAAGCACAATAACACTATAATCATATAAATCCATATAAAATCTACGAGAACATGCAACTATTTAAGTTATAAAATATCCGATTCGTGGGTATAAATCCCACTCATCAAGTCTCCTATTTAAAATGCAGGTGGAAACACTGGAAACTCACGGCTGGTCACCGCTAAGTGGTTCAATGAGCTGGGACCACCAGAGTTTTTGGGAAAGCCAGAACCACTTAAGGAAGAGACGTTAATAAAGATGATCACCAAGATATTTGATGTTTTGGGATGCTCCGAGGAGCAAAAGGTTCCCTTTTCCACCTTCATGTTGTGAGGAGAGGTAGATCATTGGTGGAAACTTGTAAAGCGTACTCAACCTGTCGTACTGAAGATGTCTTGGGAGAAGTTCCAAGAACTGTTCAACGACAAGTACTTTTCCAAAAGTATTCATCACATGAAGGAGGTGGAATTTATCAAGCTGGAGCAAAATAATATGACTGTGTCGCAATACGAGGCTAAGTTTGTCGAGTTATCCCGGTTTGCATCCCATTTGGTTGATAATGAGGAGAGAATGATGCGAATATTTTTGCGAGGTTTGAAACCCGAAATATGTCAATACCTCATTTCTCACAAACTTTGCTTGTATTCACATGTTGTGAATAGGGCTCAGTTATTGGAGCGCGATAATGAGTCAACCCAACCAAGAGAGAGAAGTCAAAAAAATGATAATACCAGTGGTAGCAGTCATCGAAGCGGTGACAATAAACGTGGAGAAAATCAACATGCCAAAAATGGTAACCACTTCAGTGGTAATCCTGGTCAAGATAATAGAAGTGAAAATTTTAAGAAGAGGAGATTCAACAATGATGGAAAGACAGCAGCACCAGCACCTGTTTTGAAGGAAGGAGAACGACCTCCGATCGTATTTTGTGAGTATTTAGATACTTGGTGAGTTGCTATTCATCGGTGGTCGTTCTCCTTCCTTGAAAATGGGTGCTGGTGTTGTTGTCTTTCCATCAATATTGAACCTTCTCTTCTTGAAATTTTCACTTTTATTATCTTGGCCATGATTACCACCGAAGTGGTTACCATTTCTGGCATGTTGATTTCCTCCACGTTTGTTGTCACCGCTTCGATGACTACTACCACTAGTATTATAATTTTATCGACTGCTATCTTTTGGTTGGGCTGACTCATTATCGCGCTCTAATAACTGAGTCATATTTACAACATCTGAATATTAGCAAAGTTTGTGAGACATGAGGTATTGACGTATTTTGGGTTTCAAACCTCTTAGAAACATTCGCGTCATACGCTCCTTATTATCTACCAAATGGGATGCAAACCAGGATAACTCCGCAAACTTAGTCTCGTACTGCGATACGGTCTTATTATTTTGCTCCAGCTTGATGAATTCCACCTCCTTCATGTGACGAATACTTTCGAGAAAATACTTATCGTTGAACAATTCTTGGAACTTCTCCCAAGACATCTTTAGTGCGATAGGTTGAGTATGTTTTACAGATTCCCACCAGATATCTGCCTCTCCTCGCAACATGAAGGTGGCAAATGGAACCTTTTGCTCCTTAGAGCATCCCAAGACATCAAATATCTTGGTGATCTGCTTAATCCACGTCTCTGCCTTAAGTGGCTCTGGCTTTCCCAAAAACTCCGGTGGTCCTAGCTCCTTGAATTGCTTAGCGGTGACCATCTGAGAGTTACTAGTGTTTCCACCTGTATTTTAAATAGGAGTCTCTCTCACCTGTTGTTGCATGAATTGTAGAAAGCTTTTGAACATCCCATCGTTCATCATTTGGTTGGTGTTGATGTTTACATGAGGATTATTGTCTTCGTGATGCACATTATCCTGGATATTGATTGGTGGTGACTCAACAGTCTCATGTGCTCCATTGCTTATCTCAACATTTTCATATGTCATTTTCAAACACTGCCACAGAACAAGGGTTAATTGACATGCCACATATTATTCCTATATTTTGACTGACCAATTAAATAACAAATAAGCTTAGGTAGGTCATACTAGCGAAGGATTTACCCGTATCTCCCCTCCTAGTTCTAGCCTCAAGTTTTAGCCATGGATCATATCCCTAAGCTCTGATACCAACTGAGACGCCCCCAAAATAAGTATACACAACCCATTCTGAGTCGCCAAATACATGGTAGAGAATTTAAATACAAACTTCATTTATACAATACGACAAAATGTAAATGAAAGTTTTAACACGAATATTGTCTCGTAGACAATATCCAAACTCAAATAGATTCCTCATTACAATTATTATCACACTATTTTATAGAATAGTGAGAACTACTACAGTCACCATCTCGGACCGTCACTCCATTTCCCGACTAGTTCCGACTATGTTCTCATTTCCTGAAGAGAACAATGAAGGTAAATGGTGAACTCAACTAGCCCAGTAAAAAATATTATGACTAAAGTAATGCATAATAAATTATCGTTAGCATTCAACAGTGTTAAACTGGTAGAATACAATAAATAACAAGTTTAACTGCAGCGGAACAAGCAATCCATTAGAAGAGTCAAGTAGAGCATGATATCTACTATCTTCTATGATTTAAAAGTTCATCATCAATATTTTATCGCTATAACACAGATCAATAAATAATCCACATAATCAAATTATTCATGCACTACGGGCTAAGGATATTCGTTAGTATCACATCCACGAATTATCCATACACTACGGGCCAAGGATATTCGTTATTATCACCAATGGTCATGATCATGCCAACAACTTTCCATCAATGCACTACGGGCCAATGAGGACTTTTACCACATCATTTGTAACATTACAGGTCATGATTATATCGATACATAATTTCTGGTCATAATCATACCAATCAACAGTCCATCTATGCATTACGGGCCAAAGAGGACTTTCATCACAATATACGCATGAGGATGATGACAATGATATAAGAATCAATCAAACGAGATCAAGGATAAATATTAAAGATTTATAATTCAATTTATCTAGAGTTCAAGAATATCCAAATTGTCAACATGATAACTACTTTGTGGAGTAAAATTCAAGAATAATATTCATGTATCTAAAATAATTTGGACATAAAAGAAATCAATTTTTGTCGTGAATAGTTTTCCGGGTGAATAGTACTCGAGTGAATAGTACCCCGTGAATAGTACTTCGTGAATAGTATCCCATAAATAGTACTTCATGAATAGTATCCTGTGAATAGTACCGTATATATAAATATTACCGTATGTATGAATAGTGTCGTATGTATTAACAGTACCCATGAATAGTACTCCGACATGAAAAGATTAAAATTTAACAAGAATGTCCAGAAAAATATTCTAGTGGAACGATACTAGATGAAGCGCAAATTTCAAGAATATTCTACTAATTTCAAAGAGTATAGCAGCAATACTTATCAAAATAAGTGTAGAATTAGGAATATGAAACGAAATAATATTACTTACTACAGAGTATGGAAGAAAATATTATTTCTTACGAATATTGAATAAAATAATATCCCTTACCTTAAAAGGAGAGTATTTCTGACTAGTATGATGGGGATATTCTTGAAGAAAACTTATACTATTTTCTACACGCAAAGCTTCCTTAAACTCAAAAGAAATACGCTCAATATTATAGAAGAAAAATTCTCTTATTCTGGTGTAATTTTCATTTTTAAACTAAGCATCCTATTTATAGAAGAATGACAGGATATTATTTAAGAAAATAATCACGGACTGCACAAGAAAAATTTTCACGGGTGCAATTCATCAGCACACCATTTGAGTCAACCAATAAGGGAGTGCCCTCCCATGAAGGTAACTAGACTTTGGGAGTTTTGGACCAATGAGGGAGCAACCTTATTCATAAGTCAGTTAACAGTAGCAATATTATTAGAAAATTTGGCCAAAATATTTTAACCAGCTAATCAAAGGATTACCTCATTTGAAGGTAATTGGGTTACAGAAGAAATATGCATAAACAAACACCAATTTAAAAGGATAATTGAACACACATCTTCCACTCATTAATTATTATTCTTATCTTTAATCAACACGAACTTATTCATCATTAATATTATAACTCACACTATTAACAACCAGATCATTCTCAGGAAAGAGGGGGCTTTCCGATAAGGACTTCTCCTTATTGGCGTGTAATTAGGTGATCAAACCCCTTTCCTCGACAGAACTTTCTAAACAATGTCAATAATGCAAACAATAATATGAATAACTTTGTCGTCTCAATTATTGATTTAATAATATAAAATATTGTGCAGATGATATTGTGACAATAATTGAATCAATAATGTGAGATACTATGCAACAACTACTGTTGCAATAAGTAAGTAAAACTGAGTGACTTCTCACGTAAGCATCAATAATTAAAGATAATGTACAATACCCCGTGCTACTATGCAACCACGCGTATTACTGTACTATTATCACCAGATATTTCGACAGTTAACGATAAAACTTTTGCTGTTATTTTTATAAAAAGTTATTTTTGTCGTTTTCTAACTCCGACAGTAATTCCGTTATGGAGTCCACCAATGATTGTGCCGTCGTACGAATATTTCCTGATAAAATGAATATTCCTCGACCAAACAAATATATTTTTTAACAACTTTCTTACTTTGTAAAATTTATAAATATTACCCACAACTATAACATTATATCAAATCCACACCTTATTATTCAAAATGATATATAGAGAAAATAAATCTTTATTCATAAAAATTGGGGTCTTACAATGTGTGGTATGATATACTATGAATGTTATATGCCTCTGTGGGGGTTAGCTGCCACGTGTTGTATCAATGAACATTCCCTACTCTATGCTGGGGATGACTTTCATGGCTGATACCATCGAACCTTCCTGAAGTTCACATTGGAGTTGTTACCAACACTCTCTTTTCTAGATACACATTCTTATTTTACCTCCGTTGGGGATATTCTCTTTTTACGAGTAACCTCATTGGGGATTCCTAATGCTTATCCTGATGATAGTTTGTATCGGTTTACCTCACCGAATCCTTCCCGACGCTACGCTGGGATTATCACCAATATTTTAGATTTCTATCCAGTTGATGCTAGTGTTTCTACTGGGGGTAGAGCTTTCTATGATCAATTATCACAGAATCCTCCCAATGACTACTCGAACGGTAGTTTCTAAAGGTTGGCCATCACCGAACTTTCTCGATGCCTACTTAAACGGTAGTTTACAAAGGTAGATCATTATCAAACTTTCTTGATGCTTACTCAAACGGTAGTTTACAATGGTTGACCATCACCGAACCTTCTTGATGCCTACTCGAACGGTAGTTTACAAAGGTTGATCATCACCAAACTTTCTTGATGCCTACTCTAACGGTAGTTTACAACGGCTGACCATCACTGAATCTTCTCGATGCCTACTTGAACGGTAGTTTACAATGGTTGATCATCACCGAACTCTCTCGATGCTACGCTGGGTTGATGTCAACGGTTTACAATATCAGATACTCTGATATTTGCTGGAGTAGTTTTTCAACGGCTTATATCATCGGACCCTTCCCGATGCTACGTCGGGAAATCTTTCCTATCGCGTTCTCTACCCTTTAGATGTTCTATGTTGATTTATTCTTGTTTAAAGGTGAGATTTTTGGAAAGACCGACATACAAGGTCGACAATTTGAAAAGTTTGATTTTAATGATTGTGCCAAATTAGACAGAGCCGCCAGTTGATATAAGTTTAAATGGATGTATCAAATCATTCGAATTTTGAAGGTTTTTGCAATATGACCCAATATGTGACTCCGTTTAATTGGTTTGGAAACTTGAGATTCATAGAGTTCGGGTGCTTGCTTAAGTGAGGGAAAGGTGTTAGGTACCCCCCGACTTCCTTAAAACACGATTACCGTTACTTTTTCATTCCCTAAGCATGTGAAGTATGTGTGTGTGTGTGTATGATGCAGATAAATGTGCTTGAAGTGCTTTATTTAAAAGTAGTGCTATACCTTTTTGGACCTATATACGAAGGGGTTTGAATTATTGAAAAGTTCATTTTTTAATAGGCATATGAAAGTGATGTTTTGAAAAGCTATTTTCAAACCCTTTCGTTCGCATATGAATTGAGGCCTTTAATACTTCCTTTTATTCTGTATTCGGCTTGATTTAATTTTATTTAAGATGCGAAACATCTTTGACAGTGTGTGTGTGTGTATATATATATATATATATATATATATATATATATATATATATATATATATATATATAAGTGTCGGATTTCTTATGGGCATGAGAGCCATCGAAGTAAGCTCGAGCACTACAAACCTTGATTTCACTATATTAGGGCCTTAAATCTGTGTCTCCGTTTTAAGGCCCCAAATTTACATTTACATTAGATTACAAGCAAGCATTTACAACTTAAACAAGTCCATTTTCGAAACCGGATCTAGATCCATTGATTGAATCATTAACCCTTTGTAGTTCCTAGGCTCACATGAATACTTAAAGCTTGCATAATGAATATTTAAACATATTATGTACAAATAACTTAAAGCTTCACTAAACAAGAGATTTATTGATTAAATCCTTAGACGCGATTAAACAAGCCTTCAGTTTCCTCTATTACAGATCTAGGGTCACATGGATACAAAATATTTACAAACACTAGAAAGTAAACTAGATCTATACAAATTTGAACCATTCTAGCTTCCAGGTTCAAGTTTTACAACTTTTGAACTGGTTAAAAGCTAGATCAGGCTAGATCTAGTACAGATCTAGTCAATACAATGTAAATATTGACTATTAATATGAAATGAACGATTAAAAAACTAGATCTATGCTATACAAAGGTAGATCTATATATATAGTACTTATATATATATAGTAAAGCAAGAAAAAGAAGCAGATCTGAAGAGATCTTACAGTTAGGCACGAGAATAGCTATCGAATGGCTTTAGGCGCCTCCAAACTCGATTTCCACAGGTTAAAACTTGATATGTTGTAGTGTGTATATATATATATATATATATATATATATATATATATATAAGTGTTTACAGAATAGATTTACAGAGTTTTAAGGCAAGAACTAGGCTCTTTCTCTCTCAAAAACTGACCCTTTCTCTCTCTAGCTTCCTCTCTCTAGCTCCTCTATCTCCAAATAAGCTAAGATCTATATTTTATAGAGGAAATAGGGGGAGCTATAGGTCTACCTACTTCTACCATAAGTACACCTGCGGCAGCCCAAAAGTGGGCCCCACTTACTCGATTTTTGTCTTGAGAAGTTAGTTTTTGTGTTATCAGCTAAAACGGCCATAACTCTCAATCTGGGAGGAGTTAGAAGACGTGCCATATCAATAAGAAATGATCTTTTCGATATCTTTGTAATGGTATATTATTCACCCTATTCTGAGTTTGGAAAGATAGGCAAAAAGGGGAAAAACCATCCATAGGTTGATGTCGACTAGCCATTCGTATTGTTGTGCACTGGGAAGCTTGATTCTTTTAATTCGGGAATAGCTGGAAGATGTGTCATACCATTCTAGAAAGCTCTTTTCGAGATCTATGCAATAACATAGGGCTTGCCTTTTTTCGAATCTAGAAAGATGGGTCTATGACCAGAATAGCATCATCAGGTCTTCGTAGGTAGTTCGTTGAGCTGTCTTGCGAAGTTTGTGCTTGGGATTGCTACGATGGATCTTTGTAACCTTCTCTGTAGCTGGATAATTATTTTTTCATTATGTTTGGCAAAATGACCTCTTTTCCCTCCCGGGGTTGTTTCCGGGCTTGAAGTGGCTGTTGTTGTCCCTCGGGTTTATTTTCGGGGCTTTGACTGTTAATGTCTCTGTCTTTCCTAAGGGTTGTCTCTAAGGCTGCTTTAATGTCCCACGGTGTTGTCTCCAGGGTTTGATTTGATATCCCACAAGGCTGTCTCTGTGGTTTGAGGTTTATTACAGTCCTCTAGGACTATCTTTGGGGTAGAAAAGACGTTTTTGCCCTCCTGCATAGTTAGTATAACAGGAAAATAAAATTTCAAGTGTCTACAGATGCCCCTCTTTATCATGTTTATGCAATACAATGAAGTGATCATGACAAAGATTACTAGACACTTCAAATATGGCAAGGAATATTGAATGATGCAAATCGCACTTTGTAATTCGCTAATCACACTTCGCAAATCGCACTTTCGCATATCTCACTTCGCACCTCGCACCTCACATTTCATAAATCGTACCTCGCAAATCGCACATCGCACTTCACAAATCGCTTTACCATTACCTGTTATTGTTAATGCCTATGTTGGGGCTGATTCCAATGGTTATCTTTCATCAGTACTGCTGATGCTTATGCTGGTGTTGAATCCCACGGTTTGATTCAAGTCAGTGTTGTCGATGCTTGTTTGATGAAGATAAACTGAGATATTTTCTATATCTCTGCGGGGATGATGTTATGAAATCACCAGACCTTCTCGATGTCTACGCTAGTAGTTTACAACGGTGCCTACCCTGTTGTAGTTGACAATGGTGCCTACCCTGCTGGTAGTTGACAACAGTACCTACCCTACTTGTAGTTGACAGCGGTGCGTACCCTATTGGTAGTTGATAATGGTGCCTACCCTGTTAGTAGTTAATAATAGTGCTTATCCTGCTGGTAGTTGACAACAGTTCCTACCCTACTGGTAGTTGACAATGGTGCCTATCCTGCTGCTAGTTGACAATGGTTCCTATCCTGCTGGAAGTTGACAACGGTGCCTACCTTGCTGGTAGTTGACAACAGTTGATCACCGAACTGTCTTGATGCCTACTTGAACGGTAGTTTACAATGGCAAAATTTTCTCGAGCTTGGGTATTTAATGTGCATGCATATTTAACTCACCCTTTCTGAGGTGATTTAGAGATTTTGTTTAGGTCATGGATTCAGATAGACTTAGCAGCTCCCACAGGGTTTCCACAGGTGTGAGGAGGACTACTTCTGCTGTTCCTTTGCTTCGTCTAGCCTGGCAGCCTCGCCGGTTGATTAAGTCAGTGATTCGTCCTATTCGGGTTGATAGAAAAGATGTTATAGACGAGGAAGAGGACGTTCCTATTGAGGACCCCACTCCTTCTTTTTCTACCCCACATTGGGATCTTCCCATTATTAGTGTGATGATTCCCGATCTTCTTGATGATTTGAGATATTACCCATCGATCTATCTTCACGCAAACGAGGTAATGGAAATTTACATATTTACCTTTCTTCATTCTCCACTTTTGTAACAATGGTTTAATCTTGATTTGAAATTGATGTAGGTTCCTGGCTTTACTCAGCCTAGGGAGAACTGGTTCAGCATTCATTCTTTATATCGGACCCTTCATCTGGAGTATCAGTAGATCGTCCACTCCTGGGGCTTTCAGGCTTTCTTTTTTATTCCTCCCCGTTACTGCCCCTGGGGTTATCTACGGGCTTTATCTGAGTGCTGGTTTCACCAGACTTAGTCTCTCTATTTACTAGACTGCGAAGTGATGATGACACCGATGGACTGGCGGTTCATCACTGGATTAAGGTTTACAGGGATGCTGGTGCCCTTAGTGTCTAACATTTCATCGGCTGCAGTTCGATCCCTATTAGGAGTTCCTCCTTTAGCCCTCAAGGGTCGGGCTATCCGTTCTATCCCTTTGAGCATTGATGCTTCGAGTGGAGGTTTATCTGAGCCTCTACCTGCTGATCAGAGGGATAAAGATCGCATTCTTCGAAGATTGTTCTTGATCATTATTAGGTGTTTTTTCCTGGAAGATAACTCCTCGATGGTCTCTTTTACTCTCGTCAGCGCTACTCGTGATGTGGACCGCATTCTTCGCCTATTTCCTTTGAAGGACGTGCCTACATTCGGAGGGCGTGATAGAGGCTTGGCTAAGCTTTTACCCATTTTTGCTGGTGAGTAATTTCCCTTTTTCTTTCAATTCCCCCCCCCCCCGCTCGGGTTGTCAGTTTTCATAATTGATGACATTTAATCTTTACAGTTTTAGTTTTGGGCATATGAGAGGCTCCCTTGTCTACGCCCAGTTACTACTTTAGGTCTGGAGACCTATCCGCAGGGAAAGCGCTAGCATTATTCCACTTTGGCAGAGGTCCCTGTGGCAGAGGGGTTTACTCATTCTGGTTTGCAGTTGGAGTTGTTGACTACCGACATTATCACATAGGTTCCTTACACCCTGGATCATCTGACGGTTGGTTTCAAGGATGGTTTTTCGACCGGAGTAAAGTATGCATTATCCACTTATCGGATCCCTTCTTAACTGAGTGAGAATGGGAGCTTTACTTGGGAGAGTGTGCTATCAGGAGCACTACAGGGGAGATTTACATTCCATATCTTCCTCATACTAGACACCATTAGTCTTTATCTCAGCCGGTCACAGAGATTCCCTTGATGGGCGTAGATAGCTTTACTTTATCAGATGGTCCTTTCACTCAAGATATCTTCTACCGGTGGTGGACTCCTCGCACTATTGGGGTTCAGACCCGTGCCACTCAGTTCATGACGGACATGGTTCCCGGGTCTGTGATGATGATAGACTGGATTGCCTGCGTTAGACAACCTACCAATTTAGAGCAGATTTCTAGCTTGACCCAGAGGTTGGACCATGCACATTTTTTTATTGGGCATCTGGGCCGAGATCCATCATAGGCAAATTCTTTTGATTCATCTAGCTCTGGCACTGGCCTCTCAAGTGGCCCATATTCTGATAGCTTTACTAGAGTAGATCCCCCTTTGTATCAACCTAATATTCCCTTTGGCAGAGATACGATGACTTAGGAGGAGTTACAACAGGTTGATCGACTGGGTGATGTAAACACTATAGATTTCTTTTAATAAGCTCGTGCTATCTCTTTTGATAGGCCTCTGTTAGCTATTGGGTGGATGTGCCCCATTTTCATGTACTTTTTATTTTTAGTTGTAGACAAAAATGATGTATTTAATATTTAATAGATGATGTATTTAGAAATGTATGTATAATGCTTTCTATTTATTGCATCATATTTTCATTTATTATTATCATTTATCATGATGCATGCATTATATGTCATGGATATGCATGTATATTGATGAGTTTAGCATTGACCCCTGGATGGTCTCATGATACAATTCTACAGATGTCTTCATCCACTGTTAGCCGGATCGAGGATAGCCCACCCACCTTGATAGCCTCATCTTTGAGGTCTTAGTATGAGAGTTTGCCTCATTCTGACCGGATAGTCGTTGACCATATGTTGAGACACTCTATGTCCCTCCTAACCTACCAGGTTTCGGTGGGTTTTATGGAGGGGATGTTATCTTGCTGAATTCTCGAGAGGCAGGTCTTTAGATTCGGGACTCATGAGTTGAATCCTACATTGGAGGAGTATGAGCGCATCACAGAGTTTTTGCTGGATAGGCCCTGCGCTAGAGTGGCTGCTGGCGAGTTGAGGCGACTGTTTATGGCATTGACATGTTTATGCCGTACAATGGTCTTGGATGAGATTACTTTAGGACATGTTGTGTCCATAGATTTCTTGATTGCCCATTTTGGTTCGACAGATAGCTACTTAGTGTACTCAGGTGATTTCACCATTTCTGAGAATGATTGGTGGGTTACCAGAGTAGACACTTTCTTGATGTGTGTTTTAGAATATTTGTACATGCCATTATATATGGATCACCTGGACATTGGTTTGACCACTGTAGTGAGTGCTGTGAGGAAGGGTCATACCATCCTTCCTATGATTCTAGCAGAGACCTTGATGTCGGCCACATTTTGCCATATCTATCCCATTGAGTTTTTCAGAGGCAGTGTAGTATTACTATACGTTTGGTTCATGATGTATCTAAGACCGATTGGCACTTTTAGTCGCTGCGGATATTTCTTTACACATTGTCGACGTCGAGATTTTTATTTGTCCTATTTTGTTCTTGTCTTTTGGTGTTCTCATTTTAGGTGAGATTTGTTAGAAAAAATAAGTTTGAAAAGGTCCGACATGTATATGTCGACGATTTGACTGTGAGAGTCGCCAGTTGGTATTTTTAAATGGTTGTACCAACTCAACCGAAAAAAGGTTTGCACAAAGACCTTGTGATTTGGCATTGTTAACTGGTCTGAGAAACCAAAATTCGTTTGGGTTCGGGGGCTTGATTAAGCGGAGGGAAGGAGTTAGGTACCCCCAAACTTCCGTGATAACACGGTTACTGCCACTTTTCATTAAATTTTTATTTGTGAATGTGTGTGTGTGTGAATTAGGTCTATGTGTAATTATTTGGAAATAGTGTTATGCCTCGTTTGCACCTATATAGAAAGGGTTTGACTTTTGTATAAAAGTTTAATTTTAACAAGATATAGCAGTGATGTTTTGTAAAGCAGATTTTTTAAACCCTTATGCTCAATAGTAATTGAGGCCTTTGATACTTCTATTTTATTATATGTTCGGCTTGATTGCTTTTATTTTCGAGATGCGAAGCTGTTAGTTCCCAGAGGACACACAATAGATCTAGAATGGGGGTTGAATATGTTAGGTTTTGTAAAAATCAAAGTAGCAATCAAATTGCAAAAAAAGCAGAAGCATAAAAAAATCAAACTTTAAAATTTTTCACAAACTAATTACCCGGATCATCTGTGACGCCCCCAAAATAGGTATACAACACCCATTCTGAGTCGTCAAATACATGGTACAGAAAACAACTACAACTTTATTACAACAATTGTCCTACAAAATATAACAACACATATGCTGTGAGTTTGGATACAAATATATACCAAATGTGACATTGGACACCATCATGTATCAGCACCTCACAAAGGTACCTTACATAAAGGTACAGTCAAAAACTGTTTTAGAAACTAGAATCTTTGGGAAGTGCTCAAGGAAACCTTCGTACATGGGAGGCCATGCGTCTAGGTTATGATAGATATCATATGGCCACAGAATTATCCTTGGTTGACCCAATAGACCCCAAAGAAAAATGAGAAGATTACTATCATATTCTTCCCAATGGTGAGTCTTCTCTTGACATATCATTATCTCTACTGTCTCTAATTGAGAATTATACTTCAAACAAACACCAAGATTATATAGGTAGTGCTCGTATATATACTCAGCAAGTGGATGTACACAATCCTGTCTTATGATGACACGAGGTTGTATGTCGTTAGACATCTTGTATGATAGTGGCAAAACACCCTTCCAACGTTGGGTACACCTTACCCTATTGGATTCACCAAATAAAACTACTAAATGAACTTTTCTATACTGCTTCGGGAGAACCTCCACAGCTAGAGACCACCGTTCTATTTCCCCGTTACCCTTGCTCGACCCAGCTACACTCTTATTACCTGAAAGGAATTGTGAAACAGAAGGGTGAGCACAACTAGCTCAGTAAAGAATATCAAGACTAAAGATAATTAAATTATCAATAGCCTTCAACAGAATTAAATCAGAGATTTAGAACATATGGTAGATGATAAAACTTCTCAACCATAGTTGCAGCGGAACGAGCAATCCATTAGAAGAGTCAAATAGACTATAAAGTCTATTATCTTCTCCACGATAAAAATCCACCAACAATGTTTTATCCCTGTAACATTAATTAACAATTCCTGTCCACAATCACGTGTATAACTCATAATCGTAATTGTAATTCTAAATTCCTTTTCTCATCTAGGACAAAGATAATTTTTATCACCTGAAACATCAAATATCATGGTTATACCAAATCACAGTTCATGTTCATAATCATACTAATAAATTCATCAACAACTCATCTTTGCACTACAGGCCAAAGATATTCAACAACAAGTCATCTTTGCATTACGAGCCAAAGATATTCATCAATAATTCATCTTTGCACTACAGGCCAAAGATATTCCTCAACAGTTCATATTTGCACTACAGGCCAAATATATTCATATCTCAAAGAAATATATAATCATTTTAGAACTTATATAAACAATAATTATAACCATGTTGATCAATTCACCTTTACACTTAAGCTAAAGATATTCAGTTATAAATTCAATGGTCATGATCATACTAGTCAATAATTCAACTTTGCACTACTGGCCAAAGAGAACCCAAAGTCATGATCATACCAATAATTTACCCATCTTTACACTCAAGTGAAAGAGAATTTCAACATCAGGGTTATAAAAATGTTATATATGATAATAAAAACAATATGATCAACATATAGATTTAATCTCAAGAGTAATATTCATAAATCAACTATAATTTGGTTAGAAAAAGAAACCAATTTTATCGCGAATAGTAACTCGTGATTAGTAACTCGTGAATAGTAACTCATGAATAGTAACCCCGACACAAAAAGGTAGAAATTCCACAATAAAATACATATCAATATTTCGGTATAATGATATTGAAAGAATAATATTTCTTAAACTTATAAACAATTTATTTTAATTGTTTACACTTTACTAAATAATGCATTTAATCATTCTAAAATGCCAAACTCATAAGATTTCATCACCAATAACCAAAACCCTCATCAAAAATCTGCATATACCTCATATAGGATTCTCAAGTCATAAAATCCTATTTTCCAATTTTCTTATTTCACAAAACATATTTAATTCATTTACTCATAACTAGACCATTTTCATGAAAAATACCAAATCAGTTCTAAAAATATTTCTTTTCTTGGATTTAGCATAATATAGTCTCATAGTGAACATATATTTTTCTCAAAATTTTTAAAAGTCATTTACTATTTTTCATATGGCCAAAACAGCCGAATATTTAGACATTTATCAAAAATTATACTTTTGTCTAAAAATTCTGAAATTCACAGAGTATACTCCTATCATATACATGTACTCCCAATAAAAATTTTATCAATTTTGGAGTTAACCATAAGGAATTATAAGCTGTTACTTTTAAAATAGTCTTTTCTCATAAAATTCATAACTCTCAATCTATACATCCAAAAATCACCATTTTTGGACACAATCAAGAAAACTCATCAAAATATCATTTCAAATTTTTCCAGAATTTTTGAAGGTCAGAAAAATTACGAAACTGGAAAATATAACAACCCTTAAAATTCCTTACTATCCCTTACTATCCCTTACTATCCCTTACCTCAAAAGAGCAGCACTTCTGACTGGATATCGGATATGACACTGAAGGAAACTTGTACTGATGAATAGCAACTCACCAAGTATCTAAATACTCACAAAATATACTCAATAATCTAGAGAGAGAAAGAGAGAAAACTTATTTCTGGTGTGATTTTCAATTCTAACTTAGCCCTCTATTTATAGGAAAATTTTAGTAGGCTTGACCTGCAACCTGATGGCTTTATCTGCTACTATTCCCACCCACCACATTTGAAATATAATTCAGCACATTTCTTCACCAACCACAAGTGGGGCCCACCAATTCTAGAATTTTCCACCAAAATGATTAACTCCGAAAATTTAACAATTTCTGAACCAGTCATCTCGTAAAATTCATAACAAATTATACGTTCATTTTTAACGGTTCAAAATTTGTGGACATATACTCAACTTATATATGTATAACATATCCAAATATTACCACGATCCAACGGTCGGATTAAAAATTATAACCCTCGCAAAATATCTCAAAAACCCTAATTTGATTTTCAATACCTCCGTTCCGACAAAAATACAAATAAAACACCTCAACATTAACTCCTTTATTTCTAACCACAAAAATATATCCCTCATTTATATCCACATAAAATAAATATTTTCTTATCATATGAATCAATAATTAATTATTCACAGATAATATTACAGAATCACATTTATGACAACCAGGCCGTTCCCAAGAAAGAGGGGGCTTTCCAATAAGAATTTTTCCTTACTGGCGCGCAATTAGATGACCAAACCTCTCCTTAGACAGAACTTTCTAGACATTGCCAATAATGTTATCTAATAATATTATTCAAATAATATGAATTATTGATCTGATAATGGAAAAACTGTGCAGCAACAATTATTGAAACAACGATAATATAAAATATCAACGCAGCAATTATTGAATCAATAAAATAAAATATTGAATAATAACTATTGTAACAATTATTGAGTAGTGCCTTCTTACGTAAGAATCAATAATTCAAAAATACTGTGCAATACCGTGTGCTACTGTGCAATAACGCGTATTACTGTATTTTAACCACCGGGTATTCCAACAGTGTTAACGGTAACAACTACGCCGTTATTTATAAAAACTCAAATTTGTCGTTTTCTTCACCCGACAGTTATTCGTTATGGGGCCCACAAATAGCTGCGCCGTCGTACGAATATTCTCTGACAGAAAGAATATTCCACGACCAAACGAATATTCCCCGACAACAATGATTATTTTATAACCACTTGCTTATTTTGAAAAAAATTCATATTTCACCCTTAACTTTAACATTTATCAATTTAACCATTTACTGAATAGTAATTATAAGAAAAATTGAATACTTTTATTTCATAAAATTCGGGGTCTTACATCATCCTTTATGCATATTATTAATTAAACGAAGAACAAGAAATTATGGAATCATACCATTGTAAATACGAGCTTCCACAGGTATGAGTTCACCTCCTACTTCTTCGCGATCTCCTTGAATCTCTGGGTAGATTCCTTCCTTTGATCAATGTTAGCCACCCAAGTGTATGGCCTCTAGAGGTGATCCACCAAGGAAGAACAATTTTCAAGAAGAAATATGTACTGACTCAAACCCTAGTTTTTTCTATCTCTATAGAAAAAGGGGTGGTACTCTCCAACTATTAGAATTATGTATATCTGATATCTGATATAAGACACCTCTTATAAAGATATCAGGCAACCCTATTTAATTAAAATAAGGTATTATTTATTTAATTAAACTCTTTTAATTAAATGGGCTCCCTAATCTTATTAGGGATAATTAATTAAACTCCTTTAACTAATTTTCCCTCCTAATCCTATTAGGAATAAATGAGAGTACTTATATTAAATTAATTCCTAAACTCTTTTAGAAATTAAAATAATAATAATTGTAATAATATTAATAAGACTTCTCTTCTTAATTTATATTTAATATTTCTAAAATATTAAATAACAAATATTAAGCTATTTAATTTATTCTATCACCATAGATTAAATTAAATATACTTAACATATTATTACGATTATGCCATTAACTTCTTAAATAATTATTATTCTTTTTATGGTGTGACCCTTTTGGTTCTCCATATTAAACCGGTTGTGAATAAATCAATTAGAATAATTCTAATCTTATTTAAATAAATAAATTAAACGATTAATTTATTTAAATAAATAATATTTATTCTACAATAGGGATAAGTCTCCCTAGCGATCAACGACTTTTCAAATAATATAGATTTCAACATTAATCATAAAAGAACCTTTGAGTTAATAGTTACCGTATAATTCAATCCTTCCACCATACAATGTCTCAATTAAATATAAGACATGGAATTACTGTCAAGTCTTATTTTATTTAATTATATGCATTTCGATTCCCAAATACACAACTCCTAATGAATGTAAATTAGAAACTACTTTCTAATTTCATTCCACCTTGGTCAAGGATTATTGGGTTGTCATTTATCGAATCACATAGAACATTTCACTTCTTTTACTAGAAGTGGTAGATTCTTTATTGATCATTCATTATCTCCATATATAACTTATTACACCCAAGCATACCATTTGATATACCCTAAGGGTCTTAAGGAATAAGTCAAAGTGTAAATCATTATACACAAGATACTATGATGATCTCAAGTTTAAGGATTATTTGTACTACTATCACTACAGGAATTTCTATTGACAGGCAAGTAAAACTCCATTAGGTATTCCTTAGCGAGTCACGTTCAGTGAACTTATTCTCTAATAAGCACGTACATACTTGCTTTAGTGTCTCCACACAAATGATCATGAGATCAATCATCCTCATCCAATGAGCAAGCAACGTACGTACCAATCTATCCGGATTCACTAATCCCCTTTTTAGTAATCCATTGATTGGGAACATTTTAGTTTTAAGCTATCTAAGAATTTAGATCTCATTGGCATGATCTCATCATGATTCTAAAAGCATTGCTTAAAACTATGGGTTTATCACATATTATTAAAACAGCACCATGTAGATAATTAAATACCTTTAATAAATAATTTTTTTATTAATAAATAAATAAGATTGATTACAAAGTATATTCTTTATCATCATATATGATTGGCTTGTATGCATACTACTTTCAGAATAGATCCTTTTTTATTTCAAAAATCTTTTCCATTTTAGCTTACATTGCTAAGTAAATAGCAGATGAGAAACTTTAAGAATTATTTCAAACACAGCGGAATAAGTTAAGGTTCCCCTTCATAGACGTTATGTTGAACATTTTTCTAGAGTTAGTTTAGATGTAAGTAGTTATCATGTTAATAGCAGTTATAATAGTTATAGATTCATAATGTAAATGACAGTATGTAAAAGACACAAGGGATTTTAAGTGGTTCAGAGACTCAAGCTCCTAATCCACTCTTCTGCTTCAACAAACATGGATTCCACTAAGGATGTCTTTACATCTTTGAATCACTAAGATTCCTTCAAGGCCAGCAGCCTTGGAACTCTAGTTCACTAAGAACTCTTCAAGTCCAGCAGACTTAGAACTTCAGTTCACTAAGAACTCTTCAAGGCCTGTAGCCTTGAAACTTAGTTTAGTCCCTTGGACAAGGACCCTTCAGGCTCTGGCTTCTTGTTGTTGTTGTTGGTGGTGTTGATCTGCTAAGATGACTTTAAGCTTGTTCATCCTTGATACTTAGTAGCTCGTTGTGATCCTCTTTGAATTCTGCAACGAGACTGGATCACCAATGGACAGACTGCTAAGTTATTCATGAAGTTTGATCTCTTTGAGTACTTAGCAGTTTGTCTCTTCTTCCTTGGTGCAGCTGATTTGATTTCAGCTTGCACACCTTCACCACTTGAGGTTTACTAAGTCTTTTTACTTTTGATAGACTCCGTCTGGCATTTAGCATCCTCTGAACCTTGGTTGGCTTGTGTATAGATTTGGTTATGTATTTGTTCTTCTTTAGCTCTTGGTGGTTCATGGTGATTCGTAGACTGACTCTTTGAATCTTCTTTCATATCTGCCAATATCTTGAATGCTATTTTCTTGGCCTTCTCGTCTCTCAGCTTAGCTGACATTCTTAATGGCATTCTCATTGTTATTGAGTGAAGCCTTTTTCTTGTAGAGCTTTTCTCCTTTCTTGCTTTACTTCTACTTTAGTAGTCTCACTGCCATTGAGACATATTCTGTTTTGTTCTATAGAACTTGTAGAGTCAACAACACATCAAAAACCAACATTTCTCCCGTTAAGCTTCTGCTGTTAAATAACCTTTCATAAGTTTCCTGTTGGATTATAACCGTTAGAAGCTATTTGAATTGATTCGCAGATCTCGAGTTATTTGGTGTAGACTGCAAATGTGATATGACAACCCCTTTTTCACTTTTCTGACACTGCAGTTTACTATTTTACCTACCACATTAGAAATATTACTTTAGTGTGTTAGGGTGGTAGTCAACTTTATTTCTTCTTTCTGATTCCTCGATCAGAACATCAGGAGTTATCCTTCTGCATCGATGCTTTCAGTACCCAACATTCGAATGTCAATCTTTGTATTGATACGTTGCCAAGGCTTCAATACTCATATAACTGAACTCTACGATTCTGATGCAGATGATTAGACTCTACGATTTTCAGAGTGTTCTTTAAATTTGCAATACAGAACTTCTCTTCCTTCATTCGTGCAGTGCTTTACCACTTCTGCTTGCCTTGACTTGCATTAGGCACTAATAACTAGTTTGAATGTTTTGGCCCTCCTTAACTTCAAGACTCATCAGATTGGTCATGCTCAGCTCTCTTTCTCCTTGTGATCTCCTGTTCACATATCATCAATGGTCATGCTTAATCTTCTTTATCTATTCTGTATAGGTTGGCCAGTATCTTTGTCATAGACCTCATTAGTTCCTACTTCTAATGTAATAACCAAGAATTTATGTGATATATTGTAGATGAGTATTACCTAATCAATAATATTTTATGGATGATGACATGATTATGTGGTTAGTATGATATAATATTTAAAGAAAGTCTCACTAATAAGTTATATAAGTTAGTGAACTAATTTAAGTATTTTAATAATCTAGGAAATAGATTTAAGAGGTTAAACCCTAAGTAAGTACTCAATAAACTTGAATAAGACAAGTCTAATTGGGTTATGTAAGTTAATTAACATTATTGATTGATGTGAATGTGTAAATATCAATAATAATGAGTAATAGTTCATGAGATAATAGGGTTAATATTACTAAGGATGACTAGTGGTTTAAATAAGCCCAATAATTATTTAAGCCTTGGACATGTAGATAATTTGATTATTAAGCTAGACCACTATTAAATTTAATGGGCAAGTATGCTAGTAGCACAATTATTTAAGAGTGGAGGCCCAAGTTCATATTATTTAGTAAGTCAAACTAGTTAATTAAAAGTCCAATATGTTATTTATGGAAAGCCCAAAACAATTTTTTTATGGCCCAACTTGTAGCCTAATTGATGAGGGTACTTTAGACATTTTGTATACTAGATTTTTCCATAAAAGCAAAAGCAAGACTTGGGGATAAGAAGGCCACTTGGCCGGCCAAGCAAGGAGAGAATAAAGGGGATGGATGTAATTACTATTTGCTACACATCATCCAAAAGATAATTACTTAATTAACTAGGTGTCATGTTGTTTATGGAGCCACCATACTAGTAACTTATCTTGTAATAATTAGAGGGAGTGAGATAGCAAAAAGGTGGGGAAAATGTGTATAGATACATATCTTATATCTATACAAGATTATCCAACAAAAAGCTAATCTCTTTTTATTTCTACTTTTATTCTACTTTATCTTATTTTCTCTTAAACTAGCTAAGCAAAAACATAAGAGAGAGAGAGAGAGAGAGAAGTTCGGTGGGGAAGAGGAGAGAAAGAGGAAGGAAATTCACCATTAATGCACCCAAAGTTTATCTCTTACTTTGGAAGAAAAAGAAAGTGTGCCCAAAAATCAAGGTGAAAACTAATCTAGCTTATTCTTTTTATTTTGGTTGATTTTGGTTATCTAAGGTTTATGATCTAGAGGTCTAAAACCCTCTATCTACATGTTTTATATGGTTTCATGTATGGATCTAACATATTTGAGTGTTAGAAAGTGAATCAAAAGGATAGAAAAGAAACTAGTTTTGTTTTGTAAGAAAACTCTAGTTTTTTTCACATCCTTTGATCGACTACCGTTTTTGATCTACACCTTCTTTTTGTGATCCGTCAAAGAGAGATGCTAGATATGTAAGTTAACTACTAAACCCAAGTGGTAGCATTCAAAAATGTTGAATACACAAGTGGTAGCAACTGTTTTAGCAAAAACAGTTTCGTCTTTTGAAAGAAAAATAAACTGTTTTTGGTCAGTCAAAGAAAGGGGTATTTTCGTCATTTTTCTGATATTTAAAAATTCTGGAAAACTTTGGGAGAGTAATATGATGAGTTATCTTTCAAACCCAAGTGGAATCACCTAAAAAGGAGTTGTAGATTTCCGTATGGACTGAATTTAGCAAAGTAGGTAAAATCTAAAAATTTCAAAACGGGGTCTGCCCAAAATTTTGAAAGGGAAATTTCGGCCACTTAAAATATGAAATAAATTCCGGCCTTTTGGGAAAAGAAAATATATGTCATAAAGTAGCTCCTGTCCAAAAATAAGCTCATTCTGACTTAAAATGACCAAGTTATGATCATTTCAATATTTAGGTTTTTCGGACGAAAATCGCTATAACCGGAGTTCTATAACTTCGATAGCCACGAAATTTAAACTGGAGGGTCACGTTAACATGTATGAGATTATGCCAAGAGATGGGAATTTCTAGAGATGAGCATGATGGGGCTAATTTCTTAAGCCACACACTAAAAATAATTTTTGAAAAATAGTAAAAGAAATTGAAAAATTACGAAAAAAATACTTTTTGTGTATGAAATACATGTATATAAGTAGGGCCAAAAGATAGAAAAATAATAAGTTGATTTGGTATTTTCGTAAAAGAGATATGGAAACCAGCTTGCTGGATTGGAAAAAATGTTGAATCCAGTTTGATGGATTGAAGGATTTAGAATCCAGTCTTGCTGGATTGAAAGTTTGTTGAATCCAGTTTGCTGGATTAGTCAATCAAGGTGGCTGGATTGCATGTTTGTATAATCTAGTCTATGATGTTAGTATTCATCTTACTAGATTATAAAGAAGAGCTAATAAAAGGAAAGATTAAGTGTTAAATCATAAGAAATATGACAAAGTAAATAATATATTATCAAAGAATGATATTAATAAAAATGTTTTCAGGTAATTAATTATGTGGATAAGTAAATTGCTGATAGAGTAATTGTATTATAATATAAAGTATGATATGCTGATTGTAAGATCAATCTTAACAATGATAGGTCTTTACAATAAAGAGATTAAATTAAATTGTGTAGCAGTAGATCGTAGTCAAGGCAAGTTCTCTAACTCAAACTTGAGTTATTCTTTTCAAAGCATGTTAGTGAATAATTATTGTTTATTATTCACATCCATATTGATTATTGATGCTCGCACTCAGTGCAATTAAATTCCTGTTCTATTATTATTGAACTGTGAATTAGTTAAAGTTTTTTTATTCATGCACTGTTTAAGATATGGATCTATGCTCATTGTATCGGCTAGATCAAATATGTTTAAATTTGTTAAATTAAATATATTGTTAAAAGCTTTTCTTCACCAATTGATTTGGTAAGGACTCATAACTGAGAAAAAGAACAATTTGATTAAAGCATTATTGAAAAACAATTATTGCTCGTAAATTAAGTGTTTATGCATAATACACCGGGTATGAAAGGCTGATCCCCTTGATTACCAAAACTTATTAAAAGAACCAGTTTAAATACTGACAACCTTAGCATATGTTCATGGTCATTATGACCACTCAGTATCTGTTATTCGAATATTCAGTTATCAAGACTTAATTCTTGTTCTTTCGCAATTAATTTCTATTGTTGAGCATTGAACGATAAATTTCTTACTAATCATGATATATCTTCTTTGTACTTAAACTTGCTAAGCAAATTAGATGCTTACCCTTGCTATATCATGACATTTATTTCAGCCAAGCCAGAGAGTTCAAGTAAGAAGGACAAGGGCAAGGGAAAGGTCCAAGAATAGTTATTATAAATATTTAAGTATCATGAAATACTATGTTTGATGTTTATGTAAACCTTTTGTGTTACTTTATGTAACTTAAGTAAGGTATGTTTATGTTAAGGTAATAGACCTTGGGGTGTTGTATAAGACTTTATTATAATGAACAACGTATGTTTATTATTCCGCAATAGTATATAGAATGCTTATGTTGATGATGGATATTGAGCACCAAACCCGGGGTTGAGAACTCGGATTTGGGGGCGTCACAGATTGGTATCAGAGCTATAGGTTATAAACTCTAGGATGCGAAACTTAGGTTATAACCTTAGAAGAAAACTCGTATAGAGTATGATAAGAGGTGGATTGTGGAGATTCATCTAGTATGCAGTGTGCATAATAAAATATTGTTTCATTTTAGCAATGAATATATTTTATTGTGATACTGATGTTGTGTTTGTTTGATTATAGGATGCCTGAGGAAGAACAAGGTAGCCATACAGTCGGGCAAGAGCCGTTAGATCCGGTAGAGGATCATGTTGTTAGTGACGAGCGTGATGAGGATGTGATGGAGGTTTTGTTTGAAAATAACATAGCGCTGGAGAATAGAGTGACAGAGCTAGAGCAGGAGAATGCCACTCATCAGTTTACTGAAACTCAATACAAGGAACTGGCATATCAGGCTCAGAACGAGCTTGCTGAGATGAAGATACAGTTGCAGGAGCAGACGACCTTGGCTACTCATATGGTTGCCAAGAATGCTGAGCTGAGAGAGATATTATAACAAGAGCATAATAAGTTTGCGATATTGAGTATTGAGCATCAGGCGTTACACATGAGGTTTGACTTAGAGATCGCTGACAGGGTCCGAGTTGAGGATGCTTGGGTCCGAGCAGCGAGAAGAGTGGATCAGTTAGAGGTTGAAGCAGAGGCTGGACGAGTTAGGATGGAGTCCTTGGGACGGGCTTTAGATGCAGCATATACTGGTCCCCAAGTGGGAGTGAGGAGATCCTTTGAGATAGGCGAGTCGAGTCGAGCTGTTAGACGTCGACTTATGGATGGACTTTTTCTACCCGAGCAGGAGCATTCAGGCTCACCCTCTCCAGACGCGCAGTGATAGTTTAATAGCTTTCTATTGTTTATAGATGTAGTAGTACCCCTTTTGATTATTAGGGTTGTGTGTTTGATGTAAACCTCAGTAGGTGCGAGGTAGTATGTAAATACGATGTATCCCCATCTTATGTGAATAGGGGAGTATGTCTTTTGGTAGATCCCATCTTTTGATGTTTAAAAATGGGATAGTTAACGTTTATAAAAATATGCCAAGTATGTGAATATATGACTCTAAAATTTGGTATATGAATATAAATGCATTATTATAATTATATGTTGGATCAAATAGAAAAGTATTAAGAATTAAAATGAGAAGTTGTCTGTTTGAAAATTAGTAAATCGAATATGATAATTCAGCAAGCTGAATGTGTTATTCAGCAAGCTGGATATGTTAATTCAGCAAGCTAAATGTGTAATTCAGTAAGCTGAATATGTAAATTTAGTAAGATGAATATGTTAATTCAGCAAGCTGAATTAGTCAATTTAGCAGGTTGAATTCGATAATACAACATTATGATAATATGATTGTTAGAGTTTAAATTACATGTTATTTTTTAAACACTTAGAAGATATATCATATAATTAAACTCGATGTAATAAATTAAGGTTTTGTTTAATCAGATAATGCCGCCAAGACGTCAAAATCGTAACCAGTGGGAGGAACATTCTGTGAACAATGAAAGAAATCAAGATGACCCAATGCAAAACTTCGCCGATATGATAGCTCAAGCTATGCGAACTCGTACACCTGCAGCAAGGGGGCAAGTGAATAATAGATTGGCAAATTTTAAAGATTTTAAAACTGTTGGACCACCAGAATTTAGCGGAACTACGGACCCTATAGCGGCTCAAACATGGGTGAAAGAAATGGAAAAGGCCTTTATAATTGCAAGGGTAGCCGAAGAGCAAAAGACGACTTTTGCTACCTACTTGATGAAAGGTGAGGCTAATTACTGGTGGGAGACGAACCAAGCTAGAGCCGGAACAGAGGTAGTGACATGGACCAGGTTTAAGGAGTTATTCTTAGAAAGTTATTTCTCGGAGGCCATGCAAGCCAGAATGGAAGTGCAGTTTCTTGAATTAAAGCAAGAAAACATGTCAGTTGCCGAATATGCAGCAAAATTTAATGAGCTAGCCAAATTTGCACCTCATCAGGTGGATACAGAATTACGGAAGGCACGTAGGTTTGAAAATGGGCTGAAGCCATGGATTCACAGTAAGGTTGCAGTGTTGCAAATTGCTACCTTCTCAACATTGTTAGAAAAAGCCATCATTGCAGAAGGTAGTAGTGAGGCAGTTTTTAGATTCAACCGAGAGAAGAATAAGAAGAAAATTGAAGGTGGTCATCAAGGTGCGAGTAGTGGTGGCAGTAACAACAAGAAACGTAAGTGGAACAACAGTGGAAATGAATCAGGAGCGCAACCAGGGAATACTCAGCAGAAGAAGGCAGCGTGTTCGAAGTGTGGAAAGAATCACTCTAGAGAGTGTATGAAAGGGAAAAACGTCTGTTATAATTGTGGCTAAGAAGGACATATTTCACCAAATTGTCCTAAGCCGAAGAAAGGTAGTTGTTTTTCTTGTGGAGCAACGGGGCACCGATTCAAGGATTGTCCATTGAAGAAGAATACAGATGGACGAAGTGGAAACAAGAGCAGTTCAACAAAGTTAACTATTGGAGGTCCAACACAGCAGAGCAAGCCAACAGCCCGAACGTTCAACATGACTGTGCAAGATGCAGTTGCATCAAAGGAAGTGGTGTCAGGTATTATTCCGATCAATAATATAAATACTTACGTATTATTTGATTCGGGAGCTACCTGTTCATTTATGTTTGATGAATTTGCTAGAAGATTAAACTTACCATTTGAAAAGTTAAAGAACCCAATGAATATAGAAGTTGCAAATAAAGAAGTGATCCCTGTAGAGTTTATCCATAACAACTGTGGTGTGGATATAAGAGGACATAAGTTAAGCGTGAATTTAATTCCGATACGCTTAGGAGAATTTGATGCTATCTTAGGGATGGATTGGTTGTTTAACCATGAGGCAGTTATAGACTGTCAGAAGAAGAATATACGCCTTAAGACACCGAGTAAGTCTAAGGTTGTATTTTATGGTAGCAAGTCGCCAAGGCAAACAAGTTGTCTGACGATAATGCAGGCCAGAAGAATGTTACGAAAAGGCTGTGAAGGTTATTTGGCTCATGTAGTGGATACACGGGTTGTAAATTCGGACATGGGACAGATACCTATAGTTAATGAGTTTGGGGATGTCTTTCCAGAAGAACTTCCGGGACTACCTCCAGACAGAGAAATAGAGTTTGTGATTGATTTAGTACCGGGGACAGCGCCGATATCAAAAGCGCCGTATCGAATGGCTCCGGTAGAAATGAAAGAGTTGATGATCCAGCTACAAGAGTTGTTGGATAAGAAGTACATCCAACCTAGTGTATCTCCGTGGGGAGCACCGGTGTTGTTTGTAAAGAAGAAGGATGGTTCGATGAGGTTGTGTATGGATTACAGAGAATTGAATAAGGTGACAATCAAGAACAAATATCCGTTACCAAGAATAGACGATCTGTTTGATCAACTTAAGGGAGCGAGATGTTTTTCGAAGATTGACCTAAGAACTGGTTATCATCAGTTGAAGGTGAGAACAGAAGATGTACCAAAGACAGCATTTAGAACTCGTTACGGTCATTATGAGTTCCTAGTGATGTCGTTTGGACTGACAAACGCACCAGCTGCTTTTATGGACTTGATGAACAGAGTATTTAAATCGTATTTGGATAAATTTGTGGTGGTGTTCATTGATGACATTTTGGTTTATTCGAAGACTGAAGAGGAGCATGCTGAACATCTACGAATTGTGTTGGAAACCTTAAGGAAAGAGAAGTTATATGCTAAATTTTCAAAGTGTGAGTTCTGGTTGAAGAGAGTTTAATTTCTGGGGCATGTCATCGATAACGAGAGAATTTCTGTTGATCCAGCAAAAGTAGAAGCGGTGAAAAATTGGAGACAACCGAAATCACCGACAGAGATTAGAAGTTTCTTGGGATTGGCAGGATATTACCGAAGGTTTATTCAGGATTTCTCGAAAATAGCAACGCCATTAACTAATCTGACAAGGAAGACTGTTAAGTATGTATGGACGGAAAAGTGTGAACAAAGTTTTCAGGAATTAAAGAAGCGACTAAGTGAAGCACCTGTGTTATCTTTACCAGATAGTACGGGAGGTTTTACAGTGTATAGTGATGCGTCACACAAAGGACTAGGTTGCGTATTAATGCAGAATGGTAAAGTCATTGCGTACGCGTCACGACAGTTAAAAGACTATGAGAAGGGATACCCTACCCATGACCTTGAGTTGGCTGCGGTAGTATTTGCCCTTAAGATTTGGAGACATTATCTCTACGGAGAAAAGTGTGAGATATACACAGATCATAAGAGTCTGAAGTACATCTTTACACAAAAGGAATTAAACATGAGGCAGAGGAGATGGTTGGAATTGATCAAGGACTATGATTGTGATATTCTATATCATCCAGGAAAGGCTAATGTGGTGGCAGATGCTTTAAGCAGAAAGAGCCAAGAAAAATTGTTTGTATTAACAGACCAGGAAAAGTTAGTAAGAGAAATGGGGAAAATGGAGTTGGAGGTGAAAAATCCGAAGAATTCAGATAACATAATAGAAATGGAAGCAAGTCCAACTTTATTAGACAAGGTGAAAGAATCACAAGGGAATGATGAAGAATGTGATAACATAAAGAAGCGGTTGGCTGAAGGCGAAGAGCTGAAGTATAAGATCGATGGTACTGGATTGATGAGATTTGAAGGAAGAATTTGGGTGCCTGCAGTACCAGAGTTACGAGGCGAGATTCTTCAAGAAGCGCACAATACGAGATATTCAATACACCCAGGAAGCACGAAGATGTATCAAGATTTGCGTCAACATTATTGGTGGCCAAATATGAAGAGAGAGGTTGCTGAATGCGTCAGCCGCTGTTTAACTTGTCAAAAAGTCAAGGCAGAGCATCAACGACCAAGTGGATTATTACAGCCGTTGAAAATTCCAGAATGGAAATGGGAGCACGTCACGATGGATTTTGTGGTAGGACTTCCAGCAACACAAAAGGGTTACGATGCTATATGGGTAATTGTCGACCGTCTTACAAAGTCAGCACACTTTTTGCCGATCAAGATTAGGTATAATTTGGATCAGCTAGCAAAATTGTATATCAAGGAAATTATTTCGAGACATGGAGTGCCAGTATCAATCGTGTCTGATAGAGATCCGCGCTTCACTTCAAACTTTTGGAGAAGTCTTCAAGAAAGAATGGGGACACAATTAAGGTTGAGTACTGCGTATCATCCACAGACAGATGGGCAAAGTGAGAGAACGATTCAAACCTTAGAGGATATGCTCAGAGCCTGTGTGATGGATTTCAAGGGAAGCTGGGAAGATCATCTTTCGTTGGTGGAGTTTGCGTATAACAATAGTTATCATGCAAGCATTGGTATGCCACCGTATGAAGCCCTGTATGGGAGAAAGTGCAGAACGCCCTTATGTTGGGACGAGGTAGGTGAAAGAAGATTGTTGGGGCCAGAATTGGTTCAGCAGACGGTGGAGATTATCAAAATGATAAGAGCTCGACTAGTAGCAGCTCAAGATCGACAAAAGAAGTACGCAGATATTCATCGCAAGAAAAGAGATTTCGAAGTGGGAAGCTATGTATTTCTGAAGGTATCTCCTTGGAAGGGGAAGATAAGATTTGGGAAGAAAGGTAAACTGAGTCCAAGGTTTATTGGACCGTTTGAAATACTGAAGACGATAGGGGAAGTCGCGTATGAGGTAGCTCTACCTCCTGAACTGGAACATATTCACAATGTATTTCATGTGTCAGTGTTGCGTCCGTACAAGCCGGATTACAAGCATGTGATATCATACGAGCCGATTCAAGTCGAGAAAGACTTATCGTACGAGGAGGTTCCTACAGAAATTTTGGATAGGAAAGAGCAGAAATTGAGAAATAAGGTTATACATTCTGTTAAAGTGCTCTGGAGGAACCACAATGCTGAAGAAGCTACGTGGGAACTCGAGGAAAAGATGAGGAAAGAGTTTCCCAATCTTTTTGAGTAACCGTAATGAAATTCCGAGGACGAAATTCTTATAAGGAGGGGAGAATGTAATAACCAAGAATTTCTGTGATATATTGTAGATGAGTATTACCTAATCAATAATATTTTATGGATGATGACATGATTATGTGGTTAGTATGATATAATGTTTAAAGAAAGTCTCACTAATAAGTTATATAAGTTAGTGAACTAATTTAAGTATTTTAATAATCTAGAAAATAGATTTAAGAGGTTAAACCCTAAGTAAGTACTCAATAAACTTGAATAAGACAAGTCTAATTGGGTTATGTAAGTTAATTAACATTATTGATTGATGTGAATGTGTAAATATCAATAATAATGAGTAATAATTCATGAGATAATAGGGTTAATATTACTAAGGATGGCTAGTGGTTTAAATAAGCCCAATAATTATTTAAGCCTTGGACATGTAGATAATTTGATTATTAAGCTAGACCACTATTAAATTTAATGGGCAAGTATGCTAGTAGCACAATTATTTAAGAGTGGAGGCCCAAGTTCATATTATTTAGTAAGTCAAACTAGTTAATTAAAAGTTCAATAGGTTATTTATGGAAAGCCCAAATCAATTTTTTTATGGCCCAACTTGTAGCCCAATTGATGAGGGTACTTTAGACATTTTGTACTAGATTTTTCCATAAAAGCAAAAGTAAGACTTGGGGATAAGAAGGCCACTTGGCCGGCCAAGCAAGGAGAGAATAAAGGGGATGGATATAATTATTATTTGCTACACATCATCCAAAAGATAATTACTTAATTAACTAGGTGTCATGTTGTTTATGGAGCCACCATACTAGTAACTTATCTTGTAATAATTAGAGGGAGTGAGATAGCAAAAAGGTGGGGAAAATGTGTATAGATACATATCTTATATCTATACAAGATTATCCAACAAAAAGCTAATCTCTTTTTATTTCTACTTTTATTCTACTTTATCTTATTTTCTCTTAAACTAGCTAAGCAAAAACATAAGAGAGAGAGAGAGAGAAGTTCGGTGGGGAAGAGGAGAGAAAGAGAAAGGAAATTCACCATTGATGCACCCAAAGTTTATCTCTTACTTTGGAAGAAAAAGAAAGTGTGCCCAAAAATCAAGGTGAAAACTAATCTAGCTTATTCTTTTTATTTTGGTTGATTTTGGTTATCTAAGGTTTATGATCTAGAGGTCTAAAACCCTCTATCTACATGTTTTATATGGTTTCATGTATGGATCTAACATATTTGAGTGTTAGAAAGTGAATCAAAAGGATAGAAAAGAAACTAGTTTTGTTTTGTAAGAAAACTCTAGTTTTTTTCACATCCTTTGATCGACTACCGTTTTTGATCTACACCTTCTTTTTGTGATCCGTCAAAGAGGGATGCTAGATATGTAAGTTAACTACTAAACCCAAGTGGTAGCATTCAAAAATGTTGAATACACAAGTGGTAGCAACTGTTTTAGCAAAAACAGTTTGGTCTTTTGAAAGAAAAATAAACTGTTTTTGGTCAGTCAAAGCAAGGGGTATTTTCGTCATTTTTCTGGTATTTAAAAATTCTGGAAAAATTTGGGAGAGTAATATGATGAGTTATCTTTCAAACCCAAGTGGAATCACCTAAAACGGAGTTGTAGATTTCCGTATGGACTGAATTTAGCAAAGTAGGTAAAATCTAAAAATTTCAAAACGGGGTCTGCCCAAAATTTTGAAAGGGAAATTTCGGCCACTTAAAATATGAAATAAATTCCGGCCTTTTGGGACATGAAAATATATGTCATAAAGTAGCTCCTGCCCAAAAATGAGCTCATTCCGACTTAAAATGACCAAGTTATGATCATTTAAATATTTAGATTTTTCGGACGAAAATCGCTATAACCGGAGTTCTATAACTCCGATAGCCACGAAATTTAAATTGGAGGGTCACGTTAACATGTATGAGATTATGCCAAGAGATGTGAATTTCTAGAGATGAGCATGATGGGGCTAATTTCTTAAGCCACGCACTAAAAATAATTTTTGAAAAATAGTAAAAGAAATTGAAAAATTACGAAAAAAATATTTTTTGTGTATGAAATACATGTATATAAGTATGGCCAAAGGATAGAAAAATAATAAGTTGATTTGGTATTTTCGTAAAAGAGATATGGAAACCAGCTTGCTGGATTGGAAAAAATGTTGAATCCAGTTTGATGGATTGAAAGATTTAGAATCCAGTTTGATGGATTGAAGGATTTAGAATCCAGTCTTGCTGGATTGGAAGTTTGTTGAATCCAGTTTGCTGGATTAGTCAATCAAGGTGGCTGGATTGCATGTTTGTATAATCTAGTATATGATGTTAGTATTCATCTTACTAGATTATAAAGAAGAGCTAATAAAAGGAAAGATTAAGTGTTAAATCATAAGAAATATGACAAAGTAAATAATATATTATCAAAGAATGATATTAATAAAAATGTTTTCAGGTAATTAATTATGTGGATAAGTAAATTGCTGATAGAGTAATTGTATTATAATATAAAGTATGATATGCTGATTGTAAGATCAATCTTAACAATGATAGGTCTTTACAATAAAGAGATTAAATTAAATTGTGTAGCAGTAGATCGCAGTCAAGGCAAGTTCTCTAACTCAAACTTGAGTTATTCTTTTCAAAGCATGTTAGTGAATAATTATTGTTTATTATTCACATCCATATTGATTATTGATGCTCGCACTCAGTGCAATTAAATTCCTGTTCTATTATTATTGAACTGTGAATTAGTTAAAGTTCTTTTATTCATGCACTGTTTAAGATATGGATCTATGCTCATTGTATCGGCTAGATCAAATATGTTTAAATTTGTTAAATCAAATATATTGTTAAAAGCTTTTCTTCACCAATTGATTTGGTAAGGACTCATAACTGAGAAAAAGAACAATTTTATTAAAGCATTATTGAAAAACAATTATTGCTCGTAAATTAAGTGTTTATGAATAATACACCGGGTATGAAAGGCTGATCCCCTTGATTACCAAAACTTATTAAAAGGACCAGTTTAAATACTGACAACCTTAGCATATGTTCATGGTCATTATGACCACTCAGTATCTGTTATTCGAATATTCAGTTATCAAGACTTAATTCTTGTTCTTTCGCAATTAATTTCTATTGTTGAGCATTGAACGATAAATTTCTTACTAATCATAATATATCTTCTTTGTACTTAAACTTGCTAAGCAAATTAGTTGCTTACCCTTGCTATATCATGACATTTATTTCAGCCAAGCCAGAGAGTTCAAGTAAGAAGGACAAGGGCAAGGGAAAGGTCCAAGAATAGTTATTATAAATATTTAAGTATCATGAAATACTATGTTTGATGTTTATGTAAACCTTTTGTGTTACTTTATGTAACTTAAGTAAGGTATGTTTATGTTAAGGTAATAGACCTTGGGGTGTTGTATAAGACTTTATTATAATGAACAACATATGTTTATTATTCCGCAATAGTATATAGAATGCTTATGTTGATGATGGATATTGAGCACCAAACCCGGGGTTGAGAACTCAGATTTGGGGGCGTCACATCTAATATGGCAAACACTACGATCATAGTCACACCTAATATAGTCATCTCTTATTTTATCTTGATTGCTGTTGCATTGCTGACTTCCTTTTGTCTGTCAAGTTATCTAAAGTCTTCTTATTGTTGCTTATGGAAGACTTCCCTTGAATGGATTTACCTCTCAATCAGGATGCTGATTGAATTGGTACTTTGATCTTCTGTTTGCTTGTAAACCATTTGGTAGGTGCTCTCTGGCTTCCTTTAGGTAGATTGCATCTTTATAGTTTTGTCCAGAGGCTTCATTCTTTGGATGCTTTAGGAGTGCTCATGTGTTGAGAATCGTGTTAACACTACGATTCTTCTTTGGCGTTGTGAGCACTGATAGGCTTTGTCAAACGATCAAGCTTTGATTCTGCAGACTCTACGACTCCGAGAGCAGATTATACATCAGACTACAATTTCTGCCTTAACACTTGTTGTTCTTGTCTGATCTAGCTCGACTACGATTTCTGTCACTGGTATGATTAGTTGACTCTACGACTTCAAGTGTGGTCTACGATTCTTGATTTGGCTTGGCAGGTGCTTGGACCAACTCTACGATACTGAGTGAGGTCCTCTAAGGCAGACTACGATCTATAGCCACTTTCTCGATACTCTATATTTCTGTCTTGGCTTCTACAATCCCTCGGCTGGCTTGACAGACTATGATTCTGCCTTGATAGTCTTCGAATTCTTTGTTTCACCTGGTAAACTTCGAAGACTGGTGCATTACTCGACGATCAGGCATGCCTATCTATTATATCATATAAGATCAACCTAACAAGTTTGATCTTTCTATATTTAGTCCTTGTACATCATATTCTTTTTAACGACTTTACAGCGCTGTTTTATTTATGTAGAATCAACCTAACATATTTGATCATTTCAGTTTAAGTCCTTGTACATATATTCCTATTATCTATTCAAGGACTTTACAGCTTATTTCAATGCAGACATATCTGCATATTCATTCATTTACTTCATCATCTTTATCAACAAATTATACGAATAAAGGAATAACATTCACATGCATATTCCTAACAATCTCCCCCTATTTGATGATGACAAAAATATTGAATGCATATGTATGAGATGAATGAATTTTAAAATATAGTGAGTTACTGTATTGCTAGAACAGGTAATATGAATGATATATTAAAAAGCATTTGATTACAGCTGAATATTAAACCTAAATTCTGGATCCAGAGTTAACTATTACATTTAGAGATGTTCCTTTTTCTTCATGTGAGTCTCCTAGATCTTCTCTGTTGTTGCTACTCATCTGTTTGATCTCCTGGTTCCTGCTCCCCTCATATGGTGACTTCATTTCTTCTCCTTTTTGCTCCTGCTCCCCTTGAGATGATGAGTCCTCTTCTTCTTGTTTTGCTTTAAGCTTTTCTTGCTTCTTTGTCTGAATCTTCTTCTTTGTCTTCATTCGATTCTTCTTATGTCCCTTTGAGTGCCTTCTCTTTTTCTCCCCCTTTTTGTCATCAATCATTTGAGAGAGATGCTAAACATTTGACATAAGTTACTCAATCAGGTATAATGAATTTCCAACTTTAATCTTTAGCTCCTGCTGGCTGAGCTCTAGTTATAGAGAGAGGGACTGATTCAGGTTGTCTATTTTCTCGGAGAGAGACTCAATAGATTCTTCATTTTTCTTTTGAAGTAGAAGGGTTTCTTTCCTTTGCTGCTCAATTGTTTCCAAATAGATTTGATCTCTCTGATGAAGTTTATTAGATATATCAGAAATGGTTGTTTGAAGCTTCTTGTGAAACTCGTTGTCCTTTCCTTCTGACAGGCCTTTTGCTTCTTCAGTAATGTAGAAGAATTTCTTAGCCATTTCCTCATAGTTTTTCAATAACTTGGAGTCTTGAGAGATTTTGGCATTTTGGTTGAGTTTCTCACTTTGGTAGATGTTTTCAAAGGTAGTGAGAATGTTGAAGAAATCATTGTTGGATGAAAAGGGGATATCATATGGTATACTGGGATTAAGGTTTAGAATATTGAGAATGGGGTTTAATGAGTGGGAATCTGGATGAGCTTGAATATCTACAATTGTAGTGTGTAAGACCTCTACGATTGTGGTCTTTGGTGTGGCATGTTTACTAACTGAGTTTTCTAGGAGATAGTAGGGAATGTAGATGTCTCCTTTATGATGATAAACCTTGAAATGAGGGATGTTCTTAATCAGCTTGATATGAAATGACCTGGCCCTTGGGAAAGTTTGAGATACCAACTCTAAATTGGGAAAGTGTGAATAACACCAGCTGATGTAACTTTCATCGCTAGTTATGTAAGCCTTTAACTAGGGCATCCATGGATAGAACCATTTTATCAGAAGATCGTCAGGATTGTACAGTATTGTAGTGCAATCTAAATCCATGTCTTTCCGGTTGTTAAACAAATCTTCTGTAGACATCGTTACTACTTTGAGTCATTCGTTTCCATGGTTTATCCATCTTTCTGGTAGTACATCTGGTGGTTCATCAGATACTTCCACCACTAATCTTTGGCGAACTCCTGCTGAAGAGGGAACATGATAGTCTGCTGATTCCTTATCTGCAGAACTGGAATCTGTCTCCATCTCTTCATCATGCAGGGTCATTTCAACTGATTCATCAATGGATCCTTCCAGCTAATTTTTATCACTTGACTCTTCTTTAGTGCCATTCTCAGAATTGTTTGACTCAGCAGTCATTTCCTCTTCTTTTTCACTTTCTTTATCTTCTTTTGCCATAGACTCATTTGTATTTGTGTTTGCAGTCCTTTCACTTTCACTGCTGGTGCTGTCAGAAATCATCCTCCTTTTGCCTTTCATATCTTCTTCCATAAACTTTGATTTTTCATCTTCATCACTGTTGTTGAGATCAATTACTTTTGATACTGAGCCTCCTTCTTTCTTCTGATTAGTTCTTTGAAGCAATCTGTTACTCTTTCTCCTTTTTGGGGGTGCTGTAGTTAATGCTCTTTCCTTTCCTAATTCACGTCTTTTTTTGTCAGTGGAGAGTCTACTTGGTGGAACCTCTGTAATCTTCACAATCATAGCTTTCTTCTTTATTAGCTTTGCTAGAATGGCTGCTATAGGTACAGAGTCATCAGATTGTGACAACTTGCTTTCTATTTCTTTTGCCTTCCTTTTCTTTGAAGAGATTTTGCTGCTGCTGGAAGATGTCATTAGCCTTTTATTTTCCATTGGATTTTTCTTCTAGTTTTTAAATAGCTGTGGGGACATCATTTTATGAACATTCAGTGGTTCTCCCTCATCATCCCTTATCTTACTCTTCAGTTTCTTCTTTAGTATAATGCTCAAGAGTCTTCCATGAAAAACCTTTGTGAGGGGTTTATCTGTAGCCTTCTTCATCTCAGCTTTTTCCAGTCAATTGGATAGCCAATCAATTAGAAGTGCTCCGAAGTCCATCTGCACTTTCATGACAATTGCAGCCATGATTCTCAGTTATAGATCACTAACAGTATCATGTGCAATATCTTTGCATAAGATACATTTTCCAGCAATATTAGCTAGGAATTCAAACTCCTCAGGAAACTCTTTCTTCTTCATGATATTTACATTCCTTTTGTAGCGCATTAACTTCTTGCCTTCTTCAATGTCAACTTCCTCGAGGTATATCAGACCTTGGTCAGGAAATCCTAGACATTGGTTGATGTCTGATGCTTTTATCTTCAGGCTTACTCCTTTAACCTTTGTGGATAGAAGCCCAGAGTCTACCATTGCATTTAAATAGAATTGCTTCACTAGATTGGTATAGACTGGAGTGTTAGTGATAAGTGAGTTTTATACCTACTTATTGGATATCAATTCATGCGAACTATGCTCATCTCAAGTATATTTTAGTGTGTTTTTAGTTGCATTTCATAATATTTTGTAGTGCATGTACTGAGAACTCCTTTGGTGTAAACGTGCAGAAAATGACATACCTTGGCAATGGTAGATGACATGAGGCTAATGGAAGCATGCCACGAGGAACAATTGGAGATATGCAACTGAGGATGGATGAAGGAAGAGTGGCATGATAAAGAATCAATAGTAGCATGTCAAAGCAGTAGCAGCAGCAGAACACGAAATCAAAACTGCAGAAGCAGGGCGGCTGCGCGGTAACACATGCCAAAACACGCACGCCCGCGCGATCACCCGGCTTGACCAGATTTTAAAGACGCGTGCCCGCACGAGGAATACAAAGGGGAAGCGCGCGCCCACGCGAGACGTTGACTGAAGCTGCTGACTTTATTTTAATTTGCGTAACTGAGAGGAGGGTTCAATAAGGGCTAATATTACTTTCTTCTCTTTACTTTCAATATTAGAATAGAGTAGATTAGAGTAGTTGTTTTCTAGAACTGATTGGGTCTGAAGATTTGAAGCAATTTGGATAGCATAATAGAGTCAAACTTGGAGCAAGAGAACAGATTTGCAATTCAACTTTCTCCTTTTATTTTCTCTTTGTTTTTTTATTTGAATTCTTATGATGTTATTTCAATTTGTGGATGATGGATTTGATTCAACTATGAGTTAAACTCTGTTTTGGGATTGCAAGGGATTCTATTGCCTAGTTTAATCTGATATACTTCATTGATAGTCTTATTGATTGTTATGGGAATGTCTATTAAGATTCATGCTTATTTGCTTAGTTGATTGGCCATCAATTACTGTGATAATCCATATGGACTTGAAAGACGAAGTATGGGTTTAGATATGATCTTAATAGCTTGTATTTGTATGTTCTACATGGTGATGGAATGTATGATTCATGCTTAGGATAGACATATACCGAGGCATCGCTCGTAGTCAATTGAGAATTTGGGCTTAAACCCTAATTATTTGTAAATCACATAGACATATAGTGGTTTAGGTAATGTGGGTATTCATGTGTATTCTATCAATTGTGGATTGTATGTGATATGGGTATGGTACATTGATAGATGGCTATACTTTACTTTCGTGTTCTTGACTAATAATCCGGTACAATTAGTTTGGCTTAACATGAAATGTGTGGATTTGAATGAGTCAATAGATGAAATTATGATCTCAGGTCTTCATTATCTAGTCTCACTCTAGGAATAGTTAGGTTTATTTAATTTCATAGTTTAAATATAAAGTATAATATCATTCGTTTAAATAAGACTAAAATGGTTATGGGCTAGTGCTTGGTGAACTTTATTAGTTAATTCTCCGTGGGAACGATACTTTACTTACTCTTTATTACTTGTTAACCATGTATACTTGCTCGCATATATTGATCGGTAAAACGACCAACAAGTTTTTGGAGAGTAAGTAAAGTATCGTTCCCACGAAGAATTGACTTTGCTTATCAATGGCCTTATACGAATATGCCTCAACTAAGGGACATAAGCACTGAGGGACTCAATATATTTTCTACATTGTCAGCATAAATTGCAACACTTTCGGAGAGGTTGGATGTTCTTGCAGCCCAACGTCCTCGAGAGATAGTAGTTACATATGAATATTGTGCTGGCGAGCATCCAAGCTATCAGTGCAACATCAGTTTTGGACAAAAACAATATGGGGGTGATTACTCCAATAGCTATGCTAATCCCAATTATCATCAAGGTTGGGGGTATCACCCAAATTATGAATGGAGTTATAACTATCAAGACCAAAACTGTGCCCCAAGTCCAACATATCCATCGGATTTCTCATATCTACCTCCAATGCAACAAGAGGAAAATTCAGAGTTGAAGGAATTCATGTCAAAAAGCATAGCAGACCATGAAGAGATGATGATGAGTCAGGAGTTATCAAGCCAAAATCTTAACAGACAGATGGAACAACTCATTAACTCCTCAATGAATAGCCCTCAATACATGGATTTTGAAACTGAACAAGATAATTCAAGATTGGAGGGTTTGTGGTTCAAATTTGTAGCATCAACTGAGGAGAAGATGATTGAGAAAGAGAGGTCAATTCGAAATCTTCAGAATCAGATGGATCAAATGTTCGAAGCCTTGAACAATCGCCCTCCAAACAATTGGTGCTATGACATGGACGATGAAATTGATAGAGAGCCAGAAGTGTACATGCCACTTAATGAACTTAAAGGAGTAGACATTGAGGAGACAACTGAGGGTATGGAAAATAAAGAACATGAAACGACTTGTATAATACCCCAAGTACCTTTTCAGTCAGAGTTAAAAAATTCAGTGAAATTTGCACACCCATGTCCTCTTGGTAGCCACGTTCAAAGTAAAGATCGGGATGATAAAGAGGCCTCTTATACACCATGGTGGGCTGAGGAAGAGAAAAGAGAAAAGGAAAAGTCCGTTGTATCTTTCATGCCTCAGTGCAAAAATCTATTCACAAATACAACGGACGAAGCACCTAGCTATGCAATAGAACTTGGGGCATCATATACAGGAAATATGCTAGGTTGTTTCAATTCACAAACTCGCAAGATGGGGAACCTACCTACGCACATAGCAGTTCTAATGGATGGATGGTTCTTAGCATATCGTAGAGGAATTGGATAGCGGTGTCAAGCACAGAGTCCATCTAACGGACTATAACTCGAGCGCTTGATGGGAGGCACCCCATCAAATATCTCTCTTCCTATTTGTTTAATTCTCCATTCATAGTCTATCATTTTTCTTCCTTTGTGTTCAATTCTTTCTGCTTTAATTAGTTTATTATTATTATAGTTAATTAAATTTTTAGCAGCAAGTATTGGTTATAATTAAATAAAGTCTAATAGTTCATGTTGATCCTTTCCAGGGTTAACCAATTGTGCAGTAAAGTTAGAAGCCCACACTCAGTTTCCAACTATAAAATATCTTGAACTTATCCATCGCCTGATATACCACCGGATTCACCACCCGACGAGGGTGGTGCAACTAAGCAGTAGGGGAGTTTCTCTAACCCTATACCTTCATTCATTGGGGCAATGAATATTATAAGTTTGGGGGTATTTTATTGGGGTAGTTAGTTACATATTAGTTGCATATAGTTTTTGCATGATTAGTTTAAAATTGGCATGTTTATGTGTTAGTATATGTGCATGTTTAGTTTGCAGAAAATTTTTGGTTTTTAGTCATTATTACTTGTGTTAGTATATGTTTCGTTGCAGTTTATGTTTAGTGCATGTCTCACAAATTCTAGCTATATGAAAATTTTGTCTAGCCTATGATGAAGGTGAATGTTGAAGGATTGTTGAATATGTTGGATAACATGAACTTAGATATAATGTTTTACATAATGTAATTCATGATGCTGTTTGGATGCTTTCGGTTTGCACTGCAGTGTTCACAATTACTTGTAGGCATAAGAATTATGTGTTGCATTGCTCGATAGAAAATATGGTTGTAAAAAGAGAATTATGTAGAAAATGGACTTAGACGGTATAAAACATTGACAATTAAACTTTGGGAAAACTTGAGTATGATATATATATATATATATATATATATATATATATAATAAATAATAAAAAAGTCGATAACGTGGCTAGTCTTATTTCGGGGCCCTGGTTACTTGAGTAAGTACGCCCGTAGGGGTGTCTTAACACCTAGCGCCCCTAAGGTCTTTTATGGTCTGGGAGTCGTTGATTGAAAGCTCGCTAAGAGGTAACAGTGTAGCCTAATGGAATAAGGCATTGCACAGTTATTGAAAAAAAAAGAAAGAAAAGAAAAAAAAATAGCAATAAACACCGCGGGAAAGAGCGAAAATCGCCCTCGTGAGTAGCAATAAAGAAGTTAAGCCCATTGTTGAACCTTAGTTTGTTTTGATATGTTGGAACAGTCTTTGTTGCATAAGTATACATGAGTCTTGATTTAGACTGTAATTTTCTGTTTTGAGCAGTTTAGCATGTGTATTCTTTGCTTAAACCAAGTTTTGGGAACACAACACACACACACACACAACATCTTTATAGCATATATGAATTATCTGAGTGTATGATATTATGCCTATAGTTTGGTTTGAATTTATATTCTCGAATCTGGATAATTCGCTGAGGCATTTTGGACTGAAATTCTATTATAACTGGAATAATGTGAGACTCGTTTGCATAATGATTTAGTAGCATAGCATGTAGTTGCATTTTTAGTGTTTTAGGTTGTATGCATTGCTTGAGGGCAAGTAATAGTTCAAGTTTGGGGGTATTTGATAAGTGGGTTTTATACCTACTTATTGGATATCAATTCACGCGAACTATGCCCATCTCAAGTATATTTTATTGTATTTTTAGTTGCATTTAGTAATATTTTGCATTGCATGTACTGAGAACTCCTTTGGTGTAAACGTGCACGAAATGACATAGCTTGGCAATGGTAGATGGCATGAGGCTAATGGAAGCATGGCGCGAGGAAAAATTGGAGATATGGAACTGAGGATGGATAAAGGAAGAGTGACATGATAAAGAATCAATATCAACAGGACAAAGCAGTAGCAGCAGCAGAACACAGAATCAAAACTGCAGAAGCCGCGCGGCCGAGCGGCAACACATGCCAAAACACGCGCGCCCACGCGATCACCCGGCTTGACCAGATTTTAAAGACGCGCGCCCGTGCAAGGAATACAAAGGGGAAGGGTTCAATAAGGGCTTATGTATTAGACGTATTTTGGAGGCATGAAAAGGATTCGACCCCTTGGGGGATCACGTAGCTAATATTACTTTCTTCTCTTTACTTTCAATATTAGAATAGAGTAGATTAGAGTAGTTGTTTTCTAGAACTGATTGGGTCTGAAGATTTGAAGCAATTTGGATAGCATAATAGAGTCAAACTTGGAGCAAGAGAACAGATTTGCAATTCAACTTTCTCCTTTTATTTTCTCTTTGTTTTTATTTGAATTCTTATGATGTTATTTCAATTTATGGATGATGGATTTGATTCAACTATGAGTTAAACTCTATTTGGGATTGCAATGGATTCTATTGCCTAGTTTAATCTGATATACTTCATTGATAGTCTTATTAATTGTTATGGGAATGTCTATTAAGATTCATGCTTATTTGCTTAGTTGATTGGCCATCAATTATTGTGATAATCCATATGGACTTGAAAGACGAAGTATGGGTTTAGATATGATCTTAATAGCTTGTATTTGTATGTTCTACATAGTGATGGAATGTATGATTCATGCTTAGGATAGACATATACCGAGGCATCGCTCGTAGTCAATTGAGAATTTGGGCTTAAACCCTAATTATTTGTAAATCACATAGACATATAGTGGTTTAGGTAATGTGGGTGTTCGTGTGTATTCTATCAATTATGGATTATATGTGATATGGGTATGGTACATTGAGAGATGGCTATACTTTACTTTCGCGTTCTTGACTAACAATCCGGTACAATTAGTTTGGCTTAACATGAAATGTGTGGATTTGAATGAGTCAATAGATGAAATTGTGATCTCAGATCTTCATTATCTAGTCTCACTCTAGTAATAGTTAGGTTTATTTAATTTCATAGTTTAACTATAAAGTATAATATCATTCGTTTAAATAAGACTGAAATGGTTATGGGCTAGTGCTTGGTGAACTTTATTAGTTAATTCTCCGTGGGAACGATACTTTACTTACTCTTTATTACTTGTTGACCGTGTATACTTGCACGCATATATTGATTGGTAAAACGACCAACAGTTAGCTTCCAAGTATTCTGAAAACCCAGCATTCTTTACAAGCTTAAGTATGTTCTTGAACTTCTTTTCTGATCCTTCAAACTTCTTGAAGCCGGGTTGGATTCCAGTTATAACACGCCACTCTTCCATTTTGAGAGTTCAAAGTATATGGGTATTTAATTTCAGGAATCTTATGAGGGATAGTTGAATGCGATTTGGGCGAAGCTCGAGGTTTGATGGATTTAGGCCTAGAAGAGGATTTTAGGGTTTGAAAAAGGGAGGGAGAGATGGTCGATAGCTTTTGATAATTGTTTGGAGATTTTGAATTGGTCTTTATGACAGTTCCTTCTGACTCTACATAAGCTATGATATGTCAAAAAACCATTGGTTGCACGATGCCCAGTAAGAAACTGTAACTCCCCATAAATTGATTAGTTTTTTAGTTTTGATTTTTTTTAACAAAATAAGCATTACTGAAGTAGGCTGACTGTCGACTTTTTCAGTACGTACAGTGGCTTGATGAGATAGCTATGGACTCTGTGATTTTCTTTGTCAACTCAATGATAGCCTTCTGAGAGATGCTTTAGTGAATGATTTGTCACTAATCCCCATCTTGGAGTTGCATGGCTCAACCACTAATGCGCCCCTAGAGAGTTCGGGCACTGAAATTCTGAGGTGAATTTTCAAAACGCCTTTTCAAACTCTATTTGTAACTTCCCTCCACACGATCTGTATAGTGGGACACGTGTCGAGTTCTGCCGGACTCCATGATTTTAAATAGTGTGGAAAATACTGATTTGCCCTTAGCTCCCCCTGAGCTATTGTATCCTTTGGGAAGACTACAATCGTCGAGACTGCTCTACAATTGTTGAGTTTACTGCTGATCATACTCTACGATCATTGTCTGTTCTTCTTCTTGTGATGAGCTCTAACTTAGCATTCCTTCTAGGTTATTAAGGTAGCTCAGGAAGGGACAACCTCTTAGACTGAACTAAGGGTCAGGTTTGTCCCTGAGGCACTTATTAGAAGGATTGTATATACTTGGTGGTAAGAATGTCATCATGATAGGCTTTTTGTCAGAGTTTTTTCACCATTATTGGACATACTTGATGTTGGCATTTGTCAATGGAAAAGGGTGAAGTGCTTTCAGCTATGTCACTTATATAGTCAAGAGAGTGTACTGAGAAGTATTGCTATCGTAGAGTTAGTATGCTTATACTTTACGATTGGAATGTTGATCGTGGGGAATCTCAGATTGAGATGGTGAGACTTGATGATCAGTCTTAGAGTTTTAGGGACTCTACGACTAGGAGTAAGAATTCATTTGGTACATCAGCCACAGAGTTTTGGAACTCTAATACTGGGAGAGGACTTGTTTGGATAATCTAGAGTTTCATTTCAGGAATCATTGAAGCTTCTCTAAATTCCTGAAGACAGATAGGTGGATAGTTCATCATGATCTTCATATCCTCATCATTCTTGCCTTTGCATCAGGTTCAGATGCCTTCATTTTTTGAGAGATTTGAAGGATTTAGCTTCAATGTGTTCCTCCTTAGTTTTGGCATTGCTAGACTTTAGCATACTGTTGCTCCTATAGTTGATACCTCCGTCTTGGAAGTAGATGGATTGGCTTCTGCATATAGATCCTTACAAGGTCACCTTTGTACTTCTCCTTCTAGCTGGAATCTTCTGAGCTGATCTGGTATTTTTATGATTAAATCAGTTTCATTGGATTCGTAGAATACTTTCGAATTGGTCACTCCACGATTTGTTGATCAGTCACTACAAATGAAGGTTCTATCATTCAGACTTCCAGGTTATTCCCTTTGGAATGATATGTTTTGCATGGATACAACCAATAGAACTCTTTTACCTTGTTATGAAATAGTCATTACAGTAACCACCTCTGATGGGTTGGCAAGTTTGGACTCTTCGATTGAGACGAGTGAAGACTTCTTTGATTTATGGTTGTGTTTTCCCTTCAAATGCAGCTGACCTTGCAGCTGGTTGAATCCTTGTGATCGGAGCTGTAAGACCCCAACTTTTATAAATAAAGATACTTTTTCTATAAATATCATTTTTGAATATTATGGAATGAATTTAATATAATGTTATAGTTGTGGGTAATATTTATAAATTTTATAAAGTACGCAAGTTGTTATATAATATTCGATTGGTCAGGGAATATTCGTTTTAACAGGAAATATTCGTACAACGGCACAATCATTGGTGGACCCCACAACGAAATTATTGTCGGATTGAGAAAACGACAAAAATACTTTATGAAAATAACGACAGAAATTTTACCGTTAACTGTTGAAACACTCGGTGTTAAAAGTACAATAATACGCGTGGTTGCATAGTAGCACACGGTATTGATTATTGATGCTTACGTGAGAAGTCACTCAGTTTTATTCAATTATTGCTACAATAATTGCTGCATAGTATCTCACGTTATTTGATTCAATTATTGTCAATATTTTATATATTATTAAATCAATAATTGAGATGACAAAGTTATTAATATTATTTTTTTCAATATTAACGACGTCTAGAAGTTCTGTCAAAGAGAGGTTTGGTCACCTAATTGCGCGCCAATAGGGAGAAATCCTTATTGGAAAGCCCACTCTTTCCTGAGAACGACCTGGTCGATTAATATTATGAATTATAATAATGATGATAAATGTTGTTAAAAATATTGAGGAAATTTTTTTATGAAGTATTTATTATTGTATTTTTTGGACTCCCATTTATCCATTTTTCAAAATAATCGGTGAAAAGTTATTTATATATATATATATATATATATATATATATATATATATATATATATATATAATGGGTGTGGTGGGTGGTGAATGTGGTGGATGGTTATTTTGTTGGGTGTGGTTATATTATATATGTATTATGGAAGTTGCCAGAAAGGGGTGGGGTATTGGATTGCACGGGAAGGAGTACTATGTTACATTATATATCTACATATATATAAAGTTTGAATAATTGACAGAATAAGTTGCAAAGTTGTTCACGGGTGGGTGAGTTTTCTTTTAAGCAGGTGTGGGTTTATATATATATATATATATATATATATATATATATATATATATATATATATATATATATATATATATATATATATATATATATTATATTTGTTTGATTTGATCTTATTGGAGGAAGGCTTGAATTTTGCATCCGTAGGTTATCAAAATTTCATCCGTGAATTGCATAATCTGTTGCGTCCGTGATTTCTCTCAAATAATATCATTTCCATTCTCCTATAAATAGAAGCTCATTCCTTCATTAATTCTTACGAATTCACTGAAACTCTAGAGAGAGAAAATTATAGAGAGAAAGAAGAAGAGAAGTCTGCTACCTCTCTTTTCCTACATCCGGTTTCTTTTAAGGTAAGGGGTATTATTTTTTTCATATTCATGAAGAGAGCTATTGTTATTCCATTCTTTATCATTATGTTGGAATAACCTGTCTATGTGAAGTACCGCATACATGGTGAAATTCTTCTGTTATTCCATTCTTTATTATTCTGTTGGAACATCATGTCTGTGTGTTTACGCATGACCTGGTTCCATTATTTATTATTCTGTTGGAATATCCTGTCTGTGCGTTTACGCATGACATAGTTCTGTTATTTATTATTCTGTTAGAATATCCTATCTGTGTGTTTACGCATGACCTGGTTCTATTATTTATTATTCTGTTGGAATAACCTGTCTGTGCGGTCTATCGCATGCCTGATAATTTCTTTTGTTATTCCATTTTTCATTATACTAAGTTGGTTAAAGTTTTGACTTCTATACTCCATGAAATTAGTGGAATATCCTTGATATTTGCGCTTCATTCAGTATCTTTTCATAGAAATATTCTTCTAAGTATTCTTGAATTTTACTCTACAAAGAAGTATCATGTTGACAATTTGGACGTTATTAGTCCCTGGATAAATTAATTCTTGAACTTGTTTTATTGAATTCGTATATCATTGTCATCATCCTCATGTTTATATTATGTTGAAAGTCATCTGTGGCCTGTAATGCATAGATGGACTTGGTATGATTATGACCAGGGATTATTCGGTATAATCATGACCGTAATGTTACAAATGATGTGATAAAAGTCCTCATTGGCCCGTAGTGCATTGATGGACAGTTGTTGGCATGATCATGATCATTGATGAATACACAAATATCCTTGGCCCGTAGTGCATGGATAAATTGTGGTTGTGATACTAATGAATATCCTTGGCCGTAGTGCGGGGATGATGTGGATTATTTATTAAGCTGAGTCTCATCAATAAAAGTAATGAAAAACCTTTTAAATCATAGAAGATAGTAGATTTTATTCTTTACTTGACTCTTCTAATGGATTGTTTGTTCTGTTGTAGTTAAACTTGATGTTTGTTATATTTTATCAGTGTAACACTGTTGAAGGCTAACGATAAATTATTCTGCATTATCTTAGTCATAATATTTCTTACTGGGCTAGTTGAGCTCACCCTTTTGCTTTCATTGTTCTCTTCAGGAAATGAGAATGTACCAGGGACTAGTTGGGGAACGGAGTGACGGTCCAGATGATAGCATTAGTAGTCCTCACTATTCTATGAAATAGTGTGATAATAAATGTATTAAGAACTTATTTTGAGTTTTAATATTGTCTAGATGACAATATTTGTATTGAAACTCACAGTTCATGTTGTATATTTAAGTTTGTATTTGTATTCTGTACCATGTATTTGGCGACTCAAGATGGGTGATGTATATATATTTTGGGGGCGTTACAGTTGGTATCAAAGCTTAGGGATATGATCCCTGGCTAAGATGTGAGACTAGAACTAGGAGGGGAGAGACGGGGAATTCCTTCGCTTGTATGACCTACCTAAGTTTATTTGGTATTTAATTGGTCAGTCAGAGTATAGGGATAATATGTTACATGCCAATTAACCTTTGTTTTGTGGCAGTATCTGAAAATGACATCCAATAATGTTGAGAATAGCAATGGAGCACAAGAGACCATTAAGTCTCCACATGTCAATAATCAAGATAATGTGCATCAGGAAGGCGACAATCCTCATGCAAACAACAACACTGACCAAATGATGGAATGTTCAGAGGCTTTATGCAATTCATACAACATCAGGCAAGAGCGGCTCATGTCCAAAATATAGGTGAAAACACTGGAAACTCTCGGACGGCCACCGCTAAACAGTTCAAGGAGTTGGGACCACCGAAGTTTATTGGAGAACCAAAATCACTTAAGACGGAGACGTGGATAAAGCAGATCACCAAGATATTTGATGTCTTGGGATGCTCCGAGGAGCAAAAGGTTCTCTTTGCCACCTTTATGTTACGAGGAGAGGCAGATTACTGGTGGGAATCGGTAAAGCGTACTCAACCTGCCGCACTAAGGATGTCTTGGGAGAAGTTCCAAGAACTATTCAACAACAAGTACTTTCCCGAAAGTATTCGTCACATGAAAGAGGTAGAGTTCATCAAGTTGGAGCAGAATAATATGACCATGTCGCAGTACGAAGCTAAGTTTGCCGAGTTATTCCGATTTGTGTCCCACTTGGTTGATAATGAGGAGAGAATGACGTGGATGTTTTTAAGAGGTTTAAAACCGGAGATACGTCAATATCTTATTTCTCATAAACTGTGTTTGTATTCAGATGTTGTAAATAGGGCTCAGTTATTGGAGCGCGATAACGCGTCAATGATGAGTGGGATTTATACCCACAAATCGGATATTTTATGACTTAAATAGTTGCCTGTTTGGGAGCTGTCGTTGATACTCCTAAATTAACCTCACTTTCACTTCACAATTTATAATAATTAGCACAGTAGCAAGTAAGGATCGATCCCACAGAGAGTAAAGTTGTTTTAGAATTATTCTACTATTTAAACAGAAAATAAAGATGGGGGTTTTTGAAAATTATTTTTAAACTAAGAGAACAAGAATTAATGATGAAATTAACCAAATATGTAAAAAACTTTAGTTCTGCAGTTCAGTTTCACCAAGTACAATAATCAATTAATCAAGTTATTATTATTTTTCCTTCAATGAAACTATTAGCCCTAGATAACAATAAGCTCTGCTATCCGAAATTCTCCTTAGATTATCACTGTATGAAATAAGCTCTCCACCAGATTCTAACTAGCATACAACCTAGAATAAGCTCTCTAGATTTAATATGATAGAAGCATTAAGAAATAGAGAATTAGGCTAATCCAAGCAACAAACACATAAGCTCGATTTGTTTAACTTGTTTTCTGATAATCTTAGTAATAAACAAAAGCTTGTCCACAATTATTATTACCAAGTTGCTACTTATGATAAAGACAGATATCAATTACACGTAATACCAATCTTAATCTAGCATATGATAATGATCAAACTAATTCAATTGGCCATATTAAATTAATTAGATCAATTAGCATGCAATCAATGAAAACAGATTATCAGAAGAAATTTCACACAAGAAGGAATAAATAATAATACTCAATTAATCAATTACTTGTAACAAGGATTCACCTCCCTTTAGAACTGAATAAAAAGAACTAGCCTGACATGCTCTTGAGTCTGCACTCCAATAGATGATAGTTGATTATTGAATGAATAAAACCTTGACTCTCATCATCTATTTATAGTGCTAGACAAAGTCCTAAATCCAATAGGAAGTAGAAATCCAAGTCCTAAAGGAATTACAAATTACCCTAATTTCCATAAAGAAATAGAATTCAATTTGGAAATAAATCTTAGTCTAAAAGAAATCCTAATTACAATAGAATTGTAAAAATTAATCTTCTAGAATCCAAAATTCAGAATTGAAATTAGAAATAAATTCTACAATTGCCATGTGCTTAAACTCATTGCCGCGTGAATTCAAATCCATTTATGATACTAATTGTTGAATTCTTGATTTGTTAGGAATCCCGTAAACCTCCTCCAATTTATTTTCAAAATCATGAAACCCCTTCAATTGTACCTAAAATAAAAATATAAGAATAATGAGTTTATTTAGGCACAAAATAAATACAAAAGATTAAGTATTAAGAAATAAAAATATAGCATATTTCATACTCATCACTGTTCTCGTAGAGTTTATATGTTTTTATATGATTATAGTGTTGTTGCGCTTACTTGGCATATTGTAGGGCTTACCAGGTGTTTTCTAGCAAACAGGGGTAAAACATGCATTTTATCGTAAAGCCGCGCCGCGGCGCCAATGGTAAGCATATTGGCCGCGCCGCAGCCCCACATACCTGGTAGCCTGACGTCATCATGGCGCCGCAGCGCCACTGACCCTATGTAAACTCGCGCCGCAGCGTGAGCTCCGTATTTTCCAAGCTCACGTGGCGCCGTAGCGCCACTCATAGGCTTAAATCCCGCACCGCAGCGCCACCTCCGGTGCCGAGGCAGAGACCAAGTGCTTTTGACCTAGCTTGAAGGCAGAGAACGTATATAACAGAGAGCAACCACTGTATAACCCATCAGACATCCTATAACATAGAATCAAGTAGTTTTAGCTTAGATTAGATTTTCTTTTGTATTTTCTCTCTCTAGTTCTTAGTTGATGTCTGTAAATATAGTTTAGGTAGATTTAGGGAGAAGTTTGTATTTCTTTGGAGCAAAAGAGCAACGAGAGGCACGGAGTGGAAAGCTTGATTTGAGAGGTTTGATTGGAGTCTGAAGGGGCTTTGACAGAGTTTCTTCTATCCATTTATCTTCTCTATGATTGTAATCCATAAATGTTGTCTTTATTGCTACTTGTATTTGGTTTATTAAATATGAACTGATTATTGGCTCTAAGGTTATAATGGATCCCTTTGTTATTTGAATTGATTGTCTTTATCTCTTTGGTTGGCACCATATGATTTGGATTGATATATTTGTGCTTAATGATTCTTGCTAAGACATTAGTGATGATTTTGGTAATCTACATGATATCGACAGAAGAATTGTAGATTTATACCTAAATATATTGACATGTGATTGTGGGTTTCGACTGCATAAGTTGTGTGTAGAATAGACATATCTCTGTGCGCCACGTGCGACCTAATTGAGAACCTATGCTTAAATCTTTGCTATAATTGATTCGCATAGACATATGTAGGATTGCATCTAGTTTGGACGTTCTTTTCTGTTCTATTCCCTTTTGGGTGGATCTGGAGAAGTTATGTTTGTGCATACCTAGACAGAGGTGCATAAGCACCTGTGCGTTCTCGGTCGACAAATTGTCGTGACCATTAAGACCAAAGAAAAGTGGGGTAGCTAGTTTGATGAAACATAACACACCAGGTGTTCAACAGAATGCCTGTGTGAGGGTGAAGTTGTGACCTTAGCTTGTATTTCCTTAGATTTCCATTCATTATCCATTTACTTGCTTTGTTAATTAGTTTAATTATATTAATCTCCCTTCCATTTACTGCTGTTCGAATAAGGCGGTACTTGGTAAATATTAGTCATAGTTCCTCGTGGGTACGACACTCTCCTTATCACTGTATTACTTGTTAGACCGTGTATACTTGCACGTGTTTAGTGATCGATTTTCCGACCAACAAGTTTTTGGCGCCGCTGCCAGGGAACTATTATTCTAATATTGTCCGATATTGATTTTAATCAATTTAGTCTTAATTTGATCGTATATATTTATATTTCTTTTATTTGTTTGATCTTCCTTTCTTTTTGTTTTTAAGTTCACGGATTATGGACGATCAAGGTTATCAATGGCCTTATGAGTGGACGACGCAACCAAGCTCGGAAGAAAGGCTCGAGCAACTGCAACTTCAAATTACAAATGCCTTGAGATTTTCTGACAATCTTGAGTGTCAGTCCACTCAGAATACCTACTGCCAGGATCAAGCTGACTTTGAACCGATTCCCTACCATCCAAACTGCCAGGGTTATCCAAACTCATGGGTCCACAGTCTGGAGTAATATCATGATCCAAATCATGCCTCTCTGTTTGACTATCAGTCTCCGCCACATTATGAATTGACGTCTCGACCCAATGACAACTTTTCTGAGTACTCGGCACAAGAGGAAGAAAGCAGGCTTGAAGAGCTTCTCACCAACTTTATTGAGAGAAATGAGGTTCGGATGGCAAGCCAAGAAGCCGCAGTGCAAAGCCTCAAAAGTCAATTGGGGCTGCCATCACAATGCAATCTACCGGTTATAATTGATCTCGACGATGAAGAAGTAGAGCAGTGCACGGTGGATACTCGAGGAGAAGGCGAAGAGTCACACCAAAGTGTTGAGGGAAATGTCAATGTGCAACTTGACCAACCTGCGGAGGCTGAGCTAGAAGAAGAGGGGAGCACCAGTGGGTACACAATCAAGACTGATCAACAACCAAAACCCACGCTCACTACTGTGGAAACCCGAGAGGGCCCAATAGAGCACAAAGAACGCTTTCTATTTAATGAACAAGGGGAGTTAGTGGATAATTCCAGTGGTGAAAGATTCTTTGTGCCAAAGGATGAAGAAAGCATGAATGACCAATCATCCATGTCTGCCAAAAATCCAAAGGAATTGACGAATAGGCGGCATGAGAAAGTCATTTTCGCTTATGAGCCGGATTGAATGACGTCGGTATAGTCAAGCCGACGACTTTAAAACAAGCTCTTGGTGGGGAGGCACCCCCATCTCGGTATAAATTTTATCAGTTTTCCTTTACCCATGTCTAGATTACTCCGTAGTTAGTTATTCTATCATTTGTAATAATGCATATTTGCTTCGTAGTGTTTTCTGTTATACCTCTTGGCCAGTGCAGATAACAGGTGCAGATAGCAGATGCAAAATTTTCAGAAATTAGCTTTCGCGCCGCGGCGCCACCATTTACATTGTATGTCGTGCCGCGACGCAGATCTCACGCCCTAGCTCGAACTTTCGCTCTCCAGTGCCACGATATTGCCCAGCTACTGCTAAATCGCGCCGCAACGCCAAACAAAGAAGGATTCGTCGCGTCGCGGTGCGAGTAGCGAGAATTTGAAATTTTAGAGCACTTTTTAGCAGCCACGCCTCTCCATTTCTTTCCCAATCCCTCGACATCTCTCGACACCGTAGCACAAAATAGCTGTTATTTTCCCATCAACGTCCCAATCACTGAAGTTTGAGTATTGATCTCTCATCAAATACCCAAGAGCCTCCATCAATTGCTTGTCCGAGTGAACGCCCACACATAGTTCTCACACTAAGGTTCCTCAATTCAAGGCAATTATTTTTGTGATTGCTGTCAAAGCAGAAACTATTGGTGCGATTCACTGTTTAGATTTGGGTTTTTCTTGCTGTGTATTGGTGCGATTTCCATTGACGGAAATCATGGATAGAGCAATCACAAACAAAAGTTGTCCAAATCTGGTTTGAGGAGTGCACACAAGGTGTTCGACAAATTTCCTGAGAGAAGAACTTGACTGTTTTGGGGCTGTTTGGCATTGGCCATTGCTGGGATCTACTTGGCCTAAGTTTGGGCATTGTTCAGGACTGTTTGTGCATCTTCTCGACTGAAATTTTGCCATGTCTCCAAAAAGGCAACGTCTGAGCGTCGGAGGGTCTTCTTTGTCCGCCGCACCACCACCCACGGATTGGGACAGAACTAAATTTATCAATGAAGAGGCCTAGAAAAGGTACAAAAGTTCTTTCGGCTCGCGAAATCTGATTCCTGAGCGGGGGTTCAGGCCGGACAAGAAGGATGGTGGGCTACACACCATGATACTGGAGCGGCAATGGATCAACTTAACAAAACAACCTGGGTCAGGTGTTGTATCTGTGGTTCGGGACTTCTATGCTAACGCCAATCCCGAAGGCCCTGCTGTTGTTCAAGTTCGGGGGAAGCAAGTGGCGTACAGTAGTCAGGCCATCAATGCCTTGTTCAAAATGCACAACTATGCGAGCAATGATTATATGCAGACGGGACTCCGCGGCTATGATCTTGAGGATATCATTCGGCGGCTCTGCAAGCCCGGGACTGTTTGGAAGAAAAATGATTACACGGGGGAAAAGGCCAGTTTCCCGGCTTCAGCACTCAGTCGCTACGGGAAGGCGTGGTTTGGCTTCATTTGTGCCAATATGATTCCAACCCGTCATTTGAGCGACATGACAAAGGATAGGGCTATCTTACTATTCGCCATTGTCATGGGTATACATGTGGATATTGGCGTGCTCATTCATGACTCCATTCGGAAGACAATTAAGAGTAACATTTCGCTGAACTTCTTCATCCATCATTGATCACTACATTGTGCAAGCAGGATGGTATCCAGTGGGGGCCTGAGGAGATAGCCTCGCCACCGATGACAGTCATTGACCACCTAACTATCAAACGCTATTATGAGTGGGACGGAGCAGAATCTCACGTTAGAGGCGAGGGCTACGGGACAACTAAAGTTCCACCTCCTACATCAGAGGTCGAGCCTTCAAACGCCACTCCAGATGCCGGGCCAGCTGCACAGGGCCTACTGACTGACATCATGGCATCCCTCACCCTGCTGTATCAGAAACAAGACACCGAGGCACAGAGGCAGCGGAGGCACATAGTAGCCGTGGCTCAGAGGCAGGATATAGCGATGCAGTACCAGGCTGAGCTGGTGAACACCATTCAGAGCATCTACACAGATTATTGTGGCTAGAATGCCGAGTTCACACCATATCAGTTTCTAGAGCCACCTGTCTTACCACCATATCCTCCACCATCACCGCCCGCCGAAGCTGATCGGGACGCAGCTGATGAGGATGAAGCTGATGCCGCTGCTGAGTGAGCGATCTTCAGGGAAGCCTTCTTGTATAAAATTGCTTTATGTTTAGCAATGAGGGCATTGCTCACCTCAAGTTTGGGAGTGTTTTATGATATTATCTGTTTAATTTTGTACTGCCATGCTAGGTTGCCAGACGTTAGTATTATTATTATGTTTTTATCATCAGTATTGTGGTGCAGTCGTTTTGAACTACGGGATTTTCAGGATTATGCTTTAATTTTTATGTCATGAACTGTTTTTTGTTTTTATTATTTAATGCTTGGATTATTATCAACATATTTGTGGTTTATAGCCCTTTTTTTGGGGCTTTTACAGATTAGATGTTTGTGTCATTTGAATGACCTTTTTACCCTATTTTGAGCTACTATTTAGAAAGGGTTATAGTTTTCATTATTTTTTATTATGGTTGATGACGAGCGTCAAGTATCTGTGCCTATCTCTTAGAGTCGTGTCAAGCATGTATGAGCTGGGGGTTGTTCAATTGATAAGTTTAGACTGTTATTGATCCGTCCTTCTTAGCACGCACCGACCAACTGTGTTAACTCTCTATTTTTCGAATTTAGTTCGCGTGTTTATTGCTTTGAAAATTTATTCACTCTTATAAACTTTCATTTGTACAAGGTAATAAAATACTTAGACGTTTATACAGTTTTGGATCTTGGATTCTAGCATGTTGACATTTAAAAAAAATAAAAAATAAAAAAATTGATGATTGAAATAAGAATAAAAATAGAAAAGAAGAGTTTGTATCGAAAGTTTTACGGTGGGTCGAGATGGAGCGTAAAACACACTCGCCCATAAACACAGGACCGATATCGAGATGGAGCATAAAATGCACTCGCTTAATAAAGTTCGTTTTTGTTATAAAATCTCAATGACTTATGTTGATTATGTGGCCTTTACTGCTTGAGTTATTAGATTCATAGGGGTGTTCTACACCTAGTGCCCTATTGTCGTCTGGCTTGGGAGTCACTGATCAAAAGCTCATTCATGGGTAGTTCTGAATAGCTTAAGGTAATTAAGTATTGTCCGAGTCAGATTTTACTGTCCTCATGCTAGAGTCTTTTGATCTTTTCCTGCACTTGCGTTCTATTCTTAATGCTTGTTAAATGTTTAAGTTGCGAAGTTTGCTTATTAATATTAGCAATCCGCTGTGCGAGCTTATTTGAGTTATGATTAGTTAGGACGGTTGGTCTCCACACACACACATAGAATGGATCGAATACAGTCTTATGCTTGAAATTGAATGAACCCTTATTCATTTCTGTGTTTGCCCTATTCTTTAGGAGTGGCTATGGTCGAGCTTTGAAGCCATGATAGTACTTTACAATTTTAGTTTTCTTTCGCGTGTGTTCTATTAGTAGTGTTGTGTTTGATAGTTTACTCGAGGACAAGCAAAGACTTAAGTTTGGGGGTATTTGATGAGTGGAATTTATACCCGTGAATCGGATATTTTATGACTTAAATAGTTGCATGTTCTCGTAGAGTTTATATGTTTTTATATGATTATAGTGTTGTTGCGCTTAATTGGCATATTGTAGGGCTTACCAGGTGTTTTCTAGCAAACAGGGGCAAAACAGGCATTTTATCGTCAAGCCGCGCCGCGACCCTAATGGTAAGCATATTGGCCGCGCTACAGTGCCACATACCTGGTAGCCTGACGTCATCATGGCACCGCAGCACCACTGACCCTATGTAGACTCGCGCCGTAGCTCGAGCTCTGTGTTTTCCAAGCTCACGTGGCGCCGCAGCGCCACTCATAGGCTTAAATCCCGCACCGCAGCGCCACCTCCGGTGCCGAGGCAGAGACCAAGTTCTTTTAACCTAGCTTAAAGGCAGAGAACGTATATAACAGAGAGCAGCCACTGCATAACCCATCAGACATCCTATAACATAGAATCAAGTAGTTTTAGCTTAGATTAGATTTTCTTTTGTATTTTCTCTCTCTAGTTCTTAATTGATGTCTGTAAATATAGTTTAGGTAGATTTAGGGAGAAGTTTGTATTTCTTTGGAGCACAAGAGCAACGAGCGGCACGGAGTGGAAAGCTTGATTTGAGCAGTTTGATTGGAGACTGAAGGGGCTTTGACAGAGTTTCTTCTATCCATTTATATTCTCTATGATTGTAATCCATAAATGTTGTCTTTATTGCTACTTGTATTTGGTTTATTAAATATGAACTGATTATTGGCTCTAAGGTTATAATGGATCCCTTTGTTATTTGAAATTACTATCTTTATCTCTTTGGTTGGCACAATATGATTTGGATTGATATATTTATGCTTAATGATTCTTGCTAAGACATTAGTGATGATTTTGGTAATCTACAAGATATCGACAGAAGAATTGTAGATTTACACCTAAATATATTGACATGTGATTGTGGGTTTCGACTGCATAAGTTATGCATAGAATAGACATATCTCTGTGCGTCATGTGCGACCTAATTGAGAACCTATGCTTAAATCTTTGCTATGATTGATTCGCATAGACATTTGTAGGATTGCATCTAGTTTGGACGTTCTTTTCTGTTCTATTCCCTTTTGGGTGGATCTGGAGAGTTTATGTTTGTGCATACCTCGACAGAGGTGCACAAGCACATGTGCATTCTCGGTCGACAAATTATCGTGACCATTAAAACCAAAGAGAGGTGGGGTAGCTAGTTTGATGAAACATAACACGCCAGGTGTTCAACAAAATGCCTGTGTGAGGGTGAAGTTGTGACCTTAGCTTGTATTTCCTTAGATTTCCATTCGTTATCCATTTACTTGCTTTGGTAATTAGTTTAATTAAATTAATCTCTCTTCCATTTACTGTTGTTAGAATAAGGCTTTAGCGATAAACAATCGGTACTTGGTAAATATTAGTCATAGTTCCTCGTGGGTACGACACTCTCCTTATCACTGTATTACTTGTTAGACCGTGTATACTTGTGCGTGTTTAGTGATCGGTTTTTCGACCAACAAGTTTTTGGCGCTGCTGCCGGGGAACTATTATTCTAATATTGTCCAATATTGATTTTAATAAATTTAGTCTTAATTTGAACGTACATATTTATATTTCTTTTATTTGTTTGATCTTCCTTTCTTTTTGTTTTTAAGTTCACAGATTATGGACGATTAAGGTTATCAATGGCCTTATGAGTGGACGACGCAACCAAGCTCGGAAGAAAGGCTCGAGCAACTGCAATTCAAAATACAAATGCCTTGAGATTTTCTGATAATCTTGAGTGCCAGTCCTCTCAGAATGCCTACTGCCAGGATCAAGCTGACTTTGAACCGATTCCCTACCATCTAAACTACCAGGGTTATCCAAACTCATGGGTCTACAGTCTGGAGAAATATCATGATCCAAATCATGTCTCTCTGTTTGACTATCAGTCTCCGCCGCATTATGAATTGACGTCTCGACCCAATGATAGCTTTTCTGAGTACTAAGCACAATAGGAATAAAGCAGGCTTGAAGAGCTTCTCACCAACTTTATTGAGAGAAATGAGGTTCGGATGGCAAGCCAAGAAGCCGCAGTGCAAAGCCTCGAAATTCAATTGGGGCTAATCATCAATGCCATCACAATGCAATCTACCGGTCATAATTGATCTCGATGATGAAGAAGTAGAGCAGTGCACGGTGGATACTCGAGGAGAAGGCGAAGAGTCTCACCAAAGTGTTAAGGGCAATGTCAATGTGCAACTTGACCAACCTGCGGAGGCTGAGCTAGAAGAAGAGGGGAGCACCAGTGGGTACACAGTCAAGACTAATCAACAACCAGAACCTACGCTCACAACTGTGGAAACCCGAGAGGGCCCAATAGAGCACAGAGAACGCTTTCTCTTTATTGAACAAGGGGAATTAGTGGATAATTCCAGTGGTGAAAGATTCTTTATGCCAAAGGATGAAGAAAGCATGAATGACCAATCATCCATGTCTGCCAAAAATCTAAAGGAATTGACGAATAGGCGGCATGAGAAAGTCATTTTCGCTTATGAGCCGGATTGAACGACGTCAGTATAGTTAAGCCGACGACTTTAAAACAAGCGCTTGGTGGGGAGGCACCCCCATCTCGGTATAAATTTTATCAGTTTTCCTTTACCCATGTCTAGATTACTCCGTATTTAGTTATTCTATCGTTTGTAATAATGCATATTTGCTTCGTAGTGTTTTCTGTTATACCTCTTGGCCAGTGCAGATAACAGGTGCAGATAGCAGATGCAAAATTTTCAGAAATTGGCTTTCGCGCCGCGGCGCCACCATTTACACTGTATCTCGCGCCGCGACGCCGATCTTGCGCCCTAGATCGAACTTTCGCTCCCCAGCGCCATGATATTGCCCAGCTACTGCTAAATCGCGCCGCAGCGCCAAACAAAGAAGGATTCGTCTCGCCGCAGTGCGAGTAGCGAGAATTCGAAATTTTAGAGCAGTTTTTAGCAGCCACGCCTCTCCATTTCTTTCCCAATCCCTCGACATCTCTCGGCACCATAGCACAAAATAACTATTGTTTTCCCATCAACGTCCCAATCACTGAAGTTTGAGTATTGATCTCTCATCAAATACCCAAGAGCCTCCATCAATTGCTTGTCCGAGTGAACGCCCACACATAGTTCTCACATTAAGGTTCCTCAATTCAAGGTAATTTTTTTTGTGATTGCTGTAAAAGAAGAAACTATTGGTGCGATTCACTGTTTAGATTTGGGTGTTTCTTGTTGTGTATTGGTACGATTTCCACTGACGGAAATTATGGATAGAGCAATCACAAACAAAAGTTGTCCAAATCTGGTTTGAGGAGTGCACACAAGGTGTTCGACAAATTTCCTGAGAGAAGAACTTGACTGTTTTGGGGCTGTTTGGCATTGGCCATTGCTGGGATCTAGTTGGCCTAAGTTTGGGGGAAGTTTGGGCATTATTCAGGACTGTTTGTGCATCTTCTCGACTAAAATTTTGCCATGGCTCCAAAAAGGCAACGTCTGAGCGTCGGAGGGTCTTCTTCGTCCGCCGCACCACCACCCACGGATTGGGATAGAACTAAATTTATCAATAAAGAGGCCTGGAAAAGGTACAAAAGCTCTTTCGGCTCGCGAAATCTGATTCCTGAGCGGGGGTTCAGGCTGTACAAGAAGGATGGTGAGCTACACACCATGATACTGGAGCGGCAATGGATCAACTTCACAAAACCACCTGGGTTAGCTGTTGTATATGTGGTTTGGGAGTTCTATGCCAACGCCAATCCTGAAGGCCCTGCTGTTGTTCAAGTTCGGGGGAAGCAAGTGGCGTACAGTAGTCAGGCCATCAATGCCTTGTTCGGAACGCCCAACTATGCGGGCAATGATTATATGCAGATGGGACTCCGCGGCTATAATCTTGAGGATATCATTCGGCGGCTCTGCAAGCCCGGGACTGTTTGGAAGAAAAATGATTACACGGGGAAAAAGACCAGTTTTCCGGCTTCAACACTCAGTCGCTATGGGAAGGCGTGGTTTGGCTTCATTTGTGTAAATATGATTCCAACCCGTCATTTGAGCGACGTGACTAAGGATAGGGAAATCTTACTATTCACCATTGTCATGGGTATACATGTGGATATTGGCGTACTCATTCATGACTCCATTCGGAAGGCAATCAAGAGTAACATTATCGCTAGACTTCCTCATCCATCATTGATCACTATATTGTGCAAGCAGGAAGGTATCCGGTGGGGGCCTGAGGAGATAGCCTCGCCACCGATGACAATCATTGACCACCTAACTATCAAACGCTATTATGAGTGGGACGGAGCAGAATCTCACGCTAGGGGCGAGGGCCACGGGCCACCAAAAGTTCCAACTCCTACATCCGAGGCCGAGCCTTCAAACGCCGCTCCAGATGTCGGGCCAGCTGCACAGGGTCTACTGACTGACATCATGGCATCCCTCACCCAGCTGCATCAGTAACAAGACGCCGAGGCACAGAGGCAGCGGAGGCACATTGCAGCCGTGGCTCAGAGGCAAGATATAGCGATGCAATACTAGGCTGAGCTGGTGAACACCATTCAGAGCATCTACAGGGATTATTGTGGCAAGAATGCCGAGTTTACGCCATATCAATTTTTATAGCCATCTGTCTTCCCACCATACCCTCCACCATCACCGCCCGCCAAAGATGATCCGGACGTAGCTGATGAGGATGAAGCCGATGCCGCTGCTAAGTGAGCGATCTTCAGGGAGGCTTTCTTGTATAAAATTGCTTTATGTTTAGCAATGAGGGCATTGGTCACCTCAAGTTTGGGGGTGTTTTTGGATATTATCTGTTTATTTCCGTGCTGCCATGCTAGGTTGCCAGACGTTAGTATTATTATTATGTTTTTATCATCAGTATTGTGGTGCAGTCGTTTTGAACTACGGCATTTTCAGGATTATGCTTTAATTTTTATACCATGAACTGTTTTTGGTTTTTATTATTTAATGTTTGGATTATTATCAGCATGTTTGTGGTTTATAGCCATTTTTTTGGGGCTTTTACAGATTAGATGCTTGTGTCATTTGAATGGTCTTTTTACCCTATTTTGAGCTACTATTTAGAAAGGGTTATAGTTTTCATTATATTTGATTGTTGTTGATGACGAGCGTCAAGTATCTGTGCCTATCTCTTAGAGTCATGTCAAGCATGTATGAGCTAGGGGTTGTTCAATTGATAAGTTTAGACTGTTATTGATCCGTCCTTCTTAGCACGCACCGACCAACTGTGCTAACTCGCTATTTTTCGAATTTAGTACGCGTGTTTATTGCTTTGAAAATTTGTTCACTCTTATAAACTTTTATTTGTACAAGGTAATAAAAGACTTAGACGTTTATACAGTTTAGGATCTTGGATTCTAGCCTGTTGACATTTAAAAAAAATAAAAAAAAATAAAAAAATAAAAAAATTGTTGATTGAAATAAGAATAAAAATAGAAAAGAAGAGTTTGTATTGAAAGTTTTGCGGTGGGTCGAGATGGAGCGTAAAACGCACTCGCCCATAAACGCAGGACCGATATCGAGATGGAGCATAAAATGCACTCGCTTAATAAAGTTCGTTTTTGTTATAAAATCTCAATGGCTTATGTTGATTACGTGGCCTTTACTGCTCGAGTTATTAGATTCATAGGAGTGTTCTACACCTAGTGCCCTATAGTCGTCTGGCTTGGGAGTCACTGATCAAAAGCTCATTCATGGGTAGTCCTGAATATCTTAAGGTAATTAAGTATTGTCCGAGTCAGATTTTACTGTCCTCATGCTAGAGTATTTTGATCTTTTCCTGCACTTGCGTTCTATTCTTAATGCTTGTTAAATCATTCTTAATGCTTGTTAAATGTTTAAGTTGCGAAGTTTGCTTATTGATATTAGCAATCCGCTGTGCGAGCTTATTTGAGTTATGATTAGTTAGGACGGTTGGTCTCCACACACATACATAGAATGGATCGAATACAGTCTTATGCTTGAAATTGAATGAACCCTTATTCATTTTTGTGTTTGCCCTATTCTCTGGGAGTGGCTATGGTCGAGCTTTGAAGCCATGATAGTAGTTTATAGTTTTAGTTTTCTTTCGCGTGTGTTCTATTAGTAGTGTTGTGTTTGATAGTTTGCTCGAGGACAAGCAAAGACTTAAGTTTGGGGGTATTTGATGAGTGGGATTTATACCAGTGAATCGGATATTTTATGACTTAAATAGTTGCATGTTCTCGTAGAGTTTATATGTTTTTATATGATTATAGTGTTGTTGCGCTTAATTGGCATATTGTAGGGCTTACCAGGTGTTTTCTAGCAAACAGGGGCAAAACAGGCATTTTATCGTCAAGCCGCGCCGCGGCCCTAATGGTAAGCATATTGGCCGCGCTGCAGTGCCACAAACCTGGTAGCCTGACGTCATCATGGCGCCGCAGCGCCACTGACCCTATGTAAACTCGCGCCGCAGCGTGAGCTCTGTATTTTCCAAGCTCACGTGGCACTGCAGCGCCACTCATAGGCTTAACTCCCGCACCGCAGCGCCACCTCCGGTGCCGAGGCAGAGACCAAGTGCTTTTGACCTAGCTTGAAGGCAGAGAACGTATATAATAGAGAGCAGCCACTGCATAACCCATCAGACATCCTATAACATAGAATCAAGTAGTTTTAGCTTAGATTAGATTTTCTTTTGTATTTTCTCTCTCTAGTTCTTAGTTGATGTCTGTAAATATAGTTTAGGTAGATTTAGGGAGAAGTTTGTATTTCTTTGGAGCACAAGAGCAACGAGCGGCACGGAGTGGAAAGCTTGATTTGAGAGGTTTGATTGGAAACTGAAGGGGCTTTGACAGAGTTTCTTCTATCCATTTATCTTCTCTATGATTGTAATCTATAAATGTTATCTTTATTGCTACTTGTATTTGGTTTATTAAATATGAACTGATTATTGGCTCTAAGGTTATAATGGATCCCTTTGTTATTTGAATTGATTGTCTTTATCTCTTTGGTTGGCACCATATGATTTGGATTGATATATTTGTGCTTAATGATTCTTGCTAAGACATTAGTGATGATTTTGGTAATCTACATGATATCGACAGAAAAATTATAGATTTATACCTAAATATATTGACATGTGATTATGGGTTTCGACTGCATAAGTTGTGTGTAGAATAGACATATCTCTGTGCGCCACGTGCGACCTAATTGAGAACCTATGCTTAAATCTTTGCTATGATTGATTCGCATAGACATATGTAGGATTACATCTAGTTTGGACGTTCTTTTCTGTTCTATTCCTTTTTGGGTGGATTTCGAGAAGTTATGTTTGTGCATACCTAGACAGAGGTGCATAAGCACCTGTGCGCTCTCGGTCGACAAATTGTCGTGACCATTAAGACCAAAGAGAGGTAGGGTAGCTAGTTTGATGAAACATAATACGCCAGGTGTTCGACAGAATGCCTGTGTGAGGGTGAAGTTGTGACCTTAGCTTGTATTTCCTTAGATTTCCATTCGTTATCCATTTACTTGCTTTGTTAATTAGTTTAATTATATTAATCTCCCTTCCATTTACTGCTGTTCGAATAAGGCTCTAGCGATAAACAATCGGTACTTGGTAAATATTAGTCATAGTTCCTCATGGGTACGACACTCTCCTTATCTCACTGTATTACTTGTTAGACCGCGTATACTTGCGCGTGTTTAGTGATTGGTTTTTCGACCAACAGTCAACTCAACCAAGAGAAAGCAGCCGACAAAATGATAATACCAGTGAGAGCAGTCATCGAAGCGGTGACAACAAGCGTGGAGGGAATCAACATGCTAGAAATGGTAACCACTTCGGTGGTAATCATGGCCGAAACAATAATAATGAACATTTTAAGAAGAGGAGATTCAACAATGATGGAAAGACGTCAGCATCAGCACCCGTCGTTAAGGAAGGAAAACGACCACCTATCATATGCTTCAAATGTGGAGGGGAGGGACACATCAGTCCAAATTGCGCGATGCCATCCAAAGCATGTTATAATTGTGGAAGAGAAGGTCACCTAGCCTGATTTTGTCGTGCACCGAAGACAAGTCCAGTTGGAACGTTGACACAAAATATCATCCCAAACAAGTCAAAACCAGTTGTTCAAGGGAGAGCTTTTGTTGTGACCTCCCAGAAAGCAAGGAACCTGAATGAGGTCATCATGGATAAGCTTATCATAAACTCTAGCGAAGTTTATACCTTATTTGAACTTCAGGAGTTAAAGACCCAACTGCAGGAGTTGTTAGACATTGGTTTTATTCATCCTAGTACGTCTCCTTGGGGTTCTCATGTTCTATTCGTGAAGAAGAAAGATGGGAGTATGCGAATTTGTATTGATTACCAGGAGTTAAATCATGTCACTGTCAAAAATAGATATCCGTTGCCACGTATTGATGACCTATTTGACCAGTTGCAAGGAGCACAATTCTTTTCAAAGATCGATCTTCATTCTGGATATCATCAGCTGAAGGTTAGAAATGAGGATATTCCAAAGACTGCTTTCAGAGCTCGGTACGGGCATTATGAATTCTTAGTCATGTCTTTTGGATTGACTAATGCTCCTGCTACCTTCATGGATATGATAAACCAAGTATTCAAGGAATATTTGGATCACTTTGTGGTCGTCTTTATTGATGACATCCTCATATATTCTAAAAGCCATGAAGATCATGAGCAACACTTGAGGCTGATACTCCAAAAGCTTCGTGAAAATAAGCTTTATGCCAAGTTGAAGAAATGCGAGTTCTGGCTTGAAGAAGTAGCATTCCTTGGGCACGTAGTATCAAGTCATGGAATATCTGTTGACCCAGCAAAGATTGAAGCTATTCAAAGATGGGAGTAACCTAAATCAGTGACCGAAGTACGTAGTTTTCTCGGCTTAGCTGGTTATTATAGGAGATTTGTAGAAGGGTTTTCTCGAATCGCTACTCCATTAACTCAGCTAACTCGAAAAGATACAAAATTCGACTGGAGCGTGGAATGTGAGAAGAGTTTTCAAGAACTCATGAGGAGACTCATTTCAGCACTTGTTCTGACAATACCATCTGGCTCGGAGGGATTTTTCATCTACAGTGATGCTTCGGGAAACGGTTAAGATGTGTTCTCATGCAACATGAAAAAGTCATAGCCTATGCCTCTCGACAACTCAAAGAATATGAGAGGAATTATCCTACTCATGATCTAGAGTTGACAGTTGTTATTTTCGCACTTAAAATTTGGAGGCATTACTTGTATGGGGAGAAAGTGAAGATCTTTACGGATCATAAAAGCCTCAAATATTTCTTCACTCAAAAGAAACTCAACATGCGACAACGACATTGGCTTGAACTGTTGAAATATTATGATCATACCATCCAATACCATCCTGGAAAAGCGAATGTGGTAGCTGACGCATTGAGTAGAAGATCATATGCGGGTACGAGTGCGATATTGTCAATGCAAAGGCCCATTTTGTGTGACTTGCAAAGGATGGAGATAGAGTTAAAGACTCCGGAGACCCATGTGATAATGGCAAATATATGAGTAGAACCGACTTTAATCGATAAAGTTAAAGCTGCTCAAGCTACAGACCTAGAACTGATGTGTATGAGGAAGAAAGTGGAAGAAGGTGTTATGCCGGAAGCAAGAATCGATAAGAAAGGAATACTTCGAGTCAACTCCAGACTTTGTGTTCCTAACAACCCTGATTTAAAGTATAAAATCATGATGAAGGCGCACAACACACCGTTTGTAATTCATCCTGGGAGTACCAAAATGTATCATGATCTTCGACATACATTTTGGTGGAGCAATATGAAGAGAGAGATCGCAGAGTTTATCTCAAGGTGTCTAACTTGTCAACGAGTCAAGGAGGAGCATCAAGTACCAAAAGGTCCATTGTAACCACTTGAAATTCCAGAATGGAAGTGGGAGCACATTACCATTGATTTCGTTACCGGTCTTTCCAAGGTTTCTCAAGGTATAGATGCGATTTGGGTCATTATTGATAGATTGACCAAATCGGCTCATTTCTTACCTATACAAGAAACTTATACCCTTGAACGTCTTGCTCGTATGTACATAAACGAGATTGTAAGATTGCATGGTATGCCAGTATCTATAGTTTCTGATCGAGACCTAAGATTCACTTCACGATTTTGGATTAGTTTACAAAAAGCTATGGGCACGGATTTACGATTTAGTTCGGCATATCATCCTCAGACGGACAGACAATCTGAGAGGACTATTCAAACTCTTAAAGATTTATTAAGACTCTGTGTCCTTGACTTTAAGGGAAGTTAGGACAAGTTCTTATCATTAGTGGAGTTTTCCTACAACAACAGCTATCAAGCAAGTATTGACATGGCTCCATTCGAAGCGTTGTATGGAAGAAAGTGTTGTTCTCCAGTATGCTGGGATGAGGTGAGTGAAGCAACATTGTTGGGACTAGAGTTGGTACGTATGACTACGAAAAAGATTCAAACGATCCGGCAACGTATAAAAACCTCACAAGATCGACAAAAGAGTTATGCTGATCTTCATCGAAAGGACGTGGAATTCTATATTGGAGATCATGTGTTGTTACATGTTGCTCCATGGAAAGGAGTTACGAGATTTGGAAAGAGAGGAAAGCTCAATCCTCGATTCATTGGCCCATTTTTAATCCTCGGTCAAGTAGGAAATGTGGCCTATAGACTCGCTTTACTACCAAGTATGTCTCGTGTTCATAGCATTTTTCACATATTTGTGTTACTTAAATATGTGAAAGACCCGCACCACATTATTGAGTTAGAACCTGACGAAATAGCGGAAGATTTAACGTATGAAGAGGTTCCTGTTAAAATCTTCGATAAGAAGGAACATGTTCTACGCTCCAAGGTTGTACCTTAAGTTAAAGTTTTGTGAAGGAATCACGATGTTGAGGAAATGACCTGGGAGTTAGAATCTAAGATGAGATCAAGGTATCCTTACCTCTTCGACATACCAGGTACGTACCCTAATTTCGAGGGCGAAATTTCATAAGAAGAGGAGGTTGTAAGACCCCAACTTTTATAAATAAAGATAATTTTTCTATAAATATCATTTTGAATATTATGGAATGAATTTAATATAATGTTATAATTGTGGGTAGTATTTATAAATTTTACAAAGTATGCAAGTTGTTATATAATATTCGATTGGTCGGAAAATATTCGTTTTAACAGGGAATATTCGTACAACGGCACAATCATTGGTGGACCCCACAACGGAATTATTGTCGGATTGAGAAAACGACAAAAATACTTTATGAAAATAACTGCGGAAGTTTTACCGTTAACTGTTGAAACACCCGGTGTTAAAAGTACAGTAATACGCGTGGTTGCATAGTAGCACACGGTATTGATTATTGATGCTTACGTGAGAAGTCACTTAGTTTTATTCAATTATTGCTACAGTAATTACTGCATAGTATCTCACGTTATTTGATTCAATTATTGTCAATATTTTATATTTTATTAAATCAATAATTGAGATGACAAAGTTATTAATATTATTATTTGCAATATTAACGATGTTTAGAAGTTCTGTCAAGGAGAGGTTTGGTCACCTAATTGCGCGCCAATAGGGAGAAATTCTTATTGGAAAGCCCCCTCTTTCTTGGGAACGACCTGGTCGATTAATATTGTGAATTATAATAATGATGATAAATGTTGTTAAAAATATTGAGAAATTTTTTTTATGAAGTATTTATTATTGTATTTTTTAGACTCCCATTTACCCATTTTTTAAAATAATCGGTGAAAAGTTATTTAGTATATATATATATATATATATATATATATATATATATATATAATGGGTGTGGTGGGTGGTGAATGTGGTGGATGGTGATTTTGGTGGGTGTGGTTATATTATATATGTATTATGGAAGTTGCCAAAAAGGGGTGGGGGATTGGATTGCACGGGAAGGAGTACTATGTTACATTATATATCTACATATATATAAAGTTTGAATAATTGACAGAATAAGTTGCAAAGTTGTTCACGGGTGGGTGAGTTTTCTTTTAAGCATATATATATATATATATATATATATATATATATATATATATATATATATATATATATATATATTTGTTTGATTTGATCTTATTGGAGAAAGGCTTGAATTTTGCATCCGTAGGTTATCAAAATTTCATCCGTGAATTGCATAAGCTGTTGCGTCCGTGATTTCTCTCAAATAGTATCATTTCCATTCTCCTATTGTTGGTTTATATACTTTGTGGTTTTAATGATGACAATATTTATATGGGCTTAATTGATTTTATATTGACTTATAATTTAATTGGGTCATGTTATTCAAATATTTTTATGCATATTAATTATATAATATATAATAGTTTGCATGGGTTATTGCATGGAGTAATCACTTTGTTTTCCTAGCTCACGCAAGTTACTGCAGTATTGGAATGAGTAAAACAAGTTGGTTATTTTTGTCACATGTTTTAAGTTTTTATATAGTATATATATTCCAATCCTGATTTGCTTTGAAGACTAATTCAAATTGGAGTATTTTAAGGAGATTGAAAATCTGTTTAATATTCCTTAAATTTCTCATATTTAATTATGGGGTTATATCCTTCCAATATATATATATATATATATATATATATATATATATATGTGTGTGTGTGTGTGTGTGTGTGTGTGTGTGTGTGTGTGTGTGTGTGTGTGTGTGTGTGTTATCTGTTATATATATTGAGCTACCAATTTATACGTATTTGGGAGATTTTTTAGAAATTGGTTTTATTAAGGATTCTTATTTAAAGTTGATGGAGCTGTTATTTGTCACATGCTAAACAGTAATTGTTATTTTTAAGGGATCTTGCTAATTGCTAATAAGACTCTTTCAACTAGTATTTGATTTTTAATTAACTTCTTCATAGTTGTATTTCCTTATCTACTGAGGTTGTCATTGGTAACGTTGATCTCCTATTGCAATCAAAAAGTACTAGCCGCTGCAGGAGGAATTGGAACGTTACATAGCCGTTGCTATCTTCTCTATATATATACTGCTTTGCTCGGCATTGGAAGGATAAGACTATTGAACAGAAATTCTTCAAGCTATCCAAGATACAAAGTATCATATCATTCTTTTAGTCTTGGTTTACAGTGTTCTTGTATCCTTTATTTCAATATCTATTGTAAACATAGTAGTACAACTCTAGGATTGGCTTGGGGTTTTTATTTTAGTAATACTCAGTCTGTTCAACGAAGTTATCAAAGTCTCAGAGGTGAGAGGTGTTGTAGAGGTGCAAAGGGGGCAGAGGTGTCCAATCGATTGTCGTTGTAATAGGGAGTTTTTATTTACTTTGTAATTGCTAAGTATTATTTTAATAAAGTAAGTCTCCAATCCTAGTTGGGATTTGACGTGGATTAGGCTACTAGACTAGAGGATATGGGCTGAACCACGTAAAAATCTCGGTGTGATTTACTGTTATTTTGCTTCTGTTTTTAGCTTCTATATTCTGTAGATTTTGTTTACGTCAAAATTTTTTTTCACTAATACGGACAGGTATTAGCTATCCGTTTATAATAGACGAAGAATATAACTAATACGGATAGGGATAGACCGTCCGATTATAGCCTGTTATAGTAAACTTTGAAAATTAGCCACTATAGATCACTTCTAAGTATTTACACCTATTGACCCCCTCTAGGTGTGCTTAATTACAGAATTTCATTTGGTATCAGAGCAAGGCTCTACTAATATTGATCTTTGCAGGTCGTAGGGAAAGATCCTATGGCACACCTCAATTTTCAAGAAGGTCAATCCACAAGTCGGCCACCTTTGTTGCTCGGAAGTGAAAACTTCAACTTTTAAAAGTTTAGAATGATGATTTATCTCAAACGAGACTCATGGGAATGGTGGGTTGTTGAGAATGGCCCTGACATTCCAAGACATGATGATGGAAAACCGAAGACTCTCATAGAAATGGATTCAAATGAATCATACATGGTATCCTACAACTCCAAAGCCATGAACACGCTGCTAAGTGGGATGATTCAAGCTTAAATTGACAAAGTTTCTGCATGCACAACTGCTAAAGAAATATGGGATACAATCATCATGAGCCATGAGGGAACTACAAAGGTAAAAGAAGTCAAATTAAGTATGCTAATGCAAGAATATGAACTTTTCAGGTTAGAGAAGAATGAATCCATCAAAGAAGCTCAAGCTAGATTCCTCACTCTTATGAACTCTCTAAGCATGCTCGGCCGGAAAATTGATCAAAGGGAGATAAATAGAAAGATACTTAGAGTCATGCCCAAACGGTTCGCACCAAAAGTTACAACTCTTCAAGACTCAACTACAATCAGTACGATGGAAACTCTAACTTTGTTTGGAGAACTTGAAGAATTTGAAAATCAACTGAAGAGGTATGATGAAGAAGATGAAGGACATAAAAGGAAGACCTTAGCTCTTCATGTTGAAAGCTACATAGAAGATGATGATGAAGACTCCGATGAAGAAATAGCTATGATGTCCCGAAAATTGAGAGAGCTGATTAGAAAGAAGAATAAATCAAAGTTTCAAGACAAGACATTCAACAACAAGAAAGACGTCAAGCAAAAGCCACAAGAAGATAACTGTTTAGAATGTGGAAGGCCCGGACATTTCAAGAGAGATTGTTTCCAATTAAAAAGGAAGAACAAAGCAAGCAATTCAAAAGGAAAGGCGCTAATGACATGGAGCGATAATGAGTCCAATCATGACGAGGGAGAAGATGAAACTGCTCAACTGTGTTTCACTAGATTATGCAATCAAGAATCATCTGAGATAAACTCTGAACTTGGTGATATTATTATTTTTGATTATCTAGTTTTAAAAAATGAAAATATTCGTATTAAAGAGAAAAATGTTCATTTAAAAAATTGGATAAATGATTTAATGAAAAAGGTAGAAACATTAATTGAAGAAAAATAAGAAATAGTTAAAGATTGCACATCAAGTGAAGTATCTAAGTTAAATGCTAAAATTGATTATCTTTATAACTATAATAAAATTCTATATAATCATGCAAACAAATTAAATGAAGAATTTAATGATCTTAAAAAGGAAAATAATGTTTTAAAAAACGTTTGAAAATGAGAGATATTTGTATTAATGCTTTTAATGATGGAAAAATATTAAACATGCAAAATAATAATGAGGAAGAAATAATTTCATTGAAAAAGGATCTTGCAAAATTTGTTCAAGGGGAAGAGAATTTAAATATAATGTTAGGTGCTCAAAGGTTAAGTCTAGATAAAAAAGGAATTGGATACAATCCTGTTAAGAACATTACAAGCACTACTAATAAAATTAGAGTAATAAATAATAAACTAAGGAACAAGCCTCTTTATTGCTCACCTTTTGTTACTTGCAAAAATTATGGTTTAAAAAGACATTTTGATACAAACTGTAACAAAATTAAAATAAAATAAGTTTGGGTAAAGAAAATAGATTTAATTGCTACTAACAATACCGGACCCAAACAGATTTGGGTACCAAAACGATGATATACTTCTTTGTTTTGTAGGTGTGTTTTAAAGCTAAAGTACAATCACATAAATGGGTGCTAGACAGTGGGTGTTCTAGACACATGACGGGTGATAGTGCCAAATCGTCGGTAAATGTAAAATTGGAAATGGTAAGGTTTTCATTGATAATATTCATTGTGTTGAAGGATTAAAATATAATTTAATTAGTGTAAGTCAACTAATGGATAGTGGACATAAAGTAATTTTTGAAAAAGATAAATGTGCTATTATTCATGCTTCTCACAATATTCCTTTAATTGCTCAAAGGGAAGGTAATATTTATACAATTAATTTTGAAAATCAAAATGAAGATATTTGCCTTACTGCTATTCAAGATCAAACTATTCTTTGGCATAGAAGGTTAAGACATCTGCATATGGAACTGATTAACAAATTTGCTACCAAGAACCTTGTCAAAGGATTGCCAAAGCTAAAATATGAAAAGACAGGGATTTGTAATGCATGTCAGTTAGGTAAGCAAGCAAGAAATTCTTTTATCAGCAAAAATCAGGTATCAACTTCTTTGCCTCTTCAAATATTGCATCTTGATTTGTTTGGACCCGAGAGATATGCTAGCTTAGGAAATAATCATTATGCCTTTGTTATTGTTGATGATTTTTCAATATTTACATGGGTTTTATTTTTGAAAACTAAAGATTAAGCTTTTGTAGAATTTAAAAAGCTTATAAAGAATGTTGAAACAAAACACAGCCTCAAGCTGATTGGCATTCAGAGTGACCATGGTGGAGAATTTGGAAAAGACTTTATACCATATTGTAGTGAGAAAGGTGTTACACATAAATTTTCTGCACCAAGAACACCACAACAAAATGATGTAGCGGAACACAAAAATCGTACTCTCCAAGAAGCTGCAAGAACGTTACTTCAAGAAAGTAAACTGCCTAAAAGATTTTGGGCAGAGGCTGTAAGTACTGCATGTTACATTCTAAATAAAGTATTGATTAGACCCATTTTATTAAAAATACCATATGAGTTACTAAACAAAAGGATTCCTAATATTAATTATTTTAAAGTGTTTGGTGCTAAATGTTTTTGTGACGCCCCCAAAATAGGTATACAACACTCATTCTGAATCGTCAAAATACATAGTACATAAACAACTACAACTTTATTAGAACAACATAAAAACTGTGAGTTTAAATACAAATATTGTCATCTAGACAATATCCACACTCAAATAAGTCCTTACTATAATTATTGATACATTAAAAATGGTGAGGACTACTAAAACGACTTTCTAGAACCTTCATTCCATACCCCGACTAGTACTCGCTACATTCTCGCCTCTTGAGAAGAAAAATGGAACAACAAAGAAAAGGGTGAGCTCAACTAGCCCAGTAAAGAATATTATGACTAAGATAATATAGAACAAATTATCATTAGTCCTCAATAGAAAAAAATTTAATAGAATACAATAGACAACAAATTTTAAATCAATATTCGCAGCGGAAATAATAATTCATTAGAAGAGTAAAGTAGAGAATAAAATCTACTATCTTCTATATATGAATTTAAAAGTTCATCGACATTATTTTATCCCTGTAACATCAATCAATATATATCTGGAATCAAATATTCATCTTTGCACTACAGGCCAAAGATATTCATCAGTTGGTCATGTTCACCTCAACACCTGCTCATCTTTGCACTACGGGCCAAAGATATTCATCATAAAATCATTAATCTTTGCACTACAGGCCAAAGATATTCAGTTATATCATCATTTAGGACTGAGGATGATGAAAAATATTTTAAAGAAAACGAATCCAGTGAAACAAAAGAACAAATATTAAGGATTCGTACTTTAAACAATCTAAGTTCAAAAATACTTCATTGATAATCAGAGTGGAGTAAAATTCAAGAATGAAGACCAAAACATAGATCCAATCAAAGATAGGAATCATAACAGACAATCTTGGACACAGAAAAGAAAATTTAATTTTTCTGTGAATAGTGTCGTATTCGTGAATAGTGTCGTATACGTGAATAGTGCCGTATACGTGAATAGTAACGCCGACACTAAAAGATAGAAATTTCACAAAAAAATTATCATGCTTCGTGAATAGTACTCGTGAATAGTAACTCGTGAATAGTAACTCATGAATAGTAACTCATGAATAGTAACCCCGACATAAAAAAGTTTTAAATTTGATAAAAAGTTTCAACCAATATTTTGGCATAATGATATTGAAAAAATAATATCACTTACGAAGAAAATAGCATCCCTTACCTTGTAAAAACAGTATTTCTAGTTGAAACACCGGATATAGGCTATGACTTGAACTTGCACCGTATAGCAACACTCAAAGTATTAAAATACTCACAAGAATACGCTCAATATATCGAGAGAGAAAGAGAGAGAAAACTTCAGTTTCTGGTGTGATTTTCAATTCTAACCTAAGCACCCTATTTATAGAAAATTGCTTAGAACACCAAAGTAGAAAATTAAATATAATATAAATATATATACAAATTTCCTACGTACACCTTTGGCAACTAAATTCAGCCCCTAGCACATGTTAATGATGCCCTCAAATTATAAAAAACGTTTTTATTAATAAAAATAATTAAAACTTCCAAAAATCAATTATTTCGGAACTTCAGAACTTCAATAATTCATAATAAATAGCGCTTTTGTTAGAAAAATTCAAACCACTCTTTTTCATAGGAAATTTCGTTATCTACAACTTTGCAGAAGAAAGTATTTCCAAATTCCAAATAGAAATTGACTGAAATCCACAAACGGCCGATTTTACAGGCTATAATCAAATTTCAGTCAAGAAATGGGCCCACAGACATGTTTAACATGATTTAAATAACTTTTGCAACAAAAATACTCTTCCTTCTCATATACTCATATATCCCACATTCATTGTAAAAATATCATCATTATTATATTATAATAATATAATAAAATATTATTTTATCAGAAAAGATAAAATATCAATTTTTAACAATTGTCACTTTAAAAATTTTCTCCATCTATATCCACATAAAATGAATATTTTCCTCATCATATAAATCAATAATTATTCACAAATAATATTACAGAATCACAATACTGGCAACCAGGCCGTTCCCAAGAAAGAGGGGGCTTTCCAATAAGGATTTCTCCTTACTGGCACACAATTAGGTGACCAAACCTCTCCTTAGACAGAACTTTCTAGACATTGTCAATAATGTTATCTAATAATATTATTCAGATAATATGAATTATTGCTCTGATAATGAAAAATACTGTGTAGTGACAATTATTGAAACAACAGTAATATAAAATATCAACGTAGCAATTATTGAATCAATAAAATAAAATACTGAATAGTAATTATTGTAACAATTATTGAGTAGTGCCTTCTTGCGTAAGAATCAATAATTGGTGCAATACCGTGTGCTACTGTGCAACAACGCGTATTATTATGTTTTAACTACCGGGTATTCTCAGTATTAACAGTAACAACTACGCCGTTATTTATAAACAACTTATACTTGTCGTTTTCTTCATCTGATCGCTTTCCGTTATGGGGTCCACACAAGGCTGAGCTGTCGTACGAATATTTCCCGACAATAAGAATATTTCACGACCAAACGAATATTTTCCGACAACAATAAATATTTTATAACCACTTGCTTATTTAAAATATTTGCGTATTTTACCCATAACTAACCTCATTAATCAATTCAACCCTTACTATTTTAAAATGATAAATAGAAGAATTTAAATTTCATTTATTAATAATTTCGGGTCTTACAGTTTTGTTTTAAATACTAATAGTAATGTTGGAAAATTTGATGCAAAATCAATCGAAGCTATTTTTCTTGGTTATTCAGTACATAGTAAGGCATATAGGGTTTATAATCTTGACAAGTCAAAGGTTGAAGAATCAGTGCATGTAATATTTAATGAAGTTAACCATGATCGGTCAAAAGATGAGGATTCTGTAGGAAATAAAAATTTGATTCGTGGAAGCCAAACTGCTAAATTCGGATAGCCTAAGCCGTCCAAATCAGAAGGAAATACAGTTGAAATCAGACAGCCTAAGCCGCCCGAATCAGAAGGAAATACAGTTGATATCAGATAGCCTAAGCCATCCGAATCAGAAGGAAATACACCTGAAATCAGACAGTCTGACCCATCCATTTTAATAGAAAACTCAGACATGTAGACACCAAAAAATAGACAGTCAGACCCGTCCAATATAGAAGAAAAATCAAACGAACACACTGACGCAGATTGTGACATACCACAGTTTGAATCTAACGAACAAATGACTACAGCAAGGCTTCCTAAACCATCTAGAACAGTGAGAAATCATCCACCAAATTTGATAATATGTGATCCTGACACTTGGATGAACACAAGAAGGAAAATAAGGAATTCCTGTGCATTCTCCGCATTTCTTTCACAAATAGAACCAAAGAATGCCAAGGAAGCAGTTCAAGATAAAAATTAGTCTATTGCCATGCAGGAAGAATTAAACCAATTCGAAAGGTGTCAGGTATGAGATCTTATCAAACCTCCTAAAGATGCTTCTATAATTGGTACAAAATGGATTTTCAAAAATAAACTTGATGAAAGTGGCATAATCACTAGAAATAAGGCTAGATTGGTAGCTCAAGGCTATAATCAACAGGAAGGTATAGACTATGAAAAAACTTTTGCCCCTGTTGTAAGGTTGGAAGCTATAAGAATCTTATTAGCCTATGCATGCTTTAGACAATTTAAATTATATCAAATGGATGTGAAAAGTACTTTTTTAAATGGTTACTTAAATGAAGAAGTATATGTTAAGATACCACCAGGTTTTGAACATGAAAAATATCCACATCATGTGTTTAAATTGAAAAAGGCTTTGTATGGATTAAAACAAGCTCCAAGAGCTTGGTATGAAAGACTAAGCAAGTTTTTATTAGAAAATAGTTTTAATCGCGGTAAGATTGACTCTACTCTTTTTATTAAAACCAAATATAAAGATTTATTAATTGTTCAAATTTATGTGGATGACATAATTTTTGGAGCTACTACTAACTCTTTGTGTGAGTGGTTTTCCCAATGTATGCATAATGAGTTTGACATGAGCCTTATGGGGGAATTAAACTATTTTTTGGGGCTTCAAATCAAACAATCCAATGAAGGGATTCACATTCACCAATTCAAATATGTAAAGGAGTTATTAAAGAGATTTGGTTTTGAAAATACCAAACCAAAGTCAACACCAGTGAGTACTACCATCAAGCTTACTACGGATGCTACAGGTAAAGATGTTGAAGTGACAATATATCGAGGTATGATTGGTTGTTTACTTTATTTAACTACATCAAGACCGGATATTATGTATAGTGTATGCCTTTGTGCTAGATTTCAAGCTCAACCTAAAGAATCTCATCTTAAAACGGTAAAAAGAATATTTATATATTTAGCTGGCACAATTAATTTAGACCTATACTATCCTGTATCTCCAAGCTTTGAACTAATTGGATACTCAGATGCAGATTATGCAGGGTGCCAAGTTGATAGAAAAAGCACAAGTGGTGCTTGTGAATTTTTAGGTCAAAGCCTTGTAGCTTGGCACAGCAAGAAACAAACATCTGTTGCATTGTCTACTACAGAAGGTGAATATTTGGCGGCAAGTAGTTGTTGTTCACAAATTTTATGGATGATTCAAACTCTTCATGATTTTAATGTGATATGTGAAAATGTGCCTATTATGTGTGACAATACTAGTGCAATTGATATTTTAAAAAATCATGTGCTTCATTATTGTACTAAGTATATTGAAGTGAGACGTCATTTTTTAAGAGATAATGTTGCTAAAGGATTAATTAAATTAGTATTTGTCCCTACTGAACATCAATTGGTAGATATTTTTACAAAACCTTTAAGTGAAGAGCATTTTTGCACTGTGAGAAGAGAACTTGGAATGTCTGTATGTGGTTAGAATGTTAAATTCAAGGATGATGTGAAATTCAAGGATCTCACTAATTTCTCCTTTTTTTGTTGATGACAACGGGGGAGAGATATTTGTGTAATGATGATTATGTTATAACCAACTTGTGCTTAATGATTTCTTTTTGATAATGGCAAAGGGGGAGAGATATTTAGTATTTGAAATTTGAATTGACTTGGTATTCATGTTGGTAGTAAGATACTATATGCAATGATGGTTATTTGGATCAAGTCACTTTTTTTGCTCCTTAATATGCATAAATTTAGGGGGAGCCTTATAGATAGGGGGAGCATATAAATTTAAAAGATAATATATTGTCATCATCAAAAAGGGGGAGAATGTTGGTTTATATACTTTGTGGTTTTAATTATGACAATATTTATATGGGCTTAATTTATTTTATATTGACTTATAATTTAATTGGGTCATGTTATTCAAATATTTTTATGCATATTAATTATATAATATATAATAGTTTGCATGGGTTATTGCATGGAGTAATCACTTTATTTTCCTAGCTCACGCAAGTTACTGCAATATTAGAATGAGTAAAACAAGTTGGTTATTTTTGTCACATGTTTTAAGTTTTTATATAGTATAAATATTTCAATCCTGATTTGCTTTGAAGACTAATTCAAATTGGAGTATTTTAAGGAGATTGAAAATCTGTTTAATATTCCTTAAATTTCTCATATTTAATTATGGGGTTATATCCTTCCAATATATATATGTGTGTGTGTGTGTGTTATCTGTTATATATATTGAGCTACCAATTTATACGTATTTGGGAGATTTTTTAGAAATTGGTTTTATTAAGGACTCTTATTTAAAGTTGATGGAGCTGTTATTTGTCACATGCTAAACAGTAATTGCTATTTTTAAGGGATCTTGCTAATTGCTAATAGGACTCTTTCAACTAGTATTTGATTTTTAATTGACTTCTTCATAGCTGTATTTCCTTATCTACTGAGGTTGTCATTGGTAACGTTGATCGCCTATTTCAATCAAAAAGTACTAGCCGTTGCAGGAGGAATTGGAACGTTACATAGTCGTTGCTATCTTCTCTATATATATACTGCTTTCCTCGGCATTGGAAGGATAAGACTACTGAACAGAAATTCTTCAAGCTATCCAAGATACAAATTATCATATCATTCTTTTAGTCTTGGTTTACAGTGTTCTTGTATCCTTTATTTCAATATCTATTGTAAACATAGTAGTACAAGTCTAGGATTGGCTTGGGGTTTTTATTTTAGTAATACTCAGTCTGTTCAACGAAGTTATCAAAGTCTCAGAGGTGAGAGGTGTTGTAGAGGTGCAAAGGGGACAGAGGTGTCCAATCGATTATCATTGTAACAGGGAGTTTTTATTTACTTTGTAATTACTGAGTATTATTTTAATAAAGTGAGTCTCCAATCCTAGTTGGGATTGGGCGTGGATTAGGCTACTAGACTAGAGGATAGGGGTCGAACCACATAAAAATCTCGATATGATTTACTGTTGTTTTGCTTCTGTTTTTAGCTTCTATATTCTGCAGATTTTTTTTACGTTGATTTTTTTTTCACTAATACGGACAGGTATTAGCTGCCCGTTTATAACAGAAGAAGAATATAACTAATACGGACAGGGATAGACCGTCCGATTATAGCCTGTTATAGTAAACTTTGAAAATTGGCCACTGTAGATCACTTCTAAGTATTTACACCTATTCACCCCCTTCTAGGTGTGCTTAATTATAGAATTTCGCCTATAAATAGAAGCTCATTCCTTCATTAATTCTTACGAATTCACTGAAACTCTAGAGAGAGAAAATTATAGAGAGAAAGAAGAAGAGAAGTCTGCTACCTCTCTTTTCCTATATTCGGTTTCTTCTAAGGTAAGGGGTATTATTTCTTTCGTATTCATGAAGAGAGCTATTGTTATTCCATTCTTTATCATTATGTTGGAATAACCTGTCTATGTGAAGTACCGCATACATGGTGAAATTCTTCTGTTATTCCATTCTTTATTATTCTGTTGGAACATCCTTACTGTGCGTTTACGCATGACCTGGTTCCGTTATTTATTATTCTGTTGGAATATCATGTCTATGCGTTTACGCATAACCTGGTTCCGTTATTTATTATTCTGTTGGAATATCCTGTCTGTGCGTTTACGCATGACCTGATTCCATTATTTATTATTCTGTTGGAATAACCTGTCTGTGCGGTCTATCGCATGCCTGATGATTTCTTTTGTTATTCCATTCTATATTATACTCAGTTGGTTAAAGTTTTGACTTCTATACTCCATGAAATTAGTGGAATATCCTTGATATTTGCGCTTCATCCAGTATCTTTTCATGAAAATATTCTTCTAAGCATTCTTGAATTTTACTCTACAAAGAAGTATCATGTTGATAATTTGGACGTTATTAGTCCCTGGATAAATTAATTCTTGAACTTGTTTTATTGAATTCATATATCATTGTCATCATCCTCATGTTTATATTATGTTGAAAGTCATCTGTGGCCTGTAGTGCATAGATGGAATTGGTATAATTATGACCACGGATTATTCGGTATAATCATGATCGTAATGTTACAAATGATGTGGTAAAAGTCCTCATTGGCCCGTAGTGCATTGATGGACAGTTGTTGGCATGATCATGACCATTGATGAATACACGAATATCCTTGGCCCGTAGTGCATGGATAAATTGTGGTTGTGATACTAATGAATATCCTTGGTCGTAGTGCGGGGATGATGTGGATTATTTATTAAGTTGAGTCTCAACGATAAAAGTAATGAAAAATCTTTTAAATCATAGAAGATAGTAGATTTTATTCTCTACTTGACTCTTCTAATGGATTGCTTGTTCCGTTGCAGTTAAACTTGATGTTTGTTATATTTTATCGGTTTAACACTGTTGAAGGTTAACGATAAATTAATCTGCATTATCTTAGTCATAATATTTCTTACTGGGCTAGTTGAGCTCACCCTTTTGCTTTCATTGTTCTCTTCAAGAAATGAAAACGTAGCAGGGACTAGTCGGGGAACGGAGTGACGGTCCAGATGATAGCATTAGTAGTCCTCACTATTCTATGAAATAGTGTGATAATAAATGTATTAAGGACTTATTTTGAGTTTTAATATTATCTAGATGACAATATTTGTATTGAAACTCACAGCTCATGTTGTATATTTAAGTTTGTATTTGTATTTTGTACCATGTATTTGGCAACTCAAGATGGGTGATGTATACCTATTTTGGGGGCGTCACATAAGCTATCTGCTTTAGTGTTCCTTGTGTGATCATATAGACCAAGTACCTGCAGGTTAGGCAAATTTCTATTTTTGGTACCCTTAATTGTTTAGGTCCTGCTGGATTAGTTTTCTCAAAATCCCAATTCCTCATATGCTTGAATTTACATAACATTAGTATCAACAATCATATTTATGCATATATCATATTTAGATATGATATTTATAATGTATGATGATGAGTGTGTGAATGATTAAGTATTTTGATAGGACATTCTTTTTCTTTTGACTGTTTCACTCTTTGTTTGGTTGTGTTCACAGATCTTGAATGTTCTCAGAGTAGGAATCAACTTTATTGCTTATTTGCATCTGGTTGATTCATGGAGATGATCAATTTCTAAGAATCTTCAAGATACTCTTCTAGCGTTAATCATACTCTATATTTTATCAAGAACACGGAACATTAGTTTTATATACATATGCATACATACCAATCCTTTAGCAAGAGTTAATCCACTTAAGCTTAGTTGGATTTAAATTAACTTACGACACACTCCATACTTCTTTCAAGATGTTATCTTCAACCTGAACTTTGGGTGGAGAGAGAGTTTTTTGACAATTAAGTTTCCAACCTTAATATACTCTCTCTTTCCCTTTTCAGAAAGAGTATGCTCTCTTGATAGAGTATTGTAGAAGTACATAAGGTAATGCAGCATAATATTCATGTATATGTTAATGAAGAACCATACCTTTACACTGTCAGTTTATTGACAGTCATTTGTCTTGCTAAAATGATGTTGGGCATTGCTTTGCAAATCTTTAAATTCATTGTTGACAGCTTGTTACTCCATTTAACCTTAAATCAATCAGGCATCGCCTTGGAGTTGACAATATAGAACAGTATTGGCAGCTTTAGTTCTTTGATAATCTTGAGTCTCAAGGTTCAGATCCAATTTAGCTAAGTACATATTAAAAGAAATTTTCTTTCTTCTTTGGATAGACATTTCATTGCATGTATATGCCTTTCATTTTTCAGAACAGTGGATGACAGACTCTTTGTTTTTGATGCCCTTCTTGACTTCCCATCACTAGTCTGCAGACTACTAATTTTCTTTGGACATGGATTGGTCTTGTTGCTGCATTATTTTGGAACAGGGACCAATCTGAGCACCTTCAGTGAATGTGCACATTTACCTGTACACATAATTTCTAACGTGTGAGCTCATTAGTAATTACAAACGACTTACTACTAAACTAAGTTTAGAATATGGTTTATGCCTAGGATCAGTCTCAAAGCGTTAGCTTTTAGAATGTAATATGAGAACCTGTTCTGATACCAATTGTTAGTTCCCAGAGGGCACATAATAGATCTAGAAGGGGGATTGAATAGATCCTTTTTTATTTCAAAAATCTTTTCCATTTTAGTTTACATTGCTAAGTAAATAGCAGATGGCAAACTTTAAGAATTATTTCAAACACATCGGAATAAGTTAAGGTTCCCCTTCATAGACGTTATGTTGACCATTTTTCTAGAGTTAGTTAAGATGTAAGTAGTTATCATGTTAATAACAGTTATAGCAGTTATAGATTTATAATGTAAATGATAGTATATAAAAGACATAAGGGATTTTAAGTGGTTCAAAGACTCAAGCTCCTAATCCACTCTTCTGCTTCAACAAGTAGGGATTTCACTAAGGATGTCTTTACATCTTTGAATCACTAAAATTCTTTCAAGGCCAGCAGCCTTGGAACTCTAGTTCACTAAGAACTCTTCAAGTTCAGCAGACTTGGAACTTCAGTTCACTAAGAACTCTTCAAGGCTTGCAGCCTTGGAACTCAGTTTAGCCCCTTGGACAAGGACCCTTCAGGCCCTGGCTTCTTGTTGTTGTTGGTGGTGGTGGTGGTGGTGCTGAGCTACTAAGATGACTTTAACCTTGTTCATCCTTGATACTTAGCAGCTCGTTGTGATCCTCTTTGAATTATGCATCGAGACTGGATCACCAATGGACAGACTGCTAAGTTGTTCATGAAGTTCGATCTCTTTGAGTACTTAGCAGTTTGTCTCTTCTTCTTTTGTGCAGCTGATCTGATCTCAGCCTGCACACCTTCACCACTTGAAGTTTGCTAAGTCTTTATACTTTTGATAGACTCCGTCTGGTATTTAGCATCCTCTGAACCTTGGTTGGTTTGTGTACATATTTGGTTCTGTATCTGTTCTTCTTTAGCTCTTGGTGGTTCATGGTGATTCGTAGACTGACTCTTTGAATCTTTTCTCTTATCTTCTAATCTTTTTAATGCTATTTTCTTGGCCTTCTCGGCTCTCAACTTGGCTGACATTCTTAATGACATTCTCATTGTTGTTGAGTGAAGCCTTTTTCTTGTAGAGCTTTTCTCTTTCCTTGCTTCACTTCTACTTTAGTAGTCTCATTGCCACTGAGACATATTCTGTTTTGTTCTGTAGAACTCTTAGATTCAACAACACGTCAAAAACTAACACTTCTCCTGTTAAGCTTCTGTTGTTAAATAACTTTTCATAAGCTTCCTGTTAGATTATAGCCATTGGAAGCTATTTAAATTGATTCGCAGATCTCGAGTTATTTGGTGCAGACTGCAGATGTGACATGGCATCCCCTTTTTCACTTTTCTGACACTGCAGTCTAATATTTCACCTACCACATCAGAAATGTCACTTTAGTGTGTCAGGCTGATAGTCACCTTTATTTCTTCTTTCTGATTCCTCGATCAGAACATTAGGAGTTGTCCTTCTGCATCGATGCTTTCAATACCCAACGTTCGAATGTCAATCTTTGTATTGAGACATTGTCAAGGCTTCAATACTCAGATGACTGAACTCTACGATTCTGATGCAGATGACTAGACTCTACGATTTCGAGAGTGTTCTTTGAATATGTAATACAGAACTTCTTTTCCTTCATTCGTGCAGTGTTTACCACTTCTGTTTGCCTTGACTTGCATTAGGCACTGATAACTAGTTTGAATGCTCTGGCCCTCCTTAACTTCAAGACTCATCAGATTGGTCATGCTCAGCTCTCTTTCTCCTTGTGATCTCCCATTCACATATTACCAATGGTCTGACCCATGCTTAATCTTCTTTATCTATTCTGTATAGGTTGGCCAGTATCTTTGTCATAGACCTCATCAGTTCCTGCTTCTAATCTGGCAAACACTACGATCATAGTCACACGCAAGATCGTCATCTCTTGCTTATATTGACTGCTGCTGCATTGATGACTTCCTTTTGTCAGTCAAGTTATCTGAAGTCTTCTTACTGTTTCTTATGGAAGACTTCCCTTAAATGGCTTATCATCTCAATCAGGATGCTGATTAGAATGGTACTTTGATCTTCTGTTTGCTTGTAAACCATTTGGTGAGTGCTCTCTGGCTTCCTTTAGGTAGATTGCATCTTTATAGTTTTGTCCAGAGGCTTCATTCTTTGGATGCTTTGGGAGTGCTCAAGTGTTGTGAATTGTGCTAACACTACGATTCTTCCTTGGCGCTGTGAGCACTGATAGGCTTTGTCGAAGACTTTGCTCTACAGACTATGATCAAGCTTTGATTCTACAGACTCTACGACTCCGAGAGCAAATTATACATTAGACTACGATTTCTGCCTTAACACTTGTTGTTCTTGTCTGATCTAGCTCGACTACGATTTCTGCCTCTGGTATGATCAGTAGACTCTACGACTTCAAGTGTGGTCTACAATTCTTGACTTGTCTTAGCAGTTGCTTGGACCAACTCTACGATACTGAGTGAGGTCCTCCAAGGCAGACTACGATCTATAGCCACTTTCTCGATACTCTACGATTCTGCCTTGGCTTCTGCAATCCCTCGGCTGGCTCGACAGACTACGATTCTGCCTTGATAGTCTTCAAATTCTTTGTTTCACCTGGCAAACTTCGAAGACTAGTTCAGTACACGATGATCAAGTAGGCCTATCTATTACATCATATAAGATCAACCAAACAAGCTTGATCTTTCTATATTTAGTCTTTGTACATCATATTCTTTTTAAGGACTTTATAGAGCTGTTTTGTTTATGTAGAATCAACCTAACATATTTGATCATTTCAGTTTAAGTCCATATACATATATTCCTATTATCTATTCAAGGACTTTACAAATTATTTCAATGCAGACATATCTGCATATTCATTCATTTACTTCATCATCTTCATCAACAAATTATACGAATACAGGAATAACATTCACATGCATATTCCTAACAGAAACATCTTCGAGAAAATAAGATACATAGCAGTGCCGAACTCATTATGGGCATGAGAGCCATCTAAGGATATTCGGACACCGTATATAATTTACAAGCTGGCTGCAATGCAAAATGCCCATCACGGGAACCAAATCTAGATTCAGAGACTAAATTTGTGATCACATGATTCCTAGGTTCACATGAAAAACAATATATACAAAAGCTAGAAAAAACTATATTTGAATAAATCTAGCCATTCCAGCTTTATCGGTTCCAATTTAGTCACCATGAACCGATCAAAGCTAGAAGCAGCAAGATTTAAGCAAATATAGCCCGCAGGCTGAAAGATTAAATATCTACATTATAAAAGCGAGTAAAGTAGATATTTATAAAAGCGTTAAATATATATATATATATATATATATATATATATATGGACTCTCAACTGCCACGAAGTAAACTCCAGGCATGACTTTGAAATGTATATATATATATATATATATATATATATATATATATATATATATATATATATCAATGTTGTTTACTAACAACACAATCTTCACAAACATACGAGGGGCTATTAAATTGTGGAAGACTAGCTACCATTTGCTTTTGTTGTGAAGTCTTTAAACCACCAAAGTTAAGATGACCATATTGGAAATGCTAAAGCCAAGCCATATCCTTCAACTTTGCCGAGAAACATGAGTAATTCGTGTTGTGGAGAGAAAGTGGAAACATCTAATTAGCCGTCATACTAACTTGAGCTATCAAGCCCAATTTCTCATCTCGAATTCGTCAAATCCCATTTTTGATAAAGAACTCGTACCCCTTCTCTTATAACTGACCCACGCTAAGTAGATTGGTCTTCAATTCTAGTACAAAAAGAACATTAGAAATAGTCTGTATGGAACTTCCCTTGGTTTGGATTGACACATTTCCTTTGCCCATAACAGAGATTGTAGAATTATCTCCAAACTTCACGGTATCATGATAAGATTCATCCAAATGAGAGAATGCAGACTTATTTCCATTCATGTAATTGCTGCAACCGGTATCTAAATACCACACATATTGGTGCGTATCCTCCTTTGCATAACACACCATGAGAAGAGATATTTCTTCTTCCTTTTCTATAAAATTAGATCTTGCCCCACGATTCTTATTTAAATTAGTACAACATTCAAATTTATAATGATCGTACCTATGACACCGATAACACTCAATGTTTGATTTGTCTGTTAACTTTGGCTTGAAGTTTGTTGAGTGGTTACCATCACGACCTCTTCCTCTCCCTTGAGAAAAGTGAGATTGATAGTTTTCTGATTGTTGGTGTGGCTGCCTACGAGCTTTGTTTCCTCTGCCTCCTCCTTTTCCTTGTTCTTCTTTGCTTGGTGATGAAAAATGATCGTTGGTTGAGACTTGTAAAGCTTGTTCCTCCTGTTCTTGCTGATTCATTTTTTGTTCATGAACCTGCAATGAACTCTGTAATTCATCAATTAAAAAGGAATTAATGTCTTTAGATTTATCAATGGAGCAAACAAAATAATTGAATTTTGACGTCATTGAACTAAGAATTTTCTCCACAATCGTCACATCCTCTATCTTTTCGCCATTAATTCGCATCTTATTTGTGATTGTCATCGTTCTTAAGAAGAAATCTAAAACTGACTCCCCGACATTCATCCTCAATGTCTCAAACTCGGTGCAAAGTGATTGAAGGTGTGAACATTTGACCTTCACATTCCCTGCATATTTCTTCTTCATAGAGTCCCAAATGTGTTTGGAGGTATCTTTGCAAAGAATCGTCTCCAAGATTAACCTACCAATGGCTTGGAAAAGATAATTTTTGACCTTGAGATCCTTCAACTTCATCGCATCCAATTCGTCTCTATGGGAGTTCGTCAACGTCACATCAGCGGCTGGTTATGCTACTCCAGAATCAATGACCTGCCAATACTCTTTTGATCTCAAGAAATTTTCCATTAGCATGCTCTAATGATTATAATGACCATTAAAATGTGGAATGGCTGGTTGAACAAAATTTTCAGACGCCATAGACATCTGTTACTGGATAGGAAGAAAAAAAATAATGTTGCTAAGTACTCTCTTTCTTCACTCTTTGTCTCACTTTTTTCACCAACCTGGCTCTGATACCAATAATAAAAAAACAAAATATATATTATATAACAAGAGGAAAACAGTCAATTAGAAACAAGTCTATATTACTCTAAATTTGACAACTACAACCTGTAGCTCTTTAAATAAAGTTACTGACTAACAAATACTAGAAAATAGGACCACTAACTTTCAACGTTCATAAGCTTCCTAATAAACTGGTAAGCATTATGAACACTACTACACTAATAAGAAATCCCTATAAAATAGGACAACAACTAATACTTTACTTAGTCTGATAGGCTAACGTGACTCAACAATTCTATCAAAAACTTTGGTAATGCCCTCCCTCTCTTATGGGTTTTACAAATAAATTAGTGTGGGGTCTTCTTCATTCTCTCATATCCCATGTATTTATATTCCTCTATATGGACATGACTTTTTGGTGTATATAACAAGACTCTTGATAAAATGTATTTGCGTGTTTCCCAAAATCGGAATGCTAATTTTGTTACAAAATTTAATTACATGTTAATTTAAGTAATCAATTCAAACCCTAAATACCCACTCGACATTTGAGATTAGTTTACTCAGTACTTCATTTAATTGGATTATTATCAATTTTATATATCCCTTCAGATTTATTGTAAGACCCTAACTTTTATAAATAAAGATGAATTTTCTATAAATATCATTTTTGAATATTATGGAGTTAATTTGATATAATGTTATAGTTGTGGGTAATATTTATAAATTTTACAAAGTACGCAAGTTGTTATATAATATTCGATTGGTCGGGGAATATTCATTTTAACAGGGAATATTCGTACAACGGCACAATCATTGGTGGACCCCACAACAGAATTATTGTCGGATTGAGAAAACACAAAAAATATTTTATTAAAAATAACGGCGAAAGTTTTACCATTGTTACTGTTGAACTACTCGGTAGTAAAAGTACAGTAATACGTGTGGTTGCATAGTAACACACGGTATTGATTATTAATACTTATGTGAGAAGTCACTCAATTTGATTCAATTATTGTCAGTTAATAATATGAATTATTTAGCGATAATGAAGTTTTGTTTTATTCGTATTATTAACGTAATAAAACAGAAACATCTTTTTATATAAAACAGAATACTTTATTAAAGTTATTCTATAAATAGAATATATTATATTTTATTTAAAAGATTTTTCTTTAAATATAGACCGTCAAATTAAAGTAATCAATCTGGACCGTTCATGGATTAGTTACTATGCATTCTATTTTTCTATAAATAGCAGCTCATTCCTTCATTATTTCTTACAAATTCACTGAACTCTGGAGAGAGAAACTATAGAGAGAGAAAAGAAAAGTATTCTGCTACTTAACTACTTCCTTATTTCAGTTCTTCTTTAAAATGGTAAGGGGTGTTATTCTTTCTTATTCATGAAGAGAACTGTTGTTATTCCATTTCTTATTATTCTGTTGGAATAACCTGTATACGCGGTCTACCCTATACTTGGTGACATTCTTCTGTTATTCTGTTGGAACATCTTGTCTGTGTGTTTTACACCGGACCTGGTTCCATCTTATTATTATTCTGTTGGAACATCCTGTCTGTGTGTTTTACACCAGCCTGTCTGTGTGTTTTACACCGGACCTGGTTCCGTCTTGTTATTATTCTGTTGGAACATCATGTCTGTGTGTTTTACACCGGACCTGATTCTATTATTTATTATTTTTCTGTCGGAATATCATGTCTGTGTGTTTACGCCGGACCTGGTTCTATTGTTTATTATTCTGTTGGAATATCCTATATGTGCGTTTACGCCGGACCTGGTTCCATTATTTATTATTCTGTTAGAATAACCTGTCTGTGTGGTCTATCACATGCATGGTGATTTCTTTTGTTATTCCATTCGTTATTATACTCAGTTGGTTAAGTTTTAACTTCTATACTCCATGAAATTAGTGAAATATCCTTGATAATTGCGGTTCATCCAGTATCTTTTTATGAAAATATTCTTCTAAGTATTCTTGAATTTTACTCCACAAAGCAGTATCATGTTGACAATTTGGACGTTGTTAATTCTTGGATAAATTAATTCTTGAACTTGTTTTATTGAATTCTTATATCATTGTCATCATCCTCATGTTTATAAAATGTTGAAAGTCATCTGTGGCCTGTAGTGCATAGATGGACTTGGTATGATTATGACCAGGGATTACTCGGTATAAACATGACCGTAATGTTACAAATGATGTGGTAAAAGTCCTCATTGGCCCGTAGTGCATTGATGGACAGTTGTTGGCATGAACATGACCATTAATGAATACACAAATATCCTTGGCCGTAGTGCAGGGGTGATTCGATGATGTGAATTATTTTATTAAGCTGAGTCCCAGCGATAACAGTGTTGAAAAACTTTTTAAATCATAAAAGATAGTAGAGTTTATTTTCTACTTGACTCTTTTAATGGATTGCTTGTTCCACTGCAGTTAAACTTGATGTCTATTATATTTTATCAGTGTAACACTGTTGAAGGCTAATGATAATTTATTCTGCATTATCTTAGTCATAATATTTCTTACTGGGCTAGTTGAGCTCACCCTTTCTTTCACTGTTCTCTTCAGGAAATGAGAATATAGCTGGGACGGGTCGGGAAACGGAGTGATGGTCCAGAGGATAGCATTAGTAGTCCTCACTATTCTGTGAAATAGTGTGATAATAATTGTAATGAGGACTCCTTTTGAGTATGAATACTCTCTAGAAGACAATATTTGTATTCAAACTCACAGATTATGTTTGGTCGTATTGTACACGACAGTTGTATTATTAAGTTACATTTGTATTCAGTACCATGTATCTGGCGACCCAAGATGGGTGATGTATACCTAATTTTGGGTGCGTCACATTTATTAACTTTGTTGAGGTGTAAATATGTGTAGGTGCACACATGGGCCAAGAGTTGAGGTATTAGTATTCCAAAATTGGAGGACTCTGAATATGTAGATAATATTAATTTCTCCTGACTTGATTTTACTGACCTTCTGTTTTGTTAAATAGTGTAATTGCTTGAGATGTTTTTTTGGTTTATGCATGGTTGGGTAGTGCATTTTAAGTGATTGATAAAATGAGTTTGAGAAAATGTTCGTAAGTTTTAATGTATTGACACGTGAGAATACATGAAGAAGACATAGACAAGGTCCTTTGTGGATACATCAGTTATGTCCATAATTTTGGTAAGTTTGGTGATATATATAAAATATTGTCATTACTTACTTCCTTCTATTTATATCTCTCATGCCATGATTGATACTCATGCAAAAGACATAAATTTGATCTTTCAGATATTCGAACGAATCCAATGGAAGAGGTTGTTCAAGAACTAGAGAAAAAGTGGGCACAAGTTCAAGATAATATGCTAAAGCAGCTTACTCCAGGTATCTTCAACTTGTTTTATTAATATTTACATGGATGATATGTGGTCAGCTCCATATATTCTTAAAATTTTCGTTTATACATTGGTATTATATTGTCTATCCGATCGTTAATATGAATTTCCGCATCAACGCAACAAAACCCACCTCTTTACCGGTGTCAATCCCTCAAATCCATCTTCTCCTTTGCGGTGTCAAGAGAGATTTTGGTACTCTCCATCAGCAATGTATGAGAATCTATGGCATCGTTTAAAAAAGTCTCATGATCTGTTCAAACCGAGTTGTTCCAAAGCGTTGGCTTCGATTACTATTCATTACCCTTGAATGAGCATCCTCCTTTATATTCTCTCTCAAATAGTGATTCTACCTTTCTCCAATCCATATTTTTTGCAAAAGTACCCACTTTTCTGCTCATCAAATAAATCCATCGAATAAAGACTTTTATGTCATCAATTAAAGGCTTCAACCTTTGAGCTCCCTTTTTATGTCTACTTGCTTGCCTTTGCTATCACTGCTATTGTTGATGTAAGCTTCTCTTTATAAATGTACATATTTTTGTGTTTTTATTTTTGTTTTGGAGACGTAATAAATATTTTGTGTGTTGATGCAAATTGGCTCTATTTTTAAGTATATAAATCAAAAGCCTATTTTTGAAGTATATATATGTATATGTTATATATACATATATCAATTTGATCTGTTTGGTTATTTACTATATTGTAGTTGAAGTGTAATTGAAAGAATCACTTATTGGATTCAAGTATTGAAATTTTTTGGTAGTTTCTTATTTATGTATTCAGATGAATTTAATCTGCTTGATTGGTATTTTGTGATTTGTAATTTTTGCAGTCATGATGAGTTGTGTTTTTATGACCCCATCAAAGGGAAAATACAATTGTGAAGAATTTTTTTATTGAATTTAATTATATTGCTTTCTTCTTTTTACCATTTCTCTCCCCAACTGTATTATTGCTCATAAGTACCAAGGGGCCACAGTTTGGTATTCTTCTGTCAGTGTGGGATCAATTTGTTTGCACTTTTGTATTAGATTTGGCAGTTATACCAACTTAGACAATAAAATATTTTTCTGAATTCTATCTTCATTTTTGAATTTTTTTTAAAATCTATTTTTTGTTCTTCCAATGGTCGGGGTTTAGTTCTGATCTTGCAATAATTGTGACGCCCCCAAAATAGGTATACATCACCTGTTTTGAGTCGCCAAATACATGGTACAGAATACAAATACAAACTTAAATATACAACATGAGCTGTGAGTTTTAATACAAATATTGTCTTCTAGACAGTATTCAAACTCAAAATAAGTCCTCATTTATTATCACACTATTTCACATAATAGTGAGGACTACTAATGCAAACATCTGAATTGTCACTCCGTTCCCCGACTAGTCCCAGTTATATTCTCATTTTCTGAAGAGAACAGTGAAAGCAAAGGGTAAGCTCAACTAGCCCAGTAAGAAATATTATGACTATGATAATGCAGAACAAATTATCGTTAGCCTTCAACAACGTTAAACTGATAAAAATATAATAAACATCAAGTTTAACTGCAGCGGAACAACCAATCCATTAGAAGAGTCAAGTAGAGCATGATATCTACTATCTTCTATGATTTAAAAAGTTTATCATCAATTTTATCGCTGAGACTCAGCTTAATAATTAATCCATATCATCGAATCATTCCTGCACTACGGCCAAGGATATTCATTAGTATCACGATCATGAATTATCCATGCACTACGGGCCAAGGATATTCGTGTTTTCATCAATAGTCATGATCAAATCAACAACTGTCCATCAATGTACTACGGGCCAATGAGGACTTTTATCACATCATTTGTAATATCACGGTCATGATTATACCGAATAATCCCTGGTCATAATCATACCAATCAATAGTACATCTATGCACGTAAGCCACAAATGACTTTTATCACAAAATAAACATGAGGATGATGACAATGATATAAGAATTCAATTAAAAGAAAGCAAAAGATAAATTTTTAAAGATTTATAATTTAATTTATCCGGAATTCAATAATGTCCAAATTGTCAACATGATACTGCTTTGTGAAATAAAATTGAAGAATAATATTGTATCAAAAATGATTTGGACCGAAAAAAAATCAATTTTTATCGTAATAGTACTCTGGGTGAATAGTACTCGAGTGAATAGTATCCCGTGAATAGTACTTTAGGAATAGTACCCCGTGAATAGTATTCCGACATGAAAAATGCCCCAAATACCCGAGTGAATAGTACCTGAGTGAATAGTAACCCGTGAAGAGTAACCGGGGAATAGCAACTCGGTATGAAAAGTAGCCCGAATCCTCAGGTGAATAATATTCGAGTGAATAGTAACTGAGTGAATAGTAACCCATGAATAGTACCCCGGGTGAAAATATTGATATTTAATAAGAAAGTTCAGATCAATATTCCAATGAAATGATACTGGATGAAGCGCAAAACTCAAGGATATTCCACTAATTTCAGGAATTATAGAAGCAATACTTACCATAGTAAGTTTAGATTTAAGAATATAAAAAGAAATAATAAACGAAACTGCAAATGGATTTTCACCTGTCATGCAGTAGTCCGCGTATACAGATCATTTCCATAATTTAATAACAATTAAATATAAAGGGTTATTCACCAGGCATGCGGTAGTCCGCGTAGACAGGTTATTCCCACAGAATAATAAAGAATGGAATAACAAAAGATTTCACCATGCATGCGGTAGTCCGCGTAGACAAGTTATTCCCACATAATAATAAAAAATAGAATAACAAAAGATTTCACCATGCATGCGGTAGTCCGCGTAGACAGGTTATTCCCACAGAATAATAAAGAATGGAATAACAAAAGATTTCACCATACATGCGGTAATCCGCGTAGACAGGTTATTCTAACAGAATAATAAATAATGGAATAACGAAAAGATTTCACCATGCATGTGGTAGTCTGCGTAGACAGGTTATTCCCACAAAATAATAAAGAATGGAATAACAACCCTTACGAGTATTGAAAGAAAATAACTCTCTTCATGAATACGAAAGAAATAATACCCCTTATGAATACAACAAATAATATCCCTTACGAATATTGAACGAAGATAATATTTCTTACGAATACGAAAAATAATATCGTAAGTGAGTATGAAATAAATAACACCCCTTACCTTAGTAGAAGATTGAATACTGAAGTATGGTAGTAGCAGAATACTCCTCTTCTTTCTCTCTATAGTTTCTCTATCTAGAGTTTCAGTGAATTCGTAAAAAATAATGAAGGAATGAGCTTCTATTTATAGGAAAAAGGAATGAATAGTAACTAATTCATGAACGGCCAAGATTAATTTACTTTTAAATGGACGGTCCATACTGATTTACTATTAAAACTTTAAACCAGCGATCCATATTGATTTACTATTATAACTTTCCAACAGCGGTCCATATTGATTTACTATTATATCTTCAACCAATGATCCATATTGATTTACTATTATAACTTCAACCAACGGTCTGAAAAATTAGCATATCTCCTCATGGAATAATAAGTCAAACTTATAACAAACACCTCATAACAAACCCCTCTATTTATATCAAAAATTGAATAAATATTTATCACAAATCACTTATCTTTAATCAACACATTTTTAATCTTTCAACAATTATTCATCATTAATATTATAACTCATAATATTTAACAACCAGATCATTTCCAGGAAAGAGGGGGCTTTCCAATAAGGATTTCTCCCTATTGGCGCGTAATTAGGTGACCAAACCTCTCCTCGACAGAACTTTCTAGACATTGTCAATATTGCAAATAATAATATGAATAACTTTGTCGTCTCAATTATTGATTTAGTAATATAAAATATTACGCAGATGATATTGTGACAATAATTGAATCAAATAATGTAAGATACTATGTAGTAATTACTGTAGAAATAATTGAGTAAACTGAGTGGCTTTGTAAGCATCAATAATCAATACCGTGTGCTACTATGCAACCACGCGTATTACTGTACTTTTACCACCGGGTATTTCAACAGTTTAACGGTAAAACTTTCGCTGTTATTTTTTATAAAAAGATATTTTATCGTTTTCTAACTCCGACAGTTATTCCGTTGTGGGGTCCAACAATGATGGTGTCATCGTATGGATATTCTCCGACCAAACAAATATTCCCCTACACAACGAATATTTTATAACAACTTGCTTACTTTGCAAAAATTTTAAATATCATCCTTAACTTTAAACTTTTATCAATTTAACCATTTATTAAATAGAATAATAATTATAAGAAAATTGAATACTTTCATTTCATAAACTTCGGGGTCTTACAATAATTGTAAGGTCAGTGGCAAGCTTGAGATAGTTGTTTTATGGAAAGAGTTACAGATTCGCTATTTTGCATCTTAAATGATACCAAGTCTGTAACAATCCAGAATTTTATTTATAATTTCAAATATTTATTGAATTAAATAAATATTTTTAATTGATGTATTTGTTGTTTAGTAGATATTTGTTGGATTATTTATTAGTAAGTAAATAATTCATGAGTTATAGAAATTAACTTAATTAAGATAAATAAGTGATGAATTAAATTTATGAGATAATACTCTAATTTAACTTAATAACTAAATTAGAGAGTTGTTAAGGATTATATAGTTTGCTAGAATGTTGTTTTAATTTAATTTAGTAATTAAAGTGATATGTTAATTTATTAAGTAAAATTATAATAAAAATTATAATTTTGTGGTAATTAGTTTTGTTTATTTAATTAAGATTGGATATAGAAATCCAAGTAAACAATGTGGGACAATAAACTATGGTATACATGATTTATTGAAGTAAATTAAAGTAGTTTAAATGAATTTACCAAACAAGGCTTAAAAATATTAAATCTTTATTTTAAAAGTGTTTTTGCCAAACGAAGTCTTATGGCTTTTGAATTTTGAATTTCTAATATAATAAATAATAAAATGAAAATGAAAATATAAATAAAATATATTAAATTTTATAACTGATATATCATTATTATATTTAATAAGACGTCGATTTTTAGACATTTAGCTTTATGCTTTGGTTTTAGTTGGTTTTACGTGATAAGGGTTTGGCCAAAGAGAGAATGTAGAGTTTACGGAGAAAATACAGAGTGAGAGAGAGCTCTAGAGAGGAATTAGGAGGCAATTGGAAGAGAAATCCTTGAAAACAAGAAGAAAGTAGCAATTCTCTAACATCTCCTAATAAAGCTAAACAAGAATTAAGAGGTAAATAACCTAGTTTTTTCTTTGTTTGGGTGTTCTTGAGTTATCCTTTAAAAATTGGAAATTTAGTTGGATGAATTGCTAAATAGATGTTATATATATATATATATATATATATATATATATATATATATATATATATATATATATATATATATATATATATATTGTTAGAAGTTTATAATCTATTAGTTGTTATCTAAAATGATTTTCAGAAATCAAATTCATATGAAACATGTTTTAAAATAAGGAATTGAGTTTTGATTGAATATGTAAGACCCCGAATTATATGAAATAAAAGTATTCAATTTTTCTATTTTGATAAATAGTTAAATTGATAAAAGTTTGAAGTTAAGGACAATATTTACAAATTTTGCAAAGTAAGAAAGTGGTTATAAAATATTCATTTGGTCGGGGAATATTCTTTTTGTCGGAGAATATTTGTACGACGACACCATCATTGGTGGACCCTACAATGGAATAACTGTCAGAGTTAGAAAACGACAGAAATAACATTTTGTAAAAAATAATGGCAAAAAATTTTACCGTTAAACTGTTGAAATACCCGATGGTAAAAGTACAGTAATACGCATGGTTGCATAGTAGCACACAGTATTGATTATTGATGCTTACGTAAGAAGTCACTCAATTTATTCAATTATTGATACAGTAGTTGCTGCATAATATCTCTCATATTATTAATTCAATTATTGTCACAGTATCATCTGCATAATATTTTATATTACTAAATCAATAATTAAGACGACAAAGTTATTTATATTATTATTTGCAATATTGACGATGTCTAGAAAGTCCTGTCAATGAGAGGTTTGGTCACCTAATTGCGCGTCAATAGGGAGAAATCCTTATTGGAAAGCTCCCTATTTCCTGGGAATGATCTGATTGTTAAATATTGTGAGTTATCAGATTAATAATGAATAATTGTTAATAGATTAAAAATGTGTTTATTAAAGATAAGTGATTTGTGGTAAATATTTATTCAATTTTTGATATAAATAGAGGGTTTGTTATGAGGTGCTTGTTATAAGTTTGACTTATTATTCCATGAGAAGATATGCTAATTTTTTAGACCGTTGGTTGAAGTTATAATAGTAAATCAATATGGATCGTTGGTTGAAGATATAATAGTAAATCAATATGGACCGATGTTGAAAAGTTATAATAGTAAATCAATATGGATCGCTGGTTTAAAGTTTTAATAGTAAATCAGTATGGACCGTTGCTTTAAGTTTTAATAGTAAATCAATATGGACAGTCTGTTTAAAAGTAAAATAATCTGGGTCGTTCATGAATTAGTTACTATTCAGTCCTTTTTCTTATAAATAGAAGCTCATTCCTTCATTATTTCCTACGAATTCACTGATACTCTAGAGAGAGAAACTATAGAGAGAAAGAAGAGGAGTATTCTGCTACTACCCTACTTCAGTATTCAATCTTCTACTAAGGTAAGGGGTGTTATTTATTTTATATTCGTAAGAGATGTTATTTGTTATATTTGTAAGGGGTATTATTTCTTTCCTATTCAGGAAGAGAGTTATTTCTTTCAATACTCGTAAGGGTTGTTATTCCATTCTTTATTATTCTGTTGGAATAACCTGTCTACGCGGACTACCGCATGCATGGTGAAATCCTTTCGTTATTCCATTCTTTATTATTCTGTTAGAATAACCTGTCTACACGGACTACCGTATGCATGGTGAAATACTTTCGTTATTCTATTCTTTATTATTCAGTGGAAATAACCTGTCTACACGGACTATCGCATGCGTGGTGAATGACCATTCATATTAATTTTAATTAATTTGCTGCAGTAATCTGTCTACGCGGATTACCGCATGCATGATGAATGACCCTTCGTATTCATTCTTTATTAAATTATGAAAATGATCTGTCTACGTGGATTACCGCATAGCAGGTAAAAATCAATTTGCAGTTTCATATATTCTTTTATACTCGTATGAAATATCATTTCTTTTGTACTCGTCATGGAATATCATTTTCTTTTGTAATTTCCTTTTTTGAGTACTATTCACGGGTTACTATTCACGTATACGGCACTATTCACGTATACGATATTATTTACGAATACAGAGTACTATTCACGGGTTACTATTCACGAGTTACAATTCATGAGTTACTATTCAAGAGTTACTATTCACATGATACTATTCACCTAAAAATATATTTTTTTTCTGACCAAATTATTTTGATACATGAATATTATTCTTGAATTTTACTCCACAAAGTAGTATCATGTTGACAATTTGGATATTTTCAAACTCTGGATAAATTTAAAGTCTTTAATATTTATCCTTGATTTCGTTTGATTAATGTTTATATCATTGTCATCATCCTTATGATTATATTGTAATGAAAGTTATATGTGGCTTACGTGCATAGATGGACTGTTGATTGGTATGATTATGATAAGAGATTATTCGGTATAATCATGACCGTAATGTTACAAATGATATGATAAAAGTCTTCACTGGCCCGTAGTGTATTGATGGATAGTTGTTGGTATAATCATGACCATGGGTTCTCTTCGGCCAAGGGTGCAAAGATGAATTATTTTATGGTGTGATCATGACCATTGGTGAAAACACGAATATCTTTGGCCCGTAGTGCATGGATAATTCGTGGTCGTGATACTAATGAATATCCTTGGCTCGTAGGGCATGAATAATTCATGGATGTGATAGTAACGAATATCCTTAGCCGTAATGCATGGATAATTCAGTGATGTATTGAGCTGAGTCTCAGTGATAAAATATTGATAATAAACTTTTAATTCGTAGAAGATAATAGATATCATGCTCTACTTGACTCTTCTAAAATACAGTTGTATATCTTTGGCCTGTAGTGCAAAAATGAACTGTTAATGAATATCTTTGGCCTGTAGTGCAAAGATGAATTTATTAGTATGATTATGAATAGGAACTGTGATTTAGTATAACCATAATCTTTGATGTTTCAGGTAAAGACAGGTGATGAAAATTATCTTTGTCTTGGATGAGAAGAGGAATTTAGAACTACAATTATGCTTATGAGTTATTCACATGATTGTGGACAGGAACTGTTGATTGATGTTACCAGGATAAAATATTATTGGTGGACTTTTAACATGGAGACGATAATAGACTTTATGGTCTATTTGACTCTTCTAATGGATTGTTCGTTCCACTGCCACTATGGTTGAAAAGTTTTATCATCTACCATATGTTCTAAATATCTGATTTATTACTGACGAAGGCTATTGATAATTTAATTATCTTTAGTCATGATATTCTTTACTGGGCTAGTTATGCTCACCCTTTTGCTTCACAATTCCTTTCAGGTAATAAGAGTTTAGCTGGGTCGAGCGGGGGTAACATGGGAATAGAACGGTGGTCGATAGCTATTGAGGTTTCCCTAAAACAGTATGAAAATAATTTTATTAAAAATTTTAGATAAATGTGTCGTATTTTTATACGCCATTTTAACCGTTGATTTTGGTGAACCGAATAGGGTGAGGTGAACCCAACTTTGGAGGGGCGTTTTTGCCATTATCATACAAGATGTCTAATGACCTACGACTTCGTGTTATCATAAGATAGGGTTATCCACATCTACTTGCTGATTATATCTACGATTATATCTACGAGCACTACCTATATAATCTTAGAGTTTGGTTGAAATATAATTCTCAATTGGAGACAATGGGGATAATTATATGTCAAGAGAAGACTCACCATTGAAAAGAACATGATAGTAATCTTCTCGTTGTTCTTTGGGGTCTGTTGGGTCAACCAAGGATAATTCTCGAGTTATATGATATCTATCATAACTTAGATGCAAGGCCTCCCATGTACGAAGGTTTTCTTGAGCATTTTTCAAAGGTTTTAAAATTTTAAAACTGTTATTGACTGTACTTTTATGTAAAGTACTATTGTAAGGTGTTGTAGTCGAGACACCATGAGAGTTACTTATAGTTGTATTAAAACTCACAGCTTATGTGTTGTCGTACTCTACACGATAGTTCAACAGTTGTATAAATGAAGTTTGTATTTAATTTCTGTAGTGTGATATCTGGCGCTCAGAATGGGTCGTGTGGACCTATTTTGGGGGCGTCACAAATGGTATCAGAGCTTAGGGATAAGGTCACTGGCGGAGATCTGAGTCTAGAACTAGGAGGGGAGAGACGAGTAATATACTTCGCTAGTGTATGACTTACCTTAGCTGAAATTTCTTACTTGATAAATTTATAAATCCTGATATGTCAATTAACCCTTGTTTTGAAGCTGTATTCTAGAATGATATCTGAAATACTGGAGATGAGCAATAGAGAAATCAAGATGACAGGGAAGATGGAATCTGAAATGAAAGTAAGGTATTCTCAACTCTTCGAAATACCAGGTACGTAAATTTCAGGGACGAAATTTCATAAGGGGAGGAGATTATAAGACCCCGAATTTTATGAAATAAAAGTATTCAATTTTTTTATTTTGGTAAATAGTTAAATTGATAAAAGTTTGATGTTAAGGATGATATTTATAAATTTTACAAATTAAGCAAGTGGTTATAAAATATTCATTTGGTAGGAAAATATTCTTTTTGTCGGAGAATATTTGTACGACGACACTATTATTGGTGGACCCCACAACGAAATAACAGTCAGAGTTGGAAAACGACAGAAATAACTTTTTATAAAAAATAACGGCGAAATTTTTTAACGTTAAACTATTGAAATACCCAATGGTAAAAGTACAGTAATACGCATAGTTACATAGTAGCACACGGTATTGATTATTGATGCTTACGTAAGAAGCCACTCAGTTTATTTAATTATTACTACAGTAGTTGCTGCATAATATCTCTCATATTATTGATTCAATTATTGTCACAGTATCATCTGCATAATATTTTATATTACTAAATCAATAATTGAGACGACAAAGTTATTCATATTATTATTTGTAATATTGACGATGTCTAGAAAGTTCTTTCGATGAGAGGTTTGGTCACCTAATTGCGCACTAATAGGGAGAAATCCTTATCGAAAAGCTCCCTATTTCATGGGAATGATCTGATTGTTAAATATTATGAGTTATAAGATTAATGATGAATAATTGTTAATAGATTAAAAATGTGTTTATTAAAGATAAGTGATTTGTGGTAAATATTTATTCAATTTTTGATATAAATAGAGGGGTTTGTTATGAGGTGTTTGTTATAAGTTTGACTTATTATTCCATGAGGAGATATGCTAATTTTTCAGACCGTTGGTTGAAGTTATAATAGTAAATCAATATAGATCGTTGATTGAAGATATAATAGTAAATCAATATGGACCGCTGGTGGAAAGTTATAATAGTAAATCAATACGGATCGTTGGTTTAAAGTTTTAATAGTAAATCAGTATGGACCGTTGCTTTAAGTTTTAATAGAAAATCAATATGGACCGTCCGTTTAAAAGTAAATTAATATGTGTCGTTCATGAATTAGTTACTATTCAGTCCTTTTTCCTATAAATAGAAGCTTATTCCTTCATTATTTCTTACGAATTCACTGAAACTCTAGAGAGAGAAACTATAGAGAGAAAGAAGATGAGTATTCTACTACTACCCTACTTCACTATTCAATCTTCTACTACGGTAAGGGGTGTTATTTATTTTGTATTCGTAAGGGATATTGTAATAACCCGATATTTTCTATATAAATAAATAAAGAATTTTTCATATAATTTTTATTTTATTTTATTATTTTAATAACGAAAATATGTGTCAGGTAATGTGTATGTATATTTATAATAAATGAAAATATATTTATTACCTGAAAAAAATTATAAATAAATTTTTAAGAATTTTCAATCATTATAAATTACATTCTTTTAGTAATTAATTGTTGTAGTAAAAATGTTTCTATTATTTATTTTCCATGAAAATATGATTATATATTATTTAAATAATATATGAAATGATTATAGAATTATTATAATAATTATATTATTTTATAAATTTTAGTTCAGATTATTTAAGTTAATTATTTTTAACTTAATTAATAATGCAATATATGAAAGATTAGTCAGATATGGAATCCAAACCCTAATTTTGGATTTTGAGCAATGAATGAGAATAATAATATTATATTATTTTTCAGTATGTGTAGACTGATATTGGTTAGTCAATTATGGTGTATCACGACAAACCCTAGTATTATTGTCATAAACCATAATTGAAAATTCAAAACTGGAATTTAAGATCGGTCAAAAATTATGTTATATGAATTATGCTGCATATTATAGAATTTCTATTAACTAGGAAAACCCTAATTAACATTTGAAAACCCTAATTAAAATTAAAAATCCTAATTTGCTAATTAAGAACCCTAATTGCTAAAATTAGAAACCTTAATTATTATTTTAGTAAATTAAATTGTTAATTTGGGAACCCTAATGATATTAAGGAACCCTAATTATTTAAACCCTAATTTTCTATTAAAACCCTAATTTTAATTAATGTGTTTTAATTAAAATTTTATTACACTTTAATTTTAATTTTTCAAACCCTAGAAATTAATTGGGAAACTTTAAGGTTTAAAATCTAGTGATTAAACCCTAGATTTAAGTACCTTGGACAAGAAACCCTTAAAATTAAAATGCAAATGACCATTATACCATTTTTGTCCTATTTGGTGAATTATTGCTAGCAAAATCTAACAAAATCTTGACAAGCCACCCTAGTCTACCTAGGAGCTATAATACTCCAATTATCAGCCATCTAAACATCCAAATACATTGCATACAAGTTATAAATAAGATTTAAGAGAGAGAAAGTTCATGTATTTTGCATATTTGCTATCTATCTCTCAACCAACTCTCTCTCTCTCTCTCTCTCTCTCTCTCTCCTAACCTCCGAAATTCATTAGTATTTCAGTCCCACATGAAGCTCCTAGATCACCCATAATAGATCAAGAAGCTAAGAATCAAAATTTTGTTCATAAAATGTAAAAACCTAATTTGAAATCTGAACTTTGATCCTATGTTTGATGTTAGTTTTTTGTGTGTTAAATATGTTGTATGAGGTGTTAATCAATGATCTAGGTTGCTAGATGTTAAATCCATAACATCTAGAGGCTCAGATTTGATGATTTTCCAAATCTGGAAATTTTTGTTAATGAGGGTCTGACAAGGAATGTCAGGTCCCATAGATTCCATTCGGTCATGTGTTTTTGTTGTATAAAGGTATGAACGTGTAGTATGATATGCCATCTGTGTTCTGGAACTTGTAGCAGGACCAGATCATGCATATATTAAAAGATATTCGTGGTCAAACCACGTTGACTGGCATTGACCGTATGAAATCTGGGCAGCCATGAACTTGCCCAGAAAGCTATGACAGGAAGTTCATGGGCCCAGATCTTTCTGTTGTTAGTTATTTTGTTCTTGTTGATGTAATAAAGTGGTAATTTGGTATATGGTGTGACGCCCCCAAAATTAGGTATACATCACCCATTCAGAGTCGCCAGATACATGGTACAAAATTCAAATACAACTTCATTTATACAACTGTTGAGTTGTCGTATATAATACGACCACAGTTAACTATGAGTTTTAATACAAATGTATGTAACTTTCATGGTACCTCAACCACAACCTTACAATGATACTTTACATAAAAGTACAGTCAAAAATTGTTTTAGAAATTAAAATCTTTGGGAAGTGCTCAAGGAAACCTTCGTACATGGGAGGCCATGCGTCTAGGTTATGATAGATATCATATGTCCACAGAATTATTCTTTGTTGACCCAAAATTCTCCAAAGAAAAATAAGAAGATTACTATCATCTTCTTTCCAATGATGAGTCTTCTCTTGACATATAAATATCTCCGTTGTCTCCAAGTAATATGTCATAAGGGATACCATGAGATATAATTCTCATTTCTAATACTTTTGACAAATTATTATCAGTTAAGGCTACACTTAAATTTTGGTAAATATTAAAATAAACTGGTCCATGAGCAAGACTAGTTTCAATAGCTCTCATAAGAGAGGCTTTCCAATTAAGACAAATAATAAATTTAGTAAAGGGATTAAAAATATCATTCATGATATGTTGAAATTCAGAAGGTCCATTTTTGACACCAAATGGAAGGACATTCCATTCGTAATGACCAAAGGGTACTGTAAAAGCGGTTTTTATAAGTATCCTGTTCTCTGATTTGTATTTGTCAAAATCCTAATTTCATATCAAATTTAGAGAAAATGGTGGCATCATGAAGTCTGTCAAGAAGATCCTTCTTATTCGGAATTGGATATCGAATCCATTGAAGGGCTTCATTCAGTGGTTTATAATTAATAACAAGACGGGGAGTTCCTCGCTCAATTTCTGAATTTTTATTAACATAAAAAGCTGTACAACTCCAGGGAGAAGTACTGGGTTTTATTAATTTTTTCTGTTGAAGAGACTTAATTTCAGTTTTGCAAAGGAGTAAATATTCCTTCTTCATCTGACTAGGTCGAGATTTAGTAGGGATATTTTTCTCATTGAAATTTGGAATATAAGGAAGAGAAATAATATATTTCTTCCTATTCCAGAAGGCATTTGGGACATCACTACAGATTTCGACCTGAAGAGTCTTGTGGATTAATTTTATTTTTTCCTGTAAAGAAGGTTGTAAAATTCTCTGTTCAATAGTAAGAAATTTTATTTCTTTTTGGATAAAATTTATCTGTTTTTCCTTAGAATAGATCATATGTTTAACTTGATTTAATTCTTTAGTATAAGGTTCTGTTATGAATTCAAAAATAATATGTCTGTTATTTAGAGTAGTGTGAATACCTAAAGTATCAATTTTTGAAATAGGCATTAAAAGACACAGAAAAGGTGTGCCTAAAATGATACTTTGATTCATATTGCGGATAAGGACGAAAGAGGTAGGTAAACATAAACCTTGATTACAGATTAAGGCTTCTGGAATTTTGTATTTAATATTCAAAGTATTACCGCTCGCACTAGTCAAGGATTGAGTGGTTTTCTAGAAGTACTTAGTAGGAATTAATTCTTCCTTAATACAGTTCATATCAGCACCACTATCAACTAAGGCAATGGCATCTTTAATGATAAAATCCAGTTAAATGACAAAAGTAATTCTGATATAACATTTCTAAAAGACTACTTGATTCATAAGCATTAAATAATGTTCAGAGGATTCTGGTGTATCAGAAGATTCAGGTTGTTTGAAAGGTGCAACATAATCATCCTTCTTATTATTTAGCTATTGTTTGATATTATTTAGATCCTGGAAAATGATAATATTAGTATTTTGTAAATGTTTTATTTCAGATTTTAAAATATTTATTTTGGTTTTAAGATCCTGAATGGTAATAGGCTTTTCAGAGGTAGAAATATCTTTCATGCGTCTCATAACTTCACGCATACTATACTGATCAAGAGGAAGAATTTCCTCAGGTTTTTGATTTTTATAACAGATTTCTAAAAATTTTAATTTAATTTCGGGATCTGAGATTTTGTCAGCTAAGTCAAGGAGAGACTTCTGGGAGTTAGTTAAGACATTGATGCTGGGTCCCCCAACATCTAAACCATTCATTTCAACGATGGCTTTCCAATAATCGGCTTCAGTAATTGTGTTACAGTTATTAATAGTGCACATTTGACACTGATCATTATTAGAATTAGTATTAGAATCAGAATAAATTTCGGCAAGATCATTATCTGAGCTCGACTCAGAACTACTGGTTATTAAGCAATTAATAATCTGCTATTGGGTATCCTCATCAAGGGACAAAGCATTAAGCTTTTGCTTTAATTTGGATTTACATTTATTAGCAAAGTGTCCTATTTTACCGCATTTATAACATTGAGTTTTGGATTTATCTTTTTTATTACTGCTCTTTTTCTTCTTGGAAGCTTTTTCAGGGGTTTTGTTATTAGAAGATCTTTTAGAAGAGCGTTTCCGATGAGGTCTAGAAGTTTTAGAACTTTGTTGTTTTTTAGTTTTTTGAGGATACTGTAATTTTGTATCATAAGAGAACTGATCACAAAATTCTCCTATCTCATGTCTTTTAGTGAGATTCTGTTTTTTCATTAATTGTTGAAGTTTCATGTCATTACATAAGGATAAACTTTCTTCAATAATTACAGAAATGAGATGGCCATAGGAATACTGGTCATAAGGGATACTCATGCGGTCATGCTTATCTCTTAATTTTTGACGGACTTTTTCAGCAAAGAAAGTGGGAAGGCCATCGATAAACTTGGCTTTCCAATGTTCACTGTTAGCGTCTGGTCTCTGCATAACTTTCATTAAAAAGACATCCTTGTACCATCTAAAATGGGTTAAGGATGGGCAACGAAGGTTCTGTAGAAGTTCTCTACTTCTGTCAGTATTCATTTGACTAGGTCCTACAAAATGATGAAGGATAGCTTGAACAAGGGTATAACAAGCATCTTCTCTTCGTGTAAGAAGGCTGGTAATAGGATTAATTTCTTCTTTGTAGGATTGAAGAATTTCGGTTGTTTGGATAGCAGTAAGTGCATTATCCCACCATCCTTTAAGGATGCCGGTAAATCCATTTACTAAGAAACGACAAATCTGATGGTCAGTAGTGTCATTCTGTTTGCAGACAGTTGCATACATCATGATATGATGGATGGTTTCAAAAATTTGGTATTCAGTCTTACCATCAATATTCCATTCATAAATGGTTTTTCCATGGTAAGATTTCTGAGAATGAAGAAAGTCTTCTTCATAAAGAATATCCTGGGGAGTGGGTCTAGGGTAGTAGTACCTACTAGGTCCGATTAAAGCCATACGATTAACAGGTTTTTTACTGTAAGTGGCTTTATTGACATTCTGCATCTCCTGAAAGTAATTCTGGATTTCCAAAAGATGACTAGGAGAGATAGCAGGACTATCGGTATCACTATTGGTGTCATTATTACTAGTATGATAAGAGTTTCCAGATATCACATTAATCTTGGAAGTGGAAGCAGGTGTAGTTGTGAGGTTTAAATCTTTTATTTTATTTAAAAGATTATCTATAAACTCATTATCAGTTTTAGAAGATTTCATTTTAAAATTACTAACTTCTAATGGCGGTTTTATAGTTACTGGTTGGGGATCAAGTTTATGAGGAACAACCTGGCAATTTTCATGAATATTATGAATTTGTTCTTCGATTCTGGTTAACTGTTTTCCTTCAGTTTGAAGGAATAAATTGGTATAATTATTATGTTTGGATAAGGGTAAAATATCTTTTATTTTAACCTCTTCCTGTTGATGGGGTATTTCAGATATATCAATATACGAATTGATGACTAAAGGTTTTAAGTTTTCATTTCCTGAACTAAGTTCAAGAGACTTAGGAGGGGGTGAATTGATTGGATAATATTCCCACTTATAGTGATCCAATCTTTTTGGATTCCAGTTAAAACATTCAATTGATTTTCGGTGTAAAATTCCTTTTGTAAAGCAAAATTATAATACCATTTAGTAAACGAAATGATACACTGGTTTTTATTCAGATAAGTATAATAATTGGTTTTAATTTCTGCTAATTTTTTATTATCATGATTTTTAAAATACCAATTTCTAAAATTCTGGTATTTGTCCTGCATGAATTCCTGATTTAAACATTGGCGAATTTTACTATTAGGAGAAAAATCCATTAACATTCAAAATTCATATCACTAGCAGTTGGACTATAAGGTCTTCTGTTTTGAGGAGTATTTGTTTCATAAATACCATGAGGTATTTGATTTTCAGAAATATGAATTCCTTTAATTAAGTCTTCATTTTTAACAGACTCATTACTAGGATTCTTGGACTCTTGATAGACAGATTCTAAGGGATCAGACACAGATTGTCTGGATGATTCAGGAAAATCAACATTATAAGAAACATTATTAATAGACCGACTTCTGGTAAAAGGTCTCTGAAATTTTAAATAAACATTTCTATTACTGGTTTGAATAACATCCTCTATGGATTGTCTAATTATAGGCCTGGTAGGAACAGCGTTAATAATCTGCCACTGTTTTGGAAAAGTAATTTCTTCCCAAGGAATCATTCTGGGAATAGCCACTTGACTACTAAAAAGATTAGTGTCTATGAGGACAGTATGTCCTTGTTGGCTTTGCTTACGGATATAAGGGTTTAAAGTAGTTAAAACTTTAAGATGAATACAGAATAAGATGGCAAAAGGAGGAGATCCTGGTAGATACTCATAACCATGAGATATAATTCTCATTTCTAATACTTTTGACAAATTATTATCAGTTAAGACTACACTTAAATTCGGGTAAATATTAAATTAAACTGGTCCATGAGCAAGACTAGTTTCAATAGCTCCTATAAAAGAGGCTTTCTAGTTAAGACACCTACCATCTCGGAGGGTGCACTGAATGCTGGTGTTTTGGCCAAGTAAAGTCAAGGGTTTGAAGGCTACTTGGACAAGTCGTATGTGAACATATTTATATTTTGACTAAAAGACAAATTGCACTCCAAACTTTACACCACTGTTGATTTTTGCACCCCAAACTAAAAAAGGTGTCTAAGTACACTCCAAACTTCACTTATGCTTAACAAAATGCACATTTTCGTCACTTAACCGGTCAAAAGTGACCGACTAAGGCACACATGTGAATTTGAAGAGGTATTTTAGTCTTTTCCATATCTTCTTCGTCAGCTAATCCCTCCCCTGTTTCTTCACCTTCTCTTCGCCACCAGTAATTTGCTCTCAATCATCAAATTCCCCCATAAACATACCCACCAGTAATTTACAGCTCCATAAACATTTTGCCTTGCAACAAATGAGAAGGAATTTAATCATACCCACAAACCAAGAACTTACTTGCACGTAACAACAAATATATGTATTCAGAGAATGATAGAAAAATTGCAAAAAAAATAAAATTAGATGCGTATAGTCTTGCAATTTACTTAGCACCATCTTTCACAGGCTCATCATCATCTTCAATATCCTAACTCAAATCCTCATCTTAGCAAATCAGCTTTGTTTGGACTCCCACCATGAGAAACTTTCTTTTCATCATTGCTTCCAGGATCCTCAATCTCATCCCACTCAAGGGAATTAACTTACAAGGGAAATTTGTAGTCCCTATAAAACTAAAAGAATTTGTAAGTAGCAGAAAGGAAATTAATAGACAGACATTCAAGAATTAAGTTCTTAGGAGCAAATTTACCTGGTAACTCCCACGGATCAAATTTGTAAAGATTAATAACTGGAATCACTTCAAGTTCAATTTGAAGTCCCTCTGTTTTCCTCTTCAGGTAATATCCAACCAATTCCTCATCAGTTGGGTGGAAACGAAATCCCGGTGGCAATGATGCACCTCCCATTTTCCTTCTCACCAAAACTATCCAAAATCTAGTTATTAAAAACAGAGAAGGGAAGAAAATCAAGACAAGTTTTTTAGTCAATTGCAGTTCTTCACTAAGTGCCAAGACTGTAGTTGTTGAAAATTTGAAAGATCCAGAAATAAAAGCTTTTGTCAACAGAAAACTTTTTTTCAAGAATTGCAAAGTACTTCCATAAATTACACCCTTTGTACAACAAAATCATTTTCTTAAAAAAATTCGATGATTTTCTTGACGTGACAAAGCTCCCACCTATCCCCTTTACAATTAGTATCCAGAAAATTAAGCTGAATTGAAAATAAATAAATTCCCAATAATATCCGGAATCTGAAACAGTTGTAATTCAACAAATTAATCTAATTATTTGAGAAACGGAGTTGAAACAGGGGAAGTACTTTACAAAACTAATTAGAACTGCCCAAATTTATAATCTTTTAAATTCCCAGAAGCTAAAACAATTAAGAAGTAATAAAAAAACACTAAAAATCTTGAATTGTTGAGATAAATTAGAGAAGGGATTGTTAGATTTAGAGAGAAAATGTGCAAGAGTAAAAACAGAGAAGAGAGGGACGATTTATATATAGGGGGAGGGGGGTTTGGTGGGACCAACAGTCCAAATATAGAACACCGAAAGGTTGAGGTTCTCTTCTGAAGCTACACAAAATTCCACAGAAGATGGTCCACCCATCGGACACTCAAAACTCTGGTTCACAGTTCACACAGCTCTGATATGAGTTTGTTGGGAAATTGGGTTCGGAACCTTGGGGTTTCTCGGGTACAAGACGCTCTGGATCTTCGGATAATATGGATTTAAGAAATCTATAGAGAGAGCAAATGAATCGATGGGTTAAGATGTGACGAACGAGAATTTTGTAATTTATTTTAATTATTTATTGAATTAAATAAATATTTTCGATGATTTAATTATTAGATTTAATAATTAATTGATGTAATTGTAGTAGTTTAATTTAATTTTATGGGTTACATTTATTAAATTAATGTAGAGAAATTTTATTATTCGAAGTATGTGATTATGTGAGCTTATTGTATTAAAAGAAATATTTAATAAGCTATGTTATTTTAATTAATGTAATAATTAATTAGAGATTTAATAAATTGACATTATTTATTAATGGGATAATTAATTATGTGACTATGTGAAATTATGAGAAATTATTATATTTTATTTATGTTAAATTAAATAGGATATGAGTTTATTTTATGAATTGGGTGTGACATTTTCAAACTATATGATAAAAGGTTTATTAAAATAAAGAGTTTTAGCTTAGTTGCTAGCCAAACATGGCACTAAGAGAGGTTAGGGTCAGTTAACCCATGACTGGGTAACTGACCACCAACGCGCATCTGATCCTTCCTAATTGATTACGACGTCTTCTCTTTTCATTTTGTTCTAAGTCTGATAAAAATCACAGAGAGAATTCAGAGGGAAAACTTGAGAGTTCAGAGATTTTGAGAGTTAAGAAGAAATTGGAGAAGGTTTCAATACTACTAATCTACGTTTGGGTAATCTCTTCAACCTAATTTTTATTATTACGCTCTTCAAAAGTTTCACGAATATAAGTTTCAAAGTTTTGGTTTAACCTCTGTAATTGAGTTAGGAGTATTGATTATGAGTTGTATATGTGTTATGTTATATCACACCGTATTTAATTATATATTGTTGCAAACCATAACATCAGTATTGTGAAAACATGTCGTACATATGTTATTTCAAAATAAACAGAGTACGTGATATGGCCATATGGCCATATATGTGATAATTGATGTATTGATTATATATTATCCCTAAATTTTACACCCTTATATTATTTAGCATGTTAATACGAAGTGATCAAGCCTTAAACGAACGGATTCGGTGTTATAACGAATCCGTAGTGTTAAATTATAAGTTTTTTTTGTTCAAAATCCTCAAGAACTTCAAGAACAGTCCAATTTTACATGATTTAAATCTGTGATTATATGTTTTAATGGGTTAAAATCACTTTATAGATGTTGTATTATGAATATACATGAACTATAACTTGTGGGTATGTCTAATTTTGAGTAAAAAATAAGAAATTGGGAGAAATTGGCATGTTCTGCGATTTTTTGCGAACAGCCATTTCTGTGTCTGGTATGCCGCGCCGCAGCGCCACCGTGCCGTAGCGCCATGACTCGAGCCACGGCGCCACAGCGCCGCAGCGCCAAGGGCTCGGCCACAGCGCCACCGCGCCGCAGCGCGACTCCTTAGCACATTAGTGGCGCCGCAGCGCCACTCTCCAGAAAATATCATAAATGTATTTTTAAAATGTTAAAGTCTAACAAGTATTAGTGGATTTATGTAATAAACATGTAATCATGTTAGAGGTATTATGAGATGATAAAATAGTTGTATAACATGTAAATAACATAATTACATGTGGATTAAATTATTGATTGCATAATTAGATTATTATTCATGAAGTGGTATTATGTGGCAGTAAATGTGATAAAGTGATTAAGTATAGTCAATAAATCAAAGTAGACAAGGAGAATGAATTTTTGATGAACAGTTAAGTTATAATTAACTGGTATTGTGTATGTGAATGGTATGTAGGATTTAATTCGAAGAACGTGCTTAGTTAAAGTGTAATCTACGCACGAGGCAAGTATCATATCCCTAACTCCATTCTATTGAGCAAGTTTATTTAAACTTAAACATTACTTTTATGTTGAGCAAGTTTTCCTAACCCTACTTGTCATTATTGTTCAAGTTTATTATTTACCTTGAATAAATTATCATTGTTATTATTCAAGTTCAAGCATGATATTAAAGATTAATTATCTTTCCAAAGCATGATTCAGTTATACAATAATTGTCCTATTGTATACTTTTGAGGTTATTATTCAAATCGAATATCAATTATTGTTGAACCTTATTAGACTAGTGAACCTTATTGATTCAACTAGTCCATAGTTGATGAGCGTTCTAAATTTCAGAACCCTTGATGAATTATCCAAACCAAACTTTCTTTGGTGCGGACTCGAATGTCAAACTGAGATGAATAACCCTGTATAGGGGATTATTTACGCTTTAGCGTTAAGATATTGTGCACAGTACGGTACTAAGGGCTGATCCCCCTAAGTACGAGAAGAAGGTCCATAGTCTTATTACTGTTAAAGGTTTCAAGTATAACCCTTGTTAACCTAGGACATAGTTCAAGGTCTTATGACCCTCAGAATTCTTTTGATTCTTGTTATTTATTCTTGATTCAAAAGTTGAGCTTTTATTCAGATGTCTTTGATTATTCGCATGTTATTATCTTGTTGTTTCATTATTATACTTGTGGGCATTTGTGCTCACTCTTGCTATATAATAACATTACAGTTAAGAATGAAAGAAGTGATGAACCTTCGACTAGTAAGGGCAAGGGCAAAGTTAGAAAGTGTTGAAGACTTGTATTTATTTTATTGATGATGATTTATGTTTAAGACTTGAGTTATGATGTTGTTAAGACTTAATTGTTTATAATTCCGCACAGATGTTTTAAGGTTAGTTTAAACCTGGGATTGTATTATTATTATTATTCGAATGTTGTAATCCTTTTAAGGAGAAGTTTTATTCTATCTATTGCATGGTTTGCTTTTATTGGGTAGATAGATAGATGATGTTTGTATCGTGAACACCAAATCCTGTGAAAATGGAAGTACCGGATTTGGGGGTGTCACAAGTTGGTATCAGAGCTGTAGGTTATGAACCTTAGGTGGGGGGAAACAACCTTAGGTAGTAGCCTTATAGAAGAAGATAGAAATTGAAAACTCTTATCGAGTTCTAAGAAATGAATTTTTGGTAATTCATTGAAGATAATAAAATATATTATGTGTCTATGTGTTAATTTATGTGCTCGTTAGTACGACTTAGTAACTGAAACTTAAAATTTTGTTGTCAGGATGACGAATGATGGAGAAGCTAGTCAAGCTGAGGAGGAAGAACCCCGATTACCTATAGTATCTACTGAGGAGGGATCTCGTGTACTTGTAGGACCGACTGAGGAGGAGCCCCGAGACATTCATGTTGTTAGGGAACAGTTAGTTCAGAGGGTTTCATCTCCATTGATCACCGTTGTTGGTCAGGAGCATGAACCTGAGATTGATCCTGAGGAAGATCCTGAGGAGGAGTTTGATGAGGAGGAAGAAGAAGAGGAGCTACCACGGTACACTGTTGATGCTGAGATGTATGATACACTATATAATCGTAACGTGGAGTTACAAGATGAGGTTCAGGAATTGACTGAGCGAGCGACCGTTCAGCAGTCTACTCTCGAGCAGAAGGAGAGGGAGATCTCGACTCTTTACTCACGACTGGGAAATGTAGAATGGGAATTGGTTCATGAGAAGGGTCAAACCGAAGATAAGACCAAGGAGATAGAGAAGCTGAAGAAGGAACTGAAGGAAACCTCCGGAAGACTGAAAATAGCAGAGGAAGGATGGGTAAGAGAATCACATCGAGCTGATCGTGCAGAAAATGATAGTCGTGCAAAGAAGGCAAAGCTTGAAGACACGTACGCCACACTTAATCATGCGATGGATGAGGTTCAAGAGCGAGTGTTAAGGTACCCCATCCAGTTTGAAGGACTTCCATCGTATATGTTGGATCGCAGGACGATGTCTCGTATCATGAATGAGGAGCGTGGTAAGGCTATTGAGCACCTTGGAAGACAGGAATAGAATCTGTTTATTTATGTGAAAGACTTATATAGTTTTATGTAAATTTCGATGTGTTTATGAACTAAGGAATATTTTAATATTTGAATGTTTTAAATTCTGTGGATTCTTTATTCCAGGATAGATGATGTAAATAGCAGTATGCTATAGTTTAATGTTAAAACTTTTTATTGGAATGAAAAGATATCAAGTTGTTTGAGATGATGTGTTAAGTGATATGTTAAATTGTTGAGTAATGTCTTAACTATGTAGAGAAATAAATAAAGTTCTAATAAACGTTTATTTAACAGAAAAATGCCGCCAAGGAGAAGACAACAACGTCAACCGGCTCAGGAAGGGTCAACCAATAATAACAATAATGCCAACGTTAATCCAGTTCAACAGCTAGTTAATTTACTAACTGGAGTCATGAATAACCAACCGCAAGCTCCACCTAGCACAACATTTAAAGATTTTAAGGCGGTGGGACCGCCAGAGTTCAAAGGTTCCAGAAACCCGATCGAGGCTCAAACGTGGGTGATGAAAATGGAGAAGGTTTTCGACGTTGCTAGGGTTCGAGAAGATCAGAAGACCGTTTTTGTGACATTTATGCTGAAGTCTGAGGCTAACTACTGGTGGCAGGCAAACAAGATGCGAGGAGGTGAAGGTGTAATTACGTGGGAGAGATTCAAAGAGATGTTTTTCGAAATGTATTTCCCAGCTAGTTCGCAGAATCAGATGAAGGTGCAATTTCTGGAACTGAAACAGGGAAACATGAGCGTGCCTGAATACGCGGCTAAATTTGATGAGTTGGCAAGGTTTACCCCGTATCAAGTACACACTGACGAGAGGAAAGCCAGACGATTCGAACAAGGACTGAAGCCTTGGGTATACAGCAAGGTATCAATGTTTCAACTTAACACGTTTACGGGAGTTTTGGAAAAGGCCATTCTCGTGGAAGGAGGAAGTGATGCAGTGACTAAGTACAACCAAGAACAGAAAAAGAAAAAGAGTGAGAATGAAGGTAATAACAAGACTGGTGGAAGTAATACTGGGAATAATAATAATCAGAAGAGGAAGTGGACGGATAACTCGACAGCTGGAAGTCAACACGGAGGGCAGAAAAAGAAGATAGAAGCATGTCTGACTTGCGGCAAGGCACATCTAGGAGTTTATTTGAAGGGAAAGAGAGTGTGCTACAATTGTGGTTAGGAAGGCCACATAGCACCAAATTGTCCAAACCCAAAGAAGGGTGCTTGTTTCAACTGTGGTTCGAAAGATCATTTAGCAAGAGACTGTCCCAAGAAGGGATCGGGAGGATCAGGACAAGGAGGAAACCGGGGAAATAGCAGTGGAAATACCTTAACCATCACCGGACCACCTGCAACAAATCGACCAACCGCCAGAACTTTCAACATGACAGTGCAGGATGCAATCCAGTCTCGTGAGGTGGTGTCAGGTATCATTCCGATCAATGAAATTAATACTTATGTTTTGTTTGATTCGGGTGCTACTTGTTCCTTTATATCCGAAGACTTTGCTAATAGTTTAGATTTGCTTATGGATGAATTGGATTACCCCATGAACATAGAAATTACGAATAGAGAAATAATCCCTGTTAAGTACGTGTTTAAGAACTGTAGGGTGGATATTAAGGGTAATATCATGAACGTAGATCTTATCCCTATTCGATTGGGGGAATTCGACATTATATTGGGTATGGATTGGCTATCCAATTATGGGGCTGTAATTGACTGCCAAAAGAAGTGTATTAACCTTATGACTCCGTCAAAGGTTGTGTTTTATGGTAGCAAGTCGCCTAGACAAGCGAGTTGTCTGACGATGTTGCAGGCCAGGAAGTTATTAAGACAAGGCTGTGTAGGATATTTAGCTTACATAGTCGACAGTCGAAAAGAGAACCCGAAGGTAGAGGAGATACCGATTGTGAGGGACTTCGTCGATGTATTTCCAGACGATTTGCCAGGACTTCCACCAGATAGAGAAGTAGACTTTGTGATTGATTTGGCACCCGGAACTGCTCCAATATCGAAGGCACCTTACCGAATGGCGCCAGTAGAGATGAAGGAATTAATGGTACAACTACAAGAATTGTTGGACAAAAAGTACATTCAACCGAGCGTATCGTCGTGGGGAGCGCCGGTGTTGTTCGTGAAAAAGAAGGACGGATCGATGAGGCTCTGCATTGACTACAGAGAATTAAATAAGGTCACGATTAAGAACAGATATCCATTACCGAGGATCGATGATCTGTTTGATCAATTGAAGGGAGCAAAATACTTTTCCAAGATTGACTTGAGGAGTGGTTATCACCAACTGAAGGTGAGGCCAGAGGATGTACCGAAGACAGCGTTCCGAACGCGATATGGTCATTATGAGTTTTTAGTAATGTCGTTTGGTCTTACGAATGCTCCTGCAGCATTTATGGGACTAATGAATGGTGTATTCAAACCGTTTTTAGACAAATTCGTGGTGGTATTTATAGACGACATTTTGGTATATTCCAAAACCAAAGAGGAACATGAAGAACACTTGAGGTTAACGTTGGATGTATTGAGAAGGGAGAAGTTGTATGCTAAATTTTCGAAATGCGAATTCTGGATCGAGAGAGTACAATTTCTTGGTCACGTAATCGATAAAGATGGAATTTCGGTAGATCCATCCAAAGTAGAAGCTGTGTTTAACTGGGATCAGTCGAGAACGCCGTCAGAAGTAAGAAGTTTTCTTGGATTAGCAGGATATTATAGAAGATTCATACAAGATTTTTCTAAGATCTCAACTCCGTTAACGAATTTAACTCGAAAAGCTGTGAAATTTGTTTGGACGGAGAAGTGTGAGGAGAGTTTTCAAGAATTAAAGAAGAGGTTGAGTACAGCACCTGTGTTATCTCTACCGGATGATACAGGAAATTTTGTTGTTTTTAGCGATGCGTCGCATAAAGGACTTGGCTGTGTGCTGATGCAAAACGGCAAAGTCATTGCGTATGCATCACGGCAGTTGAAGGATTACGAGAAGGGTTACCCAACCCATGATTTGGAGTTAGCTGCAGTTATTTTTGCTTTGAAAATTTGGAGGCACTATCTATACGGGGAGAAGTGTGAAATATATACTGACCACAAGAGTCTGAAATATATTTTTACACAGAAAGATTTGAATATGCGTCAAAGAAGATGGTTGGAATTAATCAAGGATTATGACTGTGAGATTTTATACCATCCGGGGAAGGCGAATGTGGTTGTCGACGCCTTAAGTAGAAAGGGTCGTGAGAAGTTGATGATGTTGACTGCTCAGGAGGAGCTAATTGCAGAAATGGAGAAATTGGAGTTGGAAGTGAAGTATCCAATGGAGATTGATGAGAAGCTATTTTATATGCAATCTGGTACAACCCTACTAGATAAAGTGAAGGAGGCTCAACTTCAGGATGATGAATGCAAAAAGGTAACATCGAAGATATCTGAAGGAACCGAACCAAGATTTAAGATGGATAAGGAAGGAATATTGAGATTTGAAAGCAGAATTTGGGTTCCGCTAGTACAAGAAATTAAGGAAGAAATTTTGAGTGAGGCTCATAGTTCAAGATATTCGATTCACCCTGGTAGTACAAAAATGTATCAAGATCTTCGACAACATTTCTGGTGGCCGAATTTGAAACGCGATGTTGCAGAATGTGTTGCCAAGTGTCTGACTTGTCAGAAAGTAAAAGCAGAACATCAGAGACCAAGTGGTTTACTTCAACCGTTAGAAATCCCAGAATGGAAATGGGAACATATTACAATGGACTTCGTGGTCGGCCTCCCGACGACTCAGAAAGGCTACTACGCAGTATGGGTTATCGTTGACCGACTGACGAAATCCGCGCACTTCCTTCCTATCAAAATTAGATTTAACTTAGATCAGTTGGCAAGATTATATGTGAAAAAGATTGTTTCGAGGCACGGAGTGCCGGTGTCTATTGTTTCCGATAGGGATCCGCGCTTCACATCAAATTTCTGGAAACGTCTTCAGGAATGTATGGGTACACAACTGCGAATGAGTACAGCTTACCACCCTCAAACAGACGGACAGAGCGAATGAACGATTCAAACACTGGAAGATATGTTACGAGCCTGTGTAATGGACTTCAAAGGAAATTGGGATGATCACCTACCGTTGGTAGAGTTCGGCTACAATAACAGTTAGCACGCTAGTATTGGTATGCCGCCTTACGAAGCGTTATACGGCAGAAAGTGCAGAACTCCGCTTTATTGGGATGAAGTTGGTGAAAGACAATTGCTAGGGCCAGAATTGGTACAGCAGACGGCAGAAATAGTCAAAGTGATCCGAGCACGACTGGTAGCAGCTCAAGATCGACAGAAGAAATACGCTGATCCACATCGTAAAAATATCGAGTTTGAATCAGGTAGTTATGTTTTCTTGAAGGTCTCTCTCTGGAAGGGAAAGATCAGGTTCGGAAAGAAAGGAAAATTGAGCCCAAGATTTATTGGACCCTTTGAGGTACTGCGAAGAATTGGAGAAGTTGCGTACGAGGTAGCCTTACCTCCAGCACTCGAGAATATCCACAACGTCTTTCATGTGTCTGTGTTACGACCCTACAAACCTGATTACAAGCATGTAATTGAATACGAACCCCTACACTTTGAGAAAGACTTATCTTACGAAGAAATTCCTGTCCAAATTGTTGACCGAAAAGAACAAGTTCTCAGAAATAAAGTTATACCTTCTGTTGAGGTAATTTGGAGGAACCACAATGCTGAAGAAGCTACGTGGGAACTCGAAGAGAATATGATGAAGAATTACCCTCATTTATTTACTTAATTATGTGTATGCGATTTTGGGGACAGAATCTTTGTAAGGGGGAGAGAATGTAACGGGTCGAAATTATTGAGTCGTGATTCTGGGGACAGAATCCTTTTAAGGGGGGAAAATGAGACGAACGAGAATTTTGTAATTTATTTTAAATATTTATTGAATTAAATAAATATTTTCGATGATTTAATTATTAGATTTAATAATTAATTGATGCAATTGTAGTAGTTTAATTTAATTTTATGGGTTACATTTATTAAATTAATATAGAAAAATTTTATTATTCGAAGTATGTGATTATGTGAGCTTATTGTATTAAAAGAAATATTTAATAAGCTATGTTATTTTAATTAATGTAATAATTAATTAGAGATTTAATAAATTGACATTATTTATTAATGGGATAATTAATTATGTGACAATGTAAAATTATGAAAAATTATTATATTTTATTTATGTTAAATTAAATAAGATATGAGTTTATTTTATAAATTGGGTGTGACATTTTCAAACTATATGATAAAAGGTTTATTAAAATAAAGAGTTTTAGCTTAGTTGTTAGCCAAACATGGCACTAAGAGAGGTTAGGGTCAGTTAACCCATGACTGGGTAACTGACCACAAACGCGCATCTGATCCTTCTTAATTGATTACGACGTCTTCTCTTTTCATTTTGTTCTAAGTCTGATAAAAATCACAGAGAGAATTCAGAGGGAAAACTTGAGAGTTCAGAGATTTTGAGAGTTAACAAGAAATTGGAGAAGGTTTCAATACTACTAATCTACGTTTGGATAATCTCTTCAACCCAATTTTTATTATTACGCTCTTCAAAAGTTTCACGAATATAAGTTTCAAAGTTTTGGTTTAACATCTGTAATTGAGTTAGGAGTATTGATTATGAGTTGTATATGTGTTATGTTATATCACACCGTATTTAATTATATATTGTTGCAAACCATAACATCAGTATTGTGAAAACATGTCGTACATATGTTATTTCAAAATAAACAGAGTACGTGATATGGCCATATGGCCATATATGTGATAATTGATGTATTGATTATATATTATCCCTAAATTTTACACCCTTATATTATTGAGCATGTTAATACGAAGTGATCAAGCCTTAAACGAACGGATTCGGTGTTATAACGAATCCGTAGTGTTGAATTATAAGTTTTTTTTGTTCAAAATCCTCAAGAACTTCAAGAACAGTCCAATTTTACATGATTTAAATCTGTGATTATATGTTTTAATGGGTTAAAATCACTTTATAGATGTTGTATTATGAATATACATGAACTATAACTTGTGGGTATGTCTAATTTTGAGTAGAAAATAAGAAATTGGGAGAAATTGGCATGTTCTGCGATTTTTCGCGAACAACCATTTCTGTGTCTGGTATGCCGCGCCGCAGCGCCGGCTACCAGTTCATTTCCTGCGCCGCAGCGCCACCGTGCCGTAGCGCCATGACTCGAGCCACGGCGCCACAGCGCCGCAGCGCCAAGGGCCCGGCCACAGCGCCACCGCGCCGCAACGCGACTCCTTAGCACATTAGTGGCGCCGCAGCGCCACTCTCTAGAAAATGTCAGAAATGTATTTTTAAAATGTTAAAGTCTAACAAGTGTTAGTGGATTTATGTAATGAACATGTAATCATGTTAGAGGTATTATGAGATGATAAAATAGTTGTATAACATGTAAATAACATAATTACATGTGGATTAAATTATTGATTACATAATTAGATTATTATTCATGAAGTGGTATTATGTGGCAGTAAATGTGATAAAGTGATTAAGTATAGTCAATAAATCAAAGTAGACAAGGAGAATGAATTTTTGATGAACAGTTAAGTTATAATTAACTGGTATTGTGTATGTGAATGGTATGTAGGATTTAATTCGAAGAACGTGCTTAGTTAAAGTGTAATCTACGCACGAGGCAAGTATCATATCCCTAACTCCATTCTATTGAGCAAGTTTATGTAAACTTAAACATTACTTTTATGTTGAGCAAGTTTCCCTAACCGTACTTGTCATTATTGTTCAAGTTTATTATTTACCTTGAATAAATTATCCTTGTTATTATTCAAGTTCAAGCATGATATTAAAGATTAATTATCTTTCCAAAGCATGATTCAGTTATACAATAATTGTCCTATTGTATACTTTTGAGGTTATTATTCAAATCGAATATCAATTATTGTTGAACCTTATTAGACTAGTGAACCTTATTGATTCAACTAGTCCATAGTTGATGAGCGTTCTAAATTTCAGAACCCTTGATGAATTATCCAAACTAAACTTCCTTTGGTGCGGACTCGAATGTCAAACTGAGATGAACAACCCTGTATAGGGGATTATTTACGCTTTAGCGTTAAGATATTGTGCACAGTATGGTACTAAGGGCTGATCCCCCTAAGTACGAGAAGAAGGTCCATAGTCTTATGACTGTTAAAGGTTTCAAGTATAACCCTTGTTAACCTAGGACATAGTTCAAGGTCTTATGACCCTCAGAATTCTTTTGATTCTTGTTATTTATTCTTGATTCAAAAGTTGAGCTTTTATTCAGATGTCTTTGATTATTCGCATGTTATTATCTTGTTGTTTCATTATTATACTTGTGGGCATTTGTGCTCACTCTTGCTATATAATAACATTACAGTTAAGAATGAAAGAAGTGATGAACCTTCGACTAGTAAGGGCAAGGGCAAAGTTAGCAAGTGTTGAAGACTTGTATTTATTTTATTGATGATGATTTATGTTTAAGACTTTAGTTATGATGTTGTTAAGACTTAATTATTTAGAATTCCGCACAGATGTTTTAAGGTTAGTTTAAACCTGGGATTGTATTATTATTATTATTCGAATGTTGTAATCCTTTTAAGGAGAAGTTTTATTCTATCTATTGCATGGTTTGCTTTTATTGGGTAGATAGATAGATGATGTTTGTATCGTGAACACCAAATCCTATGGAAATAGAAGTACTGGATTTGGGGGTGTCACATAAGATTAGGCTAAGGGTTAGGGTTCCGGCAAGGGTGCTCAATGACTGATATGAGACGAAGATGAATGTGAGAGGGGTTAGGGAGAGTCATGAAGAAAGAGGGACAGAAAAGTGTTGTAATGTAAACTACCAAAAGTATCCCTATGTAATAAACATTACAGGCTTAGTCGGTCGCTTTTGACCGGTTAAGTGACGAAAGTATGCTTTTTGTTAAGCATAAGTGAAGTTTGGGGTGTACTTAGACACTTTTTTCAGTATGGGATGCAAAAATCAACAGTGGTGTAAAGTTTGGGGTGTAAATTATCTTTTAGTCTTATATTTTTGCTGAAAAGGGTATAAATCTTCAACATGCAGTAAATATAAAATTTCATCATTATTCTGTAAAGGAACAGCATGCTCAAAGGTTTTGATTATTCTTTTACTGATAAAATCAAAGGTTCCAATTTTGTAAATTGTTTCTGGTTTGATTTTAGGAATAGTCCATTTATCTTAGGCTTCCTTTACATCCTGATACGCAATAAGTTCAGTTGCTTCTAAAGTAGAAGTTGATGTATTAGCTACTGTTGTCACAGATGAAGGAGAAAAATCAGTCATTTTTTAAAGTGACCATATATGCATAATTTAAAAGTAATATATTCATCAATATGACAATAACTTAACATGGCTTTGATACCAAAGGAGGGCAGGATCAAGATGGATACAGAATAAGCACGTCTGTCAACGGTTTACAAAGGATAAAAGCCACAACACCATAACACGGCCAAAGGCAAAGTCCTGAACGCGACTTGGATGACGTTCCACTTACTCAAATATCAAACCTAAACTTATCTCATTTAATAAAATGACATGGATAATTTAAAGGCATATTGAATATATATTAACAGATAAATTACTACATATATGGTCTCATGAAGTTACTGTTGGTTTGGGGGTCTACCCAAAACTATAAGCCTGCAGGTTTCTTCCTGTATGGCTTCTTTGGTTAAACCAATTAACTGTTTAGATTTATCAAACTGTTCTAGAAAATAAGAACGATTATGGTGATTAGTGGCAGTTTGAAATGTTGTATTATAACGATTACTGTTATCTATATGATAATCTAAAAGCTCAAGTAACGAAACATAATAATTAACAGAAGCAATAATTTAAACTTACAGTAAAGCTCTGCAGATCTTTAAGCTTCAAACTTTTATATATCTTGAATATTTTACAAAGAGAGAGGGAGAGTACAAAGAAAATAGTACAAAAAAGTTCTGCCTCAACAAAGGGTGAGGTATCCCAATTTATACAAGTGAGAAGATGAGAAAGGATCAGGCTTGTCCTTGTCAGTGGAGTCGATCAATAATCCTTTCTTTTTCTTCTTTAAGTCTCAGCCGTGGAAGGTGGAAGGCGTGAGACAGCTTGTCGGTTGAGTGGAGGACAACTGGCGTCCTTTGCTGATAATGGAGAGTAGCTGGCTAAACTTTCTGGAAAGTGGAGACACTGTAATTGTTCATTTATGATTATTGGTTTACTTTTCTGTAGTGGAAGATAGCTTTATGCTTTTCCTTTTCCTTTCTTGTCATGTTCCATCTTTTCAAAAATCATGGTGGTGAAAGAATCCCAAAAGTCTCCCATTGTGGGCTCTGGTTCTTGACTTTCTCCAGCTAGGACATTGAATTGATTGTCATCCTGTTCAGATTCTTCATCGCTAACTGTTTTCATAGAAACATCATTCAGGACTAAGGATTGTAAGAATTGAGTCTTCATATAATCCATAGTTTTAACAATTAATTCTGTTTCAGTAAGATTAGGAAACTTTTGTTTTAAATCTGCCTGAATTTTAACAAAAGGATTAACTGGTACTGGTGAAGGAAGGCTTTCCGGGATAACATCAAGGCAAGCCTGGGTGTTATTCTTTATGGTTTTAAGGAGTTCTGGTAAAGTCGGATTAAGACCTTTATCCCACCATTTGGTAAAGAATATCCTTTTGAGACGGGGAATCTTATTCTGGTAATCGCATGAAATTTCGTCCTCGAAATTTACGTACCTGGTATTTCGAAGAGTTGAGAATATCTTGTTTTCATTTCAGATTTTATCTCTCAGATCATCATGATTTCTCCATTGATCATCTCTCATGATAACTTCATTTGGGTTCCTCATTTGTTGGGAAGTCATGACAACCGTCATCCCTCGAACTACCCGGCTTTGACTTGTCTGGGGCAGCATTTGGTGTCATCACTACCGTTGGAATATACTTTTCTATAGGGCATATTCCTCCCTCAACTGCCTCGTCGTACTCCTGATTCATGATCTGAATCATCAATCTTCGATCCATATCGAATTCAGGTTGACCGATCTGTACTGGGTAATTCAAAACTCGATGTTGGGTTCTCCCAATTGCTTTTCAAAAAGAGAATTTCATATCATATATTTTAGCCTTCTTAGATCGGACATCTCTTTCCACAATATCCACGTGTCGTGCGACTTTTGCCCATGCATCACTTATTCTCACTCGTTCAGTTTTTTCTTCTTTCAGCTCAGATTCCATCTTTATCATCTTATACTCTGCCAAAGAATGCTTCTGTTCAAGCATCACATATCGGGTAACACAAGCTTGAATTGTTGCATCATTTTGCTCCACGACCGCCTGTCGTTCTTCAGCCTGCTCTTCTAACTCATGAATACGATTTTGCAATTCTATATTTTGATCATATAATACCTCTAACAAACTCTCCTCAGGTACCTCTTCTTCCTCTTCTTCCTCACTCTCAGCTGTTACCTCTGTGACCATTTCGGGTGCAACTATCAATTCTTCACTCACCACATGGATTTCTCTAATTCCTTCTTCATCTGACATCACATTATCATGGTTAGTGATTAGAGGTATCCCCACAGTCTCATTCACTCCATTGTTAGCATTCTCAGCTGTCATTCTCAAGTACTGCCATAAAACAAGGGTTTATTAAGCATATTAACGTATCGCAATATCCATATATTATGACCAACCAACAATTAAGCTTAGGTAGGACACACTAGCAAATGATTTACTCATCTCTCCCCTCCTAGTTATATTCCCCGATCTCCGCCAGAGATCATATCCCTAAGCTCTGATACCATCTGTGACAACCCCAAAACAGGTCCATTCCATCCAACCTATTCTGAGTCGCCAAATACATGGTACAGAAAATAACTACAACTTTATTACAACAATTATCGTGCAAAATACAACAACACATATGCTGTGAGTTTGGATACAAATATATACCAAATGTGACTCATGTCCCAATCGTGGAAAGCACCTCACAATGATACCTTACATAAAGGTATAGTCAAAAATTGTTTTAGAAATTAGAATATTTGGGAAGTGCTCAAGGAAACCTTCGTACATGGGAGGCCATGCATCTAGGTTATGATAGATATTATATGGCCACAGAATTATCCTTGGTTAACCCAACCCCAAAGAAAAATGAGAAGTTTACCATCATATTCTTCCCAATGGTGAGTCTTCTCTTGACATATCATTATCTCCACTGTCTCTAATTAAAAATTATACTTCAAACAAACACTAAGATTATATAGGTAGTGCTCGTAAAGATACTCAGCAAGTGGATGAGCACAACCTTGTCTTATGATGACACGAGGTTGTATGTCATTAGACATCTTGTATGATAGTGATAAAACACCCTTCCAACGTTGGGTTCGCTTCACCCTAGATGATTCACCAAATATAACTACTAAATGATGACCACCGTTCTATTCCCCTGTTACCCCCGCTCGACCCAGCTACACTCTTATTACCTGAAAGGAATTGTGAAACAGAAGGGTGAGCACAACTAGCCCAGTAAAGAATATCATGACTAAAGATAAATAAGTTATCAATAGCCTTCAACAGAATTAAATCAGAGATTTAGAACATATGGTAGATGATAAAAATTTTAACCATAGTTGCAGCGGAACAAGCAATCCATTAGAAGAGTCAAATAGACTATAAAGTCTATTATCTTCTCCATGTTAAAAAATCACCAACAATGTTTTATCCCTGTAACATCAATCAATAATTCTGGTCCACAATCATATGAATAACTCATAATCATAGTTGTAGTTCTACATTCCTCTTCTCATCCAGGACGAAGATAATTTTCATCACCTCTCTTTACCTTAAACATCAAAGATCATGGTTACACCAAATCACATTTTCTGTTCATAATCATACTAATAACTTCATCTTTGCACTACGGCCAAAGATATTCATTTGTATCACCAGTTGGTCATGTTCATCTCAACACCTGTTCATCTTTGCACTACTGGCCAAAGATATTCAACAACGTGTCATCTTTGCACTACGGGCCAAAGATATTCATCAACAATTCATCTTTGCACTACTGGCCAAAGATATTCATCAACAATTCATCTTTACACTACTGGCCAAAGATATTCAACCACAGGTCATCTTTGCACTACAGGCCAAAGATATTCAACAACAGTTCATATTTGCACTACAGGCCAAATATATTCATCAGCAGTTCATATTTGCACTATAGGCCAGAAATATTAATATCTCAAAGAAATATATAATCATTTCAGAATTTATATAAACAATAATTATAACCATGTTGATCAATTCACCTTTGCACTTAAGCTAAAGATATTCAATTATAAATTCAATGGTCATGATCATACCAGTCAACAATTCAACTTTGCACTACTGGCCAAAGGGAACCCATAGTCATGATCATACCAAAAATTTACACATCTTTACACTCAAGTCAAAGAGAAATATCATCATTAGGGTTATAAAAATATTATATATGATAATAAAATCAATATAATCAACATATAGATTTAATCTCAAGAGTAATATTCATAAATCAACTATAATTTGGTCAGAAAAAGAAACCAATTTTGTCGTGAATAGTAACTCGTGAATAGTAAATCCAACACAAAAAGGTAGAAATTCTACAATAAAATATATACCAATATTTTGGTATAATGATATTGAAAGAATAATATTTCTTAAGTTTATAAACAATTTATTTTAATTGTTTACACTATACTAAATAATGCATTTAATCATCCTAAAATGCCAAACTCATACGATTTTATTACCAATAACCAAATCCCTCATCAAAAATCTGCATATACCTCATATAGGATTCTCAAGGCATAAAATCCTATTTTTTTCAATTTTCTTACTTCACATAACATATTTAATTCATTTACTCATAACTAGTCCATTTTCATGAAAAATACCAAATCAGTACAAACAAATTTTTTTTTTCTGAGATTTAGTAGAATATAGTTCCATATTGAATAAATATTTTTCTCAGAATTTTTAAAAATCATTTACTATTTTTCATATGACCAAAACAGCCGAATATTTAGATATTTATCAAAAATTGTATTTTTATCCAAAAATTCCAAAATTTACAGAGTATACTTCTATCATATACATGTACTCCCAATAAAAATTTCACCAATTTTGGAGTTAACCATAAGGAGTTATAAGCGGTTACTTTTAAAATAGTCTTTTCCCGTAAAATGCATAACTCTTAATCCATACATCTAAAAATCACCATTTTTGGACACAATCAATAAAACTCATCAAAATATCATTTTAAATTTTTCCAGAATTTTTTGAAGGTCAGAAGAATTACGAACTGAAAAACATAATAACCCTTAAAATCTCTTATTATCCCTTACCTCAAAAGAGCAGCACTTCTGACTGGATATCGGATATGACGCTGAAGGAAACTTGCACTGATGAATAGCAACTCACCAAGTATCTAAATATTCACAAAATACACTCGATAATCTAGAGAGAAAACTTATGAATTATGGTGTGATTTTCAATTCTAACTTAGCCCTCTATTTATAAAAAAATGTTAGCACGCCGAAGCAGACTTAACCTGCAACCTGATGGATTTACCTGCTACTATTTTCGCCCACCATATTTGAATAAAAATCTCAGCACATTTCTTCTCCAACCAAGAGTGGGGCCCACTAATTTTAGAATTTTTCACCAAAATGATTAACTCCAAAAATTCAACAATTTCTGAACCAGTCATCTCGTAAAATTCATAACAAATCATACGTTCATTTTTAACGGTTCAAAATTTGTGGACATATACTCAACTTATATATGTATAACATATCCAAATATTACCACGATCCAACGGTCGGATTAAAAATTATAACCCTCGCAAAATATCTCAAAAATCCTAATTTGATTTTCAATACCCCCGTTCCGACAAAAATACAGATAAAACACCTCAACATTAACTCCTTCATTTTTAACCACAAAAATATATCCCTCATTTATATCCACATAAAATAAATATTTCCTTACCATATGAATCAATAATTAATTATTCACAAATAATATTACAGAATTATATTTACGACAACCAGGCCGTTCCCAGGAAAGAGAGGGCTTTCCAATAAGAATTTCTCCTTACTGGCGCGCAATTAGGTGATCAAACCTCTCCTTAGACAGAACTTTCTAGACATTGCCAATAATGTTATCTAATAATATTATTCAAATAATATGAATTATTGATCTGATAATGGAAAATACTGTGCAGTGACAATTATTGAACAACAATAATATAAAATTTTAACGTAGCAATTATTAAATCAATAAAATAAAATATTGAACAGTAATTACTGTAACAATTATTGAGTAGTGCCTTCTTACGTAAAAATTAATAATTTCAAAAATATTGTGCAATACCGTGTGCTACTGTGCAATAACGTGTATTACTATATTTTAACCGCCGGGTATTCCAACAGTGTTAACGGTAACAACTACGCCGTTATTTGTAAAAACTTAAATTTGTCGTTTTCTTCATCCGACAGTTATTCTGTTATGGGGCCCACAAATGGCTGCGCCGTCGTACGAATATTCTCCGACAGAAAGAATATTCCACGACCAACGAATATTCCCCGACAACAATGATTATTTTATAACCACTTGTTTATTTTGAAAAATTTTCATATTTCACCCATAACTTTAACTTTTTATCAATTTAACCATTTACTGAATTGTAATTATAAAAAAAATTGAATACTTTTATTTCATAAAATTCGGGGTCTTACATATATGTTGAAAGTATGAAATGTTAAAGTCAATTTATGACTACGTTGATTGAGTAAAGCATGTTGATTGAGTAAGGAACTCAATCTTTATACTTGTTATATGAACTGTAGCATGCATGTTATGTTAGTCCAATGTTTATGAGTTATATGTTGAGCATGCTATTATATGCTACGTGATGCATGAAAACTGTTAGATTTTGTTGGGCTGTCGAGCTCAACCTTGCAAATAACCACTTTTGCAGGTTAAAGATTCAAAGTAAAGCTATGTGCTACTTGAAAGATATGAATCAGATGTGATACTTGAAGATTTATACACTTTGACTGAATTATTATTATTTGAACCATGTTCAAGGTTCTGAATAATGTATAATGTTTAATATATGTTGAGTTAAAAAGTTTAAGTTTTGTTTGATTGTATGAAAGGGTATTGAATTTGAATGTAAGTTTTATTTATTAACCCTGATAAGGTGAGTAATAAGCCAAGTATGGTTTAAAGGTAGGTAAAGATAAAGGTTTTGAGAAATGTACTTGATAAATCACAATAATTATGTAAAGTTTAAGTTATCTGATATGCAAAGGTTATCAGATTGAAATGTAAGATTTTATATAATAACTTTGATTAAGCGAATCATAAAATAAGATTGATTCAAAGATATATAGATGATAAAGATTTTGATTCAGGGAATTAAAGTAAGAAGATAGAAAAGTTTAAATTATTCCGCATTTTATTAAGCTTAACATCGAATTATGATGTAAAATCAGAAGTTAGACGTGTTATTAACGACCAAAGTCGATAATTGAATTGTATGAAATTTGGGGTCGTTACTGTAAGACCCCAACTTATTAATGAATAAAATCAAATTTTCTTTAAATATTATTGTGAATAATAAGGGGTTAATTTGATATAATACTTTGGTTATGGGTGAAATGTGCAAATTTTACAAAATAAGCAAGTGGTTATAAAATATTTATTTTGTCGGGGAATATTCGTTTGGTCGTGGAATATTCTTGCTGTCGGAGAATATTCGTACGACGGCGCAGCCTTGTGTGGGCCCCATAACGGAAAGCGATTGGATGAAGAAAACGACAAGTATACGTTGTTTATAAATAATGGCGTAGTTGTTACCGTTAATACTGTTGGAATACCCGGTGGTTAAAATACAGTAGCACACGGTATTGCACCAATTATTGATTCTTACGTAAGAAGGCACTACTTAATAATTGTTACAGTAGTTATTGTTCAGTATTTTATTTTATTGATTCAATAATTGTTGCGTTGATATTTTATATTATTGTTGTTTCAATAATTGTTGCTGCACAGTATTTTCCATTATCAGATCAATAATTCATATTATTTGAATAATATTATTAGATAACATTATTGGCAATGTCTAGAAAGTTCTGTCTAAGGAGAGGTTTGGTCATCTAATTGCGCGCCAGTAAGGAGAAATTCTTATTAGAAAGCCCCCTCTTTCCTGGGAACGGCCTGATTGTCATAAATGTGATTCTGTAATATTATTTGTGAATAATTAATTATTGATTCATATGATAAGAAAATATTTATTTTATGTGAATATAAATGAGGGATATATTTTTGTGGTTAAAAATGAAGGAGTTAATGTTGAGATTTTTATCCGTATTTTTGTCGGAATGGAGGTATTAAAAATCAGGATTTTTGAGATATTTTGCGGGGGATATAATTTTTAATCCGACCGTTGGATCGTGGTAATTTTTGGATATGTTATACATATATAAGTTGAGTATATGCCCACAAATTTTGAACCGTTAAAAATGAACGTATGATTTATTATGAATTTTACAAGATGACTGGTTCAGAAATTGTTGAATTTTCGGAGTTTGTCATTTTGATGGAAAATTCTAGAATTGGTGGGCCCCGCTTGTGGTTGGTGAAGAAATGTGCTGAATTATATTTCAAATATGGTGGGTGGGAATAGTAGCAGGTAAAGCCATCAGGTTGCAGGTCAAACCTACTAAAATTTTTCTATAAATAGAGGGCTAAGTTAGAATTGAAAATCACACCAGAAACAAGTTTTCTCTCTTTCTCTCTCTAGATTATTGAGTGTATTTTGTGAGTATTTAGATACTTTGAGAGTTTCTATTCATCAGAGCAAGTTTCTTTCAGCCTTATACCGGTATTCCGACCAGAAGTACTGATATCTTGAGGTAAGGGATATTATTTTCTTCCTAAATGATATTATTTTCATCAATATCATTATGCTGAAATATTGATATGAGTTTTTATCAAATTTGGAACTTTTTATGTCGGGGTTACTATTCACGTATACGGCACTATTCACGTATACGGTACTATTCACGAATACGGCACTATTCACCGAAAAATAAAATTTTCTCTTTTTGTCCAAGATGTCTATTCTGGTTACTATCTTTGATTGTATCCATGTTTTGATCTTTATTTTTGAATTCTGCTTCACAATTGATTATTATGAAGTATTATTGATCTTGGATAAACTGTTATACGAATCCCTATTATTTGTCCTTCTGTCTCATTGGATTCGTTTTCTTTAAGATATTTTTCATCATCCTCAGTCCTAAATGATGATATTACTGAATATCTTTGGCCTGTAGTACAAAGATGTATGATTACTTGATGAATATCTTTGGCCTGTAGTGCAAAGATGAACAGGTGTTGAGATGAACAGGTGTTGAGATGAACATGACCGACTGGTGATACAAATGAATATCTTTGGCCTGTAGTGCAAAGATGAATATTTGGTTAAAGATGATTATTAATCGATGTTACAGGGATAAAATATTGATGATGGACTTTTAAATCTTAGAAGATAGTAGAATTCTTTCTCTACTTGACTCTTCTAATGGTTTGTTGTTTCCGCTGCAGTTGTTGATCTAAAACTTGTTGTCGATTATATTCTATCAGATTTTTCCCTGTTGAATACTAATGATAATTTGTGGTATATTATGTTAGTCATAATATTCTTTACTGGGCTAGTTGAGCTCACCCTTTTCCTTTTTGTTCCATTTTTCTTCTCAGGAGGTGAGAACATAGCAGGATCTAGTCGGGGTATGGAGTGATGGTTCTAGAAAGATGTTTTAGCAGTCCTCACTATTTTTGTAAAATAGTGTTTGAATAATTGTATTGAGGACTTATTTGAGTGTGGATATTGTCTAGAAGACAATATTTGTATTTAAACTCACAGTATGTGTTGTCGTATTTTGCACGACAATTGTATTATTGAAGTTGTAGTTTGCTTTCTGTACCATGTATTTGGCAACTCAGAATGGGTGTTGTATACCTATTTTGGGGGCGTCACAGTTGGTATCAGAGCTTAGGGATATGATCCCTGGCTGAGATGTGAGACAAGAACTAGGAGGGGAGAGACGGGGAATTCCTTCGCTAGTATGACCTGACTAAGTTTATTTGGTGTTTATTTGGTCGGTCAGAGTATAGGGATAATATATGACATGACTATTAACCCTTGTTTTATGACAGTATTTAAGAATGGCAGCTGAGAACGTTAATAATGGAGTAAATCAGACCGTGGAGACACCTTTGATCACCACCCAGGGGAACGTGCAACAGAAAGGCAATATTCCTCCTGTAAACAACGTTACTGAGCAAACGATGAATGATGGAATGTTTAGGAGCTTTTTGCAGTTCATGCAAAATCAGACGAGGGAGACTCGTGTGCAGAATACAGGTGGAAATGATAACAACGCGCGATTTGTCACAGCCAAGCAGTTCAAAGAATTGGGACCACCAGAATTTAAGGGAAAGCCGGATCCGATCATGGCGGAAACGTGGGTCAAGCAAATTACCAAGATATTCGATGTCTTGGGATGCACGGAGGAATAGAAGGTTCCATTCGCCACCTTTATGTTTCGCGGTGAGGCAGACTACTGGTGGGAGTCTGTGAAGCGTACCCAGCCTGACGCACTCAACATGTCCTGGGAAATATTTCAAAAACTGTTCAATGACAAGTACTTTCCTGAAGGTATTCGTCATATGAAGGAGGTGGAGTTTATCAGACTGGAACAAAATAACATGACGGTGTCCCAGTACGAGGCGAAGTTTGCAGAGTTATCTAGGTTTGCACCTCATTTGGTCGAAAATGAGGAACGAATGACAAGGATGTTTCTGAGAGGTTTAAAACCCGAGATTCGGCAATATCTTATCTCTCATAAATTTTCTTTATATTCAGATGTTGTAAACAGGGCTCAATTATTAGAGCGAGATAATGAGTATGTGCAACCGAGGGACCACAACCAGGGTCATACCGGTGGCGGCAGTCATCGAAGCAATGAAAACCAGCAGGGAGGAAAACATTCGGATAAAAGCGGTAACTACTCTGGTGGTAATCGTGGTCGTGATAATAAAAAGAGCGAGTCGGGAGGAGATTTCAAGAAGAGAAGGTACAACAATGATAACGTAAAGACGTCAGCACAAACATCAACTGTTTCTAGGGGAGGAGAACGACCACCGGTCGTATGTTACAAATGTGGGAAAGAGGAACATATCAGCCCAAACTGCCCACAACAATCCAAGGTATGTTATAACTGTGGAAAGGAGGGTCATATAGCTCGAGAGTGTTCTGTAGCAAAACCAAGTTCAGCGGGGATGGTGACTCCAAAAGTTGTCCCGTGTAAGTCGAAATCAGCGGTTCCTGGAAGGGCGTTTGTCGTGACTGGCCAAAACGCGAGAAACCCGAACGAGGTGATCACGGGTAAGCTAATCTTGAATTCTTGCGAAGTTTATACTTTACTAGATACCGGTTCTACCCATTCTTTTATCTCTCCTGCTTGTGCTCAACGTTTAAACTTGACTCCGGAGAAATTGGACTTTAACTTATCTGTTGAAACTCCATTGGGTGAAACCTTCGTTACATCTACAGTTTATAAATCTTGCATGATCCAAGTTGGCACTATCACATTACCTGTTGATCTTATCTCTTTAAAGATACTTGCTTTTGATGTGATTTTAGGAATTGATTGGTTAACCACTCATCATGCTAAAATTGATTGTTTTCGTAAGGTTGTTAGTTTTCATATTCCTAACCAACCTGTCATACGAATTCAAACTACTAAACCACTAAAATCAGTCACTGTCATATCAAGCCACAAAGCTATTCGTTTATTGAAAAACGGATGTCAAGCTTTCTTAGCCCATGTTATGGATTTGAACAAAGACAAGTCAGATTTGAATAATATTTCTATTGTTAGAGAATTTCTCGATGTATTTCCTGAAGAACTTCCTGGTCTACCCCCAGAACGTGAAGTTGAATTCTTTATTGACCTTGAACCCGGTACAAAGCCCATTTCTAAAACCCCATATCGAATGGCTCCTATTGAACTTCAGGAGTTAAAAGTCCAACTACAGGAGTTGTTGGACATCGGTTTTATTCGTCCTAGTACATCTCCTTGGGGTGCTCCTGTGTTATTCGTAAAGAAGAAAGACGGGAGTATGCGACTTTGTATCGACTATCGAGAATTGAATCATGTCACTATCAAGAATAGGTATCCGCTACCTCGTATTGATGACCTGCTTGACCAGTTGCAAAGAGCACAATTCTTTTCAAAGATCGATCTTCGTTCTGGATATCATCAGCTGAAGATTAAAACTGAGGATATTCCAAAGACTGCCTTCAGAACTCGGTACGGGCATTATGAATTCTTAGTAATGTCTTTTGGATTGACTAATGCTCCTGCTGCTTTCATGGATATGATGAATCGTATATTCAAAGAATATTTAGATCAGTTCGTTGTCGTCTTTATTGATGACATCCTCATCTATTCCAAAAGCCGTGAAGATCATGAGCACCATTTGAAGCTGGTATTGCAAAGGCTTCGTGAAAACAAGCTACATGTCAAACTGAAGAAATGCGAGTTCTGGCTTGAGGAAGTAGCATTCCTTGGGCACGTGGTGTCAAAACATGGAGTATCTGTCGACCCGGTGAAGATTGAAGCCATACAAAGTTGGGAGCAACCGAAGTCGATAACCGAAGTACGTAGCTTTCTGGGCTTAGCTGGTTATTATCGGAGATTTGTGGAAGGATTTTCTCGAATCGCAACTCCGTTAACTCAACTGACTCGGAAAGATACAAATTCGTATAGAGTGAGGAATGTGAGAAGAGTTTTCAAGAACTCAAGAGGAGACTCATTTCGGCACCTGTTCTGACAATACCATCTGGTTCGGATGGATTTGTTATCTACAGCGATGCTTCAGGCAAAGGGTTAGGATGTGTTCTCATGCAACATGGGAAAGTCATAGCCTATGCCTCGCGACAACTCAAAGAATATGAGAGGAATTATCCTACTCATGATTTGGAGTTGGCAGCAGTCGTTTTTGCGTTGAAGATCTGGAGACACTACCTGTATAGGGAGAAAGTGGAGATCTATACAGATCATAAAAGCCTCAAATATTTCTTCACCCAAAAGGAACTCAACATGCGGCAACGACGTTGGCTTGAGCTGTTGAAAGATTACGATCATACCATCCAATATCATCCTGGAAAAGCGAACGTAGTAGCTGACGCATTGAGTAGAAGATCATACGCGGGTACGAGTGCAATGTTGTTAACACAAAGGCCCATTTTGTATGACTTACAAAGGATGGAGATAGAGATGAAGGCTCCAAGTACCCACATGATGATATCAAATATACGAGTAGAACCGACTTTAATCGATAAAGTTAAAACTGCTCAAGCTACGGACATGGAGCTGATGCGTATGAAGAAGAAAGTGCAAGAAGGTGCTATTCCAGAAGCAAGAATCGATGAAGAAGGAATACTTCGAGTCAACTCCAGACTTTGTGTTCCTAACGATTTTGACTTGAAGCATAGAATAATGATGGAGGCACACAACACACCGTTTGCAATCCATCCTGGGAGTACCAAAATGTATCACGATCTTCGACATATATTTTGGTGGAGCAATATGAAAAGAGAGATTGCGGAGTTTATCTCGAGATGTTTAACTTGTCAACGTGTAAAAGCGGAGCATCAAATACCAAAGGGTCCATTGCAACCACTTGAGATTCCGAAATGGAAGTGGGAACACATTACTATGGATTTTGTTACGAGTCTTCCCAAGGTTTCTCAAGGTATAGATGCGATTTGGGTTATTGTTGATAGATTAACCAAGTCCGCTCATTTCTTACCGATACGTGAGACTTATTCCCTTGAACGTCTTGCTAGTATGTATGTGAACGAGATTGTGAGATTGCATGGCATGCCAGTATCCATAGTTTCGGATCGTGACCCAAGATTCACTTCACGATTTTGGGTTAGCTTGCAGAAAGCTATGGGCACGGATTTACGATTCAGTTCGGCATACCATCCTCAAACGGACGGACAATCAGAGAGGACTATTCAAACTCTTGAAGATCTATTAAGACTTTGTGTCCTAGATCTCAAAGGGAGTTGGGATAAGTACCTACCATTGGTGGAATTCTCCTACAACAACAGTTATCAGGCGAGCATAGGTGTGGCTCCATTCGAGGCGTTGTATGGAAGAAAATGTCGTTCTCCAGTATGCTGGGACGAGGTGGGTGAAGCAACATTGTTGGGACCAGAGTTGGTACGCATTACTACAGAGAAGATCCAAACGATTCGACAACGTATACAAACGGCACAGGATCGACAAAAGAGTTATGCGGATCTTCATCGGAAGGACGTGGAATTTAATATTGGGGATCATGTATTGTTACGTGTTGCACCATGGAAGGGAGTTACAAGATTTGGAAAGAGAGGAAAGCTCAATCCAAGATTTGTTGGTCCATTTGAGATTCTTGAGCGAATAGAAAATGTGGCATATAGACTCGCATTACCTCCAAGCATGTCTCGTGTTCATAATATTTTTCACATATCTATGCTTCGTAAATATGTTAAAGACCCGAACCACATTATTGAGTTAGAACCAGACGAGATAGCTGAAGATTTAACGTACGAGGAGGTACCTGTTAAGATCTTGGATAGGAAAGAGCATGTCCTACGCACGAAGGTTATACCACAAGTTAAGGTTTTGTGGAGAAACCATGCTATTGAAGAAATGACCTGGGAGTTGGAATCAGAAATGAAAGCGAGGTATCCTCACCTTTTTGAAACATCAGGTACGTACGTCAATTTCGAGGACAAAATTTCATAAGGAGGGGAGGTTGTAAGACCCCAACTTATTAATGAATAAAATCAAATTTTCTTAAATATTATTGTGAATAATAAGGGGTTAATTTGATATAATACTTTGGTTATGGGTGAAATGTGCAAATTTTACAAAATAAGCAAGTGGTTATAAAATATTCATTTTGTCGGGGAATATTCGTTTGGTCGTGGAATATTCTTGCTGTCGGGGAATATTCGTACGACGGCGCAGCCTTGTGTGGGCCCCATAACGGAAAGCGATTGGATGAAGAAAACGACAAGTATAAGTTGTTTATAAATAACGGCGTAGTTGTTACCGTTAATACTGTTGGAATACCCGGTGGTTAAAATACAGTAGCACACGGTATTGCACCAATTATTGATTCTTACGTAAGAAGGCACTACTCAATAATTGTTACAGTAGTTATTGTTCAATATTTTATTTTATTGATTCAATAATTGTTGCGTTGATATTTTATATTATTGTTGTTTCAATAATTGTTGCTGCACAGTATTTTCCATTATCAGATCAATAATTCATATTATTTGAATAATATTATTAGATAACATTATTGGTAATGTCTAGAAAGTTCTGTCTAAGGAGAGGTTTGGTCATCTAATTGCGCGCCAGTAAGGAGAAATTCTTATTGGAAAGCCCCCTCTTTCCTGGGAACGGCCTGATTGTCATAAATGTGATTCTGTAATATTATTTGTGAATAATTAATTATTGATTCATATGATAAGAAAATATTTATTTTATGTGGATATAAATGAGGGATATATTTTTGTGGTTAAAAATGAAGGAGTTAATGTTGAGATTTTTATCCGTATTTTTGTCGGAATGGAGGTATTAAAAATCAGGGTTTTTGAGATATTTTGCGGGGGTTATAATTTTTAATCCGACCGTTGGATCGTGGTAATTTTTGGATATGTTATACATATATAAGTTGAGTATATGCCCACAAATTTTGAACCGTTAAAAATGAACGTATGATTTATTATGAATTTTACAAGATGACTGGTTCAGAAATTGTTGAATTTTCGGAGTTTATCATTTTGATGGAAAATTCTAGAATTGGTGGGCCCCACTTGTGGTTGGTGAAGAAATGTGCTGAATTATATTTCAAATATGGTGGGTGGGAATAGTAGCAGGTAAAGCCATCAGGTTGCAGGTCAAACCTACTAAAATTTTTCTATAAATAGAGGGCTAAGTTAGAATTGAAAATCACACCAGAAACAAGTTTTCTCTCTTTCTCTCTCTAGATTATTGAGTGTATTTTGTGAGTATTTAGATACTTTGAGAGTTTCTATTCATCAGAGCAAGTTTCTTTCAGCCTTATACCGGTATTCCGACCAGAAGTACTGATATCTTGAGGTAAGGGATATTATTTTCTTCCTAAATGATATTATTTTCATCAATATCATTATGCTGAAATATTGATATGAGTTTTTATCAAATTTAGAACTTTTTGTGTCGGGGTTACTATTCACGTATACGGCACTATTCACGTATACGGTACTATTCACGAATACGGCACTATTCACCGAAAAATAAAATTTTTCCTTTTTGTCCAAGATGTCTATTCTGGTTACTATCTTTGATTGTATCCATGTTTTGATCTTTATTTTTGAATTCTGCTTCACAATTGATTATTATGAAGTATTATTGATCTTGGATAAACTGTTATACGAATCCCTACTATTTGTCCTTCTGTCTCATTGGATTCATTTTCTTTAAGATATTTTTCATCATCCTCAGTCCTAAATGATGATATTACTGAATATTTTTGGCCTGTAGTGCAAAGATGTATGATTACTTGATGAATATCTTTGGCCTGTAGTGCAAAGATGAACAGGTGTTGAGATGAACATGACCGACTGGTGATACAAATGAATATCTTTGGCCTGTAGTGCAAAAATGAATATTTGGTTAAAGATGATTATTAATCGATGTTACAGGGATAAAATATTGATGATGGACTTTTAAATCTTAGAAGATAGTAGAATTCTTTCTCTACTTGACTCTTCTAATGGTTTGCTGTTTCCGCTGCAGTTGTTGATCTAAAACTTGTTGTCGATTATATTCTATCAGATTTTTCCCTGTTGAATACTAATGATAATTTGTGGTATATTATCTTAGTCATAATATTCTTTACTGGGCTAGTTGAGCTCACCCTTTTCCTTTTTGTTCCATTTTTCTTCTCAGGAAGTGAGAACATAACAGGATCTAGTCGGGGTATGGAGTGATAGTTCTAGAAAGATGTTTTAGCAGTCCTCACTATTTCTGTAAAATAGTGTTTGAATAATTGTATTGAGGACTTATTTGAGTGTGGATATTGTCTAGAAGATAATATTTGTATTTAAACTCACAGTATGTGTTGTCGTATTTTGCACGACAATTGTATTATTGAAGTTGTAGTTTACTTTCTGTACCATGTATTTGGCGACTCAGAATGGGTGTTGTATACCTATTTTGGGGGCGTCATAGTTACAAAGTCAGAATCTAAATTGCTCCATTTTCTAATGGATGTGGCATATAATATTCGCAGTGAGCATGACAACAGTAGTGTTCTCACGATAGAAGGCACTAATGCTCAAATCAGATCACTGCTCTGGTGTGTCAAAGTTGCAGTTCATTTCTACTAATGCAATGTTTTTCTGTTAATGATTCTATAATAATGTTCATTTTAATATCAAAGTGTTCATTTTTGGTATTTTTAAACAATGTCAAGGTAGTACTTGAAAGAATATACATTCTTGATATTTAAACTATCAATTTTGTCTATTGTCAGTTGCCTTCAAGGTTGTAGTTTTTGTTCTATGCCGAAATAATAACTATTATGTTTTGATTGTATATACGAGCATATCAAGTAGTTGAACTCATTAATACTGCTTAATATAAAATGTATTATATTTTTATTGTTTTTGTGTTTTTATTCCAACAAATTATATAATCAGTTTTCCAACTAGCCCGTGCAATCAAAATTCAACCCAATCCCACGTATATTGGAATTTACAAGACCCCTCAAATCTCTCTCTTTGACACACGTTCAAACATATTTCTTTTAGTTTGAAGGTCTTTTGTATCTGAATTAGTCAATTAATTAACTAGTGACATGTGAGAAAACTCTCTCTCTCTCTCTTAAAAATTGTAAAATCATGCAATAACAATCATTATTAACTTTTTTTGAAAATTAATTTGAGTCATTTTTAAATTTAAAATTGGAAAAACTAAATCTTATAATTAGTATTCCCTCCATCCAGTTTTATTTGTCCTAATTGACTTTTTAAGGTTAAATTGAATCAAAATTTATTAGATATAAAAAAAATTATTATCATAAGAAATTACATCGAATATGCTATCAAAGTCAACTTATTTAATTTTAAATTTTTTATTATATTTGTTTAATTATTAATCTTAAAATTGGTAAATTTGGCCATTAAAAGTCATTAGGACAAATAAAATTGGACATCAGATCAACCGGTCCAAATTTAATGGACAAGATTTTTTTCCTGACACAGATAAAATTCTTTGCAAAAAGCGTTGGATCATGATTTTGCTCTTATTTAATCTGGACCCTTTGATTATCCTTTCATCGTGTGTCAAACTTTGAAGCATGGATGGAGCAACTCCTAGTTAAGCTATTAGTTTATGCTTGGTTGAGTTTAACGCACTCAAAAAACTTATTCATGTTCAAGTAACTTATTCCAAAAGCAATGTTCAAAGCTCAAGCATCCAAACTCAAAAAAATGATGTCCAAACGCTATCTTGGGAGTTCACTTAAATGAAAGTTTTCTTAATTCCAAACTAACCTTTAAATTAAATGTTGTTTTATTATGGGTAATATAGAATAGGTACTTTCAACATTTAAAATCTCCTCTCCCCTACTAAACTCACAAACTCCAAACTCCAAACTCCAAACTCGCACAAAGTTGGGAGCATTTAAATGCAAACCAAAGAATTCAAACTCCATCATGTTAATCAACCTAATTATAAAGACGAGAAAAATAGCCAACAAACAAGAAAAAAGAAAATGGACGACAAAAAAAAGAGAAAAATGCCAAGTAAATGTTTGAAAGAAAGACGACTTGATTTTCAATTGATCAGCAAATGTTAAGGATCTAAGCACCAGATGAATTTGAAAACCAGCTAGGAACTTTGCATTGAAGGCACATTTGTCGCAGAACTCCAAAGTTATGTAACTTGAATAAAAGCTCTCTCTCTCTAATCTCTCTCTCTCTCTCTATATATATATATATATAGTAGGCTTCTAAAGATACAGGTTAGACAAATGCATCTTCCAATGATACAGGTGGCAGAGCAAGGAATAGTTCAGACCATTTCTACCAGGCTAATGTACTGCCAAAACAATTAACTCAAATCAATAAAAACCCACCAGTAGAAAAAACCCGAACTTCTCAAACAATCATAACTAGAAAAAGCAGAGCTTCTTGTTTATGCCGAGGTGCAAAGAAGCACTCAGTTCCCGATGTTCCTGCTGGTAACAGGGGAAAAAACAAAATCGGGTTGCAAGCTGGTTGCCTTAATTTTCTTTAGGCAATGAATCAGATCTGCATATATCACCACGGCACAGGGGACATATCCTGGATTCATTGTACAAGTTAGACTTACAATTTTAGAATCAGTAAATAGCTGATGGTAAATTAGAATTTTGGTAACAGAAAAAGTTAGGTTTCCTAAATTGCAGTAACTATATTGATGAGATGAATTACATAAACAAGAACATATTAGCAAACAGAATTTTTGTTATGGCTAAACTATTTATCTGGTGTGTGTTTATACCTGTGAATCTCCTTCAGCCATTTGTCTATGCAAGGTCTATGAAATTCATGATGGCAAGGTAGTATCCGAACACTGTCCCCTTCCTCATATTCAACAAGGCATATATAACATCTGTTAAATAGAAGGCGGAGCATAATGATGAGCAAGATTCTAAATTTGAAAAAAAAAATGTATTCAAGTAGAAAGCAGATGCATTAAAATAATTTCTGACATTTTAGCTTTTGAAATGTCTGTAATTGTAATAGTATACAAAGTATATGACCTTCCGTGCACCAGAAACTCAAGAGTGGGAAACAATTCCATAATGCCAAAGATCAATACTCCCTCCGTCCCTTAATATAAGACTTTTTAGAATTGTGCACAAGTATTAAGGAAATGATTGTATAACATTAAATATAATATCAAATGTTTATATTGTCCTTGTATTGGAAAAATAGATTGTTATTTATTGGGTAAAAAATAGTGAGAGAACCAAAGTTATGTTTAATACTTAGGGTAATATTGGAAACTAAACAATTAATGCTTACTTGGAAATTCTAAAACGTCATATATTAAGGGACAAAAAAACTTCTCTAAAACGTCTTATATTAAGGGACAGAGGGAGTATCTAATTACCAAATATGTTGGAACGTGTATATTCAAACTCAAAGACTCTGAAATTAGCCTCAACATAGCTGTTTCGAATCCCAATACTTGGAACAAAAATTACATACTAAAAAAACTTGTCTATTCAAGGACTGTCATTAATTTAGGATATCCGAATGTTCCCACCCTAGAAACCTAAATAGAAGGGGTGGTAATGACAATTGATATGACTACCTAACAGCCATCACAATTCATTCTACCAAGTACCTTTTTTATATATAGGTATTCTACCAAACCCTTTAATCCGAAAACTACAATTTTAAAATAATGTATTCCGCAGAAACTGCACTGACCTATGGGAATGATTGTTGTAGTTTCGATATTGAGCTCCCAGCGACATAAGTTACATATTTCAGTGAGAGCTTAATGGCCTGTTTGACTTTTATTTGGAGAAAAGAGAAGTTACAGCCGTCCTATTTATTCAGCAGGTAAACACCTGCACTGACCTATGTGACGGTAGGGAACAATTTTTGTATTTCCAATATTGAACTCCCACCTATGTGACGGTAGGGAACAATATTTGTATTTCCAATATTGAACTCCCTTTGACATAATTCAATAAGAGCTTAATGACCTGTTTGTGAGTTCTATTTTTCTTTTCTTTTTTTTTGGGGGGGGGGTGTGTGGACGGGAATTTGGAGCCTTCCTTCCAAATAGGAAGGAAACTTCCAACTTTCCCTTACCTCCAAAATAAAACTCAAACAAAGGCGTAAAGGAAGGTCTATTTGAGGAGCCGGCAACATTTTATATCCAATTAGTTTGAGACTAAACTATTTCAGCGAAAATCATCATTTAAAACTACTGCTGGGAGTGCCGGTAGAGTGAACACCTTTTTGTTAGAGCTGTTCTCATAATAGCCCAATTCAGAAGATTTGGAGGTTGAAGACTATAAATGAGAACTTTGTTGAAAAGTTTGAGGGTCTTCGTTCACAACATGTTGATGTTTTTCCATGCCATCGTCAATATTTTCAGGTTGTAGTAGTTCTCTTAAAGTGGTAATTTGCAACACCGCCGCCACGACATGAACATGACACATGATAAAGGAGTTTGAACCATTTTGTTTCATAAACAAGTTCACACGTTTAACATGAAATAACAATACAACATTATGATTTGACATTAATAAACAAGTTCTTTAAATTTCTTAGATATTCATTTAAGCATGTTATTTGTATCTTCTTGTATTGAACACACTGCGAAGTTATTTAATAAATAAGCAAAATGTGTAATATCATGTTATTCAAATAATAAACTCTGTTTATTAAACGTTTAACATGTCTAATAAACAAGGTAGTGTTAGTGACATAATTAGTTAAACCATCAGTGTTAGTGTAGACATGTTTAGTGTAACACATAACATGACTCGAATACGTCTAACCAACACGGATGACAGCCCTACTCATATTACCTTTATAAGTTAACAACTTAAATTGATAAGTTAATAGATTAATATCCTTCTACTCATGATTAAGTATTGTCTGATACTTTCATGTAGATCAGTAGGAAATATAATCATCGACCTTTTCATTACCCTAACAAACTAATGATATATACTCAACTAAAAAATTCCTTATATCCCTAACTAGTTGGGATAGGTAGACTGATACTTATAATAAAGTTTATATATATATATATGGCAGCCTGCTGATACATAATGACGAAAAAGAACTACAACCACATTAGCCACCACAGTTGTGCATTTGGATTCATGTTGAGCTTATTGCCTTCAAGAAGACAAGATTTAAGAAGAAAAATACCATCCAAAAGGATCCATACTACACACAGGATAAATATTAATCAGCCGTTATGCCCTTTTAATAAAGCCCTAGCCTAGACCCAATATTTTTATCTTCTATTGTATTGCAAAAATGTCACATTTAGTTGATTATAAATTTCCATATGCTTTTATTGCTAAAAGACGCACATTAACTGATACTCATGTCAAGATGGTAAGTGAAGGTTAAAAACATAATTGTTTCAAAAAAAAATATCTAATAATAACAATTCGTCTTTAGAGCTTGATGCTTTTTAATAAAAATATCCAGAAAAATAAAGTGTAAGCATATCCTATGCAATTAAATGTTTGAGGGAGAAAAAAAAAGTCAACAACAAAAAAAGGACAGAGGGAGTACTAAAGATGAAACATTTATTACTTATTTAAATCTTATGAAACTAATGAAAGTACAGTTGAGTTTTCATGTTCTGGATTTTGGACAAGCTTATATGTGTTAACAGAGGTCCCCAAATAGATCTGATCAGGTTTACCATTCTCATTAAGCTTATAAAAGTAACAATGGATAGTAGATCTTAAATATTACCAAATTGGTTACGTAATTGTTTGTTTAGTAAAGTTTACACTTTTATAATTCTAGAGCTAGAATTACTTAAAATTAAAGTTCCCATACTATCTTCTTCAGTTATGGTTGTAGATTGAAAATCTATAATAGAAATAAAGTACTTCGCAATTCCCATAGACCAGCTACTGTAAAATATTCATAAATATTACTTCCTGATCTGCCACAGTTTAACTGTCATACGCCAAAATCACATGAGTCGGTGTGAGGTGAACTTTAAAACGGCTGATGAAATATTTAAATACTCCCTCCGTTCCAAAATATAAAATCATTATTGACTTTATGAAATCAACTTAAGACATTTTAAAACTCAAAATTGACATGGATTCCATTAATTTAGTCAATAAGATAATGAATATTTTAAACTATCTAAAAAGTACTACTCATTGAAAGATATATTATTTCATAATTTTTAATGAATCATCTCAATTTTGAGTTTGAAAATGTCTTAAATTAACTTTCAAAATTCAATAATGATTTTAAAATTTGGAACAGAAAAAGGTATAATATTTTCTATTAATTTTTTTTGTTACAAATTTCACTTTAGATGTAAAAGAATAATATGAAATCTACTTATCAAAAAAATAATACAGAAACTACATTAAAAACAATATTACGTTTGTCCTCAAAAGAATGTCTTAAGAAAAAAATTAACATAGATTAAGAAAATAAACTAAAGAAATCTTTGATATAACTGAAATACTTTTCTGCAACAGTGGGCCCCAGAAAGGTAACTGTGAGAACAAATTTCAGTTGTACCTAAATTTTTAACATATGATGTTGTACTTTTATTGGGACCCACACAGTTTTCAGTATAGTTTGATACACAATACGTTATTTATGTTATGTAGTGTTCTAAAAACCATTCGACAGACCTAGGCGGATAAGTTTTTTTTAGGCGGTCTCATTTATTTATTTTTCTACTATATACAATGATTATACTATACGAAGCATGTAATAGATGTAATTTTAAGAAATTTTACATGAAAAATTACCAAAAAAAAAAATCTTTTAATGATTAACAAATTCATTTCAAAGTATTGTAGAGTTTCAAAGTTCAATAGAGGTCTAATTGTGGCCTAGGCGCCCAGCAAAATCTAAGCGATAAAGGACCCTCTGGGATTAAGCAGACCTAAACATAAACAGGGACTTTTAAAACAGTGGAACTACGATACAATAAAAGAACAATTTGACACAATATCGTTGGCGTACCAAAATATGAATCATGTTTTAAGATACGACATACATATCCTACAATAGGATAAGATTTACGACGCATTGGATACATTCTAAGTTAGAGACAATCCAATACAATAAAGCATTCTTTTCACAAACTAAGTCTTCCCTTAATCTATACAATAATAAGTCTTAAAATGCTTTCTATAATTTTTTATCTTTTTCTAAGGATTTTGTCTCCACTTTCTTTTTTGTATCATTCTCATATAGAGACATAAATAACTAATTTTAGAAGAGTCTTTTACTCTAAACTTTGCAATTTGGGTCTTCATTTCACTTTGGTTTATACTTATAAGTTGAAAGGTAAGCTATCTTTTTCTCTTTTTTCTTAATAAATATTATTCAAATAATATTAATTATTTATTAAGCCTCTACTCCTCTAGTTTAAGCTATCCAAACTATAACTTAAAAAAATAAAGTTTAATTATATGCTTATTTGACTACTTTAATATTACACTTAAGCTAATATACTTTATTGTCTAGTGAATTGAGTTCTCTATATGTTTAAATCTATAATTACGGTGTTTTGCAAGTCATCCATATCTTACAACATGATTCACAATATTAGGCACTATACACGATTTTTGATAAACGATATGTATGTTTCAATATTTGACAACTATGGACCCACATGCTTAATTTATTTATTTTTTGGCTTATGCAAATCAGACATTCTTCTGAGGACAAAATAACATTTCACTTCAGACGCTCCTATGAGGAAGGAGGGAGAATCTATAAATGTGCCATTTGAATATCTTAATACTTCTTACTTGTTTTTTTCTATTGATCGAATGGAAATTACTATTGGAAAACATTAACAACAGATTACAAGATTCTGAGGTTAGAAAGGACATCTTAAATTTAGTTAACATGGTGTTGCCTAAAAAAAAGACTCCTGATATCCTCATGTTTAGATGCTCGTTTTTTGCTTTTCCCGCTTGTTATGATTTAGGGTGGACTCCTCCTTCCCACTTGTATCTTTTCTTCTCTTCTATCAATAAAATCTTCTTTTCCTATCTGAAAATAGTGTTGATTACCTGTATTCTTAGCACCACAACCACAACAGGGTGCAACCAAGAATTGTGATTCGGATTTTCTAATTTAAAAACAAAAAAAAATCTTACTAAAAAGATTTTAAAAACATTTGAAAAAGATGATCTAAATATGAGCAACTTAATAAAGATCAATGATACTTATGACGGCAATAACAAACTTTGAAAATAATGTTTCAAAATTCTCTTCAAGAATATGGTAAACTAAAATCAATCAGAAATGAAACAAATTTACTTACTGTGCAGCCTCCTCATTTAAATGCTTAGTTAATTTACTGTATAATTTCACAGGCAGGGATTCCACAACTTCATTAGGGGCAGGAACCGATCCCAAAGATGATACTGAAGGCCGTGAGGATAAAACTACAGATTGCTGGTGAATTTCATCCAGGACCTAATCGAGTTTTATAAAAAGATTAAACTCATATTGTGTATAATTCAAAAAGAGAAATATTGGAAAGCCGCAACTTTAGTAAAGGTAATATCACCTCAAACAGAGCTTCAGCTAGCATAACAATACGAGAAATGCTTGCCCTGGCATTGCTGTCATCATTAGAATTAACATCGCGATTATTAAGACGACATGTGCAATGTCCTGTTCGATGTTGACCAGACAAAATACAAGACCTCTCATGTCCAGATAAATTCTCAAAACGGCTTCCCAATCGCTGAAGAGCACGTACCTAAAATAAGAATCAATCATTTAAATACACAAACAAACATATAACAATAGTATGTTTTTATATGCACACAAACAAACATAAAAATAGTATGTTTTTTATATGCACACAATCATATAAAAGAATAAGACTCCTTAGTTTGTGGGGTGGTAAAGTGTAAAAATAGTTTATAGCAGGGTATATAAAGGAGAAGTAGAACAATATGATGAATCCTAGTTGAAAGGATACAGAGAATTGAAAATTGTAACTAAACCATACATTTCTTATTTGGCAGAAGCTTGTCCGACATACCATTTTATGATCAAGGAAATTGACTGAAATGCGAAAATCCACCACCCCCCCCCCCCCCTCCAAAAAAAAAAAATTGTATGCTTTTTACGAACCTGTTCCTTTAAACCTTTTCTTTTAGTAAAACTCACCATCAAACTAATATTAGTAATAAGTTGGACCCCAAGACCAATTCAGTTAAATTTTTAACAAGTTAGAATTTTTGGACGGAAAATAGGTCATGTCAGTTCCATGTGTGCAAATTAAGGTCAACATAGCCACATTAATATTGGAAAAATTATCTCTTATCATAATTAATAGTGCTGATTATTCTATTTAGGGTTAATTGATTAAGTTAGTTATTTTATTTGAGAATTTTAATTTGGTAAAATGGTAAAAAAAAAGTAAAAAGAAAAACATGTAACTAATTAAAATAAAATCAAAGACCAAAATAGATTAAAAGAAAAACAAAATCAAAATCAAAACATAAACACAATCCTTTCTAAAAAAGGGACCCCACTGATTTCAAAAGGAAAATAGAATTGTCTTTCTGATTTTATTTTGAATTTTTTTGTGTTTTTTTTGCCCTATTTTAATTAGTTACATGTTTATTCTTTTTACCTTTTGTTTTTGCTATTTAACCTAACTAAAATGTGAAAATTTAATTTTAAAATCTGTTTTATTTTTACACATCACTGAGATGTATGTATGCCATGCCATATCATTAATTACTAAATAATATAATTACATTATTATTAATTCGAATAAAATAATTAACCTAATTAATTAGTCCAAATAGAATAATTAGCACTATTAATTAACACAATAGATCAATATTTCCCATATTAATGCGGCCAATGACTAAATTAATATTAGCAAACCTTTTAATTGTTTTATGATTTCCTTCAAATTTGAAAACAAAGAAGTGATTTAGAGCCCTATTACTTCGTTCTACTTTGTTTAGTATCAAAAGGAGCAATCATATCACTCTCGTATTCAAAACGATACGTACAACTTACACAAGTTTTTATTTACGAAAACCTTCTTATTGTTTCATTATTTCTTTGAAATTTGAAAACAAAGAGGTGATTAAGAGTCCTGCTACTTTGTTCTAGTTTGTTTAGCATCAAGAGGATCAATCCTATCACCCTCGTATTCAAAACAATGCGTACAACTCACACAAGTGACCATTTAGGGATAATATAATAAAATTATTATTAATTTGAATAAACTAATTAACCTAATTAATTAGCCCGAATAGAATAATTAGCACTATTAATTAACATAAGAAAGCAATATTTCCCATATTAATGTGGCCAATGACTAAATTAATCTTAGTTTGCACACATGGAACTCACGTGGCTTGTGTTTCGTCCAAAAATTCCCTTTTCCATTGATCTTTTGATGGAATTGGTCTTAGGGTCCCTTTTTAAGTAATAACATAAGTTTGAGGGTGAGTTTTGCTATAAAAATAAGGGATTGGGTTGTAAAAAGCATACAAATTAGGGGTTAGGTTTTGCATTTCAACCCAAAGAAATTAGAATGTTAGAAAGCTTTCATAAACGCATTCTATGATCAAGGAATTCACTAAAAATATTACTCCCTGCAATAACTTCACAAACCTGAGATCTTATTCTTCTCCTTCGTTCAAGGAAATTTGATCTATGTTCCAAGAGATCACGGTATCTGCCTTCTCTTCCAAGTAAGCTCTCCACTTCATAATCTTGACTGCTGGACAAGGAGCTAGACAAGCTGGATGACACATAGCCAGACGAAGTTGATGATGCAAAGGCGTTCTCTTCGGATGCCTGCATCCCTGTCCCAACACCTTGACTAGCATCTCTCACTTCTCTCTCTTGTTGCAAAGGACAAAATCGCAAGTCGGGAAAGGATGATCTACGAAGAACTCTGTCACGAAGTCTTCCAACACTAAGGGTTCTGCTAAACCGAACATTCCGTTCCACAGGTTCTCTGGCTCCAGTACGCCTATCGGTAAGTCTTGTCTCAATACCCTCTATTTCACTATGATTTCTTGGAGAACGTAAACTTGCACCAAAGTCCACTCTGCTATCAATTTCTCTAGCAACATCTTGAGTAGATAGTACGTGATCATCTTGCATGTTATCACAAAAATCAGAAGTAGAAGGATTTAAACATGTGTTACCTGAATTAAATTCTTCATAATGTGGTCTGGAAGACCTATTAATGAGACAAGCAGGAAGCAAGTCACAACCATGTCGCGTTCCATTTCTATTAACCATACCATTACCGGATCCTCTTCCTAAATGCTCTTCAGCATTTATACTAAAACTTGCTGAAGATGCAGGATAAGGCCTCGAAGACCCTAAACTGGTTGCTCTATTTAGCCTAAAGCTTACATTTCCAGGAAAGAAACTAAAGCGAGAAAGGAAACGACTTGAAAGGTTCAATGATCGAGAAGAGAAAGCTCGGGAAGAAGTACTACCACCTCTAGACAGAGTATCTGAGAGGTCTGATTGACCCCAATCATCAAGCTCAACATTGGAAGATATGTTGGGCATTTCACCACAGTGTTCGACTTTATCTTTTCTGTAACATTCAGGAATCACATGCTCAGAGTCTGATTTGACTGGATTTGAACATGGGCCATCAACACCATTTTCCTTGGCCTGGTGATCAGAAACCTGAAGAATGAAAGCTGATATTAATTGAATTCCTATGTAATAGTGACCATGGAAGTACACGTTGTATATGTATACACAAACATGCATACACTTTTACGTAAACTGTCTGCTGCTGTATGCTGACCCAAAATGTTTAAAGTCTGATGATATCTCTAAAAGCTTTCTAACAGGACAATAACAATTCAATTTTCAAACCAAAAAATAGTACATTGGTGTTCATTACAGCCTAGTAATTAGTTATATTGAAAAAGAAACAGTAATATGAACACTTTACACATTGGCCGATTGATATATCGTATATGAATACCTTAGAAGTAGGCATCCACTTTCGGTAATTAAGAATATGACTACCAAGGAGTACATATGGCAGTTATGAGGAGAAGAAAATTCAAGATATGATGATGTTTGTTTAGAATAAATCCAACTAGGCAAGGCCAAAGACAGAGCTACTGAGATATAAGTGACTGTTTCACTGAGAACAACCAGCTAAGATTTTCTCATTTACAAAATAAAGCTATTTGTTCATATGCATAACGCACCTAGACATGTAAACCAAAACATATTCGTTCAACTTAATCCAACTACATTAAGCACTCGATGTCTTGTAACGGGTGAAAAAAGTAAAGCTTAAAAATCCTCACATGATAAAACCTAACAAATGACTAGAAAAGGGATTTGGGTCAAATACAAAGACAAGGCCAAAAAGTTTTAAACAAACTCAGAACAAAAGGTGAACGCTCTCATTAAAGGTCGTGATTGATTTCATAGCGACTTCAGAAAGTTCGATAAAGTCAAAGAGCTGTATTTAGCAAATAAATTTCAAAACAAGCGAACACATATCTTGGTGATAAATTCATTAAGAGGAAGCACTAGTTTGTTTACATTCAATACAGTAAATATGGGGCAGTCAAGTCCCAATCCATAAACAAGGAATGAGTAACTGGCTACACATATAGACAAGCATCATGGATGTGTAGCATCCTATTTAACATCCATAAAAAAATAGGAAAAAAACATTACTTTCATTTCAGTACGGAATACTACATTTTTAAAGTACATAATATAGTACTTTATTTTTTTCCCTTTTGGGTTCTTTTCCATTGCTTTCACTCCCGCCTTCTGAGTTCCAAACAAAAGAATGGGGTCAATTATGTTCCTACAAACATCAAGATTAGAGCTCAAACTTACGAAGAATAACTAAACAGGCCTCATTTCACAAATACTATCCAGTAAACATTATAAACAAAATTAAAGGAAAATTCAACCCTGCAGTTCCGATTCGTAAGAAATGATTTTCAACACAATGTTATTCTCCAGAGTACAGATATACCTATATTCTAGATATATAGACATTTTCAAATCTTGAACAAAGAGTAAGAAGAGAGAGAAAATTACCTTGTCCTCATTGTCATAGTCATGAGATCCAAGACAAGAAGACTGGAAGTAAACTCTCCTCTTACTACTACTCTTGGATCGGCTATTACCCGGAACACCGGCCGACGACGACGGCGACGGAGACAGTGACGATGAAGCCGGAACATTGGGTTTACTGCTGCTCGATCCCATATCAGCAAAACCCACAAAATGCCTTTCAAAGATCTGAAAGGCAATCAAATCAATCTTTCACAAATTAATTACTCATCAGTCAATTCTCGAAAATTATTTCAAAAGTTTCAGATCCAGAACTTTCAAAAGTAATGAGTGCATTGTAAATGAGAGTGATATAATCCGTATATGTACGTGTATAGCGGGTGATGAGTTAATGGGAATGATTGGGCATTTTGGTGCGAAGGGAGAGGAGAGAGAAAATGGCGTTTTTTGTGCCAGTATTTTGGGATTCATATTATAACTTGTTCGGAACGCTGTATATGTCAGTAGAATGATAAAATTACAAATCAGCTTTTTATTTGTCACGTCTCTAGACTTCTTTTTTTAGTACAATTATTCTTCATAAATGGATTATTCATACAAATATATTCCTATAATATTTCTAAACTTTTTTTTAACATAAATATTTCTCTATATTAGTCATGCAAATATATTCTTCCAAATTTTTTAACCTTTAAAATTGATTTTCTCTCACCTCTCTCCTCTCTTCTTATTTTTTTTTATTTTTAACATTTATGTAAAAAATATACTATTCTTTAACTTCTTTTTATTTATTTATTTTTATATTGACATTTTGAATTCAATACAAAATATCTCTAAACCCAAAATTAATATAAATTAATTAATTTTAAACAATATATTTATATAATTACCAAAATTTATAATTATTAAAGGACCAAAATTTATAATTTATAATGCTACAGACAGGAGTGATTATTCGGTTATAACCGAACCGAATAAGCTATTCGGTTATAACCGAAAACCGAATTATCCACAATTCTATTATCCGAAATACTAACCGAAATTTGAAACTAACCGAATTACCTAAAATCGAATTACCATATTATATATTCGGATATTCGGGTAATAACTGAACCTCTAGACAAAATTGAAGACCAATTTGAAATCACCAACAATCTTATCTCGAGAGGTTGGCTCAATGCCATGAGCTTCACTAAAGCCATGAGCTTCACACTGAGTTTAAGTTGATCACTCAGATTCTGTAAGAAGCCCACACAAATAATAGTGGAAAAGGCAGAGGCCATACAAAAAAACAGATTGATCAAACCTATTATCCAATCAAATCAAGAATCAAGAAAGTAATATAAACAGATTTGATTGGATAAAAACCGGACCAAAATGCAGCCACATACTACACCAAATCAAACCAAAAGAGAAAACACCAGAACATTCGAAATAAAGAAATAGAAGTGAAGCCCAAATCAAAATGAACTGGAACGAAAAGGAATCAGATGAAACGCATCTAACCCACCACAGTGAGACACATCCAAATCAGAGCATAAAAGATAAGCAAAGAAAACCATAACACCCAGATCGGGAAATGCACAGAAAATTAGCTCAACCGCGCAGACAAGATCACCGGAACCCAGTTGCCGGTAAGATCATATAAACAATCAGATCTGAAAACCCTTAACCATAAGAATCTCACATCAGATCATAACCCCCAAAGTCCAAAACTAAGATCAGAGCCTCCATTGATCAGAGCCTCCGTCGATGACATCAAGTACGCTACAAGTCACCTCAGTCGCTTCTACGTCCTCGACGGCCGACGCTAAGGCCATGACGGCGACACCCGCTGACGTCAAGGAATACCCCAACTCGGCAACTCATACGCCTTCAGCTGAGAGTTCGAGTAATCGAGTCTAAGCGGATGGAAAACAGAATCTGAGCGTGAGAGACTGAGACTCAGAGAGTCGGAGTCTTCATCTTCGAGAATCGAGATTCGAGAATTTAGTAAAGTAACGAATATTGAATGGGCTGACCAGCTGAGTACTGCTGAGAATTTAGTAAAGTAATAAATTAGAAATTTATTAAAGTGTTGTTCGGTTATTCGGTTTAACCGAATAACCCAAAAGTAATACCCGTACAAACTAATCGAAAATCGTAACAAAATTCGGGTATAACCGAACTATTGAAAATAACCGAATTATCAGAAAATTTTGGTTAAATTATTTCGGTTCGGTTCGATAATTCGGTTATACCCGTTTTTTGTTCAGTCCTAGCTATAGAGACCACCATTTGTCTATCTCCTGAAAAAGGTAAATAACTCCCCTTTCTCTAGATTTGTATGAGAGCAAAGAATTGCTTATAATTGAACTGAAGCGTCAAGATCTCCGATGGCAAGCGTTCAAGTTAGAAATGGCGAAGCTGGGCCGAGCTCGGAGTCCCATAAGTCGTCGATACTTTAATAATTTATAATTTTGGTAATTATATTGTTTAAAATTAATTAATTTATATTAATTTTGAATTTAGAGATATTTCATATTAAATTCAAAATGTCAATATAAAAAAGAAAAGAAAAGAAAAGAAGAGTATACAAAAATGAGAGAGGAGAGAGGAGAGAGGAGAGAGGAGAAAGGAGAGAGGAGAAAGGAGAGAGAAAATCAAATTTTAATAGTTGAAAAATTTTGGAGGAACACATTTGTATGATTGAGAAACAATTGTGCTAAAAAAAAGTTTAGAAAACATTGAAGAAACACATTTGCATAATTAACGTATTTATGAGGAACAGTTGTGCTAAAAAAAGTTTAGGGGACAGTTTAACAAAAACATTACAAATAAGAGGGTCAGATTTATAATTTAGTCCAGCAGAATGGATCACAATTTGGCTCTATGAGCAGTCAATTTGTTACAAAATGGGTTAAATATATTATTCATGACATCGATTTATATATACATGATTGAATTATTATTTTTTCGATCAATTCATTAAATTACAATTTATTTCAAACATTAAAATTTCTATCTAAAAGTTTTAAAACTTAACGGATTGTTTGTGTGGTACCGCCTCATATGCTGGATATTTAGTAACAAAAAATACAACAAATTCATAACTTAAATAAAATTAAAAATAAAAAGATCATTTAATGTTTAAACTTAAAGAAAATTGGAAATGTTCGAAAACACCTCCTCAATTCTTTCCACCCAAAATTAATTGGATGTGATAACGTCAAGATCTGTTCATGCGCTCCAATCACTAAAGCGCGTCCAATTCTGCACAGAAACGGGCAAACACTAAAAGCTCGACGGTTTGGGCCGCCGGAGATAGATCTGGTGTGAGAATAAGTACAAACTAAATAAGGTTAACAATGGAGGCTTAAAACTCTAGTGCTGAAAAATAATAATTATGCGTGTATCTTATAATTACGGTAAAATCTTGTATTTATAGTGATCTCACCACATGCATAGAGTTCTTCCTCCTATTAAATTAGAAATCCTCATTAGGTATTGTTAACGCCAAGATCTGCTGCCACGTCCCAATCACATAAGACATTCTGATCCTGCACAATAAACATAGTCTACACCAAAAGCTTGACGGCTTCGACCGTCGGGGGATAGCTCCGGCGTGAGAGTCAGTACAGGCGATCACAAGGTTAACAATGGAGGATAAAAATATCTAGTGTATTGAGAGAGATAAAATTATCAGTTACCTTTACTTGGACGACATCCTTGCTATCATTTATTCTCTAGCCCGGTTTACCGTGCCACCCACTACCGTCTGACACCAATCCCCCTGTCCTGGTGATCTCAGCCGACCGCATGCAGTTCACCAACTATCACTGATCACTGTTTTCCACCGCCGGCCGACTAAGATCCCATCCACATTAATGCATGACAGAAATAACAGTCAACTGTCATGCTTTTTCATGATTACTGGTCAAAGATAGATATTTAGATACCTAATGGATCAATCGAAGGACTAAGCCCAATACGATAAGAATGACCCATCTGACCGGGTCCAACAGAAATGACCCAATAGAATAATCAAATAACTCGGCCCAAACTATTCGGCCCAAAAGGTAAAATATCAAGACCCAACATTTTCCCTTAGTTTTTTTATTAAACACGATGTTTAATAGACAACTATAAACAGTCCATGATATGAAAAATTTGATAGGATCGATGGAAGCCCAAAATAAAACCGACTGGAACATATCTTATAAATATCGCATAGTGGAACAAAATAAAACTGAAAGCCCAAATCAAGAAGCCCAATAAGATTAAGAATTAAGGATTGAGCCGGACGCTACCCATTTAAATTCTTCATCATTACCAGCAATTAAATGTGCCGCCCTCGAGTGCCGTGTAAATGTCAATATAAAAAGTAAATTTTCCCCAAATTGATGGTTTTACCTGCCAATTTGAAATTCAGATGTCCTTTCGAGCTCTCGACTTCTCTCTCTCCCAAATCTCCTTCCTTCTCTGCAAATTTCAATCAATGGCTTCCCAAGACTCCGAGCAAGGTTCACCCATCCTTGTGACTCCGATTACCATCATTCCCCCTAACCCAAATCCTGACAAAACGGTTTCAAGCTCAAACCCTAAGGCTGCAACTCCTAGTAAAAAGGTACCACCTCCAAAATCTCTACCTATTCCTTCTGAATTCTTCAGAAATAAGGAACTTTATTCCCATGCTAATACTCCATCAACTGTCACCGAGACTGAGTTGAGGAGGATTCGGACTCACTGTCATATCCCGGACACCCATTTGGTTAGAACTCCTAGGTCTGAGGAGAAAATGTATCAACGCCCTAAAGGATGGACAGCAGTTCCTGTAACGATTCTCGAGAAAGGAGTTAAGTTTCCTCTCCATATATTCCTGGTGACCCTCTTAGGTTTTATCGGCGTTGGGTTAGCCCAATTAGTGCCGAACTCGTACATCCACATCTTAGCCTTCATAGCCTTCTGCAACGAGGTGGAAGTCGAGCCCACTCTCGATTTTTTCTTTACTGTGTACAAGATCGACCAATCCCAAGAGAAGGGATTTAAAGCTATAAGCAAGCAGTCACCGAAGACAGGTGAAAATTTTGAAAGACGTTCGTTGGTCTCCACCCCATCCAGCAACAAAGGATGGCACAAAGTGTGATTCTTCATCAAGGGACCAGAGATTGCCTCTCTGCCGAACTGGGCCACTGATGAGAAAATCTCTGCCGACTTCAGGGATATTCCTGAAGAACGTGTTGCAAAAATGATAGAGCTTTTTGACAACTTCCCGAAGGAGGAATGGAACTACGGACTTCTCTCCAAGCAAGCGTGGTTATACAACCACAAATGTGAGTTTTAAAATTTCTGTTTGATTTCTTGGAATTTTTGATGAAATTGATTCTGAAGTGTGTCATTATTCTCCTTGTAGTGTCTTTGATCAAACCAAGCACTTCTGAAGAAAGGGATTTTGAAGATTTTCTATCTGGAAAATCTGCAGAAGCTGCTGAGAATCCACTGTCAGAAGCTTTACCCGAAGACAACCCAATCACGAAAACACCCGCTGCTGATCTTCAAACCAACGATCCGGAAGTTGACGATCTTCCTCCACCAGAAGAACGTCTCTAACCCCGCCGAAAAAAGAGAGCTATTAGGAGATCTAGATCCAGTCGCCCATAAATAAACCCTGAAACCGACCCAGAAGCAAACCCTTCACTTCCACACCACCAGAGTCGGCTCCGGCTGTGGGAAGTCTGCTTGACCTGCCCTTAAATGAAAGGACATGAGTCCTTCGTGTTAAGAAATTGAGAACTAAGATTACCCCCTTAACTGTCGATGACCTTCGAGTTCCTTCCTCTGTAACTGATATTCCCCCAACAATTCCTATAGAAATTCAAGTCTCAGATGACAACGAACCATTCGAACCCATCCCCTCATTTACTCGCAAAAGAAAATAACCTTCTGATAGTCACCCAAGCTCAGCATCTGCCCCCTCACCATTGCGTGAACCCATTCCGGCTAGAAACCCCTTCTCCTAAAAACATTTATACTGAAACACCCCCGCCTCCCGAACGATCCATGCCTTCACCTTCAAAGCCCTCATCTCATGAGTTTCAGAGGGAGGCCATGGCATCGCCAACGCTATGGCCTTATTTCAATGCCAATTTCCCTTTCAAACTATATGATGCCTTTGTCCGAGATACTAACGACCATCGATTTGGAAATAGCTCAATTAGGGATCTGATCGACGAAGGCATGGCGTACCAAGCGAAGGTAAATGTCTTTCTTTTTAACTTTTTTACTTATCCACATGCTCAATTTCTTGAAACTGATTGAATAACATTGGACATGTACAGGCGAATGCTGTTTTTGGGCGTTTACGCCCAAAATATATAGAAGCCAAAGCCGAAGAAGATGTTGCACGTAAAGAAAATGTTATACTGCAGTCGGCTTTGGAGAAGGCAAAACATGACTATGACATTGCGCTTTTCAACAACGAGTGTCTTCGGAAGGACTTAGCTCAAACCAAGGAAGAACTGAAGGAGTCCAAGGAAGAGCTAAAGACGACTAAGGCCAATCATCAAGAAATAGTCAATATGAACGTGGACTTAGTCCAGAGGAATGAAATAATGATGACAAAGAATGAGACTCTAGTTTAAACCACCCAGAGTCTGGTCAAACAAGTCAACAAGCTCGAGGCTAAGGAAGCACGTCATCTGAAGAGGCGTCAGAAGCATGAGGAGGAACTTCGGGAGCTCCGGGCCTTACGAGACCTCGGTCCGCCTTTGACTGAAGAACTTCGCAAGCAAATCCAAGAAGAGTACCAAAAATCTGATGAACTGAACGAAGAAATCGTAAAGATGTATTATGAAGGTTATGAGATCTGTCGGAGCCGAGGCAAAGAAAAGCTACTAGCAGCCAAGGTAGATCCAGCCTTGCTCGACTCTTCAGATGGCGAGGATGATGCTTGACTTTGAGATTGCTTCTGTGACAACCCCAAAATAGGTCCATTCCATCCAACCTATTCTGAGTCATCAAATACATGGTACAGAAAATAACTACAACTTTATTACAACAAATGCCGTGTAAAATACAACAACACATATGCTGTGAGTTTGGATACAAATATATACCAAATGTGACTCATGTCCCAACCGTGGACAGCACCTCACAATGACACCTTACATAAAGGTATAGTCAAAAACTGTTTTAGAAATTAAAATCTTTGGGAAGTGCTCAAGGAAACCTTTGTACATGGGAGGCCATGCTTCTAGGTTATGATAGATATCACATGGCCACAGAATTATCCTTGGTAGACCTAATAGACCCCAAAGAAATACGAGAAGATTACTATCATATTCTTCCCAATGGTGAGTCTTCTCTTGACTTATCATTATCTCGATTGTCTCTAATTGAGAATTATACTTCAAACAAACGCCAAGATTATATAAGTAGTGCTCGTAAATATACTCAGCAAGTGGATGAGCACAATAATGTCTTATGATGACACGAGGTTGTATGTCATTAGACATCTTATATGATAGTGGCAAAATACCCTTCCAACGTTGGGTTCGCTTCACCCTAGATGATTCACCAAATATAACTACTAAATGATGTATACAACACTTTTCTATACTGCTTAGGGGGAACCTCCACAGCTAGAGACCACCGTTCTATTTTCCCGTTACCCACCGTTCTAGAATTTTTGAAGGTCAGAAAAATTACGAAACTGAAAAACATAACCCTTAAAATCCCTTACTATCCCTTACCTCAAAAGAGCAGCACTTCTGACTGGATATCGGATATGACGCTGAAGAAAACTTGCACTGATGAATATCAACTTACCAAGTATCTAAATTCTCACAAAATAAACTCAATAATCTAGAGAGAGAAAGAGAGAAAGCTTATGTTTTTGGTGTGATTTTTAATTCTAACTTAGCCCTCTATTTATAGGAAAATTTTAGTAGGCTTGACCTGCAACCTGATGGCTTTACCTGCTACTATTCCCACCCACCACATTTGAAATATAATTCAGCACATTTCTTCACCAACCACAAGTGGGGCCCACCAATTCTAAAATTTTCCACCAAAATGATTAACTCTGAAAATTCAACAATTTCTAAACCAGTCATCTCGTAAAATTCATAACAAATCATACGTTCATTTTTAACGGTTCAAAATTTGTGGACATATACTCAACTTATATATGTATAACATATCCAAAAATTACCACGATCCAATGGTCGGATTAAAAATTATAACCCCCGCAAAATATCTCAAAAATCCTGATTTTTAATACATCCATTCCGACAAAAATACTGATAAAAACCTCAACATTAACTCCTTCATTTTTAACCACAAAAATATATCACTCATTTATATCCACATAAAATAAATATTTCCTTATCATATGAATCAATAATTAATTATTCACAAATAATATTACAGAATCACATTTATGATAACCAGGCCGTTCCTAGGAAAGAGGGGGCTTTCCAATAAGAATTTCTCCTTACTGGCGCGCAATTAGATGACCAAACCTCTCCTTAGACAGAACTTTCTAGACATTGTCAATAATGTTATCTAATAATATTATTCAAATAATATGAATTATTGATCTGATAAAGGAAAATACTGTGCAGTGACAATTATTGAAACAACAATAATATAAAATATCAACGCAGCAATTATTGAATCAATAAAATAAAATATTGAATAATAACTACTGTAACAATTATTGAGTAGTGCCTTCTTACGTAAGAATCAATAATTGGTGTAATACCGTGTGCTACTGTGCAAACACGCGTATTACTGTATTTTAACCACCGGGTATTTCAACAATATTAACGGTAACAACTACGCCGTTATTTGTAAAAACTCAAATTTGTCGTTTTCTTCATCCGACAGTTATTCGTTATGGGGCCCATAAATAGCTGCGCCGTCGTACGAATATTCCCCGACAGAAAGAATATTCCACGACCACACGAATATTCACCGACCAAAAATAAATATTTTATAACCACTTGCTTATTTTGAAAAATATTCATATATCACCCTTAACTTTAACTTTTTATCAATTTAACCATTTACTAAATAGAAAAATTGAATACTTTTATTTCATAAAATTCGGGATTTTACATCTTCTTTCCAGTCTTAGAGAATTTGTACAAATTTATATGTTTTTGGTGTAAATATTTAAATATTAATGAGATATTGGTTTCATTTCTCATGACTTTGCATTTATTTATTTTATTTTTTATCAATAATTTATCATCGATCAATTAGAAAAATGTACAAGCTCCTTTTGAATTTAACTTAAGTTGTTAATCAATAATCAAACAGATCATAGGGTAGTTAAGAATGATAATAAGATAATCCAAACTCAACACTTGAACAAAATAAAGTAATGCATACTTATCGTTACCGAAGTGTGAGACATATCATGTATAAGGTAAATCCAGCCGATCATCTTTGCACCATCGGGATCTTGTTTACCACACGGGGTATAACAAGTATTTAAGGACCATGGAATTTGTTTACCACACGGGTTTATAACAAATCCATAAGGACACACCTGCCAAAAAGGCTACCATCGATTGGTCAGCGAGTCCACCCGAACCTCCTTACACCATTGTGAATTTGTTTACCACGCAGGGTATAACAATTTTAAAAGGATTATAGAATTTGTTTGCCACACGGGGTTATAACAAATCCATAAGGACACACTTGCCAAAAAGGCTACCATCGAATGGTCAGCGAGTCCACCCGAACCTCCTTACACCGATGAAGTTTGTCTACCACAAAGGGCCTGACAAATTCATAAGGACCACCTGCCAAAAAGGCTACCATCGAATGGTCAGCGAGTCCACCCGAACCTCCTTACACCGATGAAGTTTGGGCCAATGAAGTGAAGATCAATTGAGAGAAAATGAATCTTTTATTGATGATGATCCAAACATTAACAGACTTCCGGGGGACCGACTCTATCTTTATTGAAAATACTTCTGAAGTCTACCATCATGCCAAGTATTATTGATCTCTGATCCATCCAATACCCTCAATTGATAAGTTCCTGGCTTCGGTACTTCAACAACTTCATACGGTCCTTCCCAATTCGGTATTAGCTTTCCCAAGTTCTGAGGCATAGATGCTTCGACTTCCCTGATGACGAAATCTCCTACTTCAAATCTACGAAGCTTTACCCCCTTGTTGTAATGTTTAGCTACTCTTCGCTGATACGCTGCCAATCAGATCAAGGCTGTTTCTCTAACTTCTTCAAGCAAATCCAGATTGACCTTCAGCCCTTCTTCATTGTAAATTTTTTTAAATTGACTGACCCAAAGACTTGGAGATCCAATTTCAACTGGGACTAAGGCATCAGTACCATAGGCCAGCCTGAAAGGCGAATCCCCCATTGTGGTCCTCGGTGTGGTCCGATAAGCCCATAATACGCTAAGCAGCTCATCTGGACATCTTCCCTTAGCCTCATCCAGTCTACATTTGATCCCATTCAGCAACGTTCTGTTGGTCACTTCGACTTGCCCATTCGACTGTGGATGAGCTACTGAAGTCTTTTTGTGCTGAACTCCCAATTCTTTCAAAAATGCTTCAAACTTCGATCCCACAAACTGGTGTCCGTTGTCCGATATCACCACCTTAGGATTTCCGAAATGAAATACTACTGACTCCTTCATGAACTTCAAGCATTCTTGTTCCGTTATCAACCAAAGTAGCTTCGCTTCTACCCATTTGGTCATATAATCGATGGCAACTATAACAAAACTGACCTGACCTTTAGCTTTCGGTAATGGACCCAGTATATCAACCCCCCAGACAGCAAAGGGTATAGGAGATAAGATCGAGTATATCTCTTTTGGTGGCTGATATAGGATCGGGCTGTTAAGTTGACACTTTTCGCATTTCTTGACGTATTCCGTAGCTTCCTTGAAGATTGTAGGCCAGTAGTACCCCTGACGAAGTACTTTGTAGGCTAATGACTTAGCAACCATATGGTCGCCACACATTCCCTCGTGAACTTCTTGAAGAGCATACTCAGCTTCGGACGGAGTCAAACATTTCAGCAATGGAGATGAAAAGGCCCTTCGAAAAAGATCCCCATCTATCAGAATGAAGTTAGCACTTTTATATTTGATTTTCTTGGCCAGCATCTGATCCGAAGGTAAGACGCCATCTACCAGATACTCCAGGTATGGAGTCAACCAGCAGTTGGAGCGATCAATGCACATTACCGATTCATGTTGAACACTAGGATGCTGTAAAATTTTCAAGTAAACGGACTCATCAAAAATGTTAGCATCCGTAGTGGCTAGCTTTGAGAGTGCATCGGCAATGGAATTATCGTTACGCCCGACCCCTTGAAACTCATACAAATGGAAATACTGAAGCCGATCTTTTAATTTTGCCAAGTACTTCACCATTCTCTGTCCTCGAGCTTCATATTTCCTTGAGACTTGCTTGACGACCAACTGAGAATCACTGAATATGACTATTCTCTGCACTTCGAGACTCTTAGCCAGTCGTAACCCTGCTAGCACCGCCTCATACTCTGCCTCGTTGTTCGTTGCTCTGAACCTGAAATTGATGGCCTGTTGCACTTTGAATCCCTCCAGACTTGTCAAAATGATTCCTGCTCCACTGATGTCCGCAGTAGAAGACCCATCTGCATACAGCGTCCACGAGCTCTGCTTCTGCTGAAGAACTGCAACTGCTATGCCATACCTTTTAGCTTCTGCCAGAGCTTCATCCGCTTCGGAAAACGAACATTTGACCACAAAATCAGCCAAGGACTGTCCTTTAATAGATATTCGGGGATGATATTCAATGAAAAATTGGGACAACTCCATCGTCCATGCAGCTAATCTCCCCGAAACTTCAGGTTTGCCCATAATTTTCTTCAAAGGATGATCTGTGTATACCACCAACAACCTACCCCGGAAGTATTGCCTGAGCTTTCGACTAGCAATTATCAAAGCAAAGGTGAACTTTTCAATATTCGAATATCTGGTTTCAACATCCCTAAGAACATGGTTGACACAGTAAACTGGATGCTGGTTTCCCCCAATCTCTCGAACCAAAGCTGCTCCTACTGTCAACGAACTAGCTGCTAAGTATAAATACAGAGGCTCAGCAAGAGCGGGCTTCACCAACAAAGGTGCCGAGGACAAATATGTCTTTATACCTTGAAAGACGTCTTCACACTCCAATGTCCATTAGAACGTCTTCGCATTCTTTGGCCCTTTCAATGTGTCAAAGAACGACAAACACCTTTCTGCTGATTTGGACATGAATCTCCTCAAAGCTGCAATCCTCCCTGTAAGCCGTTGAATATCCTTGAATGATTGAGGAGTCTTCATGTTCATAATAGCCTGGATCTTCTCCGGATTGGCTTCAATACCCCTGTGACTGACCAGATATCCCAGGAACTTCCCTGCACCGAGCCCGAAGGTGCATTTGGCGGGATTGAGTCTCAAGTTGTGATGACGGACTGTTTGGAAGCATTTCTCTAGATCATCCAGGTGTTTTTCAACGATCATACTTTTCACTATCATGTCATCTACATACACTTCCATGTTCCTCCCCAGCTGCTTTTGAAAGACAAAGTTCATCATTCTCTGATAAGTGGCTCCAGCGTTTATCAAGTCGAACATTATCTTCTTGTAAGTATACACCGAACGGTGTGTAATGAATGCTGTCTTTGGAATATCCTTCTTGCATATAGAGATCTGGTGATAACCTGAAAAAGCATCCATAAAGCTTAGTAGTGCATACCCTGAAGTTGTATCAATGAGTTGATCAATGTGGGGCAGTGGATTTATTGAGATCTGTGTAGTCAATATAAACTCGCCACTTCCCATTATGCTTCTGGACTAGCACCACGTTAGCCATCCACTCTGGATAATCTATCTCAAAGATGAAGTCTGCAACTATCAGCTTTGCAATCTCCTTATCGATAATCTTCTGTCGCTCTGGTGCAAAGATCCGCCTCTTCTGTCGAACTGGCTTTTTTGAGGGATCCACTTCCAGCCTATGTTCTGCTATCTTTAGGCTCACTCCGGGCATGTCTTTGGGATCCCATGCGAAAATGTCTGCATAACAGCGAAGAAGTTCCATAAGGTTTGTCTGGAGAGGTTCCGGTAGACCCAAACCTATTTTCACTGTTTTATCCTTTTTGCCAATAATCAGCTCGATATCCTCCGTTTCTCCTGCTGGCATGACTAATGGCTCCGAACTACTTTCGGTAAAGGGCTCGATCTCTATCGCCATAGTCTGCTTCAATTTACTAACCCCAACTCCCGAAGCAATCACAGCATTCCGATAACAGCATCGGGCCAGATCCAAGTCCCCTGCTACCTCGCCAACTCCATGTGCTGTTGGGAATTTGATCTTGAAGTGAGGGATTGATGTGACAGCTTGCAAAGCGGTCAAAGTAGATTTACCCAGTATGGCGTTGTAGGCCAAATCTACATGCACAATATAAAATTTACATGTTATTTCTACCTACCGAGGAGCTGTGCAGAAGATCACTGGTAGCTCAATAGTGCCTGCAACTTTGACTAGATCGTTGCTAAAACCATATAAGGGGGCTTCCTGCCCAACCTCCATCTTTTGCCCATCAAGATGCATCCTCTGATAAGCATGGGCATACAGAATGTCAACAGAAGACCCATTGTCTATCATCATCCGCTTCATGTCCACCGAACCCACCTGTGCAGTTATCACCAAAGCTCCTTCATGAGGTTCGATGGGCTCCGAAGGATAATCCTCATCAGTGAAAGTTATGACTGTTCCTGGAAACGGCCTGTCAATCTTCGAGAGAACACCCGCCATAGACATAATCGAGTCCAGATAACCCCTCCTCTTCTTCCCTACTAACTTTCCTGCCATCCCATCGGTAATTACATCAATGACGTGCCTTGGTGGCTGATTTGGAACAGGTTGTTCAGGCCGGATTGGCTGAATCTGCTGCCACGTCCCAATCACATAAGACGTTATGATCCTGCACAATAAACACAGTCTACACCAAAAGCTTGACGGCTTCGACCGTCGGGGGATAGCTCCGGCGTGAGAGTCAGTATAGGCGATCACAAGGTTAACAATGGAGGATAAAAATATCTAGTGTATTGAGAGAGATAAAATTATCAGTTACCTTTACTTGGACGACATCCTTGCTATCATATATTCTCTAGCTTGGTTTACCATGCCACCCACTACCGTCTGACACCAATCCCCCTGTCCTGGTGATCTCAGCCGACCACATACAGTTCACCCACTATCACTGGTTACTGTTTTCCATCGTCGGCCGACTAAAATCCCATCCACGTTAATGCATGGCAGAAATAACAGTTAACTGTCATGCTTTTTCATGATTACTGGTCAAAGATAGATATTTAGTTACCTAATGGATCAATCCAAGGACTAAGCCCAATACGATAAGAATGACCCATCTGACCGGGTCCAACAGAAATGACCCAATAGAATAATCAAATAACCCGGCCCAAACTATTCGGCCCAAAAGGTAAAATATCAAGACCCAACAAGTATAATTCCTTAATGGGATCAAATTAATTCCCTAAAGGAAAGGAAGTCTGTAAGACCCCGACTTTTATAAATAAAGATGATTTTTTTATAAATATCATTTTTGAATATTATGGAGTTAATTTGATATAATGTTATAGTTATGGGTAATATTTATAAATTTTGCAAAGTACGCAAGTTGTTATATAATATTCGATTGGTCGGGGAATATTCATTTTAACAGGAAATATTCGTACAACGACACAATCATTGGTAGACCCCACAACGGAATTATTGTCGGATTGAGAAAACGACAAAAATATTTTATTAAAAATAACGACGGAAGTTTTACCATTGATACTGTTGAACTACTCGGTAGTAAAAGTACAGTAATACGTGTGGCTGCATAGTAGCACATGGTATTGATTATTAATGCTTATGTGAGAAGTCACTCAGTTTGATTCAATTATTGTCAGTTAATAATATGAATTATTTAGCGATAATGACGTTTTGTTTTATTCGTATTATTAACGTAATAAAACAGAAACATTTTTTTATATAAAACAGAATACTTTATTAAAGTTATTCTATAAATAAAATATATTATATTTTATTTAAAAAATTTTTCTTTAAATATGGACCGTCATATTAAAGTAATCAATCTGGACCGTTCATGGATTAGTTACTATGCATTCCATTTTTTTATAAATAGCAGCTCATTCCTTCATTATTTCTTACGAATTCACTGAACTCTAGAGAGAGAAACTATAGAGAGAGAGAAGAAAAGTATTTTGCTACTTAACTACTTCCTTATTTCAGTTCTTCTTTAAAACGGTAAGGGGTGTTATTCTTTCTTATTCATGAAAAGAACTGTTGTTATTCCATTTCTTATTATTCTGTTGGAATAACCTGTATACGCGGTGTACCCTATACTTGGTGATATTTTTCTATTATTCTGTTGGAACATCCTGTCTGTGTGTTTTACACCGGACCTGGTTCCATCTTTATTATTATTCGGTTGGAACATCCTGTCTGTGTGTTTTACACCGGACCTGGTTTCGTCTTTATTATTATTCTGTTGGAACATCCTGTCTGTGTGTTTTACACCGGACCTGATTCCGTCTTTATTATTATTCTGTTAGAATATCCTGTGATCCTGTCTGTGCGTTTTACGCCGGACCTGGTTCCATTATTTATTATTCTGTTAGAATAACCTGTCTGTGCGGTCTATCGCATGCATGGTGATTTCTTTTGTTATTCCATTTTTTATTATACTCAGTTGGTTAAGTTTTGACTTCTATATTCCATGAAATTTGTGGAATATCCTTGATAATTGCGTTTCATCCAGTATCTTTTCATGAAAATATTCTTCTAAGCATTCTTGAATTTTACTCCACAAAGCAGTATCATGTTGACAATTTGGACGTTGTTAATTCTTGGATAAATTAATTCTTGAACTTGTTTTATTGAATTCTTATATCATTGTCATCATCCTCATGTTTATAAAATGTTAAAAGTCATCTGTGGCATGTAGTGGATAGATGGACTTGGTATGATTATGACCAGGGATTATTCGGTATAATCATGACCGTAATGTTACAAATGATATGGTAAAAGTCCTCATTGGCCGTAGTGCATTGATGGACAGTTGTTGGCATGATCATGACCATTAATGAATACACGAATATCCTTGGCCGTAGTGCAGGGGTGATTCGATGATGTGAATTATTTTATTAAGTTGAGTCCCAGCGATAACAGTGTTGAAAAACCTTTTAAATCATAGAAGATAGTAGATTTTATTTTCTACTTGACTCTTTTAATGGATTTCTTGTTCCGCTGCAGTTAAACTTGATGTTCGTTATATTTTATCAGTTTAACACTTTTTAAGGCTAATGATAATTTATTCTGAATTATCTTAGTCATAATATTTCTTACTGGGCTAGTTGAGCTCACCCTTTCTTTCACTGTTCTCTTCAGAAAATGAGAATATAGCTGGTTCGAGTCGGGGAACGGAGTGATGGACCAGATGATAGTAGTAGTAGTCCTCACTATCCTGTTAAATAGTGTGACAATAATTGTAATGAGGACTCCTTTTGAGTTTGTATAGTCTCTAGTAGACAATAATTGTATTCAAACTCACAGTTATGTTTTGTCGTATTGTACACGACAGTTGTATTAGTAAGTTGTATTTGTATTCTGTACCATGTATCTGGCGACCCAAGATGAGTGATGTATACCTAATTTTGGGGGCATCACAAAGTCGATTTAAAATATGACGCTTTCCTTAGGAATTAAAAACCAAATATAATTAGTAATATTTGATTCCTTAAAATTCTTAACTGCCCAAACAGAATCCCACATGGGTTAAAATAATTCCACGCGGACTTTGGCCCACCATATAATTCGGGCCCAAATAATCATGTCACAACATTGCCCCCCAGTCTTCGGTTAAATGAGACATTTAGTCGGAAGAGTATTTCAAACAAAGCCTGATAATTAATGACATCACAAAACCCAACCTTCTCATAAGCTTTTTCCAACAAGCAAGGACCAAGTAACAGCTCCCACGTTTGCAATGATGACAAGTCATTTAATAGTCGCCTCCGGGAAGCGCGCGAATTTGAAAAGACAATCCATTTAAAAAACATTACCCCCAAACTCGACAACCTCCCTTACCCCATTTGCAATTCTCAATGCTCTACTATCCCTTTTACCTATTTCTCTACAAAAAACTCCCGCCAACAACAACAAGAAATCCCCTCAACTCACCTTTCAATGGCATCATCGAGTAACCCTCCCATCGACGAAACAATGAACATTACACCTCTCTCCTCCATCCTCGCTCTACCAATCACTGTTTCCACCTCTACCACTATTAACACCCAAGCAACTAACATTGAAGCCACCCCCGTAACCACCACTGTGACGCCTCCAAAATAGGTATACATCACCTATTCTGAGTCGCCAAATACATGGTACAGAAACAACTACAATATCATTACTATAATTGTCGTGCAAAATACGACAATACATAAACTGCGAGTTTAAATATAAATATTGTCTTCTAGACAATATCCACACTCAAATAAGTCCTCATTACAATTATTGAAACACTATTTTACAAAATAATAAGGACTGCTAACACAACTGACTAGAACATCACTCCACACCCCGACTAGTTCCCGTTATATTCTCGCCTCCTGAGAAAAATGGAACAAAAAGGAAAAGGGTGAGCTCAACTAGCCCAGTAAATAATATTATGAGTAAGATAATATACAATAAATTATCGTTAGTCTTCAACAGAGAAAAATCTGATAAAATATAATAGACAACAAGTTTTAGATCAACAACTGCAGCGGAAATAACAATCCATTAGAAGAGTCAAGTAGAGAATGAATTCTACTATCTTCTAAGATTTAAAAGTCCATCATCATTATTTTATCCATGTAACAACAATCAATATACATCTTGAGTCAAATATTCATCTTTGCACTGGATGCCAAAGATATTCATTAGTTAATCATTCATCTTTGCACTACAGGCCAAAGATATTCAGTAGTATCATCATTTAGGATTGAAGATTATGAAAAATATCTTAAAAAAAACGAATCCAGTGAAACAAAAGAACAAATATTAAGGATTCGTACTACAATTTATCCAAGTTTAAAAATACTCCATAATAATCAACTGTGGAGCAGAATTCCAAAATAAAGATCAAAACATGGATACAATCAAAGGTAGTAAGCATAATAGACATCTTGGACAAGGAAGAGAAAATTTTATTTTTCTGTGAATAGTGCCGTATACGTGAATAGTACCGTATACGTGAATAGTAACCCCGATACAAAAGGGTAGAAATTTCACAATACATATCAATATTTCGACATAATGATATTGAAGGAAATAATATCATTTACGAAAAAAATAACATTCCTTACCTAAAAACAACAGTATTTCTGATCGGAATATCGGATGTAAAATCGAAGGAAACTTGCATTGAATAACAACTCTCAAAGTATCTAAATACTCACAAAATACGCTCGATAATATATAGAGAGAAAACTTGTTTCTGGTGTGATTTTCAATTCTAACTAAGCACCCTATTTATATGAAAATGCTAGAACGCCAAAGTAGACTAAATAATAAAATAATATTATTATTTTTTTCTTCATTCTACGCCCACACTTGCTGAACAAGCTAGAGCATGCCATCATTGAAAAACTTTCAGCAGCCCACATGTTTTAAAAAAACAAAAGTGGGTCTAACCCATAATTTTAATAAAAATATTTAATTTCTGAAACTTCAACAATTCATAATAAATAGCTCTTTTATCAAAAAAATTCGAATCTCATGTGCTTTTCATAGAAAATTTAATTCTCTATAACATTGTAGAAGAAAGTTTTTCTAAATTCCAAATAAAAAATATCCGAAATTCACATACGGATGATTTTCAGCACCTCTATTCCACCAAAAATACTGATAAAACACCTCAGCACTAATTCCTTTATTTATAACCACAATAAATATATCCATCATTTATATCCACATAAAATAAATATTTCCTTATCATATAAATCAATAATTAATTATTCACAAATAATATTACAGAATAACAATAATGATAACCAGGCCGTTCCCAGAAAAGATGGGGTTTTCTGATAAGAATTTCTCCTTACTGGCGCACAATTAGGTGACCAAACCTCTCCTTAGACAGAACTTCCTTAGACATTGCCAATAATGTAATCTAATAATATTATTCAAATAATATGAATTATTAATCTGATAATGGAGATACTGTGCAGTGATAATTATTGAAGCAATAATAATATAAAATATCAATGTAGTAATTATTAAATCAATAAAATCAAATATTGAACAGTAATTACTGTAACAATTATTGAGTAGTGCCTTCTTACGTAAGGATCAATAATTCAACAATACTGTGCAATACCGTGTGCTACTATGCAACCACGCGTATTACTGTATTTTAACCACCAGGTATTCCAATAGTGTTAACGGTAACTACTACGCTGTTATTTGTAAAAACTTAAACTTGTCGTTTTTTTCATCCGACCGTTTTCTGTTATGGGGCCCACAAATGACTGCGCCATCGTACGAATATTCCCCGACAACAATGAATATTTTATAACCACTTGCTTATTTTGTAAAATTTGCACATTTCACCCATAACCAAAGCATTATATTAAATTAACACCTTATTATTCAAAATAATAATTAGAGAAAATTCGATTTTATTTATAAAAAAGTTGGGGTCTTACAACCTCCCCTCTTTATGAAATTTAGTCCTCGAAATTGACGTACATACCTGGTATTTCAAAAAGGTGAGGGTACCTTACTTTTATTTTTGATTCCAACTCCCAGGTCATTTCTTCAATAGCATGGTTCTTCCATAAAACCTTAACTTGTGGTATAACCTTGGTGCATAGGACATGCTCTTTCCTATCCAAGATCTTAACAGGTACCTCTTCGTACGTTAAATCTTCGGCTATCTCGTCTGGTTCTAATTTAATTATGTGGTTCGGGTCTTTCACATATTTATGAAGCATAGATATGTGAAAAATATTATGAACACGAGACATGCTTGGAGGTAATGCGAGTCTATAGACCACATTTCTTATTCGGTCAAGAATCTCAAATGGACCAACAAATCGTGGATTGAGCTTTTCTATCTTTTCAAATCTTGTAACTCCCTTCCAGGGTACAACACGTAACAATACATGATCCCCAATATTAAATTTTACGTCCTTTCGATGAAGATCCGCATAACTCTTTTGTCGATCCTGAGCCGTTTGTATACGTTATCGGATCATTTGGATCTTTTCTGTAGTTATGCGTACCAATTCTGGTCCCAATAATATTGCTTCTCCCACCACATCCCAGCATACTAGAGAGCGATACTTTTGTCCATACAATGCTTCAAATGGAGCCACACCCATACTTTCCTGATAACTGTTGTTGTAGGAGAATTTCACCAATGGTAGGTACTTATCCCAACTCCCTTTGAAATCTAGGACACAGAGTCTTAATAGATCTTCAAGAGTTTGAATAGTCCTTTCTGATTGCCCGTTCGTTTGAGGATGGTATGCTGAACTGAATCATAAATCCATGCCCATAGCTTTCTGCAAGCTAACCCAAAATTATGAAGTGAATCTTGGGTCACGATCTGAAACTATAGATACTGGCATGCCATGCAATCTCACAATCTCATTCACGTACATACGAGTAAGACGTTCAAGGGAATAAGTCTCCCGTATAGGCAAAAAATGAGCAGACTTGGTTAATCTATCAACAATAATCCAAATTACATCTATGCCTTGAGAAACCTTGGGAAGACCCGTAACGAAATCCAAGGTAATGTGTTCCCACTTCCATTTCAGAATCTCAAGTGGTTGCAATGGACCCTTTGGCACTTGATGCTCCGCCTTTACACGTTGACAAGTTAAACACCTCGATATAAACTCCGCGATCTCTCTCTTCATATTGTTCCACCAAAATGTATGTCGAAGATCATGATACATTTTGGTACTCCTAGGATGGATTGCAAAAGGTGTGTTGTGTGCCTCCATCATTATTCTATGCTTCAAGTCAGAATCGTTAGGAACAAAAAGTCTGGAGTTGACTCGAAGTATTCCTTCTTCATCGATTCTTGCTTCTGGAATAGCACCTTCTTGCACTTTCTTCTTCATATGCATCAGCTCCAGGTCCGTAGCTTGAGCAGCTTTAACTTTATCGATTGAAATCGGTTCTACTCGTATGTTTGATATCATCACATGGGTACTTAGAGCCTTTACCTCTATCTCCATCCTTTGCAAGTCATACAAAATGGGCCTTTGTGTTGACAATATGACACTTGTACCCGCATATGATCTTCTACTCAATGCGTCAGCTACTACGTTCACTTTTCCAGGATGGTATTGGATGGTATGATTGTAATCTTTCAACAGCTCAAGCCAACATCGTTGCCGCATGTTGAGTTCCTTTTGGGTAAAGAAATATTCAAGGCTCTTATGATCCGTATAAATCTCCACTTTCTCCCCATACAGGTAGTGTCACCAGATTTTCAATGCGAAAACGACTGCTGCCAACTCCAGATCATGAGTAGGATAATTCCTCTCATATTCTTTGAGTTGTCACTAGGCATAGGCTATGACTTTCCCATGTTACATGAGGACACATCCTAACCCTTTGCCTGAAGCATCGCTGTAGATAACAAATCCATTTGAACCAGATGGTATTGTTAGAACAGGTGCCGAAATGAGTCTCCTCTTGAGCTCTTGAAAACTCTTCTCGCATTCCTCGCTCCATACGAATTTTGTATCGTTCCGAGTCAGCTGAGTTAACGGAGTAGCAATTCTAGAAAATCCTTTCACGAATCTTCGATAATAACCAGCTAAGCCCAAAAAGCTACGTACTTTGGTCACCGACTTCGGTTGCTCCTAACTTTGTATGGCTTCAATCTTCGCCGAGTCAACAGAAACTCCATGTTTTGACACCACGTGCCCAAGGAATGCTACTTCCTCAAGCCAGAACTCGCATTTCTTCAGTTTGGCATATAGCTTGTTATCGCGAAGCCTTTGAAGTACTAGCTTCAAATGGTGCTCATGATCTTCACGATTTTTAGAATAGATGAGGATGTCATCAATAAAGACAACAACGAACTGATCCAAATATTCCTTGAACACACGGTTCATCATATTCATGAAAGCAACAGGAGCATTAGTCAATCCAAAAGACATGACTAAAAATTCATAATGCCCGTACCGAGTTTTGAAGGCAGTCTTCAGAATATCCTCAGTTTTAATCTTCAGCTGATGATATCCAGAACGAAGATTGATCTTTGAAAAGAATTGTGCTCCTTGCAACTGGTCGAATAGGTCATCAATGCGAGGTAGCGGATACCTATTCTTGATGGTGACATGATTCAATTCCCGATAGTCAATACAAAGTCGCATACTCCCGTCTTTCTTCTTTACGAATAAAACAGGTGCACCCCAAGGAGATGTACTAGGACGAATGAAACCGATGTCCAACAACTCCTGTAGTTGGACCTTTAAGTCCTGAAGTTCAATAGGAGCCATTCGATATGGGGTTTTTAGAAATGGGCTTTGTACTAGGTTTAAGGTCAATAAAGAATTCAACTTCACGTTCTGGGGGTAGACCGGGAAGTTCTTCAGGAAATACGTCAGGAAATTCACTAACAATAGAAATATTATTCAAATCTGATGTATTTTTGTTCAAGTCCGTGACATGGGCTAAGAAAGCTTGACATCCATTTTTCAATAAACGAATAGCTTTATGGCTTGATATGACAGTGATTGACTTTAGTGGTTTGGTAGCTTGAATTCGCATAACAGGTTGGTTAGGAATATGAAAACTAACAACCTTACGAAAACAATCAATTTTGGCATGATGAATAGTTAACCAATCAATCCTTAAAATCACATCAAATGCAAGTATTTTCAAAGAAATAAGATCTACAGGTAATGTGATGGTACCAACTTGGATCAAGTAACATTTATAAACAGTAGATGCAATGAAGGTTTCTCCTAACGAAGTCTTAACAGATAAGTCAAAGTCTAATTTCTCCGGAGTCAAGTTCAAACATTGAGCACAAGCAGGAGAGATAAAAGAATGGGTAGAACCGGTATCTAATAAGGTATAAACTTCGCAAGAGGTTATGATTAACTTACCCGTGATCACCTCATTCGGGTTCCTCGCATTTTGGCCAGTCACGACAAACGCTCTTCCAGGAACCGCTGACTTTGACTTGTCCAGAACAGCCTTCGGAGTCACCATTCCCGTTGGACCTGGTTTCGAAACAAGACAATCTCTAGCTATATGACCTTCTTTTCCACAGTTATAACACACCTTGGATTGTTGTGGGCAGTTTGGGCTGATGTGTCCATCTTTTCCGCATTTATAACAAATGACTGGTGCTCGTTCTCCTCCCCTAGAAACAATTGATGTTGGTGTTGACGTCTTCACGTTATCATTGTTGTACCTTCTCTTTTTGAAATCTCCCCTCGATTCACTTCTTCTACCATCATGGCCACGATTACCACCAGAGTGGTTACCGCTTTTGTCCGAATGTTTTCCTCCCCGCTGGTTTTCATTGCTCCGATGACTGCTGCCACCGGTATGACCCTGGTTGTGGTCCCTCGATTGAACATACTCATTATCTCGCTCTAATAATTGAGCCCTATTTACAACATCTGAATATAAAGAAAATTTATGAGAGATAAGATATTGCCAAATCTCGGGTTTTAGACCTGTCAGAAACATCCGTGTTATTCGTTCCCCATTCTCTACTAAATGAGGTGCAAACCTGGATAACTCTGCAAACTTCGCCTCGTACTGAGACACAGTCATGTTGTTTTGTTCTAGTCTGATAAACTCTACCTCCTTTATATGACGAATACTTTCAGGAAAGTACTTATCATTGAACAGCTTCTGAAACGTTTCTCAAGACATGTTGAGTGCGGCAGGCTGGGTACGCTTCACAGATTCCCACCAGTAATCTGCCTCACCACGGAACATAAATGCGGCGAATGGAACCTTCTGTTCCTCCGTGCATCCCAAGACATCAAATATCTTGGTAATTTGTTTAACCCACGTCTCTGTCGTGATTGGATCCGACTTTTCTGTAAATTCTGGTGGTCCCAACTCTTTGAACTACTTGGCTGTGATAAGCCATGCATTGCTATCATTTCCACTCGTTTTTTGTACACGAGTCTCCCTTGTCTGATTTTGAATGAACTGTAAAAAGCTTCTAAACATTCTATTATTCATTATTTGTTCGGTAGTGTTGTTTACAGGAAGAATATTGCCTTCCTGTTGCACGTTCTCCTGGTTTGTGATTAAAGGTGTTTCCACGGTCTCATACACTCTATTGTTAACGTTCTCAGCTGCCATTCTTAAATACTGCCATAAAACAAAGGTTAATTAAACAAATTAATGTATCACATAATATCCCTATATTATGACCGACCAATAAATTAGCTTAGGTAGGACACACTAGCGAAGGATTTATTCGTCTCTCCCCTCCTAGTTCTATTCCCCGATCTCCGCCAGAGACCATATCCCTAAGCTCTGATACCAACTGTGACGCCCCCAAAATAGGTATACATAACCTATTCTGAGTTTCCAAATACATGGTACAGAAATAACTACAACAACATTACTACAATTTTCATGCAAAATACGACAATATATAAACTATGAGTTTAAATACAAATATTGTCGTCTAGACAATATCCACAATCAAATAAGTCCTCATTACAATTATTGAAACACTATTTTATAAAATAGTGAGGACTACTAACACAATTGACTGGAACAACACTCCACACCACGACTAGTTCCCGCTATATTCTCGCCTCCTAAGAAAAATAGAACAAAAAGGAAAAGGGTGAGCTCAACTAGCCCAGTAAAGAATATTATGACTAAGATAATATACAACAAATTATCGTTAGTCTTCAACAGGGAAAAATATGATAAAATATAATAGACAACAAGTTTTAGATCAACAACTGCAGCGAAAAAAGCAATCCATTAGAAGAGTCAAGTAGAGAATGAATTCTACTATCTTCTAAGATTTAAAAGTCCATCATCAATATTTTATTCCTGTAACAACAATAAATATACATCTTGAGTCAAATATTCATCTTTGCACTACAGGCCAAAGATATTCATTTGTATCACCAGTTGATCATGTTCATCTAAACACCTGTTCATCTTTGCACTACAAGCCAAAGATATTCATTAGTTAATCATTCATCTTTGCACTACAGGCCAAAGATATTCAGTAGTATCATCATTTAGGATTGAGGATGATGAAAAATATCTTAAAGAAAACGAATCCAGTGAAACAAAAGAACAAATATTAAGGATTCATACTACAGTTTATCCAAGTTTAAAAATACTCCATAATAATCAACTGTGGAGCAGAATTCCAAAATAAAGATCAAAACATGGATACAATCAAAGGTAGTAACCATAATAGACATCTTGGACAAGGAAGAGAAAATTTTATTTTTCTATGAATAGTGCCCTATACGTGAATAGTACTGTATACGTGAATAGTAATCCCGACACAAAAAGGTAGAAATTCCACAATAAAATTTATATCAACATTTCGGCATAATGATATTGAAGGAAATAATATCATTTACGAAGAAAATAACATCCCTTACCTAAAAATAACAGTATTTTTGATCGGAATATCGGTTGTAAAGTCGAAAGAAACTTGCACTGAATAGCAACTCTCAAAGTATGTAAATACTCACAAAATACGCTCGATAATATATATAGAGAGAAAACTTGTTTCTCCCTATTTATAGAAAAATACTAGAACGCCAAAGTAGACTAAATAATAAAATATTATTATTATTTTTTCTTCATTTTATGCCCACATGTTTTAAAAAAATAAAAATGGGTCCCACCCATAATTTTAATAAAAATATTTAATTTTTGAAACTTCAACAATTCATAATAAATAACTCTTTTATCAGAAAAATTCAAATTTCATGTGCTTTTCATAAAAAATTTAATTCTCTACAACTTTGTAGAAGAAAATTTTTTCAAATTCTAAACAGAAAATGTCCGAAATTCACATACGGATGAATTTCAGCACCTCTATTCCGCCAAAAATACTGATAAAACACCTCAGCATTAATTCCTTCATTTATAACCACAATAAATATATCCATCATTTATATCCACATAAAATAAATATTTTCTTATCATATAAATCAATAATTAATTATTCACAAATAATATTACAGAATCACAATAATGACAATCAGGTCGTTCCTAGGAAAGAGGGAGCTTTCCGATAAGGATTTCTCCTTACTGGCACGCAATTAGGTGACCAAACCTCTCCTTAGACAGAACTTCCTTAGACATTGCCAATAATGTTATCTAATAATATTATTCAAATAATATGAATTATTGATCTGATAATGGAGATACTGTGTAGTGACAATTATTGAAACAACGATAATATAAAATATCAACGTAGCAATTATTGAATCAATAAAATCAAATATTGAACAGTAATTACTGTAACAATTATTAAGTAGTGCCTTCTTACGTAAGGATCAATAATTCAACAATACTGTGCAATACCGTGTGCTACTTTGCAACCACGCGTATTACTATATTTTAACCACCGGGTATTCCAACAGTGTTAATGGTAACTACTACGCCGTTATTTATAAAAACTCAAACTTGTCGTTTTCTTTATTTGATCGTTTTCCGTTATGGGGCCCACAAATGACTGCGCCATCGTACAAATATTTCCCAACAGCAAGAATATTTCACGACCAAACGAATATTCCCCGATAACAATGAATATTTTATAACCACTTGCTTATTTTACAAAATTTACACATTTCACCCATAACCAAAGTATTATATCAAATTAACACCTTATTATTCAAAATAATAATTAGAGGAAATTCGATTTTATTTATTAAAAAGTTGGGGTCTTACAACCACCATGACCACTAGCTCCGCCCCCCAGACCCCAACTCCAATAGAAACAGAATATCAAAAAATGATCAGGGAATATTCAGATAAAACAAAATTTCCCCATGCCAACATAAAATCCGACATCTCCGAAGGCGACCTAGTCATAATCAGAGACCGCTTCCACATCCCCATCACCTATCAACTAAAAGCCCCCTTAGAATCTGATCGGATGTACCACCGACCCACCGGTTGGACCGTAATGCCCCTAATACTTCTTGAAAAAAGAGCCAGGTTACCCCTTCACGCCTTCATCTTGACCATGCTAGGGTTCATTGGCATCAAATTCACACAATTGGTGCCAAACTCCTATATCAACATCGTCGCCTTCATCGTTGTATGCCACGATCTTGGCGTCCCACCGTCCATTGATTTCTTCCTTTCATTATTCCAACTCAGCTAATCCAGAGAACCAGGATTCCGATCCTTGAGCAAACAACAACCCAAAACCCATCATCGCATCGAGAAACGAAGCCTGATAAGCGCACCTTCGAGCAACAAAGGATGACGCAAAGACTGGTTCTTTGTTAAAGGACCAGACACCCACCAAATTTCAGACTGGGTCCATTTCAGATAATCGAGTATAGCCATCAGAGAAATTCCCCAAGGTAGAATAGTCAAAATAGTAAAGCTAATCGGCAGGCTACCCATGAAAGAATTCCCCTTCAAACTTCAAAAAAAGTAATCCTGGCTATACCAGCATAAATGTAAGTCCCGATCCCCTTCCTTACTTTTGCACACATCCTTTAAAGTAAATACTAACCACATCTTCTCTTGCAATGTCCCTTATCAAACCCACACTCCCTAAAAGGGACTGTTGAGTAAAATCTAAATACGCTTAGCATGCAAGTATACGTGGTCAACAAATAATATAATGATAAATAGAGCATCGTTCCCACAGAAACAACTTTATATTATTTTAATTTTATTAAACTATTCGAATTAATGATTGCAATTAATAAAAACTAATAAACTAAAAACCAAAATAAATCAACTCAACTATTTATCACAAATTTTAATCAGATAATGGAGAATTAAGCCTACAACTTCACTTTAAGCTTCACTTAGATTATCACACTTCTTTTCAATTCAATTAACTGTCTCAGTTCATTAATCAAGAATACAAAAGTAGAATTAGCCATCTCTCAATGCACTAGCATCATATCAACTTAAATCCACAATTGATAGAATTAAGCCAAATACCCTAATTAACTAATTCACTATATCTCTATGTGAATTAAAATCAAAGAAGGTTTAAATTCCAAGTTCTTACACGATTACATGCGATGTTAGTTATATATCTCTATCCTAAACATACATCAAGAATTCCATCAAAACGCAGAAATCATGAACACATGCTATTATGACTAAGTCTAGATTTATATCTCATCTCTCGAATCCATACAAATCCACATAAAATTGGTGATCAAGCAATTCATAAATTAAGCACAAATCACAATAGATGAACTGAAAAGATAGATTTATTAAACTAAAATTAAAATATGATAATCATCGTTCCACATTAAAGATCCATTGGAAGCTTAATTAGAAATTTAGTTCATAACTAATGAATTAAAAACTGAATAGATAAAAGAACTCATCATCCCAATTATAGAAACTGAAATAAAGAATACGAATAATAATAAACCACCCTTCTTTGCTCTTAACTCTGAAATCTTCATGAATCTTGATTCCTTGTTCTGCTCCTTCAATGTCTTCTCCCAATTAGGGTTCACAGTTGAAAATTGATGATTGTATGATTATGATGAATTATGAAATCCTAACTTAAGTCTCTGTAATATCTCCTCAAAACGTCCCAATTCCAGTCCCAATCAGAACCAAACTCATTCAGTCCACGCCTCCTCATGTTAGAATCGCATCCAAACTCCTTCTTTTGTCTGCACACCCTTGCCCCGCTGGGGGTATTAAGCCTGAGGATGCCCACCTCGACGGGGTACCAATTCTTTTGATACGTATACCCTGCCGGGCCGGCCGGGTGTTTCTTTGTTATAGGGCCCGCCCCAACGGAGTATCAAGACTGCGACTTCTAATCCTTGCTTTTCCATGTTGTTTTCTCGCCACATTGCCACCATTGTACCAAAGTTAACACGTAATGCATCCTGCACACAAAACAAACATAAACACAAGTAAAACGAAACTAAAATCGACAGAATAAACACTGTTTAAGTCCAAATAGGAACCCGATTCATAGGTATAAAACCCACTCATCAGGGACGACCCCAAAGATAACATCTCTGAGGACGTTGATCAAACTCTTGTCGATCCCCTGATTACCAAAACCATTCATCTCATAGTCGTAAATGAATGGTCACCCACTACCAGCACCTAAGTTAACCCACCTATAAACATTCTGCAAACAACTACGATATCCACTCCCTCTTTTACAGAAATAAGTTCTCTTGACATTCCCCTAACCGAAAGAACAACCCTCCTTAGAATTAAGCGTAGATAAACCAAACTGGTTGCCAAAGCGTCCCAAACCATTACTTCTGAACCTATTACTTCAAAAGCAGTCCCAACTCATACCCGAACATCTTCAACCGAAATGGCCACCATCCCTACCGGTCAAATGCTAATAGCCATCATTGACCCTAACCCAAACATTAAAATAGTGGAAATCGAAGACATAACGAACCAGGAATCACTCGCAAGGATACCCGAAGACCTTCCCCCATACAAGAAGCCACACATTGAATCACCACCCCGACGCCCTTCACCGATCCTTATCTCTCAACACACTGGACCCTCTACCAGCAAAGTTCAAGAGGTCTGATCAAGGATGACCATATGGTGGGGTATCAAGACTGCAGATTATGATCCTTAATTTTCCATGCTGTTTTTTCGCCACATTGTACCAAAGTTAACACGTAATGCATCTTGCACATAAAACAAACATAAACACAAGTAAAATGAAACTAAAATCGATAGAATAAACACTGTTTAAGTCCAAATAAGAACCCGATTCGTAGGTATAAAACCCACTCATCAAACTCTCCAAAACTTAAACCGTGCTAGTCCTCGAGCACAATAATATGCAATGCAATGCAACTAACTACATGCCTACGAATCCAGCTATAGACAGAACAAAATCTATTCACACGGCCTCAGAGAAATCACAATAGACATGATAGCATAACATATCAAGGCAAATCAATAACTTCTCAATCAATCATCAAATCTTAGATTGTTATAACTGATATAGTGCGTGTGTGCTCAACAACCATGCTAACTGATATAAAGTCAAATAAAACATATAATATATCTCTTTGAAGGAATCATACAGCTAAAAGACAAGAAATCCAAAAATAAGCAAGTTCCAACTAAAATCAAACAGTTACTAATTTTAAAGGTCAAAATGGGATACTTATGCTTTATTCATTCACATACGGGGCTTTTCGCTCATTTTCCCATTTTTCCCTTTTTATTTTTCTCATAGATGTGCAATGTCTAGTCCTCTTAGGCTTTTCAATGCTACCCCTTAGCGAGCATTCAACCAATGACTCCCAAACCGTAAGGCTTTAGGGCGCTAGGTATAGAGACATCCCCTCGGGCGTACTTACTCAAGTAACAAGGGCCACAAAACTAGACTAACCACGGTGTTTATTCATACTTTTTCTTTCTTTTCTTTTCTTTCTTATTTCTTTTTTTTATAGCTCATATATCCCAAATTTTCTCCCAAACTTAGGTTCTTATCTAATCTTAGCTGTCAGTACCTATTCATGACTTCCTTTCATTCAAACTAGCATTATCCTTAAGAATTCTATTATGTGTCAATTTAGATTCAATCAGTCAACATAGTCATTTCTTAATGTGTTAACTTGATTATATCAGTTTCAAACAGATAAAGATCTAATTCATGATAAGACATCACATCAAAGCCTTAACAATCAATACTATACTTGTCTACGCAATTCCAATCTCATCATTGACCAAAACAAACTTAAACCCATCTAACAGCTGGAATCATGCAAGTATGAACTAAATGTAATATGAAAACAGTAAACTAACTAATATTTTTGAAAATTTTCAAATTTTCCATTTTTTAAATCAATAAGAACAAAAAAAGAAAACTATTTACAATTCTAAACTATAATGCAAACAAAACTAAATTAAACTAAAGATGCAACTATATGAATGTATACATAAATTGGCATGAAAACAAACTAAACTAACATATGCACATTAAACAAAGAACTAAAACTAACTCCCCCAAACTTAACATACACAATGCCCTCATTGTAAAAATATTGCCTTAAAGTAAAAAGAACTTCCCTGTAGCATGCTAAGCCTGTAGTGGTGGTGGTGGCTGTGGAATAAGAACTGAAAACTCCTCCACATCCAAATCAGAAGGAGGGTACTCTGGCATTGGCTCTGTAACTGGAAATTAAAACTGGTCCGCAAGGGCTGGATTCAATCTTTGCAATTCCTCATTCAATGAAGCAAGGGAATTATTCATAGTGTTGAACATATGATCCTGCCTTGCTGCAATTCTCTTCATCTTTCTATCTGCTTCTTTATCTCTCATGTCCATATGCCTCTGTAAACTGCAAAATTGGGTGTTAAACATATACTTGGTAGACCGGCTACCCTCCGCAGCTTCCTCCTCACCAGTCACCTCATCAGCTCTGAACTCGTCATCCTCAGACGTATCCTCTGCCTCCTCCTCCTCCTCCTCCTCCTCAGGAGCATCAGGAAATATGAAACCTAAACCACTAGGATGCGATTCACCTCTAGCCCAGATCTAGTATCGAGCAATATTTCTTGGATCTAGTAGTTGGAGGGGCTACTGCACGGGCTCATCACCTAACCATCGAACGCCAGAATGCCTACACAACCCACAGATGAGTGAAGGGTGTGGCAATCCTCTTGAAAATGGCCTGCGCAGACAACACCGAATTGAAAAGCTTATTATGGCATCGATGTTTATGTCAAAATCATTCACTATCGCATAGAGGAGTATCACCTATTCCTTGGTAACCTCACTGGTATGCGTCGAAGGAAATAACTTTGTACACAAAATGTAACGCCCCCAAATTCAGGTACTTGAGACCCGAACTCGGTGCTTTACGATACCATTTCTATGAGCGGAATAATACTAATAATAATAACAATAATATGAATATCAAACTTATCTTACATTTATCAGAGTCTAATCCCAAGTACGCAACCTTTACTATAATTCTTTACATGATATATAATACATACCATTATATTAATACAATCTAACTATTACAAAAGATACTACTAAATATATTCTGTTTGCTTTCCTTTTCACTTGTTGTCTGAACCTTCAGGTTGATCACGCCTAGCTGAAAATATTTAAATTTAAAGTAAGAATGAGCATTTGGGTGCCCAGTAAGTAATAACAATTATAAATATAATTAGCTGATAGAATTAAATGTTTTCTTTGTACATCACTTCTACAACAAATCTATAGTTGTGAAGTAAACTGAACTGATAATAATAACATAACAATTCTATCTCAAATTTTTGAAACTACGTAATGACTATATATGGGGTTTAGTTGACATACTATTATTTTCAATTTTTGAATAGGTTTAGCAGAACTTCATCCGCAAACCGTCATAACTTACGGGCGCGAGGGTGTACATCCCATGGGCCCTGTATTGATCAATACTACATTGCAAGAACGATGTGATCGTTCACTCTGTCCGCCTTGGGCGTATAAAAGTTTTTCCTTGATCGGGATGTTCATACTAGTTTGGAATCCGAACCAAAATAATTTGATTGGATACAAAGAAGTTTTATCATATTCAACGATATTTCTAAATCTGTGTCTAGTTGGTCAAATAGCTTAGACGTCTTATATATATATATATATATATATATATATATATATATATATCAACATGTGATTAAATACAATGATTATCCAAGTGGGGACACTTGTATAACCATATATAGAAATTAACGAACAGAATATATATATCTGAATTACCATATACTAACATGTTGATAAACAATGATCGAATATAGAATATATCACAATAGGGTTAATAATATAACATAATAATAATATAATTCTGAAACTTCTTATTCCTGTCCATTGCATAAAGGAAATGCAAAGGTAATACTTGCATGGTCTGCTGCTTACAATACGTAACTTAATTTTATCTTTTATATCACAACCTATCATTCATAAAATCATTTTACTGATTAGAACAACATACTATAACACATAGCACTGCTTATTGTAGTCAGCACGTAACCTAATCACATTGTCACACATATTCAACAGTCATTGAATCACAAACAAACACATATACAGACAACTTATACTAGTCCAGATCAATTTCTGAAACATGTCGATGTACCGACGACTTTATCGAGTAATTATCAAGTCTAAGACTCTATCTTGTAGTTCAATATCTATAAGTATCGGTCATATTATTTTTAAATGACTTATAATAATTTTTAAACATTTATTATAATAAATCATGAATTTTCAAACACCGAAATCATAATTAAATGATTTAAATATTAAACAATTCTATTATCATTAATATTTAATATTAAACTATTAATGAAACCATTGCCAAAATATTAAAGTTATTTATAATAACTCAAAATATTTTTAAAGTATTAATATTACCCTTAAATGATTTTTAAAAGAATTAAAATCATTTTTAAATAATTATCATTAGTATTTAAAGTATTAATGTATTATTTATCAAAATATTAAAAGTCATTATTCATAACTTAAAATATTTTTAATTCATTTATATCCTTTTTAAATGATTTTTAAAGTAATAAAACTATTTTAAAACTATTTATTTAATATAATTATTAAATAAATCTAATATCATTTAATATTAAATTATTAATAAAATTTTCCTTTAAATATCAAAAGTTATAATTTATAACTTAAAATATCTTTAAACACTTTATTTTCATTTAAAATGATTTTTCTAATATAAAAATTATTTTTAAACTAATTTATTTAATATGAGTTTTAAATAAATCTAATATCATTAATATTTTTTATGACAAAATATCAAAAGTTATATTTTATAACTTAAAATATTTTTATAACCTTTATATAATTTTTATATAATTTTTAAATCATTAATTCTATTTTTCATCATTTATTTAATACATTTATTAAATAACTTAAATATCATTAATATTAATTTATTAATGAAATTTCATCACACAATATTAAAAGTCATTAAAAATAACTTGAAATATTTTCTTATATCATAATATAATTTTAAATGACTTTTCAAGTATTAAAATTATTTTTAAATAATTTATTTAATATAATTATTAAATAAATTAAATATCTTTAATATTTCAAAAATATTAAATATATATGAAATATATCCAAAATAATTAAAAACTAATTTTTGGACTTTAAAATAATTTTTAATAATTGATTATGTATTTTTAATAATTAAAAACTAATTAGTACTAATTATTTAATAACAGTAATTAATTTTGTAATAAAGTGTCGCTAAAGACTGCCTATAGCGACAAAACCGCCGCTATAGGTGTTCTTCGCGTTCATCATGAAACCCAGAAATTCATATGGAGTTATCGAGTAGACACGTTTGACCACCAATAATTGTTATTCTGTGTTGGTTCTGGGCATGTTCTTGATCAGATCTTGTAGTACTCGTGTAATACTACACGATTCAATAATAAACATGGCCAAACACCATAACATAAGTGAGATTCAAGACCTGGAAAACCTGTCAGACACTGTTCTTCAATTTCTGGGTTTTCCAGAATTGAAGAACAGTTCATGCTAACACTTTTGGGCTTCCACGAATTTCTATCCGTATGATGTTTTTTGTGATTTAAAAGTTCTAGATTGTAGCCAATATGTACGACAATAGATCCATTACACAAAATCACTCTAACAAAATTACAATCATTAGATCCGGTCCGGTCAAACCATGTCAGAAGACATGGTCATCAGTTTTCTGGGTTGCCCAGAAAACCGATTCCATGATCTTCTGCTTGGTTTGACCAATCCACTGTTTCTTTTCTGGTTATCATTTAGGTGATGTACAGGCATAAATGTGTAGTCCACATAACATATTACGATTCTATTGCAACAACAACAACAAAACAACAAACACCTAGCAGATCAGGAGACATAAAAAACTTGTCAGACATGATCTGGGCAGTTTCTCGGTTACCCAGAATTGCCCAGTCATGCTTGGTCAACGGTCTTTGACCAATAATAACATGTAATCTATGCATGATCTAAACTTGATTCAAGTTCCAGATCCAAGCCTACATTACATACTACAACTTTAAACGTTTCAACCAGAAAAAACATAAACACACGATTTACAGGGTCTGACATTCGGTTGTCAGACTCATTTAAAAAAATTTCCAAATTCTTGCAAACACCAAATTCGAGCCTATAGATGTTATGGATCTAACATCTATCAACCCAGATCATTGATTAACACTATATTCAACATGTTTTTATATTGAAACACAAGATCTAACATACGATTAAGGATCAGACTCTAGGGTTAGGTTTTATACCTTTATGAACCAAATCTTGATTCTAGGCTCCTGATTTGTTATGGATGTTAGTGGGGCTTGGTTTTGTGACTGAAATGTCTTAGGATTTCGTGGGTTTGAAGAGAGAGAGAGAGAGAGAGCTGAAGTTGGTGTTTGGTGAACAAATGGCAATAAAATAAACTTTTTCTCTCTCTCAATCTATATATATAATGGTAAAATGATCTTGGCTGATAAGATTTGGCTGATCAGTTGGTATTTTAGTCACATGGGATATCATAGTGGTTTACCAACTCCATATTTTGCCAAGATTTACAAGCAAGCTTAAATAATGCAAAAGGAGTATTTTTGTCTTTTGATTTTCCAATTTAATGGCAATCTTGTAACTTTGCAAACCCTTAGGGTTTGACCCTTAGGGTTTAACCCTTAGGGTTTAACTCTAAGGTTTAGCACATTAAATTTATAGTATTTCCAATTTATGGTTTGTAAAAATAAAATTTTAGTTTCAAAAATTATAAATTAGGGTTTTCTAAAATAGTTTAGGTTTCTAATTACCTTAAACTTGAAATTAAGTTTATTAGCTCGCTAATTAGCATTAAGGCTTAAAATTAGCAATTAGGACAACAGTTTGCAAATTAGGGTTCTTAATTTAATAATTTGGGTTTCTAACTTTTGAAATTAGGGTTTAAAAATAATTAGGGTTTTTCCTAATTAATATTACATTCAACAATACATATCATTATTTATATAACACAACTACCTAACAGTTTCGAACTCATAATTGAGTTTCGAATTAGGGTTTCTAAATTTAGAAATTAGGTTTTCTAATTAAGTAATTAGGGTTCTTAATTAATTGGGTTTTCTAAGTATAATTAGGGCTTTACCTAATTATTTTAAATTCTGTAATACACGACATAATTCACATAACACAGTTACAACACAGTCTTGAATCTCCCATCTGAATTTCAAAATAAGGTGAAATAAATTAATGCTAGGATTTTGACATGAAACACCATTATTGACCAACCATTATCCATACACACATACAGTACATAATTATAACACTAAAAAATCAAAATATAATTAATATTATAATAAATATCATTAATCACATAACGTCACTACTAGACATATTTTAAAGTCTCATTTGACTTCAAACTAAGGTTTACCAGTAACATTAAAATTGTTCCATCAAAATTGATCCTCACATTAACCTTACACACATAGTATATCTAATTATAACACTGACAAATAATAATATAATATTATTATTTTCATTCCTTGATCAAAATCCAAAATTAGGGTTTTGAATTCCATATCTGATTTTAACTGTCATATATAACATTAATAATTAAGTTAAAAATAAATAACTTAATTAATCTGAAATAAATTCATATAATAAAATAAAATAATTATTATAATAATTCTATAATCCTTTTATATATTATTTAAATAATATAATAATCATGTTCTCATGAAAAATAATTAATAAAAACATTTTTACTGTAAAATTAATTTTTATAAGAATATAATTTATAATGATCAATAATTCTAAAATAAAATTATTTGCAAACATTCATGTAATAAATATATTTTTATTTATTACCATATTTACATAAGCTTTATCTTTTACAAATCCTCATCCTTAAAAAAAAAAAAAATTTATACGTAAAATTTCTGATTTAATTATATAGAAAATATCGGGTTATTATATTCACCCTCCTTTATAAAGATTCTGTCCCCGGAATCACCGTTTTAAAACCTATACATACAAGGGTACATAGCATACATAATCATTACAAGTAGATCTCGATGAAAATTGATCGAACTGATCTTTAACTATTCAGCAAAAAGCTTATCTATCTTATTAAACGGAAATTTGATTTCTAAGAGAACTCAAATTCTTCCTTCAAAATAATTTATAAAATAATTTACTATATATAAGAAAATAATATGTAACAAAATAATATTTATCCGAATAATACTTGGAGTTGCATCCCCGGCTGCTACAGTTTCTTGAACGGTCATGTTGAAAACGCTTGCGGTTTATTCTGTTGGTTCGTTTGCTGATGTTGATCCTGTTGTCGCCAATGTCCTGATGTCTTTCCTTGTTTGTGCATTCCTTGCCTCCCTTCTCCTTCTTGGACTGTCTTCCACTTTATACTCCATTGATTCACACTTAAAACACACAGACTTGTCCTTTATCTCCTTTTCTTTTATCGTATAGGTGACGAAACTGTCTTTTGCTCCTTCGTTATCCTAGTTATCACAAACGTTGTTACAGGGTCAGTTGATCCTCTAAATTCTAGCAGTACGATTGCCTTGAAGTATTTGACGTTTGTCGTTCGATTATCTGGCTGATCTTTCCACGGTTGGTACTCCGTTCTGCATAGCATGATCGTCCACATTCGCAAAATTCTGTATCGGGTCTGGTTATCCTCCAGCTTTGCTGATATGTTCTTTTATCCTTGGGTTTCGTTTTCGTCTTGGCGACATTATCACAATTTATTCTTTATTCTAAGCCTTATCGTATACGTATAATCATATAACACAAAACATTCTATTCGACTAATCATGTACTCAAAATATTAGATTTTAAAAATTTGGTTTTCTGCATTAACCAGTACTCATATAATTAACTACTATCTTTATACCAACTTATTTCATTAATCCAACACAGACTCATATTCATAACACTTGACATACCATAACACATTCTGCTTTAAACATCCGCTATCCCTTTGTGACTCAAAAGTCAGGAATCGCTGCCACATTTATATAAAAGTTAAAAATATTACCTTATACAAACATACCTATCATATACATACCATAGAATCATACCTATTCACGTAATACTAATACTACTTATTTCTTACGCCTCCACTAAGGATCAATGGCCTAGTAATCTGTCTATTCCCATTATCCTCAATAATCTATTCACACCTAACTATACCTAGTTCGTCCAACATACCGTACATTATGAGTTTAAGAACTCACCACAAATATATGAGTTTAAGAACTCGACATTGACCACATATTCTTTAACTATATTCTACCTATCAGTTATACTATCGTTTCTGGGTCCGGTACTATACTTTCCAAAATAACCACCTCATTGAGGTAGCTTTCAATGTGAGCCTTTATTTTAGCTATTGGCTTTAACATCGGCCCGGTTATGGAGGTTGGCTCCTTCTTTACAATCTGAGGGTATTCTAATTCTTTTCTATCTGACATCTACACACTTTTCTATCTAACCTCTAAACACTTAAGTTATCCTGATTATCAACTAATATATACACACACCAAATAATAATTTTATACAAGTTATCTTTTATTTGATTTGACGATGAACTAATTCAATTTATCTCCTTTTTAAACTCTAAATGAGTTAATTGTACTTTCAACGTTTCCCTCTGTTCCAAGTTTATAGCCTAAGGTCTAACTCACCTAAGGTTTCTAACCCTAAAGCTCTGATACCACAATGTAACGCCCCCAAATTCAGGTACTTGAAACCCGAACTCGGTGCTTTACGATACCATTTCTATGAGCGAAATAATACTAATAATAATAACAATAATATGAATATCAAACTTATCTTACATTTATCAGAGTCTAATCCCAAGTACGCAACCTTTACTATAATTCTTTACATGATATATAATACATATCATTATATTAATACAGTCTAACTATTACAAAAGATACTACTAAACATATTCTGTTTGCTTTCCTTTTCACTTGTTTTTGTCTGAACCTTCAGGTTGATCACGCCTAGCTGAAAACATTTAAATTTAAAGCAAGAATGAGCATTTGGGTGCCCAGCAAGTACTAACAATTATAAATATAATTAGCTAAGAGAATTAAATATTTTCTTTGTACAACACTTCTACAACAAATCTATAGTTGTGAAGTAAACTGAACCGATAATAATAACATAACAATTCTATCTCAAATTTTTGAAACTACGTAATGACTATATATGGGGTTTAGTTGACATACTATGAACATTATTTTCAATTTTTGAATAGGTTTAGCAGAACTTCATTCGCAAACCGTCATAACTTACGGGCGCGAGGGTGTACATCCCATGAGCCCTGTATTGATCAATACTACATTGCAAGAACGATGTGATCGTTCACTCTGTCCGCCTTGGACGCATAAAAGTTTTCCCTTGATCGGGATGTTTATACTAGTCTGGAATCCGAACCAAAACAATTTGATTGGATACAAAGAAGTTTTATCATATTCAACGATATTTCTAAATCTGTGTCTAGCTGGTCAAATAACTTAGACGTCTTATATATGTATATATATATATATTTTATATATATATATATATATAGAGGTTTTCTCTTATAAGGACTCAAAGTAAGGACCGTATTTTTTTTTGCTTTTTTTTGCTTTTTTTTAAAAACAACTAAAAAAAAATATTTAATATTTTATGGAACTGAAAGTTTTTTAAAAAAAAGTGTTTTGGGTGTGATTTGGGTACGTATAACAAAAATATGTATGTACAGTCTGTGCAGACTGAACCACTATTTTTTGGTATAGGTATCCAAAACACGCCCAAAACATTGTATTATGAAAAAATTTCAGTTCCATAAAATATTAAATATTTTTTTAGTTGTTTTTTAAAAAAAAAAGCAAAAAAAAGCAAAAAAAAATGCGGTTCTTACTTTGAGTACTTATTTTGAGTCCTTATAAGAGAAAATCTATATATATATATATATATATGTGTGTGTGTGTGATTAAATACAATGATTATCCAAGTGGGGACACTTGTATAACTATATATAGAAATTAACGAACAGAATATATATATCTGAATTACCATATACTAACATGTTGATAAACAATGATCGGATATATAATATATCACAATAGGGTTAATAATATAGCATAATAATAATATAATTCTGAAACTTCTTACTCATGTCCATTGCATAAAGGAAATGCAAAGGTAAGATACTTGCCTGGTCTGCTGCTTACAATACGCAACTTAATTTTATCTTTTATATCACAACCTATCATTCATAAAATCATTTTACTGATTAGAACAACATACTATAACACATAACACTGCTTATTGCAGTCAGCACGTAACCTAATCACATTGTCACACATATTCAACAGTCATTGAATCATAAACAAACACATATACAGACAACTTATACTAGTCCAGATCAATTTCTGAAACATGTCGGTGTACCGACGGCTTTATCGAGTAATTATCAAGTCTAAGACTCTATCTTGTAGTTTAATATCTGTAAGTATCGGTCATATTATTTTTAAATGACTTATCATAATTTTTAAACATTTATTATAATAAATTATGAATTTTCAAACACCGGAATCATAATTAAATGATTTAAATATTAAACAATTTTATTATCATTAATATTTAATATTAAACTATTAATGAAACCATTGCCAAAATATTAAAAATATTTATAATAACTCAAAATATTTTTAAAGTATTAATATTACCCTTAAATGATTTTTAAAAGAATTAAAATCATTTTTAAATAATTATCATTAATATTTAAAGTATTAATGTATTATTTATCAAAATATTAAATGTTATTATTTATAATTTAAAATATTTTTAATTCATTTATATCCTGTTTAAATGATTTTTAAAGTAATAAAACCATTTTAAAACTATTTATTTAATATAATTATTAAATAAATCTAATATCATTGAATATTAAATTATTAATAAAATTTTCCTTTAAATATCAAAAGTTACAATTCATAACTTAAAATATCTTTAAACACTTTATTTTCATTTAAAATAATTTTTTTAATATAAAAATCATTTTTAAACTAATTTATTTAATATGAGTATTAAATAAATCTAACATCATTAATATTAAAATATTAATATTTTTCATGACAAAATATCAAAAGTAATATTTTATAACTAAAAATATTTTTATAACCTTTATATAATTTTTTAATCATTAATTCTATTTTTCATCATTTATTTAATACATTTATTAAATAACTTAAATATCATTAATATTAATTTATTAATGAAATTTCATCACAAAATATTAAAAGTCATTAAAAATAACTTAAAATATTTTCTTATATCATAATATAATTTTAAATAATTTTTCAAGTATTAAAATTATTTTTAAATAATTTATTTAATATAATTATTAAATAAATTAAATATCTCTAATATTTCAAAAATATTAAATATATATGAAATATATCCAAAATAATTAAAAACTAATTTTTGGACTTTAAAATAATTTTTAATAATTTATTATGTATTTTTAATAATTAAAAACTAATTATTTAATAAAAATAATTAATTTTGTAATAAAGTGTTGCTAAAGACTGCCTATAGCGACAGAACCGTCGCTATAGGTGTTCTTCGCGTTCATCATGAAACCCAGAAATTCGTATGCAGTTATCGAGTAGAGACGTTTGATCCCCAATAATTGTTATTCTGTGATGGTTCTGGGCATGTTCTTGATCAGATCTTGTAGTACTCGTGTAATACTACACGATTCAATAATAAACATGGCCAAACACCATAACATAAGTGAGATTCAAACCCTGGAAAACCTGTCAGACACTGTTCTTCAATTTCTGGGTTTTCCAGAATTGAAGAACAGTTCATGCTAACACTTTTGGGCTTCCACGAATTTCTATCCGTATGATGTTTTTGTGATTTAAAAGTTCTAGATTGTAGCCAATATGTACGACAACATATCCATTACACAAAATCACTCTAACAACATTACAATCATTAGATCCGGTCCGGTCAAACCATGTCAGAAGACATGGTCATCAGTTTTCTGGGTTGCCCAGAAAACCGATTTCATGATCTTCTGCTTGGTTTGACCAATCCACTATTTCTTTTCTGGTTATCATTTAGGTGATGTACAGGCATAAATGTGTAGTCCACATAACATATTACGATTCTATTGCAACAACAACAACAAAACAACAAACACCTAGCAGATTAGGAGACATAAAAAACTTGTCAGACATGATCTGGGCAGTTTCTGGGTTACCTAGAATTGCCCAGTCATGCTTGGTCAACGGTCTTTGACCAATAATAACATGTAATCTGTGCATGATCTAAACTTGATTCAAGTTCCAGATCCAAGCCTACATTACATACTACAACTTTAAACGTTTCAACCAGCAAAAACATAAACATACAACGATTTACAGGGTCTGACATTCGGTTGTTAGACTCATTTAAAAAAATTTCCAGATTCTTGCAAACACCAAATCCGAGCCTATAGATGTTATGGATCTAACATCTATCAACCCAGATCATTGATTAACACTATATTCAACATGTTTTAACATTGAAACACAAGATCTAACATACGATTAAGGATCATATTCTAGGGTTAGGTTTTATACCTTTATGACCCAAATCTTGATTCTAGACTCCTGATTTGTTATGGATGTTAGTGGGGCTTGGTTTTGTGACTGAAATGTCTTAGGATTTCGTGGGTTTGAAGAGAGAGAGGGAGAGAGCTGAAGTTGGTGTTTGGTGAACAAATGGCAATAAAATAAACTTTTTCTCTCTCTCAATCTATATATATGATGGTAAAATGATCTTGGCTGGCAAGATTTGGCTGATAAGTTGGTATTTTAGTCACATGGGATATCATAGTGGTTTACCAACTCCATATTTTGCCAAGATTTACAAGCAAGCTTAAATAATGCAAAAGGGGCATTTTTATCTTTTGATTTTCCAATTTAATGGCAATCTTGTAACTTTGCAAACCCTTAGGGTTTGACCCTTAGGGTTTAACCCTAAGATTTAGCACATTGAATTTATAGTATTTCCAATTTAGGGTTTGTAAAAATAAAATTTTAGTTTTAAAAATTATAAATTAGGGTTTTCTAAAATAGTTTAGGTTTCTAATTACCTTAAACTTGAAATTAAGTTTATTAGCTCGCTAATTAGCATTAAGGCTTAAAATTAGCAATTAGGACAACAGTTAGCAAATTAGGGTTCTTACTTTAATAATTTGGGTTTCTAACTTTTGAAATTAGGGTTTATAAATAATAATTAGGGTTTAAAAATAATTAGGGTTTTCCCTAATTAATATTACATTCAACAATACATATCATTATTTATATAACACAACTACCTAACAGTTTCGAACTCATAATTGAGTTTCAAATTTGGGTTTCTAAATTTAGAAATTAGGTTTTCTAATTTAGTAATTAGGGTTCTTAATTAATTGGGTTTTCTAAGTATAATTAGGGCTTTACCTAATTATTTTAAATTCTGTAATACACGACATAATTCACATAACATAGTTACAACACAGTCTTGAATCTCCCATCTGAATTTCAAAATAGGGTGAAATAAATTAATGCTAGGGTTTTGACATGAAACACCATTATTGACCAACTATTATCCATACACACATACAGTACATAATTATAGCACTGAAAAATTAAAATATAATTAATATTATAATAAATATCATTAATCACATAACGTAACTAGTAGACATATTTTAAAGTCTCATTTGACTTCAAATTAGGGTTTATCAGTAACATTAAAATTGTTCCATCAAAACTGATGCTCACATTAACCTTACACACATAGCATACCTAATTATAACACTGACAAATAATAATATAATATTATTATTTTCATTCCTTGATCAAAATCTAAAATTAGGGTTTTGGATTCCATATCTGATTTTAACTGTCATATATAACATTAATAATTAAGTTAAAAATAAATAACTTAATTAATCTGAAATAAATTCATATAATAAAAAAAAATAATTATTATAATAATTCTATAATCCTTTCATATATTATTTAAATAATATAATAATCATGTTCTCATGGAAAATAATTAATAAAAATATTTTTACTATAAAATTAATTTTTATAAGAATATAATTTATAATGATCAATAATTTTAAAATAAAATTATTTGTAAACATTCATGTAATAAATATATTTTTATTTATTACCATATTTACATAAGCTTTATCTTGTACAAATCCCCATCCTTAAAATAAAAAAAAAAATTTATACGTAAAATTTCTGATTTAATTATATAGAAAATATCGGGTTATTATATAGAAACGCATACCATATCTTTCCATATAAGCCGAGGTCCTTACTCATGAAAAGTGTGCCACCTTTCTTCCCCTTCACCCAAACAATGCCAGGTTTTGAGATCTCCGTCAGAATCTGATCATAATTTGGATTGATGTCTTTAAGGTGGACATATTGACATATTATTGGGGCTCGCACACTGTAATACTCATTAATTGCCTCTGCACTGAACGAAACTTGCTTACCCCGCACAAATGCCACAAATGGTGCCCTATTCTCTGCTTTGGCATAGAACTCCTTTACTACGTTCACAATAGCAGGATCCGGATCATCTGTGAATACCTCCCACCCTTGTTCATGAATCTGTCTCTGCATCTGTCCATCAAAAGTATTCGGCCTCAAACCCCTCTCCGCTGTCAGTGCTTTAGGAGTGAGATAATCATATTTGTTCGCCGCATTAGCACTAACAAACTTGTGTTTTTCATAACTTCGAGCAGGTGGCGATGAACCTTCGCCCCTTTGGCTTTACACAGGAGTTTTAGGAGCCATTCCTCACAATACAATCAACAAAATCCCCCAAACTGTTCTTGGGCAATTACATAAGCACTTGGTGTGCACACTACTTCACAGTACTCAAAATTACAAGTTAAAATCCAAAGTTTGAAGAAAACTGAGACAAGTTGCTTACCCACTGCATTTCCTCTCTTGATGATGATGTATATAGATGATGATATATTTAGGAATGTATGTACTATCTTCTATTCCCTGCATCATATTGCCATTTATTATCTGTTATGCATGTATCATGTTATGCATATGTATGTATGTCCAGAGATATTTAGCATTGACCCCTGGATGGTATTATGATACGGCCCACACAGATGTCTTCTTCGACAGTCAGCCGCATAGATCACACCCCACCAGTATCGGTAGCATCTCGTCTGAGATATTGGTATGATAGTATGTCACCCTCAGATAGGGTGACCGTAGATCAGCTGTTGCAGCATACCATGACCCCTTTGATGTTTCAGGTTCCCACAGGATTTGTGGAGGGCATACTGGAGCACTGGGTACCGGAGAGGCAGGTTTTCTAGCTTGAGACCCAGGAGTTGACTCTGACTTTGGAGGAGTATGCACGTTTGACGATGCTGCCACTCGACAGACCTTGCGTGCATATGGCCATTGGTGACATGAGCTGTCAGTTTATGACTCTCACCGGACTGAGGTGAAGAGTTGTGCAGGATGAGATCACATTCGGCCACCTGATATCCCAGCATTTTCTGATTAACAGATTTGGCTATGAGGATAGCTATGCTCGGTATTATGGGGATTTCACCATACCAGAGGACCAGTGGCCTTTTGGCCAGAGTGGATGCATTGCTGCTGTGTGCATTATCATACGTGTACATGCCACGATACATGGATGAGTTGGACATCGGAGTTATTATGGCAGTGAGAGCTCTCAGGGAGGGTCATACCATTATTCTGATGATTATGGCAGAGACACTGAGGTCGACCACGTTCTGCAGCACTTACCCTACAGGGGTATTCACAGGCAGTTCGATCATGCTGTACGTGTGGTTTATGTCACACTTGAGACCGATTGGCACATTCAGACGATACGGGTATTGTTTCACCCATGAGATAGCTATGTCGTATTCCTTCCAGCCTACGGAGTGTACATATCCTACATCTTGGTCCTTTTTCTTAGCTGGGATTGTAGATTCGTTTGCTATCTTGTCATGTTCAGGGCTCAGTTCGCCCTACAGTTTCATTACTCATGCTCCAGGCATGGATTATCTCCCTCTGGCTGGTTTGAGAGGCATGACTACCTACCACCCACTGGCCGTGATGTCGCAGTTTGACCAGTTCCAGGACTTTCATCCTTTTGATGGGGCGTTAGGTCAGCACTTAGCTTCTCGCCATCTATCAGCAGAGGACCGATCCCGTGTGTATGCTTGTTGGGATCAGCGTGAGATAGCTACTTTTTCTGTTAGCCATCCGGGTTATTCGCTAGAGTATTCTGTGTGGATGGAGATAAAGACTTCATCGGCTGTGGTAGTATCCACAGTGCCGGGCATTGCTTTAGGTGGTAGAGAGCCCATGGAGGACATTGATTCTCACATCGAGGAGGAGCCATTTACTGGGTTGCTAGCAGCTCTTTTAGATTCTCCTAGTCCTAGCACTGTCGTAATCCAGCATTCAGTATAGTACTTTGAGCAGAGTCTTCATTTGATGACCTTTAAGAGAGATCAGGCTAGAGCCCTGATGTTGATAGCTTGTGATGGGAGAAACGCAACTCTGTTAGAGAGAGACGAGGCATTAACTCGTAGAGATGCAGCTATTGTTGAGCTGGATGAGGCCAGATCAGCCAGAGATGCAGTGATAGTTGAGTGGGATAGTGCCATATCTGTCCAGGATGTAGCCGTCATAGATAGTACAACAGTGAGGTCCCTTACCACTGGCATGCTTGCCGAGATGAGTGCATATATTGATGAGCATCGCGACACCATGCAGATGGCCTCGGACTTGCTGGCTCGTGTGGATATCCTTGTACAGGAGACCACAACGTTACCTCCTTCTTCGAAGAGAGATGCTATGTTAGATCTGCTAGCTCGTATGCATACCGATATGTAGATAGCCTTGTATTTTCCTGCACATACTAGCTTAGACATTTTGTCATGTACACTTTACATTGTGTATATCAAATAGTATTATATATAGCAGGGAAATATATTTTTGATCACTTCCCTTTTAGATATGCTTGAATACTTGCTTGATATTTTCCTGCTTCTTCAGGGCATGTGATCTTGATGTATTCTGACTTCCTCCTTGCTGGATGGACATTGAGTTGTCTCTAGATAGTTCAAAATAGATCATGGATCTGTGTGTATCCCTACCATCTTTGGTGTCTTGGGACTGGTTTCTGTATAAAAATATGGAGAGTGTGGCTTTCCTCTCTGAGATTGACCGCACCATAGATGGTCGCCAGTACTCCTATTTAGGAGGAGCCTAGTTAATTCCATCTCTTATGGATTGGTATTGCTCTTTAAGGAACAACCGCAGCTTAGATGGTCGCCGAATCTCCTATTTAGGAGGAGGTCAGGTAATTCCATCCCTTTGGTTTGAAGCTAATGAAATGTGGTGGATTAAAGTTTGATCCCAGTACCGTTGAGAAGTATTTATGTTTTGGTAGGGGGTTAGACCGAACTATAAATGGCTGCCTACGTACTCATGTTGAAGAGGAGATCAGGTCTGCGTAGTTCGAACCTGGTGTAAGAGGTTCAACGCTGTATGTGGCAGAAAGGGTGTAGGAATGTTTTTTTTGTTGTTTTTGTAATGAGAAGGGTGTAGGAATGTTTTTGTTATTTTTGTTTTATTGCGACAGAGCCATATAAAATGGTTGCCTACGTACTCCCGTGTATCATGGAGATCAGGTCGACATAGTTCACCCCTCAGGACGATTTGTAGCCAACGAAAAGTTTGATTCTATGTGGAGGACAAACTGTAGTGGGGAAGAAAGTTTAATCCTAAGTTCAGGATAAACTGCAGGTGTGAAAAGTTTGATCCCATGATTGGGGACAAAGTGCAAGTGTGAAAGGTTCAATCTCTAGTGGGTAACCGAAGTTGAGTAAGGGTTAAAAAATCGAGTGAAGAGGAAAGGATTTGATGATCCGAAAACTAGGCTGCTGGCTTGAAAAGTGTGTTTCCCTGAGGGGCACAGTGTGGAAAAGAGTTGTATGTAATGAAGGATTAAAGAACCGAAATGACTGGTGATCTGATGATCCAATACCAAGATGTTTGCTTGATGGTAACTTCAGACATAGTACCGTTTCACGGTGTCCGAGTTAATGAGTTATGAAAATTCATCGTCGTCCATTTCCTGCAATCTGAGAGCACCTCCTGTCAATACTTCCTTGACAATAAACGGGCCTTCCCTGTTAGGGGCGAATTTTCCCTTATACTGATCTTGGTTGTCGATGATCTTCTTCAAAACCAAGTCATGTCATTGACACTGCTGTAGCTGGACTTTTTTGTTGTAAGATCTGGCGATCCTTTGTTGATATAACTGACCATGGAAGATAGCCGCGATTCGCCTTTTGTCTATTAGAGACAATTGGTGATACCTGTCTTGTATCCATTGGTCTTCATCCAGCTGAGCATCCATCAACACTCTGAGGGATTCCATTTCTACTTCTATGGGGAGTACTGCTTCCATCCCATAGGTTAATGCATAGGGGGTTGCCCCAGTTGAAGTACGTATTGATGTTCTATAGGATGACAGAGTAAGAGGCAATAGGTCAGGCCATCCTTTGTGGTTGACGGATATCTTTTACACGATCTTCTTGATGTTTTTGTTAGCCGCTTCAACAACATCATTTATCTTTGGATGGTAGATGATGGAGTTAAGGTGTTCGATGTGGAATTTACTGCATAACTCCTCCATCATTTTGTAGTTGAGGTTCTTAGCATTTTCTGATACAATTACCTCTAGTTGTCCATATCGACAAATGACATTGTTTATGATGAAAGCAATGATGACTTCTTTGGTAACCCTGGGGAAGGAGGCTGCTTCTACCCACTTGGTAAAGTATTCGATTATGGTGAAGATAAAGTGATGTCCATTACTGGCTTTAGGCTCGATGGGCCCGATCACGTCCATTCCCTACATTGAGAAGGGCCAAGGTGAACTCATATTGTGGAGCTCCCGTGGAGGGGCGTGGATAGCATTCCCATGAATTTGGCACTAATAACAATTCTTGACGTGGTCATTGCAGTCAGCCTTGAGAGAGAGCCAGTAATGTCCTGTTCTGAGGATCTTCTTTACAAGTAAAGGGCCGCTTATGTGTGGGCCACATACTCCACCATGGACCTCATCCATAAGTCTCTGAGCTTGATCCTTATCCAGGCATCTGAGGAGACCTAGTCCTGCATCTCTTTTGTAGAGTGCATCTCCGCTCACGTAGAATTTCACCTTTGCTCAGTCCTTGATATGCTGATACCAAGGTTGTTGGATGGGAGGTAGATCATCCAATACTTCTCCAATATAGTTCCCATAGGCTGGTGCCTTTTGCAGGGCTAATGTGACGCTTAGCATGTGTTCCTTGTCAAGTATGTGAATCAAGGAGGCCAAAGTTGCTAATGCGTTTGCGAAGTCATTCCTATTACGAGGAATGTGTAGAAAGGAGATCTCTTCGAACTCCGAAGTCATCTGTAAAACTTGCCGATGGTAAGGCAGTAAATGTAGCTCTTTGGTTTGATAGATTCCCGTGGATTGTTTGACTACCAATTCTGAATCCCCAAAGACAGTTAACAGCCTGATGCCCATTGAATGGGCAAGTTTTAGCCCTATAATACAACCTTCATACTCAGCTGTGTTGTTGGTGCGGACAAACTGCAATTTGACGGCGACGGGATACTGCTCTCCCGTACCGGATACTAGAACTGCTCCAGCTCCAGAACCTTCCATATTAACAGCTCCATCAAAATATATGTTCCATGTTTGACGTGTATCGTACTGATGGTGTTGCTGAATTGTCATTACCCCTTCATCGGGGAAGTATGTTTCTAAGGGTTTGAAGTCCCCTGAAGGTGCGGCGGCCAGTTGATCCGTAATTCTTTAACCTTTAATGGACTTTTACGTCACGTAAACGATGTCAAATTGTTGCAGAATGAACTGCCATTTGGACAACCGACAATTCAGTATGGGCTTACTGAACACATACTTGAGAGGATCCACGCAGGATATGAGATGGGTCGTGTGCCCATGGAGGTAATTTTGTAACCTCATGGCAGCGCATGCTAAAGCACAACAAGTCTTCTCAATCAGAGTGTACTTGTGTTCACTGCTGCTGAATCTTTTTCTGAGGTAATAGATAGCTCGTTCTCGACCTCTATCGTCTTTTTGACCCAACATGTAGCCCATGGCATTGTCACTTATGGATAAGTACATGAACAGGGGAACATCATCCCTGGGTGGTACCAAAATAGGAGCTTTGACTAGCTTCTCTTTGATGGTAAGAAAGGCCTTCTGGCACTCATCATTCCATTTTATGGAGGACTTCTTCCTTAACAGCTTGAAGATAGGCTCACAGGTTGCTGTGAGTTGAGAAAGGAACCTACTAATGAAGTTGACTCTTTCCAAAAATCTCTGTATTTCCTTCTCTGTCTGAGGAATGGGCATTTTCGTAATGGCCTGGATTTTGGTGGGATCCAGCTCAATCCCTTTGTGGCTGACTAGAAATCCTAGCAACTTGCCTGATTTAACTCCAAAGGCGCACTTGGCTGGATTCAACTTCAAGTTGTACTTACGCAACTTGTGGAAGAACTTTTTGAGATGGTCTAAGTGGTCTTCTTCCCTTCGGGACTTCACGATGATGTCATCCACGTAGATCTCTATCTCTTGGTGCATTAAGTCGTGGAAAAGAGCCATCATAGCTCTCTGATAGGTAGCTCCGGCATTGATGAGGCCGAACGACAACTGTCTATAGCGAAAGGATCCCTAAGGCATAATGAAAGCAGTTTTCTCACGATCCTCCTCGGCAACCATGTTCTGATGGTACCCCACAAAGCAATCAGCGAAGGAGTACATGCCGTATTGAGCAGTATTGTCAATGAGAATGTGGATAAATGGCACGGGAAAGCTATCTTTAAGGCAAGCTTTATTCAAATCCCTATAATCCACGCAAACTCGCACCTTTCCTCTAGGCTTAGGCACGGGAACGATGTTGGATATCCATTCAGGATATATGGACACCATGATAATACCAGCTTAAAATTGTTTCACAATTTCTTCTTTCACCTTTAAACTCCACTCAGGTTTCAATCGCCTGAGTTTCTGCTTGACTGGTTTGAATCCCTCTTTGATGGGAAGGCAATGAAGGCGATGAAGGACAATGTCAGTGGAAAAACCCACCATGTCTTTATGAGACCATGTAAACACATCTTGGAATTGGGTTAGTAGTGTAACCATGTCATTCCTTTGGTTTGGGGTAAGGTGTGAACCAATCTGGATTAACTTAGGGCTTTCTAAGGTTCCGAGATTGAAGGAGGTGGTTTGATCAAGGTTGGGTTTAGGTTTGTCTTCGACCCATTCTTTGATCTCCTGAGGCACCTCAATGTCCTTCTGCGTTTCCATCAAGTCTGAGTCCTACTTTTCATCAAAGTTATAATCCTTGTGGAGAAGAGGCATCTTATTAGCAAGTATAGGCACATCTAAGTTCAGAGTCCTGAAACAAAATATGCTTTCACTTAATATATATGAAATTGTTTAATCATACAAAGTGTTAGCATGTACGGACAAAACAACTGCTAATACTGTACATAAAAGTAAGCAGTTATGATATCTACAGGGCAAAAAGAAGTCCTGCCCATTTTACCCTTGTCGATCAATGCAAGGAGTGCTGCTCCAATTGGCAAGGGCAAAGTCCTGGTGGACTGCAGTGATGGAGGGGCTGTTATCGTCCTCCTTCTCCCGAATGATGACCATTACATCTGGGCAATCATCGTCTGGGGTGTATCTATTTGTATGTTCATCATGGACAATGATGCGTATGCCTGACATCATTCGGACGATGTCTTGTTTAATTCTTTGTTCCTCTTCTTCCACCTTGGGATCTGGAACAAAGACTTCCTTCTCCTTTACCGATATCGGTTTAGGAAATAAATAGCCATTACATTGGCTGGCACCTTTACCGGAGAATGTGTGGACTCTAGATTTACAGGTGGAGATAATCACAATGTGGCTGACGTTGAAGGAATCTGCTTATGATTATGTGGATTCCTGTAACTGGAACTGACAGAATAGCCTAGTCCGGCTGTCCCTGTTTGACTGGACACTTGGATAGGGTGCTTAATACCCTGATAATTTTTACCCAGCCCTTGTCTCGGCTGGTGTCCCAATGACATCATTTCTTGAGTAGCTGCCATCACTTCGGCTGTGACGCCCCCAAAATTAGGTATACATCACACATCTTGGGTCGTCAGATACATAGTACATAATACAAATACAACTTACTAATACAACTGTCGTGTACAATATGACAAAACATAAACTGTGAGTTTGAATATAAATATTATCTTCTAGAGAGTATTCATACTCAAAAGGAGTCCTCATTACATTTATTAACACACTATTACATAGAATAGTGAGGACTACTAACTAATACTATCATTCGGACCATCACTCCGTTCCCCGACTTGCCCCAGCTACGTTCTCATTTCCTGAAGAGAACAGTGAAAGAAAGGGTGAGCTCAACTAGCCCAGTAAGAAATATTATGACTAAGATAATGCAGAATAAATTATCATTAGCCTTCAACAATGTTAAACTGATAAAATATAATAGACATCAAGTTTAACTGCAGCGGAACAAGCAATCCATTAAAAGAGTCAAGTAGAAAATAAACTCTACTATCTTTTATGATTTAAAAGGTCTTTCAACACTGTGATCGCTGAGACTCAGCTTAATAAAATAATCCACATCATTGAATCACCCCTGCACTACGGCCAAGGATATTCGTGTATTCATTAATGGTCATGATCATGCCAACAACTGTCCATCAACGCACTACGGGCCAATGAGGACTTTTACCACATCATTTGTAACATTACGGTCATGATTATACCGAATAATCCCTGGTCATAATCATACCAAGTCTATCTATGCACTACAGGCCACAGATGACTTTTAACATTTTATAAACATGAGGATGATGACAATGATATAAGAATTCAATAAAACAAGTTCAAGAATTAATTTATCCAAGAATTAACAACGTCCAAATTGTCAACATGATACTGCGTTGTGGAGTAAAATTCAAGAATGCTTAGAAGAATATTTTCATGAAAAGATACTGGATGAAACATAATTATCAAGGATATTCCACAAATTTCGTGGAGTATAGAAGTCAAAACCTAACCAACTGAGTATAATAAAGAATGGAATAACAAAAGAAATCACCATGCATGCGATAGACCGCACAGACAGGTTATTCCCACAAAATAATAAATAATGGAACCAGGTCCGGCGTAAAACGCACAGACAGGATATTCCAACAGAATAATAATAAAGACAGAACCAGATCCGGTGTAAAACACACAGACAGGATGTTCCAACAGAATAATAATAAAGACGGAACCAGGTCCGGTGTAAAACACACAGACAGGATGTTCCAACAGAATAATAATAAAGATGGAACCAGGTCCGGTGTAAAACACACGAACATGATGTTCCAACAGAATAATAATAAAGACGGAACCAGGTCCGGCGTAAAACACACAGACAGGATGTTCCAACAGAATAATAATAAAGACGAAATCAGGTCCGGTGTAAAACACACAGATAGGATGTTCCAACAGAATAATAATAAAGATGGAACCAGGTCCGGTGTAAAACACACGGACAGGATGTTCCAACGGAATAATAATAAAGACGGAACCAGGTCCGGTGTAAAACACACGGACATGATGTTCCAACAGAATAATAAAAGAATGTCACCAAGTATAGGGTAGACCGCGTATACAGGTTATTCCAACAAAATAATAAGAAATAGAATAACAAAAGTTCTCTTCATGAATAAGAAATAATAACACCCCTTACGGGTACAACAAATAATATTCCCTACCTTAGAAGAACTGGATATTGGAAAAGTGAAGTAGCAGAATACTTTTCTTCTTTCTCTCTCTAGAGTTTCAGTGAATTCGTAAGAAATAATGAAGGAATGAGCTACCATTTATAGAAAAATGGAATGCATAGTAACTAATCCATGAACGGTCCAGATTGATTTACTTTAATCTGACGGTTCATATTTAAAGCAAAATCTTTTAAATATAATATATTTTATTTATAAAATATATATCAATAATGCACAACTTCCTCCGTGCCTGACTCAAACTCTCCCCCCTAGCTTCCCACTTGCACTCAATCATACATATATATGTATATATATATATATATATATATATATATATATATATATATATATATTATAATAATAACCTCCCTCCCGACCAAGTTAAGCCATCAACCCATTTTGTCAACTTTTCCAATTAGATATATAACATCCTAGTATAATACTTCACCCACCATCTTCTTTTTCTTCTTTACCCACACACATTCACATGCACACATGTCACACTCACACACGTATAATATATATATGCTGTATAATCTTCTACCGACTATTTTGAAAAACGGGTAAACGTGTGTTTATAAAATAAGCAAAACTGAGTGACTTATCCCGTAAACATCAATAATTAATACCGTGTGCTACTGTGCAACCACGCGTATTACTGTACTTTTAACACCGGGTGTTTCAACAGTTAACGGTAAAACTTCCGCCGTTATTTTTAATAAAATATTTTTGTCGTTTTCTCAATCCGACAATAATTCCGTTGTGGGGTCCACCAATGATTGTGCCATTGTACGAATATTCCCCGACCAATCGAATATTATATAACAACTTGCGTACTTTGCAAAATTTATAAATATTACCCACAACTATAACATTATATCAAATTAACTCCATAATATTCAAAAATGATATTTATAGAAAATTCATCTTTATTTATAAAAGTTGGGTTCTTACAACCTCCCCTTCTTATGAAATTTCGCCCTCGAAATTAGGGTACGTACCTGGTATGTCGAAGAGGTAAGGATACCTTGATTTCATTTCAGATTCTAACTCCCAAGTCATATCCTCAACATCGTGGTTTCTCCACAAAACTTTGACTTGAGGTATAACCTTGGAGCGTAGAATATGTTCCTTCTTATCCAAGATTTGAACATGAACTTCTTCATACGTCAAATCCTCCGCTATTTCGTCCGGTTCTAACTCAATAATGTGGTTCGGGTCTTCCACATATTTACGTAACATAGATATGTGAAAAACGTTATGAACACGTGACATACTTGGCGGTAAAGCGAGTCTATAAGCCACAGTTCCTACTCGATCGAGGATTAAAAATGGACCGATGAATCGAGGATTGAGCTTTCCTCTCTTTCCAAATCTCGTAACTCCTTTCCATGGAGCAACACGTAAGAACACATGATCTCCTACATCAAATTTCACGTCCTTTCGATGAAGATCAGCATAACTCTTTTGTCGATCTTGTGAGATTTTTATACATTGTCGGATCGTTTGAATCTTTTCTGTAGTCATACATACCAACTCCGGTCCTAACAACGTTGCTTCACCCACCTCATCCTAGCATACTGGAGAACGATATTTTCTTCCATACAATGCTTCGAATGAAGCCATGCCAATACTTGTTTGATAATTGTTGTTGTAGGAAAACTCCACCAATGGTAAGAACTTGTCCCAACTTCCCTTAAAATCAAGGACACAGAGTCTTAATAGATATTCAAGAGTTTGAATAGTCCTCTCTGATTGCCCGTCCGTATGAGGATGATATGCTGAACTAAATCGTAAATTCGAGCCCATAGCTTATTGTAAACTAACCCAAAATCGTGAAGTGAATCTTGGTTCTCGGTCATAAACTATGGATACTGGCATACCATGCAGTCTTACAATCTCGTTTATGTACATACGAGCAAGACGTTCAAGTGTATAAGTTTTTCGTATCGGTAAGAAATGAGCAGACTTGGTCAATCTATCAACAATGACCCAAATCGCATCAATACCTTGAGAAATCCTAGGAAGACCGGTAACGAAATCCATGGTAATGTGCTCCCACTTCCATTTTGGAATTTTAAGTGGTTGCAATGGACCTTTTGGTACTTGATGCTCCGCTTTGACTCGTTGACAAGTTAAACACCTTGAGATAAACATCGCTATCTCTCTCTTCATATTGCTCCACCAAAATGTATGACGAAGATCATGATACATTTTGGTACTTCCAGGATGGATTGCAAACGGTGTGTTGTACGCCTCCATCATGATTTCATACTTTAAATTAGGGTTGTTAGGAACACAAAGTTTGGAGTTAACTCGAAGTATTCCTTCTTCATCGATTCTTGCTTCCGGCATAGCACCTTCTTGCACTTTCTTCCTCATACGCATCAGCTCTAGGTCTGTAGCTTGAACAGCTTTAACTCTATCGATTAAAGTTGGTTCTACTCGTATATTCGCCATCATCACATGGGTTCCTGGAGTCTTTAACTCTATCTCCATCCTTTGTAAGTCACACAAAATGGGCCTTTGTGTTGACAATATCGCACTCGTACTTACATATGATCTTCTACTCAATGCGTCAGCTACCACGTTCTCTTTTCCAGGATGGTATTGAATGGTATGATCATAATCTTTCAACAGTTCAAGCCAACGTTGTTGTCGCATGTATAGTTCCTTTTGAGTGAAGAAATATTTGAGGCTTTTATGATCCGTAAAGATCTCCACCTTCTCCCCATACAAGTAATGCCTCCAAATTTTAAGTGCAAAGACAACAGCTGCCAACTCTAGATCATGAGTAGGATAATTCCTCTCATATTCCTTGAGTTGTCTTGATGCATAGGCTATGATTTTTCCATGTTGCATGAGAACGCATCCCAACCCTTTGCTCGAAGCATCACTGTAGATGACAAATCCCTCCGAGCCAGATGGTATTGTTAGAACAGGTGCTGAAATGAGTCTCCTCTTGAGTTCTTGAAAACTCTTCTCACATTCTTCGCTCCAACCGAACTTTGTATCTTTTCGAGTCAGCTGAGTTAATGGAGTAGCATTTCGAGAAAATCCTTCCACGAATCTCCGATAATAACCAGCTAAACCAAGAAAGCTACGTAATTCGGTCACTGATTTAGGTTGCTCCCAGCTTTGAATAGCTTCAATCTTTGCCGGGTCAACATATATTCCACGACTTGATACTACGTGCCCAAGGAATGCTACCTCCTCCAGCCAGAACTCACACTTCTTCAACTTGGCATAAAGCTTGTATTCACGAAGCTTTTGGAGTACCAGCCTCAAGTGTTGCTCATGATCTTCACGGCTTTTGGAATAAATAAGGATGTCATCAATAAAGACGACCACAAAGTGATCTAAATATTCCTTGAATACCCGGTTCATCATATCCATGAAGGCAGCAGGAGCATTAGTCAATCCAAAGGACATGACTAGGAATTCATAATGCCCGTATCGAGTTCTGAAAGCCGTCTTTGGAATATCCTCAGTTCTAACCTTCAGCTGATGATATCCAGAACGAAGATCGATCTTTGAAAAGAATTATTCTCCTTGCAACTGGTCAAATAGGTCATCAATACGTGGCAATGGGTACCTATTTTTGATGGTGACATGATTCAACTCTCGATAATCAATACAAAGTTGTATACTTCCATCTTTCTTCTTCACGAATAGAACAGGAGCACCCCAAGGAGAAGTACTAGGACGAATAAAGCCAATGTCTAACAATTCCTGCAGTTGGATCTTTAACTCCTGAAGTTCAATAGGAGCCATTCGATATGGGGCTTTGGAAATGGGTTTTGTACAGGGTTCAAGGTCGATACAAAATTCAATTTCACGCTCTGGGGGTAGGCCAGGAAGTTCTTCAGGGAATACGTTAGGGAATTTATTAACAATAAAAATATCATTCAAAACTGACGTATTTTTGTTTAGATTCGTGACATGAGCTAAGAAAGCTTGACATCCGTTTTTCAATAAACGAATAGCTTTATGGCTTGAGATGACAGCGATTGATTTTAATGGTTTGGTTGCTTGAATTCGCATAATAGGTCGATTAGGAATATGAAAGCTAACAACCTTACGAAAATAATTAATTTTTGCATGATGAGTAGTTAACCAATCAATCCCTAGAATCACGTCAAATGCAAGTATTTTTAATGAAATAAGATCGACAGGTAATGCGTGGGTACCAACTTGAACCAAACAAGACTTATAAACCGTGGATGTAATGAAGGTTTCTCCCAATGGAGTTTCAACAGATAAGTCAAAGTCTAATTTCTCCGGAATCAAATTTAATCGATGAGCTCAAGTAGGAGAAATAAAAGAATGGGTAGAACCGGTATCAAATAAACTATAGACTTCGTTAGAGTTTATGATAAGCTTACCCGTGATGACCTCATTCGGGTTCCTTGCTTTCTGAGAGGTCACAACAAACGCTCTCCCTTGCACTACCGGTTTTGACTTTTCTGGGACGGCCTTTGGTGTCTCCATCTTGGCTGAACTTGTTTTTGGTAAACGACAAAATCGAGCTAAATGACCTTCTCTTCCACAATTATAACATGCTTTAGACGGCATCATGCAGTTTGGACTGATGTGCCCCTCCCCTCCGCATTTGAAACATATGATAGGTGGTCGTTCTCCTTCCTTAACAACGGGTGCTGGTGCTGACGTCTTTCCATCATTATTGAATCTCCTCTTCTTGAAATGACCATTCTTATTGTATTGGCCCTGATTACCACCGAAGTGGTTACCATTTCTGGCCTGTTGATTCCCTCCACGCTTGTTGTCACCGCTTCGATGACTGCTCTCACTGGTATTATCATTTTGTCGACTGCTCTTTTTTGGTTACGTTGACTCGTTATCGCGCTCCACTAACTGAGCCCTATTCACAACATCTGAATACAAATACAGTTTATGAGAAATAAGATGTTGACGTATCTCAGGTTTCAAACCTCATAAAAATAGTCGCGTCATTCGCTCTTCATTATCCACCAAGTGGGACGCAAACCGGGACAACTCAGCAAATTTAGCCTCATACTGCGACACGGTCATATTATTCTGCTCCAATTTGATGAACTCCACCTCCTTCAATGTGACGAACACTTTTGGGAAAGTATTTGTCATTGAACAACTCTTGGAACTTCTTCCAAGACATCAAATATCTTGGTAATCTGCTTTATCCATGTTTCCGCGATAAGTGGTTTTGGCTCTCCCTTAAACTCTGGTGGTCCCAGCTCCTTGAACTGTTTAGCGGTGACCGTCCGAGAGTTTTCAGTGTTTCCACCTATATTTTGGACAGGAGCCGCTCTCGCCTGCTGTTGCATGAACTGCATAAAGTTTCTGAACATTCCATCATTCATCATCTGGTCAGTGTTGTTGTTTACATGAGGATTGTCACCTTCCTGATGCACATTATCCTGATTATTGATATGTGGTGAATCAACAGTCGCCTGTGCTCCATTGCTATTCTCAACATTCTCAGATGCCATTTTCAGATACTGCCACAAAATAAAAGTTAATTGATATGTCATATATTATCCTTATATTATGACCGACCAATTAAATACCATGCAAATAAACTTGGGTAGGTCATACTAGCGAAGGAATTCCCCGTCTCTCCCCTCCTAGTTCTATTCTCACATCTTAGCCAGGGATCATATCCCTAAGCTCTGATACCAACTGTGACGCCCCCAAAATTAGGTATACATCACCCATCTTGGGTCGTCAGATACATAGTACATAATACAAATACAACTTACTAATACAACTGTCGTGTACAATATGACAAAACATAAACTGTGAGTTTGAATACAAATATTATCTTCTAGAGAGTATTCATACTCAAAAAGAGTCCTCATTACATTTATTAACACACTATTACATAGAATAGTGAGGACTACTAACTAATACTATCATTCGGACCATCACTCCGTTCCCCGACTTGCCCCAGCTACGTTCTCATTTCCTGAAGAGAACAGTGAAAGAAAGGGTGAGCTCAACTAGCCCAGTAAGAAATATTATGACTAAGATAATGCAGAATAAATTATCATTAGCCTTCAACAATGTTAAACTGATAAAATATAATAGACATCAAGTTTAACTGCAGCGGAACAAGCAATCCATTAAAAGAGTCAAGTAGAAAATAAACCCTACTATCTTTTATGATTTAAGAGGTCTTTCAACACTGTGATCGCTGAGTCCTCGCTGGGACTCAGCTTAATAAAATAATCCACATCATCGAATCACCCCTGCACTACGGCCAAGGATATTCGTGTATTCATTAATGGTCATGATCATGCCAACAACTGTCCATCAACGCACTACGGGCCAATGAGGACTTTTACCACATCATTTGTAACATTACGGTCATGATTATACCGAATAATCCCTGGTCATAATCATACCAAGTCTATCTATGCACTACAGGCCACAGATGACTTTTAACATTTTATAAACATGAGGATGATGACAATGATATAAGAATTCAATAAAACAAGTTCAAGAATTAATTTATCCAAGAATTAACAACGTCCAAATTGTCAACATGATACTACTTTGTGGAGTAAAATTCAAGAATGCTTAGAAGAATATTTTCATGAAAAGATACTGGATGAAACATAATTATCAAGGATATTCCACAAATTTCATGGAGTATAGAAGTCAAAACCTAACCAACTGAGTATAATAAAGAATGGAATAACAAAAGAAATCACCACGCATGCGATAGACCGCACAGACAGGTTATTTCCACAGAATAATAAATAATGGAACCATGTCCGGCGTAAAATGCACAGACAGGATATTCCAACAGAATAATAATAAAGACGGAACCAGGTCCGACGTAAAACGCACAGACAGAATATTCCAACAGAATAATAATAAAGACGGAACCAGGTCCGGTGTAAAACACACAGACATGATGTTCCAACAGAATAATAATAATGACGGAACTAGGTCCGGTGTAAAACACACGAACATGATATTCCAACAGAATAATAATAAAGACGGAGCCAGGTCCGGTGTAAAACACACGGACAGGATGTTCCAACAGAATAATAATAAAGACGGAACCAGGTCCGGCGTAAAACACACAGACAGGATGTTCCAACAGAATAATAATAAAGACGGAACCAGGTCCGGTGTAAAACACACAGACAGGATGTTCCAACAGAATAATAATAAAGATGGAACCATGTCCGGTGTAAAACACACGGACAGGATGTTCCAACAGAATAATAATAAAGACGAAACTAGGTCCGGTGTAAAACACACGGACAGGATGTTCTAACAGAATAATAAAAGAATGTCACCAAGTATAGGGTAGACCGCGTATACAGGTTATTCCAACAGAATAATAAGAAATGGAATAACAAAAGTTCTCTTCATGAATAAGAAATAATAACACCCCTTACGGGTACAACAAATAATATTCCATACCTTAGAAGAACTGGATATTAGAAAAGTGAAGTAGCAGAATACTTTTCTTCTTTCTCTCTATAGTTTCTCTCTCTAGAGTTTCAGTAAATTCGTAAGAAATAATGAAGGAATGAGCTGCTATTTATAGAAAAATGGAATGCATAGTAACTAATCCATGAACGGTCCATATTGATTTACTTTAATCTGACGGTTCATATTTAAAGCAAAATCTTTTAAATATAATATATTTTATTTATAAAATATATATCAATAATGCACAACTTCCTCCGTGCCCGACTCAAACTCTCCCCCCTAGCTTCCCACTTGCACTCAATCATATATATATATATATATATATATATATAATATAAATATACTAGCACATGTCACATTTATATATATATATATATATATATATATATAATAATAATAATAATAATAATAATAATAATAATAATAATAATAACCTCCCTCCCGACCAAGTTAAGCCATCAACCCATTTTGTCAACTTTTCCAATTATATATATAACATCCTAGTATAATACTTCACCCACCATCTTCTTTTTCTTCTTTACCCACACACATTCACATGCACACATGTCACACTCACACACGTATAATATATATATGCTGTATAATCTTCTACCGACTATTTTAAAAAATGGGTAAATGAGTGTTTATAAAATAAGCAAAACTGAGTGACTTATCCCGTAAACATCAATAATTAATACCGTGTGCTACTGTGCAACCACGCGTATTACTGTACTTTTAACACCGGGTGTTTCAACAGTTAACGGTAAAACTTCCGCCGTTATTTTTAATAAAATATTTTTATCGTTTTCTCAATCTGACAATAATTCCGTTGTGGGGTCCACCAATGATTGTGCCGTTGTACGAATATTCCCTGTTAAAACGAATATTCCCCGACCAATTGAATATTATATAACAACTTGCGTACTTTACAAAATTTATAAATATTACCCACAACTATAACATTATATCAAATTAACTCCATAATATTCAAAAATGATATTTATAGAAAATTCATCTTTATTTATAAAAGTTGGGGTTTTACATCGGCAGAAATCTTGGGTACGGGAAATGGCATCCCAATAGAATGGTATTGAATGTTTCTCACTTCCAAAGCGTGGAAACTGACCGGCTCAACATCAAAATTAACATTGATGAGTGGAATGTCACTATGCGGAGGACATTCCGGTTCAACGTTGACTGTGACTATGCTATTGTTGATAATGTATTTAAGTTGTTGATGAAGAGTGGAGGGGACTGCCCCAACCATATGAATCCACGGTCTCCCTAGAAGCAGGTTGTATCCTGTATCTATTTTGAGCATGTGAAAAGATACACAAAATGTATGGGGACCAATCTCAGTTGGCAGCTCAATCTCTCCGACTGAATTCCGGCGGGATCCATCAAAAGCTTTGATGATCGTATGGCTACTTCGGATCCACTTGAGAATGACATTCATATTCAGCAACGTAGCATAAGGACAGATATTCAGAGACGAACCTCCATATACCAAGACTTCAGCTAACATATATTCGGAGGATAAAATCGTAATGTGTGACGGTTTGCAATGTCCGGTCCTTTCGGGCGGTATGTCATCATCAGTGAAAGAGATCACATTGTTGTTAAAAATGTGATCAACCAGATGTTAAAATTTTTCCACATCCATTGATTTTGGCAAGTAGGCTTCTTCCAAAACCTTCAGTAGAATCTTCTTGTGATCTTCAGAAGTTAAAACCAAGTCTAATATTAAAATTTGATGTGGAACTTCTCTTAAGCTTAAAACCACCTTGGCTTCATTATGACCCATAGCACGGAGGAATTTTTCAATTTTCTCCATGGGAATTTTCCCCTTTGATTTGATAGTAGGCTTCATCACCTATTGGGGAAGAAATAGTGGATTTTCTCTCAACACTGCAGCAGTTGTATGAAATATGGATCCTTCAGCTTCTCCATAATTCCAGGGAACTTTCTGTAAGCTGACAACATGATATTGTGGTCTGAATGGCAAGGTGATTGGCTCTGGCGTAGCCACTTCCAAAGGTTTGTTAACTTCTTTGAGTTAAATTGTGAATGGTTTAATAGTCCCATCAGCCTCAGAGGATATAACTGCTACCAGTCCCTTCCATTTAGTGGGATAGGTATTCTCACTCTCAAATAGCACAGTATCATTGTCTGCCAATTGCAGGACACCGCTATCAATTAGATTCTGAATAAGGTGGCGGAGTGCCCAACATTCTTCCGTGCTGTGATTGCGAGAATAGGAGTGATATTGACATACTCCATTAGGATTGAACCGTCCTAAACAAGGATTAATTAGAGGTAGGAGGGATGTGATTCTTCCTTCATTGATTGGCATCTGAAGTATCTCCTCCATAGGTTGGCCCAGGTATATAAATTCCCTTCTATTGGCAAAATCCCGACGGACTTTGGCAGTTGCTCTCTTCGTCACTTTGTCCTCTGATGTTTCATATTTTGAAGGTGATGATGGAGTATTCATAACCAAGGGGAGGAGGCTAGCATGCTCCTGACTTACTAATTGGCGTGTGACTTGATGCTGATAGGTCACCAGTTCAGCCAATTGCTCAATTTGTTTACACAGAGCTTTAATCTTCCGTTCCATCGTAAACTGGAACTTTGCATAATCCCATTTGTCAACACTGTCTTTGATGATCTGGGATGCTTTACAGTTAAAATTGGAACTTTGTCCACTACTCTAATTAATCATGTTGGCTTTTTCCTCTTTGTGTGGAGGAAGAGGGTTGTCTTGCACGTGAGGTTGATATGGTTTGGTGACCACGATCTCTTCGTTGTCTATTAAATCTTAGATCTTATGTTTTAAGGCCCAACAATCTTGAGTATCATGTCCAGGTGCCCCGACATGATAAGCATATTTCCGAGCAGCATTGAAACCCCTCCCATTAGGATTGGCTGGTGGAAGAAGATGCGTGATTTTCTTTTTAGTGGTCAGAAGATTGAAAATATTCTCGAGTGAATCCCTTAGGGGTGTGAACACTCGAAAGCGTTTGGCTTCTCCACCCTTAGGCAATGGAGGGTTTGAAGACTGTGCTTGAAAGGGAGTGTAATTTCTCCATTAGATAAGCATATTCTGATTGCCTTTCTGGCCTTGTAGTATCAAGGAAACATCTTCCTCTTTCTTTTTATGGACCCTCCGGGGGTTATTTCTATAAGTTCTGGATTGGATGTGTTCAGCAACAGCTTTAAGAGTGGCTAGGTCTTGAATCTTTCCTGACTTCAACCCCATCTCAACCATCTCTCCATATTTGATCATTTCAAAAAATGGTTTACCAATGCCAGCTAAGACTCTTTCATAGAAAGGAGCTTCTTGTATGTCTATGAAGGTCATGACCATCTCTGATTCTATCATAGAAGGAATCACCTGAGCAGCAAGGCGCCTCCACCTTTGAGCATATTCTCTAAAAGACTCATTGGACTATTTCTTGACCTTGGTAATCTGGTATCGGTCAGGAGCCATCTGAGACTAGAAGCTGTATTGTGTGAGGAAGGCGTGAGCTAGTTCTTCCCAACTATGGATCTTTGAATTGTCTAATCTGGTATACCACGAACGGGCTTCTCCAGTCAGACTCTTTTGGAACAGCTACATTTTGAGCTTCTCGTCCTCTGCATAAGATCCAAGTTCTCCAATGAACACCTTCAAATGGGTGTAAGGATCTCCTAACCCATCATACTTTTTGAAGTCAGGAGTTTTGAACTTTTTTGGATAATGAACACCAAGGAATATACAAAGATCAGCATAGGAGACACTCCCGTGTGCTCCAATTCCTTTGATAGAATGAAGGGTTTCTTCCATTTGAAGGACCTTTTTCTAGATGTCATCGGTGTCTAGATCTCCTTTGAGATGGGTGATATAATGACTTTTGTTGGTTGTATCCAACTAGAACTCAGGTACTGTAATGACTTTATCAGAACCTTGGGTTCCTCCTTGTGTAGAGGATTCAGCATGTATGAGTATCTTCATACCTTGAGTAGATTGATGTAGTTCTTTAAGTAGAACAGCTAAATCTATAATTTGTTTACTTAATCCGTCAAATTCTTCGCAAGAAACTGGATTAGACTGGTCAGATGAAGACATAATTAGCTGTAGGCCTGTGGCCTTTTTGGATTTTAACCGGGTAATAGGTACGAATGCTTCCTTGCGACAAAACTTGCATAGGTTAGTTATTAGAGATTGTGTAAATGTTTACATGCTATGTGATGTGTCCGTTTTAGGATTATTATCCTGCAAAATGGATGTTAGTTGTTTATAATACAGGATAGCATGTTAATTTAAATATGTACATGCACATATTTCTTCATATTTCTCGTTACATGGAGATGAATATGAAATGTAAATTATAAGTAATTGACTTTATGAGTAATTTGAAATGAGAAAGCATGAAGAGACTTTCCTCCGCGTTTGGTTTATCAGAGGCTGACCTATCTTAGGATTCTCTCACGATTTTTTGGCATGAAGGTTCCCAAATCATCACAATTTACTCAACGGGAAGTTAATCCGGTCTTTCAACTGGAGTGAATTTGGGTGGTGCCTTTCCTAAGCCTCGTTGGAATTAGTCTTCCTACGAGTCCAGTAATCAAACACCGACAGGATAGCCTCTGGTGGAGGAACCACACAACATACATTTACATACAACGTGTCTCACCGTTTATGAAAATGATGACATGTGCGAAGCACTAATATCACAGATAGATATATTGTAGTGCAGTAAAAAAATGCATTCGTACACATTCATCATAAATGTAAATGCAACATTCACACACAAGCATATAACAGTTTTGAAAAGCTTGTAATAGCGTCTTAAGTCCTCTTACTGGTGTCCCCAGCAGAGTCGCCACCTGTCGACGTCGGGATTTTTATTTGTCCCTTTTCTATTCTTATTCTTTTGTGTTCTCATGTTAGGTGAGATTTGTTTGAAAAAACAAGTGAAAAAGGTCCGACATGTATAATATCAACGATGGACTGTTAAGAGTCGCCAGTTAGTTTTTTAACTGGTTGTACCAACATAACCGAGAAGAGGTTTGCACATTGACCCAGTTATGTGACACTGCTAAACGGGTCTGTGAAACCGAGATTCATTAGGGTCCGGGGACTTGCTTATGCGGAGGGAAGGTGTTAGGCACCCCCCGACATCCGTGTTGCCACGGTAACCGCCACTTTTTAAGAAACTGTTATATGAATGTGTGTGTGTGTGGGTCAATGTGCTGTTATTTAGAAGTAGTGATATGCCTCATTTGCACCTATATACAAAGGGTTTGAATTTGTGTAAAAATTCAGTTTCAAACAAGATATAACAGTGATGTTTTAAAAGAGGTTTTTCAAACCCTGTGCTTAATAGTAATTGAGGCCTTTGATACTTTCATGTTATTAAATGTTCGGCTTGATTACTTTTATTTTCGAGATGCGAAGCATCTTCGAGAAAATAATATACAAAATAGTGCCGAACTCCTCATGGGCATGAAAACCATATGAGGAAATCAAACACCGTGAATAAATTTACAAGCTGCTTACAACTGAAAATGTCCATCACGGGAACCGAATCTAGATTCAGTATACTGAATCTGTGATTACATGATTCCTAGGCTCACATGATACTACAGTTATATGAAAACTGTAAGCAGTTATATATATAAAAGCTGTAAATATATATATATAGACATGATTAACCACCACGAAGCACCTCCATGGGGATCGAAAATGTAAATATATAAAAGCGGTAAATATATATATATATATATATATATATATATATATATATATATATATATATATATTAACATGATCAACCACCACGAATCACCTCCATGGGGGATCAGAAATGTAAATAAAGTTGTAAAAGCGATCAACCGTCACGGAGGAAACTCTAGGCGGGACGAAATGTACAGAAAGCAGTAAAAACGGTCAACCGTCACGAAGTAAACTCTAGGCAGGACGAATATATATATATATATATATATATATATATATATATATATATATATATATATATATATATATATATATATATAAAAGCATGTAAACGCACCGGATATAAAATCCAGGCTCATCGAATAAAGTCCGACAACAGTTCATATATATAAATATATAAAAACAATTAAACGCTCCAGACGTAAGTCTAGGCTCATCGAACAGAGTTTGACATACAGTTCATATACATAAGTATATATATATATATATATATATATATATATATATATATATATATATATATATATATATATATACAAACTAAAATAAAAGCCACGGATTGAAGTTCGGGCAAACACATGCAACACGACTCTCAACGTGAAGAATAGTGTGTGCAAAGATGAAGAGAAATGCTTTAAAGTGTGTAAGAAGGCTTACAGTGGGATGCCAAAGAAGACTTCTATAGCTTTAAGTGGATGAACACTCGGATCCCGCCGGTAAAAAGTAGCTATATATGAGCTTACAAGTGTTTAAAGTGAGAAAATACTCAGTTTAGGGTGTGTACAGAGCAAATTGGACAGGGCTTCCTCGCCTTTTCTCTCTTCAAAAAGGCCACCCCAAGCCCTCTTTATAGAGGGGGGAATCGCAGGTGTACCTACGGCTGCCTGGGGTGCCTCGGGCTTTGCAGGTCCTACCGTCTCGAAGTACGTGCACGCGTGTAATGTGATGTCCGCTCGAACTTTCAGAACTTCAATCCTGGCATCCGACTGAGGTGTATAAGACCTATTTTCGGATCACCGTTGTTGAGAGTTACGCAATGACATGGGATTAGAGGTTGTACGAAGTTAGGAAGATGGGACTATGCCCTCCGATCTTCATGCTTCAAATTCTATTCGTTACCCTGCGTAATAGTCACTCGGGATTGGACTTCCTTGGTTCTCGTGGGACATTGCTGTGTAGAAATGTATGTCTGAAATGTTGAGACGGCGTGCTGTGGCGTCAAGGTGGCAAGATGATGACTTTGCCCCTTACCGGGATTATCTCCGGTTTGGGCTGATAAAGCAGATGCTGCTTAGGGTTATCTCTGAGATTGGACTGCTGCAAGTGTTGAAGGTCCTCAGTGTCATCTCTGAGGTGTGCCTGTCTCCCCAGTATTATCGCCGGGCCTTGTACTGAGTGCCTCGGTATAAGTGACGAGGCTGAAGCTGATTGCATGCATTTGAAACAGAAATTTTCGGGGTTATCTCCGGAACTACCACTGCCTTCCTTGGGGTTATCTCCAAGGTTGGAATCTGCCACTCCCAGTGTTGGGATTGAGACTGAATATCTCGGGGTTATCTACGGGATGAATCGGCCTTCTTCGGTGGAATTTGCGGTATTAGAACTGCAGGCCTCGGGGTTATCTCTGAGGTTGGAACTGATGTTCCCGGTGTGTATTCTGGGGTTGAGAATGAGCTTCTGGTAGTATCTGGACTGGATATGAGCTATCTTTCAGGGTTATGTCTGAAAAATGAATCTGCCCTCCTGCAATGTCAATAACAGGTGTGCAGAAAATTTCAAGTGTCTACAGTACCTCTTCTACAGAATTTGAAATTTTCAACTACTTTGACTCGCGTGCTTGTCCAACTTCATCCTTAGTACCTAAAAACCAATAAAATCAACAATATAAGATAAAATCATGGAGTTTGAGCAAGCAGGTTTAAAATTACTAAAAATTACTAACTAGTTAACTACGAATTGTACATAAATGAACTAAGTAATACTAACATTATTGGTTAAACTAAGAATCAAATAACATGAAACTTAAATACTGTAAATAACATGAAAATTGGCTTGCCTCCCAATTAGCACTTGTTTTTGAGTCTTTTAGCCTGACTACTCCCTGTTTCATGGCGCATCGACAAGAGTGATCGCGGTGGCTTGATTGTCAATGTCGCCACCCCAATAATGCTTTTGACGCTGCTCGTTGACTTTAAACGTTTCAAGTGGATTCATGCTGTAGAGTTCAACGACGCCATATATGTAGACAATCATAATAGTAAATGGCCCCGACCATCGAGATTTGAGTTTTCTGGGAAACAACCTCAATCGTGAGTTATATAATAAGATAGATTGACCCGGTTCAAACTTTCTATGCAAAATCTTTTGATTGTGCCACTTCTTGACCTTTTCTTTATATAGCTTCGAGTTTTCGTAGGCTTGCAAACGAAACTCATCAAGCTTATTCAGTTGTAGAAGTCTCTTTTTACCTGCAGTTGTTTGATCAAAATTCAGCTTTTGAATGGCCCAATATGCTTTGTGTTGAAGTTCCACCGGGAGATGACACGCTTTCCCATAAACTAGTTGATACGGAGACATCCCAATTATATCTTGTATGCTGTCCGATAGGCCCATAAAGTGTCGTCTAACTTTAGAGACCAGTCCTTTCTATTCGAATTCACCACTTTCTCTAAATTCGTTTCACCTCTCGATTGGAAACCTCAACTTGGCCACTCATTTGGGGATGATAAGCCATTGTAACCCGGTGATTAACTTCATACTTTGCCAAGAGAGCTGTAGAAAATCTATTACAGAAGTGACTTCCCTCGTCACTTATAATTGCTCTCGGCGTGCCAAATCTCGTGAAGATATTTTTCTGTAGAAATTTTAGAACCACCTTGGCATCATTAGTAGGGAGTGCCACAACTTCAACCCATTTCGATACGTAATCCACAGCTAACATGATATATAGATTGTTGTATGAAGGCGGAAAAGGTCCTATGAAGTCAATCCCCCATACAATAAAAATCTCGACTTCCAAGATTGTGTTGAGCGTCATCTCATTCCTTTTTGAAATATTGCCAACCCCTTGACATCTATCATAGCTTTTTACGAATTGATGGGCATCCTTGAACACAGTAGGCCAATAAAATCCTTCCTGAAGAACCTTAGTCGTTGTCCGCTCACTTCCATAGTGTCCCCCATACGCAGATGCATAACATGCGTGCAAGATGTTATTCACTTCACTGTAAGGCACACATCTACGAATCATCTTATCTGCACACTATCCGAAGAGATAAGGCTCATCCCACATGTACTACTTGACATCATGTAGGAACTTCTTTTTTATGTTGACGTGTCAAATCAGGGGGAAGGATCTTGCTTACCAAGTAATTAGCAAAATCCGCATACCATAGAAATTCAAAATTTACTGCAAATAGTTGTTCATCCGGAAACGACTCGTTGATCAAACACTTATCTACCATGCCCTTGTCCCGATTTTCCAACCTTGAAAGATGATTAACGACTTGATTTTTTGTCCCCTTCCTATCCTTAATTTCCAAATCAAACTCTTGAAGGAGTAGAATCCATCTAATAAGCCTAGGCTTTACATCTTTCTTTGAGATCAGATAACGAATCGCTGAGTGATCCGTGTATACCACCACCTTTGTTCCTATCAAATATGCTATGAATTTATCAAAGGCGTACACGATCGCAAGTAACTCCTTCTCGGTGGTTGTATAGTTCAATTGAGCATCCGTGAGGGTTTTACTTGCATAATATGTGGCATGGAATATCTTCTCTCGGCATTATCCCAAAACAACCCCTACCGCGTAATTGCTAGCATCACACATCAACTCAAACGGCATTGTCCAATCCGGTGCTATGATCACGGGAGCTATCGTCAATTTCTTTTTTAACTGCTCAAAAGCTCTCATACATTCTTCATCAAAACTAAAAACTGCATCTTTCTCTAATAGAATGCATAGTGATTTTGCAATCTTAGAGAAATCCTTGATAAATCTATAGTAGAATCTGGTATGCCTAAGAAAACTTTGAATTCCTTTAACTGAGGTTGGCAGTGGAAGATTCTTAATTGTATCTAGCTTTGCCCGGTCAACTTCCAACCCTTTCGCAGAGACCTTATGCCCAAGAATAATTCCCTCTTCGACCATAAAGTGGCACTTTTCCTAATTCAGTACAAGGTTGGTTTCCACGCAATGTTTTAAAACCATGATCAGATTTTCAAGACATATATCAAAAGTATTCCCATAAACTGAGAATTCGTCCATAAAAACTTCGACATTCTGCTCCACTATGTCTGAAAATATGGCCATCATACACCTTTGAAAGGTAGCCAGTGCATTACACAACTAGAATGACATCCTCCTGAAAGCAAAGGTGCCATATGGGCACGTTAAAGTAGTCTTTTCTTGATCCTTAAGAGCAATGACGATCTAGTTATATCCCGAAAATCTGTCCAATAGGCAATAATACTTATGCCAATCCAAACGGTCAAACATCTGATCGATCAAAGGAAGAGGGAAGTGGTCCTTCTGGGTTGCCTTGTTTAGCTTCCTATAATCCATGCATACCCTCCATCCGGTCACTGTCCTCGTCAGTATCAATTCATTGTCGGCGTTTATTACAACACTGAACTGGACTTCGGCGTTTATTACAACACTGAACTGGACTTACCCATGAACTGTCTGAAATCGGGTAGATTATCCTAGCATCCAACCACTTCAAAATTTCTTTCTTCATAACTTTTTTCATGATTGGATTGAGTCTTCTTTGCTGTTCCACTATCGGCTTTGCATCCTCTTCCAAGAGAATCTTGTGCATACAGAATGAAGGATTTATTCCCTTGATGTCGATAATTGTCCATCCTATTATAGACTTGTATTTTCTAAGTATCCTTAACAACTTACTTTCCTGCAAATCATTAAGTGCAGATGCAATAATAACAGGTAAAGTATAAGAATTTCCCAAAAATGCATACCTGAGGTATTTAGGAAGAGGTTTTAGCTCAAAAGTAGGTGGTTCCTCAAGTGAATGTTTCATTCGTACCGATGCTTTCTCTTCCGTGTGTAGTGGCTCGAATGACACTTTAAATCTGCTCACTCTAGGCAAAGCATCCAACATATGCAAGTAATCCACAAATTTTGGATCATCCAAGTCATCATCCCCCATCAATGTATTTTCCAACGGATCCCTATCCAAACCTCTAATCAAGTCTTCATTAATCATCTTGTCAATCACATCCCTTCGAAAACACTCTTCCTTATCTGTAAGGAACCTCATGGATTTAAACACATTGAATTTAACTTCTTGGTCTTGTACTCTCATGGTTAACTCTTATTTTTGAACATCAATGAGAGTCCTCCCAGTAGCCAAGAATGGCCTCTCTAAGATGATCGGGATATTCTTGTCCTCTTCATAATTCAAAATAATGAAGTCTGCTGGAAATATGAACTTATCCACCCTCACAAGAATATCTTCAACAATACCTCTTGGATAAGTCACTGACCTATCCGCTGACTGTAGTGATACATTTGTAGGCTTCGGTGCTGGAAAACCCAACTGAGTATATACTGACAATGGCATAAGGTTCACACTTGCACCCAAATCACACAAACATTTGTTGAAGGCCATGTTCCCAATTGTGCAAGGAATGGTAAAACTCCCCGGATCCTTCAACTTTGGAGGCAAATTTCTCTGTAATACTGCACTACATTCCTTCGTCAATGCCACAGTCTCATAGTCTTCAAATTTCTTCTTCCTCGACAAAATACCCTTCATAAACTTTACATAACTCGGCATCTATTCTAGGGCTTCCGTGAATGGAATGTTAATTTGTAATTTCTTGAAGACTTCCAAAAACTTAGAGAACTGCTTATCCAATTTCTGCTTTTGCACTCTCTGCTGAAACGGTGGTGGAGGATAGACAACTGGCTCAATATCTGTCTGATTCTTGTCCACTTGCTTATCTTCACCCTTTTTTTCTTCAACCAACTTGTCTTTACATTCCTTGACATCTTTCTTTGGCAAACTTTCTGCACTCTGTCCTTCAAGATGTTTTCCACTTCTTAATGTGATTGCTTGACACTGTTCATGATTTTCGCTCGGATTCTTCTCAGTGTCACTTGATAAAGTCCCTTGAGGCCTGTTATTCAATGCCAATGCAAGCTGCCCTATCTGATTTTCTAAGTTCTTAATTGCCACTGCTTGTGTTTTCATTGATGCCTCGTTACCCGATATGTACTTCAACAATAACTCTTCCAAATCTGACTTTTTCTCATGTTGTGGAGCTGACTTTTGATGCTGATTTTGGAAACTTAGGGGATAAGATTGTCGTGGAGCCTGCTGATTTTTGTTATTACTCCACGAAAATTTCGGATGGTTCCTTGTCACCGGATTGTAGGTATTTTGATATGGATTATGTGGAATTCTGTTATAACTACCTACAAACTGCACTGCAGCTAGATTAATGGCACACTATTCTGTCGGATGTTCCCCAACACACAATTCACAAATATAAGCTACCTGCTGAGTCTGTGCACCTGTGAGAGCATCCATCTTCTTTGATAATGCTGTAATCTGAGCTGCTAGAGCTGTCACTCCATCTACTTCTAACACCCCAGCTACCTTTAGGCTGTGTCATTCTTGTTGTGGGCCACTGGTAGTTGTTAGTAGCCATTATCTCAATCAGATCATATGCCTCTTCGAATCTCTTAGCCATAAAAGCTCCCCTAGACGCTGCATCAATACTAGTACGGAGATTTCCATTCAACCCATTGTGGAAGGTATTCATCTGCAACCACTTGGGTAGTCCGTGATGCGGACACTTTCTTAGTAGTTCCTTGTACCTGTCCCAAGCTTCGTACAAAGACTCCCCATGCTGCTGCTCAAACATCATAATCTCATTCCTCATCTTAGCAGTCTTCGCCGGTGGGAAAAATTTAGCCAAAAATTTCTGAGCAAGGTCATCCCAAGTTGTGATTGACCCTGGAAGTAGTGAGTGTAACCAACTCTTCACTTTGTCCTGCAATGTGAACGGAAACAAACGAAGTCTAACTACATCATCAGTTACCCCGTTGTACTTGAAGGTGTCGCAAATCTCCAAAAAGCTCACGAGGTGCTCATTCGGATCATCATTAGCTAATTCCCCAAACTATACTGAATTCTGTATCATCTGTATTGTCCCAGGCTTGATCTCAAAATTATTTGCGGTTATCGCCAGCCTGGTAATGCTTGACTGAATTTCAATGACTCTAGGAGTAGCATAGTCCCTTAGAGCTTTCTAATCCTCTGCAGCCATACTTTTTTGTTTATCAAAATTCTCTCGATTTTCCTTAATCCACTTACTAAGTCTCTGAAACCTTCGTTCGATGTCGTCCTCGTAAGGAAGCAAATTTGGTTTATTTGACCGAGTTTGCATACACTAAGCCAGAGAACCTGAAACAAGAAATAACAAAAATAAAAAGAAAAATGTTTAACTAAAACTGAACTAATTAAAGTGGTATTGAAAGTAATAAAATCAAAACTAGTCCCTGGCAACGGCGCCAAAAACTTGTTGGGTAAAATCTAAATACACTCAGCACGCAAGTATACGTGGTCAACAAGTAATATAATGATAAGTCAAGTATCGTTCCCACAGAGACACATATTAATTTTAATTTAAAAATTACCAACTTTGTATTATTTCAATTTTATTAAACTATTCGAATTAATGATTGCAATTAATGAAAAACTAGTAAACTAAAAATCAAAATAAATCAACTCAACTATTTACCACAAATTTTAATCAGATAATGGAGAATTAAGCCTACAACTTCACTTTAAGCTTCACTCAGATTATCACACTTCTTTTCAATTCAATTAACTATCTCAGTTCATTAATCAAGAACACTAAAGTAGAATTAGCCATCTATCAATGCACTAACACCATATTAACTTAAATCCACAATTAATAGAATTAAGCCAAACATTCTAATTAACTAATTCACTAAATCTCTATGTGAATTAAAATAAAAGAATGTTTAAATTCCAAGTTCTTACACGATTAAATGCGATGTTAGGTATATCTCTATCCTAAACATACATCAAGAATTCCATCAAAACGCAGAAATCATGAACACGTGCTATTATGACTAAGTCTAGATTTATATCTCATCCCTCGAATCCATACAAATTCACATAAATTTGGTGATCAAGCAAATCATAAATTAAGCACAAATCACAATAGATGAACTGAAAAGATAGATTTATTAAACTGAAATTAAAATATGATAATCATCGTTCCACATTAAAGATCCATTGGAAGCTTAATTAGAAATTTAGTTCATAACTAATGAATTAAAAACTGAATAGATAAAAGAACTCATCATCCCAATTACAGAAACTGAAATAAAGAATACGAATAGTAATAAACCACCCTTCTTTGCTCTTAGCTCTGAAATCGTCGTGAATCTTGATTCCTTGCTCTATTCCTCTAATGTCTTCTCCTAATTAAGGTTCACAGTTGAAAATTGATGATGGTATGATTCTGATTAATGTCTGAAATCCTAACTTAAGTCTCTATAATATCTCCTCAAAACGTCCCAATTCCAGTCCTAATCAGAACGAAACTCATTTAGACCACGCCTCCTCAGTGTTAGAATCGCATCCAAGCTCCTTCTTCTGTCCGCGCACCCCCGTCCTGGTGGGGTACCAATTCTTTTGACACGTACACCCCCGCCCTGGCGGGGTGTTTCTTTGTTATTGGGCCCGCCTCAGTGGGGTATCAAGACTATAGCTTATAATCCTTTCTTTTCCATGATGTTTTCTCGCTACATTGCCACCATTGTACCAAAGTTAACACGTAATGCATTCTGCACACAAAACAAACACAAACACAAGTAAAACAAAACTAAAATTGACATAATAAATACTGTTTAAGTCCAAATAGGAACCCGATTCATAGGTATAAAACCCACTCATCAGGGACGACCCCAAGGATAACATCTCTGAGGACGTTGATCAAACTCTTGTCGATCCCCGGTTATCGAAACTACTCATTTCATAGTCATAAACGAAGGGTCACCCACTACTAGCACCCACATTAACCCACCTATAAACATTCTGCAAACAACTACTGTGACGCCCCCAAATTCGGGCCACCACTCGGTCACTCGAATTCAGTTCATCACGTACTCATGGTAATACCATAATAACTAGAATTCCATATTCACAGTGAAAAATCCAATTTAGAATAATATACAATAATTTATTATAATTATTCCCCTAAGTCTCGCAACCTACGGTGCTTAATAGATTACATAATAATATCGAATAAAGATTTATTACATAATCCTACTTAAGCTTAAACACAGTCTGCAAACAGTCTTAATACAACATAATAGTCTTAAACATAAAGGAACAAGCTAGTTGGTAGCCTTGCCCTTGCCCTTGTCTTTCTCAAAGACACTTCCCTGTTCCGCCCTAACTGAAAGGTTTTAAATAAGCAAGAATGAGCATAAATTGCCTAGCAAGTAATATATAACAAGGGTAAAGAGTTCTATGACACAAGTTTGAAGTATTGAAGTATCATCTCTAAGATAGTTCAGGGTTTCAGAATAATATCATGAATAATGAATATCAACAATTCTTGAATCAAATCCTTGGAATAAGAACGATAATTAAATATAAATCAACAGATATATATGAATTCAAAGGCTATCAATGTATCCAACTGGATAAACAATTTATATTGAGCAGTCACTAAGGACAATTGAACATTTACTAGAATTACCAATATTAAACTGATAACCTAAAAGATTCAAGTATGATAGATGATCAGTCTACAATACTCTAAGTTATGCATAACTACACTGTAATATTCACGCGTGTGTTGGGGCTTCCAACAATAAACACTCCCCTTACCATAAGGGTTGTTCAACTCAGTTTTTAAGATTTCCACACCAGTCAATTGGTTTGGATAGTTTTATAACATGCATATAGTCTAGCCGAATCAAATGGCAGACGCTTTCACAATATTCAAGAACAATACCAAGTTCAACGTGAATAATAGTTTCCACAAGAGTTTGAACATACTAGCTCAATCAAAGTAAGATAACTTGCATTCAAAGAGATAAGGTTTGCTTACGACATTCGTCGAATAAAGTAATGCAAGGGTTTAGGATACTTGCCTTAAGCATAGATTATCCACGTTAAGAAATCAACACTTTCGAATCCTATTTATAGTGTATTATAAGTACAGGATGCCCATTAGCTAACACATTCGTTATTTAAGCTTGATATGATTTAAGTATACATATACGGTACAAAATCAGCTTATAGGTCTATCACGAAATCAAGTACCTAGTTACTTCATAAGCAAATTTACAATGCTTAAGATTAAGACCTTTTTATCCATGGACTTTTATTATCTAAGGCAAACACTATCTTATTACTTAATCATCACATATATACACGTATCAGTAGGGTGTAAACCATTTCTAGCAATGTAAGCATCATATAAACTAACTGTCCAAAAATTAGATTGTCAACTTGCACGATTTCTGATTCCAGGCCGGCGCAGCTGCGCAGCCCTCTGGCCAAGCCAAGGCTAAGCTGTTGCCTTGTGGTTTTTGTCCGGTCCTGAAAACCACATTCACATTAATATATCAAAGGTCCTATCGTGCCTCTCAAGTCAATCTAGGTCCCCCCCTTTCATAAAATGGTTCTAAGTTGAACATTTCAACAAGTTAAGGCCATTCAAGGTCATAAAACCACAAAGTCTAACATTCTTGCTTTTTAAACATATAAGGTAGTCATATAACTCATATTAGGCATGCTTATGAGTATTCATGTTGCATTCATGTAACTATTTTAGTTATTCTTTTGAAAACACTCTTTAATTAGTCTTAACTTGATTTCGCAACTCCTAACATAGTAGGCATATATGTATGATACATTAGCAAGTCTAAAAGTATCATCAAACATGTTCATAAATGTCAGATTCTAACTCTCAAAGTAGCATGTTAACATTCACGTTCAAAGCTCATATTTTCATTAGTAAAGCATGCTAATAAGTCCAACATGTTCATGCTTCCTTACGAATCACATAAACACAAGTTAACGGTTTATTCATGCATTTCTAAACCATACCTACATGCTTGCAAAGTCAGTATATAAACATGGCATACATTCATAAAAAGTTCATTTCTAAAGTTCTAAATTCATTTTAGACTATACACCTTTGTTCATCATGTATGCTAACCTAGTAAAACATGCTCACATTAGGTTAATATACTTATACATACATGTTACACATGCTTGCATGCTGGTTTAAGCCATAGTAACTGACCAACACTTAGCAGATTAAGACTGAAATTGAAAACAAAGGACGGCGCAGCTGCGCTGCGCCCCAGTGTTATACCGACGCAGCTGCGCTACATCTGGTTCAAGCCCAGAACAGTCTGCGTCGGCAAAAAACTAGCCCAACCATATAAATCATTCACGAATTCGATTCTAAACAGTCATATATCAATTTAAACATGCTTATATGGTTATATAACAACTATGTAACACCACCCAATCCTTATTATCATCTAAGGAGAAGCTGAAAATGAAGAATAAGAAGAAATCTTATACCTTTGTAATTAGCTTGCTAATTCACACTTCCTCTACTGATATGTATACAGTTACTCACTCTATCTATGCTTTCAGTCCCACACCTTAGCAATTCTCAGCAATGGAAATTAGAAGGAGATGGGTGGTATTTATAGAGAAACTAAAATACATACAATGCATATATACATCAAATTAAACCAATGAGAATGTTAGATTACATGATGGTTAAGAGAGAGTTGGTAAATGGTTGTTGGAGATCATCATCATAGCCACTCCCCCCCATAATCATGAGCTAGAAGAACCTTGGGAGAAGAAGAGGAAAATAGGGTTTAGCCTTTTTGTCATACACGTGAATGAGAAGTGTGTCTTTTAATTTGGGACAAACTAAATACTCAGCATTCTTGCAAAACATAGGTTATACACTTATACACAAGCCCTACTCTTTATATACATATCATCCATACATGGGTTATAACTTAATGTCATAATATGATTTACATATTTAATATTTCAAGGTAGTAGATGTGATATGGCAATGTAACATACATATAATTCATGTATATTTTATCACACCGGTATACTTTATTAAAATAATAGTTTACAATATGTTCATGATATATTATTTTAATATATACCCACATACATATTACCACATACACATTTCATGATGTATTCATATCACATAGTTTCAATTAATCTTAATATACGGTTATTATATACAGTATAGTCACATAAGTGTCGCACTACACTATATAATGCAGTTGTATCCCATATATATAATATATTTAATTATTGCACACTTGCACATAACAGTCAATATAATCTTATTATATTAATAACTTACTTATTTGTTTTATGTCAAATAGATAAATTATTCATCTTCTTGATTAATTAACAATAATATTAATTAATCCATTCCTCATTGATTAATGTAATTATTAATCTTTATAATAATTAATTGTTCACTTACTAATTCCTTCGTCGATTAATATAAACATAATGTCGACGTCGAGATTTTTATTTATCCCTTTTCTATTCTTGTCTTTTGGTGTTCTCATGTTATGTGAGATTTGTTTGAAAAAATAAGTTGTGAAAAGGTCCGACATGTATATGTCGACGATTGGACTATAAGAGTCGCCAGTTAATTTTTTAAATGGTTGTACCAATACAACCGAGAAAAAGGTTTGCACACTGACCCAGTGATGTGAAACTGCTTAACAGGTCTGTAAAACAGAGATTCGTTAGGGTCCGGAGACTTGATTATGCGGAGGGAAGGTGTTAGGCACCCCCCGACATCCGTGTTGCCACGGTGACCACCACTTTTCAATTAAACTGTTATATGAATATGTGTGTGTGTGTGTGGGTTAATGTGCAATTATTTGGAAGTAGTGCTATGCCTCGTTCGCCTATATACAAAGGATTTGAAATTTTGTATAAATTTCAGTTTTAACAAGATATAGCAATAATTTTTTGTAAAAGAGATTTTTTCAAACCCTTATGCTCAATAGTAATTGAGGCCTTTGATACTTCCATTTTATTAAATATTCGGCTTAGTTGCTTTTATTTTCGAGATGCGAAGCATCTTCGAGAAAATAATATACGTAGCAGCGCCGAACTCCTTATAGGCATAAGAGCCATCTAAGGAAATTCAACACCGCGAATAATTTACAAGCCCTGTACAGCTGAAAATGTCCATCACCGGAACCGAATCTAGATTCAGTAAACTGAATCTGTGATCACATGATTCTTAGGCTCACATGATGTAGCAATTTGTATGAAAGCTGTAAATAGTTATTTATATAAAAGTCATATATATATATGTATGTGTGTGTGTGTGTGTGTGTGCAGACAATCAACCACCACGAAACACCTCCATAGGGGATTGCAAATATAAATAAAATAGTAAACCAATCAACCACCACGAAGCACCTCCATGGGGGATTGAAAAATATAAATAAAGCAATAAAACGATCAACCGCCTTAAAGTAAACTCCAGGTGGGACAAAATATAAATAAAGTTATAAAAGGCCACGAAGTAAACTCCAGGCCAGACTGAAATGTGTATATATATATATATATATATATATATATATATATATATATATATATATATATATATATATAAGTATTTATATATATAAAAGCAATAAATGTTTCGGATGTAAATCCAGGCTCATTGAACAAAGTTCGACAACAGTTTATATATAAGTATATATATAAAAGCAACTAAACGCTCCAGACGTGAATCTAGGCTCAATCGAGGCATAACTCGATAATCTTAGTTCATATATATAAATATATATATAATATTTATATACAAAAAGAAGTAAAAGCCACGGACCGAAGTCCGGGCATACATATGCTACACGACTCTCAACGTGAAGAACTGTGTGTGCATAGTTGTAACGACCCCAAAATTCATATAATTTAATTCTTAACTTTGGTCGTTAATAACATCTCTACCTTCTGATTTTTCATCATTATTCGATGTTAAACTTTATAAAATGCAGAATAATTTAACCTTTTCTTTCATCTTACTTTAATTCCCTAAATCAAAACCTTTATAATTCACATATGTCTGAATCAAGTTTAACTTATGATTCGCTTCATTAGAGTTAATATATATATACTTACATATCAAATCGATATCCTTTATGCATCGGACGGTTCAAACTTTAACTTTACAGCTCAACATAAAATATACATACATAAAACATTTAATACGTCTCATGAGTCTTAATCATGGTTTAATGAAATAACAACTTTAGCTAAAATATAAATCTCCATATATTATTTCTGATCCACTTCATTCAAGTAGCGCGTAGTGTTATCTTCAATCCTTAACCTGCAAAAATGGTTATTTGCAAGGTTGAGCTCGACAGCCTAGCAAAATCTAACAGTTTTTATGCATCACGTAGCACATAACAACATGCTCAACATATATCTCATAAACATTGGACTATCATAACATATAAGTTACAGTTCATATAACAAGTATAAAGATTGAGTTCCTTACCCAATCAGCATGATTTACTCAACCAACGTAGTCATAAGTTGACTTTAACATTTCATACATGCAACATAAATATAACACATCATGTTATTTGTAATAAAGATTTAAAACAGTTAATCATTATGTTCACATAGTAAATAGGAACTAAAAGACTTGCCTGACTCGTAGATTACCAATTACCGAAAATAGCTTAAATGCTTTGCGTACATCCTACAACAGTTCAAAGGTTCATATTCACATGCATTAGTTACACATATAATGAAACCACAATGACTCTTAGTCTTAAACTTCTTTCAAAACCGACATTTAACGTTCATTAAAGTCGTCATAGATTCCATTACCCCATATTAGATGTATTACACTTGTTAACAACGACTAGGTTGTATAACCTCCACCTTATATCTCGTAACACTTCTCTTATAATTGACAATTAAGTCTTCTACTGCGTATTTACATCCTTTTAAACATATATTAGATTAATTAATCAAGTTATCATTCAAATCGTTCTTTCAACTTATATCTCTTTATAACCCAACATAAACCTTATCATTTATCTTTAACTTTTGAAAACATCACATTTGGTTTCATTACTGTCGACGTAGGGATTTTTATTTGTCCCTTTTCATTACCTGTTTTTTTGTGTTCTCATTTTAGGTGAGATTTGTTTGAAAAAACACATGAAAAAGGTCCGACATGTGTAATGTCGACGATTGGACTATAAGATTCGCCAGTTGGTTTTTTAACTGGTTGTACCAACACAATCGAGAAAAGGTTTGCACATTGACCCAGTGATGCGACACTGCTAAACGGGTCGGTGAAACCGAGATTCAATTAGGGTCCGGGGACTTGCTTATGCGGAGGGAAGGTGTTAGGCACCCCCTGACATCCGTGTTGCCACGGTGACTGCCACTTTTCAAGAAACTATTATAAAAATGTGTGTGTGTGTGAGAGAGAGAGTCAATGTGCTGTTATTTGGAAGTAGTGCGAGGCCTCGTTCGCACCTATATACACAGGGTTTGAATTTATATAAAAATTCAGTTTTAACAAGATATGGCAGTGATGTTTTTAAAGAGGTTTTTCAAACCCAGTGCTCAATAGTAATTGAGACCTTTTACACTCACATTTTATTCATTATTCGGCTTGGTTGATTTTATTTTACAGATGCGAGGCATCTGTATGAAAATAATGTACAAAAAGGTGCTGAATTCCTCGTGGGTATGAGAACCATCTGAGGAAATCCAAACATCACAGATAAATTTACAAGCTGCTTACAGCTGAAAAGGTCCACCACGGGAACCGAATCTAGATTCAGTGGACTGAATCTGTGATCACATGATTCCTAGGCTCACATGATGCCGCAGTTGATATAAACGCAGTAAGCAGGGATATATATAAAAGCTGTAAATATATATATACAGACATGATCACCAACCACGAAGCACCTCCATGGGGGATCAGAAATGTAAATAAAGCTGTAAAAGCAATCAACCGCCACGGAGGAAACTCCAGGCGAGACGAAATGTACAGAAAGCAGTAAAAGCGGTCAACCCCCACGAAGTAAACTCCAGGTGGGACGAAATGTAAATATATATATATATATATATATATATATATATATATATTAAAGTAGTAAACGCACCGGATGTAAAATCCATGCTCATCGAACATAGTTTGACACACAGTTCATATATATAAGTATCTATATATACGAAAGTATTTAAATGTACCAGACATAAGTCTAGGCTCATCGAACAGAGTTCGACACACAATTTTATATATATATATATATATATATATATATATATATATATATATATATATATATATATATATATATACAAACTGAAAATAAATCACGGACCGAAGTCCGGGCATACACACACAACACGACTCTCAATGTGAAGAACATTGTGTGCAAAGATGAAGAGAAAGACTTTAAAGCGTGTAAGAAGGCTTACAGTGGGCTGCCAAAGAAGACTTCTATATCTTTAAAGTAGATAAACACTGGCTTCTGTTGGTACAGAAGTAGCTATATATGAGCTCACAAGTGTTTAAAATGAGAAAATACTCAGTTTGGGGTGTGTACAGAGCAAATTGGGCATGGCTTCCTCGCCATTTTCTCTTACAAAATGGCCACCCCAAGCCCTTTATTTATAGAGGGTGGAGCCACAAGTGGGCCGCAGGTGTACCAGAGGCTGCCCGGGGTGCCCCGGGCTTCGCGGGTCTCACTGTCTCAAAGTACGTGCAGGTAGGCAACGTGATGTCCGCTCGAACTTTCAGAATTGAAATTCAGGCATCCGACTGAGGTATATAGGACCTATTTCGAACCGCCGTTGTCGAGAGTTACACAATGGCATGGGATTAGAGGTTATACGAAGTCATGAAGATGGGACGATGCCCTCCGGTCTTCAGCTTCCAATACTATCCGTTATCCTGCGCAATAGTCACTCGGGATTAGTTTTGCTGAGCTTTTGTGGGACATTTGTTGTGTAGAAATGTATGTTTAAAATGTTGAGATGACGTGATGTGGCGTCATGGTGGCAAGATGATGACTTTGCCCCTCACCGAGGTTATCTCCGATTTGGGCTGATAAAGCAGACGTTGCTCAAGGTTATCTCTAAGATTGAACTGCTGCAATAGTTGAAGGTCCTCAGTTTCATCTCTGAGGTGTGCCTGTTCTCCTGGTGTTATTGCCAGGTCTTGTACTGAGTATCTCGTTGTGAGCGCCGAGATTGAAGCTTATTGCATTTGAAACAAGCATTTCTGGGGTTATCGCCGGAACCGTATTCCTTGGGGTTATCGCCAAGGTTGGTGGCTAATCCCATGGTTGGGACTGAGACCGGAACATCTCGGGGTTATCTCCGGGACGAAACGGTCTTCTCCGATGTGTGTTCTGGTATTGGATCTGTATGCCTTGGGGTCATCTCCGAGGTTGGAATTGTTACTCCCGGTGTATGTTTCGGGGTCGAGGCTATTACTCCCAGTGTGTTTTGGGGTTGAAACTGAACTTTCAGAAGTATCCGGACTGGATGTGAGTTGTCTTCCAGGATTATCTTTGAAAGACGAATCTGCCTTCCTTTAATGTCAGTAACAGGTAAGCAGAAAATTTCAAGTGTCTACAATTACATAACTTACTCAAGTGACAACTAAAATCTCCATATTTTGATATTATATCATACTACAATTTGTTATTATAGTCCACTTTATGTTTTAATATCCTTAACATGCATGCTAAACTAACCTAAGTCCGTTATGCATGACCTGCAATTAAGAAGACTTCACTGTCTGAGACTGGCTACTCGCGCGGCCGCGCGAGTAATATACTGGGTAACCGCACGCCCGCGCTATGCAGTGTGCCCGCACCCATAAGCCGCGTGCCAGCGCGACAACTGCGTGCCAGACAGCGCGCCCGCGCGATGCCTCAGTTCCAGTTTTTTACAGACACGAACTAATACTCTGTTATAGGCCAAAAATCCCAATTCTATAGAATTTCTCCCAAATTCAACATCTAACACTTTGTCATATTATAATTATACATGCTAAACACCATTCTTTATATAAAAACATTATATAAACATCATTTTCGTACTTTCTAACCCATACTATATGAACATAACACTATTATCTCAATTTCCTCCTACAATCCTAATTTACATGAATTTGATCATCAACATAGAATTATAGATGATAACTAACAAGTTTAACAAGAGTATACACACATAAAACCAACATCTTAACCCAATCCAACGAAACTTCCAATTAATAGAAAATAGGTATTGCAAAGAAAATTAAGATAAATTTTACCTTTAATCCTCTTGATCATATGCTAGCACAAGATGGTGAATCTCTCATTCCTCTTAGCCAAATCACAGAGATTATTCTCTCTCAATTTCTCACTCTCAATATATGAATTTCTCTTCATATCCAATCACATATTTCAAAATATATAGCACGTATATATACATACTCAAACTCAAAACATCTCATAATAAGAATTATAATTATTAAATTCTTATTTTAATAATTTATAAAAATTCGGGTTGTCACAAAAGTAGTGGAGAAAGGCTTTAGAAAGTGTAAGAAGGCTTACAGTCGATTGCCAAAGAAAACTTCAATAGCTTTAAATGGATAAACACTCGACTCCCGCCGGTAAAAATATAGCAAAATATAAGCTCACAAGTGTTTGAAATGAGAAAGCACTCAGTTTATGGTGTGTACAGAGGAAATTGGGCAGGGCTTCCTCGCCTTTTCTCAATGCAAAATGGCTGCCTCAAGCCCTCTATTTATAGAGGGGGGAGCCGCAGGTGCACTTGCGGCTGCCCCGGGCTCCGCGGGTCCCGCCGTCTCGATATACGTGCACGCGTGCAACGTATTGTCCGCTCGAACTTTCAGAACTTCAATCCGGGCATCCAATCGAGGTGTATAAGACCTTTTACGGCATGCTATTGTCGAGAGCTACACAATGACATGGGATTAGAGGTTATACGAAGTTAGGAAGATGGGACCATGCCCTTGGTCTTCAGGCTTCAAATTCTATCCGGTGTGCTGTCTTGTGTAGTAGTCACTCGGGATTGGAGCTCTTTGGTTCTTGTAGGACATTCCTGTGTGTAATGTATGTTGAAATGTTTGCTGAGACGGCACAATGTAGGATTGAGGTGGCAAAATAACGATTTTTCTCCGATTTGGGCTGATTTAGCAGTCGTTGCTCAAGATTATCTCTGAGATTGGGATGTTTCAAGAGCTGAATGTCCTCAGGTTTGTCTCTGAGGTTGGCATGTCCTCCCGGGGTTATCTCTGGGACTGGAGTTGAGTGCCTCGGCGTTATCTCCGAGCTTGAAGCTGACTGCAAGGGTTGGAATGAGCATCTCCGGGGTTATCTCCGGAACTGCAACGGCACTCCTCGGGGTTATCTCCGAGGTTGATACTATCTTTCCCGGTGTTATTTTTGGGGCTGAGACTGAGTATCTCGGGGTTATCTCTGAGATGAAACGGTCTTCTCCGATGTGATTTCCGGTATTTGAACTGCATTCCTCGGGGTTATCTCTGAGGTTGAAACTGAAACTCCCGGTGTTATTTTCGGGACTGAGCTGGATGTCTTGGGGTTATCTCCGAGATGGTAATAACTGAATATCCCAGGGTTGTCTTCGGGATTGAACTGAGCTGTCTTCTAGGGTTATTTTTGAAAGACAATTCTGCCCTCCTGCAATGTTAGTAACAGGTATGCAGAAAATTTTGAGTGTCTACAGATGCCCCTCTTTATCATATTCATGCATTGCAATGGCATGGATAGGATAAAGAATACTAAACACTTGAAATGTAACAAGATAATCATGATGCAATGTACAGCAACATGATACAAATGTGTGTGGTTTGTTGGATTGTTCTCCAACATGGTGGGATGATTGCTGGCTCCCCTTGACTTCTACCGGGAGAAGGGTTATTCATGACCACTCTAATAAACTGTTTGGACGTGTGATCCAAAGCTACCATGAACTTCCAAGATGTTGACGTTGGGATTATCACCAAAGCCCTTAATCCTTGGTACAGACTTTCACTGAAGATGTATCTCTCATGTACAAGAGACTCTGTGGGGATGTGTTTTGTCTGTTGAGGATATGTATAACATATTCCATCATCGGTCCTCCTCGATGAGGATGCTCTATCAATGCTCGGTGTTGTCAGGATTGCCTGACCTTCGTTGACATGTTCGTTGACGGATGGGATCCCTGCTGGGGATGACGTTAAGGCTGCTTGACCTTCGTCGACATGTGCATCAACGGATGAAATCATCGAATGGCTTTCGATGCTTCGATGGGTTTACATGCCATCAGCTGAGTGTTTGTCAAGGTTGCTTGACCTTCGTCGACATGTGCATCAACGGATAAAATGTACGAAATTCACACTGGAAGAAGTGTTTTGGAGTTACGACCCCAAACTGACGGCATCGGATGTGATGCCCCCAAAACAGGTATACATCACCCATCTTGAGTCGCCTGATACATGATACATAAATTCAAATACAACTTAATTATACAACAGTCGCGTAAAATACGACAAAACATAGCTGAGAGTTTAAATAATAATATTGTCATATAGACAATATCCACACTCAATGGTGTCCTCATTACAATTATTATCACATTATTCTGTAGAATAGTGAGGACTACTAAAGCCATTTATCCTGGACCATCACTCCATTCCCCGACTCGTCCCATCTATATTCTCATTTTTTGAAGAGAACAATGAAAGAAAGGGTAAGCTCAACTAGTCCAGTAAGAAATATTATGACTAAGATAATGCAAAATAAATTATCCTTAACCTTCAATAGTATAACAACTGATAGAATACAATAGATAACAAGTTTTAGATCAACAACTGCAGCGGAAATACGCAATCCATTAGAAGAGTCTAGTAAGGTATAAAATCTACTATCTTCTATGATTTAAAAAGTTTTTCATCAACTTTATCGCTGAGACTCAGCTTAATAAATAAAATTGAATCATCCTTGCTCCACGTCTAAGGATATTCATGTAATCATCAATGGTCATGACTATACCAAATAATTCCTGGTTATAATCATACCAACAACTGTCCACCAATGAACTATAGGCCAATGAGGACTTTTACCACATCATTCGTCACATTACGGTCATGATTATACCGAATAATCCCTGGTCATAATCATACCAAGTCCATCTATGCACGTAAGCCAAAGATGACTTTCATCACAATATAAGCATGAGGATGATGACAATGACATAATAATTCAATAAAACAAGTTCAAGAATAAATTTTAAAGATTTATAAATTAATTTATCCAGGAACCAATAACGTCCAAATTGTCAACATGATACTGCTTTGTAGAGTAAAATTCAAGAATGCTCAGAAGAATATTTTCATGAAAAGATACTGGATGAAGCGCAAATATCAATGATATTCCACTAATTTCATGGAGTATAAAAGCCAAAGCTTTAACTGACTGAGTATAATAGAATATATGAAACTACAAATGGATTTTCGCCCGCCATGCGGTAATCTACGTAGACAGATCATTTTCATAATTTAATAAGGAATGAATACGAAGGATCATTCACCATGCATGTGGTAATCCACATAGACAGGTTATTCCAACAAAATAATAAAGAATGAAATAACAGAAGAATTCACCATGCATGCGATAGACCGCACAGACAGGTTATTCTAACAGAATAATAAAGAATGGAACCAGGTCATGCGTAATCCGCACAGACAGGATATTCCAATAGAATAATAAAGAATGGAATCAGGTCATGCGTAATCCGCACAGACATGATATTTCAACAGAATAATAAAGAATGGAATATAAACAGAATTCACCAGGCATGCGATAGACCGTATAGACAGGTTATTCTAACAGAATAATAAAGAATGGAATAACAGAAGAATTTTACCATGTATGCTGTACTTTACATAAACAGGTTATTCTAACATAATAATAAAGAATGGAATAACAGAAGCTCTCTTCATTAATACGAAAGAAATAATACCCCTTACGAGTACAACAAATAATATCCCTTACCTTAGAAAAAGAATACTGGAGTAGTGAAGTAGTAGAATACTTTTCTTCTTTCTCTCTATAGTTTTTCTCTCTAGAGTTTTAGTGAATTCGTAAGAAATAATGAAGGAATGAGCTTCTATTTATTGAAGAACTGAACGTAACTCTTGGTCTTAACGAAGGGTCAAAATGACTCCTGGTAATATTGAAGAGACAACTACTATTTGCGAAGGGGCAATTAACTCTTGGAACACTGAAGAGACAAGTAACTCTTGGAAAACCGAAGGGACAAGTAACTCTTGGAAAACCGAAGGGACAAGATACTATTAAAACTTTAAACCAACGATCCATACTGATTTACTATTATAATTTCAACCAACTGTCTGAAAAAGTATCACATCTTCTCATGGAATAATATTGTATTCAAAAATAATTTGGACCGAAAAGAAATATATTTTTTGGGTGAATAGTGCCCCGTGAATAGTACTTTAGGAATAGTACCCCGTGAATAGTACTTCAGGAATAGTACTCCGTGAATAGTATCCCAACACAAAAAGTGTCTCAAATACTCGAGTGAACAATACTAGAGTGAATAGTAATCGGGTGAATAGTAACCCGTGAATATTACTCCGACACGAAAAGTGCCCCGAATACTCGATTGGTCAATATAACCTCTAGACATCAATTATTATCGAAATAAATATCGATTTCTACTAACACTAATAATTCTCACACAATGGAACTATCAATTTTATCTTTAATTAACACGAACTTATTCATCATTAATATTATAATTCACAATATTTAACAACCAGGTCGTTCCCAGGAAAGAGGGGGCTTTCCGATAAGGATTTCTCCTTATTGGCGCACAATTAGGTGACCAAACTTCTCATTGACAGAACTTCTAGACATTGTCAATATTACAAATAATAATATGAATAACTTTGTCGTCTCAATTATTGATTTAATAATATATCATATTATGCAGATGATACTGTGACAATAATTGAATCAATAATATGAGAGATATGATACAGTAATTATTGTAGCAATAATTGAGTATAACTGAGTGACTTCTCACGTAAGTATCAATAATCAATACCGTGTGCTACTTTGCAACCACGCGTTACTTTTACTACCGGGTAGTTCAACAGTTTTAACGGTAACACCTCCGTCGTTATTTTTATAAAAAGATAATTCAATTTTTTCTAACTACGACAATACTTCCGTTGTGGGATCCACCAATGATTGTGCCGTCGTACGAATATTTCCTGTTAAAATGAATATTTCTCGACCGATCGAATATTATATAACCACTTACTTACTTCACAAAATTTATAAATATTACCCACAACTATAACATTATATCAAATCCACACCAGAATATTAAAAAAATATTTCGAGAAAATTAAATCTTTATTCATAAAATTTAGGGTCTTACAATCTCCCCTCCTTATGAAATTTCTCCCTCGAAATTTACGTACGTACCTGGTATGTCGAATAAGTGAGGATACCTTGACTTCACTTCAAATTCTAACTCTTGAGGTATAACCTTTGAGTGTCGAATATAATCATTCTTATCCAAGATTTTAACACGTATCTCCTCATACGTTAAATCGTCTGCTATCTCGTCTAATTCTAATTCAATAATGTGGTTTGGGTCGTCCACATATTTACGTAATATCGATACGTGAAAAAAAATGTTATCAACACGCGACATACTTGGCGGTAAAACGAGTCTATAGGCCACCGTTCCTACTCAATCGAGGATTTCAAATGGGCCAATTAAATCGAGGGTTGAGATTTCCTCTATTCGTCGATTCTTGCTTCTAGAATAACGCCCTCTTGAACCTTCTTCTTCACATTCATCAGCTCTGAGTATGTAGCTTGAGCGGCTTTAACTTTATCAATTAAAGTCGATTCTACTTGTATATTCGCTATCTTCACGTGGGTCTCTAGAGTCTTTAACTCTATCTTCATCATTTGTAAGTTATACGAAATGAGTTTTTGTGTTAACAACATCGCACTCGTAAATGCATACGATCTTCTACTCAATGCGTCAGCTACCACGTTCGCTCTTCCACAATGATATTGAATGGTATGGTCGTAATCTTTAACAGCTCGAGCCAACGTCTATGGCGCATTATACGTTCGTTTTAGGTGAAGAAATATTTAAGGGTTTTAGAAATGGGTTTTGTATTGCGGTCAATACAAAATTCAATTTCACTCTCTAAGTAGACTAGGAAGTCTTCAGGGATACATCAGGAAATTTATTAACAATAGAAATATTATTCAAAACTGTGACTCTCATCCAAGACTTGGATAGCACGTCACTTTGATACCTATCAACTTGCCATCGTTATTCACGGCGTCCCCTACGGATAGTCTGGCTTCGGTGCATTCCACATAAGGAAGTCAACAATGAAAGGATCGGAGCTCTTTACTTATGGCTTGATATAACAGTGATTGACTTTAGTGGTTTGGTTGCTTAAATTTGCATAACAGGTTGGTTAGGAATATGAAAGCTAACAACCTTACGAAAATCATGATGAGTAGTTAACCAATCGATTAAAATCACATCAAAGACAAGTATTTTCAAAGAAGTAAGATCGACAGGTAACTTGAAAGTGTCGATTTGAATCAACAAGATTTATAAACAATGGTGGTAACGAAGGTTTCTCCTAACGAAGTTTCAACCGATAAGTCAAAGTCTAATTTCTCCGGAGATAAATTTAATCGTTGAGCGCAAGCAAGAGAGATAAAAGAATGGGTAGAACCGAAATCTAATAAGGTATAGACTTCACAATAATTTATAATCAACTAACACGTGCTAACTTCGTTTGGGTTACTCGGTTTTTGAGAAGTCACGAAAAACGCTCTTCCTGAAACCACCGACTTTGTTTTGTCCGTATTCGCCTTTGGTGCCACCGTCCCAGCTGGACTTGACTTTGGTGCACGACAAAATCGGGCTAGGTGACCTTCCTTTCCATAATTGTAACATGCTTTGGACTGCATCGTGCAACTTGGACTGATATGTCCCTCCCCTCTGCATTTGAAGCATACAATTAGTGGTCGTTCTCCTTCCTTGAAAATGGGTGTTGGTACTGCTGTCTTTCCATCGTTGTTGAACCTTCTCTTCTTGAAATTTTCACTCCTATTATCTTGGCCATGATTACCACCGAAGTGGTTACCATTCTTGGCATGATAATTTCTCCCACGATGGTTATCATTGTTCCGATGACCGTTGCCACCGGTACGATTATTATCGTGTTGTTGGTCGTTGCCTTTTGGTTGTGCTGACTCATTATCGCGCTCCAATAACTGAGCCCTATTCACAACATCTGAATACAAACAAAGTGTAACAATCCAGATTTTTATTATAATATTTAAATATTTATTGAATTATATAAATATTTAATGGATGTATTTATTGTTGAATAAGTATTTGTTTAATTGATTTGATGTGATTTGATTATTTATTTGTTTAATAAATAATTAATGAGTTAAGGAAAGTAATTATTTTGAAATAGTAATCTAATTTAATTTAATAATTAAGTTAGAGAGTTTATAATGATTAAATAAATTATTATATTATGCAACGAATTGTTATTTGAATTAATTAAATTAAGTATGAAAACTTAATTAATTAGAAGTGTGACAAATAACTTTATTATAAGTGGTTATTAAAATAAATTAAAGTAGTTTTAATTTATTTTGCCAAACAAGCCTTAAATATATATTAAGTCTTTAATTTTAAAGCATTTTGTCAAACGGAGCCTTATGGCTTTTGGATTTTTTAAATTTGATTTATTAAAAATATAAAGTAAATAAAGAAAATATAAATAATGTATAATAATTTGTGGTAACCGCTGTTTTAATAATGCCATTAGTGGCGTCAGTTTTAAAACTTTTGAAAAGATACGTTAGTTTATTTTAGTTACATCTAATCTATTTGGCTAAAGCCTAAGAGAGAAAAGGGAAGAAGAAAGAAAAGTTTCATAAAGTTTGAGAGAGTTTGAGAGAAAGACAAGTCTGTGATTCCAAAGCCACCAAAACAAATTCTCAGTGTTTAACAAGGATTTCTTAAGCAACAAAAAGGTATGTTACATAACCTTAACATATATGTTTTACGTTATAATCTCTAAGTCTCTGTGTTTTTGAATTTGACGGTAACATAAAATTCTTTACAAACTTTCTGTAAAATCATGATTTTATAATTGGTTAGGAAATTATGTGTATTTATAATTTTAATGGTTATACTAGCATAAATGTATATATATGTTGTATGCTAAAATACGTTCAAAGAGAAAGAAGAAATTAGTTTTACAGTGGACATGAGGATGAACATGAACATGTTTTGGAGTATAACAAAATTAGTATTTTATCGTATGCTAATTGTGAAATTGAAGCTTATGTATGTTAATTGGGTATGAATTTCAGAGAATCGTACTTTAAAGTAATCAAGTTTGGGTTATTATTGATATTACAGTGTTAAACAACGTTAACAATGGAGTTTTTCTTAAAAACAGTGTTTTCAAATAATGAAGTTTTCTAAAGTAGTTGTTTAATTGTTGGTAATTGTTATATGGATGATTGTTAAACGTTTATGTGTAGTTTGCGATGAAATTATGGATGTTAATTAGTGTTAGAATTGAAGTAATAGATAAAAAAAATTAGTTGTTCTGTTCTTCGTGGTTGGGTTCTGCGAGTTTCGGCGCCCCAGCGTTAAAATTCACGCCCCAGTGCCAAATTTCGCGCCCTGGCGCCAAGGTTTGCGCCCCAGCGCCAAAACGGGCCAGTAGCTAGCGCCCCAGTGCTGTATCTCGCGCCCCAGCGCTGTAGCTCGTGCCCCAGCGCCACTGTTCCGCGCCCCGGCGCCGGAAAAATGGTCTGGGTTGGATAGTTTTGACCTCCTGTAGTAAAATGACCATAACTTCCTCATACGAACTCCGATTGAGGTGATTCAAGATGATACGGAACGAGAACGAGTAGACCTACAACTTTTGTTCTTTAAGGTTTTCAATTGGAGGTCAGTAGGATGGGACAAAATGGTCATCTTTAGGACTGTTGTGTTTTCGGAGGCAATCGGAGGGTGTCGGGCATGCACATATGCATGTGTAGTGCTCCAGACCATTAAAGATGATGTCCTAAGTTATAAAACATAAATGTTAGTAAATATAATGATGCTTAACATTAATATATGATGTATTAGATGAGTTATAGAAGCATAGTAAGCATACACAAGAGAGACAAATCTGGCGTGTGACGAATGAACGTTGAAACGCCGTGCCAAGTGTTAATGAACATAAAAAGTGTTTCAATTCCATTGAAATAGATATTATAAGATATGGAATGGGTTTAATATAAAACCAATAAGTAGTCCTAGCAAGACTTAAGCACTTGAACTTCGAGTTTGACTAAGAAGAAATATAGTGAGTCATAAGTCGAAAAGTTAACACAATCTAATTGACCATTGTGTATTTATTAATAGGAAAGATTATGAGATGTGAAGTAGAGTTTACATTACAATTGCTATGTGTTGTTATGTGACTAATAGTTGATGTGTATGATTATATAATTGTGTAGGGCACGTGAAGTGCAGATAACTGTAAGCTGTTAAGCTATTATTGGTAAACAACGATCAAGGCAAGTCTTTCGGTTCCTATTTTCTACGTGGACTTGATGAACTGTTTTAAATTGCATGATATGTTATGCATGTTGAAATCATGAAATGTTAAAGTCAATATACGATTGCATTGTTTTGGCTAAGTAATGATGATTGAGTAAGGAACTCAATCTTTATATTTGTTATGTGAATTAAAAGCATGTATGCCATGTTACTTTAATGAGATGTATGTCGAGCATGTTATTATGTGCTATGTGATGCATGAAAACTGTTAGACTTTGCTGGGCTGTCGAGCTCACTCTTGCAAATAACCACTTTTACAGGTCAAGATTTTAAGGTAAAGATACGTGCTATGTGAGTTATAGAGATCTATATTCACGAAGATTACTTATGCTTTATGAGAAATGTATTTCATATTTTGAACGTAACATGTTGTTGAAATATAAATTGAGCTATCCAATGTATATGGATATTTAGTTATAATGTAAGACTTTGTATAGTCATTTTGTTGTAACGATTCATGATATAAGATTGAATCAAAGAGATGTAATGTAATGGTTGCGATTCAGGTCAAGAAAGAAGGAAATGTATAAAAGTTTTAAATATTCCGTAATTTTATTAAGTTTAACATTGAATAATGATGTATTATTTAGAGGTTGAATGTATGGTTAACGACCGAAGTCGGGATTTAAATTGTATAGATTTTGGGGTCGTTACACAAAGTTTGTGAGAAATGAGGTATTGACATATATCGGGTTTCAAACCTCTTAGAAACATTCGCGTCATTCGCTCCTCATTATCGACCAAATGGGATGCAAATCGGGATAACTTCACAAATTTAGCCTCGTATTGCGACACAGTCATATTGTTTTGCTCCAACTTGATGAATTCCACCTCCTTCATATGACGAATACTTTCGGGAAAGCACTTGTCGTTGAACAACTCTTAGAACTTCTCCCAAGACATCTTGAGTGCGTCAGGCTGGGTACGTTTTACAGATTCCCACCAGTAATCTGCCTCTTCACGCAACATAAAGGTGGCAAAGAGAACCTTTTGCTCTTCTGAGCATTCCAAGATATCAAATATCTTGGTAATCTACTTTATCTACGTCTCCGCCTTAAGTGGTTCTGGCTTTCCCAAAAACTCCGGCGGTCCTAGCTCCTTAAACTGCTTAGCGGTGACCATCCGAGAGTTGCCAATATTTCCACCAGCATTTTGAACAGGAGTCTCTCTCGCCTGATGTTGCATGAATTGCATAAAGCCTCTGATCATCCCATCGTTCATCATCTGATCGGTGTTGTTGTTTACCTGAGGATTATTGTCTTCTTGTTGCACATTATCCTAGGTATTGATCGTTGGTGACTCAACGGTCTCATGTGCTTCATTGTTAATCTCAATATTTTCAGATGCCATTTTCAAACACTGTCACAAAACAAGGGTTAATTAACATATCACATAATATCCCTATATTCTGACCGACCAATTAAATACCAAATAAACTCAGGTAGGTCATACTAGTAAAGGAATTCCTCGTCTCTCCCCTTCTAGTTCTTGTCTCACATCTCAGCCAGGGATCATATCCCTAAGCTTTGATACCAACTGTGATGCCCCAAAAATAGGTATACATCACCCATCTTGAGTCGTCAGATACATGGTACATAAATTTAAATACAACTTAATCATACAACAGTCGTGTAAAATACGACAAAGCATAGCTGAGAGTTTAAACAATAATATTGTCATCTAGACAATATCCACACTCAATGGTGTCCTCATTACAATTATTATCCCATTATTCCGTAGAATAGTGAGGACTACTAAAGCCATTTATCCTGGACTATCACTCTATTCCCTAACTCGTCCCATCTATATTCTCATTTCCTGAAGAGAACAATGAAAGAAATGGTGAGCTCAACTAGCCCAGTAAGAAATATTATGACTAAGATAATGCAGAATAAATTATCCTTAACCTTCAATAGTATAACAACTGATAGAATACAATAGATAACAAGTTTTAGATCAACAACTGTAGCGGAAATACGCAATCCATTAGAAGAGCTAAGTAAGGTATAAAATCTACTATCTTCTATGATTTAAAAAGTTTTTCATCAACTTTATTGCTGAGACTCAGCTTAATAAATAAAATCGAATCATTCCTGCTCCACGTCTAAGGATATTGATGTAATCATCAATGGTCATGACTATACCGAATAATCCCTGGTTATAATCATACCAACAACTGTCCACCAATGAACTACAGGTGTGACGCCCCCAAAATTAGGTATACATCACCCATCTTGGGTCGTCAGATACATGGTACAGAATACAAATACAACTTATTAATATAACTGTCGTGTACAATACGACAAAATATAACTGTGAGTTTGAATACAATTATTGTCTACTAGAGACTATACAAACTCAAAAGGAGTCCTCATTACAATTATTGTCACACTATTTAACAGAATAGTGAGGACTACTAATACTATCATCTGGTTCATCACTCCGTTCCCCGACTCGTCCCAGCTAAATTCTCATTTCCTGAAGAGAACAGTGAAAGAAAGGGTGAGCTCAACTAGTCCAGTAAGAAATATTATGACTAAGATAATGCAGAATAAATTATCATTAGCCTTCAACATTGTTAAACTGATAAAATATAACGAACATCAAGTTTAACTGCAGCGGAACAAGTAATCCATTAAAAGAGTCAAGTAGAAAATAAAATCTACTATCTTCTATGATTTAAAAGGTTTTTCAACACTGTTTTCGCTGGGACTCAACTTAATAAAATAATCCACATCATCGAATCACCCCTGCACTACGGCCAAGGATATTCGTGTATTCATTAATGGCTATGATCATGCCAACAACTGTCCACAAATGCACTACGGGCCAATGAGGACTTTTACCACATTATTTGTAACATTACGGTCATGATTATACCGAATAATCCCTGGTCATAATCATGCCAAGTCCATCTATGCACTACAGGCCACAGATAACTTTCAACATTTTATAAACATGAGGATGATGACAATGATATAAGAATTCAATAAAACAAGTTCAAGAATTAATTTATCCAAGAATTAACAACGTCCAAATTGTCAACATGATACTGCTTTGTGGAGTAAAATTTAAGAATGCTTAGAAGAATATTTTCATGAAAAGATACTGGATGAAACGTAATTATCAAGGATATTCAACAAATTTCATGGAGTATAGAAGTCAAAACTTAACCAACTGAGTATAATAAAGAATGGAATAACAAATGAAATCACCATACATGTGATAGACCACACAGACAGGTTATTCCAACAGAATAATAAATAATGGAACCAGGTCCGGCGTAAAACGCACAGACAGGATATTCTAACAGAATAATAATAAAGATAGAACCAGGTCCGGTGTAAAACACAGACAGGATGTTCCAACAGAATAATAATAAAGACGGATCCAGGTCTGGTGTAAAATACACAGACAGGATGTTCTAAAAGAATAATAGAAGAATGTCACCAAGTATAGGGTAGACCGCGTATACAGGTTATTCCAACAGAATAATAAGAAATGGAATAACAACAGTTCTCTTCATGAATAAAAAAGAATAACACCCCTTACCGTTTTAAAGAAGAACTGAAATAAGGAAGTAGTTAAGTAGCAGAATACTTTTCTTCTCTCTCTATAGTTTTTCTCTATAGTTTCTCTCTCTAGAGTTCAGTGAATTCGTAAGAAATAATAAAGGAATGAGCTGCTATTTATAAAAAAATAGAATGCATAGTAACTAATCCATGAACGGTCCAGATTGATTACTTTAATCTGACGGTCCATATTTAAAGAAAAATCTTTTAAATAAAATATAATATATTCTATTTATAGAATAACTTTAATAAAGTATTTTGTTTTATATAAAAAGATATTTCTGTTTTATTACGTTAATAATACGAATAAAAAAAAACTTCATTATCGCTAAATAATTCATATTATTAACTGACAATAATTGAATCAAACTGAGTGACTTCTCACATAAGCATTAATAATCAATACCGTGTGCTACTATGCAACCACACATATTACTGTACTTTTACTATCGAGTAGTTCAATAGTATTAATGGTAAAACTTCCGCCGTTATTTTTAATAAAATATTTTTGTCATTTTCAAAATCCGACAATAATTCCGTTGTGGGGTCTACCAATGATTGTGCCATTGTACGAATATTTCCTGTTAAAACGAATATTCCTCGACCAATCGAATATTATATAACAACTTGCGTACTTTGTAAAATTTATAAATATTACCCACAACTATAACATTATATCAAATTAACTCCATAATATTCAAAAATAATATTTATAAAAAATTTATCTTTATTTATAAAAGTTGGGGTCTTACAACCTCCCCTTCTTATGAAATTTTGCTCTCGAAATTAGGGTACGTACCTGATATTTCGAAGAGGTAAGGATACCTTGATTTTATTTCAGATTCTAACTCCCAAGTCATTTCCTCAACATCATGGTTTCTCCACAAAACTTGTACTTGAGGTATAACCTTGGAGTGTAGAATATGTTCCTTCTTATCCAAGATTTGAACATGAACTTCTTCATACGTCAAATCTTCTGCTATTTCGTCCGGTTCTAACTCAATAATGTAGTTCGGGTCTTTCACATATTTACGTAACATGGATATGTGAAAAACGTTATGAACACGAGACATACTTGGCGGTAAAGCGAGTCTATAAGCCACAGTTCCTACTCGATCGAGGATTAAAAATGGACCGATGAATCGAGGATTGAGCTTTTCTCTCTTTCCAAATCTCGTAACTCCTTTCCATGGAGCAACACGTAAGAACACATGATCTCCTATATCAAATTTCACGTCCTTTCGATGAAGATCAACATAACTCTTTTGTCGATCTTGTGAGGTTTTTATACGTTGTCGGATCGTTTGAATCTTTTCTGTAGTCATACATACCAACTTCGGTCCCAACAACGTTGCTTCACCCACCTCATCCCATCATACTGGAGAACGACACTTTCTTCCATACAACGCTTCGAATGGAGCCATGCCAATACTTGCTTGATAATTGTTGTTGTATGAAAACTCCACCAATGATAAGAACTTGTCCCAACTTCCCTTGAAGTCAAGGACACAGAGTCTCAATAAATCTTTCATAGTTTGAATAGTCCTCTCTGATTGTCCGTCCGTCTGAGGATGATATGCCAAACTAAATCGTACATCCGTGCCCATAGCTTTTTGTAAACTAACCCAAAATTGTGAAGTAAATCTTGGGTCTCGGTCAGAAACTATGGATACTGGCATACCATGCAGTCTTACAATCTCGTTTATGTACATACGAGCAAGACGTTTAAGTGTATAAGTTTCTCGTATCGACAAGAAATGAGCAGACTTGGTCAATCTATCGATAATGACCCAAATCGCATCTATACCTTGAGAAACCTTAGGAAGACCGGTAACGAAATCTATGGTAATGTGCTCCCACTTCCATTTTAGAATTTTAAGTGGTTGCAATGGACCTTTTGGTACTTGATGCTCTGCCTTGACTCATTGATAAGTTAGACACCTTGAGATAAACAGCGCTATCTCTCGCTTCATATTGCTCCACCAAAATGTATGACGAAGATCATGATACATTTTCGTACTCCCAGGATGGATTGCAAACGGTGTGTTGTGCGCCTCCATCATGATTTCATACTTTAAATCAGGGTCGTTAAGAACACAAAGTCTGGAGTTGACTCGAAGTATTCCTTCTTCATCGATTCTTGCTTCCGGCATAGCACCTTCTTGCACTTTCTTTCTCATACACATCAGCTCCAGGTTTGTAGTTTGAGCAGCTTTAACTTTATCGATTAAAGTCGGTTCTACTCGTATATTCACCATCATCATATGGGTCCCTGGAGTCTTTAACTCTATCTCCATCCTTTGTAAGTCACACAAAATGGGCCTTTGTGTTGACAATATCGCACTCGTACTTGCATATGATCTTCTACTCAATGCGTCAGCTACCACGTTCGCTTTACTAGGATGGTATTAAATGGTATGATCATAATCTTTCAACAATTCAAGCCAACGTCGTTGTCGCATGTTGAGTTCCTTTTGAGTGAAAAAATATTTGAGACTTTTATGATCCGTATAGATCTCCACCTTCTCCCCATACAAGTAATGCCTCCAAATTTTAAGTGCAAAGACAACAGCTGCCAACTCTAGATCATGAGTAGGATAATTCCTCTCATATTCCTTGAGTTGTCTTGATGCATAGGCTATGACTTTTCCATGTTGCATGAGAACGCATCCCAACCCTTTGCTCGAAGCATCACTGTAGATAACAAATCCCTCCGAGCCAGATGGCATTGTTAGAATAGGTACTGAAATGAGTCTCCTCTTGAGTTCTTAAAAACCCTTCTCACATTCTTCGCTCCAACCGAACCTTGTATCTTTCCGAGTAAGCTGAGTTAATGGAGTAGCGATTCGAGAAAATCCTTCCACGAATCTCCGATAATAACCAGCTAAACCAAGAAAGCTACGTATTTCGGTCACTGATTTAGGTTGCTCCCAGCTTTGAATAGCTTCAATCTTTGTCGGGTCAACAGATATTCCACGACTTGATACTACGTGCCCAAGGAATGCTACCTCCTCCAGCCAGAACTCACATTTCTTCAACTTGGCATAAAGCTTGTATTCACGAAGCTTTTGGAGTACCAGCCTCAAGTGTTGCTCATGATCTTCACGGCTTTTAGAATAAATAAGGATGTCATCAATAAAGACGACCACAAAGTGATCCAAATATTCCTTGAATACCCAGTTTATCATATTCATGAAGGCAGCAGTCAATCCAAAGGACATGACTAGGAATTCATAATGCCCGTACCGAGTTCTGAAAGCCGTCTTTGGAATATCCTCAGTTCTAACCTTCAGCTGATGATATCCAGAACGAAGATTGATCTTTGAAAAGAATTGTGCTCCTTGCAACTGGTCAAACAGGTCATCAATACGTGGCAACGGGTACCTGTTTTTGATGGTGACATGATTCAGCTCCCGATAATCAATACAAAGTCGCATACTTCTATCTTTTTTCTTCACGAATAGCACATGAGCACCCCAAGGAGAAGTACTAGGACGAATAAAGCCAATGTCTAATAATTCCTGCAGTTGGATCTTTAACTCCTGAAATTCAATAGGAGCCATTCGATATGGGGCTTTGGAAATGGATTTTGTACCGGGTTCAAGGTCGATACAAAATTTAATTTCATGCTCTGGGGGTAGGCCATGAAGTTCTTCAGGGAATACGTCAGGGAATTTATTAACAATAGAAATATCATTCAAAACTAACGTATTTTTGTTTAGATCCGTGACATGAGCTAAGAAAGCTTGACATCCATTTTTCAATAAACGAATAACTTTATGGCTTGAGATGACAGCGATTGATTTTAATGGTTTGGTTGCTTGAATTCGCATAATAGGTCGATTAGGAATATGAAAGCTAACAACCTTACGAAAACAATCAATTTTTGTATGATGAGTAGTTAACCAATCAATCCCTAGAATCACGTCAAATGCAAGTATTTTTAATGAAATCAGATCGACAGGTAATGTGTGGGTACCAACTTGAACCAAACAAGACTTATAAATCGTGGATGTAATGAAGGTTTCTCCCAATGGAGTTTCAACAGATAAGTCAAAGCCTAATTTCTCCGGAGTCAAATTTAATCGAGGAGCGCAAGTAAGAGAAATAAAAGAATGGGTAGAACCGATATCAAATAAAGTATAGACTTCGTTAGAGTTTATGATAAGCTTACCCGTGATGACCTCATTCGGGTTCCTTTCTTTCTGGGAGGTCACAACAAACTCTTTCTCTTGCACTACCGGTTTTGACTTTTTTGGGACGGCCTTTGGTGTCTCCATCCTGGCTGAACTTATTTTTGGTAAACGATAAAATCGAGCTAAATGACCTCTCTTCCACAATTATAACATGCTTTAGACGGCATCGCGCAGTTTGGACTGATGTGCCCCTCCCCTCCGCATTTAAAACATATGATAGGTGGTCGTTCTCCTTCCTTAACAACGGGTGCTGGTGCTGACGTCTTTTCATCATTGTTGAATCTCCTCTTCTTGAAATGACCATTCTTATTGTTTTGGCCCTGATTACCACCGAAGTGGTTACCATTTCTGGCCTGTTGATTCCCACCACGCTTGTTGTCACCGCTTCGATGACTGCTCTCACTGGTATTATCATTTTGCTGACTGCTCTCTTTTGGTTGCGTTGACTCATTATCGCGCTCTACTAATTGAGCCCTATTCACAACATCTGAATACAAATACAGTTTATGAGAAATAAGATGTTGACGTATCTCAGGTTTTAAACCTCGTAAAAACATTCACGTTATTTGCTCTTCATTATCCACCAAGTGGGATGCAAACCGGGACAACTCAGCAAATTTAGCCTCATACTGCGACACTGTCATATTATTCTGCTCCAATTTGATGAACTCCACCTCCTTCATGTGTCGAACACTTTCGGGAAAGTATTTGTCATTGAACAGCTCTTGGAACTTCTCCCAAGACATCTTCAGTGCAGCAGGTTGAGTACGCTTAATCGATTCCCACCAGTAATCTGCCTCTCCTCGCAACATAAATGCGGCAAAGGGAACCTTTTGCTCCTCGGAGCATCCCAAGACATCAAATATCTTGGTGAGCTGCTTTATCCATGTTTCTGCTATAAGTGATTTTGGCTCTCCCTTAAACTCCGGCGGTCCCAGGTCCTTGAACTGTTTAGCGGTGACTGTCCGAGAGTTTCAGTGTTTTCACCTACATTTTGAACAAGAGTCGCTCTCGCCTGCTGTTGCATGAACTGCATAATACTTCTGAACATTCCATCATTCATCATCTAGTTAGTGTTGTTGTTTGCATGAGGATTGTCACCTTCCTGATGCACATTATCCTGATTATTGATATGTGGTGAATCAACAGTCGCTTGTGCTCCATTGCTATTCTCAACATTCTCAGATGTCATTTTCAGATACTGCCACCAAACAAAAGTTAATTGATATAACATATATTATCCTTATATTCTGACCGACCAATTAAATACCATGCAAATAAACTTAGGTAGGTCATACTAGCGAAGGAATTTCCCGTCTCTCCCCTCCTAATTCTATTCTCACATCTTAGCCAGGGATCATATCCCTAAGCTTTGATACCAACTGTGACGCCCCCAAAATTAGGTATACATCACCCATCTTGGGTCGTCAAATACATGGTACAGAATACAAATACAACTTACTAATAAAATTGTCGTGTACAATACGACAAAACATAACTGTGAGTTTGGATATAATTATTATCTACTAGAGACTATACAAACTCAAAAAGAGTCCTCATTACAATTATTGTCACACTATTTAACAGAATAGTGAGGACTACTAATATTATCATCTGGTTCATCACTCCGTTCCCCGACTCGTCCCAGCTATATTCTCACTTCCTGAAGAGAACAGTGAAAGAAAGGGTGAGCTCAACTAGTCCAGTAAGAAATATTATGACTAAGATAATGCAGAATAAATTATCATTAGCCTTCAACAGTGTTAAACTGATAAAATATAACGAACATCAAGTTTAACTGCAGCGGAACAAGCAATCCATTAAAAGAGTCAAGTAGAAAATAAAATCTACTATCTTCTATGATTTAAAAGGTTTTTCAACACTGTTTTCACTGGGACTCAACTTAATAAAATAATTCACATCATCGAATCACCCCTGCACTACGGCCAAGGATATTCGTGTATTCATTAATGGTCATGATCATGCCAACAACTGTCCACCAATGCACTACGGGCCAATGAGGACTTTTACCACACCATTTGTAACATTATGGTCATGATTATACCGAATAATCCCTGGTCATAATCATACCAAGTCCATCTATGCACTACAGGCCACAGATGACTTTCAACATTTTATAAACATGAGGATGATGACAATGATATAAGAATTCAATAAAACAAGTTCAAGAATTAATTTGTTCAAGAATTAACAACGTCCAAATCGTTAACATGATACTGCTTTGTGGAATAAAATTCAAGAATGCTTAGAAGAATATTTTCATGAAAAGATACTGAATGAAACGCAATTATCAAGGATATTCCACAAATTTTATGGAGTATAGAAGTCAAAACTTAACCAATTGAGTATAATAAAGAATGGAATAACAAAAGAAATCACCATGCATGCGATAGACCACACAGACAGGTTATTCCAACAGAATAATAAATAATGGAACTAGGTCCGGCGTAAAACGCACAGACATGATATTCCAACAGAATAATAATAAAGACGAAACTAGGTCCGGTGTAAAACACACAGACAGGATGTTCCAACAGAATAATAATAAAGACGGAACCAGGTCTGGTGTAAAACACACAGACAGTATGTTCCAACAGAATAATAGAAGAATGTCACCAATGTAAGACCCCAGCTTATTAATGAATAAAATCAAAATTTCTCTAAATATTATTGTGAATAATAAGGGGTTAATTTGATATAATACTTTGGTTATGGGTGAAATGTGCAAATTTTACAAAATAAGCAAGTGGTTATAAAATATTCATTTTATCGAAAAATATTCGTTTGGTCGTGGAATATTCTTGCTGTCGGGGAATATTCGTACGACGGCGCAGCCTTGTGTGGGCCCCATAACGAAAAGCGATTGGATGAAAAAAACAACAAGCATAAGTTGTTTATAAATAACGGCATAGTTGTTACCGTTAATACTGTTGGAATACCCGGTGGTTAAAATACAGTAGCACACGATATTGCACCAATTATTGATTCTTACGTAAGAAGGCACTACTCAATAATTGTTACAGTAGTTATTGTTCAATATTTTATTTTATTGATTCAATAATTGCTACATTGATATTTTATATTATTGTTGTTTCAATAATTGTTGCTGCACAGTATTTTCCTTTATCAGATCAATAATTCATATTATTTGAATAATATTATTAGATAACATTATTGACAATGTCTAGAAAGTTCTGTCTAAGGAGAGGTTTGGTCATCTAATTGAGCGCCAGTAAGGAGAAATCCTTATTGGAAAGCCCCATCTTTCTTGGGAACGGCCTGGTTGTCATAAATCTGATTCTGTAATATTATTTGTGAATAATTAATTATTGATTCATATGATAAGGAAATAATTATTTTATGTGGATATAAATGAGGGATATATTTTTGTGGTTAAAAATGAAGGAGTTAATGTTGAGGTTTTTATCAGTATTTTTGTCGGAATGGAGGTATTAAAAATTAGGGTTTTTGAGATATTTTGCGGGGGTTATAATTTTTAATCCAACCGTTGGATCGTGGTAATTTTTGGATATGTTATACATATATAAGTTGAGTATATGTCCACAAATTTTGAACCGTTAAAAATTAACGTATGATTTATTATGAATTTTACGAGTTGACTGGTTTAGAAATTGTTGAATTTTTGGAGTTAATCATTTTGGTGGAAAATTCTAGAATTGGTGGGCCCCACTCTTGGCTGGTGAAGAAATATGCTGAGATTTTTATTCAAATGTGGTGGGTGGGAATAGTAGCAGGTAAAGCCATCAGGTTATAGGTTAAGTATGCTTCGGCGTGTTAATATTTTCCTATAAATAGAGGGCTAATTTAGAATTAAAAATCACACCAAAAATAAGTTTTCTCTCTTTCTCTCTCTAGGTTATTGAGTGTATTTTGTGAGTATTTAGATACTTTGAGAGTTTCTATTCATCAGAGCAAGTTTCTTCCAGCCTTATACCGGTATTTCGACCAGAAGTACTGATATTTTGAGGTAAGGGATATTATTTTCTTCTTAAATGATATTATTTTCTTCAATATTATTATGCTGAAATATTGGTATGAGTTTTTATCAAATTTAGAACTTTTTGTGTCGGGGTTACTATTCACGTATACGTTACTATTCACGTATACAGCATTATTCATGAATACGACACTATTCACCGAAAAATAAAATTTTCTCTTTTTGTCTAAGATGTCTATTATGGTTACTATCTTTGATTGTATCCATATTTTGATCTTTATTTTTGAATTCTGCTTCACAATTGATTATTATGATGTATTATTGATCTTGGATAAACTGTTATACGAATCCCTACTATTTGTCCTTCTGTCTCACTGGATTCGTTCTCTTTAAGATATTTTTCATCATCCTCAGTCCTAAATGATGATATTACTGAATATCTTTGGCCTGTAGTGCAAAGATGTATGATTTCTAGATGAATATCTTTGGCCTGTAGTGCAAAGATGAATAGGTGTTGAGATGAACATGACTGACAGGTGATACAAATGAATATCTTTGGCCTGTAGTGCAAAGATGAATATTTGGATAAAGATGATTATTAATTGATGTTACAGGGATAAAATATTGATGATGGACTTTTAAATATTAGAAGATAGTAGAATTCATTCTCTACTTGACTCTTCTAATGGTTTGCTGTTTCCGCTGCAGTTGTTGATCTAAAACTTGTTGTCGATTATATTCTATCAGATTTTTCCCTGTTGAATACTAATGATAATTTGTTGTATATTATCTTAGTCATAATATTCTTTACTGGGCTAGTTGAGCTCACCCTATTCCTTTTTGTTCTATTTTTCTTCTCAGGAGGTGAGAACATAACAGGATCTAGTCGGGGTATGGAGTGATGGTTCTAGAAAGATATTTGAGCAGTCCTCACTATTTCTATAAAATAGTGTTTGAATAATTGTATTGAGGACTTATTTGAGTGTGGATATTGTCTAGAAGACAATATTTGTATTTAAACTCACAGTATGTGTTGCCGTATTTTGCACGACAATTGTATTATTGAAGTTGTAGTTTTCTTTCTGTACCATGTATTTGGCGACTCAGAATGGGTGTTGTATACCTATTTTGGGGGCGTCACAGTTGGTATCATAGCTTAGGGATATGATCCCTAGCTGAGATGTGAGACAAGAACTAGGAGGGGAGAGACGGGGAATTCCTTCGCTAATATGACCTGACTAAGTTTATTTGGTGTTTATTTGGTCGGTCAGAGTATATGGATAATATATGACATGACTATTAACCCTTGTTTTATGGCAGTATTTAAGAATGGCAGCTGAGAACGTTAATAATGGAGTAAATCAGACCGTGGAGACACCTTTGATCACCACCCAGGGGAACGTGCAACAGGAAGGCAATATTCCTCCTGTAAACAACGTTACCGAGCAAACGATGAATGATGGAATGTTTAGGAGCTTTTTATAGTTCATACAAAATCAGACGAGGGAGACTCGTGTACAGAATACAGGTGGAAATGATAACAACGCGTGGTTTGTCACAGCCAAGCAGTTCAAAGAATTGGGACAACCAGAATTTAAGGGAAAGCCGGATCCAATCATGGCGGAAACGTGGGTCAAGAAAATTACCAAGATATTCGATGTCTTGGGATGCATGGAGGAACAAAAGGTTTCATTCGCCACCTTTATGTTCCGCGGTGAGGCAGACTACTGGTGAGAGTCTGTGAAGCGTACCCAGCCTGACCCACTCAACATGTCCTGGGAAACATTTCAAAAACTGTTCAATGACAAGTACTTTCCTGAAAGTATTCGTCATATGAAGGAGGTGGAGTTTATCAGACTGGAACAAAACAACATGACGGTGTCCCAGTACGAGGCGAAGTTTGCAGAGTTATCCAGGTTTGCACCTCATTTGGTCGAAAATGAGGAACGAATGACAAGGATGTTTCTGAGATGTCTAAAACCCGAGATTCGACAATATCTTATCTCTCATAAATTTTCTTTATATTCAGATGTTGTAAACAGGGCTCAATTATTAGAGCGAGATAATGAGTATGTGCAACCGAGGGACCACAACCAGGGTCATACCGGTGGTGGCAGTCATCGAAGCAAGGAAAACCAGCAGGAAGAAAAACATTCGGACAAAAGAGGTAACCACTCTGGTGGTAATCGTGGTCGTGATAATAAAAGGAGCGAGTCGGGAGGAGATTTCAAGAAGAGAAGGTACAATAATGATAACGTGAAGACGTCAGCACAAACATCAATTGTTTCTAGGGGAGGAGAACGACCACCGGTCATATGTTACAAATGTGGGAAAGAAGGACATATCAGCCCAAACTGCCCACAACAATCCAAGGTATGTTATAACTATGGAAAGGAGGGTCATATAGCTCAAGAGTGTTCTGTAGCAAAACCAAGTTCAGCGGGGATGGTGACTCCAAAAGTTGTCCTGGATAAGTCAAAATCAGCGGTTCCTGGAAGAGCGTTTGTCGTGGCTGGCCAAAACGCGAGAAACCTGAACGAGGTGATCACGGGTAAGCTAATCTTGAATTCTTGCGAAGTTTATACTTTACTAGATACCAGTTCTACCCATTCTTTTATCTCTCCTGCTTGTGCTCAACGTTTAAACTTGACTCCAGAGAAATTGGACTTTGACTTATCTATTGAAACTCCGTTGGGTGAAACCTTTGTTACATCTACAGTTTATAAATCTTGCATGATCCAAGTTGGCACTATCACATTACCTGTTGATCTTATCTCTTTAAAGATACTTGCTTTTGATGTGATTTTAGGAATTGATTGGTTAACCACTCATCATGCTAAAATTGATTATTTTCGTAAGGTTGTTAGTTTTCATATTCCTAACCAACCTGTCATACGAATTCAAACTACTAAACCACTAAAATCAGTCACTGTCATATCAAGCCACAAAGCTATTCGTTTATTGAAAAACGGATGTCAAACTTTCTTAGCCCATGTTATGGATTTGAACAAAGGCAAGTCAGATTTGAATAATATTTCTATTGTTAGAGAATTTCCCGATGTATTTCCTGAAGAACTTCCTGGTCTACCCCCAGAACGTGAAGTTGAATTCTTTATTGACCTTGAACCCGGTACGAAGCCCATTTCTAAAACCCCATATCGAATGGCTCCTATTGAACTTCAGGAGTTAAAAGTCCAACTACAGGAGTTGTTGGACATCGGTTTTATTCGTCCTAGTACATCTCCTTGGGGTGCTCCTGTGTTATTCGTAAAGAAGAAAGACGAGAGTATGCGACTTTGTATCGACTATCGAGAATTGAATCATGTCACTATCAAGAATAGGTATCCGCTACCTCGCATTGATGACCTGTTTGACCAGTTGCAAGGAGCACAATTCTTTTCAAAGATCGATCTTCGTTCTGGATATCATCAGCTGAAGATTAAAACTGAGGATATTCCAAAGACTGCCTTCAGAACTCGGTACGGGCATTATGAATTCTTAGTCATGTCTTTTGGATTGACTAATGCTCCTGCTGCCTTCATGGATATGATGAACCGTGTATTCAAAGAATATTTGGATCAGTTCGTTGTTGTCTTTATTGATGACATCCTTATCTATTCCAAAAGCCGTAAAGATCATGAGCGCCATTTAAAGCTGATATTGCAAAGGCTTCGTGAAAACAAGCTATATGCCAAACTGAAGAAATGCGAGTTCTGGCTTGAGGAAGTAGCATTCTTTGGGCACGTGGTGTCAAAATATGGAGTATCTGTCGACCCGACGAAGATTGAAGCCATACAAAGTTGGGAGCAACCGAAGTCGGTAACCGAAGTACGTAGCTTTCTGAGTTTAGCGGGTTATTATCGGAGATTTGTGGAAGGATTTTCTCGAATCTCTACTCCGTTAACTCAGCTGACTCGGAAAGATACAAAATTCGTATGGAGTGAGGAATGCGAGAAGAGTTTCTAAGAACTCAAGAGGAGACTCATTTCGGCACCTGTTCTGACAATACCATCTAGTTTGGATGGATTTATTATCTACAGCGATGCTTCAGGCAAAGGGTTAGGATGTGTTCTCATACAACATGGGAAAGTCATAGCTTATGCCTCGCGACAACTCAAAGAATATGAGAGGAATTATCCTACTCATGATTTGGAGTTGGCAGCAGTCATTTTTGCGTTGAAGATCTTGAGATACTACCTGTATGGAGAGAAAGTGGAGATCTATTCAGATCATAAAAGCCTCAAATATTTCTTCACCCAAAAGGAACTCAACATGCGGCAGCGACGTTGGCTCGAGCTGTTGAAAGATTACGATCATACCATCCAATATCATCCTGGAAAAGTAAACGTAGTAGCTGACGCATTGAGTAGAAGATCATATACGGGTACGAGTGCAATGTTGTTAACACAAAGGCCCATTTTGTATGACTTACAAAGGATGGAGATAGAGATGAAGGCTCCAAGTACCCATATGATGATATCAAATATATGAGTAGAACCGACTTTAATCGATAAAGTTAAAGCTGCTCAAGCTACGGACATAGAGCTGATGCGTATGAAGAAGAAAGTGCAAGAAGGTGCTATTCCAGAAGCAAGAATCGATGAAGAAGGAATACTTCGAGTCAACTCCAGACTATGTGTTCCTAACGATTTTGACTTGAAGCATAGAATAATAATGGAGGCACACAACACACCGTTTGCAATCCATCCTGGGAGTACCAAAATGTATCATGATCTTTGACATACATTTTGGTGGAGCAATATGAAAAGAGAGATTGCGGAGTTTATCTCGAGGTGTTTAACTTGTTAACGTGTAAAGGCAGAGCATCAAGTGCCAAAGGGTCCATTGCAACCACTTGAGATCCCAAAATGGAAGTGGGAACACATTACCATGGATTTCGTTACAGGTCTTCCCAAGGTTTCTCAAGGCATAGATGCGATTTGGGTTATTGTTGATAGATTAACCAAGTCTGCTCATTTCTTACCGATACGTGAGACTTATTCCCTTGAACGTCTTGCTAGTATGTATGTGAACAAGATTGTGAGATTGCATGGCATGCCAGTATCCATAGTTTCGGATCGTGACCCAAGATTCACTTCATGATTTTGGGTTAGCTTGCAGAAAGCTATGGGCACGAATTTATGATTCAGTTCGGCATACCATCCTCAAACGGACGGACAATCAGAGAGGACTATTCAAACTCTTGAAGATCTATTAAGATTCTGTGTCCTAGATCTCAAAGGGAGTTGGGATAAGTACCTACCATTGGTGGAATTATCCTACAAAAACACTTATCAGGCGAGCATAGGTGTGGCTCCATTCGAGGCGTTGTATAGAAGAAAATGTCGTTCTCTAGTATGCTGGGACGAGGTGGGTGAAGCAACATTGTTGGGACCAGAGTTGGTACGCATGACTACAGAGAAGATCCAAACGATTCGACAACGTATACAAATAGCACAGGATCGACAAAAGAGTTATGCGGATCTTCATCGGAAGGACGTGAAATTTAATATTGGGGATCGTGTATTGTTACGTGTTGCACCATAGAAGGGAGTTACAAGATTTGGGAAGAGAGGAAAGCTCAATCCAAGATTTGTTGGTCCATTTGAGATTCTTGAGCGAATAGGAAATGTTGCATATAGACTCGCATTACCTCCAAGCATGTCTCGTGTTCATAATATTTTTCACATATCTATGCTTCGTAAATATATTAAAGACCCGAACCACATTATTGAGTTAGAATCAGACGAGATAGCTGAAGATTTAACGTACGAGGAGGTACCTGTTAAGATCTTAGATAGGAAAGAGCATGTCTTACGCACAAAGGTTATACCACAAGTTAAGGTTTTGTGGAGAAACCATGCTATTGAAGAAATGACCTGGGAGTTGGAATCAGAAATGAAAACGAGGTATCCTCACCTTTTCGAAATATCAAGTACGTACGTCAATTTCGAGGACGAAATTTCATAAGGAGGGGAGGTTGTAAGACCCCATCTTATTAATGAATAAAATCAAATTTTCTCTAAATATTATTGTGAATAATAAGGGGTTAATTTGATATAATATTTTGGTTATGGGTGAAATGTGCAAATTTTACAAAATAAGCAAGTGGTTATAAAATATTCATTTTGTCGGGAAATATTCGTTTGGTCGTGAAATATTCTTGCTGTCGGGGAATATTCGTACGACGGCGCAGCCTTGTGTGGGCCCCATAACAGAAAGCTATTGGATGAAGAAAACGACAAGTATAAGTTGTTTATAAATAACGGCATAGCTGTTACCGTTAATACTGTTGGAATACCCGGTGGTTAAATTACAGTAGCTCACGGTATTGCACCAATTATTGATTCTTACGTAAGAAGGCACTACTCAATAATTGTTACAGTAGTTATTGTTCAATATTTTATTTTTTTGATTCAATAATTGCTGCGTTGATATTTTATATTATTGTTGTTTCAATAATTGTTGTTGATGCATAGTATTTTCCTTTATCAGATCAATAATTCATATTATTTGAATAATATTATTAGATAACATTATTGGCAATGTCTAGAAAGTTCTGTCTAAGGAGATGTTTGGTCATCTAATTGCGCGCCAGTAAGGAGAAATCCTTATTGGAAAGCCCCCTCTTTCCTGGGAACGGCCTGGTTGTCATAAATGTGATTCTGTAATATTATTTGTGAATAATTAATTATTGATTCATATGATAATGAAATAATTATTTTATGTGGATATAAATGAGGGATATATTTTTGTGGTTAAAAATGAAGGAGTTAATGTTGAGGTTTTTATCAGTATTTTTGTCGGAATGGAGGTATTAAAAATTAGGGTTTTTGAGATATTTTGCGTGGATTATAATTTTTAATCCGACCGTTGGATCGTGGTAATTTTTGGATATGTTATACATATATAAGTTGAGTATATGTCCACAAATTTTGAACCGTTAAAAATGAACGTATGATTTATTATAAATTTTACGAGATGACTGGTTCAGAAATTGTTGAATTTTCGGAGTTAATCATTTTGGTAGAAAATTTTAGAATTGGTGGGCCCCACTCTTGGTTGGTGAAGAAATGTGCTGAGATTTTTATTCAAATGTGGTGGGTGGGAATAGTAGCAGGTAAAGCCATCAGGTTGCAGGTTAAGTCTGCTTCGGCGTGCTAACATTTTTCTATAAATAGAGGGCTAAGTTAGAATTAAAAATCACACCAGAAACAAGTTTTCTCTCTTTCTCTCTCTAGATTATTGAGTGTATTTTGTGAGTATTTAGATACTTTGAGAGTTTCTATTCATCAGAGCAAGTTTCTTTCAGCCTTATACCGGTATTCCGACCAGAAGTACTGATATTTTGAGGTAAGGGATATTATTTTCTTCTTAAATGACATTATTTTCTTCAATATCATTATGCTGAAATATTGATATAAGTTTTTATCAAATTTGAAACTTTTTGTGTCAGAGTTACTATTCACGTATACGTTACTATTCACGTATACGATACTATTCACGAATACGGCTCTATTCACCGAAAAATAAAATTTTCTCTTTTTGTCCAAGATGTCTATTATGGTTACTATCTTTGATTGTATCCATGTTTTGATCTTTATTTTTGAATTCTGCTTCACAATTGATTATTATGAAGTATTATTGATCTTGGATAAACTGTTATACGAATCCCTACTATTTGTCCTTCTGTCTCACTGGATTCGTTCTCTTTAAGATATTTTTCATCATCCTCAGTCCTAAATGATGATATTACTGAATATCTTTGGCCTGTAGTGCAAAGATGTACGATTTCTTGATGAATATCTTTGGCCTGTAGCGCAAAGATGAATATTTGGATAAAGATGATTATTAATTGATGTTACAGGGATAAAATATTGATGATGGACTTTTAAATCTTAGAAGATAGTAGAATTCATTCTCTACCTGACTCTTCTAATGGTTTGTTATTTTCGCTGCAGTTGTTGATCTAAAACTTGTTGTCGATTATATTCTATCAGATTTTTCCCTGTTTAATACTAATGATAATTTGTTGTAAATTATCTTAGTCATAATATTCTTTACTGGGCTAGTTGAGCTTACCCTTTTTCTTTTTGTTCCATTTTTCTTCTCAGGAGGTGAGAACATAGCAGGATCTAGTCGGGGTATGGAGTGATAGTCCTAGAAAGATGTTTTAGCAGTCCTCACTATTTCTATAAAATAGTGTTTGAATAATTGTATTGAGGACTTATTTGAGTGTGGATATGGTATAGAAGACAATATTTATATTTAAACTCACAGTATGTGTTGTCGTATTTTGCACGACAATTGTATTATTGAAGTTGTAGTTTGCTTTCTGTACCATGTATTTGGTGACTCAGAATGGGTGTTGTATACCTATTTTGGGGGCGTCACAACCAAGTATAGGGTAGACCGCGTATACAGGTTATTCCAACAGAATAATAAGAAATGGAATAACAACAGTTCTCTTCATGAATAAGAAAGAATAACACTCATTACCGTTTTAAAGAAGAACTGAAATAAGAAAGTAGTTAAGTAGCAGAATACTTTTCTTCTCTCTCTCTATAGTTTCTTTCTCTAGAGTTCAGTGAATTCGTAAGAAATAATGAAGGAATGAGCTGCTATTTATAGAAAAATAGAATGCATAGTAACTAATCCATGAACGGTCCAGATTGATTACTTTAATCTGACGGTCCATATTTAAAGAAAAATCTTTTAAATAAAATATAATATATTCTATTTATAGAATAACTTTAATAAAGTATTTTATTTTATATAAAAAGATGTTTCTATTTTATTACGTTAATAATACGAATAAAACAAAACTTCATTATCGTTAAATAATTCATATTATTAACTGACAATAATTGATCAAACTGAGTGACTTCTCACATAAGCATTAATAATCAATACCGTGTGCTACTATGCAACCACACGTATTACTGTACTTTTACTATCGAGTAGTTCAACAGTATTAATGGTAAAACTTCCGCCGTTATTTTTAATAAAATATTTTTGTCGTTTTCAAAATCCGACATTAATTCCGTTGTGGGGTCCACCAATGATTGTGTCATTGTACGAATATTTCCTGTTAAAACGAATATTCCTCGACCAATCGAATATTATATAACAACTTGCGTACTTTGCAAAATTTATAAATATTACCCACAACTATAACATTATATCAAATTAACTCCATAATATTCAAAAATGATATTTATAAAAAATTCATCTTTATTTATAAAAGTTAGGGTCTTACAACCTCCCCTTTTTATGAAATTTTGCTCTCGAAATTAGGGTACGTACTTGGTATTTCGAAGAGGTAAGGATACCTTGATTTTATTTCAGATTCTAACTCCCAAGTCATTTCCTCAACATCGTGGTTTCTCCACAAAACTTTGACTTGAGGTATAACCTTGGAGCGTAGAATATGTTCCTTCTTATCCAAGATTTGAACATGAACTTCTTCATACGTCAAATCTTCTGCTATTTCGTCCGGTTCTAACTCAATAATATGGTTCGGGTCTTCCACATATTTATGTAACATGGATATGTGAAAAACGTTATGAACACGAGACATACTTGGCGGTAAAGCGAGTCTATAAGCCACAGTTCCTACTCGATCGAGGATTAAAAATGGACCGATGAATCGAGGATTGAGCTTTCCTCTCTTTCCAAACTCCTTTCTATGGAGAAACACGTAAGAACACATGATCTCCTATATCAAATTCCACGTCCTTTCGATGAAGATCAGCATAACTCTTTTGTCGATCTTGTGAGGTTTTTATACGTTGTCGGATCGTTTGAATCTTTTCTGTAGTCATACGTACCAACTCCTGTCCCAACAACGTTGCTTCACCCACCTCATCTTAGCATACTGGAGAACGACACTTTCTTCTATACAACGCTTCGAATGGAGCCATGCCAATACTTGCTTGATAACTGTTGTTGTAGAAAAACTCCACCAATGATAAGAACTTGTCCCAACTTCCCTTGAAGTCAAGGACACAGAGTCTTAATAAATCTTCCAGAGTTTGAATAGTCCTCTCTGATTGTCCGTCCGTCTGAGGATGATATGCCGAACTAAATCGTAAATCCGTGCCCATAGCTTTTGTAAACTAACCTAAAATCGTGAAGTGAATCTTGGGTCTCGGTCAGAAACTATGGATACTGGCATACCATGCAGTCTTATAATATCGTTTATGTACATACGAGCAAGACGTTCAAGTGTATAAGTTTCTCGTATCAGCAAAAAATGAGCAGACTTGGTCAATCTATCGACAATGACCCAAATCGCATCTATACCTTGAGAAACCTTAGGAAGACCGGTAACGAAATCCATGGTAATGTGCTCCCACTTCCATTTTGGAATTTCAAGTGGTTGCAATGGACCTTTTGGTACTTGATGCTCCGCCTTGACTCGTTGACAAGTTAGACACCTTGAGATAAACAGCGCTATCTCTCGCTTCATATTGCTCCACCAAAATATATGACGAAGATCATGATACATTTTGGTACTCCCAGGATGGATTGCAAACGGTGTGTTGTGTGCCTCCATCATGATTTCATACTTTAAATCAGGGTCGTTAGGAACACATTGTCAATATTACAAATAATAATATGAATAACTTTGTCGTCTTAATTATTGATTTAATAATATATCATATTATGCAGATGATACTGTGACAATAATTGAATCAATAATATGAGAGATGTGATGCAGTAATTACTGTAGCAATAATTGAGTATAACTGAGTGACTTCTCACGTAAGTATCAATAATCAATACCGTGTGCTACTTTGTAACCATGCGTATTACTATACTTTTACTACCGGGTAGTTCAACAGTTTTAATGGTAACACCTCCGCCATTATTTTTATAAAAAGATAATTCTATTTTTTCTAACTACGACAATACTTTCGTTATGGGGTCCACTAATGATTGTGCCGTCGTATGAATATTCCCTATTAAAACTAATATTCTCCGACCGATCAAATATTATATAACCACTTGCTCACTTTGCAAAATTTATAAATTTTACCCACAACTATAACATTATATCAAATCCACACCATAATATTAAAAAAATATTTCGAGAAAATTAAATCTTTATTCATAAAATTTGGGGTCTTACATCGGACCATCGTGAGGTATTACCGAATGTAGTTTATAACAGTTGTGATCATTGGTATAGTAAGCCTGTGTTCGGGCGAATACCAATGAGTGACGTGCAGACTTGTATTTTGGTCCATGAAAACTAGGATTTCAGGCTAGTTTGTTCAATCGCGTAGCATCTTTTTTCTTGATTTGGCCTCTGTTAGTAGTAGGGCGTCTGTGCCTCATTTTCCTGTATTTTTAGCTATACAGAGATGATGTATATAGATGATGATGTACTTAGGAATGTATGTATTGTTTTCCATTCCCTAGATCATATTGCCATCTATTATCTGTTATGCACATATTATGTCATGCATATGTATGTATGTCCAGAGATATTCAGCATTGACCCCTGGATGGTCTTATGATATGTGCCACACAGATGTCTTCTTCGACAATTAGCCGTATTGATTACACCCCACCAGTATTGGTGGCCTCACGCTTGAGAGCTTGGTATGACAGTGTATCCCTATTAGATAGGGTGATTGTAGATCAGCTATTACAGTATTCCATGACCCTCTTGATGTTTTAGGTTCCTTCAGTCTTTGTAGAGGGTATGCTGGAGCATTGGGTACCGGAGAAGCAGGTTTTTCGGTTTGGTACCGAGGAGTTGACTCCTACATTGGAGGAGTACGAGCGGTTGACGGCTTTGCCCTTAGACAGACCTTGCGCTAGTATGGCTGTTGAAGATATGCGCCAGCAGTTCATGACCCTCACTGGGTTACGGCGTAGAGTAATAGAGGATGAGATTACATCCAGCCATGAATTATCCCAGCGTTTCTTGATAGATAGATTTGGCTCATTGGACAGCTATGCTCGGCACTCTGGGGATTTCACCACACCAGAGGATCAGTGGCATTTGGCCAGAATAGATGTACTCGTGATGTGTGTGGTGGCATATATATACATATCACGGTATATGGATGAGATGGACATAGGTGTCATCATGGCAGTGAGAGCTCTCATGGAGGGTCACATCATCAGTCCTATGATTATGGCGGAGACGTTGAGGTCGGCCACGTTTTGCAGCACCTACCCTGCAGGGGTATTTACAGGTAGCTCGGTCATGTTATACGTGTGGTTTATGTCACACTTGAGACCGATCAGCACTTTTCGACGACATGGGTACTGCTTTACGCATGATATAGCTATGTCTTACTCCTTTCAGCCATCAGAATGCATAGATGCTATGTCTTGGTCAGTATTTTTGGCAGGAATCGAAGATCCATTTGTCATCCTACCATGTACAGGGCTCAGTTCACCCTATAGCTTCATTACTCATGCTCCGAGCATGGATTATCTCCCTCTAGCTGGTTTAAGGGGCATGACTACCTACCACCCACTAGTTGTGGTGTCACAGTTTTACCAGTTTCAGGACTTCCATCCTTTTGAGGGGGCGTTAGGTCAGCGTTTAGCTTCTTACCACTTATCAGTAGAGGACCTATCCAGGATTTATGCCTGTTGGGATCAACGTGAGCGTGCTGAGTTTTCTGTTAGCCATCCGGGTTGTTCTTCAGAGTATTATACGTGGATGGAGATAGAGACTTCATCAGCTGCAATAGTATTCACAGTGTCGGGTATTGATTTAGATGGTGGAGAGGCCATGGAGTCCATTGATTCCCACACCGAGGAGGAGGAGCTATTTGCTGGTTCGATATCAGCTCTTGTTGACTCTCCCAGTACTTCTGCAACTGTGACTCCTCCTTAAGAGTATTTAGTGCAGAGTTTGCATTTGATGACCTTCGAGAGAGATCAGGCTAGGGCATTGATATTGACAGCTCTTGATGGGAGAGATACCGCTCTATTAGAGAGAGACGATGCCTTAGCTCGTATAGATACCGCTACTGTTGAGCGGGATGAGGCCAGACTAGCCAGAGATGCAGTGATAGTTGAGCGGGATAGCGCTATATCTGTCCGGGATGTAGTCATTACAAACAGTACCACAGTGAGGTCCCTTACTATTGGTATCATTACAGAGATGAGTGCCTATATTGATGAGCACAGTGTCACCATGCAGATGGCTGCAGATCTGTTATCTCGCGTAGAGACCCTGGAACAGGAGATCACAACGCTTCCTCTTTCTTCTGAGAGGGATGCTATGTTAGGCTTGATAGCTCGCATATACACTGACTTGTAGATGGGCTTGTATTTTCCTGCACAGACTAGCTTAGCCATTTCGTCATGTACAGTTCATATTGTATATATCAAACAACATTATATATGGTAGGAAAAATATATTTTGATTCACTTCCCTTTTAGTTGTGCTTTGTTGCTTGCTTGATATTTGTCTATTTCTTTAGGGCTTGTGATCTCGATGTATTCTACATTCCTCCTTGATGAATGAACATTGAGATGTCTCAGGATTTTTCAGAATGAATCATTGATCGGTATGTATCCCCTACTTTCTTTGGTGTCTTGGGACTGGTTTCTATATGTAGATGTGGAGAGGAATGTGGCTTTCTTCTTTGAGCTTAACCGCACCACAGATGGTCGCCAGTACTCCTTTATATGGGGGAGCCTAGTTAGTTCCATCTCTTATGGATTGGTGTTTCTCTTTGAGGATTAATCACAGCTTAGATGGTCGCCGATTCTCCCGTTTACATGGGGAGGTCAGTTAGTTCCATCCCTTTGGTCTGAATCCGATGAAATGTGGTGGATTAAAGGATGATCCTAGTATCGTTGACAAGTTTTTGTGTTTTGGTAGGGGGTTAGACCGAACCATGAGTGACTGCCTACGTACTCCTATTGAAGAGGAGATCAGGTCTGCGTAATTCAAACTTGGTGTAAGAGGTTCAACGCTGTATGTGACAAAAGGGTGTAGAGATGTTTTTGTTGTTTTTGTTTTTTGTAATGAGAAGGGTGTATAAATGTTTTTGTTGTTTTTGTTTTATTGCGACCAGACCATATAAAATATGGCTGCCTACGTACTCCCGTGTATCAAGGAGATCAGGTCGGCGTAGTTCGCCCCATGTTATGGACGGTTTGTAGCTAATGAAAAGTTTGATCTTATGTTCAGGACAAACTGCGGGGGAGAAAGTTTAATCCCATGTATAGGATAAACTGCAGGTGTGAAAAGTCTTATCCCTAGTGGGGTAAGACTGCAGGTGTGAAAGGTTCAATCCCTGGTAGGATAACCGGAGTTAAGTAAGGGTTCAAAACCAAGTTGAAAGAAGGATCTGGCGATCCAGAACCAGGCTGCTGGTTAGAAAAATGTGTTTGTCCCTGATGGGGTAGATGAGTGTAAAGAGAAGTTGTATGTAATGAAGGGTTAGAAAACCTGAAATGACTGGGGATGTGGTGATCCAACACCAGGATGTTTGCTTGATGGTAACCTCAGACATAGTACTGTTTCACGGTGTTCGAGTTGATAAGCAGTGGAAATTTATCGCCGTCCATTTCCTGTAATCTGAGAGCATCTCCTGTCAATACCTCATTGACAATAAACGGGCCTTCCCAGTTCGGGGCGAATTTTCCCTTAGATTGATCTTGGTTGTCAATGATCTTCTTCAAAACCAAGTCATGTTATTTAAATTGCCTTAGCCGGACTTTTCTGTTGTAGGACCTGGCGATCCTTTGTTGGTATAACTGACCATGGAAAATAGCATCACTTCACATTTCGTCTATTAGAGACAATTGGTGATACCTATCTCGTACCCATTGGTCTTCATCCAGCTGAGCGTCTATCAACACTCTGAGGGATTCCATTTCCACTTCTATGGGGAGCACTACTTCCATCCTATAGGTTAATGCGTAGGGTGTTGCCCCAGTGGAAGTGTGTAATGATGTTCTGTAGGCTAATAGAGTTAGAGGCAATAAGTCAGGCCATCCTTTGTGGTTAGCAGACATCTTTTACATGATCTTCTTGATGTTTTTGTTAGCCGCTTCAACAACACCATTCATCTTTGGACGGTAGATGATGGAGTTGAGATGTTTGATGTGGAATTTACTGCACAATTCCTCCATCATTTTGTTGTTGAGGTTCTTAGCATTGTCTGATACAATTACCTCTGGTTGTCCATATCGACAAATGACATTGTTTTTTATGAAAGCAATGATGACTTCTTTGGTAAGCCCGGGGAAGGAGTCTGCTTCTACCCACTTGGTGAAGTAGTCGATTATGGTGAAGATAACCTGATGCCCATTACTGGCTTTGGGCTCAATGGGCCCGATCACGTCCATTCCCCACATTGAGAAGGGCCAAGGCAAACTCATATTGTGGAGTTCCCTTGGAGGGGCATGGATAGCATTCCCATGAATTTGGTACTGTTAACATCTCTTGACGTGATGCTCACAGTCAGCCTTGAGAGAGAGAGCCAGTAATGCCCTGTTCTTAGGATTTTCTTTACAAGTAGGGGGCCATTCATGTGTGGGCCACATACTCTACCATGGATTTCATCCATGAGCCTCTGAGCTTGGCCCTTGTCCAGACATCTGAGGAGACCTAGTACTACATCTCTTTTATAGAGTGTATCTCCACTCAGGTAGAATTTCATAGCCAGTCGATGGATCCGCCTTCTTTCAGTCGGGCTTGCCTCAGCGAGTGTAGATCCATCTTGTAAGTACTCCTTGATATGTTGATACCAAGGGTGTTGGATGGGAGGTAACTCATCCGATACTTCTCCAACGTAATTCCCATTGGTTGGTGCCTTTTGTTGGGCAAATGTGAGGGTTGGAATAATTTCCTTGTCAAGTATGTTAATCAAGGAGGCCAAGGTTACTAGCGCATCCGCAAAATTATTCCTATTCTGAGGAATGTGGAGGAAGGATATTTAGAGATAACCCTGGAAGTCAAAGTAGAACCGTCCCGGAGACAACCCCGGGATACTCAGTTTTTACCATCTCGGAGACAACCCCGAGATATTCAGTTCCAGTCTTGGACACAACCCCGGGAGCTTCAGTTTCAACCTCGAAGACAACCCCGAGGAATGCAGTTCCAGTTCTGGAAATAACCCCGAGATCTTCAGTTCCAATCCTGGAGATAACCCCAGGAGATACAGTTCAAACCTCGGAGAAAATCCCAAGGCATGCAGTTGCAGTTCCGGAGATAACCCAGAAAATGCTTGTTTTAAACCCCTGCAATCAGCTTCAACACTCGATGATAGCCCTAAGGCACTCATTTCCAAAATCGGAGATGACCCCGGGAGGACAGGCACACCTCAGAGACAACCCTGAGAACATTCAGCACTTGCAGCAGCCCAATCTCAGAGATAACCCTGAGCAACTACTGTTAAATCAGCCCAGAACTGAAGATAACCCCGGTGAGGGGCAAAATTATCATTTTACCACCTCGATCCCATATTCACGCCATCTCAACATTTCAACATACATGCTACACAGAAGTGTCCTACAAGAACCAGAGCTCCAATCCTGAGTAACTAATACACACGACAGCACACCGTATAGAATTTGAAGCTTGAAGACCTGGGAATGGACCCATCTTCCTGACTTCGTACAACCTCTTATCCCATGTCCTTGTGTATCTCTTGACAACAACATGTCGTAAAAGGTCTTATACACCTCGATCGGATGCCCGAATTGAAGTTTTGAAGGTTCGAGCGGACTACACGTTGCAAGAGTGCACGTACTTCGAGACGATAGAGCCCGTAGAGCCCGGGGCACCCCGGGCAGCCACAGGTACATCTGCGGCTACCGCAGGTACACCTGCGGCTCCCCCCTCTATAAATAGAGAGCTTGGGGCAGTCATTTTTAAGGGGGAAAAGGCGAGGAAGCCCTGTCCAATTTGCTCTGTACACATTATAAATTGAGTGCTTTCTCATTTCAAACACTTGTGAGCTTATATTTGGCTACTTTTTATCGGTGGGAACCGAGTGTTCATCCATTTAAAGCTGTTGAAGTCTTCTTTGGCAGTCCATTGTAAGCCTTCTTACATTATCTAAAGCCTTCTCCTCACTTCTTGCACACACTTTTATTCACGTTGAGAGTCGCGCGTGTGTGTATGCCGAAACCGTCGGTCTCTGGTTTATTGCTTATATATATATATATTTACATTCCTATCTAGCTTGGAGTTCACTTCGTGGCCATTTATTGCTTTCATTTACATTTCATCCCGCCTGGAGTTTACTTCGAAGCGGTTGATCGTTTATATATATATATATATATATACATATATTTACAGCTTTTATATATATATATATATATATATATATATATATAACTATTTACCGCTTTCATACAAACTGCTATATCATGTGAGCCTAGGAATCATGTGATCACAGATTCAGTCTACTGAATATAGATTCGGTTCCCGTGATGGACATTTTCAGCTGTACATGGCTTGTAAATTATTCACGGTGTTTTAATTTCCTTAGAAGGCTCTCATGCCCACAAGGAATTTGGCACTGCTTTTTATCTTGTTTTCTCGAAGGTGCTTCGCATCTCAAAAATAAAAGCAATTAAGTCGAACACATAATAAAATGGAAGTATCCAAGGCCTCAATTACTATTGTGCACAAGGGTTTGAAAAAACTTTTTTTACAAAACATCACTGCTATATCTTGTTAAAATTGAACTATTATACAAAATTCTAACCCTTTGTATATAGGTGCAAACGAGGTATAACACTACTTCCAGATAATTACACATTGATCTACACACATACACACATTCAGATAATGGTTTAAATTGAAAATTGGCGGTCACCTTGGTAACACGGATGTCGGGGGGTACCTAACACCCTCCCTACGCATAATTAAGCTCTCGGACCCTAACGAATCTCGATTTCACCGACCTGTTAAATAGTGTCACGTCACTAGGTTAATGTGCAAACCTTTTCTCGGTTGAGTTGGTGCAACCATTTAAAAATACCAACTGGCAACTCTTACAATCCAATCGTCGACATATATATGTCGGACCTTTTCACAACTTGTTTTTTCAAACAAATCTCACCTAACATGAGAACACCAAAAGGCAAGAACAGAAAAGGAACAAATAAAAATCCCGACGTCGACAGGTGGCGACTCTGCTGGGGACATCTAGTAAGAGGGCTTAAGCCGCTATTACAAACTTTTCAAAACCTTTATCTGCTTATGTGTGGATGTTTCATTTATATTTGAATGAATTTGTACGAATGCATTTACTTATTGTACTTAGTGCATCGCACCATATCTGCTTGTGATAGTAGTGTTTCGCACATGTTATCATTTCCATACGGTGAGACACGTTGTATGCGAATGTATGTTGTGTGGTTCCTCCACTAAGAGGCTATCCTGTCGGTGTTTGATTACTGGAATCGTAGGAAGACTAATTCCAATGAGGCTCAGGAAAGGCACCACCCAAATTCCCTCCAGTTGAAAGATCGGATTAACTTCCCGTTAAGTAAATTGCGATGATTTGGGAACCTTCATGCCAAAAAGCCGCGAGAGTAGCCTAAGATAGGTCAACCTCTGATTAACCAAATGCGGAGGAAAGTCTCTTCATGCTTTCACATTCTAAATTACTTGTAAATTCAATTACTTGTCAATCTCAATGTAATCGAAAATATGTGGAAAACGTGTACATGCATTCCCTTTATATCAAAACTGGACGTACTATCTTGTCAACTAACATCCGTTTCATAGGACAATACTCCTAAACAAACACATCATGTAATATTTCTACATTCACTAAGACTAAACTACATAAGTCTTTTTGTAGGGATATAATTGGTCCTGTTACCCGTTCAAAATCTAAAAAGGCAACGAGCCTACAGTCAAGCATGACTTCATCTGGCTAATCTAGTCCTGCTCCCGTCTCTAGCAAGGAGTTCAAAGGACTAAGCAACCAAATTATAGAGTTGATTGTTCTGCTTAAGGAACTACACAAGTCCACTCAGGGTACACGAATGCCCGTGCATTCAGAATCCTCTGCACATGGAAGAACTCAAGGATCAGATAAAGAAATTCCTATACCTGAATCTCAGTTGGACCAAGCCAACAAAACTCCTGAAACCACCCATCTTAAAGAAGATCCAGACACCGGTGATATCAGGAAGAAAGTCCTACAAATAGAAGAGACCATTCGGTCTATCAAAGGGACTGGAGTACATGGGAGTGTTTCGTATTCAGACCTTTGTATCTTCCTTGGGGTTCATTATCCAGAGAAATTCAAGACTCCCAATTTTGAAAATTATGATGGATTGGGAGATCCTTACACACATTTGAAAGTTTTCATTGGGGAACTCGGATCTTATGCCGAGGATGAAAAGCTCAGATGCAGCTATTTCTGAAGAGTCTGACTGGTGACGCTAGATCATTGTATACCAGATTGGACAACTCAAAAATTCATAGCTGGGAGGAGCTAGCTCATGCTTTCCTCAGTCAATATAATTTCTAAACTCAAATGGCTCCTGACCGGTACCAAATTACCAAGGTCAAGAAATAAGCTAATGAGTCTTTTAGAGAGTATGCCCAAAGATGGAGGCGTCTGGCTGCTCAAGTTATTCCCTCTATGACTGAGTCTGAGATGGTGATGACCTTCATAGGCATTCAAGAAGCTCCCTTCTATGAGAGAGTTCTAGCTGGCATTGGCAAACCATTCTCTGAGATAATCAAACATGGAGAAATGGCCGAGATGGGATTGAAGTCAGGAAAGATTCAAGACCTTGTCGCTCTCAAAACTGTAGCTGAGCACATCCAGTCTGGAAGTTATGGAAACAACCCCCGGAGGGTCCATAAGAAGAAAGAGGAAGATGTTTCCTTGATACTACAAGGGCAAAAAGGCAGTCAAAACCTGCATATTCTGAGGAGAAACTACTCCCCTTTTCTAACTCAGTCTTCAAACCCTCCATTGCCAAAAGGTGGAGAAGTCAGACACACTTGAGTGTTCACACCCTTAGGGAACTCGCTCGAGAATATTCTCAATCTTCTGATAACTCAAAAGAAAATTACCCATCTACTTCCACCAGCCAACCTGAGTGGGAAGGGTTTTAATGCTAGCCGAAAATGTGATTATCATGCTGGAGCTCCAAGCCATGATACTCAGGATTGCTGGGACTTGAAGCACATGATCCAGGATTTGATTGGCAAAGGTGAGATCATGGTGACTAAACCCGACCAACCCCACGTGCAAGACAACCCTCTTCCTCAACACAAAGAAGAGGAGGTTAACATGATTAATTGGAGTTGTGGACAGACTTCCCACTCCATTGGTGGATCTTCCCAAACCAGCAAGGATAATGTTGATAAGTGGGATTTTGCATAGTTCCAATTTATGATGGAACGGAATATGAACGCTCTGCGTGAGCAAGTTAATTAATTGGCAGAACTGGTGGTCCATCAGTGTAAGACCCCGAATTTTATGAAATGAAAGTATTTAATTTTCTTATAATTATTATTCTATTTAATGGTTAAATTAATAAAGGGTTAAAGTTAAGAGCGACATTTGAAAATTTTGCAAAGTAAGCAAGTTGATATAAAATATTCGCTGTGTCAGGGAATATTCGATTGGTCGGGAAATATTCGTTTTAACAGGAAATATTCGTGCGACGTCACAATCATTGGTGGACCCCACAACGGAGGTACTGTCGTAATTAGAAAATAACTGAAATATTTTTAAACTGTTGAACTACACGGTAGTAAAAGAACAGTAATACGCGTGGTTGCCTTGTGACGCCCCCATAATAGGTATACACCACCCATTCTGAGTTGCCAAATACATGGTACAGAAACAACAACTTCATTAATACAATTGTCGTAAAAAATACGACAACACAAAAACTGTGAGTTTAAATACAAATATAGTCTTCTAGACAGTATTCAAACTCAAAAGGAGTCCTCATTACAATTATTTAAACCCTATTTTACAAAATAGTGACGACTGCTAACACAACTGACTGGAAATATCACTCCACAACCCGACTAGTTCCCGCTATATTCTCGCCTCCTGAGAAAAATGGAACAAAAAAGAAAAGGGTGAGCTCAATTAGCCCAGTAAAAAATATTATGACTAAGATAATATATAACAAATTATCATTAGTCTTCAACAGGGAAAAATCTGATAGAATATAATAGACAACAAGTTTTAGATCAACAACTGCAGCGGAAACAACAATCCATTAGAAGAGTCAAGTAGAGAATGAATTCTACTATCTTCTAAGATTTAAAAGTCCATCATCAATATTTTATCCCTGTAACATCAATCAATATAAATCTTGAATCAAATATTCATATTTGCATTACATGCCAAAGATATTCATTTGTATCACCAGTTGGTCATGTTCATCTCAACACCTGTTCATCTTTGCACTACAGGCCAAAGATATTCATCAGTAAATCATTCATCTTTGTACTACAGGCCAAAGATATTTAGTAATATCATCATTTAGGAATGAGGATGATGAAAAATATCTTAAAAAATGAATCCAATGAGATAAAAGAATAAATATTAGGGATTCGTATTACAGTTTATCTAAGTTCAATAATACTCCGTAATAACCAATTTTGAAGCATAATTCAAAAATAATGATCAAAACATGGATACAATCAAAGATAGTAACCATAATAGACATCTTAGACAAAAAAGAGAAAATTTTATTTTTTGGTGAATAGTGCCGTATACGTGAATAGTAGTCCCGAAACAAAAAGGTAGAAATTCCACAATAAAGTTCATATCAATATTTTGGCATAATGATATTGAAAAAAATAATATTATTTATGAAGAAAATAACATCCCTTACCTCAAAATAACAGTACTTCTGATCGGAATATCGGATGTAAAGATGAAAGAAAATTACATTGAATAGCAACTCACAAAGTATCTAAATACTCACAAAATACGCTCGATAATATAGAGAGAGAAAACTTATTTCTGGTGTGATTTTCAATTCTAACTAAGCACCCTATTTATAGGAAAATGTTAGAATGCTAAAGGAGACTAAATTAATAAAATAAAATTTATATTTTCTGCCTTCTACGCCACCTACCAAGACCAGCCACCAGCATGCCATTTCTAAAAAAAAATTTACAGCCCACATGTTTAAAACAAAAGTGGGTCCCACCCATAATTTTAATAAAAATATTTAATTTCTGAAACTTCAATAATTCATAATAAATAGCCCTTTTATCAGAAAAATATAAATTTCATAGAAAATTTAATTATCTACAACTTTATAGAAGAAAGTTTTTCCAAATTCCAAACAGAAAAAGCTTGAAATCCACATACGGACGATTTTGAATACCGCCATTCCGACAAAATACTGATAAAACACCTCAACATTAATTCCTTCATTTATAAACACATAAAATAAATATATCTATCATTTATATCCACATAACATAAATATTTTCTTATCATATAAATCAATAATTAATTATTCACAAATATTATTACAGAATCACAATTATGACAACCAGGTCATTCCTAGGAAAGAGGGGGCTTTCCGATAAGGATTTCTCCTTACTGGCGCGCAATTAGGTGACCAAACATCTCTTAGGCAGAACTTCTTTAGACATTGCCAATAATGCTATCAAATAATATTATTAAAATAATATAAATTATTAATCTGATAATGAGAAATATTGTACAGTGATAATTATTGAAATAACAATAATATAAAATATCAATGTAGTAATTATTGAATCAGTAAAATAAAATATTGAACAGTAATTACTGTAACAATTATTGAGTAGTGCATTCTTACGTAAGAATCAATAATTCAAAAATACTGTGCAATACTGTGTGCTACTGTGCAACCACCCGTATTACTGTATTTTAACCAACGGATATTCCAACAGTGTTAACGGTAACAACTACGCCGTTATTTATAAAAACTCAAACTTGTCATTTTCTTTATTCAATCGTTTTCCGTTATAGGGCCCACAAATGGCTGCCCCATCGTACGAATATATCCCGACAGCAAGAATATTCCACGACCAAACGAATCTTTCCCGACAATAATGAATATTTTATATCCACTTGCTTAACTTATAAAATTTGCACATTTCACCCATAACCAAGGCATTATATCAAATTAACACCTTATTATTCAAAATAATAATTAGAGGAAATTTGATTTTATTTATAAAAAATTGGGGTCTTACAACCTCCCCTCCTTATGAAATTTCGTCCTCAAAATTGACGTATGTACCTGGTGTTTCGGAAAGGTAAAGGTACCACGCTTTTATTTCCGATTCTAACTCCCAGGTCATTTCTTCAATAGCATGGTTCCTCCACAAAACCTTAACTTGTGGTATAACCTTGGTGCGTAGGACATGCTCTTTTCTATCCAAGATCTTAACAGGTACCTCCTCATACATTAAATCTTCGGCTATCTCGTCTGGTTCTAACCCAATAATGTGGTTCGGGTCTTTCACATATTTACGAAGCATAGATATGTGAAAAATATTATGAACTCTAGACATGCTTGGAGGTAATGCGAGTCTATAGACCACATTTTCTATTCGGTCAAGAATATCAAATGGACCAATAAATCTTGGATTGAGCTTTCCTCTCTTCCCAAATCTTGTAACTCCCTTCCATGGAGCAATACGTAACAATACATGATCCCTAATATTAAATTCCACGTCCTTTCGATGAAGATTAATAAGTGGGTTTATACCTACTTATTGGATATAAATTTACGAGAACTATGCCCATCTCAAGTACATTTTAGTATATTTTTAGTTGCATTTAGTGTTATTTTGCATTGCATATACTGAGAACTCCTCTGTTGTGAAAGAACAGAAATGGTATAGCTCGGCGATGGTAGGTGGCAATGAGGCTAATGGAGGCATGGCAAGAGGAACAAGTGGAGATCAGGAATGAAACTTTGAGGAAGAAACAGGTGACAAGCAGTGGAACAACATGAAGCAGCGGCAGAGCACAAATTACAGACTGCAGGAGCCGCGCAACTATAAGAGCTATGAAGCGCGCGCCCGCGCCAGACACACCTGGAGAGCCAGAAAGCCAATCGCGCGCCCACGTCATGATAACGAAGGGACCGCGCACGACGATGACTCAAGCTGTTGACTTTATTTTAATTTGCGTAACTGAGAGGGGAGTTGAATTAGGGCTTATATATTAGACGTATTATCAGTATGTAAAGGGGATTCCACCCCTTGGGGGATCACGTAGCTAGTATTGTTTTCTTCTCTTTAATTTCCATATTAGATTAGAGTAGTGATTTTTAGAGTTGATTAGATCAAAAACTTGAATCAATTGGAAAGCATTAGAGATTCCATCTTGGATCAGGAGAACAGATTTGCACTACAATTCTCTACTCTTATTTTCTCTTTGATTCATAATTGTATCTTACGATGTTTATTCTATATGTGGATGATAGATTTGATTCAACTACGATCTAAACTCTATTTTGAGATTGTAATGGATTCTATGGACTAGTTAATTCTGATATATTTCATTGTTAGCCTTATTGATTGCTTCGGGCTTATCTAATTAGATTCATGCTATTTGCTTAGTTGATTGGCCATCAATTACTGTGATAATCCATATGGACTTGAGAGAAGAAGTATGGGTTTAGATCTGATCTTATTAGCGTGGGATTGTATGTTCTACAATGCATTAGGATGTATGCTTCGTGCTTAGGATAGACATATACCGAAGCACCGCTCGTAGTCATTTGAGAACTTGGGCTTAAACCCTAATTATTTGTAAATCACATAGACATATAGTGGTTTAGGTAATGTGGGTGTTCATGTGTATTCTATCAACTATGGATTACATGTGATTTGTGTATGGTACATTAAGAGATGGCTATACTTTATTTTCGTGTTCTTGACTAACAATCCGGCATAATTAATGTGGCTTAACATGAAATGTGTAGATTTGAATGAGTCAATAGATGAAATTGTGATCTCAGGTCTTCATTATCTATTCTCACTCTAGGAATAGTTAGGTTTATTTAACTTCATAGTTTAAATATAAAATATCAAATCATTCGTTTAAATAAGACTGAAATGGTTATGGGCTAATGTTTGGTGAACTTTATTAGTTAATTCTCCGTGGGAACGATACTTTACTTACTCTTTATTACTTGTTGACCGTGTATACTTGCACGCATATATTGATCGGTAAAATTACCAACAAGTTTTTGGCGCCGTTGCCGGGGAATTAGTTTAATAATTTTTGCCAACATTAATTTCAATCAAATTAGTCTTAATTTAAACATTTTATTTTATTTTAATTCTCTTCCTATATTTCTCTCTTTTCAGGTACCATGGGTGACTTTGCTTATCAATGGCCTTATGCGAATATGCCTCAACCAAGGGACATAAGCACTGAGGGACTCAATATATTTTCTATATTATCAGCACAAATTGCAACACTTTCGGAGAGGTTGGATGTTCTTGCAGCCCAACATCCTCGAGAGATAGTAGTTACATGTGAATATTGTGTTGACGAGCATCCAAGCTATCAGTGCAACATCAGTTTTCGAAGCCTTGAACAATCGCCCTCCAAACAATTGGTGCTATGATATGGACGATGAAACTGTTGACGAGCATCCTCTTGGTAGCCACGTTCAAAGTAAAGATCAGAATGATAAAGAGGCCTCTTATACACCATGGTGGGCTGAGGAAGAGATAATAAAAGAGGAAAAATCCGTTGTATTTTTCATGCCTCAATGATGCAATTTATTCATCAATACAACGGACGGAGCACCTAGCTATGCAATAGAACTGGGGGCATTATGTATAGGAAATATGCTAGGTTGTTTCAATTCACAGACTTGCAAGATGGGGAACCTACCTACACACATAGCAATTCTAATAGATGGAGGGTTCTTAGTATATCGTAGAGGAATTGGATAGCGGTGTCAAGCACAGAGTCCAACTAACGGACTGTAAATCGAGCGCTTGATGGGAGGCACCCCATCAAATATCTCTCTCTCCCTATTTGTTTAATTCTCCATTATCCATAGTCTATCATTTTTCTTCCTTTGTGTTCAATTCTTTCTACTTTAAGTAGTTTATTATTATTATAGTTAATTAAATTTTTAGCAGTAAGTATTGGTTATAATTAAATAAAGTTTAATAGTTCATGTTGATCCTTTCCAGGGGTAACCAATTGTGCAGTAAAGTTAGAAGCCCACACTCAGTTTCCAACTATAAAATATCTCAAACTTATCCATCGCCTGATATACCATCGGATCATGAGGAGGCGAACGGAGATGACATTGCCACTTAGGGGAGTATTCTTTCACTTTTAATTATAATGAGGGCATTGTTCATTTTAAGTTTGGGGGTATTGGGTTGTAATGAGTAGTTGTTGCATATAGTTTTATTGCATGTTTAAGTTGCATAGTAGGGGTATTTTAGTATCTTTGTTGTAAGACCCCGAATTTTATGAAATAAAAGTATTCAATTTTTCTTATAATTACAATTCAGTAAATGGTTAAATTGATAAAAAGTTAAAGTTATGGGTGAAATGTGAAAAATTTTCAAAATAAATAAGTGGCTATAAAATATTCATTGTTGTCGGGGAATATTCGTTTGGTTGTGGAATATTCTTTCTGTAGGGGAATATTCGTACGACGGCGCAGCTATTTGTGGGCCCCATAACGAATAACTGTCGGGTGAAGAAAACGACAAATTTGAGTTTTTACAAATAACGGCGTAGTTGTTACCGTTAACACTGTTGGAATACCCGGTGGTTAAAATACAGTAATACGTGTTTTTGCATAGTAGCACACGGTATTGCACAGTATTTTTGAAATTATTGATTCTTACGTAAGAAGGCACTACTCAATAATTGTTATAGTAATTACTGTTCAATATTTTATTTTATTGATTCAATAATTGCTACGTTGAAATTTTATATTATTATTGTTTCAATAATTGTTGATGCACAGTATTTTCCATTATCAGATCAATAATTCATATTATTTAAATAATATTATTAGATAGCATTATTGATAATGTCTAGAAAGTTCTGTCTAAGGAGAGGTTTGGTCATTTAATTGCGCGCCAGTAAGGAGAAATTTTTATTGGAAAGCCCCCTCTTTCCTGGGAACGGCCTGGTTGTCATAAATGTGATTCTGTAATATTATTTGTGAATAATTAATTATTGATTCATATGATAAGGAAATATTTATTTTATGTGAATATAAATGAGGGATATATTTTTGTGGTTAAAAATGAAGGAGTTAATGTTAAGGTGTTTTATCTGTATTTTTGTCGGAATGGAGGTATTGAAAATCAAATTAAGGTTTTTGAGATATTTTGCGAGGGTTATAATTTTTAATCCGACCGTTGGATCGTGGTAATTTTTGGATATGTTATACATATATAAGTTGAGTATATGTCCACAAATTTTGAACCGTTAAAAATGAACGTATGATTTATTATGAATTTTACAAGATGACTGGTTCAGAAATTGTTGAATTTTCGGAGTTTATCATTTTGGTAGAAAATTCTAGAATTGGTGGGCCCCACTTATGATTGGTGAAGAAATGTGCTTAATTATATTTCAAATGTGGTGGGTGGTAATAGTAGCAGGTAAAACCATCAAGTTGCAGGTCAAGCCTACTAAAATTTTTCTATAAATAGAGGGCTAAGTTAGAATTGAAAATCACACCAGAAACAAGTTTTCTCTCTTTCTCTCTCTATATTATGAAGCATATTTTGTGAGTATTTAGATACTTTGAGAGTTGCTATTCAGTGCAAATTTTCTTCGGCTTTGCATTCCAGTCAGAAATACTGTATTTTTGAGGTAAGGGATAGTAAGGGATAGTAAGGGATTTTAAGGGTTGTTATGATTTTCAATTTCGTAATTTTTCTGAACTTCAAAAATTCTGAAAAAATTTGAAATGATATTTTGATGAGTTTTATTGATTGTGTCCAAAAATGGTGATTTTTGGATGTATAGATTAAGAGTTATGAATTTTACGGGGAAAGACTATTTTAAAAATAACCGCTTATAACTCTTTGTGGTTAACTCTAAAATTGATGAAATTTTTATTGGGAGTACATGTATATGATAGGAGTATACTCTGTGAATTTCAAAATTTTTAGATAAAAATACAATTTATGATAAATGTCTAAATATTCGGCGGTTTTGGCCATATGAAAAATAGTAACTGAGTTTTAAAAATTCTGAGAAAAATATATGTTCATTATGGGACTATATTATGCTAAATCTCAGAAAAGAAATATTTTTAGAACTGATTTTGTATTTTTCATGAAAATGGTCTAGTTATGAGTAAATGAATTAAATATATTTTGTGAAGAAAGAAAATTGGAAAATAGGATTTTATGACTTGAGAATCCTATATGAGGTATATGCAGATTTTTTATGAGGGTTTTGGTTATTGATGATGAAATTGTAAGAGTTGGAATTTTATGATGATTAAATGCATTAATTAGTAAAGTGTAAACAATTAAAATAAATTGTTTATAAATTTAAGTAATATTATTCTTTCAATATCATTATACCGAAATATTGGTATGGATTTTATTGTGGAATTTCTATCTTTTGTGTCGAGGTTACTATTCATGAGTTACTATTCATAATTTACTATTCATGAGTTACGAATATTACTCTTGAGATTAAAACCATATGTTGATCATATTATTTTTATTATCATATATAACATTTTTATAACCCTGATGTTGAAATTCTCTTTCACTGGAGTGTAAAGATGGGTAGATTATTGGTATGATCATGACTAGGGTTCTCTTTGGCCTGTAGTGCAAAGTTGAATTGTGACTGGTATGATCATGACCATTGAATTTATAATTGAATATCTTAAGCTTAAGTGCAAAGGTGAATTGATCAACATGGTTATAATTATTGTTTATATAAATTCTGAAATGATTATATATTTCTTTGAGATATGAATATATTTGGCCTGTAGTGCAAATATGAATTGTTGATGAATATCTTTAGCATGTAGTGCAAAGATGGTCTGTTGATGAATATCTTTGGCCTGTAGTGCAAAGATGAACTGTTGTTGAATATCTTTGGCCTGTAGTGCAAAGATGGTTTGTTGATGAATATCTTTGGCCCGTAGTGCAAAGATGGATTTGTTAGTATGATTATAAACAGGAACTTTGATTTGGTGTAACCATGATCTTTGATGTTTCAGGTAAAGACATGTGATAAAAATTATCTTCGTCCTGAATGCGAAGAAGAATTTAGAATTACAATTATGATTATGAGTTATTCATATGATTGTGAACCAGAATTGTTGATTGATGTTATAGGGATAAAATATTGTTGGTGGATTTTTAACATAGAGAAGATAATAGACTTTATAGTCTATTTGACTCTTCTAATGGATTGCTCGTTCCGCTGCAACTATGGTTAAAATTTTTATCATTTACCATATGTTCTAAATCTCTGATTTATTATTGATGACGGCTATTGATAATTTAATTATCTTTAGTCATGATATTCTTTACTGAGCTAGTTGTGCTCACCCTTTTGCTTCACAATTCCTTTCAGGTAATAAGAGTGTAGCTGGGTCGAGCGGGGGTAACAAGGGAATAGAACGGTGGTCATCATTTAGTAGTTATATTTGGAGAAGAAAATAGGGTGAGGCGAACCCAACGTTTAAAGGGTGTTTTGTCACTATCATACAAGATGTCTAATGACATACAATCTCGTGTCATCATAAGACAGGGTTGTGCTCATCCACTTGCTGAGTATATCTATGAGCACTACTTATAAAATCTTGGTGTTTGTTTGAAGTATAATTCACGATTAAAGACTGTGGAGATAATGATAAGTCAAGAGAAGACTCACCATTGGGAAGAATATGATAGTAATCTTCTCGTTTTTCTTTAGGGTCTATTGGGTCAACCAATGATAATTTTGCGACCATATGATATCTATCATAACCTAGACGCATGACCTCCCATGTACGAAGGTTTCCTTGAGCACTTCCTAAATATTCTAATTTCTAAAATAGTTTTTGACTATACCTTTGTGTAAGGTGTCATTGTGAGGTGATGTCAACGGTTGGAACATGAGTCACATTTGGTATATATTTGTATCCAGACTCACAGCATATGTGTTGTTGTATTTTCCACGACAATTGTTATAATAAAGTTGTAGTTGTTTTCTATACCATGTATTTGGCGACTCAGAATAGGTTGGATAGAATGGACCTATTTTGGGGTCATCACAGTTGGTATCAGAGCTTAGGGATATGATCTCTGGCGAAGATCGGGAAATAGAACTAGGAGGGGAGAGATGAGTAAATCCTTCGCTAGTGTGTCTTACCTAAGCTTATTTGTTGGTCAGTCATAATATCGGGATATTATGTGATATGTTAATATGTTAAATTAAACTTTGTTTTTGAAGCTGTATTCTAGAATGATATCTGAAATACAGGAGATGAGCAATGGAGAAATCATGATGACAGGAAAGATAGAATCTGAAATGAAAGCAAGGTATTCTCAACTTTTTGAAATACCAGGTACGTAAATTTCGGGGACGAAATTTCATAAGGAGGGGAGATTGTAAGACCCGAATTTTATGAAATAAAAGTATTCAATTTTTCTTATAATTACAATTCAGTAAATGGTTAAATTGATAAAAAGTTAAAGTTATGGGTGAAATGTGAAAATTTTTCAAAATAAACAAGTGGCTATAAAATATTCATTGTTGTCGGGGAATATTCGTTTGGTCGTGAAATATTCTTTCTGTCGGGGAATATTCGTACGACGGCGCAGCTATTTGTGGACCCCATAACGAATAACTGTCGGGTGAAGAAAACGACAAATTTGAGTTTTTACAAATAACGGCGTAGTTGTTACCGTTAACACTGTTAGAATACCCGGTGGTTAAAATACAGTAATACATGTTTTTGCACAGTAGCACACGGTATTGCACAGTATTTTTGAAATTATTGATTCTTACGTAAGAAGGCACTACTCAATAATTGTTACAGTAATTACTGTTCAATATTTTATTTTATTGATTCAATAATTGCTACGTTGAAATTTTATATTATTGTTGTTTCAATAATTGTTGCTACACAGTATTTTCCATTATCAGATCAATAATTCATATTATTTAAATAATATTATTAGATAGCATTATTGACAATGTCTAGAAAGTTCTGTCTAAGGAGAGGTTTGGTCATTTAATTGCGCGCCAGTAAGGAGAAATTCTTATTGGAAAGCCCCCTCTTTCCTGGGAACGGCCTGGTTGTCATAAATGTGATTCTGTAGTATTATTTGTGAATAATTAATTATTAATTTATATGATAAGAAAATATTTATTTTATGTGGATATAAATGAGGGATATATTTTTGTGGTTAAAAATGAAGGAGTTAATGTTAAGGTGTTTTATCTGTATTTTTGTCGGAACGGAGGTATTGAAAATCAAATTAAAGTTTTTGAGATATTTTTCGAGGGTTATAATTTTTAATCCGACCGTTGGATCGTGGTAATTTTTGGATATGTTATACATATATAAGTTGAGTATATGTCCACAAATTTTGAACCGTTAAAAATGAACGTATGATTTATTATGAATTTTACAAGATGACTGGTTCAGAAATTGTTGAATTTTCGGAGTTTATCATTTTGGTGGAAAATTCTAGAATTGGTGGGCCCCACTTGTGGTTGGTGAAGAAATGTGCTGAATTATATTTTAAATGTGGTGGGTGGGAATAGTAGCAGGTAAAGCCATCAGGTTGCAGGTCAAGCCTACTAAAATTTTCCTATAAATAGAGGGCTAAGTTAGAATTGAAAATCACACCAGAAACAAGTTTTCTCTCTTTCTCTCTCTATATTATGAAGCATATTTTGTGAGTATTTAGATACTTTGAGAGTTACTATTCAGTGCAAGTTTCCTTCGGCTTTGCATTCCAGTCAGAAATACTGTATTTTTGAGGTAAGGGATAGTAAGGGATTTTAAGGGTTGTTATGATTTTCAATTTCGTAATTTTTCTGAACTTCAAAAATTCTGAAAAAATTTGAAATGATATTTTGATGAGTTTTATTGATTGTATCCAAAAATGGTGATATTTGGATGTATAGATTAAGAGTTATGAATTTTACGGAGAAAGACTATTTTAAAAATAATCGCTTATAACTCTTTGTGGTTAACTATAAAATTGACAAAATTTTTATTGGGAGTACATGTATATGATAGGAGTATACTCTGTGAATTTCAAAATTTTTAGATAAAAATACAATTTATGATAAATGTCTAAATATTCGGCGGTTTTGGCCATATGAAAAATAGTAACTGAGTTTTAAAAATTCTGAGAAAAATATATGTTCACTATGGGACTATATTATGCTAAATTCCAGAAAAGAAATATTTTTGGAACTGATTTTGTATTTTTCATGAAAATGGTCTAGTTATGAGTAAATGAATTAAATATGTTTTGTGAAGAAAAAAAATTGGAAAATAGGATTTTATGGCTTGAGAATCCTATATGAGGTATATGCAGATTTTTTATGAGGGTTTTGGTTATTGATGATGAAATTGTAAGAGTTGGCATTTTATGATGATTAAATGCATTAATTAGTAAAGTGTAAACAATTAAAATAAATTGTTTATAAAATTAAGTAATGTTATTCTTTCAATATCATTATACCAAAATATTGGTATGGATTTTATTGTGGAATTTCTATCTTTTGTGTCGGGATTACTATTCATGAGTTACTATTCACGATTTACTATTCATGAGTTACGAATATTACTTTTGAGATTAAAACCATATGTTGATCATATTATTTTTATCATCATATATAACATTTTTATAACCCTGATATTGAAATTCTCTTTCACTGGAGTGTAAAGATGGGTAGATTATTGGTATGATCATGACTAGGGTTCTCTTTGGCCTGTAGTGCAAAGTTGAATTGTGACTGGTATGATCATGACCATTGAATTTATAATTGAATATCTTAAGCTTAAGTGCAAAGGTGAATTGATCAACATTGTTATAATTATTGTTTATATAAATTCTGAAATGATTATATATTTCTTTGAGATATGAATATATTTGGCCTGTAGTGCAAATATGAATTGTTGATGAATATCTTTGGCATGTAGTGCAAAAATGGTCTGTTGATGAATATCTTTGGCCTGTAGTGTAAAGATGAACTGTTGTTGAATATCTTTAGCCTGTAGTGCAAAGATGGTTTGTTGATGAATATCTTTGGCCCGTAGTGCAAAGATGGATTTGTTAGTATGATTATAAACAGGAACTTTGATTTGGTGTAACCATGATCTTTGATGTTTCAGGTAAAGACATGTGATAAAAATTATCTTCGTCCTGAATGCGAAGAAGAATTTAGAATTACAATTATGATTATGAGTTATTCATATGATTGTGAACCAGAATTGTTGATTGATGTTATAGGGATAAAATATTGTTGGTGGATTTTTAACATAGAGAAGATAATAGACTTTATAGTCTATTTGACTCTTCTAATGGATTGCTCGTTCCGCTGCAACTATGGTTAAAATTTTTATCATTTACCATATGTTCTAAATCTCTGATTTATTATTGATGAAGGCTATTGATAATTTAATTATCTTTAGTCATGATATTCTTTACTGAGCTAGTTGTGCTCACCCTTTTGCTTCACAATTCCTTTCAGGTAATAAGAGTGTAGCTGGGTCGAGCGGGGGTAACAAGGGAATAGAACGGTGGTCATCATTTAGTAGTTATATTTGGAGAAGAAAATAGGGTGAGGCGAACCCAACGTTTAAAGGGTGTTTTGTCACTATCATACAAGATGTCTAATGACATACAATCTCGTGTCATCATAAGACAGGGTTGTGCTCATCCACTTGCTGAGTATATCTATGAGCACTACTTATAAAATCTTGGTGTTTGTTTGAAGTATAATTCACGATTAAAGACTGTGGAGATAATGATAAGTCAAGAGAAGACTCACCATTGGAAAGAATATGATAGTAATCTTCTCGTTTTTCTTTGGGGTCTATTGGGTCAACCAAGGATAATTCTGTGGCCATATGATATCTATCATAACCTAGATGCATGGCCTCCCATGTACGAAGGTTTCCTTGAGCACTTTCCAAATATTCTAATTTCTAAAACAGTTTTTGACTATACCTTTATGTAAGGTGTCATTGTGAGGTGATGTCAACGGTTGGAACATGAGTCACATTTGGTATATATTTGTATCCAGACTCACAACATATGTGTTGTTGTATTTTCTACGACAATTATTGTAATAAAGTTGTAGTTGTTTTCTGTACCATGTATTTGGCGACTCAGAATAGGTTGGATAGAATGGACCTATTTTGGGATCGTCACATTTGTAGTTAAATTCTACATGGAAATTTTTTCAGTTTTCTTTTGTCTTGTTTACTTAGTATGTGTTTAGTTTCATTACATAGCATATTCCCATGTTTTTAGTCGGTTGAATTCAAATATGGCCATTGATGATATAGAAATTTGATAGATTTTTGAACTTGGTTGATATCTTGAGCTTAGTTATAATTTTATACATGATACAATTCATGCCTGCTGTTTAGATGCTACCGGTTAGCACGTAAGGGTTCATGTTTGCTTGTTGGTTAAAGATTAACTTGTTTGCCTGCTGAGATGAAAACACTGTTTTTAATGATAGAATTATATAGGAAGTGAGTTGTGACGCCCCCAAAATTAGGTATACATCACCCATCTTGGGTCGTCAGATACATAGTACAGAATACAAATACAACTGATTAATACATCTGTCGTGTACAATACGACAAAACATAAACTGTGAGTTTGAATACAGATATTATCTTCTAGAGAGTATTCATACTCAAAAGGAGTCCTCATTACATTTATTAACACACCATTACATAGAATAATGAGGACTACTAACTAATACTATCATTCGGACCATCACTCCGTACCCCGACTTGTCCCAGCTACGTTCTCATTTTCTGAAGAGAACAGTGAAAGAAAGGGTGAGCTCAACTAGCCCAGTAAGAAATATTATGACTAAGATAATGCCGAATAAATTATCATTAGCCTTCAACAATGTTAAACTGATAAAATATAATAGACATCAAGTTTAACTGTAGCGGAACAAGCAATCCATTAAAAGAGTCAAGTAGAAAATAAACTCTACTATCTTTTATGATTTAAAAAATTTTTCAACACTGTAATCGCTGAGACTCAGCTTAATAAAATAATTCACATCATCGAATCACCCCTGCACTACGGCCAAGGATATTCGTGTATTCATTAATGGTCATGATCATGCCAACAACTGTCCATCAATGCACTACGGGCCAATGAGGACTTTTACCACATCATTTGTAACATTACGGTCATGATTATGCCGAATAATCCCTGGTCATAATCATACCAAGTCCATCTATGCACCACAGGCCACAGATGACTTTCAACATTTTATAAACATGAGGATGATGACAATGATATAAGAATTCAATAAAACAAGTTCAAGAATTAATTTATCCAGGAATTAACAACGTCCAAATTGTCAACATGATACTGCATTGTGGAGTAAAATTCAAGAATGCTTAGAAGAATATTTTCTTGAAAAGATACTGGATGAAATGCAACTATCAAGGATATTCCACAAATTTCATGGAGTATAGAAGTCAAAACTTAACCAACTGAGTATAATAAAGAATGGAATAACAAAAGAAATCACCATGCATGCGATAGACCGCACAGACAGGTTATTCCAACAGAATAATAAATAATGGAACCAGGTCCGGCGTAAACGCACATACAGGATATTCCGACAGAATAATAAATAATGGAACCAGGTCCGGTGTAAAACACACAGACAGGATGTTCCAACAGAATAATAATAAAAACGGAACCAGGTCCGGTGTAAAACACACAGACAGGATGTTCCAACAGAATAATAAACGGAACCAGGTCCGGTGTAAAACACACAGACAGGATGTTCCAACAGAATAATAGAAGAATGTCACCAAGTATAGGGTAGACCGCGTATACTGGTTATTCCAACAGAATAATAACGAATGAAATAACAGAAGTTCTCTTCATGAATATAAAAGAAATAATATTCCCTACCTTAAAAGAACTGGATATTGGAAAAGTGATGTAGCAGAATACTTTTAGTCTCTCTCTCTCTTATTCTCTCTATACTTTCTCTCTCTATAGCTTGAATGAATTCGTGAAAAATAATGAAGCCCTAGGCCTCTATTTATAGAAAAATTGAGGGTGGCTCTTGGTCTTAACGAAGGGTCAAATGACTCTTGGTCTTAACGAAGGGTCAAATGACTCTTGGTAATATTGAAGGGACAACTACTATTGACGAAAGTAATTACTATTGACCAAGGTAAATACTATTGGCGAAGGTAATTACTATTGACCAAGGTAAATACTATTGACCAAGGTAAATACTATTGACGAAGGTAATTACTATTGACCAAGGTAAATACTATTGACGAAGGTAATTACTATTGACCAAGGTAAATACTATTGACGAAGGTAATTACTATTGACCAAGGTAAATACTATTGACGACGGTAATTACTATTGACGACGGTAATTACTATTGACAAAGAGACTCTTAGATGATGACATATGGCCCCCCATAAAATAACCAAACTTACCACAACGTCTCAATAATATAACATATTATACAGATGATACTATGACAATAATTTAAGAGATATGATGCAGCAATTACTGTAGCAATAATTGAGTATAGCTGAGTGACTTCTCACGTAAGCATCAATAATCAATACCGTGTGCTACTATGCAACCACGCGTATTACTGTACTTTTACTACCAAGTAGTTCAACAGTTTTAACGATTTTAACGTAATACCTCAGCTGTTATTTTTATAGAAAGATAATTTTGTCGTTTTCTCAATCCGACAATAATTCCGTTGTGGGGTCCACCAATGATTGTGCCGTCGTACGAATATTCCCTGACAAAAAGAATATTCCCCGACCAAACGAATATTTTATAACAACTTGCTTACTTTGCAAAATTTATAAATATTACCCACAACTATAACATTATATCAAATTAACTTCATAATATTTAAAAATGATATTTATAGAAAATTCATCTTTATTTATAAAAGTTGGGGTCTTACAACCTCCCCTTCTTATGAAATTTCGCCCTCGAAATTAGGGTACGTACCTGGTATGTCGAAGAGGTAAGGATACCTTGATTTCATTTCTGATTCTAACTCCCAAGTCATTTCCTCAACATCGTGGTTTCTCCACAAAACTTTAACTTGAGGTATAACCTTGGAGCGTAGAATATTTTCCTTCTTATCCAAGATTTGAACAGGAACTTCTTCATACGTCAAATCCTCCGCTATTTCGTCCGGTTCTAACTCAATAATGTGGTTCGGGTCTTCCACATATTTGCGTAACATGGATATGTGGAAAACGTTATGAACACGAGACATACTTGGCGGTAAAGCGAGTCTATAAGCCACAGTTCCTACTCGATCGAGGATTAAAAATGGACCGATGAATCGAGGATTTAGCTTTCCTCTCTTTCCAAATCTCGTAACTCCTTTCCATGGAGCAACACGTAAGAACACATGATCTCCTACATCAAATTCCACGTCCTTTCGATGAAGATCAGCATAACTCTTTTGTCGATCTTGTGAGGTTTTTATACGTTGTCGGATCGTTTGAATCTTTTCTGTAGTCATACGTACCAACTCCGGTCCCAACAACGTTGCTTCGCCCACCTCATCCCAGCATACTGGAGAACGACATTTTCTTCCATACAATGCTTCGAATGGAGCCATGCCAATACTTGCTTGATAACTGTTGTTGTAGGAAAACTCCACCAATGGTAAGAACTTGTCCCAACTTCCTTTGAAGTCAAAGACACAGAGTCTTAATAGATCTTCAAGAGTTTGAATAGTCCTCTCTGATTGTCCGTCCGTCTGAGGATGATATGCTGAACTAAATCGTAACTCCGTGCCCATAGCTTTTTGTAAACTAACCCAAAATCGTGAAGTGAATCTTGGGTCTCGGTCAGAAACTATGGATACTGGCATACCATGCAGTCTTACAATCTCGTTTATGTACATACGAGCAAGACGTTCAAGTGTATAAGTTTCTCGTATCGGTAAGAAATGAGCAGACTTGGTCAATCTATCAACAATGACCCAAATCGCATCAATACCTTGAGAAACCCTAGGAAGACCGGTAACGAAATCCATGGTAATGTGCTCCCACTTCCATTCTGGAATTTCAAGTGGTTGCAATGGACCTTTTGGTACTTGATGCTCCGCTTTGACTCGTTGACAAGTTAGACACCTTGAGATAAACAACGCTATCTCTCTCTTCATATTGCTCCACCAAAATGTATGACGAAGATCATGATACATTTTGGTACTTCCAGGATGGATTGCAAACGGTGTGTTGTGCGCCTCCATCATGATTTCATACTTTAAATCAGGGTTGTTAGGAACACAAAGTCTGGAGTTGACTCGAAGTATTCCTTCTTCATCGATTCTTGCTTCCGATATAGCACCTTCTTGCACTTTCTTCTTCATATGCATCAGCTCCAGGTCTGTAGCTTGAACAGCTTTAACTTTATCGATTAAAGTCGGTTCTACTCGTATATTCGCCATCATCGCATGGGTCCCTGGAGTCTTTAACTCTATCTCCATCCTTTGCAAATCACACAAAATGGGTCTTTGTGTTGACAATATCGCACTCGTACTTGCATATGATCTTTTACTCAATGCGTCAGCTACCACGTTCGCTTTTCCAGGATGATATTGAATGGTATGATCATAATCTTTCAACAGTTCAAGCCAACGTCGTTGTCGCATGTTGAGTTCCTTTTGAGTGAAGAAATATTTGAGACTTTTATGATCCGTAAAGATCTCCACCTTCTCCCCATACAAGTAATGCCTCCAAATTTTAAGTGCAAAGACAACAGCTGCCAACTCTAGATCATGAGTAGGATAATTCCTCTCATATTCCTTGAGTTGTCTTGATGCATAGGCTATGACTTTTCCATGTTGCATGAGAACACATCCCAACCCTTTGCTCGAAGCATCACTGTAGATGACAAATCCCTCCGAGCCAGATGGTATTGTTAGAACAGGTGCTGAAATGAGTCTCCTCTTGAGTTCTTGAAAACTCTGCTCACATTCTTCGCTCCAACCGAACTTTGTATCTTTTCGAGTCAGCTGAGTTAATGGAGTAGCGATTCGAGAAAATCCTTCCACGAATCTCCGATAATAACCAGCTAGACCGAGAAAGCTACGTACTTCGGTTACTGATTTAGGTTGCTCCTAGCTTTGAATAGCTTCAATCTTTGCCGGGTCAACCGATATTCCACGACTTGATACTACGTGCCCAAGGAATGCTACCTCTTCCAGCCAGAACTCGCATTTCTTCAACTTGGCATAAAGTTTGTATTCATGAAGCTTTTGGAGTACCAGCCTCAAGTGTTGCTCATGATCGTCACGGCTTTTGGAATAAACAAGAATGTCATCGATAAAGACGACCACAAAGTGATCCAAATATTCCTTAAATACCATGTTCATCATATCCATGAAGGCAGCAGGAGCATTAGTCAATCCAAAAGACATGACTAAGAATTCATAATGCCCATACCGAGTTCTGAAGGTAGTCTTTGGAATATCCTCAGTTCTAACCTTCAGCTGATGATATCCAGAACGAAGATCGATCTTTGAAAAGAATTGTGCTCCTTGCAACTGGTCAAACAGGTCATCAATACGTGGCAATGGGTACCTATTTTTGATGGTGACATGATTCAACTCCTGATAATCAATACAAAGTCGCATACTCCCATCTTTCTTCTTCACGAACAGAACAGGAGCACCCCAAGGAGAAGTACTAGGACGAATAAAACCAATGTCTAACAATTTCTGCAGTTGGGTCTTTAACTCCTGAAGTTCAATAGGAGCCATTCGATATGGAGCTTTGGAAATGGGTTTTGTACCGGGTTCAAGGTCGATACAAAATTCAATTTCACACTTTGGGGGTAGGCCAGGAAGTTCTTCGGGAAATACGTCAGGAAATTTATTAACAACAGAAATATCATTCAAAGCTGACGTATTTTTGTTTAGATCTGTGACATGAGCTAAGAAAGCTTGACATCCGTTTTTCAATAAACGAATAGCTTTATGGCTTGAGATGACAGCGATTGATTTTAATGGTTTGGTTGCTTGAATTCGCATAATAGGTCGATTAGGAATATGAAAGCTAACAACCTTACGAAAACAATCAATTTTTGCATAATGAGTAGTTAACCAATCAATCCCTAGAATCACGTCAAATGCAAGTATTTTTAATGAAATCAGATCGATAGGTAATGTGTGGGTACCAACTTGAACCAAACAAGACTTATAACCAGTGGAGGTAATGAAGGTTTCTCCCAACGGAGTTTCCACAGATAAGTCAAAGTCTAATTTCTCCGGAATCAAATTTAATCGATGAGCGCAAGTAGGAGAAATAAAAGAATGGGTTGAACCGGTATCAAATAAAGTATAAACTTCTTTAGAGTTTATGATAAGCTTACCCGTGATGACCTCATTCGGGTTCCTTGCTCTCTGGGAGTTCACAACAAACGCTCTCCCTTGCACAACCGGTTTTGACTTTTCTGGGACGGCTTTTGGTGCCTCCATCCTAGCTGAATTTGTTTTCGGTAAACGATAAAATCGGGCTAAATGACCTTCTCTTCCACAATTATAACATGCTTTGGACGACATCGCGCAGTTTGGACTGATGTGTCCCTCCCCTCCGCATTTGAAACATATGATAGGTGGTCGTTCTCCTTCCTTAACGACAGGTGCTGGTGCTGACGTCTTTCCGTCATTGTTGAATCTCCTCTTCTTGAAATGTCCATTCTTATTGTTTTGGCCCTGATTACCACCGAAGTGGTTACCATTTCTGGCCTGTTGATTCCCTCCACGCTTGTTGTCACCGCTTCGATGACTGCTCTCACTGGTATTATCATTTTGTCGGCTGCTCTCTTTTTGTTGCGTTGTCTCGTTATCGCGCTCCACCAACTGAGCCCTATTTACAACATCTGAATACAAACACAGTTTATGAGAAACAAGATGTTGACGTATCTCCGGCTTCAAACCTCTTAAAAACATCCGCGTCATTCTTTCTTCATTATCCACCAGGTGGGACGCAAACCGGGATAACTCCGCAAATTTTGCCTCGTACTGCGACACGGTCATATTATTCTGCTCCAATTTGATGAACTCCACCTCCTTCATGTGACGAATACTCTCGGGAAAGTATTTGTCGTTAAACAGATCTTGAAACTTCTCCCAAGACATCTTCAGTGCGGCAGGTTGAGTACGCTTTATCGATTCCCACCAGTAATCTGCCTCTCCTCGCAACATAAAGGCGGCAAAGGGAACCTTTTGCTCCTCGGAGCAACTCAAGACATCAAATATCTTGGTGATCTGCTTTATCCATGTTTCAGCTACAAGTGGTTTGGGTTCTCCCTTAAACTCCGGTGGTCCCAGCTCCTTAAACTGTTTAGCGGTGACCGCCTGAGAGTTTCCAGTATTTCCACCTACGTTGTGGACAGGAGCCGCTTTCACCTGTTGTTGCATGAATTGCATAAAGCCTCTGAACATTTGATCATTCATCATTTGGTCAGTGTTGTTGTTTGCATGAGGATTGACACCTTCCTGATGCACATTATCCTGATTATTGATATGTGGTGAATCAACAGTCGTCTGTGCTCCATTGCTATTCTCAACATTCTCAGATGCCATTTTCAGATACTGTCACAAAATAAAAATTAATTGATATGTCATATATTATCCTTATATTATGACCGACCAATTAAATACCATGCAAATAAACTTAGGTATGCCATACTAGCGAAGGAATTCCCCGTCTCTCCCCTCCTAGTTCTATTCTCACATCTTAGCCAGGGATCATATCCCTAAGCTCTGATACCAACTGTGACGCCCCCAAAATTAGGTATACATCACCCATCTTGGGTCGTCAGATACATAGTACAGAATACAAATACAACTGATTAATACATCTGTCGTGTACAATACGACAAAACATAAACTGTGAGTTTGAATACAGATATTATCTTCTAGAGAGTATTCATACTCAAAAGGAGTCCTCATTACATTTATTAACACACCATTACATAGAATAGTGAGGACTACTAACTAATACTATCATTCGGACCACCACTCCGTACCCCGACTTGTCCCAGCTACGTTCTCATTTCCTGAAGAGAACAGTGAAAGAAAGGGTGAGCTCAACTAGCCCAGTAAGAAATATTATGACTAAGATAATGCAGAATAAATTATCATTAGCCTTCAACAATGTTAAACTGATAAAATATAATAGACATCAAGTTTAACTGTAGCGGAACAAGCAATCCATTAAAAGAGTCAAGTAGAAAATAAACTCTACTATCTTTTATGATTTAAAAAATTTTTCAACACTGTAATCCCTGAGACTCAACTTAATAAAATAATCCACATCATCGAATCACCCCTGCACTACGGCCAAGGATATTCGTGTATTCATTAATGGTCATGATCATGCCAACAACTGTCCATCAATGCACTACGGGCCAATGAGGACTTTTACCACATCATTTGTAACATTACGGTCATGATTATACCGAATAATCCCTGGTCATAATCATACCAAGTCCATCTATGCACTACAGGCCACAGATGACTTTCAACATTTTATAAACATGAGGATGATGACAATGATATAAGAATTCAATAAAACAAGTTCAAGAATTAATTTATCCAGGAATTAACAACGTCCAAATTGTCAACATGATACTGCATTGTGGAGTAAAATTCAAGAATGCTTAGAAGAATATTTTCTTGAAAAGATACTGGATGAAACGCAACTATCAAGGATATTCCACAAATTTCATGGAGTATAGAAGTCAAAACTTAACCAACTGAGTATAATAAAGAATGGAATAACAAAAGAAATCACCATGCATGCGATAGACCGCACAGACAGGTTATTCCAACAGAATAATAAATAATGGAACCAGGTCCGGCGTAAACGCACAAACAGGATATTCCGACAGAATATTAAATAATGGAACCAGGTCCGGTGTAAAACACACAGACAGGATGTTACAACAGAATAATAATAAAAACGGAACCAGGTCCGGTGTAAAACACACAGACAGGATGTTCCAACAGAATAATAAACGGAACCAGGTCCGGTGTAAAACACACAGACAGGATGTTCCAACAGAATAATAGAAGAATGTCACCAAGTATAGGGTAGACCGCGTATACTGGTTATTCCAACAGAATAATAACGAATGGAATAACAGAAGTTCTCTTCATGAATATAAAAGAAATAATATTCCCTACCTTAAAAGAACTGGATATTGGAAAAGTGATGTAGCAGAATACTTTTAGTCTCTCTCTCTCTTATTCTCTCTATACTTTCTCTCACTATAGCTTGAATGAATTCGTGAAAAATAATGAAGCCCTAGGCCTCTATTTATAGAAAAACTGAGGGTGGCTCTTGGTCTTAACGAAGGGTCAAATGACTCTTGGTCTTAACGAAGGGTCAAATGACTCTTGGTAATATTGAAGGGACAACTACTATTAACGAAAGTAATTACTATTGACGAAGGTAATTACTATTGACCAAGGTAAATACTATTGACCAAGGTAAATACTATTGACCAAGGTAAATACTATTGACGAAAGTAATTACTATTGACCAAGGTAAATACTATTGACGAAGGTAATTACTATTGACCAAGGTAAATACTATTGACGAAGGTAATTACTATTGACCAAGATAAATACTATTGACGACGGTAATTACTATTGACGGCGGTAATTACTATTGACGAAGAGACTCTTAGATGATGACATATGGCCCCCCATAAAATAACCAAACTTACCACAACGTCTCAATAATATAACATATTATACAGATGATACTATGACAATAATTTAAGGGATATGATGCAGCAATTACTGTAGCAATAATTGAGTATAGCTGAGTGACTTCTCACGTAAGCATCAATAATCAATACCGTGTGCTACTATGCAACCACGCGTATTACTGTACTTTTACTACCAAGTAGTTCAACAGTTTTAACAATTTTAACGTAATACCTCAGCTGTTATTTTTATAGAAAGATAATTTTGTCGTTTTCTCAATCCGACAATAATTCCGTTGGGGAGTCCACCAATGATTGTGCCGTCGTACGAATATTCCCCGACAAAAAGAATATTCCCCGACCAAACGAATATTTTATAACAACTTGCTTACTTTGCAAAATTTATAAATATTACCCACAACTATAACATTATATCAAATTAACTTCATAATATTTAAAAATGATATTTATAGAAAATTAATCTTTATTTATAAAAGTTGGGGTCTTACATGAGTAATGACTATGAAAACACTGAAACTCAAGCTTTGGGAACGCATAAGTATACTTGCTATCTAAAAATAAAAAGAAAAAAAAGAAAAAAAAGAATATAGAAAAAGAGAAAAATATGAAATATTACTGTGGCTAGTCTTGTTTCGGGGCCTTAGTTACTTGAGTAAGTATGCTCGAGGGGATTGTCTTTACACCTAGCGCCCTAAGGTCTTTTATTATATGACCCCAACTTATTAATGAATAAAATCAAATTTTTTCTAATTATTATTGTGAATAATAAGGTGTTAATTTGATATAATATTTTGGTTATGGGTGAAATGTGCAAATTTTGTAAAATAAACAAGTGGTTATAAAATATTCATTTTGTCGGGGAATATTCGTTTGGTCGTGGAATATTCTTTCTGTCGGAGAATATTCGTACGACGGCGCAGCTATTTGTGGGCCCCATAACGGAAAACGATTGGAAGAAGATAACGATAAAAATTGAGTTTTTATAAATAACGGCGTAGTTGTTACCGTTAACACTGTTGGAATACCCGATGGTTAAAATACAGTAATACGCGTGGTTGCACTGTAGCACACGAATTGCACATTATTTTTGAATTATTGATTCTTACGAAGGAAGGCACTACTCAATAATTGTTACAGTAGTTACTGTTCAATTTTTTATTTTATTAATTCCATAATTGCTGCATTGATATTTTATATTATTGTTGTTTTAATAATTGTCACTGCACAGTATTTTCCATTATCAGATCAATAATTCATATTATTTGAATAATATTATTAGATAGCATTATTGGCAATGTCCAGAAAGTTCTGTCTAAGAAGAGGTTTGGTCACCTAATTGCGCGCCAGTAAGGAGAAATTCTTATTGGAAAGCCCCCTCTTTCCTGGGAACGGCCTGATTGTCATAAATGTGATTCTGTAATATTATTTGTGAATAATTAATTATTGATTCATATGATAAGGAAATATTTATTTTATGTGGATATAAATAAGGGATATATTTTTGTGGTTAAAAATGAAGGAGTTAATGTTGAGGTTTTTATCAGTATTTTTGTCGGATTGGAGGTATTAAAAATTAGGGTTTTTGAGATATTTTACGGGGGTTATAATTTTTAATCCGACCGTTGGATCGTGGTAATTTTTGGATATGTTATACATATATAAGTTGAGTATATGTTCGTAAATTTTGAACAGTTAAAAATGAACGTATGGTTTATTATGAATTTTACAAGATGACTGGTTCAGAAATTGTTGAATTTTCGGAGTTTATCATTTTGGTGGAAAATTCTAGAATTGGTGGGCCCCACTCTTGGTTGGTGAAGAAATGTGCTGAGATTTTTATTCAAATGTGGTAGGCTTGAATAGTAGCAGGTAAAGCCATCAGGTTGCAGGTTAAGTCTGCTTCAGCGTGCTAACATTTTCCTATAAATAGAGGGCTAAGTTAGAATTGAAAAACACATCAGAAACAAGTTCTCTCTCTTTATCTCTCTAGATTATTGAGTGTATTTTGTGAGTATTTAGATACTTTGAGAGTTTCTATTCATCAGAGCAAGTTTCCTTCAGCCTTATACCGATATTCCGACCAGAAGTACTGATATTTTGAGGTAAGGGATATTATTTTCTTCTTAAATGATATTATTTTCTTCAATATCATTATGCTAAAATATTGATAAGAGTTTTTTTATCAAATTTGAAACTTTTTGTGTCGGGGTTACTATTCACGTATACGGCACTATTCACGAATACGGCACTATTCACCGAAAAATAAAATTTTTGCTTTTTATCCAAGATGTCTATTATGGTTACTATCTTTAATTGTATCCATGTTTTGGATCTTTATTTTTGAATTATGCTTCACAATTGATTATTATGAAGTATTATTGATCTTGAATAAACTGTTATACGAATTCTTACTATTTGTCCTTCTGTCTCACTGGATTCGTTTTCTTTAAGATATTTTTTATCATCCTCAGTCCTAAATGATGATATTACTGAATATCTTTGGCCTGTAGTGCAAAGATGTATGATTACCTGATGAATATCTTTGGCCTGTAGTGCAAAGATGAACAGGTGTTGAGATGAACATGATTGACTGGTGATACAAATGAATATCTTTGGCCTGTAGTGCAAAGATGAATATTTGGTTAAAGATGATTATTAATTGATGTTACAGGGATAAAATATTGATGATGGACTTTTAAATCTTAGAAGATAGTAGAATTCATTCTCTACTTGACTCTTCTAATGGTTTGTTATTTTCGCTGCAGTTGTTGATCTAAAACTTGTTGTCGATTATATTCTATCAGATTTTTTCCTGTTGAATACTAATGATAATTTGTTGTATATTATCTTAGTCATAATATTCTTTACTGGGCTAGTTGAGCTCACCCTTTCCTTTTTGTTCCATTTTTCTTCTCAGGAGGTGAGAACATAGCAGGATCTAGTCGGGGTATGGAGTGATGGTTCTAGAAAGATGTTTTAGCAGTCCTCACTATTTTTGTAAAATAGTGTTTGAATAATTGTAATGAGGACTTATTTGAGTGTGGATATTGTCTAGCAGACAATATTTGTATTTAAACTCATAGTATGTGTTGTCGTATTATGCACGACAATTGTATTATTGAAGTTGTAGTTTGATTTTTGTACCATGTATTTGGCGACTCAGAATGGGTGTTGTATACCTATTTTGGGGGCATCACAGTTGGTATCAGAGCTTAGGGATATGATCCCTGCTGAGATGTGAGACAAGAACTAGGAGGGGAGAGACGGGGAATTCCTTCGCTAGTATGACCTGACTAAGTTTATTTGGTGTTTATTTGGTCGGTCAGAATATAGGGATAATATATGACATGACTATTAACCCTTGTTTTATGGCCGTATTTAAGAATGGCAGCTGAGAACGTTAATAATGGAGTAAATCAGACCGTGGAGACACCTTTGATCACCACCCAGGGGAACGTGCAACAGGAAGGCAATATTCCTCCTGTAAACAACGTTACCGAGCAAACGATGAATGATGGAATGTTTAGGAGCTTTTTGCAGTTCATGCAAAATCAGACGAGGGAGACTCGTGTGCAGAATACGGGTGGAAATGATAATAACGCACGGTTTGCCACAGCCAAGCAGTTCAAAGAATTGGGACCACCAGAATTTAAGGGAAAGCCGGATCCGATCATGGCGGAAACGTGGGTGAAGCAAATTACCAAGATATTAGATGTCTCGGGATGCACGGAGGAACAGAAGGTTCCATTCGCCACCTTTATTTTTCGCGGTGAGGCAGACTACTGGTGGGAGTCTGTGAAGCGTACCCAGCCTGACGCACTTAACATGTCCTGGGAAATATTTCAGAAATTGTTCAATGACAAGTACTTTCCTGAAAGTATTCGTCATATGAAGGAGGTGGAGTTTATCAGACTGGAACAAAACAACATGATGGTGTCCCAGTACGAGGCGAAGTTTACAGAGTTATCCAGGTTTGCACCTCATTTGGTCGAAAATGAGGAACGAATGACAAGAATATTTTTGAGAGGTCTGAAACCCGAGATTCGGCAATATCTTATCTCTCATAAATTTTCTTTTATTTAGATGTTGTAAACAGGACTCAATTATTAGAGCGAGATAATGAGTATGTGCAACCGAGGGACCACAACCAGGGTCATACCGGTGGCGGCAGTCATCGAAGCAATGAAAACCAGCAGGGAGAAAAACATTCGGACAAAAGCGGTAACCACTCTGGTGGTAATCGTAGCCGTGATAATAGAAGGAGCGAGTCGGGAGGAGATTTAAAGAAGAGAAGGTACAATAATGATAACGTGAAGACGTCAGGACAAACATCAACTGCTTTTAGGGGAGGAGAACGAGCACTGGTCGTTTGTTACAAATGCGGGAAGGAGGGACACATCAGCCCAAACTGTCCACAATAGTTCAAGGTATGTTATAACTGTGGAAAGGAAGGTCATATAGCTAAAGATTGTCTTGTTGCGAAACCAAGTTCAACGGGGATAGTGACTCCGAAGGCTGTTCCGGACAAGTCAAAGTCGGTGGTTCCTAGAAGGGCGTTTATCGTGACTGCCCAAAACGCTAGGAACCCAAACGAGGTTATCACGGGTAAGCTAATCATAAACTCTTGCGAAGTTTATACCTTATTAGATACTGGTTCAACCCATTCTTTTATCTCTCCTGCTTGTGCTCAACGTTTAAACTTGACTCCGGAGAAATTAGTCTTTGACCTATCTGTGGAGTTTCCGTTAGGAGAAACTTTTATTACATCTACAGTTTATAAATCTTGCTTAATCCAAGTTGGCACAATCACATTACCTGTTGACCTTATCTCTTTAAAGATACTTGCTTTTGATGTGATTTTAGGAATTGATTGGTTAACTATTCATCATACCAAAATTGATTGTTTTCGTAAGGTTGTTAGTTTTCATATTCCTAACTAACCTGTTATGCGAATGCAAGCAACCAAACCACTAAAATCAATCGCTGTCATATCAAGCCATAAAGCCATTTTTTATTGAAGAACGGATGTCAAGCTTTCATAGCCCATGTTATGGACTTGAACAAAAATACGTCAGATTTGAATAATATTTCTGTTGCTAGTGAATTTCCTGACGTATTTCCTGAAGAACTTCCCGGTCTACCCCCAGAACGTGAAGTTGAATTATTTATTGACCTTGAACCTGGTACAAAGCCCATTTCTAAAACCCCATATCGAATGGCTCCTATTGAACTTCAGGAGTTAAAGGTTCAACTACAGGAGTTGTTGGACATCGGTTTTATTCGTCCTAGTACATCTCCTTGGGGTGCTCCTGTGTTATTCGTAAAGAAGAAAGACGGGAGTATGCGACTTTGTATCGACTACCGAGAATTGAATCATGTCACTATCAAGAATAGGTATCCGCTACCTCGCATTGATGACCTGTTTGACCAGTTGCAAGGAGCACAATTCTTTTCAAAGATTGATCTTTGTTCTGGATATCATCAGCTGAAGATTAAAACTGAGGATATTCCAAAGACTGCCTTCAGAACTCGGTACGGGCATTATGAATTCTTAGTCATGTCTTTTAGATTGACTAATGCTCCTGCTGCCTTCATGGATATGATGAACCGTGTATTCAAAGAATATTTAGATCAGTTCGTTGTTGTCTTTATTGATGAAATCCTCATCTATTCTAAAAGCCGTGAAGATCATGAGCGCCATTTGAAGCTGGTACTTCAAAGGTTTCGTGAAAACAAGCTATATTCCAAATTGAAGAAATGCGAGTTCTGGCTTGAGGAAGTAGCATTCCTTGGGCACGTGGTGTCAAAACATGGAGTATCTGTCGACCCGGCGAAGATTGAAGCCATACAAAGTTGGGAGAAACCGAAGTCGGTGACCGAAGTACGTAGCTTTTTGGGCTTAGCTGGGTATTACCGGAGATTCATGGAAGGTTTTTCTAGAATTGCTACTCCGTTAACTCAGCTGACTTGGAAGGATACAAAATTTGGTTAGAGTGAGGATTGTGAGAAGAGTTTTCAAGAACTCAAGAGGAGACTCATTTCGGCACATGTTTTGACAATACCATCTGGTTCGAATGGATTTGTTATCTACAGCGATGCTTCACGCAAAGGGTTAGGATGTGTTCTCATGCAACATGGGAAAGTCATAGCCTATGCCTCGCGATAACTCAAAGAATATGAGAGGAATTATCCTACTCATGATTTGGAGTTGGCAGCAGTCATTTTCGCGTTGAAGATCTGGAGACACTACCTGTATGGGGAGAAAGTGGAGATCTATACAGATCGTAAAAGCCTCAAATATTTCTTCACCCAAAAGGAACTCAACATGCGGCAACGACGTTGGCTTAAGCTGTAGAAAGATTACGATCATACCATCCAATATCATCCTGGAAAAGCGAACGTAGTAGCTGACGCATTGAGTAGAAGATCATACGCGGGTACGAGTGCAATGGTGTTAACACAAAGGCCCATTTTGTATGATTTGCAAAGGATGGAGATAGAGATGAAGGCTCCAAGTACCCACATGATGATATCAAATATACGAGTAGAACCGACTTTAATCGATAAAGTTAAAGATGCTCAAGCTACGGACATGGAGCTGATGCGTATGAAGAAGAAAGTGCAAGAAGGTGCTATTTCAGAAGCAAGAATCGATGAAGAAGGAATACTTCGAGTCAACTCCAGACTTTGTGTTCCTAATGATTTTGACTTGAAGCATAGAATAATGATGGAGGCACGCAACACACCGTTTGCAATCCATCTTGGGAGTACCAAAATGTATCACGATCTTCGACATACATTTTGGTGGAGCAATATGAAAAGAGAGATCGCGGAGTTTATCTCGAGGTGTTTAACTTGTCAACGTGTAAAAGCGGAGCATCAAGTACCAAAGGGTCCATTGCAACCACTTGAGATTCCGAAATAGAAGTGGGAACACATTACTATGGATTTCGTTACGGGTCTTCCCAAGGTGTCTCAAGGCATTGATGCGATTTGGGTCATTGTTGATAGATTAACCAAGTCTACCCATTTATTGCCTATACGTGAGACTTATTCCCTTGACCGTCTTGCTCGTATGTACGTGAATAAGATTGTGAGATTGCATGGCATGCCAGTATCCATAGTTTCGGATCGTGACCCAAGATTTACTTCACGATTTTGGGTTAGCTTGCAGAAAGCTATGGACGCGAATTTACGATTTAGTTCAGCATGCCATCCTCAAACGGACGGGCAATCAGAGAGGACTATTCAAACCCTTGAAGATCTATTAAGACTCTGTGTTCTAGATTTAAAAGGAAGTTGGGATAAGTACTTGCCACTGGTGGAATTCTCTTACAACAACAGTTATCAGGCAAGTATAGTTATGGCTCCATTTGAAGCCTTGTATGGACGAAAGTGTCGTTCTCCAATATGTTGGGACGAGGTGGGTGAAGCAACGTTGTTCGGACCAGAATTGGTACGCATAACTACAGAGAAGATCCAAACGATTCGACAACGTATACAAATGTCACATGATCGACAAAAGAGTTATGCGGATCTTCATCGAAAGGATGTAGAAATTAGTATTGGGGATCATGTATTGTTACGTGTTGCACCATGAAAAGGAGTTACAAGATTTGGGAAGAGAGGAAAGCTTAATCCATGATTTGTTGGTCCATTTAAAATTCTTGACCGAATAGGAAATGTGGCATATCGACTCGCATTACCTCCAAGCATGTCTCGTGTTTATAATATTTTTCACAAATCTGTGCTTTGTAAATATGTGAAAGACCCGAACCACATAATTGAGTTAGAACCAGACGAGATAGCCGAAGATTTAACGTACGAGGAAGTACCTGTTAAGATCTTGGATAGGAAAGAGCATGTTCTACACACGAAGGTTATACCACAAGTTAAGGTTTTGTAGAGAAACCATGCTATTGAAGAAATGACCTGGGAGTTAGAATCAGAAATGAAAGCGAGGTATCCCCACTTTTCGAAACACCAGGTAGATACGTCAATTTCAAGGATGAAATTTCATAAGGAGGGGAGGTTGTAAGACCCCAACTTATTAATGAATAAAATTAAATTTTCTCTAATTATTATTGTGAATAATAAGGTGTTAATTTGATATAATATTTTGGTTATGGGTGAAATGTGCAAATTTTGCAAAATAAACAAGTGGTTATAAAATATTCATTTTATCGGGGAATATTCGTTTGGTCGTGGAATATTCTTTCTGTCGGGGAATATTCGTACGACGGCGCAGCTATTTGTGGGCCCCATAACAGAAAATGATTGGATGAAGATAACGACAAAAATTGAGTTTTTATAAATAACGGCGTAGTTGTTACCGTTAACACTGTTGGAATACCCAGTGGTTAAAATACAGTAATACGCGTGGTTGCACTGTAGCACACGAATTGCACATTATTTTTAAATTATTGATTTTTACGAAGGAAGGCACTACTCAATAATTGTTACAGTAGTTACTGTTCAATATTTTATTTTGTTGATTCCATAATTGCTGTATTGATATTTTATATTATTGTTGTTTCAATAATTATCACTGCACAGTATTTCCCATTATCAGATCAATAATTCATATTATTTGAATAATATTATTAGATAGCACTATTGTCAATGTCTAAAAAGTTCTGTCTAAGGAGAGGTTTGGTCACCTAATTGCGTGCCAGTAAGGAAAAATCCTTATTGAAAAGCCCCCTCTTTCCTGGGAACGGTCTGGTTGTCATAAATGTGATTCTGTAATATTATTTGTGAATAATTAATTATTGATTCATATGATAAGGAAATATTTATTTTATGTGGATATAAATGAGGGATATATTTTTGTGGTTAAAAATGAAGGAGTTAATGTTGAGATTTTTATCAGTATTTTTGTCGGAATGGGGGTATTAAAAATTAGGATTTTTGAGATATTTTGCGGGGGTTATAATTTTTAATCCGACCGTTGGATCGTGGTAATTTTTGGATATGTTATACATATATAAGTTGAGTATATGTCCACAAATTTTGAACCGTTAAAAATGAACGTATGATTTATTATGAATTTTACTAGATGACTGGTTTAGAAATTGTTGAATTTTTAGAGTTTATCATTTTGGTGAAAAATTCTAGAATTGGTGGGCCCCAGTCTTGGTTGGTGAAGAAATGTACTGAGATTTTTATTCAAATGTGGTAGGCTTAAATAGTAGCAGGTAAAGCCATCAGGTTGCAGGTTAAGTCTGCTTCGGCGTGCTAACATTTTCCTATAAATAGAGGGCTAAGTTAGAATTGAAAAACACACCAGAAACAAGTTTTCTCTCTTTCTCTCTCTAGATTATTGAGTGTATTTTGTGAGTATTTAGATACTTTGAGAGTTTCTATTCATCAGAGCAAGTTTCCTTCAGCCTTATACCGATATTCCGACCAGAAGTACTGATATTTGAGGTAAGGGATATTATTTTCTTCAATATCATTATGCTAAAATATTGATATGAGTTTTTTTTTATCAAATTTAGAACTTTTTGTGTCGGGGTTACTATTCACATATACGGCACTATTCACGTATACGACACTATTCACTGAAAAATAAAATTTTTTCTTTTTGTCCAAGATGTCTATTATGGTTACTATCTTTGATTGTATCCATGTTTTGGATCTTTATTTTTCAATTCTGCTTCACAATTGATTATTATGAAGTATTATTGATCTTGAATAAACTGTTATATGAATTCCTACTATTTGTACTTCTGTCTCATTGGATTCGTTTTTTTTAAGATATTTTTCATCATCCTCTGTCCTAAATGATGATATTACTGAATATCTTTGGCCTGCAGTGTAAAGATGTATGATTACCTGATGAATATCTTTGGCCTGTAGTACAAAGATGAACAGGTGTTGAGATGAACATGATTGACTGGTGATACAAATGAATATCTTTGGCCTGTAGTGCAAAGATGAATATTTGGTTAAAGATGATTATTAATTGATGTTATAGGGATAAAATATTGATGATGGACTTTTAAATCTTAGAAGATAGTAGAATTCATTCTCTACTTGACTCTTCTAATGGTTTGCTGTTTCCGCTGCAGTTGTTGATCTAAAACTTGTTGTCGATTATATTCTATCAGATTTTTCCTTGTTGAATACTAATGATAATTTATTGTATATTATCTTAGTCATAATATTCTTTACTGGGCTAGTTGAGCTCACCCTTTTCTTTTTGTTCCATTTTTCTTCTCACGAGGTGAGAACATAGCAGGATCTAGTCGGGGTATGGAGTGATGGTTCTAGAAAGATGTTTTAGCAGTCCTCACTATTTTTGTAAAATAGTGTTTGAATAATTGTAATGAGGACTTATTTGAGTGTGGATATTGTCTAGCAGACAATATTTGTATTTAAACTCACAGTATGTGTTGTCGTATTTTGCACGACACTTGTATTATTGAAGTTGTAGTTTACTTTTTGTACCATGTATTTGGCGACTCAGAATGGGTGTTGTATACCTATTTTGGGGGCGTCACATTTATGGTATGAGAGTCGTTGGTTGAAAGTTCGCTAAGGGGTAACATTGTTAGCCAGATGGAATGAGGCATTGCACAGTCATGGGAAAAAGAAAAGAAATCAATAAACACTGCGGAAAAGTACAAAAATTTCCCTCGTGAGTAAAAATAAAGCAGAATAAACCCGTTGTTGAACCTTAGCTTATACTGATGTGTTGGAGTAGTTGTTGTTTCATTTGTATGCATAATTCTTGATTTCAACCTCAGTTTTCTTTCTTAAGCAGTATAGTATGTGGTATCTTTACCTTTGTCAAGCTTATCTGTGAACACAACACACACACACAACATCTCTATAGCAGGTTGAGATTGTCTGATTGTATGTCATTATGCCTTTAGCTTAGTTTGATGCTTTGTTCTTGGATCTTTATATTTCTCTAAGGCATATCTTATTGGAATTCTTAACATGGCTAGAAATCTGGGGATTCGTTGTCATAGTAGCGTAGCATGCATAGCATGTAGATTGCATTATGTTGCATTGCTTGAGGGAAATCAATAATTCAAGTTTGGGGGTATTTGATAAGTGGGTTTTATACCTACTTATTGGATATAAATTCATGAGAACTATGCCCATCTCAAGTACATTTTAGTATATTTTTAGTTGCATTTAGTGTTATTTTGCATTGCATATACTGAGAACTCCTATGTTGTGAAAGTGTAGAAATGGCATAGCTCGGCGATGGTAGGTGGCAATGAGGCTAATGGAGGCATGGCAAGAGGAACAAGTGGAGATCAGGAATGAAACTTTGAGGAAGAAACATGTGACAAGCAGTGGAGCAACATGAAGCAGCAGCAGAGCACAAATTGCAAACTGCAAGAGCCGCGCGGCTATAGGAGCTATGAAGCGTGCGCCCGCGCCACACACACCTGTAGAGCAAGAAAGCCAATCGCGCGCCCGCGCCATGATAACGAAGGGACCGCGTGGCCGCGCGCGACGTTGACTGAAGCTGCTGACTTTATTTTAATTTGTGTAACTGAGAGGGGAGTTGAATTAGGGCTTATATATTAGACATATTATCAGTATGTAAATTCCACCCCTTGGGGGATCACGTAGCTAGTATTGCTTTCTTCTCTTTAATTTCCATATTAGATTAGAGTAGTGATCTCTAGAGTTGATTAGATCGAAGACTTGAATCAATTGGAAAGCATCAGAGATTCCATCTTGGATCAGGAGAACAGATTTGCACTATAATTCTCTACTCTTATTTTCTCTTTGATTCATAATTGTATCTTACGACGTTTATTCTATATGTGGATGATAGATTTGATTTAACTATGATCTAAAATCTATTCTGAGATTGCAATGGATTCTATGGACTAGTTAATTCTGATATATTTCATTGTTAGCCTTATTGATTGCTTTGGGCTTATCTAATTAGATTCATGCTATTTGCTTAGTTGATTGGCCATCAATTACTGTGATAATCCATATGGACTTGAGAGAAGAAGTATGGGTTTAGATCTGATCTTATTAGCGTGGGATTGTATGTTGTACAATGCATTGGGATGTATGATTCGTGCTTAGGATGGACATATACCGAAGCACCGCTCGTAGTCATTTGAGAACTTGGGCTTAAACCCTAATTATTTGTAAATCACATAGACATATAGTGGTTTAGGTAATGTGGATGTTCATGTGTATTCTATCAACTATGGATTACATGTGATTTGTGTATGGTACATTGAGAGATGGCTATACTTTATTTTTGTGTTCTTGACTAACAATCCGGCACAATTAATGTGGCTTAACATGAAATGTGTAGATTTGAATGAGTCAATAGATGAAATTGTGATCTCAGGTCTTCATTATCTATTCTCACTCTAGGAATAGTTAGGTTTATTTAATTTCATAGTTTAAATATAAAATATCAAATCATTCGTTTAAATAAGACTGAAATGGTTATGGGCTAATGTTTGGTGAACTTTATTAGTTAATTCTCCCTGGGAACGATACTTTACTTACTCTTTATTACTTATTGACCGTGTATACTTGCACGCATATATTGATCGGTAAAACGACCAACAAAGATCAGCATAACTCTTTTGTCGATCCTGTGCCGTTTTTATACGTTGTCGGATCATTTGAATCTTCTCTGTAGTTATGCATACCAATTCTGGTCCCAACAACGTTGCTTCACCCACCTCGTCTCAGCATACTGGAGAACGACATTTTCTTCCATACAACGTCTCGAATGGAGCCATGCTTATACTTGCCTGATAACTGTTATTGTAGGAGAATTCCACCAATGGTAGGTACTTATCCCAACTCCCTTTGAAATCTAGGACACAGAGTCTTAATAGATCTTCGAGAGTTTGAATAGTCCTTTCTGATTGCCCGTCCATTTGAGGATGGTATGCCGAACTGAATCGTAAATCCGTGCCCATAGATTTCTGCAAGCTAACCCAAAATCGTGAAGTGAATCTTGGGTCACGATCCGAAACTATGGATACTGGCATGCCATGCAATCTCACAATCTCATTCACGTATATACGAGCAAGATGTTCAAGGGAATAAGTCTCCCGTATAGGCAAGAAATGAGCAGACTTAGATATTTTATCAACAATAACCCAAATCGCATCTATGCCTTGAGAAACCTTGGGAAGACCCGTAACGAAATTCATGGTAATGTGTTTCCACTTCCATTTTAGGATCTCAAGTGGTTGCAATAAACCCTTTGGCACTTGATGCTCCGCCTTTACACATTGACAAGTTAAACACCTCGAAATAAACTCTACGATCTCTCTCTTTATATTGTTCCACCAAAATGTATGTCGAATATCATGATACATTTTGGTACTTCCAGGATGGATTGCAAACGGTGTGTTGTGCGCCTCCATCATGATTCTATGCTTCAAGTCAGAATCGTTAGGAACACAAAGTCTGGAGTTGACTAGAAGTATTCCTTCTTCATCGATTCTTGTTTCTGGGATAGCACCTTCTTGCACTTTCTTCTTCATACGCATCAGCTCCAGGTCCGTAGTTTGAGCAGCTTTAACTTTATCGATTAAAGTCGGTTCTACTTATATATTTGATATCGTCACGTGGGTACTTGGAGCCTTTACCTCTATCTCCATCTTTTGCAAGTCATACAAAATGGGCCTTTGTGTTAACAACATTGCACTCGTACCCGCATATGATCTTTTACTCAATGCGTCAGCTACCACGTTTGCTTTTCCAGGATAATATTGAATGGTATGGTCATAATCTTTCAATAACTCGAGCCAATGTTGTTGCCGCATGTTGAGTTCCTTTTGGGTGAAGAAATATTTAAGGCTTTTATGATCCGTATAGATCTCCACTTTCTCCCCATACAGGTAATGTCTCTAAATCTTCAATGCGAAAATGACTGCTGCCAACTCTAGATCATGATTACGATAATTCCTCTCATATTCTTTGAGTTGTCACGAGGCATAGGCTATGACTTTCCCATGTTGTATGAGAACACATTCTAACCCTTCGACTGAAGCATCGCTGTAGATAACAAATCCATCCGAACCAGATGGTATTGTCAGAATAGGTGCCAAAATGAGTCTCCTCTTGAGCTCTTGGAAACTCTTCTCGCATTCCTCGCTCTATACGAATTTTATATCTTTCTGAGTCAGCTGAGTTAATGGAGTAGCGATTCTAGAAAATCATTCCATAAATCTCCGATAATAACCAGCTAAGCCCAGAAAGCTATGTATTTCGGTCACCGACTTCGGTTGCTCCCAACTTTGTATGGCTTCAATCTTTGCCGGGTCAACAGATACTCCATGTTTTGACACCGCGTGCCCCAGGAATGCTACTTCCTCAAGCCAGAACTCGCATTTCTTCAGCTTGGCATAAAGCTTATTGTCACGAAGCCTTTGTAGTACCAGCTTCAAATGGTGCTCATGATCTTCACGGCTTTTGGAATAGATGAGGATGTCATCAATAAAGACAACCACGAACTGATCCAAATATTCCTTGAACACACGGTTCATCACATCCATGAAAGCAACAGGAGTATTAGTCAATCCAAAAGACATGTCTAAGAATTCATAATGCATGTACTGAGTTCTGAAGGCAGTCTTCGGAATATCCTCGATTTTAATCTTCAGCTGATGATATCCAGAACGAAGATCGATCTTTGAAAAGAATTATGCTCCTTGTAACTTGTCGAATACCTATTCTTGATGGTGACATGGTGCAATTCCCAATAGTCAACACAAAGTCGGATACTCCCATCTTTCTTCTTTACTAATAAAACAGGAGCACCCCAAGGAGATGTACTAGGACGAATAAAACCGATGTTCAACAACTCCTGTAGTTGGACCTTTAACTCCTGAAGTTCAATAGGAGCCATTCGATATGGGGTTTTAGAAATGGGCTTTGTACCAGGTTCAATGTCAATAAAGAATTCAACTTCACGTTCTGGGGGTAGGCCGAGAAGTTCTTCAGGAAATACGTCAGGAAATTCACTAACAACAGAAATATTATTCAAATCTGACGTGTTTTTGTTCAAGTCCGTGACATGGGCTAAGAAAGCTTGACATCCATTTTTCAATAAACAAATAGCTTTATGGCTTGATATGACAGTGCTTGATTTTAGTGGTTTGGTTGCTTGAATTCACATAACAGGTTGGTTAGGAATATGAAAACTAACAACTTTATGAAAATAATCAATTTTGGCATGATGAATAGTTAACCAATCAATCCCTAAAATCACATCAAATGCAAGTATTTTCAAAGAAATAAGATCGACAAGTAATGTGATGGTACCAACTTGGATCAAGCAAAATTTATAAACAGTAGATGTAACGAAATTTTCTCCTAACGGAGTTTCAACAGATAAGTCAAAGTCTAATTTCTCCAGAGTCAAGTTCAAACGTTGAGCACAAGAAGGAGAGATAAAAGAATGGGTAAAACCGGTATCTAATAAGGTATAAACTTCGCAAGAGTTTATGATTAGCTTACATGTGATCACCTCGTTCGGGTTCCTCGCGTTTTGGCCAGTCACGACAAATTCTCTACCAAGAACCGCTGACTTTGACTTTTCCGGATCAGCCTTCGGAGTCACCATTCCCGCTGGACTTGGTTTAGCTACAAGATAATCTCTAGCTATATGACCTTCCTTTCCACAGTTATAACATACCTTGGATTGTTGTAGGCAGTTTGGGCGGATATGTCCCTCTTTCCCGCATTTGTAACAAACGACCGGGGCTCGTTCTCCTCCCCTAGAAATAGTTGATGTTTGTGCTGACGTCTTCACATTGTCATTGTTGTACCTTCTCTTCTTGCTATCTCCTCCCGATTTGTTTCTTCTATTTTCATGGTCACGACTACCACCAGAGTGGTTACCGTTTTTGTCCGAATATTTTTCTCCCCGCTGGTTGTCATTGCTCCAATGACTGCTGCCACCAGTATGACCCTGGTTGTGGTCCCTCGGTTGAACATACTCATTATCTCGCTCTAATAATTGAGCCCTGTTTACAACATCTGAATATAAAAAAAATTTATGAGAGACAAGATATTGCTGAATCTCGGGTTTTAGACCTCTCAGAAACATCCTCGTCATACGTTCCTCGTTCTCCACCAAATGAGGTGCAAACCTGGATAACTCCGCGAACTTCACCTCGTACTGAGACACAGTCATGTTGTTTTGTTCTAGTCTGATAAATTCTACCTCCTTCATATGACGAATACTTTTAGGAAAGTACTTATAATCATTGAACAGCTTCTGAAATGTTTCCCAAAACATATTGAGTGCGGCAGGCTGGGTACGCTTTACAAATTCCCACCAGTAGTCTGCCTCACCACGGAACATAAAGGTGGCAAATGGAACCTTTTATTCCTCCGTGCATCCCAAGACATCAAATATCTTGGTAATTTGTTTAACCCACATCTCCGCCTTGATAGAATCTGATTTTCCCGTAAATTCTAGAGGTCCCAACTCTTTGAACTACTTGGCTGTGACAAGTCGTGCGTTGCTATCATTTCCACCTGTATTTTGTACACGAGTCTCCCTCGTCTGATTTTGCATGAACTGTAAAAAGCTTCTAAACATTCCATCATTCATCATTTGTTCGGTAATATTGTTTACAGGAGGAATATTGCCTTCCTGCTGCACGTTCCCCTGGGTGGTGATTAAAGGTGTCTCCACGGTCTCATTTACTCCATTGTTAACGTTCTCGACTGCCATCCTAAAATACTACCATAAAACAAGGGTTAATTAAACAAATTAATATATCACATAATATCCTTATATTATGACCGATCAATAAATAAGCTTAGGCAGGACACACTAGCGAAGGATTTACTCGTCTCTCCCCTCCTAGTTCTATTCTTCGATCTCCGTCAGAGATCATATCCCTAAGCTCTGATACCAACTGTTACGCCCCCACAATAGGTATACACCACCCATTTCGAGTCGCCAAATACATGGTACAGAAACAACAACAACTTCATTAATACAATTATCGTGCAAAATACGACAACACAAAATCTGTAAGTTTAAATACAAATATTATCTTCTAGACAGTATTCAAACTCAAAAGGAGTCCTCATTATAATTATTTAAACTCTATTTTACAAAATAATGAGGACTGCTAACACATCTGACTGGAAATATCACTCCACACCCCGACTAGTTCCCGCTATATTCTCGTCTCCTGAGAAAAATGGAACAAAAAGGAAAAGGGTGAGCTCAACTAGCCCAGTAAAAAATATTATGACTAAAACAATATACAACAAATTATCATTAGTCTTCAACAGGGAAAAATCTAATAGAATATAATGGACAACAAGTTTTAGATCAATAACTGCAGCGGAAATAACAATCCATTAGAAGAGTCAAGTAGAGAATGAATTCTACTATCTTTTAAGATTTAAAAGTCCATCATCAATATTTTATCTATGTAACATCAATCAATATACATCTTAAATTAAATATTCATCTTTGTACTACAGGCCAAAGATATTTGTATCACCAGTTAGTCATGTGCATCTCAACACCTGTTCATCTTTGCACTACGGGCCAAAGATATTCATCAGTTAATCATTCATCTTTGCACTACAGGCCAAAGATATTTAGTAATATCATTATTTAGGACTGAGAATGATGAAAAATATCTTAAAGAAAATGAATCCAGCAAGACAAAAGAATAAATATTAGGAATTCATATTACAATTTATCCAAGTTCAATAATACTCCGAAATAACCAATTTTAAAGCAGAATTCAAAAATAATGATCAAAACATGGATACAATCAAAGATAGTAACCATAATTGACATCTTGGATAAAAAGGAAAAAATTTTATTTTTTGGTGAATAGTGCCGTATACGTGAATAGTAACTCCGACACAAAAAGGTAGAAATTACACAATAAAGTTCATATCAATATTTCGACATAATGATATTGAAGAAAATAATATCATTTATGAAGAAAATAATATCTCTTACCTCAAAATAACAGTACTTCTAATCGGAATATCGGATGTAAAGCCGAAAGAAAATTGCACTGAATATCAACTCACAAAGTATCTAAATACTCACAAAATACGCTCGATAATATAGAGAGAGAGAGAAAAAAAAAACTTGTTTCTGGTGTGATTTTCAATTCTAACTAAGCACCCTATTTGTAGGAAAATGCTAGAATGCCAAAGGAGACTAAATTAATAAAATAATATATATATTTTCCTCCTTCTACGCCACCTACCAAGACCAGCCACCAGCATGCCATTTCTGGAAAAAAAAATTACAGCCCACATGTTTAAAACAAAAGTGGGTCCCACCCATAATTTTAATAAAAATATTTAATTTTTAAAACTTCAATAATTCATAATAAATAACCCTTTTATAAGAAAAATACGAATTTCATGTCCTTTTCATAGGAAATTTAAATCTCTACAACTTTGTAGAAGAAAGTTTTTCTAAATTTCAAATAGAAAATGCCCGAAATCCATATACAGACGATTTTTAATACCTCCATTCCGACAAAATACTGATAAAACACCTCAGCATTAATTCCTTCATTTATAACCACATAAAATAAATATATCTATCATTTATATCCACATAACATAAATATTTTTTTATCATATAAATTAATAATTAATTATTCATAAATAATATTACATAATCACAATTATGACAACCAGGTCGTTTTCAGGAAAGAGGAGGCTTTCCGATAAAGATTTCTCCTTACTAGCGCGCAATTAGGTGACCAAACCTCTCCTTAGGCAGAACTTTCTTAGACATTGCCAATAATGCTATCAAATAATATTATTAAAATAATATAAATTATTGATCTGATAATAGGAAATACTGTGTAGTGACAATTATTGAAACAACTATAATATAAAATATCAACCACAGCAATTATTGAATCAATAAAATAAAATATTGAACAGTAATTACTGTAACAATTATTGAGTAGTGCCTTCTTACGTAAAAATCAATAATTCAAAAATACTGTGCAATACCGTGTGCTACTATGCAACCACGCGTATTACTGTATTTTAACCACCGGGTATTCTAACAGTGCTAACGGTAATAACTACATCGTTATTTATAAAAAATCAAACTTGTCGTTTTCTTCATCCTACCATTTTCCGTTATGGGGCCCACAAATGGTTATGCCATCGTACGAATATTCTCCGACAGTAAGAATATTTCACGACCAAACTAATTTTTCCCGACTACAATGAATATTTTATATCCACTTGATTAATTTGTAAAATTTGCACATTTCACCCATAACCAAAGCATTATATCAAATTAACACCTTATTATTCAAAATAATAATTAGAGGAAATTCGATTTTATTTATAAAAAGTTGGGGTCTTACATGCATAGTAGCACACGGTATTGATTATCGATGCTTACGTAAGTAGCCACTCAGTTTATTCAATTATTGCTATAGTAGTAGTTGCTGCATAATATCTCTCATATTATTGATTCAATTATTGTCATAGTATCATCTGCATAATATTTTATATTATTAAATCAATAATTCAGACGACAAAGTTGTTCATATTATTATTTGCAATATTAACGATATCTAGAAAGTTTTGCCATGGAAAGGGGTTTGGTCACCTAATTGCGCGCTAATAAGGAAAAATCCTTATTGAAAAACCCCCTCTTTCCTGGGAATGATCTGGTAGTTAAATATTATGAGTTATAATATTAATGATGAATAAATTCGTGTTGATTAAAGATGAAATTGATATTTTTATTGTGTTGGGATTATTAGTGTTTGTGGGAATCGACAGTTATTTCGATAATAATTGATTTCTGGAGGTTATATTGACCAATCGGGTAATTAATTGGATAAATGAGTAATTAATTGCTATTAATTCACATATTTATAACTATTTGTTCACATGTGTGCACTATTGATTCACATACATATACTATTAGGAGAGGTAGTACAAGATTGATAATACTTGCATGACTAAATTAAAAATGGAGGTATAGAAGAAGGTACTATACTATAATTATTTTATTCACATGATTTTACTATTGATTCACATGATGTACTATTAGGGGAGGTGGTGCAAGTTTGATAATACTTGTAGGACTAAATTAAAAATGAATGAAAAGTTGAAGGTATTATACTATAATATTTCGAGCACCAAAACGTGCAATTATCGAAACTATATTTTCCTATAAATAGAAGCTCATTCTTCTTTCATTCTCACCAATTCACTAACACTTACAAGAGCAATTATAGAGAGAGAAGCTATAGAAAGAAAGAAGAAGAGAAGTCTGCTACTTCACTATTCCAGTATCCAGTCTTCTTTTGAGGTAAGGAGTATTATTTATTTCATATTCTAAAGATATATTATTTTTCGTATTCGTATGAATATTATTTTCGTTCAATATTCATAAAGAGTATTATCTTCGTTCAATATTCGTAAGAATATTATTTTCGTTCAATATTCGTAAGGGGTATTATTTATTTCATATTCAGAAGAGATATTATTTTTCATTTTCATATGAATATTATTTTCGTTCAATATTCGTAAGGAATACTATCTTCGTTCAATATTCGTTGGAATATTATTTTCGTTCAACAGTAGTAAGGGATATTATTTTGTTCAGTATTCATAAGGAATAATATTTTCTTCCATACTCTGTAGTATGTGAGTAATATTATTTCGTCTCGTATTCCTGATTATACCTTGATTTTGTTAAAGTATTGCTTCTATACTCCGTGAAATTAGTAGAATATTCTTGAAATTTGCGCTTCATCTAGTATCGTTTCACAAGGATATTTTCTACACATTCTTGTTAAATTTTAAGCTTTTCATGCCGGAGTACTGTCCATGAGTAGTATTCATTTCTACGGTACTATTCACGGGGTACTATTCATAAAGTACTATTCACTGGGTACTATTTATAAAGTACTATTCACGAAGTACAATTCACAAGTACTATTCATAAAATACTATTCACGGAATACTATTTTTGAAGTACTATTCACATGGTACTATTCACTCGGGTACTATTCACCCAGAGTACTATTCATGATAAAAATTAATTTCTTTTCGGTCTAAATCATTTTTGATACAATATTATTCTTGAATTTTACTCCACAAAGCAGTATCATGTTGATAATTTGGACATTATTGAATTCTGAATAAATTAAATTATAAATCTTTAAAATTTATTCTTTGTTTTCATTTAATTGAATTCTTATATCATTGTCATCATCATGCTTATATTGTGATGAAAGTCATCTTTGGCTTACGTGCATAGATGGATTGTTGATTGGTATGATTATGACCAGGAATCATTCGGTATAATCATGACCTGTAATGTTACAAATGATGTGATAAAAGTCCTCAGTGGCCCGTAGTGCATTGATGGACAGTTGTTAGTATGATTATGACCAGGGATTATTCGGTATGATCATGTCCATTGGAGAAAACACGAATATCTTTGGACCGTAGTGCATGGATAATTCGTGGTTGTGATACCATTTATTGAGCTGAGTCTCGACGATAAAATTAATGATAAACTCTTAAATCATAGAAGATAGTAGATATCATGCTCTACTTGACTCTTCTAATGGATTGCTTGTTTCGCTACAGTTAAATTTGATGTTTATTGTATTTTATCAGTTTAACACTGTTGAAGGCTAACGATAATTTATTCTGCAATATCTTAGTCATAATATTTCTTACTGGGCTAGTTGAGCTCACCCTTTGCTTTCATTGTTCTCTTCAGAAAATGAGAATATAGCTAGGACTAGTCGGGGAATGGAGTGACGGTTCAAATATTTGCATTAGTAGTCCTCACTATTCTGTAAAATAGTGTGATAATAAATGAGGACTTATTTTGAGTTTGAATACTGTCTAAACGACAATATTTATATTAAAACTCACAGCTCATGTTGTATATTTAAATTTGTATTTGTATTCTGTACCATGTATTTGGCGACTCAGAATGGGTGATGTATACCTATTTTGGGAGCATCATAGTTGGTATCAATGCCATAGAAAAGAGCCCCGAGCCTTTATCTGGTGACTTCCAAGTCTTGGGATGCACCGAAGTCAGACTTTTCGTAGAGGACGCTGTGAGTAACGGTGGCAAGTTGTTAGGTATCATTGTGAGGTGCTATCCAAGTCCTGGATGCGGGTCACAGTTGGTATCAAAGCTTAGGGATATGATCCTTAGCTGAGATGTGAGACTAAAACTAGGAGAGGAGAGATGGGTAATTCCTTCGCTAGTATGACCTACCTAAGTTTAATTATTATTTAATTGGTCAGTCACAATATCAGGATAATATGTGGTATATCAATTAACCTTTATTTTGAAGATGTATTCTAGAATGATATCTAAAATACAGGAGATGAGCAATGGGAAAATCATGATACAGAGGAAATAACTGGGAAGGTACAATCTGAAAAGGAAGTAAGGTATTCTCATCTCTTCGAACTACCAGGTACGTAAATTTCGAGGGCGAAATTTCATAAGGAGGGGAGATTGTAAGACCCCGAATTTTATAAAATAAAAGTATTTAATTTTCTTATAATTATTATTCTATTTAATGGTTAAATTGATAAATGGTTAAAGTTAAGAGTGACATTTGAAAATTTTGCAAAGTAAGCAAGTTGATATAAAATATTCGTTGTGTCGGGGAATATTCGATTGGTCGGGAAATATTCGTTTTAACAGGAAATATTCGTACGACGTCACAATCATTGGTGGACCCCACAACGGAGGTACTGTCATAGTTAGAAAATGACTGAAATATTTTTAAACGGTTGAACTACCCGGTAGTAAAAGAACAGTAATACGTGCGGTTGTATAGTAGCACACGGTATTGATTATTGATGGTTACGTAAGAAGCCACTCAATTTATTCAATTATTGCTACAGTAGTTGCTGCATAATATCTCTTATATTATTGATTTAATTATTGGCATAGTATCATCTGTATAATATTTTATATTATTAAATCAATAATTGAAACGACAAAGTTATTCATATTATTATTTGTAATATTGACGATGTCTAGAAAGTTCTGTCGAGAAAAGGAGTTTAGTCACCTAATTGCGCGCCAGTAGGGGGAAATCCTTATCGGAAAGTCCCCTCTTTCCTGGGAATGATCTGGTTGTTAAATATTGTGAGTTATAATATTAATGATGAATAAGTTCGTGTTGATTAAAGATGAAATTGATATTTCTATTGAGTTGGGATTATTAGTGTTTGTGGGAATCGATAGTTATTTCGATAATAATTGATTTCTGGAGGTTATATTGACCAATCGGGTAATTAATTGGATAAATGAGCAATTAATTGCTATTAATTCACATGCTTACAATTATTTGTTCATATGTGTGTACTATTGATTCACATGCGTGTACTATTAGGGGAGGTGGTGCAAGATTGATAATACTTGCATGACTGAATTAAAAATAGAGGTATAGATGAAGGTACTATACTATAATTATTTTATTCACATGATTTTACTATTGATTCACATGATTGTACTATTGATTCACATGATGTGCTATTAGGGGAGGTGGTTCAAGTTTGATAATACTTGCAGGAATAAATTAAAAATGAATGAAAAGATGAATATATTATACTGTAATATTTTGAGCCCCAAAATATGCAATTATCGAAACTATATTTTTCTATAAATAGAAGTGCATTCTTCTTACATTCTCACAAATTCACTAAGAATCACAAGAGTAATTATAGAGAGAGAAGCTATAGAAAGAAAGAAGAAGAGAAGTCTGCTACTTCACTATTCCAGTATCCAGTCTTCTTCTGAGGTACGTGGTATTATTTATTTCATATTCTGAAGAGATATTATTTTTCGTATTCGTATGAATATTATTTTCGTTCAATATTCATAAAGAGTATTATCTTCATTCAATATTCGTAGGAATATTATTTTCGTTCAATATTCGTAAGGGATATTATTTATTTCATATTCAGAAGAGATATTATTTTTCGTATTCATATGAATATTATTTTCGTTCAATATTCGTAAGGAATACTATCTTCGTTCAATATTTGTTGGAATATTATTTTCGTTCAACAGTAGTAAGGGATATTATTGTGTTCAGTATTAATAATGAATAATATTTTCTTCCATACTCTGTAGTATGTGAGTAATATTATTTCGTCTCGTATTCCTGATTATACCCTGATTTTGTTAAAGTATTGCTTCTATACTCCATAAAATTTGTAGAATATCCTTCAAATTTGCGCTTCTTCTATTATCGTTTCACAAGGATATTTTCTACACATCTTGTTAAATTTTAAGCTTTTTATGTCGGAGTACTGTCCATGAGTAGTATTCATTTATACGGTACTATTCACAGGATACTATTCATAAAGTACTATTCATAGGGTACTATTCATGGATACTATTCACAAAGTACTATTCACGAGTACTATTTACAAAATATTATTCACGGGATACTATTCACGAAGTACTATTCATAGGATACTATTCACTCGGGTACTATTCACCCGGAGTACTATTCATGACAAAAATTAATTTTTTTTCGGTTCAAATTATTTTTGATACAATATTATTCTTGAATTTTACTCCACAAAGCAGTATCATGTTGACAATTTGGAAATTATTGAATTCTAGATAAATTAAATTATAAATCTTTAAAATTTATTCTTTTTTTTCATTTAATTGAATTCTTATATCATTACCATCATCCTCATACTTATATTGTGATAAAAGTCATCTTTGGCTTACGCGCATAGATGGACTATTGATTGGTATGATTATGATCAGAAATCATTCGGTATAATCATGACCCGTAATGTTAAAAATGATGTGGTAAAAGTCCTCAGTGGCCCGTAGTGCATTGATGGACAATTTTTGGTATGATTATGACCAAGGATTATTCGGTATGAACATGACCATTGGTGAAAACACGAATATCCTTGGCCCGTAGTGTATGGATAATTCGTGGTTGTGATACTATTTATTAAGCTGAGTCTCAATGATAAAATTGATGATAAACTCTTAAATCATAGATGATAGTAGATATCATGCTCTACTTGACTCTTCTAATGGATTGCTTGTTCCGCTGCAGTTAAATTTGATATTTATTGTATTTTATCAGTTTAACACTGTTGAAGGCTAACGATAATTTATTCTGCAATATCTTAGTCATAATATTTCTTACTGGGCTAGTTGAGCTCACCCTTTGCTTTCATTGTTCTCTTTAGGAAATGAGAATATAGCTGGGACTAGTCGAGGAACGGAGTGACGGTTCAGATGTTTACATTAGTAGTCCTCACTATTCTGTGAAATAGTGTGATAATAAATGAGGACTTATTTTGAGTTTGAATACTGTCTAGACGACAATATTTGTATTGAAACTCACAACTCATGTTGTATGTTTAAAATTGTATTTGTATTCTGTACCATGTATTTGGCGACTCAGAATGGGTGATATATACCTATTTTGGGGGCGTCACAGTTGGTATCAATGCCATAAAAAAGAGCCCCGAGCCTTTATCTGGTGACTTCCAAGTCTTGGGATGCACCGAAGCCAGACTTTCCGTAGGGAACGCTGTGAGTAACGATGGAAAGTTGATAGGTATCATTGTGAGGTGCTATCCAAGTCCTGGATGCGGATCACAGTTGGTATCAAAGCTTAGGGATATGATTCCTGGCTGCGATGTGAGACTAGAACTAGGAGGGGAGAGACGGGTAATTCCTTCGCTTGTATGACCTACCTAAGTTTAATTATTATTTAATTGGTCGGTCACAATATCTGGATAATATGTGGTATGTCAATCAACCTTTATTTTGAAGATGTATTCTAGAATGATATCTAAAATACAGGAGATGAGCAATGGGAAAATCATGATACAAAGAAAATAACCGGGAAGGTACAACCTGAAAAGGAAGCAAGGTATTCTCATCTCTTCGAACTACCAGGTACGTAAATTTTGAGGGCAAAATTTCATAAGGAGGGGAGATTGTAAGACCCCGAATTTTATGAAATGAAAGTATTCAATTTTCTTATAATTATTATTCTATTTAGTTGTTAAATTGATAAAGAATTAAAGTTAAAAGTGACATTTGAAAATTTTGCAAAGTAAGCAAGTTGATATAAAATATTCGTTGTGTCGGGGAATATTCGATTAGTCAGGGAATATTCATTTTAAAAGAGGTACTGTCGTAGTTAGAAAACAACTGTTGAACTACCCGGTAGTAAAAGAATAGTAATACGCGCGGTTGCATAGTAGCACACGGTATTGATTATTGATGCTTACGTAAGAAGCCACTCAGTTTATTCAATTATTGCTACAGTAGTTGCTACATAATATCTCTCATATTATTGATTCAATTATTATCATAGTATCATCTGCATAATATTTTATATTATTAAATCAATAATTGAGACGACAAAGTTATTCATATTATTATTTGCAATATTGACGATGTCTAGAAAGTTCTGTCGAGGAAAGGGGTTTGGTCACCTAATTGCGCACCAATAGGGAGAAATCCTTATCGGAAAGCCCCCTCTTTCCTGGGAATGATCTGGTTGTTAAATATTGTGAGTTATAATATTAATGATGAATAAGTTCGTGTTGATTAAAGATGAAATTGATATTTCCATTGTGTTGGGATTATTAGTGTTTGTGGGAATCGACAGTTATTTCGATAATAATTAATTTCTGGAGGTTATGTTGACCAATCGGGTAATTAATTGGATAAATGAGCAATTAATTGTTATTAATTCACATGCTTACAACTATTTGTTTACATGTGTGTACTATTGATTCACATGCATGTACTATTAGGAGAGGTGGTGCAAGATTGATAATACTTGCATGACTAAATTAAAAATAGATATATAGATGAAGGTACTATACTGTAATTATTTTATTCACATGATTTTACTATTGATTCACATGATGTACTATTAGGGGAGGTGGTGCAAGTTTGATAATACTTGCAGGAATAAATTAAAAATGAAGGAAAAGTTGAAGGTATTATGCTGTAATATTTCGAGCCCCAAAACATGCAATTATCGAAACTATATTTTCCTATAAATAGAAGCTCATTCTTCTTTCATTCTCACCAATTCACTAAGACTCACAAGAGCAATTACAGAGAGAGAAGCTATAGAGAAAGAAGCTATAGAAAGAAAGAAGAAGAGAAGTCTGCTACTTCACTATTCCAGTATCCAGTCTTCTTCTGAGGTGTAGAAACTCAAAATTTTCTACACACCGCAGGAGGGCAGATTTGTCTTTCAGACATAACCCTGGAAGACAGCTCGTATCCAGTCTGGATACTACCGGAAGCTCAGTCTCAACCCCGAAACACACACCGGGAGCATCAGTTCCAACCTCGGAGATAACCCCGAGGCCTACAGTTCTAATACCGAAAATTCCACCGGAGAATGCCAATTCATCCCGGAGATAACCCCGAGATATTCAGTCTCAATCCCAACACTGGGAGTGGCAGATTTCCACCTTGGAGATAACCCCAAGGAAGGCAGTTGCAGTTCTGGAGATAACCCCGGAAATGCTTGTTTCAAATGCATGTAATCAGCTTTAACCTCAGTGCTTACACCGAGGCACTCAGTACAAGGCCCGACGATAACACCGGGAAGACAGGCACACCTCAGAGATGACACTGAGGACCTTCAACACTTGCAGCAGTCCAATCTCAGAGATAACCCTGAGCAACATCTACTTTATCACCCCAAACCGGAGATAACCCCGGTGAGGGGTAAAGTCGTCATCTTGCCACCTTGATGCCACATCACGCCGTCTCAACATTTCAGACATACATTTCTACACAGCAATGTCCCACAAGAACCAAGGAAGTCCAATCCCGAGTGACTATTACGCAGAGTAACGGAAAGAATTTGAAGCATGAAGACCGGAGGGCATAGTCTCATCTTCCTGACTTCGTACAACCTCTAATCCCATATCATTGCGTAACTCTCGACAACGGCAATCCGAAAATAGGTCTTATACACCTCGGTCGGATGCCCGAATTGAAGTTCTAAAAGTTTGAGTGGACATCACGTTACACGCGTGCACGTACTTCGAGACGGCGTAAAGCCCGGGGCACCCCGGGAAGCCGCAGGTACACCTGTGGTTCCCCCCTCTATAAATAGAGGGCTTGGGGTGGCCATTTTGAAGAGAGAAAAGGCGAGGAAGCCCTGTCCAATTTGCTCTGTACACACCCTAAACTGAGTGCTTTCTCATTTTAAACACTTGTAAGCTCATATATAGCTACTTTTTACTGGCGGGAGTCGTGTGTTCATCCACTTAAAGCTATAGAAGTCTTCTTTGGCAACCCACTGTAAGCCTTCTTACACACTTTAAAGCCTTTCTCGTCATCTTTGCACACACTATTCTTCACGTTGAGAGTCGTGTTACGTGTGTATGCCCGAACTTCGGTCCGTGGTTTCATTTCAGTTTGTATATATATATATATATACTTATATATATATATATATATATATATATATATGGACTAACATTATCGAGTTATGCCTCGATTGAGCCTAGACTTGTGTCTGGAGCGTTTAATTGCTTTCGTATATATATATATATACTTATATATATGAACTGTGTGTCGAACTCTGTCTGGATTTTACATCCGGTGCGTTTACTACTTTAATATATATATATATATATATATATATATATATATATATGTATATGAACTGTTGTCAGACTTTGTTCGATGAGCTTGGATTTTATATCCGGTGCGTTTATATACTTTTATATATGTATATATATTTATATTTCGTCCCGCCTGGAGTTTACTTCGTGGCGGTTGACCGTTTTTACTGCTTTCTGTACATTTCGTCCCGCCTAGAGTTTCCTCCGTGGCGATTGATCGCTTTTACAGCTTTATTTACATTTCTGGTCCCCCATGGAGGTGTTTCGTGGTGGTTGATCATACCAATATATATATATATATATATATATATATATATATATATATATATACTGCTTTTATATATTTATATTTTCGATCCCCCATGGAGGTGCTTCGTGGTGGTTGATCATGTTTGTATATATATATTTACAGCTTTTATATAAATAACTGCTTACAGTTTTCATATAAACTGTGGTATCATGTGAGCCTAGGAATCATGTGATCACAGATTCAGTCTACTAAATCTAGTTTCGGTTCTCGTGATGGACACTTTTAGCTGTAAGCAGCTTGTAAATTTATTCACGGTGTTGGATTTTCTCAAATGGTTTTCATGCCCATGAGAAGTTCGACACTATTTTGTATATTATTTTCTCGAAGATGCTTCGCATCTCTAAAATAAAAGCAATCAAGCCAAACATTTAATAAAATTAAAGTATCAAAGGCCTCAATTACTATTGAGCACAGGGTTTGAAAAACCTCTTTTAAAACATCACTGCTATATCTTGTTTAAAACCGAATTTTTACACAAATCCAAACCCTTTGTATATAGGTGCAAACGAGGAATAGCACTACTTCTAAATAACAGCACATTGATCCACACACACACACACACACACATTCATATAACAGTTTCTTGAAAAGTGGCGGTCACCGTGGCATCACGGATGTCGGGGGGTGCCTAACACCTTCCCTTTGCATAAGCAAGTCCTCGGACCCTAATGAATCTCGATTTCACAGACCCGTTTAGTAGTGTCACATCACATGGTTAATGTGCAAACCCTTTCTCGGTTGTGTTGGTACGACCAGTTAAAAAACCAATTGGCGACTCTTATAGTCCAATCGTCGACATTATACATGCAGGACCTTTTTCGCTTATTTTTTCAAATAAATCTCACCTTAACATGAGAACACAAAAGAACAAGAATAAAAAAGGGACAAATAAAAATCCCGACGTCGACAGGTGGCGACTCTCATGGGGATACCAGTAAGAGGACTTAAGCCGCTATTACAAGCTTTTTAAAACTGTTATATGCTTGTGTGTGAATGTTGCATTTACATTTATGATGAATGTGTACGAATGCATTTTTTTACTGCACTACAATATATCTATCTGTGATATTAGTGCTTCGCACATGTCATCATTTTCATAAACGGTGAGACACGTTGTATGTAAATGTATGTTGTGTGGTTCCTCCACCAGGAGGCTATCCTGTCGGTGTTTAATTACTAGACTCGTAGGAAGACTAATTCCAATGAGGCTCAGGAAAGGCACCACCCAAATTCGCTCTAGTTGAAAGACCGGATTAACTTCCCGTTGAGTAAATTGCGATGATTTGGGAACCTTCATGCCAAAAAGTTGCAAGAGAAACCTAAGATAGGTTAGCCTCTGATAAACCAAACGCAGAGGAAAGTCTCTTCATGCTTTCTCATTTCAAATTACTCGTAAAGTCAATTACTTGGAATTTACATTTATCTCCATGTAATGAGAAATATGAAGAAATATGTACATGTACATATTTTAACATGATATCCTGTATTACAAACAGCTAACATCCGTTTTGCAGGATCATAATCCTAAAACGGATACATCACATAGCATGTAAATATTTACACAATCCCTAAAACTAAACTATGCAAGTTTTGTCGTAGGGAAGCATTCAGACCTATTACCTGGTCAAAATTCAAAAAAGTCGCAGGCCTACAGCCAATCATGTCTTCATCTGACCAGTCTAATCTAGTTTCTCGAGAAGAATTTGACGGATTAAGTAAACAAATTATAGATTTGGCTATTCTGCTTAAAGAACTACATCAATCTACTCAAGGTACGAAGATACCCATACATGCTGAATCCTCTGCACAAAGAGGAACCCAAGGTTCTGACAAAGTCATTATAGTACCTGAGCTCCAGTTGGATACAACCAACAAAATTCATGATATCACCCATCTCAAAGGAGATCTAGACACCGGTGACATCAAGAAAAAGGTCTTTCAAATGGAAGAAACCCTTCGTTCTATCAAAGGAATTGGAGCACACGAGAGTGTCTCCTATGCTGATCTTTGTATATTCCCTGGTGTTCATTATCCAGAGAAGTTCAAAACTCCTGACTTCGAAAAGTATAATAGGTTAGGAGATCCTTACACCCATTTGAAGGTGTTCATTGGAGAACTTGGATCTTATGCAGAGGACGAGAAGCTCAGAATGCAGCTGTTCCAAAAGAATCTGACTGGAGAAGCCCGTTCGTGGTATATCAGAGTAGACAACTCAAAGATCCATAGCTGGGAAGAGCTAGCTCATGCTTTCCTTACACAATACAGCTTCCAGTCTCAGATGGCTCCTGACCGATATCAGATTACCAAGGTCAAGAAACAGTCCAATGAGTCTTTTAGAGAATATGCTCAAAGGTGGAGGCGCCTTGCTGCTCAGGTGATTCCTTCTATAACAGAGTCAGAGATGGTCATGACCTTTATCGACATACAAGAGGCTCATTTCTATAAAAGAGTCTTAGCTGGCATTGGTAAACCATTTTCTGAAATGATCAAACATGGAGAGATGGTTGAAATGGGGTTGAAGTCAGGAAAGATTCAAGACCTAGCTGCTCTTAAAGCTGTTGCTGAACACATCCAATCCAGAACTTATGGAAACAACCCCCGAAGGGTCCATAAAAAGAAAGAGGAGGATGTTTCCTTCATACTACAAGGTCAGAAAGGCAATCAGAATATGCCTATCCAACGGAGAAATTACACTCCCTTTTAGGCACAGTCTTCAAACCCTCCATTGCCTAAGGATGGAGAAGCCAAACACTCTCGAGTGTTCACACCCCTAGGGGATTCACTCGAGAACATTTTCAATCTTCTGACCACTCAAAAGAAAATCACGCATCTTCTTCCACCAGCCAATCCTATTGGGAGGGGTTTCAATGCTGCTAGGAAATGTGCTTATCATACCGGGGCACCTGGACATGATACTCAAGATTGTTAGGCCTTGAAACACAAGATCCAAGATTTAATAGACAACGGTGAGATCGTGGTCACCAAACCAGATCAACCTCACGTGCAAGATAACCCTCTTCCTCCACATAAAGAAGAAGAGGTCAACATGATTAATTGGAGCAGTGGACAAAGTTCCAATTTTAACTGTGAAGCATCCCAGATCATCAAAGATGGTGTTGACAAATGGGATTATGCAAAGTTCCAGTTTACGATGGAACGGAAGATTAAAGCTCTGTGTAAACAAATTGAGCAATTGACCGAACTGGTGATCTATCAGCATCATGTCACACGCCAATTAGTCAGCCAGGAGCATGCTAGCCTCCTCCCCTTGGTTATGAATACTCCATCGTCACCTTCAAAATATGAAACATCGGAGGACAAAGTGATGAAGAGAGCAACTGCCAAAGCCCGTCGTGATTTTGCCAATAGAAGGGAATTTACATACCTAGGCCAACCTAAGGAGGAGATACTTCAGATGCTAATCAATGAAGGAAGAATCACATCCCTCTTACCTCCAATTAATCCCCGTTCAGGACGGTTCAATCCTGATGGAGTATGCCAATATCAATCTCATTCTCGCGGTCACATCACGAAAGAATGTTGGGCACTCCGCCACCTTATTCAGAATCTAATCGATAGCGGTGTCCTGCAATTGGCAGACAATGATACTGTGCTATTTGAGAGTGGGAATACCTATCCCACTAAATGGAAGGGATTGGTAGCAGTTATATCCTCTGAGGCTGATGGAACTGTTAAACCATTCACAATTCAACTCAAAGGAGTTAACAAACCTTTGGAAGTGGTTGCGCCAGAGCCAATCGCCTTGCCATTCAGACCACAATATCCTGTTGTCAGCTTACAGAAAGTTCCCTGGAATTATAGAGAAGGTGAAGGATCCACATTTCATAAAACTGATGCAGTGTCGAAGGAAAATCCATTGTGTCTTCCCCAAAGGTTAATGAAGCCTGTTATCAAATCAAAGGGGAAAATTCCCATGGAGAAAATTGAAAAATTCCTCCGTGCTATGGGTCATAATGAAGCCAAGGTGGTTTTAAGCTTAAGAGAAGCTCCACATCAAATTTTAATATTAAACTTGGTTTTAACTTTCGAAGATCACAGGAAGATTCTACTGAAGGTTTTGGAAGAAGCCTACTTGCCGAAATCAGTGGATGTGGAAAAATTTCAACATCTGGTTGATCACATTTATAACAACAATGTGATCTCTTTCACTGATGATGACATACCGCCCGAAGGGATCGGTCATTGCAAACCGTTACTGTGACGCCCCCAAAATAGGTATACATCACCCATTCAGAGTCGCCAACTGTCATGTAAAATACGATAAAACATAAGCTGAGAGTTTTAATGCGAATATTGTCTTCTAGACAATATTCAAACTCAAATGGAGTCCTCAGTACATTTATTATCACACTATTTCACTGAATAATGAGGACTACTAATGCAAACATTTGGACCGTCACTCCGTTCCCCGACTAGTCCCAGCTATATTTTTATTTCCTAAAAAGAACAATGAAAACAAAGGGTGAGCTCAACTAGCCCATTAAGAAATATTATGACTAAGATAATGCAGAATAAATTATCGTTAGCCTTCAACAGTGTTAAACTGATAACATTTAATAAACATCAAATTTAACTGCAGCGGAACAAGTAATCCATTAGAAGATTCAAGTAGAGCATGATATCTACTATCTTCTATGATTTAAAAAGATTCAAGTAGAGCATAATAAATAAACCACATCATTGAATCAACCCTGCACTACGGGCCAAGGATATTCATGTAATCATCAATGGTCATGATTATACCAAATAACCACTGGTCATAATCATACCAACAACTGTCCATCAATGCACTACAGGCTAATAAGGATTTTTACCACATCATTTGTTACATTACGGTCATGATTATACCGAATAATCCCTGGTCATAATCGTACCAATAAATAGTACATCTTTGCACGTAAACCACAGATGACTTTTATCACAATATAATCATGAGGATGATGGAAATGATATAAGAATTCAATTAAAAGAAAGCAAAGGATAAATTTTAAAGATTTATAATTTAATTTATCCAGAATTCAATAATGTCCAAATTGTCAACATGATACTACTTTGTGGAGTAAAATTCAAGAATAATATTGTATCAAAAATAATTTGAACAGAAAAGAAATTAATTTTTATCATGAATAGTATTTCGGGTGAATAGTACTTTATGAATAGTACACCGTAAATAGTACTTCAAGAATAGTATTTTATGAATAGTACTTGTGAATAGTACTTTATGAATAGTATTTTGTGAATAGTACCCGTGAATAGTACTTTTGTAAATAGTACTCATGGACAGTACTCCGGCATGAAAAGCTTAAAAATTTAACAAGAATATGCAGAAAATATCCTTGTGAAACGATACTAGATGAAACTCAAATTTTAAGGATATTCTACTAATTTCAAGGAGTATGGAAGTAATACTTTAACAAAATGAGGGTATAATCAGGAATACGAGACGAAATAATATTACTCACATACTACAGAATATGGAAGAAAATATTATTCCTATGAATACTGCACAAAATAATATCCCTTACCTCAGAAGAAGATTGGATACTGGAATAGTGAGGTAGCAGACTTCTCTTCTACTTTCTCTATATAGCTTCTCTCTCTATAATTGTTCTTGTGAGTCTTAGTGAATTGGTGAGAATGAAAGAAGAATGAGCTTCTATTTATAGGAAAATATAGTTTCGATAATTGCACGTTTTGGGGCTCAAAATATTACAGTATAATACCTTCATCTTTTCCTTTATTTTTAATTTAGTCCTGCAAGTATTATCAAACTTGCACCACCTCCCCTAATAGTACAATCATGTGAATCAATAGTACAATCATGTGAAAAAACAATTACAGTATAATACCTTCATCTATACCTCCATTTTTAATTTAGTCATACAAGTATTATCATCAATAGTACACACATGTGAATAAATAGTTATAAGCATGTGAATTAATAGCAATTAATTGCTCATTTATCCGATTAATTACCCGATTGGTCAATATAACCTCCAGACATACATTATTATCGAAATAGATGTCGATTTCTACTAACACTAATAATCCTAACACAATAGAAATATCAATTTAATCTTTAATCAACACAAACTTATTCATCATTAATATTACAACTCACAATATTTAACAGCCAGATCATTTTCAGGAAAGAGGGGGCTTTTCGATAAGAATTTTTTCCTATTGGCGCGCAATTAGGTGACCAAATCTCTCATCGACAGAACTTTCTAGACATCGTCAATATTATAAATAATAATATGAATAACTTTGTCGTCTCAATTATTGATTTAATATTATAAAATATTATGCAGATGATACTGTGATAATAATTGAATCAATAATATGAGAGATATTATGCAACAATTACTGTAGTAATAATTGAGTATAACTGAGTGACTTCTCACGTAAGTATTAATAATCAATATCGTGTGCTACTATGCAACCACATGTATTACTGTACTTTTACCACCGGGTAGTTCAACAGTTTAACGGTAAAACTTTTGTCGTTATTTTTATAAAAAGATAATTATGTCGTTTTCTAACTACGACAATACTTCCGTTGTGGGGTCCAGCAATGATTGTGTCGTCGTAAGAATATTCCCTGTTAAAAAGAATATTTCCCGACCAATCGAATATTATATAACCACTTGCTTACTTTGTAAAATTTGTAAATAATACCCACAACTATAACATTATATCAAATCCACATCATAATATTCAAAAATATATTTCAAAAAAAATTAATCTTTATTCATAAAAGTTGGGGTGTTACAACCTCCCATTCTTGTGAAATTTCGTTCTCGATATTAGGGTGCGTACCTGGTATGTCGAAGAGGTGAGGATACCTTGACTTCATTTCAGATTCTAACTCCTAGGTCATTTCCTCAACATCGTGGTTTCTCCACAAAACTTTGACTTGAGGTATAACCTTGGAGCGTAGAATATGATTCTTCTTATCCAAGATTTTAACAGGTACCTCTTCATATATTAAATATTCCGCTATCTCGTCCGGTTCTAATTCAATAATGTGGTTCGGGTCTTTCATATATTTACGTAACATAGATATGTGAAAAACTTTATGAACACGAGACATACTTGGCGGTAAGGCGAGTCTATAGGCCACAGTTCCTACTCGATCGAGGATTAAAAATGGGCTAATGAATCAAGGATTGAGCTTTCCTATCTTTCCAAATCTCGTAACTCATTTCCATGGAGCAACACATAACAACACATGATCTCCAATATTGAATTTCGCGTCCTTTCGATGAAGATCATCATAACTCTTTTGTCGATCTTATGAGGTTTTTATACGTTGTCGAATCGTTTAAATCTTTTTCGTAGTCATACGTACCAACTCCGATCTTAACAACGTTTCTTCACCCACCTCATCCCAGCATACTAGAGAACGACACTTTCTTCCATAAAAGGCCTCAAATGGAGCCATGCCAATACTTGCTTGATAATTGTTGTTATAGGAAAACTCCACCAATGGTAAGAACTTGTTCCAACTTCCTTTGAAGTCAAGGACATAAAGTCTTAATAAATCTTCAAGAGTTTGAATAGTCCTCTCCAACTGCCCGTCCGTTTGAGGATGATATGTCGAACTAAATCGTAAATCTGTGCCCATAGCTTTTTGCAAACTAACCCAAAATCGTGAAGTGAATCTTGGGTCTCGATCAAAAACTATAGATATTGGCATACCATGCAATCTTACAATCTCGTTTATGTACATACGAGCAAGATGTTCAAGTGTATAAGTTTCTCGTATCGATAAGAAATGAGTAGACTTGGTCAATCTATCAACAATGACCTAAATCGCATCTATACCTTTAGAAACCTTGGGAAAACCAGTAACGAAATCCATGGTAATGTGCTCCCACTTCCATTCTGGAATTTTAAGTGGTTGCAATGGACCTTTTGGCACTTGATGCTCCGCCCTGACTCGTTGACAAGTTAGACACCTTGAGATAAACCTCACTATCTCTCTCTTCATATTGCACCACCAAAATATATGTCAAAGATCACGATACATTTTGGTACTCCCAGGATGGATTGCAAACGGTATGTTGTGCGCCTCCATCATGATTTTATACTTCAAGTCAGAATCGTTAGGAACACAAAGTCTGGAGTTGACTCGAAGTATTCCTTCTTCATCGATTCTTGTTTCTGGAATAGCACCTTCTTGCACTTTTTTCCTCATACGCATCAGTTCCAGGTCTGTAGCTTGAGCAGCTTTAACTTTATCGATTAAAGTCGGTTCTACTCGTATATTCGCTATCATCACATGGGTCCCTGGAGTTTTTAACTCTATCTCCATCCTTTCTAAGTCATACAAAATGGGCCTTTGCGTTGACAATATCGCATTCGTACCCGCATATGATCTTCTACTCAATGCGTCAGCTACTACGTTCGCTTTTCTAGGATGGTATTGAATGGTATGATCGTAATCTTTCAATAGCTCAAGTCATCGTCATTGTCGCATGTTGAGTTCATTTTGAGTAAAGAAATATTTGAGACTTTTATGATCCGTGTAGATCTCCACCTTCTCTTCATATAGGTAATGCCTCCAAATCTTAAGCGCAAAAACGACAGCTGCCAACTCTAGATCATGAGTAGGATAATTCCTCTCATATTCTTTGAGTTGTCGTGAGGCATAGGCTATGACTTTACCATGTTACATAAGAACACATCCTAAACCCTTGCCTGAAGCATCGCTGTATATGACAAATCCCTTCAAACCAGCTGGTATTGTCAAAACAGATGCTGAAATGAGCCTCCTCTTGAGTTCTTGAAAACTCTTCTTGCATTCCTCACTCCAACAGAATTTTATATCTTTCTGAGTCAGCTGAGTTAATGGAGTAGCGATTCGAGAAAACCCTTCTACGAATCTCCGATAATAACCAGCTAAGCCGAGAAAGCTACGTACTTCGGTCACAGACTTAGGTTGCTGCCAGATTTGAATTGCTTCAATCTTTGCCGGGTCAACAGATATTCCATGATTTGATATCACGTGCCCAAGGAATGCTACTTCTTCAAGCCAGAACTCGTATTTCTTTAACTTGGCATAAAGCTTGTTTTCACGAAGCTTTTGGAGTATCAGCATCAAGTGTTTTTCATGATCTTCACGGCTTTTGGAATATATGAGGATATCATCAATAAAGACGACCACAAAGTGATCCAAATATTCCTTGAATATTCAGCTTATCATATCCATGAAGGTAGCAGGAGCATTAGTCAATCCAAAAGACATGACTAGGAATTCGTAATGCCCGTATCGAGTTCTGAAAGCAGTCTTTGGAATGTTATCAGTTTTAATCTTTAATGGATGATATCCAGAATGAAGATCGGTCTTTGAAAAGAATTTGGCGCCATGCAACTGGTCAAACAGGTCATCAATGCGAGGCAACGGGTTCCTATTTTTTATGGTGACATGATTCAACTCCCGATAATCAATGCGAAGTCGCATACTTCCATCTTTCTTCTTCACGAATAGAACAGGAGCACCCCAAAGAGACGTACTAGGTCGAATGAAACCGATGTTTAACAATTCCTATAGTTAGGTTTTTAACTCCTGAAGTTCAATAAGAGTCATTCGGTATGGGGCTTTGAAAATGGGTTTTGTACTGGATTCAAGGTCGATACAAAATTCAATTTCACGCTCTGGGGGTCGGCCAGGAAGTTCTTCAGGGAATCCGTCAGGAAATTTATTAACAATATAAATATCATTCAAATCTGACGTATTTTTATTTAAATCCATGACATGGGCTACGAAAGCTTGACATCTGTTTTTTAATAAATGAATAGCTTTATGGCTTGATATGACAGTGATTGACTTTAGTGGTTTGGTTGCTTGAATTCGCATAATAGGTTGGTTAGGAATATGAAAGCTAACAACCTTACGAAAATAATTAATTTTAGCATAATGAGTAGTTAACCAATCAATCCCTAAAATCACATTAAATGCAAGTATTTTCAATGAGATAAGATCGACAGGTAACGTGCGGTTACCAATTTGAATCAAACAAGACTTATAAACAGTGGATGTAATAAAGGTTTCTCCCAACAGAGTTTCAACAGATAAGTCAAAGTCTAATTTCTCCGGAGTTAAACTTAAACATTGAGCGTAAGTAGGAGAAATAAAAGAATGGGTAGAACCGGTATCAAATAAGGTATAGACTTCGCTAGAGTTTATAATTAGCTTACCCGTGATGACTTTGTTCGGGTTCCTCGCTTTTTGGGAGGTTACGATAAACGCTCTCCCTTGAACTACCGGCTTTGACTTCTCTGGGATGGCCTTTGGTGCCTCCATCCCAGCTGGACTTGGCTTCGGTGCACGATAAAATTGGGCAAGGTGACCTTCTCTTCCGTAATTATAACACGCTTTGGATTGCTGCGTACAGTTCAGACTGATATGTCCCTCCCTTCCGTATTTGTAACATACGATTGGCTGTCGTTCCCCTTCCTTAACAACAGGTGCTGGTGATGACATCTTTCCATCATTGTTGAATCTCCTCTTCTTGAAATTTTCACTTCTATTATCTTAGCCATGATTACCACCGAAGTGGTTACCATTTCTGGCATGCTTATTCCCTCCACGTTTGTTTTCACCGCTTCGATGACTACTTCCACTGGTATCATCATTTTGTCGGCTGCTCTCTCTTGGTTGGGTTGACTCGTTATCGCGCTCCAATAACTGAGCCCTATTTACAACATCTGAATACAAACACAGTTTGTGAGAAATTAAGTATTGACGTATCTCGGGTTTCAAACCTCTTAGAAATATCCGCGTCATTCTCTCCTCATTATCAACCAAGTAGGACACAAATCGGGACAACTCGGCAAACTTAGCTTCGTACTGTGACACGGTCATATTGTTCTGCTTCAGCTTGATGAACTCTACCTCCTTCATGTGACGAATACTTTCAGAAAAGTACTTGTCGTTGAATAGTTCTTGGAACTTTTTCCAAGACATCTTCAGTGCGGCAAGTTGAGTACGCTTTATCGATTCCCACCAGTAATCTGCCTCTCTTTGCAACATAAAGGTGGCAAAGGGAACCTTTTGCTCCTCGGAGTATCCCAAGACATCAAATATCTTGGTGATATGCTTTATCCAAGTCTCCGCCTTAAGCGGTTTTGGCTCTCCAATAAACTCCGGTGGTCCCAACTCCTTGAACTATTTAGCGGTGACCGTCCGAGAGTTGCCAGTGTTTCCACCTGCATTTTGAACAGGAGTCGTTCTCACCTAATATTGCATGAATTGCATAAAGCCTCTGAACATCCCATCATTCATCATTTGGTCAGCGTTATTATTTTCCTGAGTATTATTGCCATCCTGATGCACATTATCTTGGGTATTGATCGTTGGTGACTCAACGGTCTCATGTGCTTCATTTCTTATCTCAACATTTTCGGATGCCATTATCCAATACTGCCACAAAACAAGGGTTAATTAACATGTCACATATTATCCCTATACTCTGACCAATCAATTAAATATCAAATAAACTTAGGTAGGTCATACTAGCGAAGGAATTCCCCGTCTCTCCCATCCTAGTTCTTGTCTCACATCTCAGCCAGGGACCATATCCCTAAGCTTTGATACCAACTGTGATGCCCCCAAAATAGGTATACATCACCCATTCTGAGTCGCCAAATACATGGTATAAAATTCAAATACAACTTAATTATACAACTGTCGTGTAAAATACGACAAAATATAAGCTGAGAGTTTTAATACCAATATTGTCTTCTAGACAGTATTCAAACTCAAATGGAGTCATCAATACATTTATTATCACACTATTTCACTGAATAGTGAGGACTACTAATGCAAACAACTGGACTGTCACTCCGTTCTCCGACTAGTCCCAGCTATATTCTCATTTCCTGAAGAGAACAATGAAAACAAAGGGTGAGCTCAACTAGCCCAGTAAGAAATATTATGACTAAGATAATGCAGAATAAATTATCGTTAGACTTCAACAGTGTTAAACTGATAAAATATAATAAACATCAAGTTTAACTGCATCGGAACAAGCAATCCATTAGAAAAGTCAAGTAGAGCATGATATCTACTATCTTTTATTATTTAAAAAGTTTATCATCAATTTTATCGCTAAGACTCAGCTTAATAAATAAACCACATCATCGAATCATCCCTGCACTACGGGCCAAGGATATTCATGTAATCATCAATGGTTATGATTATACCGAATAATCCCTGGTCATAATCATACCAACAATTGTCCATCAATGCATTACAGGCCAATGAGGATTTTTATCACATCATTTGTAACATTACAGTCATGATTATACCGAATAATCCCTTGTCATAATCATACCAATCAATAGTACATCTATGCGCGTAAGCCACAGATGACGTTTATCATAATATAAGCATGAGGATGATGACAATGATAAAAGAATTCAATTAAAAGAAAGCAAAGGATAAATTTTAAAGATTTATAATTTAATTTATCCAGAATTCAATAATATCCAAATTGTCAACATGATACTGCTTTGTGGAGTAAAATTCAAGAATAATATTATATCAAAAATGATTTGGGCCGAAAAGAAATCAATTTTTGTCATGAATAGTACTCCGGGTGAATAGTACTTTATGAATAGTACCCTGTGAATAGTACTTCAAAAATAGTACCCCGTGAATAGTACTTTATAAATAGTACTCATGAATAGCACTTCGTGAATAGTACTTTATGAATAGTACTCGTGAATAGTACTTTTGTGAATAGTACCGTATAAATGAATAGTACTCATGGACAGTACTTCGGCATGAAAAGCTTAAAAATTTAACAAGAATGTATAGAAAATATCCTTGTGAAACGATACTAGATGAAGCGCAAATTTCAAGGATATTCTACTAATTTCACAGAGTATAGAAGCAATACTTTAACAAAATGAGGGTATAATCAGGAATACAAGATGAAATAATACTACTCACATACTACAGAGTATGGAAGAAAATATTATTCCTATGAATACTGAACAAAATAATATCTCTTACCTTAGAAGAAGACTGGATACTGAAATAGTGAGATAGCAGACTTCTCTTCTACTTTCTCTATATAGCTTCTCTCTCTATAATTGATCTTGTGAGTCTTAGTAAATTGGTGAGAATGAAAGAAGAATGAGCTTCTATTTATAGGAAAATATAGTTTCGATAATTACACGTTTTGGGGCTCGAAATATTACAGTATAATACATTCATCTTTTCTTTCATTTTTAATTTAGTCCTGCAAGTATTATCAAACTTGCACCACCTCCCCTAATAGTATATCATGTGAATCAATAGTACAATCATGTGAATCAATAATACAAGCATATGAAAAATATAATTACAGTATAATACCTTCATCTATATCTCCATTTTTAATTTAGTCATGCAAGTATTATCAATCTTGCACCACCTCCCCTAATAGTACATACATGTGAATCAATAGTACACATATGTGAACAAATAGTTATAAGCATGTGAATTAATAGCAATTAATTGCTTATTTATCTGATTAATTACCCGATTGGTCAATATAACATCCAGACATCCATTATTATCGAAATAGATGTCGATTTCCACTAACACTAATAATCCCAACACAATGAAAATATCAATTTCATCTTTAATCAACACGAACTTATTCATCATTAATATTATAACTCACAATATTTAACAATCAAATTATTCCCAGGAAAGAGGGGGCTTTTCGATAAGGATTTCACCCTATTGGCACGCAATTAGGTGACCAAACCTCTCCTCAACAGAACTTTCTAGACATCGTCAATATTGCAAATAATAATATGAATAACTTTGTCATCTCAATTATTGATTTAATAATATAAAATATTATGCAGATGATACTGTGACAATAATTGAATCAATAATATGAGAGATATTATGCAGCAATTACTGTAGCAATAATTGAGTATAACTGAGTGACTTCTCACGTAAGCATCAATAATCAATATCATGTGCTACTATGCAACCACACGTATTACTGTACTTTTACCACCGAGTAGTTCAACAGTTTAACGGTAAAACTTTCGTCGTTATTTTTATAAAATGATAATTCTGTCGTTTTCTAACTACGACAATACTTCCGTTGTGGGGTCAACCAATGATTGTGTCGTCGTATGAATATTCCATGTTAAAACGAATATTTCCCGACCAATTAAATATTATATAACCACTTGCTTACTTTGAAAAATTTGTAAATAATACCCACAACTATAACATTATATCAAATCCACACCATAATATTCAAAAATATATTTCGAGAAAAATTAATCTTTATTCATAAAAGTTGGGGTCTTACAGTTACACATTACGGTTTTGTCCTCCGAATACATGTTAGCTGGAGTCTTGGTTGATGGAGGTTCATCTCTGAATATATGTCCTTATGATATGTTGCTGAAGATGAATGTCAATCTCAAGCGGATCCGAAGTAGCCATACTATCATCAAAGCTTTTGATGGATCCCGCCGGAATTCAGTCGGAGAGATTGAGCTGCCAATTGAGATTGGTCCCCATACATTTTGTGAATCTTTTCACGTGCTCAAAATAGATACAGGATACAACCTGCTTCTAGGGAGACCGTGGATTCATATGGCCGGAGTAGTCCCCTCCACTCTTCATCGACAACTTAAATACATTATCAACAATAGCATAGTCAAAGTCAACGCTAAACCGGAATGTCCTCCGCATAATGACATTCCACTCATCAATGTCAATTCTGATGTTGAGCCGGTCAGTTTTCAAGCTTTGGAAGTGAGCAACATTCAATACCATTCTATTGGGATGCCATTTTCCGTACCCAAGATTTCTGCCGAAGTGATGGCAGCTAGTCAAGAAATGATGTCATTGGGACACCAGCTGGGACAAGGGCTGGGTAAAAATCATCAGGGTATTTTACATAAGCATAAGCAGATTCCTTCAACGTCAGCCACACGGCGATTATCTCCACCTGTAAATCCAGAGTTCGCACAATCTCCGGAGGTGCCAGCCAATGTAATGGCTATGTTATTTCCTAAACCGATACCGATAAAGGAAAAGAAAGTCTTTGTTCCAGATACCAAGGTGGAAGAAGAGGAACGGAGAATTAAACAAGACATCGTTCGAATGATGTCAGGAATACGCATCATTATCCATGATGAACATACAAACAGATACACCCCAGACGATGATTGCCCAGACATAATGGTCATCATTCGGGAGAAGAAGGACGATGACAGCCCCTCCATCACTGCAGTCCACCAGGACTTTGCCCTTTCTAATTGGAGCAGCACTCCTTGCATGGGTCGATAAGGGTAAAATGGGTAGGAACTCCTTCTGCCCTGTAGATATCATAATTGCTTACTTTTCTATACAATATTAGCAGTTGTTTTGTCCATACATGCTAACACTTTGTATGATTAAACAGTTTCATATATATTATGTGAAAGCATATTTTGTTTTAGGACTTTGAACTTAGATGTGCCTGTACTTGCTGATAAGATGCCTCTTCTCCACAAGGATTATAATTTTGATGAAAAGTTGGACTCAGACTTGATAGAAATACAAGAGGACATTGAGGTGCCTCCGGAGATCAAAGAATGGGTCGAAGACAAACCTAAACCTAACCTTGATCAACCCACCTCCTTCAATCTTGGAACCTTAGAAAGCCCTAAGTTAATCCAGATTGGTTCAGACCTTAGTCCAAACCAGAGGAATGACATGGTTACACTACTAACCCAATTCCAGGATGTGTTTGCATGGTCTCATGAAGACATGGTGGGTTTGTCCACTGACATTGTCCTTCATCGCCTTCTCATCAAAGAGGGATTCAAGCCAGACAAGCAGAAGCTCAGGCGATTGAAACCTGAGTGGAGTTTAAAGGTGAAAGAAGAAATTGTGAAACAATTCAAGCTGGTATTATCATGGTGTCCACATATCCTGAATGGATATCCAACATCGTTCTCGTGCCTAAGCCTGGAGGAAAGGTGCAAGTTTGTATAGATTATCAGGATCTGAATAAAGCTTGCCTTAAAGATAGCTTTTCCGTGCCATTTATCCACATTCTCATTGATAATACTGCTCAAAACAGCATGTACTCCTTCGCTGATTGCTTTGCGGGGTACAATCAGATCATGGTTGCCGAGGAGGATCGTGAGAAAACTACTTTCATCACGCCTTGGGGAACCTTTTGCTATAGACAGTTGTCGTTCGGCCTCATCAATGCCAGAGCTACCTATCAGAGAGCTATGATGGCTCTTTTCCATGACTTAATGCAGCAAGAGATAGAGATCTACGTGGATGACATCATCATCAAGTTCCGAAGGGAAGAAGACCACTTAGACCATCTCAAAAAGCTCTTCCACAAGTTACGTAAGTACAACTTGAAGTTGAATCCAGCCAAGTGCACTTTTGGCGTTAAATCAGGCAAGTTGCTAGGATTTCTAGTCAGCCACAAAGGGATTGAGCTGGATCCCACCAAAATCCAGGCCATTATTGAAATGTCCATTCCTCAGACAGATAAGGAAATACGGGGATTTTTAGGAAGGGTCAACTTCATTAGTAGGTTCATTTCTCAACTCACAGCAACCTGTGAGCCTATCTTCAAGCTGTTAAGGAAGAACTCCTCTATGAAATGGAATAATGAGTGCCAGAAGGCCTTCCTTACCATCAAAGAGCATCTAGTTAAAGCTCCTATTTTGGTACCACCCAAGGATGATGTGTAAGACCCCGAATTTTATGAAATAAAAGTATTCAATTTTTTCTTATAATTACTATTCAGTAAATGGTTAAATTGATAAAAGTTTAAAGTTATGGGTGAAATGTGAATTTTTTTTGAAAATAAGCAAGTGGTCATTGTTGTCAGAGAATATTCGTTTGGTCGTGAAATATTCTTTCTGTCGGAGAATATTCGTACGACGGCGCAGCTATTTGTGGGCCCCATAACGAATAACTGTCGGATGAAGAAAATGACAAATTTGAGTTTTTACAAATAACGGCGTAGTTGTTACCGTTAACACTGTTGGAATACCCGGTGGTTAAAATACAGTAATACGCATTATTGCATAGTAGCACACGGTATTGCACAGTATTTTTGAATTATTGATCCTTACGTAAGAAGACTCTACTCAATAATTGTTACAGTAATTACTGTTCAATATTTTATTTTATTGATTCAATAATTGCTGCGTTGATATTTTATATTATTGTTGCTCAATAATTATCACTGCACATCATCTCCATTATCAGATCAATAATTCATATTATTTGAATAATATTATTAGATAACATTATTGGCAATGTCTAGAAAGTTCTGTCTAAGAAGAGGTTTGGTCACCTAATTGCGCGCCAGTAAGGAGAAATTCTTATTGGAAAGCCCCCTCTTTCTTGGGAACGGCCTGGTTGTCATAAATGTGATTCTGTAATATTATTTGTGAATAATTAATTATTGATTCATATGATAAGAAAATATTTATTTTATGTGGATATAAATGAGGGATATATTTTTGTGGTTAAAAATGAAGGAATTAATGTTGAGGTTTTTATCAGTATTTTTGTCGTAATGGAGGTATTAAAATTAGGATTTTTGAGATATTTTGCGGGGGTTATAATTTTTAATCCGACCGTTGGATCGTGGTAATATTTGGATATGTTATACATATATAAGTTGAGTATATGTCCACAAATTTTGAATCGTTAAAAATGAACGTATGATTTGTTATGAATTTTACGAGATGACTGGTTCAGAAATTGTTGAATTTTCGGAGTTAATTATTTTGGTGGAAAGTTCTAGAATTGGTGGGCCCCACTTTTGGTTGGTGAAGAAATGTGCTGAGATTTTTTTTCAAATGTGGTGGGTGAGAATAGTAGCAGGTAAAGCCATCAGGTTGCAGGTCAAGTCTGCTAAAATTTTCCTATAAATAGAGGGCTAAGTTAGAATTGAAATTCACACCAGAAACATAAGTTTTCTCTCTTTCTCTCTCTAGATTATTGAGTGTATTTTGTGAGTATTTAGATACTTTGTGAGTTTCTATTCATCAGAAGTACTACTCTTTTGAGGTAAGGGATAGTAAGGGATTTTAAGTGTTGTTATATTTTCCAGTTTCGTAATTTTTCTGACCTTCAAAAAAATTCTAGAAAATTGTGAAATGATATTTTGATAAGTTTTCTTGATTGTGTCCAAAAATGGTGATTTTTGGATGTATAGATTGAGAGTTATGAATTTTATGAGAAAAGACTATTTTAAAAATAACCGCTTATAATTCCTTGTGGTTAACTCTAAAATTGATAAAATTTTTATTGGGAGTACATGTATATGATAGAAGTATACTCTGTAAATTTCAGAATTTTTGGACAAAAGTACAATTTTTGATAAATTTCTAAATATTCGGCTGTTTTGGCCATATGAAAAATAGTAAATGACTTTTAAAAATTCTGAGAAAAATATATGTTCACTATGGGACTATATTATGCTAAATCCCAAAAAAAAAATATTTTTGGAACTAATTTGGTATTTTTCATGAAAATAGTCTAATTATGAGTAAATGAATTAAATATGTTTTGTGAAGGAAGAAAATTAGAAAATAGGATTTTATGACTTGAGAATCCTATATGAGGTATATGCAGATTTTTGATGAGGGTTTTGGTTATTGGTGATGAAATCTTATGAGTTTGGCATTTTAGAATAATTAAATATATTATTTAATAAAGTGTAAACAATTAAAATAAATTGTTTATAAGTTTAAGAAATGTTATTCTTTCAATATCATTATACCGAAATATTTGTATAGATTTTATTGTAGAATTTCTACCTTTTTGTGTCGGGATTACTATTCATGAGTTACTATTCACGAGTTACTATTCATGAGTTACTATTCACGATAAAATTGGTTTCTTTTTCTAACCAAATTATAGTTGATTTATGAATATTACTCTTGAGATTAAAACTATATGTTGATCATATTATTTTTATTATCATATATAATATTTTTATAACCCTAATGATGATATTCTCTTTCACTTGAGTGTAAAGATGGGTAGATTATTGGTATGATCATGACTAGGGTTCTCTTTGGCCAGTTGTGCAAAGTTGAATTGGTGACTGGTATGATCATGACCATTGAATTTATAAGTGAATATCTTTAGCTTAAGTGCAAAGGTGAAATGATCAACATGGTTATAATTATTGTTTATATAAATTCTGAAATGATTATATATTTCTTTGAGATATGAATATATTTGGCTTGTAGTGCAAATATGAACTGTTGATGAATATCTTTGGCCTGTAGTGCAAAGATGAATTGTTGATGAATATCTTTAGCCTGTAGTGCAAAGATGACATGTTGTTGAATATCTTTGGCCAGTAGTGCAAAGATGAACAGGTATTGAGATGAACATGACCAACTGGTACAAATGAATATCTTTGGCCGTAGTGCAAAGATGAAGTTATTAGTATGATTATGAACAGGAACTGTGATTTGGTATAACCATGATCTTTGATGTTTCAGGTAAAGACAGGTGATGAAAATATTCTTCGTCCTGGGTGCGAAGAAAAATTTAGAGTCACAATTATGATTATGAGTTATTTATATGATTGTGGACCAGAACTGTTGATTGATATTACAGGGATAAAATATTGTTGGTGGATTTTTAACATGGAGAAGATAATAGACTTTATAGTCTATTTGACTCTTCTAATGGATTGCTCGTTCCGCTGCAACTATGGTTGAAATTTTTATCATTTACCATATGTTCTAAATCTCTGATTTATTATTGATGAAGGCTATTGATAATTTAATTATCTTTAGTCATGATATTCTTTACTGAGCTAGTTGTACTCACCCTTTTGCTTCACAATTCCTTTCAGGTAATAAGAGTGTAGCTGGGTCGAGCGGGGGTAACAAGGGAATAGAACGGTGGTCATCATTTAGTAGTTATATTTGGTGAAGAAAATAGGGTGAGGCGAACCCAACGTTGGAAGGGTGTTTCGTCACTATCATACAAGATGTCTAATGACATACAACCTCGTGTCATCATAAGACAGGGTTGTGCTCATCCACTTGCTGAGTATATCTACGAGCACTACCTATATAATCTTGGTGTTTGTTTGAAGTATAATTCTCAACTAGAGACAGTGGAGATAATGATAAGTCAAGAGAAGACTCACCATTGGGAAGAATATGATAGTAATCTTCTCGTTTTTCTTTGGGGTCTATTGGGTCAACCAAGGATAATTCTGTGGCCATATGATATCTATCATAACCTAGACGCGTGGCCTCCCATGTATAAAGGTTTCCTTGAGCACTTCCCAAAGATTCTAATTTCTAAAATAGTTTTTGACTATACCTTTATGTAAGGTGTTACTGTGAGGTGCTGTCCACGGTTGGGACATGTGTCACATTTGATATATATTTGTATTCAAACTCACAGCATATGTGTTGTTGTATTTTGTACGACAATTGTTGTAATAGAGTTGTAGTTATTTTCTGTACCATGTATTTGACGACTCAGAATGGGTTGGATGGAATGGACCTATTTTGGGGTCGTTACATTTGGTATCAGAGCTTAGGGATATGATCTCTGGCGGAGATCGGGAAATACAACTAGGAGGGGAGAGACGAGTAAATCCTTCGCTAGTGTGTCCTACCTAAGCTTATTTGTTGGTCAGTCATACTATCGGGATATGATGTGATATGTTAATTTGTTAAATTAACCTTTGTTTTTGAAGCTATATTCTAGAATGATATCTGAAATACAGGAGATGAGCAATGGAGAAATCATGATTACAGAAAAGATGGAATCTGAAATGAAAACAAGGTATTCTCAACTCCTCGAAATACCAGGTACGTAAATTTCGGGGACGAAATTTTATAAGGAGGGGAGATTGTAAGACCCCGAATTTTATGAAATAAAAGTATTCAATTTTTTCTTATAATTATTATTCAGTAAATGGTTAAATTGATAAAAGTTTAAAGTTATGGGTGAAATGTGAATTTTTTTTGAAAATAAGCAAGTGGTCATTGTTGTCGGGGAATATTCGTTTGGTCGTGGAATATTCTTTCTGTCGGGGAATATTCGTCCGACGGCGCAGCTATTTGTGGGCCCCATAACGAATAACTGTCGGATGAAAAAAACGACAAATTTAAGTTTTTACAAATAACGGCGTTGTTGTTACCGTTAACACTGTTGGAATACCCGGTGGTTAAAATACAGTAATACGCATTATTGCATAGTAGCACACGGTATTGCACAGTATTTTTAAATTATTGATCCTTACGTAAGAAGACACTACTCAATAATTGTTACAGTAATTACTGTTCAATATTTTATTTTATTGATTCAATAATTGCTGCGTTGATATTTTATATTATTGTTGCTCAATAATTATCACTGCACATCATCTCCATTATCAGATCAATAATTCATATTATTTGAATAATATTATTAGATAAAATTATTGGCAATGTCTAGAAAGTTCTGTCTAAGGAGAGGTTTGGTCACCTAATTGCGCGCCAGTAAAGAGAAATTCTTATTGGAAAGCCCCCTCTTTCTTGGGAACGGCCTGGTTGTCATAAATGTGATTCTGTAATATTATTTGTGAATAATTAATTATTGATTCATATGATAAGAAAATATTTATTTTATGTGGATATAAATGAGGGATATATTTTTGTGGTTAAAAATGAAGGAATTAATGTTGAGGTTTTTATCAGTATTTTTGTCGTAATGGAGGTATTAAAATTAGGATTTTTGAGATATTTTGCGGGGGTTATAATTTTTAATCCGACCGTTGGATCGTGGTAATATTTGGATATGTTATACATATATAAGTTGAGTATATGTCCACAAATTTTGAATCGTTAAAAATGAACGTATGATTTGTTATGAATTTTACGAGATGACTGGTTCAGAAATTGTTGAATTTTCGGAGTTAATTATTTTGGTGGAAAGTTCTAGAATTGGTGGGCCCCACTTTTGGTTGGTGAAGAAATGTGCTGAGATTTTTTTTCAAATGTGGTGGGTGAGAATAGTAGCAGGTAAAGCCATCAGGTTGCAGGTCAAGTCTGCTAAAATTTTCCTATAAATAGAGGGCTAAGTTAGAATTGAAATTCACACCAGAAACATAAGTTTTCTCTCTTTCTCTCTCTAGATTATTGAGTGTATTTTATGAGTATTTAGATACTTTGTGAGTTTCTATTCATCAGAAGTACTACTCTTTTGAGGTAAGGGATAGTAAGGGATTTTAAGGGTTGTTATATTTTCCAGTTTCGTAATTTTTCTGACCTTCAAAAAAAATTCTAGAAAATTGTGAAATGATATTTTGATGAGTTTTAAAGTAACCGCTTATAATTCCTTGTGGTTAACTCTAAAATTGATAAAAATTTTATTGAGAGTACATGTATATGATAGAAGTATACTCTGTAAATTTCAGAATTTTTGGACAAAAGTATAATTTTTAATAAATGTCTAAATATTCGCCTTTTTGGCCATATGAAAAATAGTAAATGACTTTTAAAAATTCTGAGAAAAATATATGTTCACTATGGGACTATATTATGCTAAATCCCAGAAAAGAAATATTTTTGGAACTGATTTGGTATTTTTCATGAAAATGGTCTAGTTATGAGTAAATGAATTAAATATGTTTTGTGAAGGAAGAAAATTGGAAAATATGATTTTATGACTTGAGAATCCTATATGAGGTATATGCAGATTTTTGATGAGGGTTTTAGTTATTGGTGATGAAATCTTATGAGTTTGACATTTTAGAATGATTAAATGCATTATTTAATAAAGTGTAAATAATTAAAATAAATTGTTTATAAGTTTAAGAAATGTTATTCTTTCAATATTATTATACCAAAATATTGATATGAATTTTATTGTGGAATTTCTATCTTTTTGTGTCGGGATTACTATTCATGAGTTACTATTCACGAGTTACTATTCATGAGTTACTATTCACGAGTTACTATTCATGAGTTACTATTCACGATAAAATTGGTTTCTTTTTCTAAAAAAATTATAGTTGATTTATGAATATTACTCTTGAGATTAAAACTATATGTTGATCATATTATTTTTATTATCATATATAACATTTTTATAACCCTAATGATGATATTCTCTTTCACTTGAGTGTAAAGATGGGTAGATTATTGGTATGATCATGACTAGGGGTCTCTTTGGCCAGTTGTGCAAAGTTGAATTGGTGACTGGTATGATCATGACCATTGAATTTATAAGTGAATATCTTTAGCTTAAGTACGAAGGTGAAATGATCAACATGGTTATAATTATTATTTATATAAATTCTGAAATGATTATATATTTCTTTGAGATATGAATATATTTGGCCTGTAGTGCAAATATGAACTGTTGATGAATATCTTTGGCCTGTAGTGCAAAGATGAATTGTTGATGAATATCTTTAGCCTGTAGTGCAAAGATGACATGTTGTTGAATATCTTTGGCCAGTAGTGCAAAGATGAACAGGTGTTGAGATGAACATGACCAACTGGTACAAATGAATATCTTTGGCCGTAGTGCAAAGATGAAGTTATTAGTATGATTATAAACAGGAACTGTGATTTGGTATAACCATGATCTTTGATGTTTCAGGTAAAGACAGGTGATGAAAATATTCTTCGTCCTGGGTGCGAAGAAAAATTTAGAGTCACAATTATGATTATGAGTTATTTATATGATTGTGGACCAGAACTGTTGATTGATGTTACAAAGATAAAACATTGTTGGTGGATTTTTAACATGGAGAAGATAATAGACTTTATAGTCTATTTGACTCTTCTAATGGATTGCTCGTTCCGCTGCAACTATGGTTGAAATTTTTATCATTTACCATATGTTCTAAATCTCTGATTTATTATTGATGAAGGCTATTGATAATTTAATTATCTTTAGTCATGATATTCTTTACTGAGCTAGTTGTGCTCACCCTTTTTCTTCACAATTCCTTTCAAGTAATAAGAGTGTAGCTGGGTCGAGCGGGGGTAACAAGGGAATAGAACGGTGGTCATCATTTAGTAGTTATATTTGGTGAAGAAAATAGGGTGAGGCGAACCCAACGTAGGAAGGGTGTTTCGTCACTATCATTCAAGATGTCTAATGACATACAACCTCGTGTCATCATAAGACAGGGTTGTGCTCATCCACTTGCTGAGTATATCTACGAGCACTACCTATATAATCTTGGTATTTGTTTGAAGTATAATTCTCAATTAGAGACAGTGGAGATAATGATAAGTCAAGAGAAGACTCACCATTGGGAAGAATATGATAGTAATCTTCTCATTTTTCTTTGGGGTCTATTGGGTCAACCAAGGATAATTCTGTGGCCATATGATATCTATCATAACCTAGACGCGTGGCCTCCCATGTATAAAGATTTCCTTGAGCACTTCCCAAAGATTCTAATTTCTAAAACAGTTTTTGACTATACCTTTATGTAAGGTGTTACTGTGAGGTGCTGTCCACGGTTGGGACATGTGTCACATTTGATATATATTTGTATTCAAACTCACAGCATATGTGTTGTTGTATTTTGTACGACAATTGTTGTAATAGAGTTGTAGTTGTTTTCTGTACCATGTATTTGACGACTCAGAATGGGTTGGATGGAATGGACCTATTTTGGGGTCGTTACATGATGTTCCCCTGTTCATGTACTTATCCATAAGTGACAATGACATGGGCTACATGCTGGGTCAGAAAGACGATAGAGGCTGAGAACGAGCTATCTATTACCTCAGCAAAAGATTCAGTAGCAGTGAGCACAAGTACACTCTGATTGAGAAGACTTGTTGTGTTTTAGCATGGGCCGACATGAGGTTACAACATTACCTTCATGGGCACACAACCCATCTCATATCCCATGTGGATCCTCTCAAGTATGTGTTCAGTAAGCCCATACTGAATTGTCAGCAGTCCAGATGGCAGTTGATTCTGCAACAATTTGACATCGTTTACGTGACGCAAAAGTCCATTAAAGGTCCAGGAATTGCAGATCAACTGGCCGCCGCACCTTCAGGGGACTTCAAACCTTTGGAAACATACTTCCCCGATGAAGGGGTAATGACAATTCAGCAACACCATCAGTATGATACACGTCAAATATGGAACATATATTTTGATGGAGCTATTAATATGGAAGGTTCTGGAGTTGGAGCAGTTCTGGTATCCGGTACGGGGGAGCAGTATCCGTCGCCGTCAAATTACAGTTTGTCAGCACCAACAACACGGCTGAGTATGAAGGCTGTATCATGAGGATTAAACTTGCCCGCTCAATGGGCATCAGGCAGTTAACTGTCTTTGGGGATTTAGAATTGGTAGTCAAACAATCCACAAGAATCTATCAAACCAAAGATCTACATTTGCTGCCTTGCCATCGGCAAGTTTTACAGATGACTTCGGAGTTCGAAGAGATCTCCTTTCTACATATTCCTCGTAATAGGAATGACTTCGCAGACGTATTAGCAACTTTGGCCTCCTTAATTCACATACCTGACAAGGAACACATGCCAAGCGTCACATTAGCCCTGCAAAAGGCACCAGCCTATGGGACCTATGTTGGAGAAGTACTGGATGAGCTACCTCCCATCCAACAACCTTGGTATCAGCATATCAAGGAGTATTTACAAGATGGATCTACACCCGCTGAGGCGAGCCTTACTAAGTAAAGGTGGATTCATCGATTAGCTATGAAATTCTACCTGAGCGAAGATGCACTCTACAAAAGAGATGCAGGATTAGGTCTCCTCAAATGCCTGGATAAGGATCAAGCTCAGAGACTCATGGATGAGGTCCATGGTGGAGCATATGGCTCACACATGAGTGGCCCTTTACTTGTAAAGAAGATCCTCAGAACAGGACATTCCTGGCTCCCTCTCAAGGTTGACTGCAATGACCACGTCAAGAGATGTTATCAGTGCCAAATTCATGGGAATGCTATCCACGCCCCTCCACGGGAGCTCCACAATATGAGTTCACCTTGGCCCTTCTCAATGTGGGGAATGGACGTGATCGGGCCCATCGACCCTAAAGCCAGTAATGGACATCGCTTTATCTTCACAATGATCGACTACTTTACCAAGTGGATAGAAGCAGCCTCCTTCCCCAGGGTTACCAAAGAAGTCATCATTGCTTTCATCAGAAATAATGTCATTTATCGATATGGACAACCAGAGGTAATTGTATCAGACAATGCTAAGAACCTCAACAACAAAATGATGGAGGAGATATGTAGTAAATTCCACATCAAACACCTTAACTCCGTCATCTACCGTCCAAAGATGAATGGTGCTATTAAAGCAGCTAACAAAAACATCAAGAAGATCATGCAAAAGATGTCCACCAACCACAAAGGATGGCCTGACCTATTGCCTCTTACTCTATTAGCCTATAGAACATCAATGCGTACTTCAACTAGGGCAACCCCCTATGCATTAACCTATGGGATGGAATCAGTACTCCCCATAGAAGTAGAAATGGAATCCCTTAGAGTGTTGATGGGCGCTCATCTGGATGAAGACCAATGGGTACAAGACAGGTATCACCAATTGTCTCTAATAGACGAAAGATGAACCGCGACTATCTTCCATGGTCAGTTATATCAACGAAGGATCGCCAGATCCTACAACAGAAAAGTTTAGCTACGGCAGTTTAAACGACATGACTTGGTTTTGAAGAAGATCATCGACAACCAAGATCAGTATAAGGGAAAATTCGCCCCTAACTGGGAAGGTCCGTTTATTGTCAAGGAAGTATTGACAAGAGGTGCTCTCAGATTGCAGGAAATAGACGGCGATGAATTTCCACAACTCATTAACTCGGACACCGTGAAACGGTACTATGTCTGAAGTTACCATCAAGCAAACATCCTGGTATTGGATCATCAGATCACCAGTCATTCCGGTTCTTTAACCCTTCATTACATACAACTCTTTTCCACACTGCGCCCCTCAGGGAAACACACTTTTCAAGCCAGCAGCCTAGTATTTGGATCATCAGATCCTTTCCTCTTCACTCAATTTTTCAACCCTTACTCAACTTTGGTTATCCCACTAGGGATTGAACCTTTCACACTTGCAGTTTGTCCCCAAACATGGGATCAAACTTTTCACACCTGCAGTTTATCCTGAACTTAGGATTAAACTTTCTTCCCCACCGCAGTTTGTCCTCCACATAGGATCAAACTTTTCGTTGGCTACAAATCATCCTGAGGGGTGAACTACGTCAACCTGATCTCCTTGATACACGGGAGTACGTAGGCAACCATTTTATATGGCCCGGTAGCAATAAAACAAAAACAACAAAAACATTTCTACACCCTTCTTTTTTTTCAAAAAAAAAATATTCCTACACCCTTTCTGCCACATACAGCGTTGAACCTCTTACACCAGGTTCGAACTACGCAGACCTGATCTCCTCTTCAATAGGAGTACGTAGGCAACCATTTATGGTTCGGTCTAACCCCCTACCAAAACACAAATACTTATCAACGGTACTGGGATCAAACTTCAATCCACCACATTTCATTGGCTTCAAACCAAAGGGATGGAATTACCTGACCTCCTCCTAAATAGGAGATTCGGCGACCATCTAAGCTGCGGTTGTTCCTAGAAGAGCAATACCAATCTATAAGAGATAGAATTAACTAGGCTCCTCCTAAATAGGAGTACTGGCGACCATCTGTGGTGCGGTCAATCTCAGATAGGAAAGCCACACTCCTCTCCACATTTTCATACAGAAACCAGTCCCAAGACACCAAAGATGGTAGGGATACACACAGATCCATGATCCATTCTGAACTATCTAGAGACAACTCAATGTCCATCCAGCAAGGAAGAAGTCAGAATACATCAATATCATAAGCCCTGAAGAAGCAAGAAAATATCAAATAAGAATTCAAGCATATCTAAAAGGGAAGTGATCAAAAATATATTTCCCTGCTATATATAATACTGTTTGATATACACAATATAAATTGTACATGACAAAATGGCTAGGCTAGTATGTGCAGAAAAATACAAGGCTATCTACAGATCGGTATGCATACGAGCTAGCAGATCTAACATAGCATCACTCTTCGAAGAAGGAGGTAACGTTGTGGTCTCCTGTACAAGGATATCCACACGAGCCAGCAAGTCTGAGGCCATCTGCATGGTGACGCAATGCTCATCAATATGTACACTTATCTCAGCAAGCATGCCAGTGGTAAGGGACCTCACTATAGTACTATCTGCGACGGCTACATCCCGGGAAGATATGGCACTATCCCGCTCAAATATCACTACATCTCTGGCTGATTTGGCCTCATCCTGCTCAACAACAGTGACATCTCTATGAGCTAATGCCTCATCTCTCTCTAATAGAGCTGCGTTTCTCCCATCAAGAGCTGTCAACATCAGGGCTCTAGCCTGATCTCTCTCAAAGGTCATCAGATGAAGACTCTGCTCAAAGTACTATGTTGAATGCTGGATCATAATAGTACTGGTACTGGGAGAATCTAAGAGAGCTGCTGGCAACCCAGTAAATGGCTCCTCCTCGGTCTGAGAATCAATGTCCTCCATGGGCACTCCACCATCTGAAGCAATGCTCGGCACTGTGGATACTACCGTAGCCGATGAAGTCTATGTCTCCATCCACACAGAATACTCTAGCGAATAACCTGGATGGCTAACAGAAAAAGTAGCTATCTCACGCTGATCCCAACAATCATACACATGGGATCGGTCCTCTGCTGATAGATGGTGAGAAGCTAAGTGCTGACCTAACGCCCCATCAAAAGGATGAAAGTCCTGGAACTGGTCAAACTGCGACATCAGGGCTAGTGGGTGGTAGGTAGTCATGCCCCTCAAACCAGACAGAAGGAGATAATCTATGCCCGGAGCATGAGTGATGAAACTGTTGGGCGAACTAAGCCCTGAACACGACAAGATAGCAAACAGATCTACAATCCCAGCTAAAAAAACAGACCAAGATGCAGGATCTGTACACTCCGTAGGCTTGAAGGAATATGACATAGCTATCTCATGGGTGAAACAATACTCGTGTCGTCTGAATGTGCCAATCGGTCTCAAGTATGACATAAACCACATGTACAGCATGACTGAACTGCCTATGAATACCCCTGTAGGGTAAGTGTTGTAGAACGTGGCCGACCTCAATGTCTCTACCATGATCATCGGAATAATGGTACGACCCTCCCTGAGAGCTCTCATTGCCATAATAACGTCGATGTCCAACTCATCCATGTATCGTGGCATGTACACGTATGATAATGCACACAACATCAATGCATCCACTCTGGCCAAATCCCACTGGTCCTCTGATATGGTGAAATCCCTAGAATATCGAGCATAGCTGTCCTCATAGTCAATCAGAAAATGTTGGGATATCACATGTCCAGATGTGATCTCATCCTGCACAACTCTCCGCTTCAGTCCTGTGAGAGTCATAAACTGACGGCTCATGTCACCAATGGCCATATGCACGCAAGGTTTGTCGAGTGGCAGTATTGTCAAACGTGCATACTCCTCCAAAGTTGGAGTCAATTCCTAGGTCCCAAGCCGAAAAACCTGCCTCTCCGGTACCCAGTGCTCTAGCATGCCCTCCACGAATCCTACAGGAACCAGAAACATCAAAAGGGTCATGGTATGCTGCAACAGCTGATCTACGGTCACCCTATCTGAGGGTGACATACTATCATACCAATATCTCAAACGGGATGCTACCAATAATGGTGGGGTGTGATCTATGCGGCTGACTGTCAAAGAAGACATCTGTGTGGGCCGTATCATAATACTATCCAGGGGTCAATGCTGAATATCTCTGGACATATATATATATATATATATATATATATATATATATATATATATATACATAACATGATACATATATAACAGATAATAGATGGCAATATGATGCAGGGGATAGGAGATAGTACATACATTCCTAAATACATCATCTATATACATCATCTCTGTACAGCTAAAAATATAGGGAAATGGGGCGCAGACGCCCCACTACTAACAGAGGCCTATCAAAAGATATAGCGAGAATGGGGCATAGCCACCCAATATCTAACAAGAGGCCTATCAAAAGAGATAACGAGAATACACATCAGAGGAAGACAATGGTGTCAATATCTACATCATCAATCCTGTCCACCTGATGTAACTCCTCCTGAGTCACTGGATCTCTATCAACAGGGATGTTAGGCCTATACAAAGGATGATATACGCCGGCAAAGCCAAATGGGTCATCTGAGGGGCATGCTCCTATCCTGGAAGGATCAAACTAATCTGCCTCTGCCGGATCTCTACCCAAATGCCGGATAAAGAAATGTGCCCAGTCCAGTCGCTGGGTCAAGCTGTCAATCTGTGTCACATGAGTTGGATCTCAGACACAGGCTAGCTAATCCATCATCATCATGGATCCTGGAACCATATCCCCCATGAACTGAATGGCACGGGTCTGGGCTCCAATGGTACAAGGGATCCACCAATGCTGGAATACATCTTGAGTGCAAGGACCCTCTGACAATGCAAAATCGTCAACACCCAACAATGGGATATCAATGACAAGTGACAGCGACACAGGCCAATAACTCCTGGCAAGAGGCAAGATCAGTACACGGATCTCTCCTGTGGTGCTCCTAATAGCACGCTCTCCTAAATAGAGCTCCCGTCCTCCATCTGTGAAGAGAGAAACCTTACGGGTGGAAATCACGTACTCGACACCAGTTGGGTACCCATCCTCAAATCCAATGGCCAAATGCTCCCCAGAATATAGAATCCATGTGATGACATCCGTTGTCAACAACTCCAACTGTAGGTGGTAATGAGTGAAACCCTCAGCTACAGGGACCTCTGCCAGTATGGAATGATGCCATCGTCGTCCTCGTGGATAAGTATCCAACCCTAATACACTCACAGGACATAAATATGGGAGCCTTTCATAGGCCCAAAACTGCCAACACAAAGGTAAACATCTGTTATCAGTTAACACTCTTAACCTGTACATGGTAAATGACAAGAGAAATACTTACCAGCAGAAATGGGTAAAATCTTAACTAAGCCTCGGTTAAGCCCTGCGAGTACATATGCATGCCCCTGAGGAAATAGGCAAAGGTGTAGAAGCCCCGATCATACTCTCCAATATGGTCCACATGTCATGTGGCGCTGATCAAAGTGAACGACACCGTAGAAGAGTTATCTGCTATGAAGTAGCCCCTAATGATCATCAGGAACAATCATCGAAGAATGCGATCCCTGACTCTGACATCAGCTGGTATGGGCTCACTCAACAGCGCACTCATAGCATCTACGCTCAAAGGACCCGTACGGATAATTCTGCCCTTGTGCGCCTCCGCCGGAACTCCTAATAAGGATCTGACGGCAGTGGGGGTGATATCCATCGTGCAAGGAACTAGTACCCCTCTAAACTCCATACCTATGATAAACCGTCAATCCATCGGCGTCATCATCACCTCACAGTCCAATAAATGGAGAGACTGAGTCTGGTGAAACCAGCGCTCAGACAATGCCCTGAGGTAACCCCAGGGACAGCGGCGGGGAAGAATGGAAAAGAATGCCCCAAATCCCCAGTCATGCACAATCGCTCTATAGTCAGGATGCAGATCCTGGTACATGGAGTGAATGTTGAACCAGTTCCCTCGAGGCTGTGTAAAGCAGGGAACCTACATAAAATACAGATCGGCATCAGAATCTTTTACTCTTCATCAATAGGAAAAAAGGAAGATTAAGATCTAACTTTATACCTCATTGGCGTGCAAATACATCGAGGGATGTCGACACAGATCATCCAAAAGCTTTGGGTTTGCCACCTGAATACTCGGGAGGTCCCTATGGGGAACATATGTAGTAGGAACGTGGTCTACAATCGAAACATCCTCCTCCTCGTCCTCAACGTCTGGTACATCAACCTGGACTGGACGTATCATCGCCTCCACCAACCGACGAGGTTGTCTAACAGAACGGGGTTAAGGCACTTTAGAAGCCCTCCTCCGTACACCAGAAGTGGTTTTGTAGGAACTACTCGGCTGATCCGGATCCATAATATCTGGACAATAAGTCTCCAAATCACCTCAGAAAGGGTGTGGTATTTTCTAACCTGGAGCTTTTTAAAATGCATTTAATGACTACATGCATTATTTTAACATACGTCTACATTAGAGTTAAAAATGCATGACTACTCAATGCCTATATTTTGGAAAATTTTGTCATAGTTTCCTCTATAAATAGGACTATCCACATGTACATAGGCATGACTAGGTGGCCATTCAGTAGCACACCTGCCCACAGTCATATAAATACTATTTACATTAAAAATCAAAGTCATCAATCCATAAGGGTAGCCTAATTATCAGGATTACATTGCTTTTTCACCTTTGCTCATTTGTCCTCAAATAGGATAAGAAATAGCAGAAAAAAAGTGCCAATTTGACTGTTTTAAAAGTTAAATTTTTTCACATCATTATGTTCAGCATGGTTTAATACTAACATTTACTATGTTGAATATTTTTTGTCAAGTCATTTGAGCATGCATATGCACTACTATATGTTTAGATGCATTTTATGTGATAAGTCATTTTCTAACGGATAAAAACTGGAAAAGAGTACATGCATACGTTACCAGGAAAGTGTAGAACACTTGTACGGTGACAGAATTTGCAGAAAGATGTTCGAACTCAACAAATCTGAAGAAGAGCTCTCAGATTTCCTTCGCAGCACAACTTGAAAAATGACTTATGAAAACAACCTGCAGGTTTTTAATAGCCACGGCTGGTCGCAGGTCCACCTGTGGCTGTTGCAGGTGTACCTGCGACACCCCTACGTGGGTCTCACCCCTCTAACTCGGTCCAGTTCGAGTTGTAAAGGAGTTCTCACAAGCTGAAAAGGCCAAATCAGGGATAAAAATGCTACACGATTGAGCGGAATAGCCTGAAATCCTGGTTTTTTTGGGCCCGAGTATGGCTTTCATATCATTCATTGGTATTCGCCCGAACACAGGGTATACTATACCAATGATCCCCATCATTGCAGATCACATTCGATAATACCGTACAAAAGTCCAATGCCGTCAATTCAGGGTCGTTGCCCTAATCTTTCAAATAGATCCCCGGCGGGGGTTACAACACATGGTCATCTGTCCAAAAATAGATCCCTAACGGGGGTTACAACGCATATTATCCGTTGACACACACATTAGCGAGGATCAAACAGATCTCCGGCGGGGGTTATAATGCATATTATCCGTTGACACACACAGCAGCGAGGATCAAACAGATCCCCGGCGGGGGTTACAACGTATTTTGTCCATTGATGCACACGTCAGCTAGGATCAAACGGATACAATGCATATTTTCCGTTGATATGCATGGAAACGAAGGTCAAGCAACCTTGACGTCAGTTCAGCCATTGGTAAGTAAACCCAACGACTCATCGAAATCCATCCGATGATTACAGCAGTTGATAAACACATCAACAAAGGCCAAGAAGCCTTGGCATTTATCCCCAGCAGGGAGTTCATCCGTTGGTTCACACGTCAACGAAGGTCAGGCAGCCCTGACAACATCTACTATTGGCAGTAAATCCGACAGAACATTGCTATGGCCTGGCGATACAAGCCAGGAAAGATCAACATCATCGGAGAGGATCAATGATGGAATATGTTATACACATCCTCAAACAGACAAAGCTTTATCCCCACAGATCTCTTGTACACGAGAGGCACATCTTTGGAATAAAGTCTATATTAAGGATTCAGGACTTTGGTGATAACCCCAACGTCAACATCCTAAGAAGTTTGGATCACACATCCAAGCGTGCCGTCATTACCGTCACCGGTAGAAGCAACAGGGAGCCAGCAATCATCCCCAGCATGTGGGAAAGCAATCCATATGCATCAACCATTTGCTTCATGTTGTTATGCATAGCATCATATTTATCTTGTTGCATTTTAAGTGTCTAGGATTCTTTATGTTGTCCATGCCATTACATTGCATGAATATAATAAACAGGGGCATCTGTAGACACTCAAAATTTTCTGCACACATGCTACTGACATTGTAGGAGGGCAGATTTATCTTTCAGACATAACCCTGGAAGACAGCTCATATCCAGTCCGAATACTACCGAAAGCTCAGTCTCAACCCTGGAACACACACCGGGAGCATCAGTTTCAACCTCGGAGATAATCCCGAGGCCTGCAGTTCCAATATTGAAAATTCCACTAGAGAAGGCCAATTCATCCCGGAGATAACCCCGAGATATTCAGTCTCAATCCCAACACTAAGAGTGGCAGATTCCAACCTTGGAGATAACCCCAAGGAAGGCAGTTGCAGTTTCGAAGATAACCCCCAAAAATGCTCGTTTCAAATGCATGCAATTAGATTCAACCTCGGTGCTTACACCAAGGCACTCAGTACAAGGCTCGACAATAACACCGGGAAGACAGGCACACCTCAGAGATGACACTGAGGACCTTCAACACTTGCAGCAGTCCAATCTTAGAGATAACCCTGAGCAACGTCTGTTTTATTAGCCCAAACCGGAGATAACCCTGGTGAGGTGCAAAGTCATCATCTTGCCACCTTGATGCCACATTACGCCGTTTCAACATTTTAGACATATATTTCTATACAGCAATGTCCCACAAGAACCAAGGAAGTCCAATTCCGAGTGACTATTATGCAGGGTAACGGATAGAATTTAAAGCATGAAGACCGGAGGGCATAGTCCCATCTTCCTGACTTCATACAACCTCTAATCCCATGTCATTGCGTAACTCTCGACAATAACGATCCGAAAATAGGTCTTATACACCTCAGTCGGATGCCCAGATTGAAGTTCTGAAAGTTCAAGCGGACATCACTTTGCACGCGTGCAAGTACTTCGAGATGGCAGAACCCGCAAAGCCCGGGGCAACCACAGGTACACCTGCGGCTCCCCCTCTATAAATAGAGAGCTTGGGCAGGCCATTTTGAAGAGAAAAAAGGCGAGAAAGCCCTGTCTAATTTGCTCTGTACACACCCTAAACTGAGTACTTTCTCATTTTAAACACTTGTAAGCTCATATATAGCTACTTTTTATCGGCGGGAGCCAACTGTTCATCCACTTAAAGCTATAGAAGTCTTCTTTGGCAGCCCACTGTAAGCCTTCTTACACACTTTAAAGCCTTTCTCTTTATCTTTGCACACACTATTCTTCACGTTGAGAGTCGTGTTGCATGTGTATGCCCGAACTTCGGTCCGTGGTTTAATTTCAGTATATATATATATATATATATATATATATATATATATATATATATATATATATATATGGACTAACATTATCGAGTTATGCCTCGATTGAGCCTAGACTTGTGTCTGGAGCGTTTAATTGCTTTCGTATATATATATATATATATATATATATATATATATATATATATATATATATATATATATATATATATATATGAACTGTTGTCAGACTTTGTTCGATATATTTATATTTTGTCCCGCCTGGAGTTTACTTCGTGGCGGTTGACCTTTTTTTACTGCTTTCTGTATATTTCGTCCCGCCTGGAGTTTCCTCCGTGGCGGTTGATCGCTTTTACAACTTTATTTATATTTCTGATCCCCCATGGAGGTGCTTCGTGGTGGTTGATGTAAGATCACGAATTTTATGAAATAAAAGTATTCAATTTTTCTTATAATTACTATTCAGTAAATGGTTAAATTGATAAAAGTTTAAAGTTATGGGTGAAATATGAATTTTTTTTCAAAATAAGCAAGTGGTTATAAAATAATCATTGTTGTCGGGGAATATTCGTTTGGTCGTGGAATATTTTTTCTGTCGGGGAATATTCGTACGACGGCGCAGCTATTTGTGGGCCCCATAACGAATAACTGTCGGATGAAGATAACGACAAAAAATTAAGTTTTTATAATTAACGGCGTAGTTGTTACCGTTAACACTATTGGAATACCCGGTGGTTAAAATACAGTAATACGCGTTATTGCACAGTAGCACACGGTATTGCACAGTATTTTTGAAATTATTGATTCTTACGTAAGAAGGAACTACTCAATAATTGTTACAGTAATTAATGTTCAATATTTTATTATTGATTTAATAATTACTGCATTGATATTTTATATTATTGTTGTTTCAATAATTATTGCTGCACAGTATTTTCCATTATCTGATCAATAATTTATATTATTTAAATAATATTATTAGATAGCATTATTGACAATGTCTAGAAAGTTCTGTCTAAGGAGAGGTTTGGTCATTTAATTGCGCGCCAGTAAGGAGAAATTCTTATTGGAAAGCCCCCTCTTTCCTGGGAACGGCCTGGTTGTCATAAATGTGATTCTGTAAAATTATTTGTGAATAATTAATTATTGATTCATATGATAAGGAAATATTTATTTTATGCGGATATAAATGAGGGATATATTTTTGTGGTTAAAAATGAAGGAGTTAATGTTGAGGTTTTTATCCGTATTTTTGTCGGAATGAAGGTATTAAAAATTAAACTAGTATTTTTGAGATATTTTGCGGAGGTTATAATTTTTAATCCGACCGTTGGATCGTGGTAATTTTTGGATATGTTATACATATATAAGTTGAGTATATGTCCACAAATTTTGAACCGTTAAAAATGAACGAATGATTTGTTATGAATTTTAAGAGGTGGCTGATTCGGAAATCAGGTTATAAATCATTTTTGGTGGAAAATTCTAGAATTGGTGGGCCCCACTCTTGGTTGGTGAAGAAATGTGCTGAGATTTTTATTCAAATGTGGTAGGTGGGAATAGTATCAGGTAAAGCCATCAGGTTGCAGGTCAAACCTACCAAAATTTTCCTATAAATAGAGGGCTAAGTTAGAATTGAAAATCACACCAGAAACAAGTTTTCTCTCTTTCTCTCTCTATATTATGAAGCATATTTTGTGAGTATTTAGATACTTTGAGAGTTGCTATTCAGTGCAAGTTTCCTTCGGTTTTGCATACCGATCAGAAGTACTGCTCTTTTGAGGTAAGGGATAGTAAGGGATAGTAAGAGATTTTAAGGGTTGTTATATTTTCCAGTTTCGTAATTTTTCTGACCTTCAAAAATTCTGAAAAAATTTGAAATGATATTTTGATGAGTTTTCTTGATTGTGTCCAAAAATGGTTATTTTTAGATGCATAGATTGAGAGTTATGAATTTTATGAGAAAAGACTATTTTAAAAGTAACCGCTTATAACTTCTTGTGGTTAACTCCAAAATTGATGAAATTTTTATTGGGAGTACATGTATATGATAGAAGTATACTCTGTAAATTTCAGAATTTTTGGACAAAAGTATAATTTTTGATAAATGTTTAAATATTCGGTTGTTTTGGCCATATGAAAAATAGTAAATGACTTTTAAAAAATTCTGAGAAAAATATATGTTCACTATGGGACTATATTATGCTAAATCCCAGAAAAGAAATACTTTTTGAACTGATTTAGTATTTTTCATGAAAATAGTCTGGTTATGAGTAAATGAATTAAATATGTTTTGTGAAGTAAGAAAATTGGAAAATAGGATTTTATGACTTGAGAATCCTATATGAGGTATATGCAGATTTTTTATGAGGGATTTGATTATTGGTGATAAAATCTTATGAGTTTGGCATTTTAGAATGATTAAATACATTATTTAATAAAGTGTAAACAATTAAAATAAATTGTTTATAAGCTTAAGAAATATTATTCTTTCAATATCATTATACCGAAATATTGGTATGTATTATATTGTGGAATTTCTACCTTTTTGTGTCGGAGTTACTATTCATGAGTTACTATTCACGAGTTACTATTTATGAGTTACTATTCACGAGGTACTATTCATGAGGTACTATTCACGAGTTACTATTCACGATAAAATTGGTTTCCTTTTTCTATCCAAATTATAGTTGATTTATGAATATTACTCTTGAGATTAAATCTATATGTTGATTATATTGATTTTATTATCATATATAACATTTTTATAACCTTGATGTTGAAATTCTCTTTCACTGGAGTGTAAAGATGGGTAGATTATTGGTATGATCATGACTAGGGTTCTCTTTGGCCTGTAGTGCAAAGTTGAATTGTGACTGGTATGATCATGACCATTGAATTTATAATTGAATATCTTAAGCTTAAGTGCAAAGGTGAATTGATCAACATGGTTATAATTATTGTTTATATAAATTCTGAAATGATTATATATTTCTTTGAGATATGAATATATTTGGCATGTAGTGCAAATATGAATTGTTGATGAATATCTTTGGCATGTAGTGCAAAGATGTCCTGTTGATGAATATCTTTGGCCTGTAGTGCAAAGATGAACTGTTGTTGAATATCTTTGGCCCGTAGTGCAAAGATGGTTTGTTGATGAATATCTTTGGCCCGTAGTGCAAAGATGAATTTGTTAGTATGATTATAAACGGGAACTGTGATTTGGTATAACCATGATCTTTGATGTTTCAGGTAAAGACAGGTGATGAAAATATTCTTCGTCCTGGGTGCGAAGAAAAATTTAGAATCACAATTATGATCATGAATTATTCATATGATTGTGGAAAGGAACTGTTGAGTGATGTTACAAGGATAAAACATTATTGGTGGATTTTTAACATGGAGAAGATAATAGACTTTATAGTCTATTTGACTCTTCTAATGGATTGCTCGTTCCGCTGCATCTATGGTTGAAATTTTTATCATTTACCATATGTTCTAAATCTCTGATTTATTGTTGATGAAGGCTATTGATAATTGAATTATCTTTAGTCATGATATTCTTTACTGAGCTAGTTGTTCTCACCCTTTTGCTTCACAATTCCTTTCAGGTAATAAGAGTGTAGCTGGGTCGAGCGGGTGTAACAAGGGAATAGAACGGTGGTCATCATTTAGTAGTTATATTTGGTGAAGAAAATAGGGTGAGGCGAACCCAACGTTGGAAGGGTGTTTTGTCACTATCATACAAGATGTCTAATGAAATACAACCTCGTGTCATCATAGGACAGGGTTGTGCTCATCCACTTGCTGAGTATATCTATGGGCACTACCTATATAATCTTGGTGTTTGTTTGAAGTATAATTCACGATTAAAGACAGTGGAGATAATGATAAGTCAAGAGAAGACTCACCATTGGGAAGAATATGATAGTAATCTTCTCGTTTTTCTTTGGGGTCTATTGGGTCAACCAAGGATAATTCTGTGGCCATATGATATCTATCATAACCTAGACGCGTGGCCTCCCATGTACGAAGGTTTCCTTGAGCACTTCCCAAAGATTCTAATTTCTAAAACAGTTTTTGACTATACCTTTATGTAAGGTGTCATTGTGAGGTGATGTCCACGGTTGGAACATGAGTCACATTTGGTATATATTTGTATCCAAACTCACAGCATATGTGTTGTTGTATTTTGCACGACAATTGTTGTAATAAAGTTGTAGTTGTTTTCTGTACCATGTATTTGACGACTCAGAATGGGTTGGGTGGAATGAAACTATTTTGGGGTTGTCGCAGTTGGTATCAGAGCTTAGGGATATGATCTCTGGTGGAGATCGGAGAATATAACTAGGAGGGGAGAGATGAGTAAATCCTTCGCTAGTGTGTCCTACCTAAGCTTATTTTTTGGTCAGTCATAATATCGGGATATTATGTGATATGTTAATTTGTTAAATTAACCCTTGTTTTGAAGCTGTATTCTAGAATGATATTTGAAATACAGGAGATGAGCAGTGGAGAAATTATGATGACAGGAAAGATGGAATCTGAAATGAAAGGAAGGTATTCTCAATTCTTTGAAATACCAGGTACGTAAATTTCGAGGACGTAATTTCATAAGGAGGGGAGATTGTAAGACCCCGAATTTTATGAAATAAAAGTATTCAATTTTTCTTATAATTACTATTCAGTAAATGGTTAAATTGATAAAAGTTTAAAGTTATGGGTGAAATATGAATTTTTTTTCAAAATAAGCAAGTGGTTATAAAATAATCATTGTTGTCGGGGAATATTCGTTTGGTCGTGGAATATTCTTTCTGTCGGGGAATATTCGTACGACGGCGCAGCTATTTGTGGGCCCCATAACGAATAACTGTCGGATGAAGATAACGACAAAAAATTGAATTTTTATAATTAACGGCGTAGTTGTTACCGTTAACACTATTGGAATACCCGGTGGTTAAAATATAGTAATACGCGTTATTACACAGTAGCACACGGTATTGCACAGTATTTTTGAAATTATTAATTCTTACGTAAGAAGGCACTACTCAATAATTGTTACAGTAATTACTGTTCAATATTGTATTATTGATTTAATAATTACTGCATTGATATTTTATATTATTGTTGTTTCAATAATTGTTGCTGCACAGTATTTTTCATTATCTGATCAATAATTCATATTATTTAAATAATATTATTAGATAGCATTATTGACAATGTCTAGAAAGTTCTGCCTAATGAGAGGTTTGGTCATTTAATTGCGCGCCAGTAAGGAGAAATTCTTATTGGAAAGCCCCCTCTTTCCTGGGAACGGCCTGGTTGTCATAAATGTGATTCTGTAAAATTATTTGTGAATAATTAATTATTGATTCATATGATAAGGAAATATTTATTTTATGCGGATATAAATGAGGGATATATTTTTGTGGTTAAAAATGAAGGAGTTAATGTTGAGGTTTTTATACGTATTTTTGTCGGAATGAAGGTATTAAAAATTAAACCAGTATTTTTGAGATATTTTGCGGAGGTTATAATTTTTAATCCGACCGTTGGATCGTGGTAATTTTTGGATATGTTATACATATATAAGTTGAGTATATGTCCACAAATTTTGAACCGTTAAAAATGAACGAATGATTTGTTATGAATTTTAAGAGGTGGCTGATTCGGAAATCAGGTTATAAATCATTTTTGATGGAAAATTCTAGAATTGGTGGGCCCCACTCTTGGTTGGTGAAGAAATGTGCTGAGATTTTTATTCAAATATGGTAGGTGGGAATAGTAGCAGGTAAAGCCATCAGGTTGCAGGTCAAACCTACCAAAATTTTCCTATAAATAGAGGGCTAAGTTAGAATTGAAAATCACACCAGAAACAAGTTTTCTCTCTTTCTCTCTCTATATTATGAAGCATATTTTGTGAGTATTTAGATACTTTGAGAGTTACTATTCAGTGCAAGTTTCCTTCGGTTTTGCATACCGATCAGAAGTACTGCTCTTTTGAGGTAAGAGATAGTAAGGGATAGTAAGAGATTTTAAGGGTTGTTATATTTTCCAGTTTCGTAATTTTTTTGACCTTCAAAAATTCTGGAAAAATTTGAAATGATATTTTGATGAGTTTTCTTGATTGTGTCCAAAAATGGTGATTTTTGGATGTATAGATTGAGAGTTATGAATTTTATGAGAAAAGACTATTTTAAAAGTAACCGCTTATAACTTCTTGTGGTTAACTCCAAAATTGATAAAAATTTTATTGGGAGTACATGTATATGATAGAAGTATACTCTGTAAATTTTAGAATTTTTGGACAAAAGTATAATTTTTGATAAATGTCTAAATATTCGGCTATTTTGGCCATATGAAAAATAGTAAATGACTTTTAAAAAATTCTGAGAAAAATATATGTTCACTATGGGACTATATTATGCTAAATCCCAGAAAAAAAATATTTTTGGAACTGATTTAGTATTTTTCATGAAAATAGTCTGGTTATGAGTAAATGAATTAAATATGTTTTGTGAAGTAAGAAAATTAGAAAATAGGATTTTATGACTTGAGAATCCTATATGAGGTATATGCAGATTTTTGATGAGGGATTTGGTTATTGGTGATAAAATCTTATGAGTTTGGCATTTTAGAATGATTAAATGCATTATTTAATAAAGTGTAAACAATTAAAATAAATTGTTTATAAGCTTAAGAAATATTATTCTTTCAATATCATTATACCGAAATATTGGTATGTATTATATTGTGGAATTTCTACCTTTTTGTGTCGGAGTTACTATTTATGAGTTACTATTCACGAGTTACTATTTATGAGTTACTATTCACGAGGTACTATTCACGAGTTACTATTCATGAGGTACTATTCACGAGTTACTATTCACGATAAAATTGGTTTCTTTTTTCTATCCAAATTATAGTTGATTTATGAATATTACTCTTGAGATTAAATCTATATGTTGATTATATTGATTTTATTATCATATATAACATTTTTATAACCTTGATGTTGAAATTCTCTTTCACTGGAGTGTAAAGATGGGTAGATTATTGGTATGATCATGACTAGGGTTCTCTTTGGCCTGTAGTGCAAAGTTGAATTGTGACTGGTATGATCATGATCATTGAATTTATAATTGAATATCTTAAGCTTAAGTGCAAAGGTGAATTGATCAACATGGTTATAATTATTGTTTATATAAATTCTGAAATGATTATATATTTCTTTGAGATATGAATATATTTGGCCTGTAGTGCAAATATGAATTGTTGATGAATATCTTTGGCATATAGTGCAAAGATGGCATGTTGATGAATATCTTTGGCCTGTAGTGCAAAGATGAACTGTTGTTGAATATCTTTGGCCCGTGGTGCAAACATGGTTTGTTGATGAATATCTTTGGCCCGTAGTGCAAAGATGGATTTGTTAGTATGATTATAAATAGGAACTGTGATTTGGTATAACCATGATCTTTGATGTTTCAGGTAAAGACAGGTGATGAAAATATTCTTCGTCCTGGGTGCGAAGAAAAATTTAGAATCACAATTATGATCATGAATTATTCATATGATTGTGGAAAGGAACTGTTGAGTGATGTTACAGGGATAAAACATTGTTGGTGGATTTTTAACATGGAGACGATAATAGACTTTATAGTCTATTTGACTCTTCTAATGAATTGCTCGTTCCGCTGCATCTATGGTTGAAATTTTTATCATTTACCATATGTTCTAAATCTCTGATTTATTGTTGATGAAGGCTATTGATAATTGAATTATCTTTAGTCATGATATTCTTTACTGAGCTAGTTGTTCTCACCCTTTTGCTTCACAATTCCTTTCAGGTAATAAGAGTGTAGCTGGGTCGAGTGGGGGTAACAAGGGAATAGAACGGTGGTCATCATTTAGTAGTTATATTTGGTGAAGAAAATAGAGTGAGGCGAACCCAACGTTGGAAGGGTGTTTTGTCACTATCATACAAGATGTCTAATGACATACAACCTCGTGTCATCATAGGACAGGGTTGTGCTCATCCACTTGTTGAGTATATCTATGGGCACTACCTATATAATCTTGGTGTTTGTTTGAAGTATAATTCACGATTAAAGACAGTGGAGATAATGATAAGTCAAGAGAAGACTCACCATTGGGAAGAATATGATAGTAATCTTCTCGTTTTTCTTTGGGGTCTATTGGGTCAACCAAGGATAATTCTGTGGCCATATGATATCTATCATAACATAGACGCGTGGCCTCCCATGTACGAAGGTTTCCTTGAGCACTTCCCAAAGATTCTAATTTCTAAAACAGTTTTTGACTATACCTTTATGTAAGGTGTCATTGTGAGGTGATGTCCACGGTTGGAACATGAGTCACATTTGGTATATATTTGTATCCAAACTCACAGCATATGTGTTGTTGTATTTTGCACGACAATTGTTGTAATAAAGTTATAGTTATTTTCTGTACCATGTATTTGACGACTCAGAATGGGTTGGGTGGAATGAACCTATTTTGGGGTTGTCACAGTTGATCATGTCAATATATATATATATATATATATATATATATATATATATATATATATATACATATTTACTGCTTTTATATATTTACATTTCTGATCCCCCATGGAGGTGATTCGTGGTGGTTGATCATGTCTATATATATATATATATATATATATATATATATATATATATATATATATATATATATTTACAGCTTTTATATATATAACTGCTTACAATTTTCATATAAACTATGGTATCATGTGAGCTTAAGAATCATGTGAGCAAAAATTCAGTCTACTGAATCTAGATTCGGTTCCCGTGATGGACACTTTCAACTGTAAGCAACTTGTAAATTTATTCACAGTGTTGGATTTCCTCAGATGGTTTTCATGTCCATGAGAAGTTCGGCACTATTTTGTATATTATTTTCTCGAAGATGTTTCGCATCTCGAAAATAAAAGCAATCAAGCCGAACATTTAATAAAATAGAAGTATCAAAGGCCTCAATTACTATTGAGCACAGAGTTTGAAAAGCCTCTTTTAAAATATCACTGCTATATCTTGTTTAAAACTGAATTTTTACATAAATTCAAACCCTTTGTATATAGGTGCAAACGAGGTATAACACTACTTCAAAATAACAGCACATTGACCCACACACACACACATTCATATAACAGTTTCTTGAAAAGTGGCGGTTACCGTGGCAACATGGATGTCGGGGGGTGCCTAACACCTTTCCTCCGCATAAGCAAGTCCCCAGACCCTAATGAATATCGGTTTCACAAACCCATTTAGCAGTGTCACATCACTGGGTCAATGTGCAAACCTTTTCTCGGTTGTGTTGGTACAACCAGTTAAAAAACCAACTGGCGACTCTTATAGTCCAATCGTCGACATTATACATGTCGGACCTTTTTCGCTTGTTTTTTCAAACAAATCTCACCTAACATAAGAACACAAAAGAATAAGAATAGAAAAGGGACAAATAAAAATCCTGACGTCGACATGAGGTAAGGTGTATTATTTATTTCATATTCTGAAGAGATATTATTTTTCATATTCGTATGAATATTATTTTCGTTCAATATTCATAAAGAGTATTATCTTCGTTCAATATTCGTAGGAATATTATTTTCGTTCAATATTCGTAAGGGGTATTATTTATTTCATATTCGGAAGAGATATTATTTTTCGTATTCATATGAATATTATTTCCGTTCAATATTCATAAGGAATACAATCTTCGTTCAATATTCGTTGGAATATTATTTTCGTTCAACAGTAGTAAGGGATATTATTTTGTTCAGTATTCATAAGGAATAATATTTTCTTCCATATTCTGTAGTATGTAAGTAATATTATTTCATCTCGTATTCCTGATTATACCCTCATTTTTTTAAAGTATTACTTCTATACTCCGTGAAATTAGTAGAATATCCTTGAAATTTGCTCTTCATCTAATATCGTTTCACAAGGATATTTTCTACACATTCTTGTTAAATTTTAAGCTTTTCATGCCGGAGTACTGTCCATGAGTAGTATTCATTTATACGGTACTATTCACGGGATACTATTCATAAAGTACTATTTATGGGGTACTATTCATAAAGTACTATTCACAGGTACTATTCACGAAGTACTATTTATGAGTACTATTCACAAAGTACTATTCACGGGGTACTATTCCTGAAGTACTATTCATAGGGTACTATTCACTCGGGTACTATTCATCTAGAGTACTATTCATGATAAAAATTGATTTCTTTTCGGTCCAAATCATTTTTGATACAATATTATTCTTGAATTTTACTCCACAAAGCAGTATCATGTTGACAATTTGGACATTATTGAATTCTAGATAAATTAAATTATAAATCTTTAAAATTTGTCTTTTGCTTTCATTTAATTGAATTCTTATATCATTATCATCATCCTCATGCTTATATTGTGATGAAAGTCATCTTTGGCTTACGTGCATAGATGGACTGTTGATTGGTATGATTATGACCAGGAATCATTCGGTATAATCATGACCCGTAATGTTACAAATGATGTGGTAAAAGTCCTCAGTGGCCCGTAATGCATTGATGGACAGTTGTTGGTATGATTATGACCAGGAATTATTCGGTATGATTATTACCATTGGTGAAAACATGAATATCTTTGGCCCATAGTGCATGGATAATTCGTGGTTGTGATACTATTTATTGAGCTGAGTCTCAGCGATAAAATTGATGATAAACTCTTAAATCATAGAAAATAGTAGATATCATGCTCTACTTGACTCTTCTAATGGATTGCTTGTTCCGCTGCAGTTAAATTTGATATTTATTGTATTTTATTAGTTTAACATTGTTAAAGGCTAACGATAATTTATTCTGCATTATCTCAGTCATAATATTTCTTACTAGGCTAGTTGAGCTCACCTTTCGCTTTCATTGTTCTCTTCAGAAAATGAGAATATAGCTGGGACTAGTCGGGGAATGGAGTGATGGTCCATATGTTTGCATTAGTAGTCCTCACTATTCTGTGAAATAGTGTGATAATAAATGAGGACTTATTTTGAGTCTGAATATTATTTAGAAGACAATATTTGTATTGAAACTCACAGCTCATGTTGTAGATTTAAATTTGTATTTGTATTCTGTACCATGTATTTGACAACTTAGAATGGGTGATGTATACCTATTTTGGGGGCGTCACAATCAGCACCAAGTCACACGTCAATTATTCAGCCAGAAGCATGCTAGCCTCCTTCCTCTTGTTACAAGTACTCCACCACGTACTCCAGAAAGTGGAACACTGGAGGATAAAATTGTGAAGAAAGCAAATGCCAAAGCCAATCGGGATTTAGCCAACAAAAGGGGATTTACCTATTTAGGCCAACCGATGGAGGAGATATTGCAGATGCTGATCAATGAAGGAAGAATCACAGCTCTGCTGCCTCCAATTAGACCGCGTTCGAGACGGTTTGATTTCAATGGAGTGTGCCAATATCACTCCCACTCTCGCGGTCATAACACTGAAGAATGTTGGGCACTCCGCCACCTTATTCGAAACCTAAATGACAGCGGTGTCCTATAGCTGGCAGATAATGACACTGTTTTACTGGAGAGTGGGGACACATTTCCTGCAAAGTGGAAGGAAGTCGTAGTAGTTATATCTTCTGAGACAGATTCAGCTACCCCTTCACATACAATTCAGCCTATTCAACTCAAGGGTATTGAAACTCCTTTGAAAGTGGTTGCGCCAGAGCCAATCATCTTACCATTCAGACCACAATATCCTGTTGTCAACCTACAGAAAGTTCCATGAAATTATGGAGAGGTTGAAGGATCCACATCCCACACAACTACTACAGTGTCGAAAGAAAATTCACTGTATCTTCCCCAACGGGTGATGAAGCCCGCCATCAAATCAAAGGGGAAAGTTCCCATGGAGAAGATTAAAAAATTCCTCCGTACTATGGGACATAATGAAGCCAAGGTAGTTTTAAGCTTAAAAGAAGCTCCATAACAGGTTTCCATACTGGACTTGGTGTTCTCCTCAGAGGATCACCTGAAGGTATTACTAAGAGTTTCAGAAGAAGCTCATTTACCAAAATTAGTGGATGTCAAAAATTTCCATCACCTGGTTGATCACATTCTTAACAACAATGTGATATCTTTCACTGATGATGATATTCCTCCCGAAGGGACTGGTCATTGTAAGTCGTTGCACATAGTGGTTATGTCCTCCAGATACGTAGTCGCAGGAGTATTGATAGATGGAGGCTCCTCCTTGAATATCTGCCCATATGCCACCTTAGAGAAGATGAATATCAATCTCAATAGAATTTGAAGAAGCCATACAATTATTAAAGCTTTCGAAGGATCCCAACAAAATGTTGTCGGGGAGATTGAATTACCTGTGGAGATTGGTCCACATACACTCTGTGTATCCTTTCATGTGCTCAAAATAGCTACAGGATACAACCTTCTCTTGGGAAGACCGTGGATTCATATGGCTGGTCCCGTCCACCTTTCATCAGCAGCTTAAATACATCATTAACAATAGCCTAGTCATTGTTAATGCTGAGCCAGAATGTCCAGAACAAGATGACATCCCGTTCATCAATTTTAATTCAGAAGTTGAGCCTGTCAGCTTCCATGCCCTGTAGGTGAGCAACACTCACTACCATCCCATTGGGGCACCACCTCTGATACCCAGAGTTTCCGTCGAGGTAATGTCGGCGAGTCAAGAAATGTTATCTTTGGGTTATCAACCTAGACAAGGGTTGGGCAAAGACCATTAGGTCATTAAGCACCCAATTCAAGTTCCCAGTCAAATGGGGACAGTCGGACTAGGTTATTCTGCTAGTTCTAGCAACAGGAATCCTCACCAACACAAACAGGTTCCTTCATCTTCAGCCATACGGCGATTGCTATAACCTACAGGGGTTGAATCTATACAGACTTCCGTAAAGGTTCTTGCACATGTGATGACCATGTTATTTCCTAAGACGATACCGGTTAAAGGAAAAGAAGTTTTGATACCGGATCCGGAGGCGGAGGAAAAGGACTTGAGGCATAAATAGGACATTGCAAGATGCTTATCCAACATACGCATCATAGTCCACACAGGCAGTACAAATAGAGTCACCCTAGACGATGATTGTCCGGATATCATGATCATCATTCGGGAGAAGGAGGACGACAACAGCCCCTTCATCACAGCCATCCACCAGGACTTCACCCTGGACAATTGGAGCAGCACTCCTTGTATTTGCCGACGAGGGTAAAAAGGGCAGAAACTCCCTCTGCCCTGTAGCTAAAAATAACTGCTTACTTTTTCTGTACAGTATTAGCAGTTGTTTTGTCATTACATGCTAACACTTTGTATAATTGAACAATTTCATATATTAAGTGGAAGCATTTTATTTCAGGACTCTAAAGTTAGATGAGCCTATACTTACTGATAAGGTGTCTATTCTCCACGAGGACTGTAAGTTTGATGCAAAGTTGGACTCAGACTTGATGGAAATACAAGAGGACTATGAGATACCTCAGGAGATCAAAGAATGGGTCGAAGACAAGCCCAAGCTAAACCTTGATCAAACCACCTCTTTTAACCTCGAAACCTCAGAAAATCCTGAACAAATCCAGATTGGTACGGACCTCACTCCAAGCCAAAGGAATGACATGGTTACTATATTGACCCAATTCCAGGATATGTTTGCGTGGTCTCGTGAAGACATGGTCAGTTTGTCTACCGACATTGTTATTCATCGCCTCCCCATCAAAGAGGGATTCAAGCCAGTCAGTCAGAATCTTAGGCGATTAAAACTTGAGTGGAGTTTAAAAGTTAAGGAAGAAATTGTGAAACAATTTCAAGCCGGCATTATCATGGTATCAACATACCCTGAATGGCTATCTAATATAGTCCCCGTGCCTAAACCTGAAGGAAAGGTACGAGTTTGCGTGGACTACTGGGATTTGAATAAAGCTTGCCTCAAAGATAGCTTTCCCGTACCATTCATCTACATACTCATTGACAATACAGCTCAATACGACATGTACTCCTTTGCTGATTGTTTTGCGGGGTACCATCAAATCATGGTTGCTGAAGAGGATCATGAGAAAACTGCATTCATCACTCCTTGGGGAACCTTTTGCTATAGACGGTTGTCATTCGGCCTTATCAATGCTGGAGCTACCTACCAGGGAGCCATGATGGCTCTTTTCCACGATTTAATGCACAAGGAGATAGAGATTTATGTGGATGACATCATTGTCAAATACCGAAGGGAGGCAGATCACCTAGACCATCTCAGAAAGCTCTTCAACAAGTTGCGTAAGTACAATTTGAAGTTGAATCCAGCCAAATGTGCTTTTGGTGTCAAATCAAGCAAGTTGTTAGGCTTCTTAATCATCCACAAAGGGATTGAGCCGGATCCCACCAAAATTCAGGCCATCACGAAAATGCTCATTCCTCAGACAGAGAAGGAAATACGGGGATTTTTGAGAAGGATCAACTTCATTAGCAGATTCATATCCCAACTCACAGCAACCTGTGAGCCTATCTTCAAATTGTTAAGGAAGAACTCCTCCATGAAATGGAATGATGAGTGCCAGAAAGCCTTCCTTACAATCAAAGAGCAGCTAGTCAATGCTCCTATTTTGGTACCTCCCAGGGATGATGTTCCCATATTTATGTACCTGTCCATCAATGACAATATCATGGGCTGCATGCTGGGACAAAAAGACGATAGAGGCCAAGAGCGAGCTATCTACTACCTCAGCAAAAGATTCAGCAGCAGTGAACACAAGTACACTTTGATTGAGAAAACTTGTTGTGCTTTAGCATGGGCTTCCATGAGGTTACAGCATTACCTCCATGGTCACACAACCCATCTAATATCCCGAGTGGATCCTATCAAGTATGTGTTCAGTAAACCCATGCTAAATTGTCGACTATCCAGATGGTAGTTGATCTTACAACAATTTGACATAGTCTTTGTGATGCAAAAGTCTATTAAAGGTCAATGAATTGCGGATCAACTGGCCGCCACACCTTCAGGGGATTTTAAACCCTTGGAAACATACTTCCCCGATGAAGGGGTAATGACAGTTCAGCAACACCATCAGTACGATGCACACCAAACATAGAGGATGTATTTTGATAAAGCTATAAACATAGAAGGTTCTAGGGCTGGAACAATTCTAGTATCCGTTACGGGGGAGCAGCATCCCGTCACCGTCAAATTGTAGTTTGCTAACACCAACAACACAGCTGAGTATGAAGGTTGTATCATGGGGCTAAAACTTGCCCGATCAATGGGCATCAGACGATTAACTATCTTTAGAGATTCCAAATTGGTAATCAGACAAACCACATGAATCTATCACACCAAAGAGCTACATTTACTGCCTTACCATCGGCAAGTTCTACAGATGGCTTTGGAGTTTGAAGAAATATCCTTCCTCCACATTCCTTGGAATAGGAATGACTTTGCGGATGCGCTAGCAACCTTGGCCTCTTTGATCAACATACTTGACAAGGAAAACATGCCAACCATCACATTTACCCGACAAAAGGCTCCAGCCTATAGGAATTATATTGGACAAGTATCGGATGAGCTACCTCCCATCCAACACCCTTGTTATCAGCATATCAAGGAGTACTTACAAGATGGATCTACACCCACTGAGGCGAGCCCGACTGAAGGAAGGCAGATCCATCGACTGGCTATGAAATTCTACTTGAGCGGAGACGCACTCTACAAAAGAGATGCAGGACTAGGTCTCCTCAGATGCCTGGACAAGGACCAAGCTCAGAGGCTCATGGATGAAATCCATGGTGGAGTATGTGGCCCATACATGAGCGCCCCCTTACTTGTAAAGAAGATCCTAAGAATAGGGCATTACTGGCTCTCTCTCAAAGCTGACTGTGATGATCACGTCAAGAGATATTACCAATGCCAAATTCATGGGAATGCTACCCACGCCCCTCCAAGGGAGCTCCACAATATGAGTTCACCCTGGCCCTTCTCAATGTGGGGAATGGACGTGATCAGGCCCATCTAGCCCAAATCCAGTAATGGGCATCAGTTTGTCTTCACCATGATCGACTACTTCACTAAATGGGTAGAAGCAGCCTCCTTCCCTAAGGTTATAAAAGAAGTTATCATTGCTTTCATCAGAAATAATGTCATTTATCGATATGGACAACCAGAGGTAACTGTATCAGACAATGCTACGAACCTCAACAACAAGATGATGAAGGAGTTATGTAGTAAATTCCATATCAAACATCTCAACTCTGTCATCTACCGTCCAAAGATGAATGGTGTTGTTGAAGCGGCTAACAAAAATATTAAGAAAATCATGCAAAAGATGTTCGCCAATCACAAAGGATGGCTTGGTTTATTGCCTCTGACTATGTTAGCCTACAGAACATCAATGCGCACTTCTACTAGGGCAACCCCTTACTCATTAACCTATGGGATGGAAGCGATGCTCCCCATAGAGGTGGAAATGAAATCCATATACGCTCATCTGGATAAAGATCAGTGGGTACAAGATAGGTATCACCAATTGTCTCTAATAGATGAAAGGTGAGCCGCTGCTATCTTCCATGGTTGGTTATACCAACAAAGGATCGCCAGATCCTACAACAGAAAAGTCTGGCTATGGCAGTTTAAACAACATGACCTGGTCTTAAAGAAGGTTCTTGATAACCAAGATCAGTCCAAAGGAAAATTCACCCCGAACTGGGAAGGCCCATTTGTTGTCAAGGAGGTATTGACAGGAGGCGCTCTCAGATTACAGGAGATGGATGACGATGAATTTCTGCAACTTATGAACTCGGACACCGTGAAACGGTACTATATCTGAAGTTACCATCAAGTAGACATCCTGGTTATGGATCACCAGATCCCCAGTCAATTCAGGTTTTCTAAACCTTAACTACATACAACTTTCCTCACACCCATTTGCCCCATCAGGGACAAACACATTTTCCAAACAGCAGCCTGGTTTCGGATTACCAGATCCTTCACTCCTCGCAGGTTTTCAAAACCTTTCACACCTTCAGGTTATCCCACCAGGGATTAAACCCTTCACACCTTCAGTTTATCCAGTACATGGGATTAAACCTTTTGGCTACAAACCGCCCTGTAAATGGGGCGAACTACGCCGACCTGATCTCCCCAATACATGGGAGTACGTATGCAGCCATTTTATAGGGTCCGATCGCAATAAAACAAAAATAACAAAAACATTTCTACACCCTTCTCACTATAAAAATAACAAAGACAAAAAAAATCTATACACCACTTCGCCACATACAACGTTGAACCTCTACACCAGGTTCGAACTACATAAACTTGATCTCCTCTTCAATAGGAGTACATAGGCAGCCATTCATGGTTCGGTCTTACCCCCTATCAAAACACAAAAACTTGTCAGCGGTACTGGGATCATCTTTCAATCCATCACACTTCATCGACTTCCGACCAAAAGTATGGAACTAACTGACCTCCCCACACAAATGGGAGAATTGGCAACCATCTAAGCTACAGTTGATTCCTTAAAGAGAAATACCAATCTATAAGAGATGGAACTAACTGGGTTCCCCCATACAAAGGAGTATTGGCGACCATCTGTGGTGCGGTCAACCTTAGAGAGGAAAGCCACATTCATCTCCATATCTACATACAAAAACCAGTCCCAAGACACCAAAGAAGGTAGGGAATACACACAGATCAACGATCCATTCTGAAAGATCCTGAGACATCTCAATGTCCGTTCATCAAGGAGGAGTTCAGAATACATCAAGATCACAAGCCCTGGAGAAACAGGCAAATATCAAGCAAGCAACAAGGCATAACTAAAAGGGTAATGATCAAAATATGTTTCCCTGCTATATATAATGATTTTTGATATATATAATGTGTGTTACACATGACAAAATGGCTAAGCTGGTCTGTGCAAGAAAATACAAATCCATCTACAAGTCGGTGTGTATATGGACTACCAAGTCCAACATCACATCCCTCTCAGAAGAAGGGGGTAACGTTGTGATCTCCTGCCCAAGGGTCTCTACGCGAGTCAATAGATCTACAGCCAACTACATAGTGGCACTATGCTCATCAATATACGTGTTTATCTCTGCAATGATGCCAGCAGTAAGAGACCTCACTACAGTACTATCTGTAACAGCGATATCTCGGACAGATATAGCGCTATCCCGCTCCACAATCACTGCATCTCTAGATGATCTGGCATCATCACGCTCAGCAACAGCGGCATCTCTATAAGCTAATGCCTCGTCTCTCTCTGACAAAGCAACGTCTCTCCCATTAAGAGCTGTCAACATTAAGGCCCTAGCATGATCTCTCTCAAAGGTCATCAGATGAAGACTCTACTTTAGATACTGTGTTGAATGTTGGATCACAGTAGCACTCGTACTGGGAGAATCTACAAGAGCTGCTGGCAACCCAGTGAATGGCTCCTCCTCGGTGGTAGCATCAATGTCCTCCATGGGCGTTCCACCATCTGAATCAATACCCAACACTGTGGATACTACCGCAGCCGATACAGTCTTTGTCTCTATCCATGCAGAATACTCTGTCGAACAGCCCGAATGGCTAACAGAAAACTCAGCACTCTCGCACTGATCCCAACAGGCATACACCCTAGATCTGTCCTCTGCTGACAAATGATAAGATGATAAATGTTGACCTAACGCCCCCTCAAAAGGATGAACATCCTAAAACTAGTCAAACTGTGACATCACGGCCAGTGGGTGATATGTGGTCATGCCCCTCAAACCAGCTAGAGGGAGATAATTCATGCTCGGTGCATGAGTAATGAAGCTATAGGGTGAACTGAGCCCTGAACACGGCAGAATGTCAAATGGATCTCTAATCCCTACCAAGAATACCGACCAAGATGCAGCGTTTACACACTCCAATGGCTTAAAGGAGTAAGACATGGCTATCTCATGAGAAAAATAATACCCATGCCGTCTGAACGTGTCAATCGGTCTCAAGTGTGACATGAACCACACGTATAACATGACCGAGCTGCCTATAAACACCCCTACAGGATAGGTGTGGCAATACGTGGCTGACCTCATTGTCTCTGCCATAATCATCAGAATAATGGTATGACCCTCCCTGAGAGCTCTCACCGCCATGACAACACCGATGTCCAGGTCATCCATATACAGTGGCATGTACAAATAAGCCACTACGCATATCACGAGTACATCTACTCTGGCCACATGCCACTGATCCTCTGGCATGGTTAAATCCCCAGAGTATCGTGCATAACTATCTATTGAGCCAAATCTATCTATCAAAAAATGTTGGGACACTACATGACCGGATGTAATCTCATCCTGCACTACTCTACGTCGCAACCCCGTGAGGGTCATGAACTGTCAACGCATATCTCCGACAACCATCCAAGCACAAGGCTTGTCTAAGGGCAAAGCCATTAAGTTAGGAGTTAACCCATGGGTCCCAAACCAGAAAACCTGCCTCTCCAGTACCCAATGCTCTAGCATACCATCTACAAAGCCCAATGGAACCTGGAACGTCAGGAGGGTCATGGAATGCTGCAATAGCTGATCTACAATCACCCTATCTGAAGGGGATACACTATCATAACAAAAACTCAGACGGGAGGCCACCAATACTGGTGGGATGTAATCAATACGGCTAACTGTCGAAGAAGACATCTGTGTGTGCCATATCATATGACCATCCAGAGGTCAATATTGAATATCTCTGGACATATCTATGCATGACAGATAATAGATGGCAATATAATGTAGGGAATGAAAAATAGTACATACATTCCTAAGTACATCATCATCTAAATATATCATCTCTGTACAACTAAAAAATACAGGGAAATGCGGCCCAAACGCCCTACGACTAACAGAGGCCAATCAAAAGATATAACGAGAATGGGGCACCTCCACCCAATATCTAACACAGGCCTATCACCCCTCCTGTTCGGTCCAATTTGAGTTACAAAGGAGGTCTCACAAGTTAAAACAGTCAAATCGGGAGAAAAGATGCTACGCGATTGAGCGGAAAAGCCTGAAATCTTAGTTTTCAAGACCAAACTGCGGGTCTTTCTATCACTCATTGGTATTTGCCCATACACAGGGTTCACTATATCGATGATCATAATTATTGCAGACAACGATCGGTAATACCTCATTAAGGTCCGACGCCGTCAGTTAGGAGTAGTAACTCCAAAGTAGCTCTCCCTAGCGAAAACTACATACACTCCAACCGTTGATGCACATGTCAACGAAGGTCAAGCAGCCTTGACATTATCTTCAGCCGTTGGCAAATAAATCCAACGAAGCGTCGAAAGCTATCCAATAATTTCAACCGTTGATGCACATGTCAACGAAGGTTAAGCAGCCTTGACATTATCCCCAGCAGGGATCTTGGCCGTTGAAGAACATTTTAGCGAGGGTCAGGCAACCCTGACAAACAAAAATTATTGGCAATAAATCTGACAGTTCACTGGGACCTGGTGATACAAACTAGGAAAGAACATCCTCATTAAGGAGGACCGATGATGGAATTTATTATACACAATCTACATCAGATAAATGCTCATTTCCCCAGAGTCTCTTGTATATGAGAGGAATATATATGGTGGAAAGGTTGCGCCAAGGATTAAAGACTTTGGTGATAGCCCCAAAGTCAACATCCTGGTATTTCCTGGGAACTTTGGAGCACACATCTAAGCAGTTCTTCAAAGACCTCAATGATCACTCTAGTCCCCATCAGAAGTCATGGGAGCATATAGTCATCACATCCCGTTGGAAAACAGTTCAACAAACCACATACATTTGCATCATGCTGCAGTACATTGCATTATGAATATCTTATCATATTTCAAGTGTCTGGTGTTCTTTATCCTATCCATGTCATTACATTACATGAATATGATAAAGAGGGGCATCTATAGACACTCAAAAATTTCTGCATTCCTGTTACTAACCTTGCAGGAGGACAAAGTCGCCTTCTAGATATAACCCTGGAAGTCAAAGCAGAATCGTCCCGGAGACAACCCCAGGATACTCAATCTTTACCATCTCAGAGATAACCCCGAGATATTTAGTTCCATTCCCAGAGACAACCCTGGGAGCTTTAGTTTTAACCTCAGAGACAATCCCAAGGAATGCAGTTCCAATTCTAGAGACAACCCCAGAATCCTCAATTACATCTCGGAGACAACCCCGAGATCTTTAATTCCAATCTCGGAGATAACCCCAGGAGATACAGTTCAAACTTCGGAGAAAACCCTGAGGCATGCAGTTGCAGTTCCAGAGATAACCCCGAAAATGCTTGTTTTAAACCCCTGCGATCAGCTTCAACACTCGGTGATAGCCCCGAGACACTCATTTCTAAACTCGAAGATGACCCCGGGAGGACATGAACACCTCAGAGACAACCCTGAGGACATTTAGCACTTGCAGCAACCCAATCTCAGAGATAACCCTTAGCAACGACTACTTAATCAGCCCAGAACCGGAGATAACCCCAGTGAGGGGCAAAATTATCATTTTGCTACCTCGATCCCACATTCACGCCGTCTCAACATTTCAACATACATGCTACACAGAAGTGTCCTATAAGAACCATAGCTCCAATCTCGAGTGACTAATACACAAGACAGAACACCGGATAGAATTTGAAGCTTGAAGACCTATGCATGGACCCATCTTCCTGACATCGTATAACCTCTTATCCCATGTCCTTTTGTATCTCTCGATAACAGTATGCTGTAAAAGGTCTTATACACCTCGATCGGATGCCCGGATTAAAGTTTTGAAGGTTCGAGTGGAAAACGCGTTGCACGAGTGCACGTACTTCGAGATGGCGAGGCCCGCAGAGCCCGGGCCACCCCGAGCAACTGTAGGTACACCTGCAGCTCCCCCCTCTATAAATAAAGGGCTTGGGACAGCCATTTTCAATGGAAAAAAGGCGAGGAAGCCCTGTCTAATTTGCTATGTACACACTATAAATTGAGTGTTTTCTCATTTCAAACACTTGTGAGCTTATATTTGGCTACTTTTTATCGGTGGTAACCAAGTGTTCATCCATTTAAAGCTATTGAAGTCTTCTTTGACAGTCCACTGTAAGCCTTCTTACATTATCTAAAGCCTTCTCCTCACTTCTTGTACACACTTTTATTCACGTTGAGAGTCGTGTGTGTGTGTGTATGCCCGGATCGTCGGTCCGTAGTTTATTGCTTTTATATATATATGTAAATACTTATATATATATATATATATATATATATATATATATATATCCTGTCATCAAACTCTGTTTGATTGAGCCTGGATTTTACATCCGGAGCGTTTACTGCTTTTATATATATAAATACTTATATATATATTGTTATCATCAAACTCTGTTTGATTGAGCCTAGATTTAAATCCGGTGCGTTTATCGCTTACATATATATATATATATATATATATATATATATATATATATTTATATTTACATTTCTGTCTGGCCTAGAGTTCACTTCGTGGCCATTTATTACTTTCATTTACATTTCGTCCCGTCTGGAGTTTACTTTGAGGCAGTTGATCGTTTAGATATATATATATATATATATATATATATATATATATATATATATATATATATATATATAATTTTTACAGCTTTCATACAAACTGCTACATCATGTGAGCCAAGGAATCATGTGAGCCTAGGAATCATGTGATCACAAATTTAGTCTACTGAATCTAGATTCGGTTCCCGTGATGGACATTTTCAGTTGTACATGGCTTGTAAATTATTCACGGTATTTGAATTTCCTTAGAAGGCTCTCATGCCCACAAGGAATTCGGCACTACTTTTTATCTTATTTTCTCGAAGGTGCTTCGTATCTCAAAAATAAAAGTAATTAGGCCGAACACATAATAAAATGAAAGTATCAAAGGCCTCAATTACTATTGAGCACAAGGGTTTAAAAAAATGTTTTTTATAAAATATCACTGCTATATCTTGTTAAAACTGAACTTTTATACAAAATTCAAACCATTTGTATATAGGTGCAAACGAGGCATATCACTACTTCCAAATAATTGCACATTGATCTACACACACACACATTCAGATAATGATTTAAATTAAAAAGTGGCGGTCACCGTGGTAACACGGATGTCGGGGGATGCCTAACACTTTCCCTCTGCATAATCAAGCTCCCAGACCCTAACGAATCTCGGTTTCATAAACCTGTTAAATAGTGTCACATCACTAGGTCAATGTGCAAATTTTTTCTCGGTTGAGTTGGTGCAACCATTTAAAAATACCAACTGGCGACTCTTACAGTCCAATCGTCGACATATACATGTCGGACCTTTTCACAACTTGTTTTTTCAAACAAATCTCACCTAACATGAGAACACCAAAAGGCAAGAACAGAAAAGGGACAAATAAAAATCTCGACGTCGACAGACGTGGAATTTAATATTGGGAATCATGTATTGTTACGTATTGCTCCATGGAAGGGAGTTACAAGATTCGGGAAGAGAGGAAAGCTCAATTCATGATTTGTTGGTCCATTTGAGATTATTGACCGAGTAGGAAATATGGCCTATAGCCTCGCATTACCCCCAAGCATGTCTCGTATTCATAATATTTTTCACATATCTGTACTTCGTAAATATGTGAAAGACCCAAACTACATTAGTGAGTTAGAACAAGACTAGATAACCTAAGATTTAAAGTACGAGGAGGTACCTGTCAAGATCTTAGATAGGAAGAAGCATGTCCTACGCACGAAGGTTATACCACAAGTTAAAGTTTTGTGGAGGAACCATGCTAATGAGGAAATGGCCTGAGAGTTGGAATCGAAAATGAAAATGAGGTATCCTCACCTTTTCGAAATACCAGGTACACGTACGTTAATTTCGAGGACAAAATTTTATAAGGAGGGGAGGTTGAAAGACCCCAACTTTTTATAAATAAAATTGAATTTCCTCTAATTATTATTTTGAATAATAAGGTGTTAATTTGATATAATGCTTTGACTATGGGTGAAATGTACAAATTTTATAAAATAAGCAAGTGGTTATAAAATATTCATTGTTGTCGGGGAATATTCGTTTGGTCGTGAAATATTCTTGCTATTGGGGAATATTCGTACGATGATGCATCCATTTGTGAGCCCCATAACGGAATATTATCGGACGAAGAAAACGACAAGTATGAGTTTTTTTTATAAATAATGGCGTAGTTGTTACCGTCAACACTGTTGGAATACCCGGTGGTTAAAGTAAAGTAATACGCGTGGTTGCACTGTAGCACACGGTATTGCATAGTATTTTTGGATTATTGATTCTTATGTAAGAAGGCACTACTCAATAATTGTTACAGTAATTACTGTTCAATATTTTATTTTATTGATTCAATAATTGTTAAGTTGATATTATATATTATTGTTGTTTCAATAATTGTCGCTGCACAATATTTCCCATTATCAGATCAATAATTCATATTATTTGAATAATATTATTAGATAGCATTATTGACAATGTCTAAGAAAGTTCTGTCTAAAAAAGGGGTTTGGCCACCTAATTGCGCGTCAGTAAGGAGAAATTCTTATCGAAAAGCCACATCTTTCCTAGGAACGACCTGGTTGTCATTATTGTGATTCCGTAATATTATTTGTGAATAATTAATTATTAATTTATATGATAAGAAAATATTTATTTTATGTGAATATAATGAAGGAATGAATGTTGAGGTATTTTATCAGTATTTTATCGGAATGAATGTATTAAAAATCATCTGTATGTGGATTTCGGTCATTTTCTGTTTGGAATTTAAAAAAAATTTCTTCTACAAAGTTGTAGAGAATTAAATTTCCTATGGAATGGACATAAAATTCGTATCTTTTTGATAAAAGGGATATTTATTATGAATTATTGAAGTTTCAAAAATAAATGTTTTTATTAAAAACATGGGTGGGTCCCACTTTTAGTTGTTGTGAAAAATTCTAAATTTTGTGGGCTCCACTAGTAGTGTGATGATAATTTGGTCAAGGAGGTGTGCGTAGAAATTTTGAAAATATTATTTTATTAAATTTAGTCTGCTTTGGCATTCTAGCATTTTCCTATAAATAGGGTGCTTAGGTTAAAATTAAAAATCACACCAGAATCAAAAGTTTTCTCTCTCTATAATATCGAGCGTATTTTTGTGAGTATTTAGATACTTTGAGAGTTGCTATTCAATGCAAGTTTTCTTTGGCACTATATCTGATATTCCAGTCAGAAGTACTGTTCTTTGAGATAAGGGATATTATTTTCTTCGTAAATGATGTTATTTCTTTCAATATCATTATACCGAAATGTTTGTATGAATTTTATTATGAAATTTTTACCTTTTCATGTCGAGGTTACTATTCACATATACGGCATTATTCGCGTATACGACACTATTTACGAATACGATACTATTCACGAGTACTATTCACGAAGTATGATTTTTTTTATGAAATTTCTACCTTTTTGTGTTGGAGTTAATATTCACGTATACGACACTATTCACGAATACGGCACTATTCACAGAAAAATTAAATTTTCTTTTCTTTATCCAAGTTGTCTATTTTGGGTTACTATCTTTGATTGTATCCCTGTTTTGATCTTCATTCTTGAATTTTGCTCCACAATTGATTATTATGGAATATTTTTGAACTTGGATAAATTGAAGTACGAATCTCTAATATTTGCCCTTTTATCTCACTGGATTCGTTTTCTTTAAGATATTTTTCATCATCCTCAGTCCTAAATTGTGATATTACTGAATATTTTTGGCCTGTAGTGCAAAGATGAATGATTACTATAAGACCCCAAATTTTATGAAATGAAAGTATTCAATTTTCCTATAATTATTATTCTATTTAATAAATTATTAAATTGATAAAAGGTTAAAGTTAAGGGTGATATTTGAAAATTTTGCAAAGAAAGCAAGTTGATATAAAATATTCGTTGTGTCGGGGAATATTCATTTTAACAGGGAATATTCGTACGATGGCACAATCATTGGTGGACCACACAACGGAGGTATTGTCGTAGTTAGAAAACGACTGAAATATTTTTAAACTGTTGAACTACCCGGTAGTAAAAGAACAGTAATACGCATGGTTGCGTAGTAGCACACGATATTGATTATTGATGCTTACGTAAGAAGTCACTCAGTTATATTCAATTATTACTACAATAATTACTGCATCATATCTCTCATATTATTGATTCAATTATTGTCACAGTATCATCTACATAATATTTAATATTATTAAATTAATAATTGAGACGACAAAGTTATTCATATTATTATTTATAATATTGACACTGTCTAGAAGTTTTGTCAAGGAGAGATTTGGTCACCTAATTGCGCGCCAATAAGGAGAAATCCTTATCGGAAAGCCCCCTCTTTCCTGGGAACGATCTGGTTGTTAAATATTGTGAGTTATAATATTAATGATGAATAAGTTCGTGTTGATTAAAGATGAAATTTATACTTCCATTGTATTGGAATTATTAATGTTAGTGGAAATCGATATTTATTTTGATGATAATTGATGTATGGAAGTTATATTGACCAATCGGGTAATTAATCGGATAAATGGGCAATTAATTGTTATTAATTCACATGCTTATAACTATGTGTTCACATGTCCGTACTATTAATTCACATGCATTACTATTAGGGGAGGTGGTGCAAGATTGATAATACATGCATGACTAAATTAAAAATGGAGGTATAGATGAAGGTACTATACTGTAATTATTTTTTTCACATGTATAGAACTATTGAGTCACATGATTGTACTATTGATTCACATGATGTACTATTAGGGGAGGTGGTGCAAGTTTGATAATACTTGTAGGACTAAATTAAAAATAAAAAAAAGATGAAGGTATTATACTGTAATATTTTGAGCCCCAAAACGTGCAATTATCGAAACTATATTTTTCTATAAATAGAAGCTCATTCTTCCTTCATTCTCACCAATTCACTAAGACTCACAAGAGCATTTATAGAGAAAGAAGAAGAGTATTCTGCTACTTCACTATTCCAGTATCCAGTCTTCTTCTGAGGTAAGGGGTATTATTTATTTCATATTCTGAAGAGATATTAATTTTCGTATTCGTATGAATATTATTTTCGTTCAATATTCGTAAGGAGTATTATTTCTTTCGTATTCATGAAGAGAGTTATTTTCTTTCAATACTCGTAAGGGTTGTTATCCATTCTTTATTATGCTGTTGGAATAACATGTCTACGCGGATTACCGCATGCATGGTGAATGGCCCTTCGTATTCGTTCTTTATTAAATTGTGGATACGTGGATTACAGCATGGCGGGTGAAAATTAATTTGCAGTTCGTATATTCTTCTATACTCGTATGAGATATCATTTCTTTTGTACTCATCATGGAATATCGTTTTCTTTTGTATTTTCTTTTTATGAGTACTATTCATGAAGTACTATTCATGGAGTACTTGTAGACACTCGAAATTTTCTTTTCCCGTTACTAACTATGCAGGAAGGCAAAAGCGTCTTTTTTACACTCTAGAGATAACCCTGGAGATAACCCCGGGAGGTCAAGCCAACCTCAGAGATGACCCTGAGGACATTCAGAGTCAACAACATGACAACCTCAAAGATAACCCTGAGAAAAGACTGCTACAACTGTGCGAAAACTGGAGATAACCCCGGGAGGGGAAAATGGTCATTTTGCTAACTCAACTTCAACTCACATCAAATACACTCATGTCAACTCAAATTACTTCAATATAAGTCCCACAAGAACCATATCTTAACTTCCGAGCGCAAACTACGTAAAATAACTCAATGGACTGCCTGACGGAAACCCGAAAATGTCATTTCGGTCATGGACCCATCTTTCTGGAATCAAAAAAAGGCAAATCATATGTCATTGTGTAGCTCTCGGAAAGAGCTTTTTGGAATGATATGGCACGCTTCCATCGGACTCCCGGATTGAAAGTTATGAGCGACCGAGCGAACAGCGCGTTGTCCGAGTGTACGTACTTCGACACGACAGGACGCACACTGCCCGGGGCACCCCGGGCAGCAGCAGGTACACCTGCAGCCCAGCAACAGGTACACCTGCGGCTCCATCCTCTATAAATAGAGGGCTTGGGGTGGCCATTTTGCAAGAGAAAACGGCGAGGAAGCCCTGCCCAATTTGCTTTGCACTCATCCCATGCAGTGTACTTTCCCCTTTTAAACACCTGTGAGCTCATACATAACCTCTTTTTTACCCGCAAAAGCCACTGTTTACCCACTCTAAAGATATAGAAGCATTTTTTAGCAGTCAGCTGTAAGCCTTCTCACACACTTTAGAGTCTTTCTCTTCATCTTAGCACACACCCTTCTACACGTTGAGAGTCGTATTGCTTGCTTTTGCCCAGGCTTCGATCCGTGGTTTCATTCCAGTCTGTATATATATATATATATATATATATATATATATATATATATATATATATATTCATATATATATTGACTAACATTATCGAGTTATGCCTAGATTGAGCCTAGACTTCGGTCTGGAGCGTTTAATTGCTTTTGTATATATATGCACTTATATATATGAACTGCGTGTCGAATTCTGTTCGATGAGCCTAGACTTATGTCTGGTGCGTTTAATGGCTTTCTTATATATATAATTATATATATGAACTGCTATCGAACTCTGTTCGGTGAGCCTGGATTTCACATTCGGTGCGTTTACTACTTTAATATATATATACTTATATATATTAACTGTTGTTAGACTCCGTCCGATGAGCCTGGATTTCACATCCGGTGCGTTTACTGCTTTAATATATATATACTTATATATATTAACTGTTGTTGGAATCTGTCCGATGAGCCTGAATTTTATATCCGGTGCATTTATATGTTTATATATATATATATATATATATATATATATATATTTATATTTCGTCCCACCTGGAGTTTACTTCGTGGTGGTTGACCGTTTTTACAGTTTTTTGTACATTTCGTCCCGCCTGGAGTTTCCTCCGTGGCGGTTGATAGCTTTTACAGCTTTATTTATATTTTTGATCCCCCATGGATGTGCTTCGTGGTTGGTGATCATGTGTGTGTGTGTGTGTATATATATATATATATATATATATATATATATATATATATATATATATATTTACAGCTTTTATATATATACCTGCTTACTGCGTTTATATCAATTGCGGCATCATGTGAGCCTAGGAATCATGTGATCACAGATTCAGTCCCCTGAATCTAGATTTGGTTCCCGTGATGGACCTTTTCAGCTGTAAACAGCTTGTAAATTTATCTGTGATGTTTGGATTTTCTCATATGGTTTTTATACCCACGAGAAATTCAGCACCTTTTTGTACATGATTTTCTTACGGATGCTTCGCATCTGTCAAATAAAATCAATCCAGCCGAATACGGAATAAAATGGGAGTGTAAAAGGTCTCAATTACTATTGAGCATCAGGGTCTGAAAAAACCTCTTTTATAAAATATCACTGCCATATCTTGCTTAAAATTGAATTTTTACATAAAATTCAAACCCTGTGCATATAGGTGCGAACGAGGCCTCGCACTACTTCCAAATAATAGCACATTGGCCCATACACACACACATCCAGATAATAGTTTCTTGAAAAGAGGCGGTCACCGTGGTAACACGGATGTTGGGGGGTACCTAACACCTTCCCTCCGCATAACCAAGTCCCCGGACCCTAATGAATCTCGGTTTCACCAACCCGTTTAGCAGTGTCACATCACTGGGTCAATGTTCAAACCTTTTCTCGGTTGTATTGGTACAACCAATTAAAAAACCAACTGGTGACTCTTATAGTCCAATCGTCGACATTATACATGTCGGACCTTTTTTACTTGTTTTTTCAAACAAATCTCACCTAAAATGAGAACACCAAAGAACAATTAACGGAAAGGGACAATTAAAAATCCCGACGTCGACAGGTGGAGACTCTGTTGGGGACACCAGTAAGAGAACTTAAGCTGCTATTACAATCTTTTCAAAACTGTTATCCGCTTGTGTATGGATGTTGCATTTACATTTGATAAATGTGTACGAATGCATTTCCTGATTGCACGTAGTGCTTCGCACTATAAACTGCTTGTGATATTAGTGCTTCGCACCATATCTGCTTGTGATATTAGTGCTTCGCATATGTCATCATTTTTATGCGGTAAGAAGCGATGTATGTGAATGTATATTGTGTGGTCCCTCCACCAGGAGGCTATCCCGTCGGTGTTTGATTACTGGACTCGTGAGAAGACTAATTCTCCGAGGCTCAGGAAAGGCACCACCCAAATTCGCTCCTGTTGAAAGACCGGATTAACTTCCCGTCAAGTAGATTGCAATGATTTGGGAACCTTCATGCCAAAAAGCTGCGAGAGTAACCTAAGATAGGTCAGCCTCTGATAAACCCAAAACGGAGGAAAGTCTCTTCATGCTCTCATTTCAAATTACTTGTAAAGCACAATTACTTGTAATTATCTTCCATATCTATCTCCATGTAATGAGAAATATGAAGAAATGTGTACACATACATGCTACAAATAGCTGACATCCGTTTTGCAGGATAAAATTCCTAAACTGGACACATCGCATAGCATGTTATTATCTACCTTCCCTAAAGACTAAACTATGCAAGTCTTTTGCGAGGAATCAATCGGACCTACCACCCGTTCAAAGTCCAAAAAGGCAACAGGCCTACAGTCAATCATGTCGTCATCCGACCAGACCGAACTTAATCCAGTTTCTCGCAAAGAATTCGACGGATTAAGCAAACAGATTACAGATTTGGCTGTTCTACTAAAAGAATTACACCAGTCTACACAGGGTCAGAAAATACCCTTACATGTTGAATCATCCACACAAGGAGGAACCCAGGTCATTACAATACCTGAACTGCAGTTGGATCCGACTAACAAAACTCATGATGCTACCCATCCCACTGGAGACCCAGACACTGGTGACATCAAAAAGAAAGTCCTCCAAATGGAAGAGACTCTTCGCACTATCAAAGGAATTGGAACACACGGGAGTGTTTCATATGCTGATTTGTGTATTTTCCCTGGTATTCATTATCCAGAAAAGTTTAAGACTCCTGACTTTGAAAAATATAACGGGTTAGGAGATCTTTACACACATCTAAAAGTGTACATTGTCGAACTGGGGTCTTAGGCTGAACTACGAAAGACCTAATCTCCTCTTCAATAGAAGTACGTAGGCAGCCATCAATGGTGTGGTCAAACCAAACAAAAACCCAAACAAACACTTCTCAAATAGATACACCCCAGACGATGATGGCCCAGACGTAATGGTCATCATTCTGGAGAAGGACGTTGATGATAGCCCCTCCATCACTGCAGACCACCAAGACTTTGCCCTCGACAATTGGAGTACCACTCCTTGCATTTGCCGACAAGGGTAAAAAGGGAATAAACTCTCTCTACCTTGTAGATAGCAATAACTGCTTACTTTTTCTGTACAGTATTAGCAGTTACTTTTGTTATTACAGGCTAACACTTTGTGTGATTGAACAGTGTTATATACTAAGTGAAAGCATATTTTGTTTCAGGACTTTGAATTTAGATGTGCTTGTACTTGCTGATGAGGTGTCTATTCTCCACAACAACTGTAACTTTGATGTAAAGTGGGACTCAGACTTGATGGAAATATAAGAGGACTATGAGATACCTCAGGAGATCAAAGAATGGGTTTAAGACAAATCAAAGCCAAATCTTGATCAAACCACCTCTTTTGAACCGCAAAAAACCCCAAACAAATCCAGATGGGTACGAACCTCACTCCAAACCAAAGGAATGACATGGTTACTCTATTGACTCTATTCTAGGATGTGTTTGCATGGTCTCATGAAGACATGGTCGATTTATACATAAACATTATCATTCATCGCCTTCCCATCAAAGGGGGATTCAAGCCACTCAGGCAGAAGCTCAGGCGATTAAAACCTGAGTGGAAGTTAAAAATTAAAGAAGAAATTATGAAATAATTTCAAGCCGGCATCATCATGGTGTCAACATGCCCTGAATGGCTATCCAACATAGTCCCCGTTCCGAAACCGGGAAGGAATGTGCGAGTTTGTGTGGATTACAGAGATTTGAATAAAGCTTGCCTCAAAGACAGCTTTTCCGTGCCATTCATCCACATACTTGTTGACAATACAGCTCGATACGACATGTACTCCTTTGCTGATTGCTTTACGAGGTACCATCAAATCGTGGTTGCTGAGGAAGATCGTGAGAAAATTGTTTTCATCACTCCTTGGGGAACCTTTTGCTATGGACGATTGTCATTCGGCCTCATCAATGTCGGAGTTACCTATCAGTGAGCCATAGGACTCTTTTCCACAATCTAATGTATAAAAAAAAAGAAAAACAAGAAAAAAAAGAAAAAGGAAAAAAAAAGAAAAAGGAAAAAGAAGAAAGCTCTTCAACAAGTTCTACAGTTACTGCCTTACCATCGGCAGGTTCTACAGATGGCTTCGGAGTTTGAAGAAGAATCCTTCCTCCACATTCCTTAGAATAGGAATGATTTTACGAGTGTGCTAGCAACCTTGGCCTCCGTGATCAACATACATGACAAGGAAGACATGCCAACCCACATATTTTTCCAACAAAAAGCTTCAGCCTATGGGAATTACATTGAAAAGTATCGGATGACCTACCTCCCATTAAGCATCTTTGTATCAACACATCAAGAAGTACTTACGAGATGGATCTACACCCGCTGAGGCGAGCCTGACTGAGAAAAGGCAGATCCATCAATTTACTATAAAATTCTGCCTGAGCGAACATGCACTCTATAAAAGAGATGCAATACTAGGCCTCAGATGTTTGGACGAGGACCAAGCTCAGAGGCTATGGATGAAATCCATGGGAAAGTATGTGACCCACACATGAGCGACCCTCTACTTGTAAAGAAGGTCTTATAACAAAAAAGTCCGACTACGGTAGTTCAAACCACACGACTTGATTTCGAAAAAAGATCGTTGACAACCAAGCTAAGTCAAAAGGAAAATTCTCCCCGAACTGGGAAGGTCAGTTTATTGTCAAGGAGGTATTGACAGGAGGTGCTTTCAGATTACAGGAAATGGACGGCGATGAATTTCTGTAACTCATCAATTCAGACACCGTGAAACGGTACTATGTCTGAGGTTACCATCAAGCGAACATCCTGGTTTTGGATCATTAGATCACCAGTCATTTCAGGTTCTTTAACCCTCACTACATACCGCCTTTCCTTTTTACCCATCTACCCCTCAGGGAAAAACACAGTTTTCAAACCAACAGCCTAGTTTCACTTCATTTCACACTTTCAGTTTATCCCACCAGGGATTAAATCTTTCACACCTTCAATTTATCCCGTACATGGGATTAAAACTTTTAATCTGCAATCCGCCCTGTACATGGGCGAACTACGTCGACCTGATCTCCCTAATAAACGGGAGTACGTAGGCAGCCATCTTATATGGTCTGGTCTCACCACAGAAAAAGCAAAAACCAATCTTATCCATAGCCACATACAGAAATCAGTCCCAAGACACCAAAGATGGTAGGGAATACACACAGATCGACGATCCATTCTGAAAATCTTGAGACATCTCACTGTCCAGCCATTAAGGAGGAGTTCAGAATACATCTAGATCACAAAGTCCTGGAGAATCAAGCAAACATCAAGCAAGTAGTAAGGCACAACTAAAAGGGAAGTAAATCAACATATATTTCCCTACCATATATAATGTTGTTTGATATATACAATGTGTACTATCCATGACAAAATGACTAAGCTAGTCTGTGCAGGAAAATATAAGCCCATCTACAATCAGTGTATATGCGGGCTATCAAGTCAAACATGGATTCCCTCTCAAAAGAAGGAGGTAACGCTGTGATTTCCTGCCAAAGGGTCTCTACACGAGCCAACAAATCCACTCCCAACTATATGCTATATTTCAGGCAGATAAAGCGTTATCCCACTCAACAATCACTACATCTATGGATGATCTGGCCTCATCCCGCTCAGCAACATCGGTATCCCTATGAGTTAGAGCATCATCTCTCTCAACCAAAGCAACATTTCTACCAGAAAGAGCTGTCAACATTAAAGCCCACATCCACTACCTGTTCACCATATAGTACATAGATAAAAGCTTCTCGCGATCTCGACGTCTAATCAGCCCATCTGTCTAAGCAACTACCCCAGACAACAAGCAAGGCTGGGGAAATTTCAAAATTGGCGACAACCAGATATTGGATCCCTTACGACAAGATTGGGGGCAATCTCAGAAGTAGTGATAACTCGACCATGGGGCATTTATCAACCATCCTAAAGTAGAAAATGCACCAGTCAGTGCCATCATCATGGTTTATCATCATCTCAATGGCAATTCAGATATTATTCAATAGCGACTTGGTCAACAAAGAGAGTTTCTCATATGAATCCCCGGCAAGAACATGCGAAAGGACTGGGGCATTTTGCGATTCCAAGGAATGAAAGGAGTTTAAGGCGGGATAAGCCTCTCATCAAAAGAAGGGGGAGAACTCCTAAAAGAAATCATGGCGATATAAGCGTGCCCCTACGAAAGAAGGGGAAAATTCTCAAAAATCGAGACCTCTACAACGAAATTTAAATCTAGGTAGCAAAATAGCGAGCTGCACCTTCCAGGGATATTAGCGGCATTCAGCTCATCAGTTCAGCCGAGTTGTGAATCAAAAGCTCAAGGAAATGGGGCACCTGCCCCAAAAGCGAAAGGAACTCCAAATCACCGCAAAAAAGGGTGAGACATCTGGTGGTTGTCATCAATCTAGCGTAACATCAGGCAAAATCTAGTGAACTAATCCGTGGAATATTACTTCAGTGAAGGTATCGGAAGATCCGGTATTCTAAGACCATTGGCATCAATTTAGCGACATCAAAACAGTTCAGCGATGAAATCTTCGTATACTACCGTTCGAGTGGAAACTGAAAACGTTTGGCGATCAGCAGGGTAGGCATCGTTGCAAACTACCAGTGAATACATCAAAAGGATCTGGTGATTTCAGAACGTCATCTCCATCAGAGATATGGAAAACATCTCAACTTATCTTCATCAAACAAGCATCAGCGATTAAATGCCAAACCATTGGAGTCAACGCCAGCATAGGCATCAACAATTATCGGTAAAGGTAAAGTGATTTGCAAAAACATTTTAAACATTCATCATAACATTGCGATTTGCGAAATGCAATATGCGAAATGCGATATACGAAATACGATGTGCTAGTTACGATGTGCGATGTACGATGTGATTTGGCCAAATGCGAAATGTGAAAAGCGATGTACGAAATGCGATGTGTGATTTACGAATTGCGATTCGCGAAAACATTTTCACATTCATTATAAGCATTCACTACATTGCGATTTGCATCATTATAAATACTTTGTCATGTTTCAAGTGTCTACTAATCTTTATCATGTCCATTTCATTGCATTGCATGAACATGATAAAGAGGGGCATCTGTAGACACTCAAAATTTTTTTTTCCTGTTACTAACTATGTAGGAGGGCAAAAATGTCTTTTTCACACTCTAGAGATAACCCTGAAGATAACCTTGGGAGGTCAAGCCAACCTCAGAGATGACCCTGAGGACATTCAGAGTCAGCAACATGACAACCTCAGAGATAACCCTTAGAAAAGACTGCTACAACTGTGTGAAAATCGGAGATAATCCCAGGAGGGGCAAAATGGTCATTTTGCTAACTCAACTTCAACTCACATCAAATACACTCATGTTAACTCAAATTACTTCAATAGAAGTCCCTCAAGAACCATATCTTAACTTCCGAACGCAAACTACGCAAAATAACTCAATAGACTGCCTGACAGAAACCCGAAAATGCCATTTTGGTCATGGATCCATCTTCCTGGAATCAAAAAATGGCAAATCATATGCCATTGTGTAGCTCTCGGAAAGAGCTTTTCGAAATGATATGGCACGCTTCCATCGGACTCCCGGATTGAAAGTTATGAGCGACCGAGCGAACAGCGCGTTGTCCGAGTGTACGTACTTTAACACGGCGGGACCCACACTGCCCGGGGCACCCCGGGCAGCAGCAGGTACACCTGCGAACTAGCAGCAGGTACACTTGTGGCTCCATCCTCTATAAATAGAGGGCTTGGGGTGGCCATTTTGCAAGAGAAAACGGCGAGGAAGCCCTGCCCAATTTGCTCTGCACTCATCCCATGCAGTGTACTTTCCCCTTTTAAACACCTATGAGCTCATATATAGCCTCTTTTGTACCCGCAAAAGCCAGTGTTTACCCACTCTAAAGATATAGAAGCCTTTTTTAGTAGTCAGCTGTAAGCCATCTCACACACTTTAGAGTCTTTCTCTTCATCTTAACACACACTCTTCTACACATTGAGAGTCGTGTTGTTTGCTTTTGCCCGGGCTTCGGTCCGTGGTTTTATTCCAGTCTGTATATATATATATATATATATATATATATATATATATATATATATATATATTGACTAACATTATCGAGTTATGCCTCGATTGAGCCTAGACTTCGGTCTGGAGCGTTTAATTGCTTCTGTATATATATACATTTATATATATGAACTGCGTGTCAAACTCTGTTCGATGAGCCTAGACTTATGTCTGGTGCGTTTAATGGCTTTCTTATATATATAATTATATATATGAACTGCTATCGAACTCTGTTCGGTGAGCCTGGATTTCACATCCGGTACGTTTACTACTTTAATATATATATACTTATATATATTAACTGTTGTTAGACTCCGTCCGATGAGCCTGGATTTCACATCCGGTGCGTTTACTGCTTTAATATATATATACTTATATACATTAACTGTTGTTGGACTCCGTCCGATGAGCCTGGATTTTATATTCGGTGCGTTTATATGTTTATATATATATATATATATATATATATATATATATATATATATATATTTACATTTCGTCCCACCTTGAGTTTACTTCGTGGTGGTTGACCCTTTTTACAGTTTTATGTACATTTCGTCCCGCCTGGAGTTTCCTCCGTGGCGGTTGACAGCTTTTACAGTTTTATTTATATTTCTGATCCCCCATGGATGTGATTCGTGATTGGTGATCATGTATATATATATATATATATATATATATATATATATATATATATATATATATATATACAGCTTTTATATATATACTTGCTTACTGCGTTTATATCAATTGCGGCATCATGTGAGCCTAGGAATCATGTGATCACAGATTCAGTCCCCTGAATCTAGATTCGGTTCCCGTGATGGACCTTTTCAGTTGTAAGCAGCTTGTAAATTTATCTGTGATGTTTGGATTTCCTCAGATGGTTTTCACACCCACAAGGAATTCAGCACCTTTTTAAACATGATTTTCGTACGGATGCTTCGCATCTGTCAAATAAAATCAATCCAGCCGGATACGGAATAAAATAGGAATGTAAAAGGTCTCAATTACTATTGAGCATCAGGGTTTGAAAAAACCTCTTTTATAAAACATCACTGCCATATCTTGCTTAAAATTGAATTTTTATATAAAATTCAAACACTGTGTATATAGGTGCGAACGAGGCCTCGCACTACTTCTAAATAACAGCACATTATCCCACACACACACACATACAGATAACAGTTTCTTGAAAAGAGGCGGTCACCGTGGTAACACGGATGTCGGGGGGTGCCTAACACATTCCCTCCGCATAACCAAGTCCCCGGACCCTAATGAATCTCGGTTTCACTGACCCGTTTAGCAGTGTCACATCACTGGGTCAATGTGCAAACTTTTTCTCGGTTGAGTTGGTACAACCAGTTAAAAAACCAACTGGTAACTCTTATAGTCCAATTGTCGACATTATACATGTCGGACCTTTTTCACTTATTTTTTCAAACAAATCTCACCTAAAATGAGAACACCAAAGAACAAGTAACGGAAAGGGACAATTAAAAATCCCAACGTCGACAGTACTATTCACGTATACGGCACTATTCACGTATACAGTACTATTTATGAATACGAGTTACTATTCACGAGTTACTATTTATAGGTTACTATTCACTCAAATAATATTCACTCGGGTATTCGGGGCACTTTTTGTGCCGGAATACTATTTACGAGTTACTATTCATGGGTAACTATTCACCCAGATACTATTCACTTAAATAATATTCACTCAGGTATTCGGGGCACTTTTCGTGCCGGATTACTATTCACGAGTTACTATTTATAGGTTACTATTCACCTAGTTACTATTCACTCAAATATTATTCACTCGGGTATTTAGGGCACTTTTTATGCTGGGATACTATTCATGAGGTACAATTCCCAAAGTACTATTCACAAGATACTATTCACTCGAGTACTATTCACCCGAAAAATATATTTCTTTTCTGTCCATATTATTTTTGATACATGAATAATATTCTTGAATTTTACTCTACAAAACAGTATCATGTTGACAATTTAGATATTTTTAAACTCTGGATAAATTTAAAGTCCTTAATATTTATCTTTGATTTCGTTTGATTAATTCTTATATCATTGTCATCATCCTCATGCTTATATTCTAATGAAAGTCATCTTTGGCTTACGTGCAAAGATGGACTGTTGATTATTAGTTTTACAGTTGTATATCTTTGGATTATGTGCAAAGATGGATTGTCGATTATTGGTTTTACAGTTGTATATCTTTGGCTTACGTGCAAAGATGGACTATTGATTATTAGTTTTACAGTTATAAATCTTTGGATTACGTGCAAAGACGAACTGTTGATTAATAGCTTTGGTTCGTAGTGCAAAGATAGACAGGTGTATGACATGATCATGACCATTGGTGATAATAATGAATATCCTTCGCCCGTAGTGCATGGATAATTCGATGATGTGATTGGCAGGATTATGATCATTAGTTAACAGTTGAATGTCTTTGGTCATAGTGCACTGACAGACAATTAATTAGTATGTTCATGACCATTGGTTTTATAATTGAATATCTTTGGCCCGTAGTGCAAAGGTAGACAACTGATTGGTATGATCATTGTTATTACATTTGAATATCTTTAGCCTTTGGGGTGAGGATATTGAGTAAACGTTCTATTAAGCCTTTGTGGCAAGAAGAAACTGTTGATTTACATGATTATAAATATGAATTATGGATTTAACTAAAATCTTTGGTGGTTCAGGTGAAGATAGGTGATGAAAGTTTTCTTTATCTTGGGTATAATAAAGAACTGTTAATGGGTATTACAGGGATAAAATTAATTATAAACTTTTAAATCATAGAAGATAGTAGATATCATGCTCTACCTGACTCTTCTAATAGATTGCTTATTCAGCTGTAGTTGTTAATCTAAAACTTTTTGTCTATTGTATTCTATCAGTTGTTATACTGTTGAAGGCTAAGGATAATTTATTCTGCATTATCTTAGTCATAATATTTCTTACTGGGCTAGTTGAGCTCACCCTTTTCTTTCATTGTTCTCTTCAAAAAATGAGAACGTAGCTGGGACTAGTCGGGGAATGGAGTGATGGTCCAGGATAAGTGGCTTTAGTAGTCCTCACTATTCTATGAAATAGTGTGATAATAATTATAATGAGGACTTCATTGAGTGTGGATATTGTCTAGAAGACAATATTCGTTTAAAAACTCAGCTATGCTTTGTTGTATTTTTACACATAGTTGTATTAAAGAAGTTTGTATTTGATTTCTGTACCATGTATTTGGCGACTCAAGATGGGTGATGTATACCTATTTTGGATACGGGTCACAGTTGGTATCAAAGCTTAGGGATATGATCCCTGGCTGAGATGTAAGACTAGAACTAGGAGGGGAGAGTCAGGTAATCCCTTCGCTAGTATGACATACCTAAGTTTATTTGTTATTTAATTGGTCGGTCAATTAACCCTTGTTTTAAAACTATATTCTAGAATGATATCTGAAATACAGGAGATGAGCAATGGGAAAATTATGATAGAGAGGAAATAACCGGGAAGGTACAATCCAAAAAGAAAGCAAGGTATTCTCATCTTTTCGAACTACCAGGTACGTAAATTTTGAGGGCAAAATTTCATAAGGAGGGGAGATTGTAAGACCCCGAATTTTATGAAATGAAAGTATTTAATTTTTCTATAATTATTATTCTATTTAGTAAATTGTTAAATTGATAAAAGGTTAAAGTTAAGGGTGATATTTGAAAATTTTGCAAAGAAAGTAAGTTGATATAAAATTTTTGTTGTGTCGGGGAATATTCGTTTTAACAGAGAATATTCGTACGAAGGCACAATCATTGGTGGACCCCATAACGGAGGTACTGTCGTAGTTAGAAAACGACTGAAATATTTTTAAACTATTGAACTACCCGATAGTAAATAAACAGTAATATGTGTGGTTGCATAGTAGCACACGGTATTAATTATTGATGCTTACATAAGAAGTCACTCAATTATACTCATTTATTGCTACAGTAATTGCTGCATCATATCTCTCATATTATTGATTCAATTATTTTCACAGTATCATCTACATAATATTTTATATTATTAAATCAATAGTTGAAACGATAAAGTTATTCATATTATTATTTGTAATATTGACAATGTCTAGAAGTTCTATCAAGGAGAGGTTTGGTCACCTAATTGCGCGCCAATAAGGAGAAATCCTTATCGGAAGGCCCCTTCTTTCCTGAAAACGATCTGATTGTTAAATATTGTGATTTATAATATTAATGATGAATAAGTTCGTGTTGATTAAAGATGAAATTGATAGTTCCATTGTGTTGGGATTATTAGTGTTAGTGAAAATCGACATTTATTTTGATGATAATTGATGTATGGAAGTTATATTAACCAATCGGGTAATTAATCGGATAAATGGGCAATTAATTGTTATTAATTCACATGCTTATAACTATGTGTTCACATGTGCGTACTATTGATTCACATGCATTACTATTAGGGGAGGTGGTGCAAGATTGATAATACTTGCATAACTAAATTAAAAATGGAGGTATAGATGAAGATACTATACTGTAATTATTTTTTTCACATGTATAGAACTATTAAGTCACATGATTGTACTATTGATTCACATGATACACTATTAGGGGAGGTGGTGCAAGTTTGATAATACTTGTAGGACTAAATTAAAAATGAAAGAAAAGATGAAGGTATTATACTGTAATATTTTGAGCCCCAAAACGTGCAATTATCGAAATTATATTTTCCAATAAATAGAAGCTCATTCTTTCTTCATTCTCACCAATTCACTAAGACTCACAAGAGTATTTATAGAGTGAGAAGCTATAGAGAGAAAGAAGAAGAGTATTCTGCTACTTCACTATTCCAGTATCCAGTCCTCTTCTGAGGTAAGGGGTATTATTTATTTCATATTCTGAAGAGATATAATTTTTCGTATTTGTATGAATATTATTTTTGTTTAATATTCGTAAGGAGTATTATTTTTTTTGTATTCATGAAGAGAGTTATTTTCTTTCAATACTCGTAAGGGTTGTTACTCCATTCTTTATTTTTCTGTTAGAACAACCTGTCTATGCGGATTACCGCATGCATGGTGAATGGCCCTTCGTATTCATTCTTTATTAAATTTGTGGATACGTGGATTACAGCATGGCGGGTGAAAATTTATTTGCAGTTCGTATATTCTTTTGTACTCGTATGAGATATCATTTCTTTTGTACTCATCATGGAATATCATTTTCTTTTGTATTTTTCTTTTATGAGTACTATTCATGGAGTACTATTCACGTATACGACACTATTCACGTATACCGTACTATTTACGAATACGAGTTACTATTCATGGGTTACTATTCACCCAGTTACTATTCATTCAAATAATATTTAATCGGGTATTCGGGGCACTTTTCGTGTCGGAATACTATCCACGAGTTACTATTCACGGGTTACTATTCACCTGATTACTTTTCACTCGGATATTATTCACTCGGGTATTTGGGGCAATTTTCATGCTAGGGTACTATTCCCGAAGTACTATTCACAGAATACTATTCACTCGAGTACTATTCACCCGAAAAATATATTTCTTTTCTGTCCAAATTATTTTTGATATATAAATATTATTATTCAATTTTACTCCACAAAGCAGTATCATATTGATAATTTAGATATTTTTAAACTCTGGATAAACTTAAAGTCCTTAATATTTATCTTTGATTTTGTTTGATTAATGTTTATATCATTGGCATCATCCTCATGCTTATATTGTGATGAAAGTCATCTTTGGCTTACGTGCAAAGATAGACTATTGATTATTAGTTTTACAGTTGTATATCTTTGGCTTACGTGCAAAGATGGACTGTTGATTATTGGTTTTACAGTTGTATATCTTTGGCTTACGTGCGAAGATAGACTATTGATTATTGGTTTTACAGTTGTATATCTTTGACTTACGTGCAAAGACGAACTGTTGATTGATAGCTTTGGCCCGTAGTGCAAAGATGGACAGGTGTATGACATGATCATGACCACTGGTGATAATAACGAATATCCTTGGCCCGTAGTGCATGGATAATTCGATGATGTGATTGGCAGGATCATAACCATTAGTTAACAATTGAATGTATTTGGCCGTAGTGCACGGACAGATAATTGATTGGTATGATCATGACCATTGGTTTTATAGTTGAATATCTTTGTCCTGTAGTGCAAAGGTAGACAACTGATTGGTATGATCATTGTTATTACATTTGAATATCTTTAGCCTTTGGTGTAAGAATATTGAGTAAACGTTCTATTAAGCCTTTGTGGCAAGGAGAAACTGTTGATTTACATGATTATAAATATGAATTATGGATTTAACTAAAATCTTTGGTGGTTCAGGTGATGAAAGGTGATGAAAATTCTCTTTATCTTGGGTATAATAAAGAACTGTTAATGGGTATTACAGGGATAAAATTGATGATAAACTTTTAAATCATAGAAGATAGTAGATATCATGGTCTACTTAACTCTTCTAATAGTTTGCTTATTCCGCTGCAGTTGTTGATCTAAAACTTGTTGTCTATTGTATTCTATCAATTGTTATACTGTTGAAGGCTAAGGATAATTTATTCTGCATTATCTTGGTCATAATATTTCTTACTGGGCTAGTTGAGCTAACCCTTTTCTTTCATTGTTCTTTTCAGGAAATGAGAACGTAGCTGGGACTAGTCGGGGAATGGAGTGATGGTCCAGGATAAGTGGCTTTAGTAGCCCTCACTATTCTGTAAAATAGTGTGATAATAATTATAATGAGGACTTTATTGAGTGTGGATATTGTCTAGAAGACAATATTCATTTAAAAACTCAGCTATGCTTTGTCGTATTTTTACACGACAGTTATATTACAGAAGTTTGTATTTAATTTCTGGACCATGTATTTAGCGACTCAAGATGGGTGATATATACCTATTTTGAATGCGAGTCACAGTTGGTATCAAATCTTAGGGATATGATCCCTGGCTAAGATGTGAGACTAGAACTAGGAGGGGAGAGTCGGGTAATTTTTTCGTTAGTATGACCTACCTAAGTTTATTTGTTATTTAATTGGTCGGTCAGAGTATAGGAATAATATACGGCATGTCAATTAACCCTTATTTTGAAACTATATTCTATAATGATATCTGAAATATATGAGATGAGCAATGAAAAAATTATAATAGAGAGGAAATAATCGGGAAGGTACAATTAAAAAAGAAAGTAAGGTATTCTCATCTCTTCGAACTACCAGGTACGTAAATTCTGAGGGCAAAATTTCGTAAGGAGGGGAGATTGTAAGACCCCGAATTTTATGAAATGAAAGTATTCAATTTTCCTATATTTATTATTCTATTTAGTAAATGGTTAAATTGATAAAAGGTTAAAGTTATGGGTGATATTTGAAAATTTTGTAAAGAAAGCAAGTTAATATAAAATATTCGTTGTGTCGGGGAATATTCGTTTTAATAAGAAATATTCGTACGACGGCACAATCATTGGTGGATCCCACAACGGAGGTATTGTCGTAGTTAGAAAACGACTGAAATATTTTTAAACTGTTGAACTACTCGGTAGTAAAAGAACTGTAATACGCATGGTTGCATAGTAGCACACGGTATTGATTATTGATGCTTACGTAAGAAGTCACTCAGTTATACTCAATTATTGCTACAGTAATTGCTGCATCATATCTCCCATATCATTGATTCAATTGTTGTCACAGTATCATTTGCATAATATCTTATATTATTAAATCAATAATTGAGACGACAAAGTTATTCATATTATTATTTGTAATATTGACAATGTCTAGAAGTTCTGTCACGGAGAGGTTTGGTCACCTAATTGCACGCCAATAAGGAGAAATCCTTATCGGAAAGCCCTTTTTTTCTTGGGAACGATCTAGTTGTTAAATATTGTGAGTTATAATATTAATGATGAATAAGTTCGTGTTGATTAAAGATGAAATTGATTGTTCCATTGTGTTTGGATTATTAGTGTTAGTGGAAATCGACATTTATTTCGATGATAATTGATGTCTGGAAATTATATTGACCAATCGGGTAATTAATCGAATATATAAGTAATTAATTGTTATTAATTCACATGCTTATAACTATGTATTTACATATGTGTACTATTGATTCACATGCATTACTATTAGGGGAGGTGGTGTAAGATTGATAATACTTGCATAACTAAATTAAAAATGGAGGTATAGATGAAGGTACTATACTGTAATTATTTTTTTCACATGTATAGAACTATTGAGTCACATTATTGAACTATTGATCCACATGATATACTATTAGGGGAAGTGGTGCAAGTTTGATAATACTTGCAGGACTAAATTAAAAATGAAGGAAAAGATGAATGTATTATACTGTAATATTTTGTGCCCCAAAACGTGCAATTATCAAAACTATATTTTTCTATAAATAGAAGCTCATTCTTCCTTCATTCTCACCAATTCCATAAGACTCACAAGAGCATTTATAGAGAGAGAAGCTATAGAGAGAAAGAAGAAGAGTATTCTGCTACTTCACTATTCCAATATCCAGTCTTCTTCTAAGGTAAGGGGTATTATTTATTTCATATTCTGAAGAAATATTATTTTTCGTATTCGTATAATTATTATTTTCGTTCAATATTCGTAAGGAGTATTATTTCTTTCGTATTCATGAAGAGAGTTATTTTCTTTCAATACTCGTAAGAGTTGTTACTCCATTCTTTATTATTCTATTGGAATAACCTGTCTACGCGAATTACCGCATGCATGGTGAATGGCCCTTCGTATTCATTCTTCATTAAATTGTGAATACGTGGATTATAGCATGGTGGGTGAAAATCCATTTGCAGTTCGTTTATTCTTTTATACTCGTATAAGATATCATTTCTTTTGTACTCATCATGAAATATCATTTTCTTTTGTATTTTCCTTTTACGAGTACTATTCATAGAGTACTATTAACGTATACTGCACTATTCACGTATACGGTACTATTTACGAATACGAGTTACTATTCACGTGTTACTATTCATCCGATTACTATTCTCTCAAATAATATTCACTCGGGTATTCGGGACACTTTTCGTGCCAGAATACTATTCACGAGTTACTATTCACGGGTTACTATTCACCCGATTACTATTCACTCAAATAATATTCACTCGGGTATTCAGGACACTTTTTGTGCCAGAATACTATTCACGAGTTACTATTCATAGGTTACTGTTCACCCAGTTACTATTCACTCGAATATTATTCAGTCGGGTATTTGGGCACTTTTCATGCTGGAGTACTATTCACGAGGTACTATTCCTAAAATACTATTCACAGGGTACTATTCACTCAGGTACTATTCACCCGAAAAATATATTTCTTTTCTGTCCAAATTATTTTTGATACATGAATATTATTCTTGAATTTTACTCCACAAAGCAGTATCATGTTGACAATTTAGATATTTTTATAGTCTGGATAAATTTAAAGTCCTTAATATTTATCTTTGATTTCGTTTGATTAATATTTATATTATTGTCATCATCCTCATGCCTATATTGTGATGAAAGTCGTCTTTGGCTTACGTGCAAAGATGGACTATTGATTATTAGTTTTACAGTTGTATATCTTTGGCTTACGTGCAAAAATGGACTGTTGATTATTGATTTTACAGTTGTATATCTTAGGCTTACGTCCAAAGACGAACTGTTGATTGATAGCTTTGGCCCGTAGTGCAAAGATGGACAGGTGTATAACATGATCATGACCACTGGTGATAATAACGAATATCCTTGGCCCGTAGTGCATGGATAATTCGATGATGTGATTGGCAGGATCATAACCATTAGTTAACAGTTGAATGTATTTGGCCGTAGTGCACGGACAGACAATTGATTGGTATGATCATGACCATTGGTTTTATAGTTGAATATCTTTGTCCTGTAGTGCAAAGGTAGACAACTGATTGGTATGATCATTGTTATTGCATTTGAATATCTTTAGCCTTTGGGTAAGGATATTGAGTAAACGTTCTATTAAGCCTTTGTGGCAAGGAGAAACTGTTGATTTACATGATTATAAATATGAATTATGGATTTAACTAAAATCTTTGGTGGTTCAGGTGATGAAAGGTGGTAAAAATTCTCTATATCGTGGGTATAATAAAGAACTGTTAATGGGTATTACAGGGATAAAATTGATGATAAACTTTTAAATCATAGAAGATAGTAGATATCATGCTCTACTTAACTCTTCTAATAGTTTGCTTATTCCGCTGCAGTTGTTGATCTAAAACTTGTTGTCTATTGTATTCTATCAATTGTTATACTGTTGAAGGCTAAGGATAATTTATTCTGCATTATCTTGGTCATAATATTTCTTACTGGGCTAGTTGAGCTAACCCTTTTCTTTCATTGTTCTCTTCAGGAAATGAGAACGTAGCTGGGACTAGTCGGAAAATGGAGTGATGGTCCAGGATAAGTGGCTTTAGTAGCCATCACTATTCTGTAAAATAGTGTGATAATAATTATAATGAGGACTTTATTGAGTGTGGATATTGTCTAGAAGACAATATTCGTTTAAAAACTCAGCTATGCTTTGTCGTATTTTTACACGACAGTTATATTACAGAAGTTTGTATTTAATTTCTGGACCATGTATTTAGCGACTCAAGATGGGTGATGTATACCTATTTTGGATGCGAGTCACAGTTGGTATCAAAGCTTAGGGATATGATCCCTGGCTAAGATGTGAGACTAGAACTAGGAGGGGAGAGTCGGGTAATTTCTTCGCTAGTATGACCTACCTAAGTTTATTTATTATTTAATTGGTCGGTCAGAGTATAGGAATAATATACGGCATGTCAATTAACCCTTATTTTGAAACTATATTCAATAATGATATCTAAAATATATGAGATGAGCAATGAAAAAATTATAATAGAGAGGAAATAATCGGGAAGGTACAATCAAAAAAGAAAGTAAGGTATTCTCATCTCTTCGAACTACCAGGTACGTAAATTCCGAGGACAAAATTTCGTAAGGAGGGGAGATTGTAAGACCCCGAATTTTATGAAATGAAAGTATTCAATTTTCCTATATTTATTATTCTATTTAGTAAATGGTTAAATTGATAAAAGGTTAAAGTTATGGGTGATATTTGAAAATTTTGTAAAGAAAGCAAGTTAATATAAAATATTCGTTGTGTCGGGAAATATTCGTTTTAACAAGGAATATTCGTACGACGGCACAATCATTGGTGGATCCCACAACGGAGGTACTGTTGTAGTTAGAAAACGACTGAAATATTTTTAAACTGTTGAACTACTCGGTAGTAAAAGAACAGTAATACGCATGGTTGCATAGTAGCACACGGTATTGATTATTGATGCTTACGTAAGAAGTCACTCAGTTATACTCAATTATTGCTACAGTAATTGCTGCATCATATCTCCCATATCATTGATTCAATTATTGTCACAGTATCATCTGCATAATATCTTATATTATTAAATCAATAATTGAGACGACAAAGTTATTCATATTATTATTTGTAATATTGACAATGTCTAGAAGTTCTGTCAAGGAGAGGTTTGGTCACCTAATTGCACGCCAATAAGGAGAAATCCTTATCGTAAAGCCCCTTTTTTCTTGGGAACGATCTGGTTGTTAAATATTGTGAGTTATAATATTAATGATTAATAAGCTCGTGTTGATTAAAGATAAAATTGATTGTTCCATTGTGTTTGGATTATTAGTGTTAGTGGAAATCGACATTTATTTCGATGATAATTGATGTCTGGAAATTATATTGACCAATCGGGTAATTAATCGGATATATAAGTAATTAATTGCTATTAATTCACATGCTTATAACTATGTATTTACATATGTGTACTATTGATTCACATGCATTACTATTAGGGGAGGTGGTGCAAGATTAATAATACTTGCATAACTAAATTAAAAATGGAGGTATAGATGAAGGTACTATACTGTAATTATTTTTTTCACATGTATAGAACTATTGAGTCACATTATTGAACTATTGATCCACATGATATACTATTAGGGGAAGTGGTGCAAGTTTGATAATACTTGCAGGACTAAATTAAAAATGAAGGAAAAGATGAAGGTATTATACTGTAATATTTTGTGCCCTAAAACGTGCAATTATCAAAACTATATTTTTTTATAAATAGAAGCTCATTCTTCCTTTATTCTCACCAATTTCATAAGACTCACAAGAGCATTTATAGAGAGAGAAGCTATAGAGAGAAAGAAGAAGAGTATTCTGCTACTTCACTATTCCAATATCCAGTCTTCTTCTAAGGTAAGGGGTATTATTTATTTCATATTCTGAAGAGATATTATTTTTCGTATTCGTATAAGTATTATTTTCGTTCAATATTCGTAAGGAGTATTATTTCTTTCGTATTCATGAAGAGAGTTATTTTCTTTCAATACTCGTAAGAGTTGTTACTCCATTCTTTATTATTCTATTGGAATAACCTGTCTACGCGAATTACCGCATGCATGGTGAATGGCCCTTCGTATTCATTCTTCATTAAATTGTGAATACGTGGATTATAGCATGGTGGGTGAAAATCCATTTGCAGTTCGTTTATTCTTTTATACTCGTATAAGATATCATTTCTTTTGTACTCATCATGAAATATCATTTTCTTTTGTATTTTCCTTTTACGAGTACTATTCATAGAGTACTATTAACGTATACTGCACTATTCACGTATACGGTACTATTTACGAATACGAGTTACTATTCACGTGTTACTATTCATCCGATTACTATTCTCTCAAATAATATTCACTCGGGTATTCGGCGGGACACTTTTCGTGCCAGAATACTATTCACGAATTACTATTCACGGGTTACTATTCACCCGATTATTATTCACTCAAATAATATTCACTCGGGTATTCAGGACACTTTTTGTGCCGGAATACTATTCACGAGTTACTATTTATAGGTTACTGTTCACCCAGTTACTATTCACTCGAATATTATTCAGTCGGGTATTTGGGCACTTTTTATGCTGGGGTACTATTCACGAGGTACTATTCCTAAAATACTATTCACAGGGTACTATTCACTCGGGTACTATTCACCCAAAAAATATATTTCTTTTCCGTCCAAATTATTTTTGATACATGAATATTATTCTTGAATTTTACTCCACAAAGCAGTATCATGTTGACAATTTAGATATTTTTATAGTCTGGATAAATTTAAAGTCCTTAATATTTATCTTTGATTTCGTTTGATTAATGTTTATATCATTGTCATCATCCTCATGCCTATATTGTGATGAAAGTCGTCTTTGGCTTACGTGCAAAGATGGACTATTGATTATTAGTTTTACAGTTTATATCTTTGGCTTACGTGCAAAAATGGACTGTTGATTATTGCTTTGACAGTTGTATATCTTAGGCTTACGTCCAAAGACGAACTGTTGATTGATAGCTTTGGCCCGTAGTGCAAAGATGGACAGGTGTATGACATGATCATGACCACTGGTGATAATAACGAATATCTTTGGCCCGTAGTGCATGGATAATTCGATGATGTGATTGGCAGGATCATAACCATTAGTTAACAGTTGAATGTATTTGGCCGTAGTGCACGGACAGACAATTGATTGGTATGATCATGACCATTGGTTTTATAGTTGAATATCTTTGTCCTGTAGTGCAAAGGTAGACAACTGATTGGTATGATCATTGTTATTGCATTTGAATATCTTTAGCCTTTGGGTAAGGATATTGAGTAAACGTTCTATTAAGCCTTTGTGGCAAGGAGAAACTGTTGATTTACATGATTATAAATATGAATTATGGATTTAACTAAAATCTTTGGTGGTTCAGGTGATGAAAGGTGATGAAAGTTCTCTTTATCTTGGGTATAATAAAGAACTGTTAATGGGTATTACAGGGATAAAATTGATGATAAACTTTTAAATTATAGAAGATAGTAGATATCATGCTCTACTTAACTCTTCTAATAGATTTCTTATTCCGCTGCAGTTGTTGATCTAAAACTTGTTGTCTATTGTATTCTATCAATTATTATACTGTTGAAGGCTAAGGATAATTCATTCTGCATTATCTTGGTCATAATATTTCTTACTGGGCTAGTTGAGCTAACCCTTTTCTTTCATTGTTCTCTTCAGGAAATGAGAACGTAGCTGGGACTAGTCGGGGAATGGAGTGATGGTCCAGGATAAGTGGCTTTAGTAGCCATCACTATTCTGTAAAATAGTGTGATAATAATTATAATGAGGACTTCATTGAGTGTGGATATTGTCTAGAAGACAATATTTGTTTAAAAACTCAGCTATGTTTTGTCGTATTTTTACACGACAGTTGTATTAAAGAAGTTTGTATTTGATTTTTGTACCATCTATTTAGCGACTCAAGATGGGTGATGTATTCCTATTTTGGATGCGGGTCACAGTTGGTATCAAAGCTTAGGGACATGATCCCTGGTTGAGATGTGAGACTAGAACTAGGAGGGGAGAGTCGAGTAATTTTTTCTCTAGTATGACCTACCTAAGTTTATTTGTTATTTAATTGGTCGGTCAGAGTATAGGGATAATATGCGGCATGCCAATTACCTTTGTTTTGAAACTATATTCTAGAATGATATCTGAAATACAGGAGATGAGCAATGGGAAAATTATGATAGAGAGGAAATAACCGGGAAGGTACAATCCGAAAAGAAAGCAAGGTAATCTCATCTCTTCGAACAACCAGGTACGTAAATTTCGAGGGCAAAATTTCATAAGGAGGGGAGATTGTAAGACTTTGAATTTTATGAAATGAAAGTATTCAATTTTCCTATAATTTTTATTCTATTTAGTAAATGGTTAAATTGATAAAAGGTTAAAGTTAAGGGTGATATTTGACAATTTTGCAAAGGAAGCAAGTTGATATAAAATATTTTTTGTGTCGGGGAATATTTGTTTTAACAGGAAATATTCGTACGACGACACAATCATTGGTGGACCCCATAACGGAGGTACTATCATAGTTAGAAAACGACTGAAATATTTTTAAATTGTTGAACTGCCCGGTAGTAAAAGAACAGTAATACGCGTGGTTGCATAGTAGCACACGGTATTGATTATTGATGCTTACGAAAGAAGTCACTCAGTTATACTCAATTATTGCTACAGTAATTGCTTCATCATATCTCTCATATTATTGATTCAGTTATTGTCACAGTATCATCTATATAATATTTTATATTATTAAATCAATAGTTGAGACGACAAAGTTATTCATATTATTATTTGTAATATTGATAATGTCTAGAAGTTCTATCAAGGAGAGGTTTGGTCACCTAATTGCGCGCCAATAAGGAGAAATCCTTATTAGAAAGCCCCTTCTTTCCTGGGAACGATCTGGATGTTAAATATTATGAGTTATAATATTAATGATGAATAAGTTCGTGTTTATTAATGATGAAATTGATAGTTTTATTGTGTTGGGATTATTAGTTTTAGTAGAAATCGATATTTATTTTGATGATAATTGATGTATGGAAATTATATTGACCAATCGGGTAATTAATCGGATAAATGGCCAATTAATTGTTATTAATTCACATGCTTATAACTATGTTTTTACATGTGCGTACTATTGATTCACATGCATTACTATTAGGGGAGGTGGTGCAAGATTGATAATACTTGCATAACTGAATTAAAAATGGAGGTATAGATGAAGGTACTATACTATAATTATTTTTTTTCACATTTATAGAACTATTGAGTCACATGATTGTACTATTTATTCACATGATATACTATTAGGGGAGGTGGTGCAAGTTTGATAATACTTGTAGGACTAAATTAAAAATGAAGGAAAAGATGAAGGTATTATACTGTAATATTTTGAGCCCCAAAACGTGCAATTATCGAAACTATATTTTCCTATAAATAGAAGTTCATTCTTTCTTCATTCTCACCAATTCACTAAGACTCACAAGAGCATTTATAGAGAGAGAAGCTATAGAGAGAAAGAAGAAGAGTATTTTGCTACTTCACTATTTCAGTATCCAGTCTTCTTCTGAGGTAAGGGGTATTATTTATTTTATATTCTGAAGAGATATTATTTTTCGTATTTGTATGAATATTATTTTCGTTCAATATTAGTAAAGAGTATTATTTCTTTCGTTTTCATGAAGAGAGTTATTTTCTTTCAATACTCGTAAGGGTTGTTACTCCATTCTTTATTATTCTATTGGAATAACCTGTCTACGCGGATTACTGCATGCATGGTGAATGGCCCTTCGTATTCATTCTTTATTAAATTGTGGATACGTGGATTACAGCATGGCGGGTGAAAATTCATTTGCAGTTCGTATATTCTTTTATACTCGTATGAGATATCATTTCTTTTGTACTCATTATGGAATATTTCTTTTGTATTTTCCTTTTATGAGTACTATTCATGGAGTACTATTCACGTATACGGCACTATTCACGTATACGGTATTATTTATGAGAATACGAGTTACTATTCACGAGTTACTATTCATAGGTTAATATTCACCCAGTTACTATTCACTCAAATAATATTCACTCGAATATTCGGGATACTTTTCGTGTCGGAATACTATTCACGAGTTACTATTCACGTGTTACTATTCACCCGATTACTATTTACGTGTTACTATTCAACCGATTACTATTCACTCGAATATTATTCACTTGGGTATTTGGGACACTTTTCATGCCGGAGTACTATTCACGAGGTATTATTCTCGAATTACTATTCACAGGGTACTATTCACTCGAGTATTATTCACCCGAAAAATATATTTCTTTTCTGTCCAAATTATTTTTGGTACATGAATATTATTCTTGAATTTTACTCCACAAAGCAGTGTCATGTAGACAATTTGGATATTTATAAACTCTGGATAAATTTAAAGTTCTTAATATTTATCTTTGATTTCGTTTAATTAATGCTTATATCGTTGTCATTATCCTCATGCTTATATTATGATGAAAGTCATCTTTGGCTTACGTGCAAAGATGGACGGTTGATTATTAGTTTTACGGTTGTATATCTTTGGCTTACGTGCAAAGATGGACTGTTGATTATTGGTTTTACAGTTGTATATCTTTGGCTTACATGCAAAGACGAACTGTTGATTGATAGCTTTGGCCCGTAGTGCAAAGATGGACAGGTGTATAACATGATCATGACCACTGGTGATAATAACGAATATCCTTGGCTCGTAATGCATGGATAATTCGATGATGTGATTGGCAGGATCATAACCATTAGTTAACAGTTGAATGTCTTTGGCCGTAGTGCACTGACAGACAATTGATTGGTATGATCATGACCATTGGTTTTATAGTTGAATATCTTTGGCCCGTAGTGCAAAGGTAGACAACTTATTGGTATGATCATTGTAATTACATTTGAATATCTTTAGCCTTTGGGGTAATGATATTGAGTAAACGTTCTATTAAGCCTTTGTGGCAAGGAGAAACTGTTGATTTACATGATTATAAATATGAATTATGGATTTAACTAAAATCTTTGGTGGTTCAGGTGACGACAGGTGATGAAAGTTCTCTTTATCTTGGGTATAATAAAGAACTGTTAATGGGTATTACAGGGATAAAATTGATGATAAACTTTTAAATCATAGAAGATAGTAGATATCATGCTCTACTTGACTCTTCTAATAGATTGCTTATTCCGCTGTTGTTGTTGATCTAAAACTTGTTGTCTATTGTATTCTATCAGTTGTTATACTGTTGAAGGCTAAGGATAATTTATTCTATATTATCTTGGTCATAATATTTCTTAGTGGGCTAGTTGAGCTCACCCTTTTCTTTCATTGTTCTCTTCAGGAAATGAGAACGTAGCTGGGACTAGTCGGGGAATGGAGTGATGGTCCAGGATAAGTGGCTTTAGTAGCCCTCACTATTCTATGAAATAGTGTGATAATAATTGTAATGAGGACTTCATTGGGTGTGGATATTATCTAGAAGACAATATTCGTTTAAAAACTTAGCTATGCTTTGTCGTATTTTTACACGACAGTTGTATTAAAGAAGTTTGTATTTGATTTTTGTACCATGTATTTGGCGACTCAAGATGGGTGATGTAAAATAGTGTATCAATAATTGTAATGAGGACTTATTTGAGTTTGGATATTGTCTAGAAGATAATATTTGTATTTAAACTCACAACTTATGTGTTGTCGTATTTTGCACGACAATTGTAATAATGAAGTTGTAGTTATTTTCTGTACCATGTTTTTGGCGACTCAGAATGGGTTGTGTGGATCTATTTTGGGGGCGTCACATTTTGCAGCTAGAATGGATGGACTTGAATAGTCAGATGATATTAAGCGAAAGGAATTCTTAAAGAAGAAGACTTAGAGGATTACTTATTGTAATGTAATAGTTTGTTGTAATTATAATATTTGCAGCATGATGTAATATTTATTAATATTATAATTTGTAGATGTAAAGGTCTTAGAACCTGGGATTTGCAATGATATGTTGTGATAATATATTAATTACATTCATATCTTAAGAATATACTGGATAGGTAGTACCGTAATGCAATGAACTCGGGTTTGAAGATAGATCGGGTTTCGGGGGCGTTACATTTTACTTTTCTTTATAAATAAAGAATTTATTTCTATGTAAAATAGATATAAATTTGAGTATTGATATAAAAGTTTAAATAACTTTTATAGAAAGTGATATGCTTTTTTTTAAGCAGATAAAATCACTGAAGTTTGTCATATAAAAGTTTAAGTAACTTTTATATTTATGCAACAAGTATTTTTATGAATAAATGAATTTATGTGCAAAATACTTGTGAGAACAGATATCAAGTATAGTAGATCAATCAGTTAAATAATACTTCATATAGCAAATTAATTTGTTTCACTCAAATATATATTATAATATATTTTATCTACGTTGTGAAAATATGGCCACTTAGGATTTCAAAGATCGTTCAGATAATATTTTTATTTAAGGAATATCTCCAAATATCGATATCTATGTACTGACTAGATTTGGTTGTTCACAACTGATATGTATATAAATATTTTGCAATATTTACATAAATTATCTATATCAATAAAAGGCCACTTAGGATTTTAAAAACCGTTTCGAAAGATATCAGATAAAAACTTTTGAATTATTTCGCTATCTAAGTACTTACTTTTTATATGATATGATAGACAAAATATAGATATAAATAAATGTGTATAACAAATTATATTTTTATATCTATAAATATAAGCAACTATGAGATAATATAAATACAATAATTTAATAACTTATCCCAAATACTTTAACCAATTTTTTCTTCTTCAAAAGATTAGAATTTTGAGTACAAGATAGAGAGAAAGCTTCTTTAGAGAGAGAGTATGTAGGCAAGGAGATAGAGCTTTTCTTTGTTTTGTAAATTGGTGAAGAAAAATGAATGAAAAACTTTTAACAACTAAAACAGTTCAATAACATAACATTTCTTTCATAGAAGCACATAAGTGCATATATTGGCAACCATCACAATTCATAGCTCAATAACTTATACAAATATAATCTATTTGCACAAAAACATGAAAGTTGCACCCAATTCAACAATTTGAATGAAGTTAAGAAATATTCACAAAACAATTATCATGTACATGTTAGGAAACTTGCTCAATAAAATTCGAGTAAGTTTAAGAAACTTGCCTTTATGCGATTTATCGGAACGCTATCCAGCCGCTCCTCAAACGACCTATACATATCATTAAGGTCAATTATAACAATTAGTTACGTGTATACGTCAGTTATGGTTTACTTTAACTCTATTACATGTTTTATAATGTCCGTCTCATAAGAATCGGAAATCTGTTTAAGTTCATTAACATTCAACTCAACGTTTCGACGTTCGTACGTCGTACGCCCAACTTCGCTATCCCAAATGCTTAACCGCCACTCCATTGTGTATGATTAACATATCTTATATACCTACCAAACCTTGGTTTACATTTCTTTAAACTATATCTCCAAGGTCCAATGTTTAGAACTCAAAAATACTAGTCAAACATGGTTCGGCACCACAGCATTCCGAAGAAACACCACATGTCGACGTCGGGAAATATTTTCTTTTTTGGAATTCCTCTTCTAGTCTTTCTTACCCTTTTTGTTTTCTATATGTCTTGAATTTCGTTTGAAAGGGCGAGTTTTGGCAAAAGGGTCCGACACAAAATGTCAATTATTTGAAAATTCAGAGTCGCCAGTTGATAGTAGTGAAATGGTTGTACCAACTCAACTGAATTTTGAAAAGGTTTGCAAAAAAGACCAATTATTGGACTCCATTTCACAGGGCTTGAAAACCGAGATTCATAAAGTTTGGGGCCTAGATTAAGCGGGGGGAAGGTGTTAGGCACCCCCCGACTTCCGTAAAAATACAGTTACCGCGTCTTTTCAATTCCCTAATTTATTTGAAGTGTGTGTGTAGTTAATTGGGCCTAAGTGCTTTATTTGGAAGTAGTGTTATGCCACTTTTTCACCTATATACAAAGGGTTTGACTTTTATAAAAGTTCAATTTTAATACAAGGCATATAAGATGATGTTTGAAAACAGGTTTTCAAAACCTTATGCTCACATAGTAATCGAGGCCTTTGATACTTCCATTTTATTCTGTATTCGGCTTGTTTTGATTTTATTCTCGAGATGTGAAGCATTTTTGACAAAATAATATACATATAAGTGTCGGGGTCCTTATGGGCATGAAAGCAATCGAAGTGACCCGAGCATAACAAATATGATTTGCAAGCTAGCTGTACAACTGAAAAGGGCCCATCATGGGAACTAGATCTAGATCCGTCAGCTGGATCTTAGATCCCATGACTCCTAGGCTCACATAATATCATATGAATATCCTGCATAACGAGGATACTAAAATAAAACAGATATTTAGTCTAAACGATGCAAAATAAAGGATTCATCAGTTAAATCTCTGCTTGCGCGTAGCCAAGCTTCCCGTTCCCTCAAGATACAGATCTAGGGTCACGTGGTTGCTTAAGATTTACAAAACTAGAAAGAAAATTAGATTTAAATAAATCTTAGTCATTCTAACTCAACGGTTCCAATTTTACAACTTTTGAACCGGTTAAAAGTTAGATATGGCTAGATTTAGATAAATCTAGTTCACAAACATTAATATCGCAGCTTTACATTGAATAAACAGTTAAAATAGATATTTAATCACATTAAACAATTAATATATATATATATATATATATATATATATATATTAAAGTAAGAGAAAGCTTCAAATCTAAAAAAATCTTACAATATGCTGCAAGGAAGGCTTCAGACTGCTTTTGGAACTTGAAAACTCAGTTTTCGCCGATTAAAATTTGATATGTTGTAGTATATATGTATACAAGTGTTTAGAAAGAAGAATATTGAAGTTTGGTACACTATAGGAGGGGTTAAGAGCTGAAATGGACAGAATTTCCTCTATTTTCTTCTTCTTCTTTTTCATTTTGGCTAATGGGGGTTCTATTTATAGACCAAAGTAGCCGCAGGTCTACCTGCGGCTTCCAGGGTGGGCCCGGGCCCCGTGGGTCTCGTTGTCTCAAAGTACATGCACTCGAATCAACGCGTTGTCCGTTCGAACCTTCATAATCTAGGAATCTGATAGAGGCGTGTTATACCTTTCCGAAAAGCCCTTGGCGAGAGCAACACAATGACATGGGATTTGGCCTTTTCCGAATCCAGGAAAATGGGTCCATGACCAGATCTTCAAGTCTTTGCAGTCCATCCGTTGAGCTATCTTGTGTTATTTTCACTCGGGATTGATATTATGGCTCTACATGACTTCTTTTGCAGTGATTTGGGCTGAATTGATGTTGAGTTGGCAAAATTACTATTTTGCCCCTCCCGGGTTGGTTACGGGATTGATGCAGTTATAGTTGTCTTTTCTTAGGGTTGTCTCTGAGATTGGACTGCCTTTGACTTTTGTCAGCCCTCAAAGTTGTCTCTGAGGTTGGTTTGAGATTTCCTGGGGTTGTTACCGGGGTTTTGACTTGATCTCTCGGGATTGTCTCCGAGGTTGGATTTGATCTCCCAGGGTTGTCTCCAGGATTTGACTTGATCTCCTGGTGTTGTCACCGGGGTTTTGACTTGATCTCCTGGGGTTTAATTTAATCTCCCGAGATTGTCCCTGGGGCTTGATTTGATCTCCCGGGGTTGTCTCCATGGTTTGGATTTGATGATTTTGACTCCCATGGTTGTCTCTAGAAGATAAAAGACGATTATGCCTTCATGCATGGTTAGTAACTGTAACGACCCCAAAATTCATACAATTCAACTCTCGACTTCGGTCGTTATCAATACATCTTTATTCTAACATTACATCATTAATCAATGTTAAACTTCATACAATGCGGAATAATTAAAACTTTTTTGTCTTCTTACTTTGTTTATTTCCCTGAATCATAACCTTTATCATCTACACATTTCTGAATCAAATTTATTTTATGGTTCGCTTCATCAGAGTTATTTTACAAAATCTTTCATCTCAGCTCAATATCCCTTATACATTGGGTAGCTCAAACTTTACAGCTAAATATAAAATTTCACATCATAAATTATCAAGTACATTTCTCAAAACCTTTATCTTTATCTACCTTTGAACCATACTTAGTTTATTACTCACTTTATCAGAGTTAATAAATAAAACTTACATTCAGGTTCAATACCCTTTATACATCGGACAAAATTTAAAATTTATAACTCAACATCTATTAAACATCATACATTATCAAGTACATCATCCGGAACCTTAAACAGGGTTCAAAATAATAACAACTCAGCCAAAGAATATAAATCTTCATGCATTACATCTGATTCATGTCTTTCAAGCAGCACATAGCGTTACCTTGAATCCTTAACCTGCAAAAGTGGTTATTTGCAAGGTTGAGCTCGACAGTCCAGCAAATCTAACAGTTTTCATGTATCACGTAGCATATATTAATATGCTTAACATAAATCTCATAATCATTGGACTAACATAACATACATGATGCAGTTCACATAACAAGCATAAAGATTGAGTTCCTGAACTCAATCAGCATTCTTTACTCAATCAACGAAGTCATAAATTGACTTTAACGTTTCATACTGTCAACATATATATAACACATCATGCCCTTTGTAATAAAGATTTAAAACAGTTCATCATCAAGTTCACATAGCAAATAGGAACTGAAAGACTTGCCTTGATCGTTGTTTACCAATAATAGATTAACAGCTTACAGCTATACGCACTTCACGTACCCTACACAATTATATAATCATGCACATCAACTATTAGTCACATAGCAACACATATTAGTTGTAATGTAAATTTTACTCTACATCCCATAACCCTTCCTATTAATCAATACACAATATTTAATTTGATTATGTTAACTTTCGACTTATATCTCACTATATTTTTTCTTAGTCATACTTGAAGTTAATTCAAGTGTTTAAGTCTTGCTAGGAGTCCTTATTGGTTTTATATTAACCCATTTCATATCTTATAATGTTCATTTCAATTGAATTGAAATATTTTTTAAGTTCATTAACACTTAGCACGGCGTTTCGACGTTCATTCGTCACACGCCCGATTCGTCTCTCTTATGCATGCTTAGTATGCTTCAAATAGATCATTTATTAATGTTAAGCATCATTATATTTACTAATATTCATGTTTTATAACTTAGAACAACATATTTTATCGTCAGAAGCACTACACTTGCATACGTGCATGCCCGACGCCCTCCGATTGCCTCTGGATACACATCAGTCCCAAAGATATTTATTTTGACCCCTTATAACCATCTCAAATCAAACATCTTAAAGAACGAAAGTTGTAGGTCTACTCGTTATCTTTTTTTGAATCATCTTGAAATGCCTCAATCGAAATTTTTATGAAAACGTTATGGTTGTTCTACTACGAGAGGTCAAAACAGTCACACCTGACACACCATGAGCGCAGCTACGCCCAATTAAGCCTTGGAAACAGCGCAGCTGCGCCCAAGAGAGCATCTGCATCCCAATAAACTTAGGGCACAGTGCAGCTGCACCCGTTAACAGAACCAGAATTTGTAGTTTACTGTTCTTGCAATTTTTAACCTTTTTCTCCTTCTAATCTTCATAACTCAAGTTATACACATCCAAATTAGTCCATTTTCGATTCTATAGATTCGTAATTTATAGAACTACAACATACCAAAGAATCAACAATTTATAGAAACATTAACTAACCCAAATCTTGACCCAAAACTCATGTTCATACTAAATTTTCATGTTTTAACATTTTTAGCGAATCCATTCGCTATGAATTCGTTTCTTAACCAAATTGATTCATTCAACTTGCGTTCTTTTCGTTTTTCAACGTTCTTAAACCATCCATCATCAATTTAAGGTTTCCATCATGAATTAATCATCAATTTTAGTCTCAAAATAGATCAAAACATACATATTACAACAAAACTCTAATTCTTCCTCTTTAACATGTTTTCAAGAGTTTAAACACTCCAAAATTGTTTCTAGATGACCATTAACAGATTATATCTATCCATAAACATATATAAACTATACCTCAACAAATTTAACCACCAAAAACCCAATTCCAGAGAATTCAGAAAATAAAAACAAAAACTAGAAGCCTAGAAATTTTACCTTTGATTCTTGTAAGCTCTAGTTAGATGATTGGAAGTCCTTGTTTAATCTTCATTTCCTCGTGATTCTCAGAGTTTCTCCTCTTAATTTCTCTCTAAGCCTCTTTCTCTTTGTTTTCTAACTCTTAGCCTTAGGAATATAGCGTAAATATAAACTGAACTTCAACTTAAACGTGACTTAGCCAGTTACAGGGCTGTTGCAAATACAAAGGGTCTCTAGGCCATGTTTGGCTAGAACCTTAACAACATCTTACTAATTTATTTTAATAATCCCCTTATCATATGGTTCACAAATGTCAAACTTTATTTTATTTAATCATTGAACCAAAACAATTACAATTTACTTAACAAATCATTACCTTTCTAATTTAATTATTTAATTAAATTAGAATATTTCCGTAATTTTCTTCATTGAATATTTATTCAATTCCATAAATATTCCAATTAAAATATTTATTCAATCTCATAAATATTTTTAACTATTAATGAAACTCACAATCTTACTACGTTAACATATTACATTTATATGTAATACATATATATATTAATCTCCCATTTATTAAAACAAATATATTCACATTATTTCGCTATTTTAATTAAGTGAATCACTCACATTATTTATGAAACTTAATTCATAATAATTTTCATCACCACAATAATAATTAAATTACACTCTCTCATAATATAATTTTAATTTAATCAAATTACCTAATATTACTCAGTTAATTTCATTTTCATAACAATTACATTTAATTTCTTCAATAGTTTAATTAACTATTAAACCTCTTTTTTTCCCAATATATAAATATATATTTCTCTTCACATCAAATCACATATTTCACAATATATAACATATATATACACATACTCAAACTCAAAACATCTTATAATAAGAATTTTATTTATTAAATTCTTATTTAAATAATTTCTAAAAAATTTAGGTTGTCACAGTAACAGGAATGCAAAATTTCAAATGTCTACACCACGGTTTGCCTCCTATTGCACAACAGTCCTAAAGATGCCCATTTTAGGCCTTGATTCTGACCTCAACTCTCAAAACATAAAAAATGCAAGTTATAGGTCTACTCCTTAGCTTTCCGGAGCCTCTTGAATCGCCTCAATCGAAGTTCAGACGAAAGAGTTATGTTCAATTTACTAAAGGACGTTAAAGTTGTCTCACCAACTGCCAGACTAGCGCACCCCGTGCTACCCCGGCAGGGATTTTGGTGCCCATTTTGCCAAATTTTCAGATTTTGTCGATTTCGACGCATCTATTTTGCACCTTCATAACTTGCTCGTACGATATCGGAATGAGCTCATTCTTGCGTCTATTTCTTCGTTGTAACAAACTCTTCAAATCCCCCCAGGCATAAAAATTTTCACAATTCTTTAACTTGTCGGGAAATCGGCTCAAAACCCTTCACGAGCCATTTTTCAACGAAAAAACATTTCAACGTCAAATTTTCTAAACTTCATAACTTGCTCATTCGAAGTTAGATTGAGTTCGTTCTTAAGCGAACGGCTCACGTTTTCACCCAACTACACATCTCCCGAAAGAAATAATTTTTTGGAAGTATTAACCACCCGCACACTTGGCCCAAAAAGGGTACCAAGCAAATGTTTTTCACACTTTAACATCCTTTTACAGAAAATTTTGTCATAACTTTGTTATAGCGTATTTTTCCTCCATTCCACTTGGAACAACTTGACAATCCACCTACCTATAATTCCATCTTTCTGGAATCACACAACAATACACAAACAACACATATTAAGTCCATTTAAAGTCCTCTATTACTTGATTTCCATTCTCATGCTTAGGCGTACCATTTTAATTACTAAGTTTACTTAACATGCATCATTTAAGGTGTTTTAACAATGTGATCTCCTTCAAATACACCTTATATTCAAGGTCCATCACGACCTTCACTTATAACCAACCACCAACAACTACTTCAAATAAGAATAAAAATAAAAGATGAAGAGTTTGGGCTTTAAGCTTACCTTTCTTGGTTCTTTTTCTTCCTTAGCCTTGATCAAGCTTTATCCTAGATTTCCATGACCTCTCTTCCCTTCTCTCTTGGTTCGGCCCTCTCTAGAGCTCTCAACCTTCTCTCTTGCTTTCTCTAACACTTAAGCAATTTTGTGCAAAAATGAATGAGATGATACTTGGTTTTGCTTATATAAAACCTAGTATTCACTTTTTACAAGTTAGTCACCCAACTAAAGTCTTCTAAAGTCTTTCCCCTCATCTTTAAGAGCTTACTAATCATCCACCAAGTTAGCCTAATCAAACCACAATTAAAACTAACTCAAGACACTTAATGGTCATTTAATAACTAAGATCACTTAATGGGAAATACAAAGCATTTAATAACTTGCCACATATAGTCATGAGTCATCAAATACCCCCCCCCCCAAGCTCAAATGGTCGGACCTTAAGGTCCTTATGCCGCTTATCTTGTCACCTTGCTAAGCCTGTCATCTTATATTTATCACACATGGGATAAATATGAAGATACCTTACTTTGGCAAGCTCTTAGGTTTTAACCTTAGGGCTTGAGTCATGGTTCACCCCTAAGCCAAGCCATGTCATAACCTAACTTCTCTCTTGGCTCAACCTTAATCAAGCTCTCCAAACCCTAGGCTCAACCCTAGCCAAGCCTTTTTAAACATTTGGCTCAACCCTATCCAAGCCACTTCAACCCTAACCAAGTCATTTCAAACCTAACCAAGTCATTTCAAATCCTATGCTCGGTTAGTCCAAAATTAATTAAATTTTTCATTTTCTTTTTAGTTAGATTCCGCTCGATTAGCCAAAAAATCGACTTTCGATTTTCGAAAATACAATTTCGCCATCTTCCCCCTTTTCCGAAGAAACGCTATATCGTAATTCAAAAATTTGGAAAAAACGATTTTACTTTTTTAGCGTGAATAGTATTTTTACAACTTTTTTTTGAAAAAAACTTTTATTACATATTTCATCTCGTTTTCTCTAATAAACGCTATGACATAATTCAAAATTGTCGAAAAAGTACATTTATTAGCGTTTTTCTACATGTTTATGAATAGTGACTTTTTTCATCTTTTTCTCAAAAAAAATTTACTAATAAATTTCATCAAAGAAACACGTTCCACAACAAAAATTCCACTTTTAACACAAAACGAATTAATATTCATAAAATCTCATTTTATTCAATAATATTCCAAAATATTAAATTTACAAACTTAATAGAATTTATGGATCGTCACAAAATCTTTGTTTTTGTCGGTCTTGCTATTATTCTTCATCGAAAATCATTTTCATCTCTAATTTTAAGATGTGATTCCCATTTGTTTTGTTTGAATGGCCAAATCCTGCCCCTTTCCTTTCTTCTACTTCCTTTCCTTTCTTCCATATTAAAACAAGTCAAACAAATGATTCTCATAATCATTTGTTTGACCATTTGTCCAAGAATTTGTTTGAGAATTTGCTTGATTTGTTTTAATATGGAAACAAAGTTGGGTTTGCCAACTTTACCCTTGCTTAAATAATTTAATTTAACAAAATGGTAAATAAATGATTTTTTAAAAACACATCAATTCCACATGACCCACTCAAGGCCACGGCAGCAATTTTCAACGTGTTAATAAAAATTAGACACTCAATTAATTGACAAAATTAAAAGGTAAATCATCAAAGTGAAAAAAATATAATAATTTAGGGTAATAAAATATATTTAAGCCAAATTATAATTTGGTCCTACCAAAATGAAATGCAGGACGTAACAAAATGATAACGAGGGCAACATAATTCCAAGAAAGTTGTCAAAGGAAATTGATAAATGGGGACAAAAGCATGATTTCTGCCCCTTGTAATTTACACCAAGAAATCGAAACTTCAAACAAGAATACCCCTAAATAAAAAGAATAGAAATATAGTTAATGTATAAAAGGTTATAATTTGATATAACAAAATGAAATGTAAGACTAACAAAATGACAAGATGGAACCATAATACAAAATAGTTATTATAGGGAATTGATTAATGGGGATAAAAGCATATATATTTTTTGTATTGGTGAGGGGTGAAGTTGTCACAGTTTAAATGCAACATTTACTATAACTAATCAACAAAAAACTTTAGAACTTCTGATGGAATGTGTTTGTGACAACTTCACCCTAACCGGAACTTTTCATAAAGTTTGGGGAAAACAAATATAGATCCACTCGGTCGTGACAAAAATAATTATCAAGCATGCAAACACGATTACCACAGGCATAAACATTTGTAATACGGTTGGCCATAAACCACCTTCTAAAGAAATTTTTCCATGCCTTCCACTAGCAATGGACCTCCATTTCATTGCAATTTCAGCATTTGACAGTTGAGGCAAAACATCAACAAGTGAGCACCCACTTCCGCTTAAAATGATCCAAGATCACTATATTTCTAACCGACTTCTAAATTATATGTTTTCGACGAACTATAAAAAATACATTTAGTTTTTTTTATATTAATACAACCAAATATTTAGCATTGATCTCGTGTTTATAATTTTATGTTTGAATCATATTATACAGGTCAAAGTTCTAGCAAAAATCCACGATTTCTGGAGATGAAAAGATCCTCAAAAGAATGAGCTCAAGAGTTCTAACTTGAACTTGTAGATATAATCTTACCCGCACCAACAATTAGGTCAAATAACAAATTATTTTTGATAAGAACATTAGAAGGATTCCCAAATGTTAATGCTACACCCTTTCACATACCATCATATAATCATGTCAAAGATTTTTACGGCTCAATTGCCATGCTAACTGATCAGCAACCACCATAGCACGAGACGCTGAGGCGATAGAGCCGTCGTATCTGTAGCACCTCAATGACAACAAAATAAAATAAGAATAAAATAATCCCTCTGTTAGAGAAATAGGATCAAGTTTGACTATTTAAAGTCAATTTAAGATATTTTCAAATTCAAAATTGATGTTGTCCATTTAACTTTTGAAAATAATAAATCTTGTAATCAGTAGTACTATTTAGATAGATAACAATTTTCATAACTGTATTGTCTAAATTCAAATTCATATCAATTTTGAATTTGAAAACACTTCAAATTAAAAATTTCATAATTGGAGGGAGTAATTTTTTGCAAGTTATATAAAAATTCCGATGATATTTATTTCAACTAAAGCATCTTTAGTGCCAATGAACACACGAATAAAATATCGTAATTGCTTACAATGCAACCAGGAGGAATGTTGCTGTATGCATTATGATGGCACCTTCGCCAGCAGGTTTTGAAGTGTTCATGCATCTTGCACAAAACCAACTCTCATGAATTGATGTGACAACATCTGTAACACAATTATACACAACACTTCAGTCTTCTAGGAATGACATGGTGACTGTCTAAGTCTAACAGTGCCCACCACTTCTCTTCCGAGGTTTGTGTAAGACAGCTTCAAAATAATTGGAATACAGCTTCCTACAATATGTTATATTGGCAGGTTTTGGTTATGATAAAGTTCAAAGGGAGATCTTCATAGGTAGAAGAAAGTTTTCAGGGGTTTTTTTCTTTCTTTCTTTTTTTTTGGTAGATAAAGTGAATTTAGAATTAGCTTAGCTTGATCTAAAAATACAAGAAACTCTACAAAAGGTGTGATTGAAGTTATGTACTTTGGGGGTTATGGTGTTAAAATAAATGTGTTCTGATGTAACTTGAATACTTCATCATGAATGATTTGGATTTCCTAATTCAGTAAGGATTTGGGTTTCTTGGTCCATTACGGATGAGTTTCTTAATCCATAAGGTATTGATTTTCCCATTTAATTATGGATTTGGAATCAATTATCTAAGTTCTATAAGTAGAGTCCTTGGTATCTATTGGAGAACAAGATAAAATGTAGGGAGAACAGGGAAAACCCAAGTGTGTGAGAAAGAGGTTAGGGATCTTCCAAGGGGATTGAGAGAGACATAGGATTTTGGAGTTATGTGTTGGTGAGAAACACAAAGGCATAGATAGCCATTGATTTAAAGTTTAAACAATAGGTTCTTCATGCTTAAGCTCAATATCATATTGCTTGTTTCTCTTCACTGATATAGCAAGTTTGGTTGAACCATGATAGATTGCTTATTGCTTGTGTTGTCTTGTCCTTCATTTTCATCCTATATTGTGGATTTCTTGTTTTCTTATTATAGTGTGTATTATGGATCCTTGCGCACAATTACATCCGTCTTTTGAAAGGGCTCAAAACCTGGTGGGGACAGGGTAGAGTTAGAAGAAAGGTAAAAGAATTTGGGAAGACAGAGAAAATAGAGATAATCAATGCAATAACGCTTTTCAATAAAATTATAATAATCAATGAGTGAATACTATGTAGGGATTACAATGTTTTTATAGGACTAACTAAAACCCTAAACTTGAAGATAAAGTAAATTCCTAAATAATCTCTTACAATTATCTACTTAAATTAACAAATAAATTAAATAAAGCTATTCTAAATAATCTCCTTGGACTGTTTATTAGAATTGATATTTCCATCAAAAGTAAAATTGATCCAACCAAGTTGGGCGGGCCCTTTGGGCTTGTCTAGCATTAAAACCATAAAAACTTATATCAGAGTTTTGGTGAAGGAAAAAGATTTGGATGGTGGAACATGTTCATAGCAAGAAGTATGGAATAACAGTCCAAGGCTAATCCATACGATGGTACGAAAAAAATTGCCTTTTGGCATAAAAGGGTAAATACATCTTATATTCTTATTTCAATGAATGATGGCAAGTTTGCTGAATGGGAAAGTTAACAAAGGTTGACAGAACGTTTGAATGGAAGAGGGAAAACTAATAATAATGGCCAATGAGAATTGGGATATTATTGACCATGTCAGGGAGATTAATAATTTGGAGGATTTAATTTTGAAAATTGGTTTGCAAATTAAGGAAGAAGAGAACACCTGTAATATCCGAATTTAAAAAATATATATAATATAATAAAAAATACATATACATATAGATAATGAAAAGGTAATTATTAGTACGTATCTAAAACATATAAGGATATAAGGATAAGGATATGACAAGTCATATAAGTTGTAACAAACTTTTAATTCTAAAAAGGACTCTTTTCCTTAGTCATCTATTCTGTAAAGGAATTTCATGAATTTAAATCATTATATAACAAGAGAAAGGAATATTAGACGAGAGAGAGATAAAACGTAAACTATTTGGCTTTGGAGTACTGCAGAACAGAGAATAACAAAAGAAGAAAAATCAAAAAGGTTTTGTTCGCTTCTAATTTTGAGTTTCGCAATATCGAGATAAGTGACTTTTCAAACTATTTAGTATTTTTAAATTATAGTTTATTTTATGTATACATTAGTAATTACTCGGATGCCTAAACGATGGTTTCAAAATTTGTTATGTTTTATTTAAGGCATCTATTTAAATTAAAATGTTATGTTCGTTTATTCAAAACTTCGAATCAAGTATTTATTTTTGAATTGTGAAAGAAGATTATATGATTTTGAACTCTGAAAAAGTATCGTTTAGAATATCGATAATATTGAGAAAAGATTTTGAAATTCTCAGTCTGACTATGTATAGAACCCGTTATCGAGTATGTTTAGTTCCGGAGCCACTATAGGACCTACTAAGGAGCACACCTTTAGATGTCTTTCGGGGAGCGTACATTTTTATAGATACCTTAATAGGGTGTATATCATTGACGTTATCGAACTTTTAGACCGTGTTACAGGGCTACTGTAACCTTAGTCGTTAAGGCTATTGATTAAAAGATATATTGTACATATTGAAATCATTTTTGAATGTGAAATTCGTTTTGTAATTATTTGTTTTAGTTTTGAAAAGTATATTTAGTATTGTTATCGAACAAAAAGATTTTCAAAAAAGTGTTTTCCAAATTGTACTTGATTCGGCCAAATAGGAAGGATTGCTACTTGCTGGACTTCATCGCTCACTCCCTTATAGATTTTTACAGGTCCCATCGTTGAAAGCTAAACACTTATTTGATACGCTTTTAGTTTTAAACATTATTTCTTTTTGTTGAATTTTGATAAACTCTTAGTTTCGAGAAGCTGCATCTCCATTATTCGAATTTGGTATTTATTGGTATTTCATTTGAATTGGATTATGAAAAGATTTTGAAATCCTCAGTCTGACTATGTATAGAACTCGTTATTGATTACGTTTAGTTCCGGACCTACTAAGGCGCACACCTTTAGATATCCTTCAGGGAGCGTGCATTTTTATATACCTTAGTAGAGTGCGTATCATTGACATTATCAAACTTTTGGGCCGTGTTACAGGGCTATTGTAACCTTAGTCGCTAAAAGAGATATTGTATATATTGAAATCATTTTTGAATGTAAAATTCGTTTTGTAATTATCTATTTTAGTTTTGAAAAGTATATTTAATATTGTTATCGAACAAAAAGATTTTCGAAAAAGTGCTTTGCAAATTATACTTGATCCGGCTAGATAGGAAGGATTGCTACTTGCTGGGCTTCATCGCTCATCCCTTATAGATTTTTACAGGTCCCATTCTTGAAAGCTGAACACTTATTTGATACGCTTGGAATAGCTGGAGTTTAGTTTTAGATATTATTTCTTTTTGTTGTTGGATTTTGATAAAACTCTTAGTTTCGAGGAGCTGCGTCTCCATTATTCGAATTTGGTATTTATTGGTATTTCATTTGAATTGGATTAAAAGATGTTTATTGTTGGATTTTAATCTAAGATTATTGTTGAGTTGTTTTGTTTGGGTTGCGCGTTATTGATATTGTTGTCTTGCGAGCCTTTGGGTTTGCGGCGTGTAGCACTTCGGTCTTGTAGCGGGTTCAGGGTGTTACAACACCTTTCCTGAACTTTCGAAGAATTCATGTGACAACATAGTTACCATAATAGGGGTGGGTGTGCATACTGATTTTATCAAAAATTGAGTACCAATGTTGAATTACTCGGTATCCCGAACCAATTATGCATGTTCGGTGCAAACACAGTACGGGTAATTATCGTTTATATACCGAAGCTTACTGCACAAATTTTCACTCTTTCACAACAATACCTGATACAACCCAACCTAATCCAAATTAGAGTTCATATTAGGGAAAAAAACAAACTCAAGAACACAAGAATTACAAGCACATGCACATCTCGAAGAAGAAATTATCTCATTGATGCCGGCATTGCTTCACAGTCCATAGAATCTAATCTTAACGCCATCGTGGGAATTTTTTGGCACCATCGGTCCACTAACATTCGAAACATGAATTATTCCCTCTATATATGTGTGTGAATTAATATATTGAATAGTGGAGAGAGAAAGAAGTTGGAAGGTTTAGAAAGATTTAGAAATTTTGAGACAATTGGAGTCTTGGAGAAATGAGAACTTAAGAGGAAAATAGAAGATCAAGGGAAGAATTGGTTTAAAGAGAAAAAATTTGAGCATTAAATGCTTACTTTATCTTTACCCAATGTAGTAATTAGGCTGAATAGCACTTCTGTCCCTCCAATCCCTAAAATTCATTTTTCGTCAGGTAGGTCTTTAAAGTGGCATTTTTTGGCATTTTCGTTCCTCCTACACAATTTGACCCCAATCTGACCCATTTTCACCAATTTTTGACTCAACCTGACCCAGTTTGACCCAACGCCTATTTTTAATATTTTAAAATAAAATAATTATTTTAAAAATAGTTGTTTTTAATATTTTAAAAGAAAATATTATTTTTAAAATAATAATTATATTCTATATTTTAAAATAATTTTTAAAAAAAAAATTAAATACTAATTTAATTTAATATTTTAAAATAAAATATTTTCTTAAAATAATTTTAAAATAATAAAATTGGGATTGGGTCAAACTGGGTCGGGTTGGGTCAAAATGGATCAGGTTGGGATCAAATCGGGTAGGAGGAACAGAAACGCCAAAAAATGTCATTTTAAGGACCTAACTGACGAAACATAAACTTTAGGGATGACTTTGAAAGTGAGTGACAACTTGGAGGGACAGAATTGCTATTCAACCATAAATATATACAAGCGGTCCAAAACAATTCATGAACCATTCATGAACCGGTATATCTCGGGATATACCAACCTTACCATCATGAATTAAGAGAGCATTGGACCAAGCAATAGACTGATTGATTCATGTGTAGTTGAAACAAAAGGACAATGGTTACACTTATGGATAGAGCAAGTGCGGCATTCTTAGAGAAGAATAAAAGTAAAGCAGCAATAATGGTTTCAAGTCAATGATGAAATTTGTTGTGTTGCGACTCTTTTTTTTTTTTTGGATAACAAAATTGTTTTTTTTATGATGCGATTTGAATCCTTTTTCAATAAGGATTTGGGTTTTCTAATGTATTAAGAAATTTGTTTTCTTAATATGCTAAGATTTTGATTATCCTAATCCATTACGGATTTGGAATTACCCATTTAGGATTTTTACATGGTGTCCTTGGGCTTTCTATTGGACAAAAGAAGATAACTATGTAGGAGGACAGGATAAACACTAGAAAGTGAGAATGAGGTCACGGATCTTCAAAGGGGCTTGAGAGAGGAGGTTTTGGGATTCGGTTTGGGTGACAAACACCAACAAGGGATTCTACATTACCCGGACGATCTGGTGTATCCCTGCACTAGATACTCCAATTCTTGTGGACTCTTAGGGATTCTCTCATCATTTATAACTTATTTGTTTTGATTTATGTGTAATTATTTTTGTTATTTTTATGAATTCAAAATATTAAATTCATATTGTTTGTTGGATGTTGTTTGTTGGATGTTCTTTGTTTTTCTCTTGTATCTATTTTATTGAATATTCTATCATATATTATATAACCTAACACAAAATATTTGATAATAAAATACATGTTAATCCCCCACGCCCGAATCTCCATATTTTGAGTTTTGACGAATCTTCGTATTCTCGTATGACGCACCCATATTCGTGCTTCTTAGAACGTCAAGACATAGCAAGTGGTATATACCATATGTTCTTCGAGTCCAGTGAAGGTTGTAAAGTGGATTCTCTGTGTATGTAGGAAAATTTGGACTAACCACGTTAAATTGGTTGTTACTTGTGTTATTTTGTTCTCCATTTCATCCAATATTGTGGGTTTATATTTTCAATTGATCATGTATCGTCTTTGAACACAATTACATTCGACTACCATAGGCATTTGAAAGGTTTCAAACCTATAACAAAAGGTCAAAGGGTAATTGAACTGGTTAGGTTTTGGGCTTGCAAGGAAAAACTTGAGTTCGAAATATGAACCGTAATTTTAGCTAAATATAAAAATTAAGGAAATTCATACTTTTCATCCTTGGAGGTGGCAAGTCACAAACTACTATAAAAGCTTAAGTAATTAGAGAGAGGGCCCAGTCACAATGTACATCTTGCTTCAACACTCCTACACACATGCGACCCCACTTGCACATGGAGAGATAACCGATATGCATCATAATACACATGTAACAGGTGCAACTGCAGTAACAACATAAAGAGGGGGAAACAAATTACAAATGGAAAGGCTTGAAACCAAGTGTAACATCCAGCACTGAAGGGCCAAGTAGAAAATGAGAGCCTTAAGCCTTTGAGTGGACTACCAAGGTGACCTCTCTTTTGTGGGTATTTATGAAACTAAGGAAAAAACGAGAGCTTTATAAGTCTTTCCGTGGACTACCAATTGACCTCCTTCCACGGCCTTTTACAGGCGATACGTGCCCCACTTGGAAGTGATCTTAGGCTGCTTTGTTTAGATGGTGTGACAAAATGATTACAAAGCAATCGGTGTCCCACTTGGAACTGATCTTAGGCTGCTTGATTTAGATGTTGTGACAAAATTAAAACAAAGCAATTGCTCTTCTTGGTGTACAGGCCCTGGTGTTCAAGATTGTGCAGTCTCGGCATTGCCCTTGATCCGGTAAGTGCAGCAAGACATCGAACCCAACATTCATAGGTTTAGGTTTATGCCGTAGGGATGGTTAAGGCTCGGTAAGATGGGGTTTGAGGGGTTTGAGACTGAATTTATGAGTTTAGGGGCTGCAAATTTAGAGAAGAAGATAAAAGGATAAGCATCAAGTTTGACCTCACAAGTGTAATGCAAATCGCAAAATGAAAACGCTCCTAAAGGGAAAATGACAAACGTGTACCCTAAAGTATGCATTTTTTTCAATTTTTCCCTCAAAGTTCAAAAATTGGCAATCAACGTCTCAAAGTACTTTAGAGAGACGATCATATTCCCATTTGGTCGGTTCGGCCAATTTTTCTCCAGATATTGTCATGCGTTGGTCACACATTTATTTTTATATGCTTTAACTCTGTGACAGTATTTCCATCATATTTGACCATATAAAATCAAATAAAATTATGCATTGGCTGAACTTTTTATTTTGTTTATACTACAATTCTTTCTTCAGCTTCATGTTTTCATCATTTTCAACAACCCAAAAATTCAGCCAAAATCTCCATGATGCCAATCATCATATATGTATATACATATGCATATATATATATATATATATATATATATATACATCTCCTTCACAACAAGTCATCCAGCTCCAAAGGTTAGGTCCATCTCCATCTCCGGGGTCGGCATCTCCACCACGGCTAGTACATTACATATCTTCCGCAGTTGTGCCACCTTTAGATCAAACCCAACCGTAGCCGGAGAGATTTGACTTTAGAAACTCACAAACTTTGATTGGGTCCAGTTGCCATAGCACAGAAAAAAAAAGGAAAGGGGAAGAAGGCACCTCTCACTTTTCGACCTCCAAAAGCCACAAACTCCATTGTGGTCTCTCCCTCTTGTTGTCATTACCGCTGAAATCCAAGTCATATTGTCATTTGTCTTTGTACATAATTGACTGTTGGTGTGCCTATTTAAGTTTTTGCCTCTTTGAATTGGTGGCCTTCATCGCATGCACATGATGGTGTACCTCTTTGGTATGAATGACGCTAACAAAAGATAAACTAAATGGTGGGTAAATTTGTGGGTTTGGATGGATCTGGATACCCTCTATAATTTTGGTCTGTTTGATCGAGATTGTTTTCCGGGTTCGTTTTCAGTTTATAAATTCATTTTGTTCCATTTTTAAAGTATTTTTAGTTTTCATACAATTTAGTTTTGATATAATTTAATGTTAACAAATTTTAATTTTACTGATAATGTGAATTCATATACATTAATAAATTATTAATGTTAACATATTAATAAATTATTAATGTTAATATTAATTTAATGTTCCTGTATTAATTAAAATAAAAACATTTCATAATAAGAATAAGTGAAAGTATTTTCTCATTACATGATTAAAAACCAATAAAAATGTCATATACGTATTCTTTTGCATAAAAAGAAAGTCAATTCATGGTCAAAAACGTAGAAGTCCTATTAAATTGACATGTGTCACTTCCGATGTGATATTGGTCGAACCGACCATAAGGGGATAGGATTGTGTTTTTAAAAAACCTTTGAGGTGTTGATTGCTGATTTTTGAACTTTGAGGGGAAAATTGAAAAAAACTGCATACTTTGGGGTACACTTTTGTCATTTGCCCTTATTACTATGAAATTCTCCTTCAGGCATATTTAGTAAGGCTTTGCTTTTCTAAGCCAAGACTAGCCGAATATGATACAGATGGAAAGAAAGATATTTTGGGGCAGGGATGATGCCTGTTTACAGCAAGAGTTTAAAACCTCCTCACTGTTGGCCAGATTTCCCACAAAATCTATGTATCTTCCATGATTATAGAGCTATACGAATGCTAAATTCAACCATTTTAAGAAATATAACACTTTCATAATAAATAGCAGAAATGTATTGTTCAGCACAGAAATTAAAAAATGAAATAGGGTCCCAAAAATATCATATATTGTAACTGAAAGCCAAAACAATTTTAATACTAGAGTTCAGGAAAAGACTTGATTCTTCGTATCAGTATAACGGACCAAAATTTTGATAGGATAAAGAAGATACGGAGATTTTTAATTTACTGAGGTAGTTTACAAATATCTGGCATTATATTTATGCATGCAGAACTCACATTGGTTTGGCCCAATAAAGAAGCTCTCTGTCTGGAGTTTGTTCCGTTTGATGAAATTGACAAATTGATACAATTCAGTGGGATCTGCTTTTATTCCTTCTTGTTCTTCACTACAAGAATGAATACCCAACTTCAATACTCAGGCTCTTAGCATAACACAATCATGAAATTCAACTAAAAGATATTCATATATGTTGTTAATATTTTGCTAGCTAAAAGACAAGTGAAACTAGCATCTGACTGATAAGTGGGTTTTATGCCTACTTATTGAATACCAATTCACGCGAACTATGCCCATCTTAAGTACATTTTAGTGTATTTTAGTTGCATTTCATGTTATTTTGCATTGCATTTATTTAAAACTCCTTTTGGTGAAAAAGTGCAGCAAACGGCTTAATTTGGTGGTATTAGAGGGCACGAGACTAATGGACGCATTAAGCGAGGCACAAGCTGGGGTATGCGTAGCATGAGGATCAAGTGGAGCAGAAGACTAAGCATGGATGGACAAAGGAATGAGCAGCAGAACAGATCAGTTGCAGCAGCAGAACCAGAACTCAAAATTGCAGAAGCCGCGCGGCCGCGCGTCTATACAGGCCAGCACACGCGCGCCCGCGCGACCACCCGGCTGGACCAGACATTGCACACTGCAAGTCGCGCGCCCGCGCGAGAATTACTAAGGGGCAGCGCGCGCCCGCGCCCGACGTTGACTGCAGCTACTAACTTTATTTTAAATTGGAAATTGGAAGCGTAACTCAAGAGGGAGTTCGATTAGGTCTTATATATTAGACTTATTATCAGTAATAAAAGGGGATACCATCCCTTTGGGGGAACAACACCCTACTGTTACTTTCTCTCTTTGATTTCCATAGTAGAATAGAGTAGGGTAGAGAAGTTAATCTCTAGAGTTGATTAGATTGAAGACTTGAAGTATTGGGAAGGCATTAGAGATTCAACCAGTGGATCAAGAAAACAGATTTGCACTCCAATTCTTTACTCTTATTTTCTGTTTGATCCATAATTGTATCTTACGATATTTATTCTATATGTGAATGATAGATTTGATTCAGCTATGATTTAAACTCTATTCTGAGATTGTAATGGATTCTATGGATTAGTTTATTCTGATATATTTCATTGTTAATCTTATTGATTGTTATGGGATTGTCTATTAAGATTCGTGCTTATTTGCTTAGTTGATTGGCCATCAATTACTGTGATAACCCATATGGACACGAGAGACGACGTATGGGTTTAGATCTGATCTTATTAGCTTGTGATTGTATGTTCTACATTGTGATGGAATGTATGATTTGTGCTTAGGATAGACATTTACCGAAGCACCACTAGTAGTTAATTGAGAACTTGGGCTTAAACCCTATTTATTTGTAAATCATATAGACATATAGTGGTTTAGGTAATGTGGGTGTTCCTGTTTATTCTATCAATTGTGGATTATATGTGATATGAGTATGGTACATCGAGAGATGGCTATATTTCACTTTCGTGTTCTCGACTAACAATCCGGTATAATTAATTTAGCTTAACATGAAATGTGTAGATTTGAATGAGTCAATAGATGAAATTGTGATATCAGGTCTTCATTATTTAGTCTCACTCTAGGAATAGTTAGGCTTATTTAATTTAATAGTTTAAATATAAAATATAATATCATTCGTTTAACTAAGACTGAAATGGTTATGGGTTAGTGCTTGGTGAACTTTATTAGTTAATTCTCCGTGGGAACGATACTTTACTTACTCTTTATTACTTGTTGACCGTGTATACTTGTACGCATATATTGATCGGTAAAACGACCAACAAGTTTTTGGCGCCGTTGCCGGGGTATTAGCTTAATAAATTTTTTCCAACATTAATTTCAATCAAATTGGTCTTAATTTAAACATTTTTTTTGTTTTAATTATCTTCTTATATTTCTCTCTTTTCAGGTACCATGGGTGACTTTGCTTATCAATGGCCTTATGCGAATATGCCTCAACCAAAGGCCATAAGAACTGAAGGACTCGATGTATCTTCTACATTGTCAGCACAAATTGCAACACTTTCGGAGAGGTTGGATGTTCTTGCAGCCCAACATACTCGAGAGATAGCAGTTACATGTGAATATTGTGCTGGCGAGCATCCGAGTTATCAGTGCAACATCGAGGTTGGACAATTACAGTTTGGGGGTGATTACTCCAACAGCTATGTTAATCCCAATTATCATCAAGGTTGGGGGTATCACCCAGATTATGAATGGAATTGTAACTATCAAGACCAAGACTGCATTCCAAGTCCAACATATCCATCAAATTTCTCAAATCCACCTCCAATGCAACAAGACAATTCAGAGTTGAAGGAATTTATGTTACGGATTATAACAGAAAAAGAAGAGATGATAATGAGTCAAGAACTATCAACCCAAAATCTTAATAGACAGATGGAACAACTCATTAACTTCTCAATGAATGGTCCTCAATACATGGATTTTGAAACTGAACAAGATAATTCAAGAGTGGAGGTTTTGTGGTTCAAGTTTGTAGCATCAACTGAGGAGAAGATGATTGAGCAAGGGAGGTCAATTCGGAATCTACAGAATCAAATGGATCAAATACTCGAAGCCTTGAACAATCGCCCTCAAAACAATTGGTGTTATGACATGGACGATGAAACTGATGGAGAGCCAGAGGCGTTCATGCCACTGAATGAACTGAAAGGAGTGGACATTGAGGAGACAACTGGGGGTATGAAAAATGAAGATCATGAGCTGACTTGTATAATACCCCAAGTGCCTTCTCAGATAGAGTTGAAAAATTCAGTGAAATTTGCACACCCATGTCCCCTTGGTAGTCACATCCAAAGCAAGAATTTCTGCGATTATGAGGCCTCTTACAAACCATGGTGGGCTGAGGAAGAGATAATAGAAGAGAATCATGTTGTATCTGTCATGCCTCAATGCAAAAATCTATTCACAGACACAATGGAAGGAGCACCTGGCTATGCAATAGAACTAGGGGCATCATGTACAGGAAATATGCCAGGATGTACAGACACGCGAGATGGGGAACCTACCTACGCACATTGCAGTTCTAATGGATGGAGGGTTTCTAGCTTATCGTAGAGGAATTGGATAACGGTGTAAAGAAAAGAGTCCAGCTAACGGACTATAAACCGAGCGCTCGATGGGAGGCACCCCATCCAATCTTTCTCCCTCCTTGTTTACTTCTTATTTACATTTCCATATTTAGTAGATGTTAGATAGTGGTAAATCTTAATAATAGTTTTATTGTTTCTCCTCTCAGGTTCAATCCAATTGCTATAAGCATTCAGGATCAAACAAAAGTCAAACAAAAACTGAAGCTGCTAGAGTGCAGGGTCGCGCGGCCGCGCCATAGCTCAGTCACAGAAAAAAAATGCTAAATTTTTAAAATTTCTGACTCAAGCATTCGGACATTTAGAAGCCCACACTCGATCTCCAACTATAGAATATCTCAAACTTAGCCATCGCCTGATATACCATTGGATCATGAGGAGGCGAACAGAGATGACATTGCTACTTAGTGGAGTATTCTTTCACTTTTTATTACAATGAGGGCATTGTTTATTTTAAGTTTGGGGGTATTGGGTTTAGTTAGTAGTTTAAAGCATGTAGTGCAATTGCATCATATAAAGTAATTTCATGTTACATATAGCATGTTAGTAGTAATTAGTTTAATTTTGTAGTAAATTTGTTCTTTTTGTTTGCTTAATATCTGTTTTAGTTGCATAACATTGCATAATCCCAGGCTTTTAGTTAGTTGAATTCTAATTTGGCCAATGATGAAATAGAAATGTGATAGATTTTTGAACTCTGTTGATAATTTAAACTTAGTTATAATTTCATACATGATGGAATCTATGCCTGTTGTTTAGATGTTACCGGGTAGCACGACAATGTTCCTATTTGCTTGTTGGTTAAGTTTAGCATGCTTGTCTGCTGAGAGAAAAATGTTGTTTTTAATGATAGAATTGTGTAGGAAGTGAGTAATGACTATGAAGACACAGATACTCAAACTTTGGAAACACATGGGTATGCTTGCTATTGGGACGAGATGGAGCGTAAAACGCACTCGTTTAAATGGAAATGGAAAGTGAGATGGAGCGTAAAACGCACTCGCTATATATATATATAAAAAAAAAGAAAAAGAAATCAATAAACACCGCGGGAAAGTGCGAAAATCGCCCTCGTGAGTAAAAATAAAGCAGAATAAACCCATTGTTGAACCTTGATTTGTATTGATGTGTTGGAGTAGTTGATGTCTCATTAGTATATGCAGTTCTTGATTTAAATTTCAATTTTCTGTCTTAAGCAATTTAGCATGTGATATCTTCATCTTTGTCAAGCTTATCTGTGAACACATCACACACACACATCTTTATAGCAGGTTAGGATTATCTGATTGTATGTCATTATGCATGTAGCTTAGTTTGATACTTTGTTCTTGGATCTTGATATTTCTATGAGACATATCTTATTGGAATTCTTAAGTCTTAACATTGCTGGAAATATGGAGATTCATTGTCATAGTAGCGTAGCTTGCATAGCATGTAGATTGCATTATGTTGCATTGCTTGAGGGCAAGCAATAGTTCAAGTTTGGGGACATTTGATAAGTGGATTTTATGCCTACTTATTAAATACCAATTCACGCGAACTATGCCCATCTCAAATACATTTTAGCGTGTTTTAGTTGCATTTCATGTAATTTTGCATTGCATTTACTTGAAACTCCTTTTGGTGAAAAAGTGCAGGAAACGGCCTAATTTGGTGGTATTAGAGGGCACGAGACTAATGGACGCATGAAGCGAGGCACAAGCTGGGGTATACGTAGCATGAGGATCAAGTGGAGCAGAAGACTAAGCATGGATGGACAAAGGAATGAGCAGCAGAACATATCAGTTGCAGCAGCAGAACCAGAACTCAAAGTTGCAGAAGCCGCGCGGCTATACAGGCCAGCACACGCGCGCCCGCGCGACCACCCGACCACCCGGCTGGACCAGACATTGCACACTGCAAGTCGCGCGCCCGCGCGAGAATTACTAAGGGGCAGCGCGCGCCCGCGCACAACGTTGACTGCAGCTACTGACTTTATTTTAAATTGAAAATTGGAAGCGTAACTCAAGAGGGAGTTCGATTAGGTCTTATATATTAGACTTATTATCAGTAATAAAAGGGGATACCACCCCTTGGGGGGAACAACACGCTACTGTTACTTTCTCTTTGATTTCCATAGTAGAATAGAGTAGGGTAGAGTAGTTAATCTCTAGAGTTGATTAGATTGAAGACTTGAAGCATTGGGAAGGCATTAGAGATTCAACCAGTGGATCAAGAAAACAGATTTGCACTCCAATTCTTTACTCTTATTTTTTATTTGATCCATAATTGTATCTTACGATGTTTATTCTCTATGTGAATGATAGATTTGATTCAGTTATGATTTAAACTCTATTCTGAGATTGCAATGGATTCTATGGATTAGTTTATTCTGATATATTTCATTGTTAATCTTATTGATTGTTATGGGATTGTCTATTAAGATTCGTGCTTATTTGCTTAGTTGATTAGCCATCAATTACTGTGATAACCCATATGGACTCGAGAGACGACGTATGGGTTTAGATCTGATCTTATTAGTTTGTGATTGTATGTTCTACATTGTGATGGAATGTATGATTTACGCTTATAATAGACATATACCAAAACATCACTCGTAGTTAATTGAGAACTTGGGCTTAAACCCTATTTATTTGTAAATCACAGACATATAGTGGTTTAGGTAATGTGAGTGTTCCTGTGTATTCTATCAATTGTGGATTATATGTGATATGAGTATGGTACATCGAGAGATGGCTATATTTCACTTTCGTGTTCTCGACTAACAATCCGATATAATTAATTTAGCTTAACATGAAATGTGTAGATTTGAATGAGTCAATAGATGAAATTGTGATATCAGGTCTTCATTATTTAGTCTCACTCTAGGAATAGTTAGGCTTATTTAATTTAATAGTTTAAATATAAAATATAATATCATTCGTTTAAATAAGACTGAAATGGTTATGGGTTAGTGCTTGGTGAACTTTATTAGTTAATTCTCCGTGGGAACGATACTTTACTTACTCTTTATTACTTGTTGACCGTGTATACTTGCACGCATATATTGATCGGTAAAACGACCAACACTGACTTTTCCTTCTTATACATCAAGAACATAAAAATATCAGTCCATATGTTGTTTTGTACCCACCTGAAGATGAAAGATACGCATATAGTTTGATAAGTGAAACTACATGATAACATCATTACCAGCACTAATTATTATTATTGTTAATATTACTATTGCTGTTACTACTACTATTTTTATCGTTTCTTTGATAAATCCCTTATAATAGGAGCATGTATAACATAAAATACAAGTATTATGCTCTACATCTCTATGTCATGTCATAAGGTTAAATGTATTCTGGTTAGGGAAGCTATGTACAAAGAAGAATGTGTAATGCATAATGGTGGCCAGCGAGACTCTATGTCAAAGATATGTTTGGTATAACTGAAGAAATTTAACATCATCGTATTTCCAATTCTGATTCTATAGTGTGACGGGTGTCACCATGGAGTCGACTAGGCGACCTGGCACTAGATAAGGGCAAGGCGACGTTTTGGATGACAAGCTGCCAAGACTCACGCTTTGGTAACTAACCAAGTTAAGACTTTTTATCCATGACTCGTCATAACCCATGGACTTGCTATGTGATGTAATTTTATTACTTATTAGACTTGTAATGTGTGATGAGTGTTGACTTAGTTGATTATTTATTTTCTATGTAACGTTTGTTGACTTAATCGACTAGTTTTCAATGTATTAAATATTCATATAATTGTGTTTTTAATTGTATTCCGTAATGTTAATAATGATGTTTTGAGTTTTACTATATAAAATTGTATTGTTCATATACTTTTGAAGAGAAATTAAATTGCACGTTGTTAATGACTTGTCCCCATACGGAACCTCATGGCGAGCGCCTTATCGTGGTTACCTATCGCTGCGTCTCGCCGTGGTTCCGTGACAATTATATTGTGACCATAGCCAAATGATTTCTGGATCCCCTTTGTTTTTCTTTTCATACTGCCGAGAAATAAGGTCACAATTATAGCAATAAGAAAGACAAATATATGGTTTTTGGTCAAGATTTAAGTAGCGTCGAGCACACAGAATGAAGGTGCTTCCAAAGCACATTCAGAAACAGTATGACAACAGTGGGATTCTAGATTGACACCTTAGGAAGCCACTTCTGATACAAGTTCATTTTGAGGACTCCACCAGTGGTAGCTTCTCAAATCCATGTCTCTAGAAGCCAACTTATGTATTAAATAATAAATGTTATGTTATCAGTTTATCCTCGTAATAAAATCAATTCCGAACATCCTTTCTCAAATATCTCCTCGTAATAAAATCAAATCTGAACATCCTTTCTCAAACATCTCGCATTGAAACCCTCTGTTCTCCTGAGAAAGATCAACATGTAGGTGCAAGTGCTTTGAAGCTTCTAAGATAGGCACGGGCAACCATAATTCGCGACATAGTTGTCAGTATCTTACGATGTAATACGATAAACAGCAATTCTATACATATCGTTAGGGAATATTAAACTGACAAAGTATCACAATATATCTTACGATACAATAACAATGTCTTTTAAAACTAAAGACGTGCTTGATAACGGTGTTCTAAAAATCACTAGGTGGACCTATGCGGAGTAAGGGGCTCATAGTTTGCATAGGCATTGTCCTAGGCATTCTTCTAGACAAATTAGACATTTTCTTAGGCGGCCTCAAATATTTATTTTTATATTGTATATACTTTTTATACTGAGCAAAGCATATAGCAGATGTAATTTTTTAAAATTTTACACGAAAAAATTATTGAAAAACAATCCTATAAGACTTAACAAATTCATTTCAACTATTGTAGAGCTTCAAACATCTTATTAAATTGATGCAGTAGAGGTCTGATTCCGCTTAGGTAACCGCTTAGGTACGGGCAATTTGAGGGGATAAAGGTGAAAGTAGTATGCCCTCAAACCAATCACATAGATGTGATAAGTGTGACGCCCCCAAAATAGGTATACAACACCCATTCTGAGTCGCCAAATACATGGTACAGAAAGCAAACTACAACTTCAATAATACAATTGTCGTGCAAAATACGACAACACATACTGTGAGTTTAAATACAAATATTGTCTTCTAGACAATATCCACACTCAAATAAGTCCTCAATACAATTATTCAAACACTATTTTACAGAAATAGTGAGGACTGCTAAAACATCTTTCTAGAACCATCACTCCATACCCCGACTAGATCCTGCTATGTTCTCACCTCCTGAGAAGAAAAATAGAACAAAAAAGAAAAGGGTGAGCTCAACTAGCCCAGTAAAGAATATTATGACTAAGATAATATACAACAAATTATCATTAGTATTCAACAGGGAAAAATCTGATAGAATATAATCGACAACAAGTTTTAGATCAACAACTGCAGCGGAAACAGCAAACCATTAGAAGAGTCAAGTAGAGAAAGAATTCTACTATCTTCTAAGATTTAAAAGTCCATCATCAATATTTTATCTCTGTAACATCGATTAATAATCATCTTTAACCAAATATTCATCTTTGCACTACAGGCCAAAGATATTCATTTGTATTACCAGTCGGTCATGTTCATCTCAACACCTGTTCATCTTTGCACTACAGGCCAAAGATATTCATCAAGTAATCATACATCTTTGCACTACAGGCCAAAGATATTCAGTAATATCATCATTTAGGACTGAGGATGATGAAAAATATCTTAAAGAAAACGAATCCAGTGAGACAGAAGGACAAATAGTAGGGATTCGTATAACAGTTTATCCAAGATCAATAATATTTCATAATAATCAATTGTGAAGCAGAATTCAAAAATAAAGATCAAAACATGGATACAATCAAAGATAGTAACCATAATAGACATCTTGGACAAAAAGGAAAAATTTTATTTTTCGGTGAATAGTGCCGTATTCGTGAATAGTACCGTATACGTGAATAGTGCCGTATACGTGAATAGTAACTCCGACACAAAAAGTTCCAAATTTGATAAAAACTCATATCAATATTTCAGCATAATGATATTGAAGAAAATAATATCATTTAAGAAGAAAATAATATCCCTTACCTCAAGATATCAGTACTTCTGGTCGGAATACCGGTATAAGGCTGAAAGAAACTTGCTCTGATGAATAGAAACTCTCCAAGTATCTAAAAACTCACAAAATACACTCAATAATCTAGAGAGAGAAAGAGAGAAAACTTGTTTCTGGTGTGATTTTCAATTCTAACTTGGCCCTCTATTTATAGGAAAATTTTAGTAGGTTTGACCTGATGGCTTTACCTGCTACTATTCCCACTCACCACATTTGAAATATAATTCAGCACATTTCTTCACCAACCACAAGTGGGGCCCACCAATTCTAGAATTTTCCATCAAAATGATAAACTCCGAAAATTCAACAATTTCTGAACCAGTCATCTCGTAAAATTCATAATAAATCATACGTTCATTTTTAACGGTTCAAAATTTGTGGGCATATACTCAACTTATATATGTATAACATATCCAAAAATTACCACGATCCAACGGTCGGATTAAAAATTATAACCCCCGCAAAATATCTCAAAAATCCTGATTTTTAATACCTCCATTCCGACAAAAATACGGATAAAAATCTCAACATTAACTCCTTCATTTTTAACCACAAAAATATATCCCTCATTTATATCCACATAAAATAAATATTTCCTTATCATATGAATCAATAATTAATTATTCACAAATAATATTACAGAATCACATTTATGACAACCAGGCCGTTCCCAGGAAAGAGGGGGCTTTCCAATAAGGATTTCTCCTTACTGGCGCGCAATTAGATGACCAAACCTCTCCTTAGACAGAACTTTCTAGACATTGCCAATAATGTTATCTAATAATATTATTCAAATAATATGAATTATTGATCTGATAATGAAAAATACTGTGCAGCAACAATTATTGAAACAACAATAATATAAAATATCAACGCAACAATTATTGAATCAATAAAATAAAATATTGAACAATAACTACTGTAACAATTATTGAGTAGTGCCTTCTTACGTAAGAATCAATAATTGGTGCAATACCGTGTGCTACTGTATTTTAACCACCGGGTATTCTAACAGTATTAACGGTAACAACTACGCCGTTATTTATAAACAACTTATACTTGTCGTTTTCTTCATCCAATCGCTTTCCGTTATGCGGCCCACACAAGGCTGCGCTGTCGTACGAATATTCCCCGACAGCAAGAATATTCCACAACCAAACGAATATTCCCCGACAAAATGAATATTTTATAACCACTTGCTTATTTTGTAAAATTTGCATATTTCACCCATAACCAAAGTATTATATCAAATTAACCCCTTATTATTCACAATAATATTTAGAGAAAATTTGATTTTATTCATTAATAAGTTGGGGTCTTACAACCTCCCCTCCTTATGAAATTTCGTCCTCGAAATTGACGTACGTACCTGATGTTTCAAAAAGGTGAGGATACCTCGCTTTCATTTCTGATTCTAACTCTCAGGTCATTTTTTCAATAGCATGGTTTCTCCACAAAACCTTAACTTGTGGTATAACCTTCGTGCGTAGGACATGCTCTTTCTTATCCAAGATCTTAACAGGTACCTCCTCGTACGTTAAATCTTCAGCTATCTCGTCTGGTTCTAACTCAATAATGTGGTTCGGGTCTTTAACATATTTACGAAGCATAGATATGTGAAAAACATTATGAACACGAGACATGCTTGGAGGTAATGCGAGTCTATATGCCACATTTCCTATTCGCTCAAGAATCTCAAATGGACCAACAAATCTTGGATTGAACTTTCCTCTCTTCCCAAATCTTGTAACTCCCTTCCATGGTGCAACACGTAACAATACATGATCCCCAATATTAAATTCCACGTCCTTCCGATGAAGATCCGCATAACTCTTTTGTCGATCCTGTGCCGTTTGTATACGTTGTCGAATCGTTTGGATCTTCTCTGTAGTAATGCGTACCAACTCTGGTCCCAACAATGTTGCTTCACCCACCTCGTCCCAGCATACTGGAGAACGACATTTTCTTCCATACAACGCCTCGAATGGAGCCACACCTATGCTCGCCTGATAACTGTTGTTGTAGGAGAATTCCACCAATGGTAGGTACTTATCCCAACTCCCTTTGAGATCTAAGACACAAAGTCTTAATAGATCTTCAAGAGTTTGAATAGTCCTCTCTGATTGTCCGTCCGTTTGAGGATGGTACGCTGAATTGAATCGTAAATCTGTGCCCATAGCTTTCTGCAAGCTAACCCAAAATCGTGAAGTGAATCTTGGGTCACGATTCGAAACTATGGATACTGGCATGCCATGCAATCTCACAATCTCGTTCACGTACATACTAGCAAGACGTTCAAGGGAATAAGTCTCACGTATCGGCAAGAAATGAGCGGACTTGGTTAATCTATCAACAATAACCCAAATCGCATCTATACCTTGAGAAACCTTGGGAAGACACGTAACAAAATCCATAGTAATGTGTTCCCACTTTCATTTCGGAATCTCAAGTGGTTGCAATGGACCCTTTGGTACTTGATGCTCCGCTTTTACACGTTGACAAGTTAAACATCTCGAGATAAACTCCGCGATCTCTCTTTTCATATTGCTCCACCAAAATGTATGTCGAAGATCGTGATACATTTTGGTACTCCCAGGATGGATTGCAAACGGTGTGTTGTGTGCCTCCATCATTATTCTATGCTTCAAGTCAGAATCGTTAGAATCACAAAGTCTGGAGTGGACTCGAAGTATTCCTTCTTCATCCATTCTTGCTTCCGGAATAGCACTTTCTTCTACTTTCTTCTTCATATATACGCATCAGCTCCGGGTCTGTAGCTTGAGCAACTTTAACTTTATCGATTAAAGTTGGTTCTACGCGTATACTTGACATCATCGCACTCGTTCCTGCATATGATCTTCTACTCAACGCGTCAGCTACCACGTTTGTTTTTCCAGGATGATATTGGATGGTATGATCGTAATCTTTCAACAGCTCAAGCCAACGTCGCTGCCGCATGTTGAGTTCTTTTTGGGTGAAGAAATATTTGAGGCTTCTATGATCTTTATAAATCTCCACTTTCTCCCCATACAGGTAGTGTCTCCAGATCTTCAACGCGAAAACGACTGCTGCCAACTCCAAATCATGAGTAGGATAATTCCTCTCATATTCTTTGAGTTGTCGTGAGGCATAGGCTATGACTTTTCCATGTTGCATGAGAACACATCCTAACCCTTTGCCTGAAGCATCGCTGTAGATAACAAATCCATCCGAACTAGATGGTATTGTCAGAACAGGTGCCGAAATGAGTCTCCTCTTGAGTTCTTGAAAACTCTTCTCACATTCCTCACTCCATACGAATTTTATATCTTTCCGAGTCAGCTGAATTAACGGAGTAGCGATTCGAGAAAATCCTTCTACAAATCTCCGATAATAACCAGCTAAGCCTAGAAAGCTACATATTTCGATTACCGACTTAGATTGCTCTCAACTGTGACTCATATCCCAACCTTGGATAGCACGTCACAATGACACCTATCAGTTTACTATCGTACGAATATGGCGTCCCCTACGGAGAGTCTGGCTTTGGTGCATTCCACAAAGGAAGTCACCAGATAGAGGCTCGGGTACCAACTTCTATAGTTGGGTTTTTAACTCCTGAAGTTCAATAGGAACTATTCAATATGAGATTTTAGAAATAGGTTTTGTATCGGGTTGAAGATCAATACAAAAATTCAATATCACGCTCTGGGTTAGGCCAGGAAATTCTTCAGGAAATACGTCAGGAAATTCACTAACAACAGAAATATCATTCAAATTTGACGTATTTTTGTTCAAGTCCATGACATGGGCTAAGAAAGCTTGACATCCGTTTTTCAATAAACGAATGACTTTATGGCTTGGTATGACAGCGATTGATTTTAGTGGTTTGGTTGCTTGAATTCGAATAACAGGTTGCTTAGGAATATGAAAACTAACAACCTTACGAAAGCAATCAATTTTAGCATGATGAGTGGTTAACCAATCAATTCCTAAAATCACATCAAAATCAAGTATCTTTAAAGAGATAAGATCAACAGGTAATTTGATAGTGCCAACTTGGATCAAACAAGATTTATAAACAGTGGATGTAACGAAAGTTTCTCCTAACGGAGTTTCCACAGATAAATCAAAGTCTAATTTCTCCGGAGTCAAGTTTAAACGTTGAGCACAAGCAGGAGAAATAAATGAATGAGTAGAACCGATATCTAATAAGGTATAGACTTCGCAAAAATTTATAATTAACTAACCCGTGCTAACTTCGTTCGGGTTCCTCGCATTCTGACCAGTCACGAAAAACACTCTTCCAGGAACCGTTGACTTTGACTTTTCTGGGACAGCTTTTTGAGTCACCATCCCCGCTGAACTTGGTTTTTCTACAGAACACTCTCGAGCTATATGAGCCTCATTTCCACAGTTATAACATACCTTAGATTGTTGTGGACAGTTTGGGATGATATGTCCCTCTTTCCCACATTTATAACATACGATCGGTGGTCGCTCTCCTCCCCTAGAAACAGTTGATGTTTGTGCTGACGTCTTCACGTTATCATTGTTGTACCTTCTCTTCTTGAAATCTCCTCCCGACTCGCTCCTTCTATTATCACGAGCACGATTACCACCAGAGTGGTTACCGCTTTTATCCGAATGTTTTCCTCCCTGCTGGTTTTCATTGTTTCGATGACTGCCGCCACCGGTATGACCCTGGTTGTGGTCCCTCGGTTGCACATACTCATTATCTCGCTCTAATAATTGAGCCCTGTTTACAACATCTGAATATAAAGAAAATTTATGAGAGATAAGATATTGCCGAATCTCGGGTTTTAAACCTCTCAGAAACATCCTTGTCATTCGTTCCTCATTTTCGACCAAATGAGGTGCAAACCTAGATAACTCTGCAAACTTCGCCTCGTACTGGGATACCGTCATGTTGTTTTGTTCCAGTCTGATAAATTCCACCTCCTTCATATGACGAATACTTTCAAGAAAGTACTTGTCATTGAACAATTTTTGAAATGTTTCTCAGGACATGTTGAGTGCGTCAGGCTGGGTACGCTTCACAGACTCCCACCAGTAGTCTGCCTCACCGCGAAACATAAAGGTGGCGAATGGAACCTTATGTTCCTCCGTGCATCCCAAGACATCGAATATCTTGGTAATTTACTTGACCAACGTTTCCGCCATGATCGGATCCGGCTTTCTCTTAAATTCTGGTGGTCCCAATTCTTTGAACTGCTTGGCTGTGACAAACCGCGCGTTGTTATCATTTCCACCTGTATTCTGCACACGAGTCTCCCTCGTCTGATTTTGCATGAACTGCAAAAAGCTCCTAAACATTCCATCATTCATCGTTTGCTCGGTAACGTTGCTTACAGGAGGAATATTGCCTTCCTGTTGCACGTTCCCCTGGGTGGTGATCAAAGGTGTCTCCACGGTCTGATTTACTCCATTATTAACGTTCTCAGCTGCCATTCTTAAATACTGCCATAAAACAAGGGTTAATAGTCATGTCATATATTATCCCTATACTCTGACCGACCAAATAAACACCAAATAAACTTAGTCAGGTCATACTAGCGAAGGAATTCCCCGTTTCTCCCCTCCTAGTTCTTGTCTCACATCTCAGCCAGGGATCATATCCCTAAGCTTTGATACCAACTGTGACGCCCCCAAAATAGGTATACAACACCCATTCTGAGTCGCCAAATTAATGGTACAGAAAGCAAACTACAACTTCAATAATACAATTGTCGTGCAAAATACGACAACACATACTATGAGTTTAAATACAAATATTGTCTTCTAGACAATATCCACACTCAAATAAGTCCTCAATATAATTATTCAAACACTATTTTACAGAAATAGTGAGGACTGCTAAAACATCTTTCTAGAACCATCACTCCATACCCCTACTAGATCCTGCTATGTTCTCACCTCCTGAGAAGAAAAATGGAACAAAAAGGAAAAGGGTGAGCTCAACTAGCCCAGTAAAGAATATTATGACTAAGATAATATACAACAAATTATCATTAGTATTCAACAGGGAAAAATCTGATAGAATATAATCGACAACAAGTTTTAGATCAACAACTGCAGCGGAAACAGCAAACCATTAGAAGAGTCAAGTAGAGAAAGAATTCTACTATCTTCTAAGATTTAAAAGTCCATCATCAATATTTTATCCCTGTAACATCGATTAATAATCATCTTTAACCAAATATTCATCTTTGCACTACAGGCCAAAGATATTCATTTGTATCACCAGTCAGTCATGTTCATCTCAACACCTGTTCATCTTTGCACTACAGGCCAAAGATATTCATCAAGTAATCATACATCTTTGCACTACAGGCCAAAGATATTCAGTAATATCATCATTTAGGACTGAGGATGATGAAAAATATCTTAAAGAAAACGAATCCAGTGAGACAGAAGGACAAATAGTAGGAATTCGTATAACAGTTTATCCAAGATCAATAATACTTCATAATAATCAATTGTGAAGCAGAATTCAAAAATAAAGATCAAAACATGGATACAATCAAAGATAGTAACCATAATAGACATCTTGGACAAAAAGGAAAAATTTTATTTTTCGGTGAATAGTGCCGTATTCGTGAATAGTACCGTATACGTGAATAGTGCCGTATACGTGAATAGTAACTCCGACACAAAAAGTTCCAAATTTGATAAAAACTCATATCAATATTTCAGCATAATGATATTGAAGAAAATAATATCATTTAAGAAGAAAATAATATCCCTTACCTCAAGATATCAGTACTTCTGGTCGGAATACCGGTATAAGGCTGAAAGAAACTTGCTCTGATGAATAGAAACTCTCCAAGTATCTAAATACTCACAAAATACACTCAATAATCTAGAGAGAGAAAGAGAGAAAACTTGTTTCTGATGTGATTTTCAATTCTAACTTAGCCCTCTATTTATAGGAAAATTTTAGTAGGTTTGACCTGTAACCTGATGGCTTGACCTGCTACTATTCCCACCCACCACATTTGAAATATAATTCAGCACATTTCTTCACCAACCACAAGTGGGGCCCACCAATTCTAGAATTTTCCATCAAAATGATAAACTCCGAAAATTCAACAATTTCTGAACCAGTCATCTCGTAAAATTCATAATAAATCATACGTTCATTTTTAACGGTTCAAAATTTGTGGGCATATACTCAACTTATATATGTATAACATATCCAAAAATTACCACGATCCAACGGTCGGATTAAAAATTATAACCCCCGCAAAATATCTCAAAAATCCTGATTTTTAATACCTCCATTCCGACAAAAATACGGATAAAAATCTCAACATTAACTCCTTCATTTTTAACCACAAAAATATATCCATCATTTATATCCACATAAAATAAATATTTCCTTATCATATGAATCAATAATTAATTATTCACAAATAATATTACAGAATCACATTTATGACAACCAGGCCGTTCCCAGGAAAGAGGGGGCTTTCCAATAAGGATTTCTCCTTACTGGCGCGCAATTAGATGACCAAACCTCTCCTTAGACAGAACTTTCTAGACATTGCCAATAATTTTATCTAATAATATTATTCAAATAATATGAATTATTGATCTGATAATGAAAAATACTGTGCAGCAACAATTATTGAAACAACAATAATATAAAATATCAACGCAACAATTATTGAATCAATAAAATAAAATATTGAACAATAACTACTGTAACAATTATTGAGTAGTGCCTTCTTACGTAAGAATTAATAATTGGTGCAATACCGTGTGCTACTGTATTTTAACCACCGGGTATTCTAACAGTATTAACGGTAACAACTACGCCGTTATTTATAAACTTATACTTGTCGTTTTCTTCATCCAACCGCTTTCCGTTATGGGGCCCACACAAGGCTGCGCCGTCGTACGAATATTCCCCGACAGCAAGAATATTCCACGACCAAACAAATATTCCCCGACAAAATGAATATTTTATAACATTTGCTTATTTTGTAAAATTTGCACATTTCACCCATAACCAAAGTATTATATCAAATTAACCCCTTATTATTCACAATAATATTTAGAGAAAATTTGATTTTATTCATTAATAAGTTGGGGTCTTACAATAAGCATTTACTTTGTAATCTTATTCATTTATTAATAAAAGAATTCATTTATTTAAAGGTATTTATTTATACATGTTTAATTGGTAGAATTAATTGGGATAAACCCGTAGTTTTAGAGTAATACTTTTAAAATCATAATGAGTTCATGCTAATGAGATCTAAAATCTAGATAGCTCAAAACTAGAACGTTCTTAATCATTGGATCACTAATGTAGGGTTACTGAATCCGGATAAATTAGTGTATACTATGCTTGCTTTTTTTGAAGAGAATGATATATCTCATAATCATTTATGTGGAGACACTAAGCAAGTTTGTTGGTACTTATTGGAGATATAAATTTAATGAACGTACACGCTTAAGGAATACTTAACGAAGTTTTACTTGTCTGACAATAGGAGTTCCTATAGTAATAGTAATACAAATGATTCTTGGACTTGAGATCATCATAGTACCTTGTGTATTTTGAGTTATACTTTGTCATATTACTTAAAATTCATAGGGTATATAATAGGGTATATTCGGGTGTGATAAAGTGTACATGGAGATAGTTGAATGATCAACAAAGGATCTACCACTTTTAGTAAAGGGAGAAAATGTCCTCTGTGATTCGACATGTGACAACTCAGAAATGTCTGGTTAGGGTTATTGAAAATTAGAAAGGAATTTCTAATTTACATTAATTAGAGTTGTGTATTTTACAATTGAAATGCATATGATCAAATAAATAAAACTTATCAGAAATTCCATGTTTTATATTTGATTGGGACATTGCGTTCTAGAATGACTGAATTGTAAGGTAACTATTTACTGAATAGGTTCTTTGTGATTAAACGTTGATTTCATATTATCCGGATAGTCATGATATGTTGAGAGGTATCACTATGATCTAGAATAAATATATTTATTTATATTTGAATTAAAGGGATTTAATTCATTATAAATAATATTAGAATGGTTCTAATTTATTTATTCTACTACCGAAATAATATTGAACCTAAAAGGTCACATCATAAAAGAGAAGTATTATTTTAGAAGTAATTGACTTAATAATAATAAATTATGTATATTTAATTTATATTAGAGTGGAATAAATTAAATATCTTAATATTTATAATTAAGTATTTAGAAAAATACTAATTATAAATTAATAAAAAATATTATTATTATTATAAATAATTTAGTTTATAAATGGTTTAGGAATTAAATTAAAATCTTAAGAGAAGAGGATTAGGATATATAAGGAGAGGTATTATGATAGATTGGGGTTCCTAATTGTTATTGGTATTCTATAATTCTCTACAACCTAAGGAGTTAGGAGAGAGAATTAAGACTAGTCACCCAAGGTTTTAGAGAAAACCTAAATTCATTTATTCAATCAATAATCTCTTGGTGGATTAAACCTTTAGAGTGTTATACACACCGAGTAGCTGACGTTTGATCCGTGGATTTGAAGAAGTGCGGAGGATAAAGGATTGAGACTTGAAGTTCAAATCAAGAAGTAATATTATCATATCTTTTATCCTTCCTCAATTAATAATATCACATAAGATGATTCCAGCGATTGGAGAAAAATTGTAAATATGATTTACGTCATGCTTCTGCTTTTACATCATGAGATTGTATGTTCTGATTTCTGCAAACTAAAAAGAGGATCTAGGCGAAAAATTTTAAAGCACTGCCTGATAAGAGTTAAAACGATACATTAAAGCCTTTTAATTCCAGCTAAACATATGTTCACTCGTTCGTAAGCTATAAAATGCTTTCTAGGGTTTCTTATGTTCCTCTAAAGACTCTTTGATGCAAAGCAGAAGCATAAAAAGTCCAATACCATTAGCTTTCTAACGTTGATTAGACAGATACTACTAAATATACTATTAATCAGTAAAGACAAATTTAATAAACTTGTCCAAGCCAAGATGCTTGATTTAAGGGGAATAAATCACACCAAAGCACACAAAGTGCATATGATAATAATCTAAGTTTCCCCTCCTCAATTGATTCTTCAAATATTATATATTGTTACAACAAACTATGGCAAACACAAAAATCAAAGAAGGAAATTAAAGACCCTACACAAGATTTACATAGAAACCCCAAATCAAGACAAACCATGAGCAAGAGGTAGAAGTCATTATATTAAAGTGTGAAAAATATAATCTGTGAATCTCATTCTAAAGGTGGCTACAACCAAGAAAAGAAAAGAATACCAGAACCCTAGCTACAATAACATATATAGCGTCAAGCTAAAAACATAATGGGTCCAAATAACATAATAGGTCCATAGCAAGGCTTTCACCCACGCACATCGGCCTCAATCCTCCACTACCACCACTAAACCTTATATTTTTTTCCTTCGAGTTGCCACAAAATATAACTCAGGTCAGGTAAAATGACAAGTCCCAAACAAGAATTTGAAACACACATAACATATATATATACATATATATATATATATATAGTTATAACAAGGGAAGATACTTTAAACCTAGACATGCTTAATTATCAAGCAAAAAGAATTACTTAATTTTCAAGATAACAAGAAGAAGACATTCAAATATAATACTTATATAACAAATTCCTAATAAGATCTTCCTAATACTCCTAACAAATCAAATATGAAGATACTCTTAAATTTCTACTTTCCTAAATAAAACTAATAAAATCTTACAATTATATAAAAATAAAATGGGTAAATTTCACTTGACCACATGAGGTTACATATTTTTGAACATCAACACCTGAAGTCGACACATAAACATCTAAAGTTATGAAGCCGGGTGAAAAAAAAAAAAAACTTCCCTCTTCAACTCTATTAAAATCTATGAACAAAGTTGTTACGTCCTTCTTACTTTTTTATTTTTTTCGTCTCCTTCCTTGCTCTTCTTCTTTCAAGTGTTCCAACCCTAACTAGCATTACCACCATCAGTTGTGATCAACTATCTACTACCTCCATGAACCACCAGCCTTGTCACCCATCACCCCACTCTGATCTCCATCTTTGATCCAATCTAAACACCAGCATCTCTGATTTAGACACCATCTCCATCCACCATCTTTGATTTCCTCCCAGATCTGCTGCAACCCATCATCCAATCAGCCCAAACCCACCATCAAATCATCCCCAACCCACCATGAGGTCCGCCCCAACCCATTACGGAAAAACAATCAACCCTGATCAGCCGCTGCCAAAAAAACCCAACAACCATCCTCAAATTAGTCGCCACCATTGAACTTAAAAGTCATCTCCCTAGTTTTCGACTTTCAGAATGCTACCAAAAAAAGAGTAGGAACAATAGTTTTCAAGCAAAACAGAAACAAGAAAAGAAACAGAAAAGTTTCTGACGCCACCATTGACCAGTTGCTGCCTCCATTGCCGCCTACCTTCGTCGCTACTTCAGCTTTCTAATTCCACTCCTCATTGTTGCTAGTTCACCTCTTCTCCATCGTTGAAAAGTAGCATTGCCGATTGTTGCGTCTGTTTTTGCAAATGAAGTAACTTTGACTTTCAATGGCTGATATTTGCTTCTGTAAACAATAGACTTAGGTGGTGATTGTGCAGGAGTGGTTGTTGCTGGGTTAGGTGGTGGCAGGTGGTGGTGCTATTGTGATGGTGGTGGTGCTAAGATGATAAAAGAAATAGTTTGCTCAAATAAAGTTGAGGTTATGGAAAAAGTTAAGAGCAAAAGGTATTTAGGGTAGTTTTTTCAACATTTGACAATGTGATTGTTTCTTCACGTGTTTTTAGCATCGACATGTTTTTAGCATCGACATACACAGTCAAATTGGACGGAAAATGTAACACCTTCACTTAATCTTACAAATTTAGGTGTTTGTGTTGATGAAACTATGATAATGTTCAATAATATGTAAAACTCAGGTGGTTAAGTGAAATTTACTACTAGATTTCTTGTGTTGCATCACTTTGCCACCACTTACTTTTTTGCATGCCTCTTTCTCGCATGGATACATAAATAGACAGCGTTGGAGTTGACTTTTTATGTCCACTTTACAATTTGGGACTTAGTATCACTTCGCATTTAATACTATATAGTTAAAAACCTGTATAAATATTACTTGAATAACATTGGCTACTAATTAAACGTCTAATTTAGAGTCTTCAAACTATTATTTGAATTTTTAAATTTGTTTAAGTTAATATGTTTTACTATCCAATGAATTGAGTTATCTATATATTTAGATATATAATTATTGAGTTCTGCATTTCTTTTTGTATCTTGCAATACGATTCATAATACAACACGATGTGAGATTTTCGATACACGATATGATTCATAATTTAACAACCAAGATTCACGATTTAATATCCATGATTTGCATAATTTGTCCATTTGCTAATCAAAAACATATACACTCAAACTCTCAACTCAACTAAGTCTAAATCCAAAGTATTTGGGGGAGACTAGATTAATACTTTTCCTCCACTCCACTATATCAAGAACCATATACTCGCTTATGTTCACAAACTTAAAAAAGTTTGAACTTTTGTACGTCTATTTATTCATTTGATTGTGCTATATAAAGAAATTTAAATAAAACATTTCTCTCTTACACAATAAATAAGTGGCACTATAAACGATGCACATTCCCTCGAAACTCTCATTTAAACATAACTTTATCATACCAATTTGTATACCACCGTAAAAATAGAACCCAAGGTCAGCTCTCGACTCTTGCATCACATCCATCAAATGCTCATGATGCCATGTGAATACACATCCCTTTTAAATTCCCGTAACAAGCACGGGCGGATCCATGCTTGGGGCAGAGGGACACCTGCCCTCACTGAATTTTCAGGGGCCATGGGGTATGCTGGAAGCCTCTGTACGTCTACTTAATTGTCAAATTGGGTGCATATGTTGTATACTTCCACTGTGTCACATTAAAGTATCAAATATCAACTATAAATTTTCGTAAAATTATTCGGTCTTATTTTTTCTATTGCGTCTAACTAATAAACAATTGTACTCTTATGTTTTTTCTTTAAAAAAATTGTAATCTTTTTAACAGTTACAATTTATTTGATTTTTGTATAATTTTTTTCCCCCAACATTTAACAACAATAAATATTGAATTCAACTTAGCATCCCCTAAATTAATTTCCTCTCTAAAATTTTGTTATATTTAATTTTAAAAATTTTATTCAGTTTCTCTTTGATTTTAATACACATTTTATCTCTAACATTTATTTCCTATCGTGTCACTTTCTCTTTTACTATTTACTCATTATTTCTATTTCAAAAAATTCATTCACTATCTCACTCTAAATATTGATATGAATAAATTAAGAAAAGAAATGATGATGTGCATCCTCAAGTCTATTTGTTACTAAAGTTAGCTCTACTTTTGCCGGTTGCTACTGCAACTGTTGAAAGGACATTTTCAGCCATGAATATCATGAGACGTGAATAATGAACTCTGTAACCAAATAATGGATGAATGACTGTTTATCAGCTTACATTGAGCGTGATATTTTTGCAACTATTAAAAATGAGGTTATCATGCAACAATTTCAAGCAATGAAACCTCGAAAAATGTTATTGTAAATAATATTTGAGGATTATTTAGTTATGTGTCATGTTATTAATTTTTTATTCTTAAGGGTTTTTTTTTTCGAATTTGACTCCACTGAATTACGAGGTTGGATCCGCCCCTGGTAACAAGGACTACATGGTTCGTGGACATTTGGTATTTTTCATTGGACTTGGTGTCAGTTAGTTATGTTCTTCTGGTCTTTTATGATTTCCTATAATTTGTTTAAGTAATAATATTCCTTTCTTGTTTCAAATTTAACTTTACAGATCTCCAACGAAAGACTGATCAGACAGCTTGAGGCTCCAATACAATGTTTTTTATCATTATTAAACTTAACATAAACCACATCCAATTTAAAATCATGTTTGAGTTCACAGATAATGTCCAAAAATAAAACTCCACTTCCGTTGGGAACCATAATTCATAGGTTTGGATAATTTAGTAGAAAATTAGTAGGTTAGGTTCGTCAATTGTACAGCTCAAGAATACATCAAACTATTTTTATTTTGCAAGTAAACTTGAACAAACCAATTCGCAGCATAATAATGAGGCAGTCTAAGATCAATTTATTTATAAACTTCAGTAGAAAAAAAATAAGCTTATTTAGCTTCTGCTTAGAGTCACCAAAACAATTGGACTATTTTATACCACTTCGTTAAGTTTAATTTCATATCAAAGCGCGGATAGAGCTTCACAATAAATGTTACCGTTATTACTTAGATAATTGTCAATCTTATAAATGTACTATGAACAAAATATAAAATAATTCAAGAAATAGATTGCATTATTTTTTATGATTAGAATAGAGAAACATGCTCTTTAATATCTTACATGACCGACAATAGGCGAGAGGGTCCAGTTGGATCATAGTTAACAAGTAAGGCAGCCTTCAATGGTTGACCTAAAAGTTGTTAACTTCTAAGTTACTTATAGACAAGATAAAGAACAAGTTAACAAAGTAAGAAGAAAATACAAACAACTTTTTTGCTCACCAGAAGAACCTACGCAATTCGATGCCCACTTGTCCCAAGTTTTATTCACAAAACCCCGGTCCATTTAGGCTTTCACCAACTGCAAGCCCTACATAGGAAACATAGTTGAAACATGACACACATGGTAGATAAAAATACTCCACTTGCATTTGGACAAATTTGTTTGGAATTGAGAAAGAGGTTTGAACATTAAAATTTCAAACTCCTTTCATTTCTAAAGTACTGTAATGAAATAAAGGGTCGACACCTCGAAATGGGTTTTGGCCATCACTCTGAGATGGGATCCGACCGGCCCTTACTCCGAGATGGAGATGGGGTTCGGGCTGACCGTTTCCAAAATGCATTTCGGCAGTTACTCCAAAATGGTTTTGGCGGACAGTGGTGGTACCAGGATTTTGATTTGGGAGGGGCCAAAAACTTTAAGAACAAATACTTGAATAAGAAATATAAATAAAATTATATGCATTAGATTTAAATACCAAATGTATATTTAACACATTTTTAAATCACGAAATTTATCTTTAAATTGAATTCCTAATGAAATTATGAGTAATTTATTTTTAAGACTATCAAAGAGTGATAAGATTTTTTTTATATAAAAAAACTCCATAAAAACCACAATAAAATAATTTTCATTTTTATATTATACCTTAAGATAGGGTAAGAATTGTCAAACTTATATCTACAAAAAAATTATTCAACCACAGGCTCACCTTAGAAATTGTACTAGAACAAAATAAATAATTGTAACTACCTAATTTATTATGATTTCAAATATATTTTCACAAGAGATACGATAACAAAAATATCAACACAAAAAATTCATAAGCTCAAACAATAATATACTTGTCACATTTCATAATTTTAAAGATAAATTATGTAAAATTAGCAGTAAATTAGAGTGGTGGAGAGGGTAAGTTAGTGGTGGAGAGGAAATCCGTATTAGAAATAAAGTTCAATGACACTTTTGACCCACCAAATTGCCATCCACTTTTGTCCTTAAATTTCATTTTTCGTCTTAAAGTGACATTTTTTTTATCGATTATGTTCCTTTTAGCCGATTTGACCCCAACCCAACCCATTCAGACCAAATTTTGACCCCACCCGACCCAGTTTGACCCAACCCCAATTTCACCAATAATTTTTTAAAAAAAACAAAAAAAGTTTAACAATTATTTTAAAAATAATTATTATTTTAAAATAACTATTATCTACAGGAAAAAATATTAGCAACTTTATTTTTTTCATAAAATGAGTAAAGTTTCATAAAATATAGATTCAAAAAAATTAAATAATAAATAAAACTTTATTTTCAAAAAAAAAATTAGAATTTTTTCAATTTTTATGTAAAATTTTGTTTTTGGAAAAAAAAAGTTTGTCTTTACCATTATTATATGTATTCTTAATATCAGAATTTTTTAAAAAAAAAAACTATAAATTAAAATTAAAATACAAAAAACAGTAAAAGATAAATAAAAAAAAGTTGACTCAATTTTTTTAAAAAAAAATTAAAAGTTTTAAAAATATTTATTATTTTCACGAAAAAAATTAGAAAATTTTTCAATATTAGAAAATTTATTTTTTCCAATATTAGAAAATTATTATTTTCAATATTTTCAGGTAAAAATACAAATTTCTAATATTCTTTCCTGAAAATAATAATCATTTTTAAAACTTTTTAAAAATAATATTTTATTTTAAAATAATAATTTTTTCAAAAAATGAGTAAAATTTCATAAAATATAGATTAAAACAAATTAAAGTTTACTTTTTTTTAGTTCTCAATTATTTTTATGAAGATTTACACAACTTTTAAAAAATAAAATATATCTAATTTTTTATGAAAATAAAACTCTCTATTTACTTTTTTTGAATCTATATTTTATGAAACTTAACTCATTTTTTAAAAAAAAAATCTTTTTTATTCTAAAAATAAAGTTATATTTTTTTGTTTTCTTTTTTTGAATCTATATTTTATAAAATTTTACTCATTCTTTAAAAAAATGAAAATTTTTCTAATTTTTTTGCTGAAAATAAAGTTTAACATAAAAATTGAAAAAAATCTACTTTTTTTTAAATAAAGTTTTATTTTCTTGTTTAATTTTTTGTAATCTATATTTTATAAAACTTTATACATTTTATGAAAAAATAAAAGTTTATAATATTTTTTACTGAAAAAAATAATTAATATTAAAAATTTTAAAATAATAATTAATTTTAAAATAATAATTATTTTTAAAATAATAAGTATTTTTAAAATAAGTTTAAAACTTTTTATTTTAAAAAAAAATTAATTGGTATTACATCACTATTTAAAGAGAGACAAAACTCTAATATTACTTGAAAAATAATACAAGTGCTAAACGACTAAAATACCCTAACTAAATAATGATATTTCCTATTAAATATCCCTCTAATAAATAAAATAATTAATTAAATCAATTGCTCTTACACATTTTATGAAAAAATAAAATTTTCTAATATTTTTTCCTGGAAATAATAATTAATTTTAAAAATATTTAAAATAATAATTATTTTTAACATTTTAAAATAAAATATTATTTTTAAAATAATAATTATTTTAAAAATAAGTTTAAAACATTTTTTTAAATAATTGGTGTTACATCACTATTTAAAGAGAGACAATACTCTATTATTACTTGGGGAATAATACAAGTGCTAAACGACTAAAATACTCTAACTAAATAATGATATTTCCTATTAAATATCCCTCTAATAAATAAAATAATTAATTAAATCAATTGCTCTTCCATTAAACTTAATTATAAATATAAAAATCTCTTCTTTGTTTTTGACTTGTGGTCCCCATCACCTGTGTCCAAGTTAATGTGGCCACTTGAAAATTGAAATGGCCACATATTTTTAGTTGTATTCCATAATTGTCCTTTCTAACTTTCTTTTGATATATATAGTGGGGTCCACAAACTTATCTTGATCATTTTATATATAAGCAATACAGAGTATTATAATTAAAAAGAACATTGATTAATTGGACATCCAAAAATAGAAAGGTGGCCATATCTACTTGCGCAGAGTGAGTAATTACATTGTTCAAACTAATTTTTGAATGAAAAAGAAAATCATTAATAGATCAATATGTGAAGAATAAGGGGACAGAACTCTTCAACAAAAGCCATGTATATGGGAAGAAATAGAATGAAAACAAGAATGTTAAACGAAATGCAATTGACTTAGCAAGAACTTTATGGCTTAGATATCACTAAAAATCTGAACCTACTGCAGAACAATATATAAAAAATACGTTGATAAGTTTGCATACATTACCCATAACACCAATTGGAGTATGACTTTCCAGTTTGAAATATATCAGCCAAAGGTTTTACAAGGCATAATTAATCCTAAAATAGAATCCACCAAGTCAAACAAGGTCATGCAGGGAGAGAACCGAGGAACCGCCTAAAAAGGGAACAGCCATGCCCTCTCCTACCTATTAAACTCAGAGAAAACCAAGAAATGGGGTAACTAGCTGCACCAATCCAACCTAGATTCCCTATCTGCTCGCCATCAAGGGTCATGAAAGGGGCACATTATTTGATAACCATATTAAACATGAGTCCAACGTATGAATATAAATATGTTCACAGAAACAATACAAATGCTCAGGCAATAGACTGAACTAAGAGGAGGAAAAAACAGTCACCTGATTGATCAACAATGTTTTCATGCCTAGTTTTATTAACTATATGGAATAGTCCCCATTTTGTGTCATCTTGACAGTAAAAGATAGAGAAAGGCATTAGCAGAACAGAATTTCCAAATTCAACTTTTACTGTTTTACAGCATTGGTATCACAAGACATGATTGCTTCATAAATGTATTAATTTTATGTGAGCAAATGTAACACAAAATTAATTGCTAGCTTTTGTATCTAGTGACACTAGAACTACAACCAATAGCGCAGTTGAGAGGTTCAGGTTAACCAACTGACCAGGCTACAGTCCTTTGGTCCATTTAGGAAGCTAAGAGTTTCATCATGTTATTGTATTATACTCCCCCATCCAAAACGGAGATCGGATGTCAATTTTGGATGTCTGCCAATAGGTTAATAAGTTTGTATCCACGTAAATTTGATTATTTTATCCTAGCATTTTAAACTAAGTGGACCCCACCAGTCCTTTTTAAATTGAATTTTTTCATGTTTCAAATGACATTATGGGAATTAAAGTTTTAGTTTCGGCCAAAATTCTCTTCTCTAAGACAATGTGCCACTCAAATCCAATCACTTATTTCGGGATGGGATGGACTGTAAAGGAGGTAAGATAAAAGGAGTAGAAATTACCAGATTCTGGAAGAGAATGTTTGTAATGAAGTTGTAGATTCACTAATCATTTAAAATCTAAACTTAGACATTGTTTACTACCAGTAATACCAGCCATAGTATATTATATTTTATATAAACGGTAAATTTTCAAACTTAGTTTATAAATAGCAATTGCATACCAGTAAATGCAATTACATTGATCAATACAGCAATGAAATTCTTTCAATAGAACATCAGACCATGACAGTAAATACTTCTCTATAAGTTTATCAATTAGGGAACCTCACCACCTTAAACAATGTGGATTACATGATGTCTATTCGGACATTCATATTTACACACTCTGTTTGTCCTTTGTCCTGTAATGACAACCCCCGTGCACAAGTCTAAAATTTAACTCTTAAATCCTTATGTTTTCTAAGAATGAAATGTTGGCAGTGCCTCATCAGTCTTGTTCAAAATATTATTTAACATAAAAATTTAAAATGTTAAACATTATAACCTCTTTTGTAATCAGCTTATAGCATATTATGAACCAGATTCAAGTATTCAACTATTATCCCCAAAGTGGGTGGGAATGGGATAAATGCAGAGGCCTTGAGGAATAATCTCAAGGTCGCTGGTTCCAATCCCTGAACTTGGGGCCGAATATTTCTATCCAAATAAATAAACTATAAAAATGTTCCCGATGCCTCCTTCAATCTTTATGTTTGTATACTCCGTACAACATGAGAAAACAAATAATAAAAATGATGATGGTGATAATGAAAATGGCAAGAAAAGGAGAATAGGGCAGAAAACAGACCTTCTCGTTCAAAGAGTGACACTTGGACTAAACAAAGGCATCGGCATCGAAATTGTTGGACTTGAAGACGTTGAGATTTTCCTCAAGCTTGGAGCCGGATTCCTTGGCGGCTGGGGTCCCTGAGCTTCACCTTGACCGGGACGACAACTTGATCGAAGCCATAAGCTGCTGTAATTGACTTAAGATCCAATTCAGCAGCAACAAACCAAACCAGAATTATAGATCTAAGGAGTGAAATTGGGATGGATGAGAAATTATATTATGTGGGTGCACAAACAAAGAGAGAATTTTTTGATCCCGAAATACTGAGGGAGGATAATATTGTTTGTTGGGTCGGCCAGCCCGGAACACCACGCACTCCCTCTTCTTTCTTCTAATCTACCTACTGTAAACTTCAGCTGCAGGTTAGGTTTGGTTGGTGTGACAGATAGGATGGGTTAAATGTTTTTTCAGTCATCTCACTATAGGTGAACTTACATATGATATGGGTAACTAATTTTTTTTTTTTCATACAGTCAACTCACTGTACTCTCGATTTTACAATTATTATGCGATATAGCAGTGATAATATAGATTTGGAGAAAATTTTTATGAAAAAATATTTTAAAATATAATATAAATTATAAAAATTAGCCAAAAAAATAAGAAAATAAATAAATAAAAATAATTCTTTTTAATAAAAATTAAAAAGCGCAGTTTTTTTTATTAAAAAAATTTAAAACGCATTTTTTTAATAAAAATAATTGTTTTTTTATTTCTATTAAAAAAATTAAAACTTAGTTTTTTTTAATAAAAATAAAAAAATGAAGTTTTTTTTAATAAAAATAATTAAAAGTCAGTTTTTTTTCATAAAAAAAAAAGACAATTTTTTTTATAAGTTTTTATTATTATTAAAAAAAAATGCTGAATTTTTTAATAAAAATAATTGTTAAAAATGCAACTTTTTTTAATAATTTTTTTTCTTTTTTTTATTATTAAAAAATAACAAAACGCTGAATTTTTTAATAAAAATAATTGTTAAAAATGCAATTTTTTTATAATAAAAAAAATTAACAGATTAATTTTTAAACTGTTAAAATTTTAAAATCTCTTAATTAAAAATATTTTAACATTAATCGGTTAAAATTTTTTATTAAAAAAATTGCGTTTTTAATTATTTTTATTAAAAAAAATTACATTTTTTTAATTTTTATTAAAAAAAAACTGCTTTTTTTTATTTTTATTAAAAAAATTTGCATTTTTTTATTTTTATTAAAAAAAATGTGTTTTAATAAAAAAAATTGCATTTTTATTTAAAATCAGCGTTTTATTTTTTTTTAATAAAAAAATTGATTTTTATTTAAAATTTAAAATCAGAGTTTTATTTTTTTAATAAAAAAAAGAAAAAAATTTATTAAATATTTTTTATTAAAATCAACGTTTTATTTTTTTTTTAATAAAAAAATTGATTTTTATTTAAAATTAGCGTTTTATTTTTTTAATAAAAAAAAGAAACAAATTTATTAAATATTTTTTTTTAAAATCAGCGTTTTATTTTTTTTTAATAAAAAAATTGATTTTTATATAAAATTTAAAATCAGTGCTTTATTGTTTTAATAAAAAAAATTATAATTTTTTTTTTTAAAAATCAGCGTTTTATTTTTTAAAATTTAAAATTAGCGTTTTATTTTTGAATTTTTTTTTAATAAAAAAATTGCATTTTTATTTAAAATCAGCGTTTTATTTTTTTTTTTATAAAAAAAAGAAAAAAATTGCATTTTTTTTATTAAAATAACTGACTTTAAATTATTTTTATTAAAAAAACTTCATTTTTTTATTTTTATTAAAAAAAACTAAGTTTTAATTTTTTTTAATAAAAATAAAAAAACAATTATTTTTATTAAAAAAATACGTTTTAAATTTTTTTAATAAAAAAAACTGCTCTTTTTAATTTTTATTAAAAATAATTATTTTTATTTATTTTCTTATTTTTTTTGGCTAATTTTTATAATTTATATTATACTTTAAAATATTTTTTCCCATTTTTTCATAAAAAATTTCTCTAAATCCACATTATCACTGCCACGTCGCATAATAATTGCCACATAGGCTTTTTTTAAAGACATGTCAGCTGCCTAGTCATCATTTCCGTTAAGTCAAAGTTTGACTTAACGGTTTTTTTAATTTTTATTAACAAAATCGAGTACAGTGAGTTGACTGTAAGAAAAAAAATTCAGTTACCCATCTGTAAATTGACCTATAGTACGATGACTGAAAAAGCATTTAACCCCAGATTGGATAGGCATGGATGTTTTATATTTTCATTCACGCTGTTTTTTATTTATATTTATTTCTATTTTCAGATGATAAAAAATATTTTTTGTGTAATCAAAAAGTCAAATATATTTAGCATCAAATCTAAATATGTTGAACATATACCGCAAAATACTATAGATAATTATGATATATCTATACACATGTATATAATATTGATATACATATAATACTATTTATATAACACTATCAATTACCTTAAATAAATAATTTTTAAACACAAAAACAAATTTAAGCATGTTATGCTGTATTTTATTAAATACTAGTTGATAACCCGTGCAATGCACGGGCTAGTTTGTTTTTCGATTGTATAATTTTCTAAAATTAGAATAAGAAAGATTTATCATAATAATAATATCTTTTTTCACATAAATTTTTCGATTCTTTTTTGCATGGCATAGCAATTACATGTATAAATATGTTGCTATTGCTATTTTATTACTCCCACAGTTTCACTTTTATTGTGATAACCCATTTTATTTAAGATCATTCAGTTGTTGCTCAATTTTTTGAATCTTCTCTTTCATGGCTTCGATCTTTGTTTGTAGCGTAACAATAATTTCTTCGATCCTTGCATTCTTGACATATCCATAACCACCATTGTCACTATTACTATCATCGCTTATTTCAATAATTTGACGTTTGTTCTGCCATTTGTTTTTTGTTGGTATAGATTTGCAAATAAATAAAAACACATAAAATTTTAAAAATAACATACAAAATAGGAAGAATATATTAGTTAAAAAAACAAACTAATAGTTGTTGCTCAATTTTCTGAATCTTCTCTTTCATGGCTTCGATCTTTGTTTGTAACGTAACAATAGTTTCTTCGATCCTTGCATTCTTAACATATCCATAATCACCATTGTCACTACTGCTATCATCGCTTATTTCAATAATTTGGCGTTTGTTCTGTCTTTTATTTTTTGTTGGTATAGATATGCAAATAAATGAAAACACATAAAATTTTAAAAATAACATGCAAAATAGAAAGAATATATTAGTTAAAAAACAAACTAATTACTTTACCTGATATCCATTATTTTGTATTTTGTATGATATTGTTTGTGTATTGAGTTTTTTGTTTATGTGATAGTAGTATTTATAGGTGTTTTATATTTAATGAGTATTTTTTTTTGTCATCAATTCTTATTCATATGTTACCAATTTTAATATTTATGGCTATAGCGAGTGTTGTCTTTTGAATTTTCTATTATCCGTTATATGTTTATAGGTGTTTTATATTTAATGAGTATTTTTTTTTGTCATCAATTCTTATCCGTTATATGTTACCAATTTTAATGTTTATGGCTATAGTGAGTGTTGTCTTTTGGATTGTCTATTATCCGTTATATGTTACCAATTTTAATATTTATGGCTATACTGAGTGTTGTTGTGACAACCCCAAAATAGGTCCATTCCACCCAACCCATTCTGAGTCGTCAAATACATGGTACAGAAAATAACTACAACTTTATTACAACAATTGTCGTGCAAAATACAACAACACATATGCTATGAGTTTGGATACAAATATATACCAAATGTGACTCATGTTCCAACCGTGGACATCACCTCACAATAACACCTTACATAAAGGTATAGTCAAAAACTGTTTTAGAAATTAGAATCTTTGGGAAGTGTTCAAGGAAACCTTCGTACATGGGAGGCCACGCGTCTAGGTTATGATAGATATCATATGGCAACAGAATTATCCTTGGTTGACCCAATAGACCCCAAAGAAAAACGAGAAGATTACTATCATATTCTTCCCAATGGTGAGTCTTCTCTTGACTTATCATTATCTCCACTGTCTCTAATTGAGAATTATACTTCAAACAAATACCGAGATTATATAGGTAGTGCCCATAGATATACTCAGCAAGTGGATGAGCACAACCCTGTCCTATGATGACACGAGGTTGTATGTCATTAGACATCTTGTATGATAGTGACAAAACACCCTTCCAACGTTGGGTTCGCCTCACCCTATTTTCTTCACCAAATATAACTACTAAATGATGACCACCGTTCTATTCCCTTGTTACCCCCGCTCGACCCAGCTACACTCTTATTACCTGAAAGGAATTGTGAAGCAAAAGGGTGAGCACAACTAGCCCAGTAAAGAATATCATGACTAAAGATAAATAAATTATCAATAGTCTTCATCAGTAATAAATCAGAGATTTATAACATATGGTAAATGATAAAAATTTCAACCATAGTTGCAGCGAAACGAGCAATCCATTAGAAGAGTCAAATAGACTATAAAGTCTATTATCTTCTCCATGTTAAAAATCCACCAACAATGTTTTATCCATGTAACATCACTCAACAGTTCATTTCCACAATCATATGAACAACTCATAATCATAATTGTGACTATAAATTTTTCTTCGCACCCAGGACGAAGAATATTTTCATCACCTGTCTTTACCTGAAACATCAAAGATCATGGTTATACCAAATCACAGTTCCTGTTTATAATCATACTAACAAATCCATCTTTGTACTACGGGCCAAAGATATTCATCAACAAACCATCTTTGCACTACGGGCCAAAGATATTCAACAACAGTTCATCTTTGCACTACAGGCCAAAGATATTCATCAACAGGCCATCTTTGCACTACATGCCAAAGATATTCATCAACAATTCATATTTGCACTACGGCCAAATATATTCATCAACAGTTCATATTTGCACTACAGGCCAAATATATTAATATCTCAAAGAAATATATAATCATTTCAGAATTTATATAAACAATAATTATAACCATGTTGATCAATTCACCTTTGCACTTAAGCTAAAGATATTCACTTATAAATTTAATGGTCATGATCATACCAATCAACGATTCAACTTTGCACTACTGGCCAAAGATAACCCATAGTCATGATCATACCAAAAATCTACCCATCTTTACACTCAAGTCAAAGAGAATTTCAACATCAAGGTTATAAAAATGTTATATATGATAATAACAACAATATATTCAATATATAGTTTTAATCTCTAGAGTAATATTCATAAATCAACTATAATTTGGTTAGAAAAAGAAACCAATTTTTGTTGTGAATAGTAACCGTGAATAGTAACTCGTGAATAGTAACTCATGAATAGTAATCCCGACATGAAAAATGTAAGACCCCAACTTTTATAAATAAAGATGAATTTTCTATAAATATCATTTTTGAATATTATGGAGTTAATTTGATATAATGTTATAGTTGTGGGTAATATTTATAAATTTTGCAAAGTAAGCAAGTTGTTATAAAATATTCGTTTGGTCGGAGAATATTCTTTTTGTCGAGGAATATTCGTACGACGGCACAATCATTGGTGGACCCCACAACGGAATTATTGTCGGATTGAGAAAACGACAAAAATATTTTATTAAAAATAACGGCTGAAGTGTTACCGTTAAAACCGTTAAAACTGTTGAACTACTCGGTAGTAAAAGTACAGTAATACGCGTGGTTGCATAGTAGCACACGGTATTGATTATTGATGCTTACGTGAGAAGTCACTCAGCTATACTCAATTATTGCTATAGTAATTGCTGCATCATATCTCTTAAATTATTGTCATAGTATCGTCTGTATAATATGTTATATTATTAAATCAATAATTGAGACGTTGTGGTAAGTTTGGTTATTTTATGGGGGGCCATATGTCATCATCTAAGAGTCTCTTCGTCAATAGTAATTACCGTCGTCAATAGTAATTACCGTCGTCAATAGTATTTACCTTGGTCAATAGTAATTACCTTCGTCAATAGTATTTACCTTGGTCAATAGTATTTACCTTGGTCAATAGTAATTACCTTCGTCAATAGTATTTACCTTGGTCAATAGTAATTACTTTCGTCAATAGTAGTTGTCCCTTCAATATTACCAAGAGTCATTTGACCCTTCGTTAAGACCAAGAGTCATTTGACCCTTCGTTAAGACCAAGAGCCACCCTCAGTTTTTCTATAAATAGAGGCCTAGGGCTTCATTATTTTTCACGAATTCAAAGAGAATAAGAGAGAGAGAGACTAAAAGTATTCTGCTACATCACTTTTCCAATATCCAGTTCTTTTAAGGTAGGGAATATTATTTCTTTTATATTCATGAAGAGAACTTCTGTTATTCCATTTGTTATTATTCTGTTGGAATAACCAGTATACGCGGTCTACCCTATACTTGGTGACATTCTTCTATTATTCTGTTGGAACATTCTGTCTGTGTGTTTTACACCGGACCTGGTTCCGTTTATTATTCTGTTGGAACATCCTGTCTGTGTGTTTTACACCGGACCTGGTTCCGTTTTATTATTATTCTGTTGGAATATCCTGTCGGTGTGTTTTACACCGGACCTGGTTCCATTATTTATTATTCTGTTGGAATATCCTGTCTGTGTGTTTTACACCGGACCTGGTTCCATTATTTATTATTCTGTCGGAATATCCTGTCTGTGCGTTTACGCCGGACCTGGTTCCATTATTTATTATTCTATTGGAATAACCTGTCTGTGCGGTCTATCGCATGCATGGTGATTTCTTTTGTTATTCAATTCTTTATTGTACTCAGTTGGTTAAGTTTTGACTTCTATACTCCATGAAATTTGTGGAATATCCTTGATAGTTGCGTTTCATCCAGTATCTTTTCAAGAAAATATTCTTCTAAGCATTCTTGAATTTTACTCCACAATGCAGTATCATGTTGACAATTTGGACGTTGTTAATTCCTGGATAAATTAATTCTTGAACTTGTTTTATTGAATTCTTATATCATTGTCATCATCCTCATGTTTATAAAATGTTAAAAGTCATCTGTGGCCTGTATTGCATAGATGGACTTGGTATGATTATGACCAGGGATTATTCGGTATAATCATGACCGTAATGTTACAAATGATGTGGTAAAAGTCCTCATTGGCCCGTAGTGCATTGATGGACAGTTGTTGGCATGATCATGACCATTAATGAATACACGAATATCCTTGGCCGTAGTGCAGGGGTGATTCGATGATGTGGATTATTTTATTAAGCTGAGTCTCAGCGATCACAGTGTTGAAAAACTTTTTAAATCATAAAAGATAGTAGAGTTTATTTTCTACTTGACTCTTTTAATGGATTGCTTGTTCCGCTACAGTTAAACTTGATGTCTATTATATTTTATCAGTTTAACATTGTTGAAGGCTAATGATAATTTATTCTGCATTATCTTAGTCATAATATTTCTTACTGGGCTAGTTGAGCTCACCCTTTCTTTCACTGTTCTCTTCAGGAAATGAGAACGTAGCTGGGACAAGTCGGGGTACGGAGTGATGGTCCGAATGATAGTATTAGTTAGTAGTCCTCACTATTCTATGTAATGGTGTGTTAATAAATGTAATGAGGACTCCTTTTGAGTATGAATACTCTCTAGAAGATAATATTTGTATTCAAACTCACAGTTTATGTTTTGTCGTATTGTACACGACAGTTGTATTATTAAGTTGTATTTATATTCTGTACTATGTATCTGACGACTCAAGATGGGTGATGTATACCTAATTTTGGGGGCGTCACAAAAAAGATAGAAATTCCACAATAATATACATACCAATATTTCGGTATAATGATATTGAAAGAATAATATTTCTTAAGCTTATAAACAATTTATTTAAATTGTTTACACTTTACTAATTAATATTTAATCATCATAAAATGCCAACTCTTACAATTTCATCATCAATAACCAAAACCCTCATCAAAAATCTGCATATACCTCATATAGGATTCTCAAGCCATAAAATCCTATTTTCCAATTTTCTTTCTTCACATAACATATTTAATTCATTTACTCATAACTAGTCTATTTTCATGAAAAATACCAAATCAGTTCTAAAAATATTTCTTTTCTGGGATTTAGCAGAATATAGTCCCATATTGAACATATATTTTTCTCAGAATTTTTAAAACTCATTTACTATTTTTCATATGGCCAAAACCGCCGAATATTTAGACATTTATCATAAATTGTACTTTTGTCCAAAAATTCTGAAATTTATAGAGTATACTTCTATCATATGCATATACTCCCAATAAAAATTTCATCAACTTTGGAGTTAACCACAAGGAATTATAAGCGGTTACTTTTAAAATAGTCGTTTCTCATAAAATTCATAACTCTAAATCTATACATCCAAAAATCGCCATTTTTGGACACAATCAAGAAAACTCATCAAAATATCATTTCAAATTTTTCCAGAATTTTTGAAGGTCAGAAAAATTACGAAACTGGAAAATATAACAACCCTTAAAATCCCTTACTATCTCTTACCTCAAAAGAGCAGTACTTCTGACTGGATATCGGATATGATGCTGAAGGAAACTTGCACTGATGAATAGCAACTCACCAAGTATCTAAAAACTCACAAAATATGCTTCATAATATAGAGAGAGAAAGAGAGAAAACTTATGTTTCTGGTGTGATTTTCAATTCTAACTTAGCCCTCTATTTATAGGAAAATTTTGGTAGGTTTGACCTGCAACCTGATGGCTTTACCTGCTACTATTCCCACCCACCACATTTGAAATATAATTCAGCACATTTCTTCACCAACCACAAGTGGGGCCCACCAATTCTAGAATTTTCCATCAAAATGATAAACTCCGAAAATTCAACAATTTCTGAACCAGTCATCTCGTAAAATTCATAATAAATCATACGTTCATTTTTAACGGTTCAAAATTTGTGGATATATACTCAACTTATATATGTATAACATATCCAAATATTACCACGATCCAACGGTCGGATTAAAAATTATAACCCTCGCAAAATATCTCAAAAACCCTAATTTTTAATACCTCCATTCCGACAAAAATACTGATAAAAACCTCAATATTAACCCCTTTATTTTTAACCACAAAAATATATCCCTCATTTATATCCACATAAAATAAATATTTCCTTATCATATGAATCAATAATTAATTATTCACAAATAATATTACAGAATCACATTTATGACAACCAGGCCGTTCCCAGGAAAGAGGGGGCTTTCCAATAAGGATTTCTCCTTACTGGCGCGCAATTAGATGACCAAACCTCTCTTTAGACAGAACTTTCTAGACATTGCCAATAATGCTATCTAATAATACTATTCAAATAATATGAATTATTGATCTGATAATGGAAAATACTGTGCAGCAACAATTATTGAACAACAATAATACAAAATTTCAACGTAGTAATTATTTAATCAATAAAATAAAATATTGAACAGTAATTACTGTAGCAATTATTGAGTAGTACCTTCTTACGTAAGAATCAATAATTTCAAAAATACTATGCAATACCGTGTGCTACTGTGCAATAACGCGTATTACTGTATTTTAACTACCAGGTATTTCAACAGTGTTAACGGTAACAACTACGCCGTTATTTATAAAAACTCAAATTTGTCGTTTCTTCACCCGACAGTTATTCTGTTATGGGGCCCACAAATGGCTGCGCCGTCGTACGAATATTCCCCGACAGAAAGAATATTCCACGACCAAACGAATATTCCTCGACAATAATGATTATTTTATAACCACTTGCTTATTTTGAAAAAAATTATATTTCACTCATAACTTTAAACTTTTATCAATTTAACCATTTACTGAATAGTAATTATAAGAAAAATTGAATACTTTTATTTCATAAAATTCGGGGTCTTACAATCTCCCCTCCTTATGAAATTTCGTCCCCGAAATTTACGTACCTGGTATTTCGAAGAGTTGAGAATACCTTGCTTCTATTTCAGATTCTATCTCTCAGATCATCATGATTTCTCCATTGCTCATCTCCCATGATAACTTCATTTGGGTTCCTCATTTGTTGGGAAGTCATGACAACCGCCATCCCTCGAACTACTCGGCTTTGACTTGTCTGGAGTAGCATTTGGCGTCATCATTACCTTTGGAATATACCTTTCTATAGGACATATTCCTCCCTCAACTGCCTCTTCGTACTCCTCATTCATGATCTGAATCATTAATCTTCGATCCATATCGGATTCAGGTTGACCGCTATGTACAGGATAATTCAAAACTCGATGTTGGGTTCTCCCAATTGCTTTCCAAAAAGAGAAATTTATATCATCTATTTTAGCCTTCTTAGATCGAACATCTCTTTCCACAATATCCACGTGTCGTGCGGCTTTTGCCCATGCATCACTTATTCTCACTCGTTCAGTTTTTTCTTCTCTCAGCTCAGATTCTATTTTTATCATCTTATACTCTGCCAAAGAATGCTTCTGTTCAAGCATCACATATCGGGTAACACAAGCTTGAATTGTTGCATCCTTTTGTTCCACGACCACCTGTCGTTCTTCTGCCTGCTCTTCTAACTCATGAATACGATTTCGAAATTCTTCATTTTGATCATATAATACCTCTAATAAACTCTCCTCTGGTACTTCTTCTTCCTCTTCTTCCTCAGTCTCAGCTGTTACCTCTGCGACTATCTCGGGTGTAACTATCAATTCTTCACTCACCACATGGATATCTCTAATTCCTTCTTCGTCTGACATCACATTATCACGGTTAGTGATTAGAGGTATCCCCACAGTCTCATTCACTCCATTATTAGCATTCTCAGCTGCCATTCTCAAATACTGCCATAAAACAAGGGTTAATTAAACAAATTAACATATCACATAATATTCTAATATTATGACTGACCAACAAATAAGCTTAGGTAGGACACACTAGCGAAGGATTTACTCATCTCTACCCTCCTAGTTGTATTTCCCGATCTCCGCCAGAGATCATATCCCTAAGCTCTGATACCACCTGTGACAACCCCAAAATAGGTCCATTCCACCCAACCCATTCTGAGTCGTCAAATACATGGTACAGAAAACAACTACAACTTTATTACAACAATTATCGTGCAAAATAAAACAACACATATGCTGTGAGTTTGGATACAAATATATACCAAATGTGACTCATATTCCAACTGTGGACATCACCTCACAATAACACCTTACATAAAGGTATAGTCAAAAACTATTTTAGAAATTAGAATCTTTGGGAAGTGCTCAAGGAAACCTTCGTACATGGGAGGCCACGCGTCTAGGTTATGATAGATATCATATGGCCACAGAATTATCCTTGGTTGACCCAATAGACCCCAAAGAAAAACGAGAAGATTACTATCATATTCTTCCCAATGGTGAGTCTTCTCTTGACTTATCATTATCTCCACTATCTCTAATTGAGAATTATACTTCAAACAAACACCAAGATTATATAGGTAGTGCCCATAGATATACTCAGCAAGTGGATAAGTACAACCCTGTCCTATGATGACACGAGGTTGTATGTCATTAGATATCTTGTATGATAGTGACAAAACACCCTTCCAACGTTGGGTTCGCCTCACCCTATTTTCTTCACCAAATATAACTACTAAATGATGACCACCGTTCTATTCTCTTGTTACCCCCGCTCGACCCAGCTACACTCTTATTACCTGAAAGGAATTGTGAAGCAAAAGGGTGAGCACAACTAGCCCAGTAAAGAATATCATGACTAAAGATAAATAAATTATCAATAGTCTTCATCAGTAATAAATCAGAGATTTATAACATATGGTAAATGATAAAAATTTCAACCATAGTTGCAGCGGAACGAGCAATCCATTAGAAGAGTCAAATAGACTATAAAGTCTATTATCTTCTCCATGTTAAAAATCCACCAACAATGTTTTATCCATGTAACATCACTCAACAGTTCATTTCCACAATCATATGAATAACTCATAATCATAATTGTGACTATAAATTTTTCTTCGCACCCAGGACGAAGAATATTTTCATCACCTGTCTTTACCTGAAACATCAATGATCATGGTTATACCAAATCACAGTTCCTGTTTATAATCATACTAACAAATCCATCTTTGTACTACGGGCCAAAGATATTCATCAACAAACCATCTTTGCACTACGGGCCAAAGATATTCAACAACAGTTCATCTTTGCACTACAGGCCAAAGATATTCATCAACAGGCCATCTTTGCACTACATGCCAAAGATATTCATCAACAATTCATATTTGCACTACGGCCAAATATATTCATCAACAGTTCATATTTGCACTACAGGCCAAATATATTAATATCTCAAAGAAATATATAATCATTTCAGAATTTATATAAACAATAATTATAACCATGTTGATCAATTCACCTTTGCACTTAAGCTAAAGATATTCACTTATAAATTTAATGGTCATGATCATACCAATCAACGATTCAACTTTGCACTACTGGCCAAAGATAACCCATAGTCATGATCATACCAAAAATCTACCCATCTTTACACTCAAGTCAAAGAGAATTTCAACATCAAGGTTATAAAAATGTTATATATGATAATAACAACAATATATTCAATATATAGTTTTAATCTCTAGAGTAATATTCATAAATCAACTATAATTTGGTTAGAAAAAGAAACCAATTTTTGTTGTGAATAGTAACCGTGAATAGTAACTCGTGAATAGTAACTCATGAATAGTAATCCCGACATGAAAAAGGTAGAAATTCCACAATAATATACATACCAATATTTCGGTATAATGATATTGAAAGAATAATATTTCTTAAGCTTATAAACAATTTATTTAAATTGTTTACACTTTACTAATTAATATTTAATCATCATAAAATGCCAACTCTTACAATTTCATCATCAATAACCAAAACCCTCATCAAAAATCTGCATATACCTCATATAGGATTCTCAAGCCATAAAATCCTATTTTCCAATTTTCTTTCTTCACATAACATATTTAATTCATTTACTCATAACTAGTCTATTTTCATGAAAAATACCAAATCAGTTCTAAAAATATTTCTTTTCTGGGATTTAGCAGAATATAGTCCCATATTGAACATATATTTTTCTCAGAATTTTTAAAACTCATTTACTATTTTTCATATGGCCAAAACCGCCGAATATTTAGACATTTATCATAAATTGTACTTTTGTCCAAAAATTCTGAAATTTATAGAGTATACTTCTATCATATGCATGTACTCCCAATAAAAATTTCATCAACTTTGGAGTTAACCACAAGGAATTATAAGCGGTTACTTTTAAAATAGTCGTTTCTCATAAAATTCATAACTCTCAATCTATACATCCAAAAATCGCCATTTTTGGACACAATCAAGAAAACTCATCAAAATATCATTTCAAATTTTTCCAGAATTTTTGAAGGTCAGAAAAATTACGAAACTGGAAAATATAACAACCCTTAAAATCCCTTACTATCTCTTACCTCAAAAGAGCAGTACTTCTGACTGGATATCGGATATGATGCTGAAGGAAACTTGCACTGATGAATAGCAACTCACCAAGTATCTAAAAACTCACAAAATATGCTTCATAATATAGAGAGAGAAAGAGAGAAAACTTATGTTTCTGGTGTGATTTTCAATTCTAACTTAGCCCTCTATTTATAGGAAAATTTTGGTAGGTTTGACCTGCAACCTGATGGCTTTACCTGCTACTATTCCCACCCACCACATTTGAAATATAATTCAGCACATTTCTTCACCAACCACAAGTGGGGCCCACCAATTCTAGAATTTTCCATCAAAATGATAAACTCCGAAAATTCAACAATTTCTGAACCAGTCATCTCGTAAAATTCATAATAAATCATACGTTCATTTTTAACGGTTCAAAATTTGTGGATATATACTCAACTTATATATGTATAACATATCCAAATATTACCACGATCCAACGGTCGGATTAAAAATTATAACCCTCGCAAAATATCTCAAAAACCCTAATTTTTAATACCTCCATTCCGACAAAAATACTGATAAAAACCTCAATATTAACCCCTTTATTTTTAACCACAAAAATATATCCCTCATTTATATCCACATAAAATAAATATTTCCTTATCATATGAATCAATAATTAATTATTCACAAATAATATTACAGAATCACATTTATGACAACCAGGCCGTTCCCAGGAAAGAGGGGGCTTTCCAATAAGGATTTCTCCTTACTGGCGCGCAATTAGATGACCAAACCTCTCTTTAGACAGAACTTTCTAGACATTGCCAATAATGCTATCTAATAATACTATTCAAATAATATGAATTATTGATCTGATAATGGAAAATACTGTGCAGCAACAATTATTGAACAACAATAATACAAAATTTCAACGTAGTAATTATTTAATCAATAAAATAAAATATTGAACAGTAATTACTGTAGCAATTATTGAGTAGTACCTTCTTACGTAAGAATCAATAATTTCAAAAATACTATGCAATACCGTGTGCTACTGTGCAATAACGCGTATTACTGTATTTTAACTACCAGGTATTCCAACAGTGTTAACGGTAACAACTACGCCGTTATTTATAAAAACTCAAATTTGTCGTTTCTTCACCCGACAGTTATTCTGTTATGGGGCCCACAAATGGCTGCGCCGTCGTACGAATATTCCCCGACAGAAAGAATATTCCACGACCAAACGAATATTCCTCGACAATAATGATTATTTTATAACCACTTGCTTATTTTGAAAAAAATTATATTTCACTCATAACTTTAAACTTTTATCAATTTAACCATTTACTGAATAGTAATTATAAGAAAAATTGAATACTTTTATTTCATAAAATTCGGGGTCTTACAATCTCCCCTCCTTATGAAATTTCGTCCCCGAAATTTACGTACCTGGTATTTCGAAGAGTTGAGAATACCTTGCTTCTATTTCAGATTCTATCTCTCAGATAATCATGATTTCTCCATTGCTCATCTCCCATGATAACTTCATTTGGGTTCCTCATTTGTTGGGAAGTCATGACAACCGCCATCCCTCGAACTACTCGGCTTTGACTTGTCTGGAGTAGCATTTGGCGTCATCATTACCTTTGGAATATACCTTTCTATAGGACATATTCCTCCCTCAACTGCCTCTTCGTACTCCTCATTCATGATCTGAATCATTAATCTTCGATCCATATCGGATTCAGGTTGACCGCTATGTACAGGATAATTCAAAACTCGATGTTGGGTTCTCCCAATTGCTTTCCAAAAAGAGAAATTTATATCATCTATTTTAGCCTTCTTAGATCGAACATCTCTTTCCACAATATCCACGTGTCGTGCGGCTTTTGTCCATGCATCACTTATTCTCACTCGTTCAGTTTTTTCTTCTCTCAGCTCAGATTCTATTTTTATCATCTTATACTCTGCCAAAGAATGCTTCTGTTCAAGCATCACATATCGGGTAACACAAGCTTGAATTGTTGCATCCTTTTGTTCCACGACCACCTGTCGTTCTTCTGCCTGCTCTTCTAACTCATGAATACGATTTCGAAATTCTTCATTTTGATCATATAATACCTCTAATAAACTCTCCTCTGGTACTTCTTCTTCCTCTTCTTCCTCAGTCTCAGCTGTTACCTCTGCGACTATCTCGGGTGTAACTATCAATTCTTCACTCACCACATGGATATCTCTAATTCCTTCTTCGTCTGACATCACATTATCACGGTTAGTGATTAGAGGTATCCCCACAGTCTCATTCACTCCATTATTAGCATTCTCAGCTGCCATTCTCAAATACTGCCATAAAACAAGGGTTAATTAAACAAATTAACATATCACATAATATCCTAATATTATGACTGACCAACAAATAAGCTTAGGTAGGACACACTAGCGAAGGATTTACTCATCTCTACCCTCCTAGTTGTATTTCCCGATCTCCGCCAGAGATCATATCCCTAAGCTCTGATACCACCTGTGACAACCCCAAAATAGGTCCATTCCACCCAACCCATTCTGAGTCGTCAAATACATGGTACAGAAAACAACTACAACTTTATTACAACAATTATCGTGCAAAATAAAACAACACATATGCTGTGAGTTTGGATACAAATATATACCAAATGTGACTCATATTCCAACTGTGGACATCACCTCACAATAACACCTTACATAAAGGTATAGTCAAAAACTATTTTAGAAATTAGAATCTTTGGGAAGTGCTCAAGGAAACCTTCGTACATGGGAGGCCACGCGTCTAGGTTATGATAGATATCATATGGCCACAGAATTATCCTTGGTTGACCCAATAGACCCCAAAGAAAAACGAGAAGATTACTATCATATTCTTCCCAATGGTGAGTCTTCTCTTGACTTATCATTATCTCCACTATCTCTAATTGAGAATTATACTTCAAACAAACACCAAGATTATATAGGTAGTGCCCATAGATATACTCAGCAAGTGGATAAGTACAACCCTGTCCTATGATGACACGAGGTTGTATGTCATTAGATATCTTGTATGATAGTGACAAAACACCCTTCCAACGTTGGGTTCGCCTCACCCTATTTTCTTCACCAAATATAACTACTAAATGATGACCACCGTTCTATTCTCTTGTTACCCCCGCTCGACCCAGCTACACTCTTATTACCTGAAAGGAATTGTGAAGCAAAAGGGTGAGCACAACTAGCCCAGTAAAGAATATCATGACTAAAGATAAATAAATTATCAATAGTCTTCATCAGTAATAAATCAGAGATTTATAACATATGGTAAATGATAAAAATTTCAACCATAGTTGCAGCGGAACGAGCAATCCATTAGAAGAGTCAAATAGACTATAAAGTCTATTATCTTCTCCATGTTAAAAATCCACCAACAATGTTTTATCCATGTAACATCACTCAACAGTTCATTTCCACAATCATATGAATAACTCATAATCATAATTGTGACTATAAATTTTTCTTCGCACCCAGGACGAAGAATATTTTCATCACCTGTCTTTACCTGAAACATCAAAGATCATGGTTATACCAAATCACAGTTCCTGTTTATAATCATACTAACAAATCCATCTTTGTACTACGGGCCAAAGATATTCATCAACAAACCATCTTTGCACTACGGGCCAAAGATATTCAACAACAGTTCATCTTTGCACTACAGGCCAAAGATATTCATCAGCAGGCCATCTTTGCACTACATGCCAAAGATATTCATCAACAATTCATATTTGCACTACGGCCAAATATATTCATCAACAGTTCATATTTGCACTACAGGCCAAATATATTAATATCTCAAAGAAATATATAATCATTTCAGAATTTATATAAACAATAATTATAACCATGTTGATCAATTCACCTTTGCACTTAAGCTAAAGATATTCACTTATAAATTTAATGGTCATGATCATACCAATCAACGATTCAACTTTGCACTACTGGCCAAAGATAACCCATAGTCATGATCATACCAAAAATCTACCCATCTTTACACTCAAGTCAAAGAGAATTTCAACATCAAGGTTATAAAAATGTTATATATGATAATAACAACAATATATTCAATATATAGTTTTAATCTCTAGAGTAATATTCATAAATCAACTATAATTTGGTTAGAAAAAGAAACCAATTTTTGTTGTGAATAGTAACCGTGAATAGTAACTCGTGAATAGTAACTCATGAATAGTAATCCCGACATGAAAAAGGTAGAAATTCCACAATAATATACATACCAATATTTCGGTATAATGATATTGAAAGAATAATATTTCTTAAGCTTATAAACAATTTATTTAAATTGTTTACACTTTACTAATTAATATTTAATCATCATAAAATGCCAACTCTTACAATTTCATCATCAATAACCAAAACCCTCATCAAAAATCTGCATATACCTCATATAGGATTCTCAAGCCATAAAATCCTATTTTCCAATTTTCTTTCTTCACATAACATATTTAATTCATTTACTCATAACTAGTCTATTTTCATGAAAAATACCAAATCAGTTCTAAAAATATTTCTTTTCTGGGATTTAGCAGAATATAGTCCCATATTGAACATATATTTTTCTCAGAATTTTTAAAACTCATTTACTATTTTTCATATGGCCAAAACCGCCGAATATTTAGACATTTATCATAAATTGTACTTTTGTCCAAAAATTCTGAAATTTATAGAGTATACTTCTATCATATGCATGTACTCCCAATAAAAATTTCATCAACTTTGGAGTTAACCACAAGGAATTATAAGCGGTTACTTTTAAAATAGTCGTTTCTCATAAAATTCATAACTCTCAATCTATACATCCAAAAATCGCCATTTTTGGACACAATCAAGAAAACTCATCAAAATATCATTTCAAATTTTTCCAGAATTTTTGAAGGTCAGAAAAATTACGAAACTGGAAAATATAACAACCCTTAAAATCCCTTACTATCTCTTACCTCAAAAGAGCAGTACTTCTGACTGGATATCGGATATGATGCTGAAGGAAACTTGCACTGATGAATAGCAACTCACCAAGTATCTAAAAACTCACAAAATATGCTTCATAATATAGAGAGAGAAAGAGAGAAAACTTATGTTTCTGGTGTGATTTTCAATTCTAACTTAGCCCTCTATTTATAGGAAAATTTTGGTAGGTTTGACCTGCAACCTGATGGCTTTACCTGCTACTATTCCCACCCACCACATTTGAAATATAATTCAGCACATTTCTTCACCAACCACAAGTGGGGCCCACCAATTCTAGAATTTTCCATCAAAATGATAAACTCCGAAAATTCAACAATTTCTGAACCAGTCATCTCGTAAAATTCATAATAAATCATACGTTCATTTTTAACGGTTCAAAATTTGTGGATATATACTCAACTTATATATGTATAACATATCCAAATATTACCACGATCCAACGGTCGGATTAAAAATTATAACCCTCGCAAAATATCTCAAAAACCCTAATTTTTAATACCTCCATTCCGACAAAAATACTGATAAAAACCTCAATATTAACCCCTTTATTTTTAACCACAAAAATATATCCCTCATTTATATCCACATAAAATAAATATTTCCTTATCATATGAATCAATAATTAATTATTCACAAATAATATTACAGAATCACATTTATGACAACCAGGCCGTTCCCAGGAAAGAGGGGGCTTTCCAATAAGGATTTCTCCTTACTGGCGCGCAATTAGATGACCAAACCTCTCTTTAGACAGAACTTTCTAGACATTGCCAATAATGCTATCTAATAATACTATTCAAATAATATGAATTATTGATCTGATAATGGAAAATACTGTGCAGCAACAATTATTGAACAACAATAATACAAAATTTCAACGTAGTAATTATTTAATCAATAAAATAAAATATTGAACAGTAATTACTGTAGCAATTATTGAGTAGTACCTTCTTACGTAAGAATCAATAATTTCAAAAATACTATGCAATACCGTGTGCTACTGTGCAATAACGCGTATTACTGTATTTTAACTACCAGGTATTCCAACAGTGTTAACGGTAACAACTACGCCGTTATTTATAAAAACTCAAATTTGTCGTTTCTTCACCCGACAGTTATTCTGTTATGGGGCCCACAAATGGCTGCGCCGTCGTACGAATATTCCCCGACAGAAAGAATATTCCACGACCAAACGAATATTCCTCGACAATAATGATTATTTTATAACCACTTGCTTATTTTGAAAAAAATTATATTTCACTCATAACTTTAAACTTTTATCAATTTAACCATTTACTGAATAGTAATTATAAGAAAAATTGAATACTTTTATTTCATAAAATTCGGGGTCTTACAATCTCCCCTCCTTATGAAATTTCGTCCCCGAAATTTACGTACCTGGTATTTCGAAGAGTTGAGAATACCTTGCTTCTATTTCAGATTCTATCTCTCAGATCATCATGATTTCTCCATTGCTCATCTCCCATGATAACTTCATTTGGGTTCCTCATTTGTTGGGAAGTCATGACAACCGCCATCCCTCGAACTACTCGGCTTTGACTTGTCTGGAGTAGCATTTGGCGTCATCATTACCTTTGGAATATACCTTTCTATAGGACATATTCCTCCCTCAACTGCCTCTTCGTACTCCTCATTCATGATCTGAATCATTAATCTTCGATCCATATCGGATTCAGGTTGACCGCTATGTACAGGATAATTCAAAACTCGATGTTGGGTTCTCCCAATTGCTTTCCAAAAAGAGAAATTTATATCATCTATTTTAGCCTTCTTAGATCGAACATCTCTTTCCACAATATCCACGTGTCGTGCGGCTTTTGCCCATGCATCACTTATTCTCACTCGTTCAGTTTTTTCTTCTCTCAGCTCAGATTCTATTTTTATCATCTTATACTCTGCCAAAGAATGCTTCTGTTCAAGCATCACATATCGGGTAACACAAGCTTGAATTGTTGCATCCTTTTGTTCCACGACCACCTGTCGTTCTTCTGCCTGCTCTTCTAACTCATGAATACGATTTCGAAATTCTTCATTTTGATCATATAATACCTCTAATAAACTCTCCTCTGGTACTTCTTCTTCCTCTTCTTCCTCAGTCTCAGCTGTTACCTCTGCGACTATTTCGGGTGTAACTATCAATTCTTCACTCACCACATGGATATCTCTAATTCCTTCTTCGTCTGACATCACATTATCACGGTTAGTGATTAGAGGTATCCCCACAGTCTCATTCACTCCATTATTAGCATTCTCAGCTGCCATTCTCAAATACTGCCATAAAACAAGGGTTAATTAAACAAATTAACATATCACATAATATCCTAATATTATGACTGACCAACAAATAAGCTTAGGTAGGACACACTAGCGAAGGATTTACTCATCTCTACCCTCCTAGTTGTATTTCCCGATCTCCGCCAGAGATCATATCCCTAAGCTCTGATACCACCTGTGACAACCCCAAAATAGGTCCATTCCACCCAACCCATTCTGAGTCGTCAAATACATGGTACAGAAAACAACTACAACTTTATTACAACAATTATCGTGCAAAATAAAACAACACATATGCTGTGAGTTTGGATACAAATATATACCAAATGTGACTCATATTCCAACTGTGGACATCACCTCACAATAACACCTTACATAAAGGTATAGTCAAAAACTATTTTAGAAATTAGAATCTTTGGGAAGTGCTCAAGGAAACCTTCGTACATGGGAGGCCACGCGTCTAGGTTATGATAGATATCATATGGCCACAGAATTATCCTTGGTTGACCCAATAGACCCCAAAGAAAAACGAGAAGATTACTATCATATTCTTCCCAATGGTGAGTCTTCTCTTGACTTATCATTATCTCCACTATCTCTAATTGAGAATTATACTTCAAACAAACACCAAGATTATATAGGTAGTGCCCATAGATATACTCAGCAAGTGGATAAGCACAACCCTGTCCTATGATGACACGAGGTTGTATGTCATTAGATATCTTGTATGATAGTGACAAAACACCCTTCCAACGTTGGGTTCGCCTCACCCTATTTTCTTCACCAAATATAACTACTAAATGATGACCACCGTTCTATTCTCTTGTTACCCCCGCTCGACCCAGCTACACTCTTATTACCTGAAAGGAATTGTGAAGCAAAAGGGTGAGCACAACTAGCCCAGTAAAGAATATCATGACTAAAGATAAATAAATTATCAATAGTCTTCATCAGTAATAAATCAGAGATTTATAACATATGGTAAATGATAAAAATTTCAACCATAGTTGCAGCGGAATGAGCAATCCATTAGAAGAGTCAAATAGACTATAAAGTCTATTATCTTCTCCATGTTAAAAATCCACCAACAATGTTTTATCCATGTAACATCACTCAACAGTTCATTTCCACAATCATATGAATAACTCATAATCATAATTGTGACTATAAATTTTTCTTCGCACCCAGGACGAAGAATATTTTCATCACCTGTCTTTACCTGAAACATCAAAGATCATGGTTATACCAAATCACAGTTCCTGTTTATAATCATACTAACAAATCCATCTTTGTACTACGGGCCAAAGATATTCATCAACAAACCATCTTTGCACTACGGGCCAAAGATATTCAACAACAGTTCATCTTTGCACTACAGGCCAAAGATATTCATCAGCAGGCCATCTTTGCACTACATGCCAAAGATATTCATCAACAATTCATATTTGCACTACGGCCAAATATATTCATCAACAGTTCATATTTGCACTACAGGCCAAATATATTAATATCTCAAAGAAATATATAATCATTTCAGAATTTATATAAACAATAATTATAACCATGTTGATCAATTCACCTTTGCACTTAAGCTAAAGATATTCACTTATAAATTTAATGGTCATGATCATACCAATCAACGATTCAACTTTGCACTACTGGCCAAAGATAACCCATAGTCATGATCATACCAAAAATCTACCCATCTTTACACTCAAGTCAAAGAGAATTTCAACATCAAGGTTATAAAAATGTTATATATGATAATAACAACAATATATTCAATATATAGTTTTAATCTCTAGAGTAATATTCATAAATCAACTATAATTTGGTTAGAAAAAGAAACCAATTTTTGTTGTGAATAGTAACCGTGAATAGTAACTCGTGAATAGTAACTCATGAATAGTAATCCCGACATGAAAAAGGTAGAAATTCCACAATAATATACATACCAATATTTCGGTATAATGATATTGAAAGAATAATATTTCTTAAGCTTATAAACAATTTATTTAAATTGTTTACACTTTACTAATTAATATTTAATCATCATAAAATGCCAACTCTTACAATTTCATCATCAATAACCAAAACCCTCATCAAAAATCTGCATATACCTCATATAGGATTCTCAAGCCATAAAATCCTATTTTCCAATTTTCTTTCTTCACATAACATATTTAATTCATTTACTCATAACTAGTCTATTTTCATGAAAAATACCAAATCAGTTCTAAAAATATTTCTTTTCTGGGATTTAGCAGAATATAGTCCCATATTGAACATATATTTTTCTCAGAATTTTTAAAACTCATTTACTATTTTTCATATGGCCAAAACCGCCGAATATTTAGACATTTATCATAAATTGTACTTTTGTCCAAAAATTCTGAAATTTATAGAGTATACTTCTATCATATGCATGTACTCCCAATAAAAATTTCATCAACTTTGGAGTTAACCACAAGGAATTATAAGCGGTTACTTTTAAAATAGTCGTTTCTCATAAAATTCATAACTCTCAATCTATACATCCAAAAATCGCCATTTTTGGACACAATCAAGAAAACTCATCAAAATATCATTTCAAATTTTTCCAGAATTTTTGAAGGTCAGAAAAATTACGAAACTGGAAAATATAACAACCCTTAAAATCCCTTACTATCTCTTACCTCAAAAGAGCAGTACTTCTGACTGGATATCGGATATGATGCTGAAGGAAACTTGCACTGATGAATAGCAACTCACCAAGTATCTAAAAACTCACAAAATATGCTTCATAATATAGAGAGAGAAAGAGAGAAAACTTATGTTTCTGGTGTGATTTTCAATTCTAACTTAGCCCTCTATTTATAGGAAAATTTTGGTAGGTTTGACCTGCAACCTGATGGCTTTACCTGCTACTATTCTCACCCACCACATTTGAAATATAATTCAGCACATTTCTTCACCAACCACAAGTGGGGCCCACCAATTCTAGAATTTTCCATCAAAATGATAAACTCCGAAAATTCAACAATTTCTGAACCAGTCATCTCGTAAAATTCATAATAAATCATACGTTCATTTTTAACGGTTCAAAATTTGTGGATATATACTCAACTTATATATGTATAACATATCCAAATATTACCACGATCCAACGGTCGGATTAAAAATTATAACCCTCGCAAAATATCTCAAAAACCCTAATTTTTAATACCTCCATTCCGACAAAAATACTGATAAAAACCTCAATATTAACCCCTTTATTTTTAACCACAAAAATATATCCCTCATTTATATCCACATAAAATAAATATTTCCTTATCATATGAATCAATAATTAATTATTCACAAATAATATTACAGAATCACATTTATGACAACCAGGCCGTTCCCAGGAAAGAGGGGGCTTTCCAATAAGGATTTCTCCTTACTGGCGCGCAATTAGATGACCAAACCTCTCTTTAGACAGAACTTTCTAGACATTGCCAATAATGCTATCTAATAATACTATTCAAATAATATGAATTATTGATCTGATAATGGAAAATACTGTGCAGCAACAATTATTGAACAACAATAATACAAAATTTCAACGTAGTAATTATTTAATCAATAAAATAAAATATTGAACAGTAATTACTGTAGCAATTATTGAGTAGTACCTTCTTACGTAAGAATCAATAATTTCAAAAATACTATGCAATACCGTGTGCTACTGTGCAATAACGCGTATTACTGTATTTTAACTACCAGGTATTCCAACAGTGTTAACGGTAACAACTACGCCGTTATTTATAAAAACTCAAATTTGTCGTTTCTTCACCCGACAGTTATTCTGTTATGGGGCCCACAAATGGCTGCGCCGTCGTACGAATATTCCCCGACAGAAAGAATATTCCACGACCAAACGAATATTCCTCGACAATAATGATTATTTTATAACCACTTGCTTATTTTGAAAAAAATTATATTTCACTCATAACTTTAAACTTTTATCAATTTAACCATTTACTGAATAGTAATTATAAGAAAAATTGAATACTTTTATTTCATAAAATTCGGGGTCTTACAATCTCCCCTCCTTATGAAATTTCGTCCCCGAAATTTACGTACCTGGTATTTCGAAGAGTTGAGAATACCTTGCTTCTATTTCAGATTCTATCTCTCAGATCATCATGATTTCTCCATTGCTCATCTCCCATGATAACTTCATTTGGGTTCCTCATTTGTTGGGAAGTCATGACAACCGCCATCCCTCGAACTACTCGGCTTTGACTTGTCTGGAGTAGCATTTGGCGTCATCATTACCTTTGGAATATACCTTTCTATAGGACATATTCCTCCCTCAACTGCCTCTTCGTACTCCTCATTCATGATCTGAATCATTAATCTTCGATCCATATCGGATTCAGGTTGACCGCTATGTACAGGATAATTCAAAACTCGATGTTGGGTTCTCCCAATTGCTTTCCAAAAAGAGAAATTTATATCATCTATTTTAGCCTTCTTAGATCGAACATCTCTTTCCACAATATCCACGTGTCGTGCGGCTTTTGCCCATGCATCACTTATTCTCACTCGTTCAGTTTTTTCTTCTCTCAGCTCAGATTCTATTTTTATCATCTTATACTCTGCCAAAGAATGCTTCTGTTCAAGCATCACATATCGGGTAACACAAGCTTGAATTGTTGCATCCTTTTGTTCCACGACCACCTGTCGTTCTTCTGCCTGCTCTTCTAACTCATGAATACGATTTCGAAATTCTTCATTTTGATCATATAATACCTCTAATAAACTCTCCTCTGGTACTTCTTCTTCCTCTTCTTCCTCAGTCTCAGCTGTTACCTCTGCGACTATTTCGGGTGTAACTATCAATTCTTCACTCACCACATGGATATCTCTAATTCCTTCTTCGTCTGACATCACATTATCACGGTTAGTGATTAGAGGTATCCCCACAGTCTCATTCACTCCATTATTAGCATTCTCAGCTGCCATTCTCAAATACAGCCATAAAACAAGGGTTAATTAAACAAATTAACATATCACATAATATCCTAATATTATGACTGACCAACAAATAAGCTTAGGTAGGACACACTAGCGAAGGATTTACTCATCTCTACCCTCCTAGTTGTATTTCCCGATCTCCGCCAGAGATCATATCCCTAAGCTCTGATACCACCTGTGACAACCCCAAAATAGGTCCATTCCACCCAACCCATTCTGAGTCGTCAAATACATGGTACAGAAAACAACTACAACTTTATTACAACAATTATCGTGCAAAATAAAACAACACATATGCTGTGAGTTTGGATACAAATATATACCAAATGTGACTCATATTCCAACTGTGGACATCACCTCACAATAACACCTTACATAAAGGTATAGTCAAAAACTATTTTAGAAATTAGAATCTTTGGGAAGTGCTCAAGGAAACCTTCGTACATGGGAGGCCACGCGTCTAGGTTATGATAGATATCATATGGCCACAGAATTATCCTTGGTTGACCCAATAGACCCCAAAGAAAAACGAGAAGATTACTATCATATTCTTCCCAATGGTGAGTCTTCTCTTGACTTATCATTATCTCCACTATCTCTAATTGAGAATTATACTTCAAACAAACACCAAGATTATATAGGTAGTGCCCATAGATATACTCAGCAAGTGGATAAGTACAACCCTGTCCTATGATGACACGAGGTTGTATGTCATTAGATATCTTGTATGATAGTGACAAAACACCCTTCCAACGTTGGGTTCGCCTCACCCTATTTTCTTCACCAAATATAACTACTAAATGATGACCACCGTTCTATTCTCTTGTTACCCCCGCTCGACCCAGCTACACTCTTATTACCTGAAAGGAATTGTGAAGCAAAAGGGTGAGCACAACTAGCCCAGTAAAGAATATCATGACTAAAGATAAATAAATTATCAATAGTCTTCATCAGTAATAAATTAGAGATTTATAACATATGGTAAATGATAAAAATTTCAACCATAGTTGCAGCGGAACGAGCAATCCATTAGAAGAGTCAAATAGACTATAAAGTCTATTATCTTCTCCATGTTAAAAATCCACCAACAATGTTTTATCCATGTAACATCACTCAACAGTTCATTTCCACAATCATATGAATAACTCATAATCATAATTGTGACTATAAATTTTTCTTCGCACCCAGGACGAAGAATATTTTCATCACCTGTCTTTACCTGAAACATCAATGATCATGGTTATACCAAATCACAGTTCCTGTTTATAATCATACTAACAAATCCATCTTTGTACTACGGGCCAAAGATATTCATCAACAAACCATCTTTGCACTACGGGCCAAAGATATTCAACAACAGTTCATCTTTGCACTACAGGCCAAAGATATTCATCAACAGGCCATCTTTGCACTACATGCCAAAGATATTCATCAACAATTCATATTTGCACTACGGCCAAATATATTCATCAACAGTTCATATTTGCACTACAGGCCAAATATATTAATATCTCAAAGAAATATATAATCATTTCAGAATTTATATAAACAATAATTATAACCATGTTGATCAATTCACCTTTGCACTTAAGCTAAAGATATTCACTTATAAATTTAATGGTCATGATCATACCAATCAACGATTCAACTTTGCACTACTGGCCAAAGATAACCCATAGTCATGATCATACCAAAAATCTACCCATCTTTACACTCAAGTCAAAGAGAATTTCAACATCAAGGTTATAAAAATGTTATATATGATAATAACAACAATATATTCAATATATAGTTTTAATCTCTAGAGTAATATTCATAAATCAACTATAATTTGGTTAGAAAAAGAAACCAATTTTTGTTGTGAATAGTAACCGTGAATAGTAACTCGTGAATAGTAACTCATGAATAGTAATCCCGACATGAAAAAGGTAGAAATTCCACAATAATATACATACCAATATTTCGGTATAATGATATTGAAAGAATAATATTTCTTAAGCTTATAAACAATTTATTTAAATTGTTTACACTTTACTAATTAATATTTAATCATCATAAAATGCCAACTCTTACAATTTCATCATCAATAACCAAAACCCTCATCAAAAATCTGCATATACCTCATATAGGATTCTCAAGCCATAAAATCCTATTTTCCAATTTTCTTTCTTCACATAACATATTTAATTCATTTACTCATAACTAGTCTATTTTCATGAAAAATACCAAATCAGTTCTAAAAATATTTCTTTTCTGGGATTTAGCAGAATATAGTCCCATATTGAACATATATTTTTCTCAGAATTTTTAAAACTCATTTACTATTTTTCATATGGCCAAAACCGCCGAATATTTAGACATTTATCATAAATTGTACTTTTGTCCAAAAATTCTGAAATTTATAGAGTATACTTCTATCATATGCATGTACTCCCAATAAAAATTTCATCAACTTTGGAGTTAACCACAAGGAATTATAAGCGGTTACTTTTAAAATAGTCGTTTCTCATAAAATTCATAACTCTCAATCTATACATCCAAAAATCGCCATTTTTGGACACAATCAAGAAAACTCATCAAAATATCATTTCAAATTTTTTCAGAATTTTTGAAGGTCAGAAAAATTACGAAACTGGAAAATATAACAACCCTTAAAATCCCTTACTATCTCTTACCTCAAAAGAGCAGTACTTCTGACTGGATATCGGATATGATGCTGAAGGAAACTTGCACTGATGAATAGCAACTCACCAAGTATCTAAAAACTCACAAAATATGCTTCATAATATAGAGAGAGAAAGAGAGAAAACTTATGTTTCTGGTGTGATTTTCAATTCTAACTTAGCCCTCTATTTATAGGAAAATTTTGGTAGGTTTGACCTGCAACCTGATGGCTTTACCTGCTACTATTCTCACCCACCACATTTGAAATATAATTCAGCACATTTCTTCACCAACCACAAGTGGGGCCCACCAATTCTAGAATTTTCCATCAAAATGATAAACTCCGAAAATTCAACAATTTCTGAACCAGTCATCTCGTAAAATTCATAATAAATCATACGTTCATTTTTAACGGTTCAAAATTTGTGGATATATACTCAACTTATATATGTATAACATATCCAAATATTACCACGATCCAACGGTCGGATTAAAAATTATAACCCTCGCAAAATATCTCAAAAACCCTAATTTTTAATACCTCCATTCCGACAAAAATACTGATAAAAACCTCAATATTAACCCCTTTATTTTTAACCACAAAAATATATCCCTCATTTATATCCACATAAAATAAATATTTCCTTATCATATGAATCAATAATTAATTATTCACAAATAATATTACAGAATCACATTTATGACAACCAGGCCGTTCCCAGGAAAGAGGGGGCTTTCCAATAAGGATTTCTCCTTACTGGCGCGCAATTAGATGACCAAACCTCTCTTTAGACAGAACTTTCTAGACATTGCCAATAATGCTATCTAATAAATACTATTCAAATAATATGAATTATTGATCTGATAATGGAAAATACTGTAGCTATGCAATAACAATTATTGAACAACAATAATACAAAATTTCAACTGTAGTAATTATTTAATCAATAAAATAAAATATTGAACAGTAATTACTGTAGAATTATTGAGTTAGTACCTTCTTACGTATGAATCAATAATTTTCAAAAATATCTATCATCATACCGTTGTGCTAATGTGAATAACGCGATTCATTACTATATTTTAACTTTCCAAGGTATATCATCTCAGAATTAACGGATAACAACTCACAGCCAGTTATTTATAAAAACTCAAATTACTGCCGCTTTCTTCACCCACAGTTACTCTGTTATGGGTGACACAAATGGTCTGCTGCACGTCGTACAGATATATTCACTCCTGACAGACAAAATATTCCACATAATATCCTAATATTATGACTGAATTTTCACTCACTCATATAATGATCTATTATTAATGAACCACCTGTTTCTTATACATGGTGAAAACAACTACAACTTTATTACAACAATTATTACACTGAGTTTGGATACAAATATTACCAAATGTGACTCATATTCCAACTGTGGACATCACCTCACACAACTAGTCCAGAAATTAGAAGAATAGTACATGCCATATGATAGATATCATATGGCCACAAATTATCAATAGATTCTATCATATCCCAGTATCATTAAATCAGAGATTATATAACATAGATATACTCAGCAAGTGGATAAATGATGACACGAATGTCATTTATCAACCATCCAAGTTCGCATGCGGTTAATCGACCCAGCTACACTCTTATTACCTGAAAGGAATTGTGAAGAAGAGCACAACTAGCCCAGTAAAGAATATCATGACTAAAGATAAATAAATTATCAATAGTCTTCATCAGTAATAAATCAGAGATTTATCATATGGTAAATGATATTTCAACCATAGTTGCAGCGGAATGAGCAATCCATTAGAAGAGTCAAATAGACTATAAAGTCTATTATCTTCTCCATGTTAAAAATCCACCAACAATGTTTTATCCATGTAACATCACTCAACAGTTCATTTCCACAATCATATGAATAACTCATAATCATAATTGTGACTATAAATTTTTCTTCGCACCCAGGACGAAGAATATTTTCATCACCTGTCTTTACCTGAAACATCAAAGATCATGGTTATACCAAATCACAGTTCCTGTTTATAATCATACTAACAAATCCATCTTTGTACTACGGGCCAAAGATATTCATCAACAAACCATCTTTGCACTACGGGCCAAAGATATTCAACAACAGTTCATCTTTGCACTACAGGCCAAAGATATTCATCAGCAGGCCATCTTTGCACTACATGCCAAAGATATTCATCAACAATTCATATTTGCACTACGGCCAAATATATTCATCAACAGTTCATATTTGCACTACAGGCCAAATATATTAATATCTCAAAGAAATATATAATCATTTCAGAATTTATATAAACAATAATTATAACCATGTTGATCAATTCACCTTTGCACTTAAGCTAAAGATATTCACTTATAAATTTAATGGTCATGATCATACCAATCAACGATTCAACTTTGCACTACTGGCCAAAGATAACCCATAGTCATGATCATACCAAAAATCTACCCATCTTTACACTCAAGTCAAAGAGAATTTCAACATCAAGGTTATAAAAATGTTATATATGATAATAACAACAATATATTCAATATATAGTTTTAATCTCTAGAGTAATATTCATAAATCAACTATAATTTGGTTAGAAAAAGAAACCAATTTTTGTTGTGAATAGTAACCGTGAATAGTAACTCGTGAATAGTAACTCATGAATAGTAATCCCGACATGAAAAAGGTAGAAATTCCACAATAATATACATACCAATATTTCGGTATAATGATATTGAAAGAATAATATTTCTTAAGCTTATAAACAATTTATTTAAATTGTTTACACTTTACTAATTAATATTTAATCATCATAAAATGCCAACTCTTACAATTTCATCATCAATAACCAAAACCCTCATCAAAAATCTGCATATACCTCATATAGGATTCTCAAGCCATAAAATCCTATTTTCCAATTTTCTTTCTTCACATAACATATTTAATTCATTTACTCATAACTAGTCTATTTTCATGAAAAATACCAAATCAGTTCTAAAAATATTTCTTTTCTGGGATTTAGCAGAATATAGTCCCATATTGAACATATATTTTTCTCAGAATTTTTAAAACTCATTTACTATTTTTCATATGGCCAAAACCGCCGAATATTTAGACATTTATCATAAATTGTACTTTTGTCCAAAAATTCTGAAATTTATAGAGTATACTTCTATCATATGCATGTACTCCCAATAAAAATTTCATCAACTTTGGAGTTAACCACAAGGAATTATAAGCGGTTACTTTTAAAATAGTCGTTTCTCATAAAATTCATAACTCTCAATCTATACATCCAAAAATCGCCATTTTTGGACACAATCAAGAAAACTCATCAAAATATCATTTCAAATTTTTCCAGAATTTTTGAAGGTCAGAAAAATTACGAAACTGGAAAATATAACAACCCTTAAAATCCCTTACTATCTCTTACCTCAAAAGAGCAGTACTTCTGACTGGATATCGGATATGATGCTGAAGGAAACTTGCACTGATGAATAGCAACTCACCAAGTATCTAAAAACTCACAAAATATGCTTCATAATATAGAGAGAGAAAGAGAGAAAACTTATGTTTCTGGTGTGATTTTCAATTCTAACTTAGCCCTCTATTTATAGGAAAATTTTGGTAGGTTTGACCTGCAACCTGATGGCTTTACCTGCTACTATTCCCACCCACCACATTTGAAATATAATTCAGCACATTTCTTCACCAACCACAAGTGGGGCCCACCAATTCTAGAATTTTCCATCAAAATGATAAACTCCGAAAATTCAACAATTTTTGAACCAGTCATCTCGTAAAATTCATAATAAATCATACGTTCATTTTTAACGGTTTAAAATTTGTGGATATATACTCAACTTATATATGTATAACATATCCAAATATTACCACGATCCAACGGTCGGATTAAAAATTATAACCCTCGCAAAATATCTCAAAAACCCTAATTTTTAATACCTCCATTCCGACAAAAATACTGATAAAAACCTCAATATTAACCCCTTTATTTTTAACCACAAAAATATATCCCTCATTTATATCCACATAAAATAAATATTTCCTTATCATATGAATCAATAATTAATTATTCACAAATAATATTACAGAATCACATTTATGACAACCAGGCCGTTCCCAGGAAAGAGGGGGCTTTCCAATAAGGATTTCTCCTTACTGGCGCGCAATTAGATGACCAAACCTCTCTTTAGACAGAACTTTCTAGACATTGCCAATAATGCTATCTAATAATACTATTCAAATAATATGAATTAGTGATCTGATAATGGGAAATACTGTGCAGCAACAATTATTGAACAACAATAATACAAAATTTTAACGTAGCAATTATTTAATCAATAAAATAAAATATTGAACAGTAATTACTGTAACAATTATTGAGTAGTGCCTTCTTACGTAAGAATCAATAATTTCAAAAATACTATGCAATACCGTGTGCTACTGTGCAATAACGCGTATTACTGTATTTTAACCACCGGGTATTCCAACAGTGTTAACGGTAACAACTACGCCGTTATTTGTAAAAACTCAAATTTGTCGTTTTCTTCAACCGACAGTTATTCTGTTATGGGGCCCACAAATGGCTGCGCCGTCGTACGAATATTTCCCGACAGAAAGAATATTCCACGACCAAACGAATATTCCTCGACAACAATGATTATTTTATAACCACTTGCTTATTTTGAAAAAAATCATATTTCACTCATAACTTTAAACTTTTATCAATTTAACCATTTACTGAATAGTAATTATAAGAAAAATTGAATACTTTTATTTCATAAAATTCGGGGTCTTATAGTTGTCTTTTGGATTGTCTTTTGGATTGTCTCTGTATCTTAATTGTAATGCAATGTTGTATAGCATGAATCCGTGTGACAGTTTTGAAGATGAAAGAAAAAGAAAAACTATTGGATTGGAAGATGCAACTGAATTAATGATTTTCTGTTATGTATTAATGGTTAATATTATGTATTAATGGCTAATATCAATTGTATATGAGATTTCAATTGATTAAAATTGGGTTGTATGTGGGATTTCAATTGATTAAAATTAGGTGTGTTAATTAATTAATTTATTTGAAATTGATTGAGTTGGATTTAAAATTGATTGAGTTAAAGGATATGTTATGATGTATTTATATATAAGGATTGATACGTCATGTTGTGTCAAAATATATACTATTAATTCATAAACGAGCAATTACTAAATGGGTGTAATTAATCAACGCGTTTGACATAATTGATAAAAAAAATTATTAACATTGGGAATATCAAAATGTTTGATAAAAAAAAATAACACTATTTTTAAAAATTATCATACGAAGGAGAATATTAAGCATTAATTATGTGTACACATACATAGAGGCATAGAGCCTTGGGATGTGATGGGTGTGATTGCATAATTTATTTTTCTTAATTTATACTATTTTCTTTTTATAAAAACTAGTTTTATTTGTAAAATTCGTGATAGTAAAGAAACTAATTTGTTTCATATGTAACTAACTATAAAAATAATTAATTTTTAATTTAGTAGTGTTGTACAGCGATAAAATTCTGTAGATAACTTGATTACATGCCAAAAACATAATTCAAGTTAATTTGATTACATGATAGCTTAATCTTTGTTTCCGAAAAGCGAAGTTATTATCCATAACAAATCCTGCATCATCCCCACTATTTTAATCTAATTTCCACAACATTGCTGGATTAATCTAAAATTCTGTTGATAACTTGATTACATGGCATCATTTTATACTAAAATAGTTAACAAGTGAACTCAAGAAAAAATATATTCATAAATAAGGAGTATTATTTTTAGAACACCTAAATATATTACTAATTTGAAATTTTGAATAGTCACCGTCTACCATCATGAGCCATTTCCATTTGGATTCGGTCCTGCATGTGATTTGAGTTGAAGCAACCACATTATTTCTGGTAAATTTTGTGCAAACCCAGCACACAAGTATCGTCTAAGGTGCAATGCAATGCAAAGACATTACAAGACATCAAAACAAGTAAACATATGAAATACAACTTCAGCAGAAATAAACATAAAGCTTTCTTGCGAACAACTTCCCACCTCATTCTTCAGGATCATCAGTGCGGACAGCTGGTAAAAAAAATATTTTTAAAAATATATTATCAGAAACAGATGTGAAATTTTATATACAGGAAATCACATTCAGTTACCCCAATAATGAATTAGGATATACAAAATACACTATACATACATAACAAAAGAATATTTGGAGCTTAACTCCTAACCTGAAGTAGCCAAAAATAAATAACAAAAGAATATTTGCAAATATTTAAACATAACCTGCTGCAATCAGATATAGGAGCTCACTAACCAACATCTAGAAAATTGAAAATATATAAAGTTCTCAAATCAACTATGGCTGAATCCAAACACCTGGGTGCCCACAGTTACAGTCTAGGTTACTGTCGGGTATGCTGGGTTAATAAACTAGGTTACTCATTTTCTATGGTAAACATAGTACGTTCTTTTCTTTTCTTTTCTTAGGTTCTGTAACACACTAGATCTTTAAAAGTCCAATCTTCAACCGGCTGCATAAAGAAATAAGTGTTGTAGCTCCTACTAATTTGTAAACCATGCATCATAACTGTTACAAAGTAATCAAAAAGTTTAAGAAGTGATAACACTTGTTAAGAACAAAACTTTAGCATAAAGAATATAATGTTTTATATTCATAAATTTGTTTATTTTTTGGTCAGAAAGGTTACCTGCACCGGTTACCTGCACCACATCAGGCGCGAGGTCATGATATCTAAAATTAAATAAAAACATGACGAGTATGATATTATGTAAAGACTCATACTCCAATTAGATATGGAGTCGGACATTTGATGAAAAGCATATAGCCCTAAATGGAAAAACTAATATCATCTCGAGACCATTGACAGAAGCCTAAACGAACAAATTTCATTAAGAATCACGTAGACTGAATAATAATCTAGTCAAAAGAGCACATACAAAATTTGGGACAAGTATGCGCGAAAGCAAACTCACTAATGAATTCATGGAAGACTCTGTAATCACTAGTTGTGTTCAAGAAATACCTTAAATTCACCAAGTAGAAATATATAATATGGCCTCTTTAATATTAGATATCTAAACTGATTGCTCCCCAGCCTTTAGGGTTCTGTTGCTAAACTAATATAAAAGGCAAATATGTAGTGACTACCTCTAGACAACAATCTTTGCTCTTTTTGATTGGGCTCCATAAATGAATCAATTGACTGTAGACTACTACTCTATACATCCAAAATAAATTAAAAAATAAAAAAACCAGATGGTCAGGGATAGAAACTATAATTAAACACTCAGAAATTTTATTCTTGGCAAGTTTTGACCCACATAACATAGCAAAAAAAGTGAAGAAACCATTTTCCATAAAGAGATGGGGCTAAGTAAAAAAAAATGCAATTATACTACTTGAAAACATGTATGGGCAGGATTAAAAATATGTGTGTTTTAATTAAACAAATATATACGAGTTTATTACCAGATACTGTACTCATCATTCAACAGTACAGCATGAAGAGAATATAAATTTGTTTAATCGATACAAATTGTGACCCAACACTAACCTTGTTTATGCGATGCGAGAAAATGTTTGTTTGTTTGTTGTTTATCTTGTTCAGGGTGTGCCTGTGTGGCTATTAAAATTTGTTGAGCCACCACATCTACATACACATATACACATCCAACAGAGAGAAAACATGAAAAGCCTATAACCCTAAATCGAAAAACTAATATCATCTCGAGACCATTGACAGAAGCCTAAAAAACAAATTTCATTTAGAATCGCGTAGTAGACTGAATAATAATCTAATCAACGAGTAAAGAGAGAAAATCCGGTCAAGATATGAAGTGAAAAGATAATAAATCAGATGGAGATGAGTTACTAACTGGGTTTCAGAGGCTTTCCTTCAATCCATTTGGAAACGGAGAAATGAACCTTCTCGTGAGAGATGGATTCAGACTTGTGAGGCTCCTTGAGGCAATTCCTCACTAGGTTCGCACATAATATGTGTACGTTACGTACGTCGTTCTCGCGGCCTTCCAAAAACGGCACCGCAGCGTTCGACGCCATCCCTATCTCTCTCTCTCTCTCTGAACTTTCTTCCTCACCAACAACACAACACAGAACATACTCACCGCCGCACCTCAATCCATATGGAGATATATCAAGTGTACCTAATCAACATATATACGCACCACCGGACTCTACTGGGTTATAATAGATATTTGGACAAAACTACCCTCCATTCTTTTCTTTCGATTAATTTTTACACTTGAATCCCTCGCCGAATTCAGTTAATCAAATCAACTATCAACTATATAAATATTATATAGCACAAACTTAGTTTGGTTTGATTTGGTTTCTCCGATTTCAACTTTCTTAATTCATATTATCCAAATTTATATTAATTAAATACTATTCAAATTTAAAAATATTCCTATCTGAGGAATAGAAAAAATTTTCCTTCCTATTCAAATTAGTAAAAGTACTATGCAAATTTATAATAATTAATAATTAAATATAAAGTATTCAAAAGAAACCCAACCAATCTCTAATAAAAAAATAACTTCTAAAAGAATTTTTAGTTTTAGTTTTACCAATTTTATTACAAATTTGGTAAAATACACTTCACAGAAAAAAAATAACTTGCAAAACAATTACAAACAATAATATTTGCAAATATTTAAACATAACCTGCTGCAATCAAATATAGCAGTTGACTAACCAACATCTAGAAAACAATAATATGACTCATTCTGGATTAACTTTCTCGCTCAGCAAAGGCAAGACAAAAGAACTCCAAGAAGTGCAGCCCAGGTAAAAGATTAATTAACAGGCACCTGAAGAACAGATACATTGAAAAGATATAAAGTTCTTAAATCAACTATGGCTGAATCCAAACACCTGGGTGCCCACAGTTACAGCTTAGGTTACTGTCGAGTATGATGGGTTAATGACCTAGGTTACTCATTTTCCATGGTAAACATAGTACGTCCCTCTCCCTCCCCTTCTCTCTCTCTCTCTCTCTTCTGTTCTTAGGTTCTGTAACACACTAGATCTTTAAAAGTCCGTTCTTCAACTGACTGTATAAAGAAACAAGTGTTGTAGCTCCTACTAATTTGTAAACCATGCATCATAACTGTTAAAAAGTAATCACAAAGTTTAAGTGATAACACTTATTAAGAACAAAAGTTTAGCATAAAGAATATAATGTTTTATATTCATAAATTTGTTTATTTTTGGTCAGAAAGGCTGCCTGCACCACATCAGGCGCGAGGCCATGATATCTACAATTAAATTAAAACATGACAAGTATGATTTTATGTAAAGACTCTTACTTCAATTAGATATGGACTCAGACATGTGATGAAACGTTTAATATTTTCAGTGCAGAATACACTTCAGGTAAGAAAGAAATAAATATATCATATTGAAGTTTCCATGCATAGTTTCTTTCAAGGCTACATCTAGCGGTGGACCTAGGAGTTGCATACCATAAAATTTAGACTTTCGTGGGAGTAAGAATAAGGTATGCATCTGCCCCTCCTTCAAATAAATGATATCACTGACAAAATTACTTATAATTGGGCTGTCATTTCATTTTGAATCTCCAAATAAACTTTCTTTGCCTAGGGTACAATTTTGACTAAATCACTAAACCATCCTAAGTTCCCACACATATGGAGTCCACGATTGTTTTGTTGTTTTACTGTTTTATGGATAAGTAAATAATCGTCATTAGAAAGCCCATATAATGCCCCTATGCAAAAGAGCACATACAAAAATTGGGACAAGTATGCGCGAAAGCACTAGTTGCTAAACTCACTAATGAATTCATGGAAGCCTCTGTAATCACTAGTTGTGTTTAAGAAATACCTTAAATTCACCAAGTAGAAATATATAATATGGCCTCTTTAATATTAGATATCTAAACCGATTGCTCCCCAGCCGTTAGGGTTCTGTTGCTAAACTAATATAAAAGGCAAATATGTAGTGACTATCTAGACAACAATCTTTGCTCTTTTTGATTGGGCTCCATAAATGAATCAATTGACTGTAGACTACTAGACTCTATACATGACTAACCACACAACTTGTCACAATCCATAATCTTCAAAAAAAAGATATCAATCAGATACATCCAAAATAAATTAAAAAAACCAGATGCTCGGGGATAGAAAATATAATTAAACACTAAGAAATTTAATTCTTGGTAGGTTTTGACACTCAGAACATAGCAAAAAAAGTGAAGAAACCGTTTTCCAGAAAGAGATGGGGCTAAGTCAATAAAATGCAATTATACTATTTGAAAACATGTATGGGCAGGATTAAAAATATGTGTGTTTTAATTAAACAAATATACACGAGTGTATTACCAGATATTGTACTCATCATTCAACAGTACAGCATGAAGAGAATATAAATCCCTTTGAGAAAGTATCACTTTGGGAATATCAACAATTTGTTTAATCGATACAAATTGTGACCTAACACTAACCTTGTTTATGCGATACCAGAAAATGTTTGTTTGTTTGTTATTTATCTTGTTCAGGGTGTAAACGCTTGTGTGACTATTAAAATTTGTTGAGCCACCACATCTACATACACATACACATCCAACAGAGAGAAAACATGAAAAGCCTATAACCCTAAATCGGAAAACTAATATCATCTCGAGACCATTGACAGAAGCCTAAAAAACAAATTTCATTAAGAATCGCGTAGTAGACTATGAATAATAATCAAGTCAACAAGTAAAGAGAAAATCTGGAAAAGATATGAAGCAGAAAGATAATAAATCAGAGGGAGATGTGTTACTAACTGGGTTTCTGAGGCTTTCCGTCAATCCATTTGGAAACGGAGAAATGAACCTTCTCGCGAGAGATGGATTCGGACTTGTGAGGCTCCTTGAGGCAATTCCTCACTAGGTTTGCACATATGTTCGAGTACGTTACGTACGTCATTCCCGCAGCCCTCCAAAACGGCACAGCAGCGTTCGACGCCATTTCTCTCTCTCTCTCTGTACTTTCTTCCTCACCAACAACACTGAACAGACTCACCGCCGCACCTCAATTGATCCGGAGATAGAGCTAGCAATTTAGGTCATAACCTGTTGAGTCGATCAAAATTAATTAGAATTATTTGGGTTAGTTAACTATATTTTTTATATTGAACGAGTTGAATAAAATTTGTAACCATATTTTATAAAAAATTATAAAAAAAAATAGGTCCAAAATGGTTAAAGTATTTTCAAACCCATTCAAGGACATGTTTGGGAATGACTTATTTTAAAATGATTTAAAATATAAATTGACTAATAAGTTAATTTAAGTTATGACTTATAAGTAAAATCGTGAAGATGTTCGACTGATAATAATTTATAAGTTAAAATTAAATATAAAAATTATTAAAAAGGACATTATAAAAAGATATATTTTATAAAATATGTACATTTTATCTTCTTCATGTCATTTTTGAATATTTAACTCTCTGTTTTTTATAAACTCTTCTTCATTGTTATCATCGTTATCAAAAAAAATTAGCATTAAAAAAAATAGAATAGTTATTCATCTATTTGTGTTAGAATATGATTCATTCCCATGAACGAGACCTATAAATTATAGATCATATTTAAAAAAATTGAAATTTCGAAGGAAAAATTAAAATACAAACAATATTATAACTTGTGCATATAATAATTTGGTTATACATTAGTATTATAATTTGACTATATTTCTGAACTTTAACCCATTGTAATAAGTATTGTGTATCCAGTTCCTTTCTAGATGCAAAAACAATTTCATGCGAAATAAATAACAATACACATTGGGCAAAGGACTCTTGCAATACATCATGCAAATCAGTAGATAAGGTCAGAATGGAACCAAGAATTAAACTCTTCATTAATGAGTACCAAATTTCATGCGAAATAAATAGCCAGGAATAATTTTAGATGGAAAAAACAGCTTTAGAAATTCAATATATCAAATTAGCTTTAGCTTTAAACACCAAGGTAAATACAGAAAATACACGTAATACCACCAATGAATGATCAAATTCTTGAGTACAGGAGTCTTGGAAATGAGTTTGAAAAATAAATATTAAAGTATTTTGAGGCTTAATTTAATGTAAGACTCATATTTTAAAAATGTCGGGTCCATGCCAAGGGACATTCCACTTTTGTGAAATGGAAAGGACCTAGTCAAGGCTTTGTTCGAACCCACACGTGCGCCGCCGCTGTCGCTGACCGGTCGGGCCGGGGGTCGGGATATATAATTTTTTGGACAAAATCTGTTTAATTTTTTATCATCACGGATGGATGCGCTAACGGTCATATCCCATCTGATCAGTCATGGAATTATTCTATAAATATTCTATCCAGGAGTGCATTCCTTAACAAGTTTTCCGTTCTACAGTGTTACAGTATATATTTTCTTCAATCTCGTTTTGCAGTATATTATTCCTTCATTCATCTGTTTTTCCAGTTTGTAGTATTCATTCCCGTTCTGCAATATATCTTTCCTTCATTCATCTCATTCATCATCACAGTAAGGTTCAAGTACAGAACATAAAAATTGCGTTCGAAGAATTCTTAATTTTGAAATGCTACTAATTAAGAATTGAAAATCCGTTTTATTTTGTGAAGTAATTATTCAAAAATCCTTAAGCACCAGTGAGGGAATAAATTTGCTTCAAGAAAACTTTGTGAATTCAAAGGATTCGGATTTGTTTATCTTCATATTTCCAGATTCTGATTTTTTCAAGTAAGTACAATAAATTTTCTAAATCTAATTTGCTTAACTAAATTTAATTAACTTTGTTATTGTATATTAAATATATATTATATTTACAGAAATAACAATCTTGAAGTAAATTTATGTTTTCTGTAATTATAGTTTTATTTAATATCATTCTGTAATTTGTATCTCTTCTTAAAAGGAAATTATTGTTTACGTATTTGAATAGAAAAATTAGTTCTGTAAACAAAATTTTCTGTGAAAATAGAATTTGTTGTTTGAATTTCTGAAAATTAGATTTTCAATACACATAATTCTGTTAAAATTTCTACTTTATACAACAGAAATTTGTTTCTGTTTGTTTATGTTTTTTCTTCTTTGTATAATAGAAATGACATCTACTAGCACCATCCCTGTTGTGAGTGTGTCTCATGGAGAAAAACCTGAAAAGTTTAATGAAACTGATTTCAAGCGTTGGCAACAAAAGATGCTCTTCTATCTCACAACTTTGAACTCGACAAGGTTTCCTCAAGAGGAATGTCTTACTCTTGTTGAAGGAAAAACTGACAAGAAAAAAGTGGTTGCAGTTGACGCATGGAAACATGCTGATTTTCTTTGTAAAAATTATGTATTGAACGGATTAGACAATACACTGTATAATGTGTATTGTACTGTCGACGTCGGGATTTTTAGTTGTCCCTTTTCGTTACTTGTTTTTTGGTGTTCTCATTTTATGTGAGATTTGTTTGAAAAAACAATTAAAAAAGGTCCGACATGTATAATGTCAACGATGGACTGTTAAGAGTCGCCAGTTAGTTTTTTAACTGGTTGTACCAACACAACCGAGAAAAAGTTTGCACATTGACCCAGTGATATGACACTGCTAAACTAGTCTGTGAAATAGAGATTCATTAGGGTCCGGAGACTTGCTTATGCGGAGGGAAGGTGTTAGGTACCTCCCGACATCCGTGTTACCACGGTGACCGCCACATTTCAAGAAACCGTTATATGAATGTGTGTGGGGGGGTCAATGTGCTGTTATTTGGAAGTAGTGCGAGGCCTCGTTCGCACCTATATACACAGGGTTTGAATTTATGTAAAAATTCAATTTTAAGCAAAATATAGCAGTGATGTTTTAAAAGAGGTTTTTCAAACCCTTGTGCTCAATAGTAATTGAGGTCTTTTGATACTTCCATTTTATTCAATGTTTGATTTGATTGCTTTTATTTTCGAGATGCGAAGCATCTTCGAGAAAAATAATGTACAAAGCGATGCCGAACTGCTCATGGGCATGAAAACCATCTGAGGAAATCCGAACATCGTAAATAAATTTACAAGCTGCTTATAGCTGAAAAGGTCCATCACGGGAACCGAATCTAGATTCAGTAGACTGAATCTGTGATCACATGATTCCTAGGCTCACATGATGTCGCAATTGATATAAATGCAGTAAGTAGGTATATATATAAAAGCTGTAAATATATATATACAGATATGATCAACCACCATGAAGCACCTCCATGGGAGATCGGAAATGTAAATAAAGCTGTAAAAGCGATCAACCGCCACGGAGGATACTCCAGGCGGGACGGAATGTATAAAAAGCAGTAAAAACTGTCAACCGTCATGAAGTAAACTCCAGGCGGGATGAAATGTAAATATATATATATATATATATATATATATATATATATTAAAGCAGTAAACGCATCGGATGTAAAATCCAGGCTCATCGAACAGAGTTAGACACACAGTTCATATATATATATATATATATATATATATATATATATATATATATATATATATTAAAGCAGTTAAACGCACCAGACGTAAGTATAGGCTCATCGAACAGAGTTCGACACACAGTTTATATATATAAGTATATATATACAAAAGCAATTAAACGCTCTAGACATAAGTCTAGGCTCAATCGAGGCATAACTCGATAATGTTAGTCCATATAAGTATATATATAAAAATATATATAATATATACAAAAGAAATAAAAGCCACGGACCGAAGTCCGGGCAAACACACGCAACACGACTCTCAACTTGAAGAATAGTGTATGCAAAGATGAAGAAAAATGCTTTAAAGTGTATAAAAAGGCTTACAGTGGGTTGCCAAAGAAGACTTCTATAACTTGAAAGGGATGAATACTCGGCTCCTGCCGGTAAAAAGTAGCTATATGTGAGCTTACAAGTGTTTAAAATGAGAAAGCACTCAGTTTAGAGTGTGTATAGAGCAAATTAGACAGGGTTTCCTCGCCTTTTTTTTTCTTAAAATGGCCACCCCAAGCCCTCTATTTATAGAAGGGGGAGCCGCAGGTGTACCAGCAGCTAGGCTGCAGGTGTACTTGCAGCTACCCGGGGTGCCCCGGGCTTCGCGGGTCTCGCCGTCTCGAAGTACGTGCACGCGTGCAACGTGATGTCCGCTCGAACTTTCAGAACTTCAATCCGGGCATCCGACTAAGGTGTATAAGACCTATTTGTGGACTGCCGTTGTCGAGAGTTACGCAATGACATGAGATTAGAGGTTGTACGAAGTCAGGAAGATGAGACTATGCTCTCCGGTCTTCATGCTTCAAATTCTATCCGTTACCCTGCGTAATAGTCACTCGGAATTGGACTTCCTTGGTTCTTGTGAGACATTGCTATGTAGAAATGTATGTCTAAAATCTTGAGACAGCGTGATGTAGCGTCGAGGTGGCAAGATGACGACTTTGCCCCTCACTGGGGTTATCTCCGGTTTGGGTTGATAAAGAAGACGTTGCTCAGGGTTATCTCTGAGATTGGACTGCTGCAAGTGTTGAAGGTCCTCAGTGTCATCTTTGAGGTGTGCCTGTCTTCCCGGTGTTATTGTCGGGCCTTGTACTGAGTGCCTCGGTGTAAGCACTGAGGTTGAAGCTGATTGCATGCATTTGAAACAAGCATTTTCGGGGTTATCTCCGAAACTGTAACTGCCTTCCTTGGGGTTATCTCCAAGGTTGGAATCTGCTACTCCCAGTGTTGGGATTGAGACGAAATATCTCGGGGTTATCTCCATGATAAATCGGTCTTCTCCGGTGGAATTTCCGGTATTAGAACTGCAGGCCTCGAGGTTATCTCTGAGGTTGGAACTGATGCTCTCGGTGTGTGTTCCGGAGTTGAGACTAAGCTTCCGGTAGTATCCGAACTAGATATGAGCTGTCTTCTAAGGTTATCTCTGAAAGACGAATCTGCCTTCTTGCAATGTCAGTAACAGGTGTGCAGAAAATTTTAAGTGTCTACAGATGCCCCTCTTTATCATATTCATGCAATGTAATAGCATGGATAGGATAAAGAATCCTAGACACTTGAAATGCAACAAGATAAACATGATGCTATGTGGAGCAACATGATGTAAGTGTATAATGCATATGTATGAATATGTTTTGTTGGATTGACTACCAACAGTATGTGTTGTCAAGGCTGCCCGACCTTCGTTGACGTGTGAACCAACGATTGACCACGCGTTGTAACCCCCGCCGGGGATCCATTTGATCCTCTGCTGACGTGTATATCAACGGATGAACTCCCTGTTGGGGATGAATGCCAAGGCTGCTTGGCCTTTGTTGATGTGTGTATCAACTGATGCAATCATCGGATGGCTTCCGATGCGACGTTGAGTTTACCTGCCAACGGCTGAACTGACGTCAAGGTTGCTTGACCTTCGTTGACATGTTCCTCAATGGAAAATATACGTTGTAACTCCCGTCGGGGATCTATTTGTGGACAGATAACCATGCGTTGTGACCCCCGCCGGGGATCTCTTGGATCATCGCTGATGTGTGTATCAGCGGAACTTGCATTGTAACCCCCGCCGGGGATCTCCTGGATCATCACTGATGTGTGTATCAGTGGAACATGAGTTGTAACTTCCGCCAGGGATCTCCTGGATCATCGTTGATGTGTGTATCAGCGGAACATGCGTTGTAACCCCCGTCGGGGATCTCTTGGATCATCCCTGATGTGTGTATCAGCGGAACATGTGTTGTAACCCCTGCCGGGGATCTCCTGGATCATCGCTGATGTGTGTATCAGCGGAACATGCGTTGTAACCCCCGCCGGGGATCTCCTTGATGGTGATTAGGGCAACGACCCTGAATTTACGGCATTAGACCTCTGTGCAGTATTGCCGAATGTGATCTATAGCGATGGGGATCATCGGTATAGTATACCCTGTGCTCGGGCGAATACCAATAAATGATATGAAAGCCACAATCGGGCCCAAAAAAACCAAGATTTCAGGCTATTCCGCTCAATCGCGTAGCGTTTTTATCCCTGATTTGGCCTTTTCAACTTGTGAGAACTCCTTTGTAACTCGAACTGAACAGAGTCGGAGGGGTGGGACCCACATAGGGGTGTTGTAGGTACACCTGCTGCAACCGCAGATGGACCTGCGGCCAACCGTGGATATTAAAGTCCTGCAGGTTGCTTTCATAAGTCATTTTCAAGTTGCGCCGCGAAGGAAATCCGAGAGCTCTTCTTCAAATCTGTTGAGTTCGGACATCTTTCTGTAAATTCTGTCACCGTACAAGTGTTCTACACTGTCCTGGTAACGTATGCATGTACTCTTTTCCAGTTTTTATCCGTTGGAAAATGACTTATCACATGAAATGCATCTAAGCACATAGTAGTGATTATGTATGCTCAAATGACTTGATAAAAAATATTCAACATAGTGAATGTTAGTATTAAACCATGCTGAACATAATGATATGAAAAAATTTGACTTTTGAAACAGTCAAATTGGCACCTTTTTTCTGCTATTTCTTATCCTATTTGAGGACAAATGAGCAAAGGTGAAAAAGCAAAGTAATCCTGGTAATTAGGATACCCTTATGGATTGATGACTTTGATTTTTTAATGTAGATAGTATTTATATGACTGTGGGCAGGTGTGCTACTGAATGGCCACCTAGTCATGCCTATGTGCATGTGGATAGTCCTATTTATAGAGGAAACTATGGCAAAAATTTCTAAAATGTAGGCATTGAGTAGTCATATATTTTTAACTCTACTGTAGACGTATGTTAAAATAATGCATGCATGCATGTAGTCATTAAATGCAGTTTGAAAAGCTCCAGATTAAAAGATACCACACCCTTTCTGAGGTGATTTGGAGACTTGTTGTCTAGATATTATGGATCTGGATCAGCCGAGTAGTTCCCACATGACCACTTCTGGTGTAAGGATGAGGGCTTCTGAAGTGCCTCGACCCCATTCTGTTAGACAGTCTCGTCGGTTGGTGGAGGTGGTGATACGTCCAATCAGGGTAGATATACCGGACGTTGAGGACGAGGAGGAGGATGTTCCAGTTGCGGACCCCGCTCCTGCTGCACATGTTCCCCGTAGGGACCTCCAGAGTATTCAGGTGGCAAACCCAGAGCTTCTGGGTGATTTGAGTCGACATCCCTCAATGTATTTGCATGCTAACGAGGTATAAAGTTAGATCTTAATCTTCCTTCTTCCCTATTGATGAGGAGTAAAGGATTCTTATGTCGATCTGCATTTTATGTAGGTTCCTGGCTTTACACAGCCTAGAGGAAATTGGTTCAGCATTCAGTCCATGTACCAGGATCTGCATCCTGACTATAGAGCAATTGTGCATGATTGGGGATTCGGGGCATTCTTTTCCATCCTTCCCCGCCGCTGTCCCTAGGGTTACCTCAGGGTACTGTCTGAGCGCTGGTTTCACCAGACTCAGTCTTTCCATTTAATGGACTGTGAGGTGATGATGACGCTGATGGATTGGCGGTTTATCATAGGTATGGAGTTTGGAGGGGCGCCAGTGCCTTGCATGGCGGATATTACCCCCACTGCCGTCAGATCATTGTTAGGAGTTTCGACGGAGGCGCTCAAGGGTAGGACTGTCCGTGCGGGTCCTTTGAACGTAGATGCTATGAGTGGGCTGTTGAGTGAGCCCATTCCAGCTGATGTCCGAGTCAAGGATCACATTTTTCGGTGATTGTTCTTGATGATCATTAGGGGCTGCTTCATAGCAGATAACTCTTCTACGGTATTTTTCGCTTTGATCAGCGCCACGCAACATATGAACTGTATTGGAGAGTATGATTGGGGCTCCTACACCTTTGCCTATTTCCTTAGGGGCATGTGTGACGCCCCCAAAATAGGTATATAACACCCATTCTGAGTCGCCAAATACATGGTACAGAAAGCAAACTACAACTTCAATAATACAATTGTCGTGCAAAATACGACAACACATACTGTGAGTTTAAATATAAATATTATCTTCTGGACAATATCCACACTCAAATAAATTCTCATTACAATTATTCAAACACTATTTTACAGAAATAGTGAGGACTGCTAAAACATCTTTCTAGAACCATCACTCCATACCCCGACTAGATCCTGCTATGTTCTCACCTCCTGAGAAGAAAAATGGAACAAAAAGGAAAAGGGTGAGCTCAACTAGCCCAGTAAAGAATATTATGACTAAGATAATATACAACAAATTATCGTTAGTCTTCAACAGGGAAAAATCTGATAGAATATAATCGACAACAAGTTTTAGATCAACAACTGCAGCGGAAACAACAAACCATTAGAAGAGTCAAGTAGAGAAAGAATTCTACTATCTTCTAAGATTTAAAAGTCCATCATCAATATTTTATCCCTGTAACATCAATTAATAATCATCTTTAACCAAATATTCATCTTTGCACTACAGGCCAAAGATATTCATTTGTATCACCAGTCAGTCATGTTCATCTCAACACCTGTTCATCTTTGCACTACAGGCCAAAGATATTCATCAAGTAATCATACATCTTTGCACTACAGGCCAAAGATATTCAGTAATATCATCATTTAGGACTGAGGATGATGAAAAATATCTTAAAGAGAACGAATCCAGTGAGACAGAAGGACAAATAGTAGGGATTCGTATAACAGTTTATCCAAGATCAATAATACTTCATAATAATCAATTGTGAAGTAGAATTCAAAAATAAAGATCAAAACATGGATACAATCAAAGATAGTAACCATAATAGACATCTTGGACAAAAAAGGGAAATTTTATTTTTCGGTGAATAATGCCGTATACGTGAATAGTAACGTATACGTGAATAGTAACCCCGACACCAAAAGTTCCAAATTTGATAAAAACTCATATCAATATTTCAGCATAATGATATTGAAGAAAATAATATTATTTAAGAAGAAAATAATATCCTTTACCTCAAGATATCAGTACTTCTGGTCGGAATACCGGTATAAGGCTGAAAGAAACTTGCTCTGATGAATAGAAACTCTCAAAGTATCTAAATACTCACAAAATACACTCAATAATCTAGAGAGAGAGAAAACTTGTTTCTGATGTGATTTTTAATTCTAACTTAGCTCTCTATTTATAGGAAAATTTTAGTAGGCTTGACTTGTAACCTGATGGCTTTACCTGCTACTATTCTTACCCACCACATTTGAAATATAATTCAGCACATTTCTTCACCAACCAAGAGTGGGGCCCACCAATTCTAGAATTTTCTACCAAAATGATAAACTCCGAAAATTCAACAATTTCTGAACCAGTGATCTCGTAAAATTCATAATAAATCATACGTTCATTTTTAACGGTTCAAAATTTATGGACATATACTCAACTTATATATGTATAACATATCCAAAAATTACCACTATCCAACGGTCGGATTAAAAATTATAACCCCCGCAAAATATCTCGAAAACCCTGATTTTTAATACCTCCATTCCGACAAAAATACTGATAAAAACCTCAACATTAACTCGTTCATTTTTAACCACAAAAATATATCCCTCATTTATATCCACATAAAATAAATATTTCCTTATCATATGAATCAATAATTAATTATTCACAAATAATATTACAGAATCACATTTATGACAACCAGGCCGTTCCCAGGAAAGAGGGGGCTTTCCAATAAGAATTTTTCCTTACTGGCGCGCAATTAGATGACCAAACCTCTCCTTAGACAGAACTTTCTAGACATTGCCAATAATATTATCTAATAATATTATTCAAATAATATGAATTATTGATCTGATAAAGGAAAATACTGTGCAGCAACAATTATTGAAACAACAATAATATAAAATATCAACGCAGCAATTAGTGAATCAATAAAATAAAATATTGAATAATAACTACTGTAACAATTATTGAGTAGTGCCTTCTTACGTAAGAATCAATAATTGGTGCAATACCGTGTGCTACTGTATTTTAACCACCGGGTATTCCAACAGTATTAACGGTAACAACTACGCCGTTATTTATAAACAACGTATACTTGTCGTTTTTTTCATCCAATTGCTTTCCGTTATGGGGCCCACACAAGGCTGCGCCGTCGTACGAATATTCCCCGACAGCAAGAATATTCCACGACCAAACGAATATTCCCCGACAAAATGAATATTTTATAACCACTTACTTATTTTACAAAATTTGCACATTTCACCCATAACCAAAGTATTATATCAAATTAACCCCTTATTATTCACAATAATATTTAGAGAAAATTTGATTTTATTCATTAATAAGTTGGGGTCTTACAACCTCCCATCCTTATGAAATTTCGTCCTCGAAATTGACGTACGTACCTGATATTTCAAAAAGGTGAGGATACCTCGCTTTCATTTCTGATTCCAACTCCCAGGTCATTTCTTCAATAGCATGATTTCTCCACAAAACCTTAACTTGTGGTATAACTTTCGTGCGTAGTACATGCTCTTTCCTATCTAAGATCTTAACAGGTACCTCCTCGTACGTTAAATCTTCAGCTATCTCGTCTGGTTCTAACTCAATAATGTGGTTCGGGTCTTTAACATATTTACGAAGCATAGATATGTGAAAAACATTTTGAACACGAGACATGCTTGGAGGTAATGCGAGTCTATATGCCACATTTCCTATTCGCTCAAGAATCTCAAATGGACAACAAATCTTGGATTGAGCTTTCCTCTTTTCCCAAATCTTGTAACTCCCTTCCATGGTGCAACACGTAACAATACATGATCCCCAATATTAAATTCCACGTCCTTCCGATGAAGATCCGCATAACTCTTTTGTCAATCCTGTGCCATTTGTATACGTTATCGAATCGTTTGGATCTTCTCTGTAGTAATGCGTACCAACTCTGGTCCCAACAATGTTGCTTCACCCACCTCGTCCCAGCATACTGGAGAACGACATTTTCTTCCATACAACGCCGCAAATGGAGCCACACCTATGCTCGCCTGATAACTGTTATTGTAGGAGAATTCCACCAATGGTAGGTACTTATCCCAACTCCCTTTGAGATCTAGGACACAAAGTCTTAATAGATCTTCAAGAGTTTGAATAGTCCTCTCTGATTGTCCGTCCGTTTGAGGATGGTATGCTGAACTGAATCGTAAATCCGTGCCCATAGCTTTCTGCAAGCTAACCCAAAATCGTGAAGTGAATCTTGGGTCACGATCCGAAACTATGGATACTGGCATGCCATTCAATCTCACAATCTTGTTCACGTATATACTAGCAAGACGTTCAAGGGAATAAGTCTCACGTATCGGCAAGAAATGAGCGGACTTGGTTAATCTATCAACAATAACCTAAATCGCATCTATGCCTTGAGAAACCTTGGGAAGACCCGTAACAAAATCCATGGTAATGTGTTCCCACTTCCATTTCGGGATCTCAAGTGGTTGCAATAGACCCTTTGGCACTTGATGATACGCCTTTACACGTTGACAAGTTAAACATCTCGAGATAAACTCCGCGATCTCTCTTTTCATATTGCTCCACCAAAATGTATGTCGAAGATCGTGATACATTTTGGTACTCCCAGGATGGATTGCAAACGGTGTGTTGTGTGCCTCCATCATTATTCTATGCTTCAAGTCAAAATCGTTAGGAACACAAAGTCTGGAGTTGACTCGAAGTATTCCTTATTCATCGATTCTTGCTTCTGGAATAGCACCTTCTTGCACTTTCTTCTTCATACGCATCAGCTCCATGTCCGTAGCTTGAGCAGCTTTAACTTTATCGATTAAAGTCGGTTCTACTCGTATATTTGATATCCTCATGTGGGTACTTGGAGCCTTCATCTTTATCTCCATCCTTTGCAAGTCATACAAAATGGGCCTTTGTGTTAACAACATTGCACTCGTACCCGCATATGATCTTCTACTCAATGCGTTAGCTACTACGTTCCCTTTTCCAGGATGATATTGGATGGTATGATCGTAATCTTTCAACAGCTCAAGCCAACGTCGCTGCCGCATGTTGAGTTCCTTTTGGGTAAAGAAATATTTGAGGCTTTTATGATCTGTATAGATCTCCACTTTCTCCCCATACAGGTAGTGTCTCCAGATCTTCAACGCGAAAACAACTGCTGTCAACTCCAAATCATGAGTAGGATAATTCCTCTCATATTCTTTGAGTTGTCGCGAGGCATATGCTATGACTTTCCCATGTTGCATGAGAACACATCCTAACCCTTTGCCTGAAGCATCGCTGTAGATAACAAATCCATCCGAACCAGATGGTATTGTCAGAACAGGTGCCGAAATGAGTCTCCTCTTGAGTTCTTGGAAACTCTTCTCGCATTCCTCACTCCATACGAATTTTGTATCTCTATGAGTCAGCTGCGTTAACGGAGTAGCGATTCGAGAAAATCCTTCTACGAATCTCCGATAATAACCAACTAAGCCTAGAAAGCTACATATTTCGATTACCAACTTAGATTGCTCTCAACTGTGACTCATATCCCAACCTTGGATAGCACGTCACAATGACACCTATCAGTTTACTATCGTATGAATATGGCGTCCCCTACGGAGAGTCTGGCTTTGATGCATTCCACAAAGGAAGTCACTAGATAGAGGCTCGGGTACCAACTTCTATTGTTGGGTTTCTAACTCCTGAAGTTCAATAGGAGCTATTCGATATGAGATTTTAGAAGTGAGTTTTGTACCAGATTCAAAGATGATACAAAATTCAATATCACGCGTAGGCCAAGAAATTCTTCAGGAAATACGTCAGGGATTTACTAATAATAGAAATATCATTCAAATCTGACGTATTTTTTTTCAAGTCCATAACATAGCTAATAAAGCTTGACATCCGAATAACTTTACGGCTTGATATGAAAGAGTTTGACTTCAATGGTTTGGTTGCTTGAATTTGAATAACAGGTTGCTTAGGAATATGAAAACTAACAACCTTACAAAAGCAATCAATTTGGCATAATGAGTAGTTAACCAATCGATCCCTAAAATCACATCAAAAGTAAGTATCTTTAAAGAGATAAGGTCAACAAGTAATGTGATGGTGCCAACTTGGATCAAACAAGATTTATAAACAGTGGATGTAACGAAAGTTTCTCCTAACGAAGTTTCAACAGATAAGTCAAAGTCTAATTTTTTCCGGAGTCAAGTTTAAACGTTGAGTATAAGCAGGAGAGATAAATGAATGGGTAACACCGGTATCTAGTAAGGTATAAACTTCGCAAGAATTTATAATTAACTAACCCGTGCTAACTTCATTTGGGTTCCTCGTATGTTGACCAGTCACGATAAACGCTCTTCCAGGAACCGTTGACTTTGACTTTTCTGGGACAGCTTTTAGAGTCACCATCCTTGCTGAACTTGGTTTTGCTACAGAACACTCTCGAGCTATATGACCCTCCGTTCCACAGTTATAACATACCTTGGATTGTTGTGGGCAGTTTGGGCTGATATGTCCCTCTTTCCCACATTTGTAACATACGACCGGTGGTCGTTCTCCTCCCCTAGAAACAGTTGATGTTTGTGCTGACGTCTTCACGTTATCATTGTTGTACCTTCTCTTCTTGAAATCTCCTCCCGACTCGCTCCTTCTATGATCACGACCACGATTACCACCAGAGTGGTTACCGCTTTTGTCCGAATGTTTTCCTCCCTGCTAGTTTTCATTGCTTCGATGACTGCCGCCACCGGTATGACCCTGGTTGTGGTCCCTCGGTTGCACATACTCATTATCTCGCGCTAATAATTGAGCCCTATTTACAACATCTGAATATAAAGAAAATTTATGAGAGATAAGATATTGCCGAATCTCGGGTTTTAAACCTCTTAGAAACATCCTTGTCATTCGTTCCTCATTCTCGACCAAATGAGGTGCAAACCTGTATAACTCTGCAAACTTCGCCTCGTACTGGGACACCGTCATGTTATTTTGTTCCAGTTTAATAAACTCTACCTCCTTCATATGACGAATACTTTCAGGAAAGTACTTGTCATTAAATAGTTTCTGAAACGTTTCCCAGGACATGTTGAGTGCGTCAGGCTGGGTACGCTTCACAGACTCCCACCAGTAGTCTACCTCACCGCGGAACATAAAGGTGGCGAATGGAACCTTCTGTTCCTCCGTGCATCCCAATACATCGAATATCTTGGTAATTTGCTTGACCCACGTTTCCGCCATAATCGGATCCGGCTTTCCCTTAAATTCTGGTGGTCCCAATTCTTTGAACTGCTTAGCTGTGACAAACCGCGCGTTGTTATCATTTCCACCCGTATTCTGCACACGAGTCTCCCTCGTCTGGTTTTGCATGAATCGCAAAAAGCTTCTAAACATCTCATCGTTCATCGTCTGCTCAGTGGTGTTGTTCACAGGAGGAACATTGCCAGCCTGTTGCACGTTCTCCTCGTTGGTGAGTACAGGTGTCTCCACGGTTTCATTTACTCCACTGTTAACATTCTCAGTCGACATTCTCAAATACTGCCATAAACAAGGGTTAATTTAACAAATTAACAAATCACATAATATCCCTATATTATAACCGACCAACAAATAAGCTTAGGTAGGACACACTAGCGAAGGATTTACTCGTCTCTCCCCTCCTAGTTCTATTCCCCGATCTCCGCCAGAGATCATATCCCTAAGCTCTGATACCAACTGTGACGCCCCCAAAATAGGTATACAACACCCATTCTGAGTCGCCAAATACATGGTACAGAAAGCAAACTACAACTTCAATAATACAATTGTCGTGCAAAATACGACAACACATACTGTGAGTTTAAATACAAATATTATCTTCTGGACAATATCCACACTCAAATAAATCCTCATTACAATTATTCAAACACTATTTTACAGAAATAGTGAGGACTGCTAAAACATCTTTCTATAACCATCACTCCATACCCCGACTAGATCCTGCTATGTTCTCACCTCCTGAGAAGAAAAATGGAACAAAAAGGAAAAGGGTGAGCTCAACTAGCCCAGTAAAGAATATTATGACTAAGGTAATATACAACAAATTATCGTTGGTCTTCAACAGGGAAAAATCTGATAGAATATAATCGACAACAAGTTTTAGATTAACAACTGCAGCGGAAACAGCAAACCATTAGAAGAGTCAAGTAGAGAAAGAATTCTACTATCTTCTAAGATTTAAAAGTCCATCATCAATATTTTATCCCCGTAACATCAATTAATAATCATCTTTAACCAAATATTCATCTTTGCACTACAGACCAAAGATATTCATTTGTATCACCAGTCAGTCATGTTCATCTCAACACCTGTTCATCTTTGCACTACAGGCCAAAGATATTCATCAAGTAATCATACATCTTTACACTACAGGCCAAAGATATTCTGTAATATCATCATTTAGGACTGAGGATGATGAAAAATATCTTAAAGAGAACGAATCTAGTGAGACAGAAGGACAAATATTAAGGATTCGTATATCAGTTTATCCAAGATCAATAATACTTCATAATAATCAATTGTGAAGCAGAATTCAAAAATAAAGATCAAAACATGGATACAATCAAAGATAGTAACCATAATAGACATCTTGGACAAAAAGGGGAAATTTTATTTTTCGGTGAATAGTGCCGTATTCGTGAATAGTGCCGTATACGTGAATAGTAACGTATACGTGAATAGTAACCCCGACACAAAAAGTTCCAAAGTTGATAAAAACTCATATCAATATTTCAGCATAATGATATTGAAGAAAATAATATTATTTAAGAAGAAAATAATATCCCCTACCTCAAGATATCAGTACTTCTGGTCGGAATACCGGTATAAGGCTGAAAGAAACTTGCTCTGATGAATAGAAACTCTCAAAGTATCTAAATACTCACAAAATACACTCAATAATCTAGAGAGAGAGAGAGAAAACTTGTTTCTGATGTGATTTTCAATTCTAACTTAGCCCTCTATTTATAGGAAAATTTTAGTAGGCTTGACCTGTAACCTGATGGCTTTACCTACTACTATTCTTACGCACCACATTTGAAATATAATTCAGCACATTTCTTCACCAACCGAGAGTGGGGCCCACCAATTCTAGAATTTTCTACCAAAATGATAAACTCCAAAAATTCAACAATTTCTGAATCAGTGATCTCGTAAAATTCATAATAAATCATACGTTAATTTTTAACGGTTCAAAATTTGTGGACATATACTCAACTTATATATGTATAACATATCCAAAAATTACCACTATCCAACGGTCGGATTAAAAATTATAACCCCCGCAAAATATCTCGAAAACCCTGATTTTTAATACCTCCATTCCGACAAAAATACTGATAAAAACCTCAACATTAACTCCTTCATTTTTAACCACAAAAATATATCCCTCATTTATATCCACATAAAATAAATATTTCCTTATCATATGAATTAATAATTAATTATTCACAAATAATATTACAGAATCACATTTATGACAACCAGACCGTTCCCAGGAAAGAGGGGGCTTTCCAATAAGAATTTCTCCTTACTGGCGCGCAATTAGATGACCAAACCTCTCCTTAGACAGAACTTTCTAGACATTGCCAATAATGTTATCTAATAATATTATTCAAATAATATGAATTATTGATCTGATAAAGAAAAATACTGTGCAGCAACAATTATTGAAACAACAATAATATAAAATATCAACGCAGCAATTATTGAATTAATAAAATAAAATATTGAATAATAACTACTGTAACATTTATTGAGTAGTGCCTTCTTACGTAAGAATCAATAATTGGTGCAATACCGTGTGCTACTGTATTTTAACCACCGGGTATTCCAACAGTATTAACGGTAACAACTGCGCCGTTATTTATAAACAACGTATACTTGTCATTTTCTTCATCCAATCGCTTTCCGTTATGGGGCCCACACAAGGCTGCGCCGTCGTACGAATATTCCCCGACAGCAAGAATATTCCACGACTAAACGAATATTCCCCAACAAAATGAATATTTTATAACCACTTGCTTATTTTGTAAAATTTGCACATTTCACCCATAACCAAAGTATTATATCAAATTAACCCCTTATTATTTACAATAATATTTAGAGAAAATTTGATTTTATTCATTAATAAGTTGGGGTCTTACAGCATGCGTATGCACTCGCAGGGCTTAACCGAGGCTTGGTTAGGATTTTACCCATTTTTGCTGGTAAGTATTTTTCTTGTCATTTACCATGTACAGGTTAAGAGTGTTAACTGACAGCAAATGTTTGCCTTTGCTTTGGCAGTTTTGGGCCTATGAGAGGCTCCCATATTTACATCCTATGAGTGTATTAGGGTTGAATACCTATCCACGAGGACGACGATGGCATCATTCCATACTGGCGGAGGTCCTGTAGCTGAGGGTTTCACTCATTGTCGCATACAGTTGGAGTTGTTGACAACGGATGTCATCACATGGATTCCATATTCTGAGGAGCATTTGGCCATTGGATTTGAGGATGGATACCCGACTGGTGTTGAGTACGTAATTTCCACCTGTAGGGTTCCTCTCTTCACAGATGGAGGATGGGAGCTCTATTTAGGAGAACGTGCTATTAGGAGCACCATATGAGAGATCCGTATACCGATCTTGCCTCCTGCCAGGCGTTATTGGCCTGTGTTGTAGTCACCCGTCATTGATATCCCATTGTTGGGTGTTTACAGTTTTGCATTGTCAGAGGGTCCTTGCACTTAGGATGTATTCCAGCATTGGTGGATCCCTCATACCATTGGAGCCCAGACTCGCGCCACTCAGTTCATGGGGGATATGGTTCCAGGATCCGTGATGATGACGGATTGGCTAGCCTGTGTCCGAGATCCGACTCATGTGACACAGATTGACAGCTTGACCCAGCGACTGGACCGGGGACATTTCTTTATCTGGTATTTGGGCAGAGATCCGGTAGAGGCAGATTCGTTTGATCCTTCCAGCGCAGGAGCTGGCCCCTCAGATGACCCATTTGGCTTTACCGGCGCAGATCCTCCTTTGTATAGGCCTGATATCCCTGTTGATAGAGATCTAGTGACTCAGGAGGAGTTACGTCAGGTGGACAGGATTGATGATGTAGATATTGACACCATTGTCTTCTTCTGATGTGTATTCTCGTTATCTCTTTTGATAGGCCTCTGTTAGCTATTGGGTGGCTGTGCCCCATTCTCGCTATATCTTTTGATAGGCCTCTGTTAGTAGTAGGGCGTCTGTGCCCCATTTCCCTGTATTTTTAGTTGTACAGAGATGATGTATATAGATGATGATGTATTTAAGAATGTATATACTATCTTTTATTCCCTGCATCATATTGCCATCTATTATCTGTTATGCATGTATCATGTTATGCATATGTATGTATGTCCAGAGATATTCAGGATGGTATTATGATACGGCCCCCACATATGTCTTCTTCGACAGTCAGCCACATAGATCACACCTCACCATTATTGGTGGCATCCCGTCTGAGAAATTGGTATGATAGTATGTCACCCCCAGATAGGGTGACCGTAGATCAGTTGTTCCAGTAAACCATGACCCTTTTGATGTTTCAGGTTCCCACAGGATTTGTGGATGGCATACTGGAGCACTAGGTACTGGAGAAGCAAGTTTTCTGGTTTGGGACCCAGAAGTTGACTCCGACTTTGGAGGAGTATGCATGTTTGACGATGCTGCCACTTGACAGACCTTGCGTGCATATGGCCATTAGTGACATGAGCCGCCAGTTTATGACACTCACCAGGCTGAGGCGGAGAGTTGTACAGGATGAGATCACATTCGGCCATGTGATATCCTAGCATTTTCTAACTGACATATTTGGCTATGAGGACAGCTATGCTCGGTATTCTGGGGATTTCACCATACCAGAGGACCAGTGGCATTTGGCCAGAGTGGATGCATTGATGCTGTGTGTATTATCATACGTGTATATGCCACGATACATGGATAAGTTAGACATCGACGTTATTATGGCAGTGAGAGCTCTCAGGGAGGGTCACACCATTATTCTGATGATCATGGCAGAGACACTGAGGTCGGCCACATTTTACAGTACTTACCCTACAGGGGTATTCACAGGCAGTTCAGTCATGCTGTACGTGTGGTTTATGTCACACTTGAGACCGATTGGCACATTTAGACGACACGGGTATTGTTTCACCCATGAGATAGCTATGTCGTATTCCTTCCAGCCTACGGAGTGTACAGATCCTGCATCTTGGTCCATTTTCTTAGCCGAGATTGTAGATCCGTTTGCTATCTTGTCGTGTTCAGGGCTCAGTTTGCCATACAGTTTCATCACTCACGCTCTGGGCATGGATTATCTCCCTCTGGCTGGTTTGAGGGGCATGACTACCTACCACCCACTGGCCGTGATGTCACAGTTTGACCAGTTTCAGGACTTTCATCCTTTTGATGGGGCATTAGGTCAGTGCTTAGCTTCTCGCCATCTATGAGCAGAGGACCAATCTCGTGTGTATGCTTGTTGGGATCAGCGTGAGATAGCTACTTTTTCTGTTAGTCATCCTGGTTATTCGCTAGAGTATTCTGCGTGGATGGAGACAAAGATTTCATCGGCTGTGGTAGTATCCACAGTGCCGAACATTGCTTCAAATGGTGGAGAGCCCATGGAGGACATTGATTCTCCCATCGAGGAGGAACCATTTACTGGGTTGCCATCAGCTCTCTTAGATTCTCCCAGTACTAGTACTGTTGTGATCCAGCATTCAACACAGTACTTTGAGCAGAGTCTTCATTTGATGACCTTTGAGAGAGATCAGGCTAGAGCCCTGATGTTGACAGCTCTTGATGGGAGAGACGCAGCTCTGTTAGAGAGAGACAAGGCATTAGCTCGTAGAGATGCCGCTGTTGTTGAGCGGGATGAGGCCAGATCAGACAGAGATGCAGTGATTGTCGAGCGGGATGCTACTATATCTGCCCGGGATGTAGCCGTCATAGATAGTACTACAGTGAGGTCCCTTACCACTGACATACTTGCCAAGATGAGTGCATATATTGATGAGCATCGTATCACCATGAAGATGGCCTTGGACTTGCTAGCCTGTGTGGATATCCTTGTACAGGAGACCACAACGTTACCTCCTTCTTCTGAGAGAGATGCTATGTTAGATCTGCTAGCTCGTATGCATACCAATCTGTAGATACCAATCTGTAGACTAGCTTAGCCATTTTGTCATGTACAGTTTATATTGTGTATATCAAACATTATTATATATAGCAGGGAAATATATATTTTTGATCACTTCCCTTTTAGATATGCTTGAATACTTGCTTGATATTTGCCTGCTTCTCCAGGGCTTGGGATCCTGATGTATTCTGAATTCCTCCTTGCTGGATAGACATTGAGTTGCCTCTGGATATTTTAGAATGGATCATGGATCTGTGTGTATCCCTACCATCTTTGGTGTCTTGGGACTGGTTTCTGTATGGAAATGTGGAGAGGAGTGTGGCTTTCCTCTCTGAGATTGACCGCACCACAGATGGTCGCCAGTACTCCTATTTAGGTGGAGTCTAGTTAATTCCATCTCTTATGGATTGGTGTTGCTCTTCAAGGAACAACCGCAGCTTAGATGATCGCTGAGTCTCCTATTTAGGAGGAGGTCAGGTAATTCCATCCCTTTGGTTTGAAGCCTATGAAATGTGATGGATTGAGGTTTGATCCCAGTACCGTTGATAAGTATTTGTGTTTTGGTAGGTGTGACGCCCCCAAAATAGGTATACAACACCCATTCTGAGTCGCCAAAATACATGGTACAGAAACAACTACATCTTTATTATTACGACACAAGAACTGTGAGTTTAAATACAAATATTGTCATCTAGACAATATCCACACTCAAATAAGTCCTCATTACAATTATTGATACATTATTCCACAAAAATGGTGAGGACTACTAAAATAACTTCTAGAACCATCATTCCATACCCCGACTAGTACTAGCTACATTCTCGCCTCCTGAGAAAAATGGAACAAAAAGGAAAAGAGTGAGCTTAACTATCCCAGTAAAGAATATTATGACTAAGATAATACATAACAAATTATCGTTAGTCTTCAACAGGGAAAAATATAATAGAATACAATAGACAACAAGTTTTAAATCAATATTCGCAGCAGAAAATAATAATTCATAGAAGAGTTACGTAGAGAATGAAATCTACTATTATCTATGAATTTAAAAGTCCATCATCAATATTTTATCCATGTAACATCAATCAATAATCATCTTTGTACTACAAGCCAAAGATATTCATCAATTGGTCATGTTCATCTCAACACCTGTTCATCTTTGCACTACGGGCCAAAGATATTCATCAAAAATCATTCATCTTTGCACTACAGGCCAAAGATATTCACTAATATCATCAATTAGGACTGAGGATGATGAAAAATATTTTAAAGAAAATGAATCCAGTGAAGCAAAAGAACAAATATTAGGGATTTGTATTACAGTTTATTCATGTCCAAAAATACCTCATAAACAATCATAGTGGAGTAAAATTCAAGAATGATCAAAACATGAAAACAATCAAAGCTAGTATCCATAATACATATTTTGGACAAAAAGAAGAAAATTTCATTTTTCGATGAATAGTAACTCGTGAATAGTAACTCGTGAATAGTAATCCCGACATGAAAAGTTCTAAATTTGATAAAAATTTCAAACCAATATAATGATATTGAAGAAATAATATCATTTTCGAATAAAATAACATCCCTTACCTCGAAAGAATAATACTTCTGGTTGGACTACTAGATATAGTGCTGAAGGGAACTTGCACCGTATAACAACACTCAAACTATACTCACAAGAATACGCTCAATGTATAGAGAGAGAAAGAGAGAGAAGTTTTCAGTTTCCGGTGTGATTTTCAATTCTAACCTAAGCACCCTATTTATAGGAAAATGCTTAGAACACCAAAGCAGAAAATTTAAAATATTAATATATAAATAAAATTTTCTACGCCAACCTTAGACTTCTAAATTCAGCAACTTAGCATGTGATTAATGAGGCTCATAACATATAAAAAATGTTTTTATTATTTAAAATATTTTAAACTTCCAAAAATTAATTATTTCGGAGCTTCGAAACTTCAATAATTCATAATAAATAGCCTTTTTGTCAGAAAAATTCAAAACACGCGGCTTTCCATAGGAAATTCCATTATCTACAACTTTGCAGAAGAAATTTTTTCCAAATTCCAAATAGAAATTGACCGAAATCTATAAACGGACGATTTTACGGGCTATAATCAAATTTCAGTCAAGAAATGGGCCCATAGACATGTTTAACATGTTTTAAACAACTTTTGCAATAAAAATACTATTTCTCCTCATATACTCATATATCTTACATTCATTGTAAAAATATCATCATTATTATATTATAATAATATAATAAAATATTATTTTATCAGAAAAGATAAAATATTAATTTTTAACAATTGTCAGTTTAAAAATTTTCTCCATCTATATCCACATAAAATGAATATTTTCCTCATCATATAAATTAATAATTAATTATTTACAAATAATATTACAGAATCACAGTACTGGCAACCAGGCCGTTCTCAGGAAAGAGGGGGCTTTCCAATAAGGATCTCTCCTTACTGGCGCGCAATTAGATGACCAAACCTCTCCTTAGATAGAACTTTCTAGATATTGTCAATAATGTTATCTAATAATATTATTCAGATAATATGAATTATTGCTCCGATAATAGAAAATACTGTGTAGTGACAATTATTAAAATAACGGTAATATAAAATATCAACGCAGCAATTATTGAATCAATAAAATAAAATACTGAACAGTAATTACTGTAACAATTATTGAGTAATGTCTTCTTACGTAAAAATCAATAATTGGTGCAATACCGTGTGCTACTGTGCAACAACGCGTATTTCTGTGTTTTAACCACCGGGTATTCCAACAGTATTAACGGTAACGCCGTTATTTATAAACAACTTGTTTTTGTCATTTTCTTCATCCAATCGCTTTCCGTTATGGGGCCCACACAAGGCTGCGCCGTCGTACGAATATTCCCCGACAACAAGAATATTCCACGACCAAACGAATATTCCCCGACAATAATGAATATTTTATGACCACTTGCATATTTGAAATATTTGCGCATTTTACCCATAACTAACCTCATTAATCAATTTAACCCTTACAATTTAAAAATAATAAATAGAGGAAATTTAAATTTTATTTATTAATTATTTGGGGTCTTACAACCTCCCCTCCTTATGAAATTTCGTCCTTGAAATTGACGTACGTACCTGGTGTTTCGAAAAGATGGGGATACCTCGCTTTCATTTCCGTTTTCAACTCCCAGGTCATTTCCTCAAAAGCATGGTTTCTCCACAAAACTTTAACTTGTGGTATGACCTTCGTGCGTAGGACATGCTCTTTCCTATCCAAAATCTTGACAGGTACCTCCTCGTAAGTTAAGTCTTCGGCTATCTCATCCGGTTCTAACTCAATGACGTGGTTTGGGTCTTTCACATATTTACGTAGCACAGATATATGAAAAACATTATGAACACAAGACATACTTAGAGGTAACGGGAGTCTATAGGCCACATTTCCTACTCGGTCAAGAATCTGAAATGGACCAATAAATCGTGGATTGAGCTTTCCTCTCTTCCAAAATCTTGTAACTCCTTTCCATGGAGCCACACGCAACAATACATGATCTCCAATGTCAAATTCCACGTCCTTTCAATGAAGATCCGCATAACTCTTTTGTTGATCCTGTGCCGTTTGTATACGTTGTCGAATCGTTTGGATCTTTTTCGTAGTCATACGTACCAACTCGGGTCCCAACAACGTTGCTTCTCCCACCTCATCCCAACATATTGGAGAGCGACACTTTCGTCCATATAATACTTCAAATGGAGCCACACCTATACTTGCCTGATAACTGTTGTTGTAGGAGAATTCCACCAATGGTAAATACTTATCCCAACTGCCTTTGAAGTCTAGGACACAGAGTCTTAATAGATCTTCAAGAGTTTGAATAGTCCTCTCTGATTGTCCGTCCGTTTGAGGATGGTAAGCCGAACTAAACCGTAAATCCGTGCCCATAGCTTTTTGCAAGCTTACCCAAAATCTTGAAGTGAATCTTGGGTCACGATCCGAAACTATGGATACTGGCATGCCATGCAACCTCACAATCTCATTCACGTACATACTAGCAAGACGTTCAAGGGAATAAGTCTCCCGTATCGGCAAGAAATGAGCAGACTTGGTTAATCTATCAACAATTACCCAAATAACATTTATGCCTTGAGAAACCGTGGGAAGACCCGTAACGAAATCCATGATAATGTGTTCCCACTTCCATTTCGGAATCTCAAGTGGTTGCAATGGACCCTTTGGCACTTGATGTTCCGCCTTTACACGTTGACAAGTTAAACACATCGATATAAAGTTTGTAATCTCTCTCTTCATATTGTTCCACCAAAATGTATGCCGAAGATCACGATACATTTTGGTACTTCCAGGATGGATTGCAAATGGTGTATTGTGTGCTTCCATCATGATCTTGTACTTCAAATTAGAATCGTTAGGAACACAAAGTCTGGAGTGGACTCGAAGTATTCCTTCTTCATCGATTCTTGCTTCTGGAATAGCACCTTCCTGCACTTTCTTCTTCATACGTATCAGCTCCGGGTCTGTGGCTTGAGCAACTTTAACTTTATCGATTAAAGTTGGTTCTATGAGTATACTTGTCATCATCGCACTCGTTCCTGCATATGATCTTCTACTCAACGCGTCAGCTACCACGTTTGCTTTTCCAGGATGGTATTGAATAGTGTGGTCGTAGTCTTTCAACAGCTCGAGCCAACGTCGTTGCCGCATGTTGAGTTCTTTTTGAGTGAAGAAATATTTGAGGCTTTTATGGTCTGAATATATCTCCACTTTCTCCCCATATAGATAATGCCTCCAGATCTTTAGCGCGAAAACGACTGCTGCCAACTCTAGATCATGAGTAGGATAATTCCTCTCATATTCTTTAAGTTGTCGCGAGGCATAGGCTATAACTTTCTCACGTTGCATGAGAACACATCCTAGTCCTTTGCCTGAAGCATCGCTGTAGATAACAAATCCATCCAAACCAGATGGTATTGTCAAAACAGGTGCCGAAATGAGTCTCCTCTTAAGCTCTTGGAAACTCTTCTCGCATTCCTCGCTCCATACGAATTTTGTATCCTTCCGAGTCAGCTGAGTTAACGGGGTAGCGATTCGAGAAAACCCTTCCACGAATCTCTGATAATAACCAGCTAAGCCCAAAAAGCTACGTACTTCGGTCACCGTCTTTGGTTGCTCCCAACTTTGTATTGCTTCAATCTTCGTCGGGTCAACAGATACTCCATATTTTGACACCACGTGCCCTAGGAATGCTACTTCCTCAAGCCAGAACCAGCATTTCTTCAACTTAGCATATAGCTTGCTATCACGAAGCCTTTGCAGTACCAGCTTCAAATGGTGCTCATGATCTTCACGACTTTTGAAATATATGAGGATGTCATCAATAAAGACAACAACGAATTGATCAAAATAATCCTTGAATACTCGGTTCATCATATCCATAAAAACCGCAGGAGCATTAGTCAATCCAAAAGACATGACTAGGAATTCATAATGCCCGTACCGAGTTCTGAAGGCAGTCTTCGAAATATCCTCAGTTTTAACCTTCAGCTGATGATATCCAGAACGAAGATCGATCTTTAAAAAGAATTGTGCTCCTTGTAACTGGTCAAACAGGTCATCAATACGAGGTAGCGGATACCTATTCTTGATAGTAACATGGTTCAATTCCCGATAGTCAATACAAAGCCGCATACTCCCGTCTTTCTTCTTTACAAATAAAACAGGAGCACCCCAAGGAGATGTACTAGGACGAATGAAACCGATGTCCAACAACTCCTGTAGTTGGACCTTTAACTCCTGAAGTTCAATAGGAGCCATTCGATATGGGGTTTTAGAAATAGGCTTTGTACCAGGTTCAAGATCAATAAAGAATTCAACTTCACGTTCCGGGGGTAGACCGGGAAGTTCTTCAGGAAATACGTCAGGAAAGTCAATAACAACAGAAATATTATTCAAATTTGACGTGTCTTTATTCAAATCCATAACATGGGCTAAGAAAGCTTGACATCCGTTTTTTAATAAACGAATGGCTTTATGGCTTGATATAACAGTGATTGATTTTAATGGCATAGTTGCTTGAATTCGTACAATAGGTTGGTTAGGAATATGAAAACTAACAACCTTACGAAAATAATCAATTTTGGAATGATGAGTAGTTAACCAATCAATCCCTAAAATCACATCAAAAGCAAGTATCTTTAAAGAGATAAGGTCAACAGGTAAGGTGATGGTGCCAACTTGGATCACACAAGATTTATAAACAGTAGATGTGATGAAAGTTTCTCCTAACGGAGTCTCCACAGATAAATCAAAATCTAACTTCTCTGGAGTGAAGTTTAAACGTTGAGCACAAGCAGGAGAAATAAATGAATGGGTAGCACCAGTATCTAGCAAGGTATAAACTTCGCATAAATTTATGATTAGCTTACCCGTGATCACCTCGTTTGGGTTCCTCGCATGTTGACCAGTCACGACAAATGCTCTTCTAGGAACCGTTGACTTTGTCTTTTCTGGGATAACTTTTTGAGTCACCATCCCCGCTGGACTTGATTTCGCTACAGTACAATCTCGAGCGATATGTCCTTCCTTTCCACAATTATAACATACCTTAAACTGTTGTGGGCAGTTTGGGCTGATATGTCCTTCTTTTTCGCACTTATAACATATAACCGGTGGTCGTTCTCCTCCCTTGGAACCAGTTGCTGCTGGTGCTGACGTCTTCGTATTGTCATTGTTGAATCTCCTCTTTTTAAAATCTCCTCCCGACTCGCTTTTTCTATTTTCATAGCCACAATTACCACCAGAGTGGTTGCCGTTCTTATCTGTATTTTTTTTCTGCTGATTATCACTATTCTGATGACTGCTATCACCGATATGATCCTGGTTGTGGTCCCTCGATTGACCGTACTCGTTATCTCGCTCTAATAATTGAGCCCTGTTGACAACATCTGAATAGAGAAAAAATTTATGAGAAATGAGATATTGACGTATGCCGGGTTTCAAACCTCTCAGAAACATCCGCGTCATACGTTCCTCATTCTCCACCAAATGAGGTGCAAACCTGGACAACTCTGTAAACTTCGCCTCGTACTGGGACACCGTCATGTTATTCTGCTCCAGTCTAATAAACTCTACCTCCTTCATATGACGAATACTTTCAGGAAAGTACTTGTCATTGAACAGTTTCTGAAATGTCTCCCAAGACATGCTGAGTGCGGCTGGATGGGTACGCTTCACAGACTCCCACCAGTAGTCTGCCTTGCCACGGAACATAAAGGTGGCGAATGGAACCTTCTGTTCCTCCGTGCATCCCAAGACATCGAATATCTTGGTAATTTGCTTGACCCATGTCTCCGCCTTAATCGGATCCGGCTTTCCCTAGAATTCTGGTGGTCCCAACTCTTCGAACTGCTTGGCTGTAACCAGCTGTGCGTTGCCATTGTTTCTTCCTATATTTTGAACAGGAATCTCCTTCGTCTGGTTTTGCATGAATCGCAAAAAGCTTCTAAACATCTCATCGTTCATCGTTTGCTCAGTGGTGTTGTTCACAAGAGGAACATTGCCAGCCTGTTGCACGTTCTCCTCGTTGGTGAGTATAAGCATCTCCACCGTCTCATTTACTCCACTGTTAACATTCTCAGTCGACATTCTCAAATACTGCCATAAAACAAGGGTTAATTTAACAAATTAACATATCACATAATATCCCTATATTATGACTGACCAACAAATAAGCTTAGGTAGGACACACTAGCGAAGGATTTACTCGTCTCTCCCCTCCTAGTACTATTCCCCGATCTCCGCCAGAGATCATATCCCTAAGCTCAGATACCAACTGTGACGCCCCCAAAATAGGTATACAACACTCATTCTGAGTCGCCAAAATACATGGTACAGAAATAACTACATCTTTATTATTACGACACAAGAACTGTGAGTTTAAATACAAATATTGTCATCTAGACAATATCCACACTCAAATAAGTCCTCATTATAATTATTGATACATTATTTCATAAAAATGGTGAGGACTACTAAAATAACTTCTAGAACCATCATTCCATACCCCGACTAGTACTCGCTACATTCTCGCCTCCTGAGAAAAATGGAACAAAAAGGAAAAGGGTGAGCTCAACTAGCCCAGTAAAGAACATTATGACTAAGATAATACAGAACAAATTATCGTTAGTCTTCAACAGGAAAAAATATAATAGAATACAATAGACAACAAGTTTTAAATCAATATTCGCAGCGGAAAATAATAATTTATAGAAGTGCGTAGAGAATAAAATCTACTATTATCTATGAATTTAAAAGTCCATCATCAATATTTTATCCCTGTAACATCAATCAATAATCATCTTTGCACTACAAGCCAAAGATATTCATCAGTTGGTCATGTTCATCTCAACACCTGTTCATCTTTGCACTACGGGCCAAAGATATTCATCAGAAATCATTCATCTTTGCACTACAGGCCAAAAATATTCACTAATATCATCAATTAGGACTGAGGATGATGAAAAATATTTTAAAGAAAACGAATCCAGTGAAGCAAAAGAACAAATATTAGGGATTTGTATTACAGTTTATCCATGTCCAAAAATACCTCATAAACAATCATAGTGGAGTAAAATTCAAGAATGATCAAAATATGGAAACAATCAAAATTAGTATCCATAATAGATATTTTGGACAAAAAGAAGAAAATTTTATTTTTCGGTGAATAGTAACTCGTGAATAGTAACTCGTGAATAGTAATTCATGAATAGTAACCCCGACATGAAAAGTTCCAAATTTGATAAAAATTTCCAACCAATATAATGATATTGAAGAAATAATATCATTTTCGAATAAAATAACTTCCCTTACCTCGAAAGAATAGTACTTCTGGCTGGACTACTGGATATAGTGCTGAAGGGAACTTGCACCGTATAACAACACTCAAAGTATACTCACAAGAATATGCTCAATGTATAGAGAGAGAAAGAGAGAGAAGTTTTCAATTTCTGGTGTGATTTTCAATTCTAACCTAAGCACCCTATTTATAGGAAAATGCTTAGAACACCAAAACAGAAAATTTAAAATATTAATATATAAATATAATTTTCTACGCCAACCTTAGACTTCTGAATTCAGCAACTTAGCATATGATTAATGAGGCTCATAACATATAAAAAAACGTTTTTGTTATTTAAAATATTTTAAACTTCTAAAAATTAATTATTTCGGAGATTCGAAACTTCAATAATTCATAATAAATAGCCTTTTTGTCAGAAAAATTTTAAACTCGAGACTTTCCATAGGAAATTCCATTATCTACAACTTTGCAGAAGAAAATGTTTTCAAATTCCAAACAGAAATTGGCCGAAATCTATAAACGGACGATTTTACAGGCTATAATCAAATTTCAGTCAAGAAATGGGCTAGGGATGCACAAAAGGCCCGAGGCCTGCGGCCTGGCCTGGGCCCGGCCTGGTCAAAGTCCGGCCCGGTCAAGGCCTGGCCCGGTCAGGCCTGGCCTGGAAGGCCTGAAAAGGCCTCTTTTTTTAGACAAAAGTCTGGCCTGGCCTGGTCTGCAAAAAGGTCTGGCCTGGCCTGGCCTTGGGCCTGGCCTGGGGTCTGGCCTGGCCTGGCCTGGCCTGGCATGAGGCCTGGCCTGGCCTGATACCTTACATGATTTTTTATCCAATTATTTGTAATTTTTAAACTTTAAATTTATAATTATTCATCAATAAAGTATAAATTTTTTACTTATTCATTATTGTAATTTATAAATTATAATGCATTAGTTTTAATTAATACATCAATAAAATTTAAAATTTTAATTATTCATTCTTAATTTCTTGTTGATACATTTAGTTAATATGCATCTTCAATGAATATAACTAGTTAGTATATTTAATATTAATAATAAGTTAGTTACTTAGTTGATTAAATATTAATAATAAGTTAATTTATTGTAAATACTAAAGTACTAATATTTAACAATAAAATTTTATTAATATTCTTTGTTACTTTAATGTTAAATATTAACATTAATTAATACATCAATAAACTAATTTTTAATATTAAATATTATTAATAAGGTAGTTTCTTGTAAATACTCAAGTTCTTCATTAATTTGGATATGCTAAATTCTTGGGGGGATTTATGATTGTAGTTATTTTTTAGGTATTCCGTTGTACTAATTTAAATAAAAATTTCATAAAGTAATTAGAAAATTAACTGGAATAACCATGTAAGAGTGTAATGATCATAAATAAAAAGATATATGTGTGTTTAAACTTTATAAAATATATGTCCAACCGATTCTAGTACGTACTATAAGAAAATAAAATCAAAACTAACTTTATATTCAAAAAATAAAAGTTTAATCTACAGTATTTAAGTAATCTACAATATTAATATTTTACAAAATTTATTAATTTATATTTTTAATATTTAATATGTAACATTAAAAAAGAGGGACCAAACCAGACAAGGCCTTGGGCCTGGCCTGGCCTGGTCTGGCCTTGGGTCTGGGCCTGGCCTGGCCTTGAGTCTGGGCCTGGCCTGGCCTGGCCTTGGGTCTGGGCCTGGCCTGGCCTTGGGTCTGGCCTGGCCTGGCCTGGCCTGCAGGCCTAGCCAGGCCACAGCCCAGCGACCAAGGCCTGGCCTGGCCTGGCCTGGAGGCCAAAAGTCAACGGCCTGGCCTGGCCTGGTCAAAGCCCAAGGCCTGGCAGGCCCAGGCCAGACCAGGCCAGGCCGGCCTGTTGTGCACCTCTAGAAATGGGCCCATAGACATGTTTAACATGTTTTAAACAACTTTTACAACAAAAATACTCTTTCTCCTCATATACTCATATATCCCACATTCATTATAAAAATATCATCATTATTATATTATAATAATATAATAAAATATTATTTTATCAGAAAAGATAAAATATCGATTTTTAACAATTGTCAGTTTAAAAATTTTCTCCATCTATATCCACATAAAATGAATATTTTTCTCATCATATAAATTAATAATTAATTATTTACAAATAATATTACAGAATCACAGTACTGGCAACCAGGCCGTTCCTAGGAAAGAGGGAGCTTTCCAATAAGGATCTCTTCTTACTGGCGCGCAATTAGATGACCAAACCTCTCCTTAGACAGAACTTTCTAGACATTGCCAATAATATTATCTAATAATATTATTCAGATAATATGAATTATTGCTCTGATAATAGAAAATACTGTGTAGTGACAATTATTAAAACAACAGTAATATAAAATATCAACGCAGCAATTATTGAATCAATAAAATAAAAAACTGAATAGTAATTACTGTAACAATTATTGAGTAATGCCTTCTTACGTAAAAATCAATAATTGGTGCAATACCGTGTGCTACTGTGCAACAACGCGTATTACTGTGTTTTAACCACCGGGTATTCTAACAGTATTAACGGTAACGCCGTTATTTATAAACAACTTGTTTTTGTCGTTTTCTTCATCCAATCGCTTTCCGTTATGGGGCCCACACAAGGCTGCGCCGTCGTACGAATATTCCCCGACAACAAGAATATTCCACGACCAAACGAATATTTCTCGACAATAATGAATATTTTATGACCACTTGCTTATTTGAAATATTTGCGTATTTTACCCATAACTAACCTCATTAATCAATTTAACCCTTACTATTTCAAAATAATAAATAGAGTAAATTTAAATTTCATTTATTAATTATTTGGGGTCTTACAGTAGGGGGTTAGACCGAACCATAAATGGCTGCCTACGTACTCCTGTTGAAGAGGAGATCAGGTCTGCATAGTTCGAACCTAGTGTAAGAGGTTCAACGCTGTTTATGGCAGAAAGGGTGTAGGAATATTTTTGTTATTTTTGTTTTTATAAGGAGAAGGGTGTAGAAGTGTTTTTGTTATTTTTGTTTGTGTAAGGAGAAGGGTGTAGAAGTGTTTTTGTTGTTTTTGTTTTATTGCGATCGGGCCATATAAAATATGGTTGCCTACGTACTCCCGTGTATCAGGGAGACATAGTTCGCCCCTCAGGATGAGTTGAAAAGCTTGATCCCATGTGCAGGTCAGACTGCAGGGAAGAAAGTTTAATCCTAGGTTGAGGATAAACTGCAGGTGTGAAAAGTTTGATCCCATGTTTGGGGGATAAACTGTAAACGTGAGAGGTTCAATCCCTAGTGGGATGACCAAAGTTGTAAGAGCGCAGTAAAGCCAGGCTGCTGGCTTAAAGAGTATGTTTCCCTGAGGGGCAAAGTGTGGAAAAGAGTTGTATGTGGTAATGGGTTAAAGAACCGGAATGACTGGTGATCTGATGATCCAACACCAGGATGTTTGTTTGATGGTGACTTCAGACATAGTACCGTTTCACGGTGTCCGAGTTGATGAGTTGTGGAAATTCATCGCCGTCCATTTCCTACAATCTGAGAGCACCTCCTGTCAATACTTCCTTGACAATAAATGGGTCTCCCATTTATGGGCGAAATTTCCCTTAGACTGATCTTGGTTGTCGATGATCTTCTTCAAAACCAAGTCATGTTGTTTAAACTGCCGTAGCTGGACTTTTCTGTTGTAGGGTCTGGCGATCCTTTGTTGATATAACTGACCATGGAAGATAACTGCGGTTCGCTTTTCATCTATTAGAGACAATTGGTGATACCTGTCTTGTACCCATTGGTCTTCATCTAGCTGAGCGTCTATCAACACTCTGAGGGATTCCATTTCTACTTCTATGGAGAGTACTGCTTCCATCCCATAGGTTAATGCATAGGGGGTTGCCTCAGTTGAAGTGCGCATTGACGTTCTGTAGGCTTCTACTCTCCATGAAATTAGTAGAATATCCTTGATATTTGCGCTTTATCCAGTATCTTTTCATGAAAATATTATTATGAGCATTCTTGATAAGTTTTAACTTTTTTATGCTGGAGTACTATTTACGGGGTTACTATTGCCTCTTTTTTAGTTCTAACAAAAGAGCTCTAACTCATGCAAGCATACATGTGTCAACAAGTAATACAGAGTAAGTAAAGTATCGATCCCACAGAGAAAGTTGTCTAATTTAAATCACTATGCATCAATTAAATCACTATATTTATATGCTTAAACTAATGACTATATTGGTGAATTACTCTGATTGCAAATAATAACTAAAACAGAAATAATAACGGACTAAACCAAATCTAGAAATAATGGGATCCTAACTTCATTTAATACTTCATCTAATTACCACTATCATGAAAGAAAGGTTCACATATCACAGAAAAGTAGCCAAGAGCACTAATAGAGTCATAACCATTTTTCAATGCACTATGACCTACTTACACATCATCCACAAGCGATAGACTCCATGTAATCATCAATACAACCAAAATCACTATATGTCTATGCGAAATTGCAATCATACTGAATTTAAGCACAAGCCCTTATTTTAACTCATACGGTGAAACAGTATATGTCTATCTGGTTCACGAAATACACAAGCCATATAAAACCGCCCCATATACATATGCTATCATGATTACAATCCATACTCGCATGTTCATTGTCAATTCCATACAAGTACTGAAAACGAATGGTGATCAAGCATTCATACATGCAAAAAAACCATGATAGAAATCCCATGTAATATGTAAAATAGTTCAGCTTTCAAGCATCGATTAAACTACATACTAAAATCCGTTAGAATCCCATAATGGAGTTTAGTTCATGACTGAACCAAAAGCCATTATGGGATCAAAGCTAAACATGGCTAATAAGCAAATAATTGAAAGATGAAGGATAGAAACGATCAAACCCGATTGCTGATTATCATCCACTAGTAACGTTCAAATCCTCATATAAATCCAGTAAAATAATAATAATAATCCACACTGATAGAAAATCCCAAGAAGAATTAGAAAAGATGGAGTTTAGGCTTCGTTCTACGTTGGAATCTTTCTCAGCGTGTAAACCCTAGTTCTAATATGAAAATACGTCAAAAGTACTGAATGACTCCTCTAACACCAGTCAGAAATAGTTTTTAATTAATTACAACCCTTAAAATTAGAAATTAAAATAAACAGCTCAGCAGCATCAGGCATCGCTCGCGGCTGCGCGCCCCTCCTTTGCATTCCTCGCGTGGGCGCGCTACTTGCAATGTGTTCTGCCTGTCCAGCCGGTGGCTCACGCGGGCGCGCGTCCTCAAGCATGTTCTGCCGCGTGGCCGCGCGGCTTGCAGTCTGTACTCTGTTTTGCAGCTTCTGAGTCTGGTTCTGTATTGTTGCTGCTGCTACTGAATTGTTGAGCTGTTCATCCACGTCATGCTTGGTTTCCTTGCTCCACTAGATCCTCACGCCATGCATCCTATATCCTCATGCCATTTTCATCACCAAATCATGCCATATCCTGCACTTTCACACCAAAGGATTTTTAAGTAAATGCAATGCAAAATAACATGAAAGGCACTAAAAACACACTAAAATATACTTGAGATGGGCATAGTTCGTGTGAATTAATATTCAATAAGTAGGTGTAAAACCCACTTATCAGTTACTATTCCTGAAGTACTATTCACATGATACTATTCACTCGAGTACTATTCACCCGGGGTACTATTCATGATAAAAATTAATTCGTTTTCGATCCAAATTATTTTTGGCATAATATTATTCTTGAATTTTACTCCACAAAACAGTATCATATTGACAATTTGGACGTTATTGATTTCTGGATAAATTAAATTATAAATCTTTAAAAATTTATCCTTGAACTTTTTTTTATTGAATTCTTATATCATTGTCATCATCCTTATGTTTATATTCAGTTGAAAGTCATCTGTGACCTGTAGTGCATAGATGGACTTGGTATGATTATGATAAGAGATTATTCGGTATAATCATGACCGTAATGTTACAAATGATGTGGTAAAAGTCCTCATTGGCCCTTAGTGCATTGATGGACAGTGGTTGGCATGATCATGACCATTGATGAATACACGAATATCCTTGGCCCGTAGTGTATGAATAATTTATGGTCGTGATACTAAAGAATATCCTTGGTCGTAGTGCAGGGGTGATTCGATGATGTGGATTATTTATTAAGCTGAGTCTCAGCGATAAAAGTGATGAAAAATCTTTTTAAATCATAGAAGATAGTAGATTTTATTCTCTACTTGACTCTTCTAATGGATTGCTTGTTCCGCTGCAGTTAAACTTGTTGTTTGTTATATTTTATCAGTTTAACACTATTGAAGGGTAACGATAAATTATTCTGCATTATCTTAGTCATAATATTTCTTACTGGGCTAGTTGAGCTCACCCTTTTGCTTTTATTGTTCTCTTCAGGAAATGAGAACGTAGCCAAAACTAGTCGGGAAACGCAGTGACGGTCCAGATGATAGCATTAGTAGTCCTCACTATTCTATGAAATAGTGTGATAATAAATGTATTGAGGACTCTATTTGAGTTGAAAGTTCAAGAATAAAATTTTAAAGATTTATAATTTAATTTATCCAGAAATCAATAACGTTCAAATTGTCAACATGATACTGCTTTGTGGAGTAAAATTCAAGAATAATATTGTACCAAAAATAGTTTGGACCGAAAACGAATTAATTTTTATCATGAATAGTACCCCGGGTGAATAGTACTCGAGTGAATAGTACCCCGTAAATAGTACTTCGGGAGTAGTCCCCGTAAATATTACTCCGGCATGAAAAAGTTAAAACTTATCAAGAATGCTTAGAATAATATTTTCATGAAAAGATATTGGATGAAGCGCAAATATCAAGTATATTCAACTAATTTCATGGAGTTTAGAAGCCAAAATTTTAACAAAATGAGTATAGAATTTGAAATCTAAAACGAAATAATATTACTTACATACTACAGAGTATGGAAGAAAATATTATTTCAAGCGAATATTAAACAAAAATAACATCCCTTACCTTGAAAAGAAGAGTATTCCAACTGGTATAGCGAGGATATTCTTGAAGAAAACTTTCACTGTTTTCTACGCTCAAAACTTTTTAAAACTCGAAAAAAATACGCTCAAGATTATATAAGAAGTCGCTGATTCTGGTGTGATTTTCAATTCTAACTTAAGTGTCTATTTATAGGAAAATGCTAGAACGCCATAGGAGAATAAATTAATAAAATATTAATTTTTAAAAAATAATTCTACGCATGCTTCAAAGACCAAGACCAGCACCTCAATTTGGAAATCAAAATTTTCAGCACATTTTTCCACTAAAAACAAAAGTGGGGCCCACCCATGTTTTTAATAAAAATATTTAATTTTCGAAACTTGAATAATTCATAATAAATAGCCCTTTTATCAGAAAAATTCTAATCTCATGTCTATTCCATAGGAAATTTAATTCTCTACAACTTTGTAAATTTAAGTTTTTCCAAATTCCAAACAGAAAATATCCGAAATCCACAAACGGATGATTGTCAATACCTCATAAAATTCATAACAAACCATACGTTAATTTTTAACGGTTCAAAATTTGTGGACATATACTCAACTTATATATGCATAGCATATCCAAAAATCACAACGATCCAACGGTCTGATTAAAATTATAACTCACACAATAGAGCTTGAAGAACACCGATTTGATTTTTTAATACTTCCAATCCGACAAAATATTGATAAAATACCTCAACATTAATTCCTTCATTTATAACCACATAAAATAAATATTTTCCTATCCATCATTTATGTCCACATAAAATAAATATTTCCTTATCATATAAATCAATAATTAATTATTCACAAATAATATTACAGAATCACAATAATAACAACCAGGCCGTTCCCAGGAAAGAGGGGACTTTTTGATAAGAATTTCTCTTTACTGGCGCGCAATTAGGTAATCAAACCTCTCCTTGACGAAACTTTCTAGACATTGCCAATAATACTATCTAATAATATTATTCAAATAATATGAATTATTGATTTGATAATGGAAAATATTGTGCAGTGATAATTATTAAAATAACAATAATATAAAATAGCAACGCAGGAATTATTGAGCCAATAAAATAAAATATTGAACAGTAATTACTGTAACAATTATTGAGTAGTGCCTTCTTACGTAAGAATCAATAATTCAAAAATAATGTGTAACACCGTGTGCTACTGTGCAACAACGCATATTACTGTATTTTAACCACTAGGTATTCCAACAGTTAACGGTAAAACTTTCGCCGTTATTTTATAAAAAGATATTTTTGTCATTTTCTTAATCCGACAATAATTCCGTTGTGGGGTCCACCAATGATTGTGCCGTCGTATGAATATTTCCTGTTAAAACGAATATTCCCTGACCAATCGAATATTATATAACAATTTGCGTACTTTACAAAATTTATAAATATTATCCACAACTATAACATTATATCAAATTCACACCATAATATTCAAAAATGATATTTATAAAAAATTTATCTTTATTCATAAAAGTTGGGGCCTTACAACCTCCCCTTCTTATGAAATTTTGCCCTCGAAATTAGGGTACGTACCTGGTATGTCGAAGAGGTAAGGATACCTTGACTTCATTTCAGATTCTAACTCCCAAGTCATTTCCTCGACATTGTGATTTCTCCACAAAACTTTGACTTGAGGTATAACCTTGGAGCGTAGAATATGTTCCTTCTTATCCAAGATTTGAACAGGAACTTCTTCATACGTCAAATCCTCCGCTATTTCGTCCGGTTCTAACTCAATAATGTGGTTCGGGTCTTCCACATATTTACGTAACATGGATATGTGAAAAACGTTATGAACACGAGACATACTTGGCGGTAAAGCGAGTCTATAAGCCACAGTTCCTACTCGATCGAGGATTAAAAATGGACCGATGAATCGAGGATTGAGCTTTCCTCTCTTTCTAAATCTCGTAACTCCTTTCCATGGAGCAACACGTAAGAACACATGATCTCCTATATCAAATTCCACGTCCTTTCGATGAAGATCAGCATAACTCTTTTGTCGATCTTGTGAGGTTTTTATACGTTGTCGGATCGCTTGAATCTTTTCTGTAGTCATACGTACCAACTCCGATTCCAACAATGTTGCTTCACCTACCTCATCCCAGCATACTGGAGAACGACATTTTCTTTCATACAACGCTTCGAATGGAGCCATGCCAATACTTGCTTGATAACTGTTGTTGTAGAAAAACTCCACCAATGGTAAGAACTTGTCCCAACTTCCCTTGAAGTCAAGGACACAAAGTCTTAATAGATCTTCAAGAGTTTGAATAGTCCTCTCTGACTGCCCGTCCGTTTGAGGATGATAAGCCAAACTAAATCGTAAATCCGTGCCCATAGCTTTTTGCAAACTAATCCAAATCTTGAAGTGAATCTTGGGTCTCGTTCAGAAACTATGGATACTGGCATACCATGCAATCTTACAATCTCATTTATATATATACGAGTAAGACGTTCAAGTGTATAAGTTTCTCGTATAGGTAAGAAATGAGCCGACTTGGTCAATCTATCAACAATGACCCAAATCGCATTTATGCCTTGAGAAACCTTGGGAAGACTGGTAACGAAATCCATGGTAATGTGCTCACACTTCCATTCTAAAATTTCAAGTGGTTGCAATGGACCTTTTGGTACTTGATGCTCCGTCTTACCTCGTTGACAAGTTAAACACCTTGAGATAAACTCCGCTATCTCTGTCTTCATATTGCTCCACCAAAATGTATGTCGAAGATCATGATACATTTTGGTACTCCCAAGATGGATTGTAAACGGTGTGTTGTTTGCCTCCATCATGATTTTAAACTTTAAATCAGGGTCGTTAGGAACACAAAGTCTAGAGTTGACTCGAAGTATTCTTTCTTCATCGATTCTTGCTTCCAGCATAGCACCTTCTTGCACTTTCGTCCTCATACGCATCAGCTCCAGGTCAGTAGCTTGAGCAGCTTTAACTTTATCGATTAAAGTCGGTTCTACTCATATATTCGCTATCATCACATGGGTCCCTGAAGTCTTTAACTCTATCTCCATCCTTTGCAAGTCATATAAAATGGACCTTTGCGTTGACAATATCGCACTCGTACCCGCATATGATCTTCTACTCAATGCGTCAGCTACTACGTTCGCTTCGAGAGGCATAGGCCGAGAGGCATATAATTCCTCTCATATTCTTTGAGTTGTCGAGAGGCATAGGCTATGACTTTTCTATGTTGCATGAGAACACATCCTAACCCTTTGACCGAAGCATCACTGTAGATGACAAATCCCTCCGAGCTAGATGGTATTGTTAGAACAGGTGCTGAAATGAGTCTCCTCTTGAGTTCTTGAAAACTCTTCTCACATTCCACGCTCCGACCAAATTTTATATCTTTTCGAGTCAGCTGAGTTAATGGAGTAGCGATTCGAGAAAACCCTTCTACGAATCTCCGATAATAACCAGCTAAGCCGAGAAAGCTACGTACTTCGGTCACTGATTTAGGTTGCTCCCAACTTTGAATAGCTTCAATCTTTGTCGGGTCAACAGATATTCCTTGACTTGATACTACGTACCCAAGAAATGCTACTTCCACAAGCCAGAACTCGCATTTCTTCAACTTGGCATAAAGCTTGTTTTCACGAAGCTTTTGGAGTATCAGCCTCAAGTGTTGCTCATGATCTTCACGGCTTTTGGAATAAATGAGAATGTCATTGTGACGCCCCCAAAATAGGTATACATCACCTATTCTGAGTCGCCAAATACATGGTACAAAATTTAAATACAACTTAATTATACAACAGTCGTGTAAAATACGACTAAACATATGCTGTGAGTTTTAATACAAATATTGTCAGATAGACAATATACAAACTCAATGGGGGTCCTTATTACATTTATTATCACACTATTACATAGAATAATGAGGACTACTAATGCTATCATCTGGTTCATCACTCCGTTCCCCGACTCGCCCCAACTATATTCTCATTTCCTGAAGAGAACAGTGAAAGAAAGGGTGAGCTCAACTAGCCCAGTAAGAAATATTATGACTAAGATAATGCAGAATAAATTATCATTAGCCTTAAACAGTGTTAAACTGATACAATATAACAAACATCAAGTTTAACTGCAGCGAAACAAGCAACCCATTAGAAAAGTCAAGTAGAGAATAAAATCTACTATCTTCTATGATTTAAAAGGTTTTTCATGACTTTTATCGCTGGGACTCAACTTAATAAATAATCCACATCATCGAATCACCCTTGCACTACGGCCAAGGATATTCTTTAGTATCACGACCACAATTATCCATGCACTACGGGCCAAGAATATTTGTGTATTCATTAATGGTCATGATCATGCCAACCACTGTCCATCAATGCACTACGGGCCAATGAGGACTTTTACCACATTATTTGTAACATTACGGTCATGATTATACCGAATAATCACTGGTCATAATCATACCAAGTCCATCTATGCACTACAGGCCACAGATGACTTTCAACAGAATATAAACATGAGGATGATGACAATGATATAAGAATTCAATAAAACAAGTTCAAGAATTAATTTATCCAGGAACCAACAATGTGACGCCCCCAAAATTAGGTATACATCACCCATCTTGGGTCGTCAGATACATGGTTCAGAATACTAATACAACTTACTAATACAACTATCGTGTACAATACTACAAAACATAAACTGTGAGTTTGAATACAAATATTGTCTTCTAGAGAGTATTCATACTCAAAAAGAGTCCTCATTACAATTATTATCACACTATTACATAGAATAGTGAGGACTACTAATACTATCATCTGGTCCATCACTCCGTTTCCCGACTCGTCCCAGCTATATTCTTATTTCCTGAAGAGAACAGTGAAAGAAAGGGTGAGCTCAACTAGCCCAGTAAGAAATATTATGACTAAGATAATGCAGAATAAATTATCATTAGCCTTAAACAGTGTTAAACTGATAAAATATAACGAACATCAAGTTTAACTGCAGCGGAACAAGCAATCCATTAAAAGAGTCAAGTAGAAAATAAAATCTATTATCTTCTTTGATTTAAAAGGTTTTTCAACACTGTTATCGCTGGGACTCAGCTTAATAAAATAATCCACATCATCGAATCACCCCTGCACTACGACCAAGGATATTCGTATATTCATTAATGGTCATGATCATGCCAACAACTGTCCATCAATGTACTACGGGCCAATGAGGACTTTTACCACATCATTTGTAACATTACGGTCATGATTACACCGAATAATCCCTGGTCATAATCATACCAAGCCCATCTATGCACTACAGGCCACAGATGACTTTCAAAAAATTTAAACATGAGGATGATGACAATGATATAAGAATTTAATAAAATAAGTTCAAGAATTAATTTATCCAAGAATTAACAACGTCCAAATTGTCAACATGATACTGCTTTGTGGAGTAAAATTCAAGAATGCTTAGAAGAATATTTTCATGAAAAGATATTTGATGAAACACAATTATCAAGGATATTCCACAAATTTCATGGAGTATAGAAGTCAAAACTTAACCAACTGAGTATAATAAAGAATGAAATAACAAAAGAAATCACCATGCATGCGATAGACCGCACAGACAGGTTATTCCAACAGAATAATAAATAATGGAACCAGGTCCGGCGTAAAACGCACAGATAGGATATTCTAACAGAATAATATTAAAGACGGAACCAGGTTCGGTGTAAAATACACATACATGATGTTCCAACAGAATAATAATAAAGACGGAACCAGGTCCGGTGTAAAACACATAGACAGGATGTTCCAACAGAATAATAATAAAGACAGAACCAGGTCCGGTATAAAACACACAGACAGGATGTTCCAATAGAATAATAGAAGAATGTCACCAAGTATAGGGTAGACCGCATATACAGGTTATTCCAACAGAATAATAAGAAATAGAATAACAACAGTTCTCTTCATGAATAAGAAAGAATAACACCCCTTACCGTTTTAAAGAAGAACTGAAATAAGGAAGTAGTTAAGTAGCAGAATACTTTTCTTCTCTCTCTATAGTTTCTCTCTCTAGAGTTCAGTGAATTCGTAAGAAATAATGAAGGAATGAGCTGCTATTTATAGAAAAATAGAATGCATAGTAACTAATCCATGAACGATCCAGATTGATTACTTTAATCTGACGGTCCATATTTAAAGAAAAATCTTTTAAATAAAATATAATATATTCTATTTATAGAATAACTTTAATAAAATATTCTGTTTTATATAAAAAGATGTTTCTGTTTTATTACGTTAATAATACGAATAAAACAAAATTTCATTATCGCTAAATAATTCATATTATTAACTGACAATAATTGAATCAAACTGAGTGACTTCTCACATAAGCATTAATAATCAATACCGTGTGCTACTATGCAACCACACGTATTACTGTACTTTTACTACCGAGTAGTTCAACAGTATCAATGGTAAAACTTCCGCCGTTTATTTTTAATAAAATATTTTTGTCGTTTTCTCAATCCGACAATAATTCCGTTGTGGGGTCCACCAATGATTGTGCCGTTATACGAATATTCCCTGTTAAAACGAATATTTCCCGACCAATCGAATATTATATAACAACTTGCGTACTTTGCAAAATTTATAAATATTACCTACAACTATAACATTATATCAAATTAACTCCATAATATTCAAAAATGATATTTATAAAAAATTCATCTTTATTTATAAAAGTTGGGGTCTTACAAACAACGTCCAAATTGTCAACATGATACTGCTTTGTAGAGTAAAATTCAAGAATGCTCAGAAAAATATTTTCATGAAAAGATACTGGATGAGGCGCAAATATCAAAGATATTCCACTAATTTCATGGAGTATAAAAGCCAAAACTTTAACCAACTGAGTATAATAAAGAATGGAATAACAAAAGAATTCACCAAGCATGCGATAGACCGCACAGATAGGTTATTCCAACAGAAAAATAAATAGTAAAAGCAGGTCATGCGTAAATGCACCGACAGGATATTGACAGAATAATAAATAATGAAACCAGGTCCGGCGTAAATGCACAAACAGGATATTTCGACAGAATAATAAATAATAGAACCAGGTTCGGCGTAAAGCACAGATAGGATATTCCGATAGAATATTAAATAATGGATCCAGGTCCGGCGTAAAGCACAAACAGGATGTTCCAACAGAATAATAAAAATATAATAACAAAAGAATTTCACCAAGTATAGGGTAGCCCGCGTATACAGGTTATTCCAACAGAATAATAAATAATGGAATAACAGAAGTTCTCTTCATGAATAAGAAAGAAAGAATACCCTTTACGAGTACAACAAATAATATCCCTTACCGTAAAAGAAACTTGATATCGGAGTAGTGAAGTAGTAGAATACTTTTTTTCTTTCTCTCTATAGTTTCTCTCTCTAGAGTTTCAGTGAATTCATAAAAAAATAATGAAGGAATGAGCTTCTATTTATAGAAAAATGGACTGCATAGTAACTAACTCATGAACGGTCTAGATTGATTTACTTTAATCTGACGGTCCATATTTAAAGCAAAATCTTTTAAATAAAATATAATATATTCTATTTATAATCTAATAAAATGAATAACTTTATAAAAGATTTCACTATGCAAACACTATGCAAGCACTATGCAAGCACTATACATAATAAAATATAATATATTCTAATTATTGTCTAATAAAATAGATAACTTTATAAAAGTATTCTGTTTTATATAAAATTTTTTTACTATTAGCCTAATAAAACGAATAACTTTATAAAAGTATTCTGTTTTATATAAAAAGCATTTCTGTTTTATTACATTAATAATACCAATAAAATAAAACTGAGTAACTTATCACGTAAGCATCAATAATTAATACCGTGTGCTACTATGCAACCACACGTATTACTGTACTTTTACTACCGAGTAGTTCAACAGTATTAATGGTAAAACTTTCGCCGTTATTTTCATAAAGTATTTTTGTCGTTTTCTCAATCCGACAATAATTCTATTGTGGGGTCCACCAATGATTGCGTCGTCGTACGAATACTCCCTGTTAAAACGAATATTTCCCGACCAATTGAATATTATATAGCAACTTGCGAACTTTGCAAAATTTATAAATATTACCCACAACTATAACATTATATCAATTTCACTCCATAATATTCAAAAATGATATTTATAGAAAATTCATCTTTATTTATAAAAGTTGGGGTCTTACAGTCATCAATAAAGATAACCACAAAATGATCCAAATATTCTTTGAATACTCGGTTCATCATATCCATGAAGGTAGTAGGAGCATTAGTCAATCCAAATGATATGACTGGACAAGATTAGCAAGTAATGAAGACTGGTTATTATGTGGTTATGTAATGATATTTAGACGTGATATTGTTTAAGACTTATTATTTGTTTATGTTTCCGCACAGATGTTTAAAGTTAGTATGACCTGGGATTGTATTTATTATTCAGATATTGTAACCCCATAAGGGGATGATTTATTTCTATCTATTTCATGGTTTGTATTTATTATGGGTAGATAGATATATGATGTTTGAATAGTGAACACCAAATCATGTGGGAATGGAAGTACCCGAATTTGGGGGTGTCACACATTTCATAGTCTTACTCAATCAAGAGGCCTATGGATATCACCCCTAATACATAGGAGGGTTAAATTCCATCTAGATCACTCATATTCCTCACACGATTCATGATGTACCCAATAATCATCTTTATTGTCCACCCTATTAAAGGTGTCTTTTTATAATATCAAAGTACATAAATTTTCGTGTAATAATATAGTGATTTCAGGTCGGAGGACCATTACATCATTGTCACTATGAGAATCGCTAATGACACTTTGCATAATGCTCCACGTAGAATTCTTATGGTGGGTCTGTCCAGTACATCGTTCTCTAACATATACCTATGCATTAACTCAATATCTCATATATTTATGACCAGTGAGATTTGGTCATCAGTCAATCCACATACTAGTCTCAATGCATCATTGTTGTCCCATCAACTATGATACTCGAATAGGGACATTTAAGAACAATGATACTAATCGTAATTATATAATCTCATGTTCAAGTCACATACTTAAAACTATATAATTTTTATCATTGTTCTAAGGAATTTTATTATTTTAATATTTATATAACGCAATAAATAAAACCATAATAAAATTATTCATTTATTCAATCAAACATAATATCAAAATGTTAAGTAATTATATCAAATAATTGGCCTCTAGGACATAAACTCTAACAGTTCCAACTTCTACCACCACACTAGTTTCACATGATATGAATTAACTTTTATAGTGGTGATATTACTAGTTCAAGAGTGTATCTATCACATAATCATACACAATTAATCTTCCTCTTAATAACTATTTCTCTTTTAATTCACTTAGTGAATTTCCTCATTCCACACTTCTCAATTCTCATATAAATTCACTTTGCACTAATTGAATTACTCATAGTATAACACATTATTATTTATATTCAAATAAATATTCATTTTTTTATAATATTAAACAATTATTTATTCATAAAATTCTCGGTTCTTACAGACATGCCTTCAATCTTCTAAAACTAGGGTTTGAGAATCGAATGTAGATGATGATAATGTCTGACTACAAACATGTATTTATATTTTAGAATAATGTCCTAAGTATTTATGAAATAACAATCCAAATCCGAGTAGAATTCCCTAGCCTGAAGTAATTTAATTCTAAAATTTCCCGACTAACTCGTCAGGGCGAGTTCGATTGCATTATTGAGTTCGCATGGGCGAACTGGGACATAGGGGTCTTGGTCGAGGTGCGCTCAGAGCTGGACGAGGTGAGCTTTGGCAGATCACTTCTCGCTGGGGAGGATTCAGTGTGCTTTATGCTGGTGCGAGTTCCCAATTTTCTGCAATTTTCTCATTTTTCCTCTTTTCAGCTCCAATTCCTCCTAAAATCATTAAATACTTTAATAAGCTCATATACACATAAAAATACAATAAAACTAAACATAATTGAATAATAATCAATGAATAGTATGCACTCATCACCTGGAGCAATATCAAGGGTAATAGGGAAGAAAAGCCTAGGGATCGAATGGTTGTAATGATTAATCTTGATTGGCTTTCTTAGGGTTCTTCTCTCTATATCTCTAGCTCTCTATCCTCTCATGGGTGGTCGCTGAGGTTTGGGTAAATCAATAGTGTCTCCTTCCTCTTTTCTCCTTATTCGATCCCATCTCTGTGACAACCCCAAAATAGGTCCATTTCACCCAACCTATTCTGAGTCGCCAAATACATGGTACAGAAAATAACTACAACTTTATTACAATAATTGTAGTGCAAAATACAACAACACATATGCTGTGAGTTTAGATACAAATATATACCAAATGTGACTCATGTCCCAACCGTGGACAACACCTCACAATGACATCTTACATAAATGTATAGTCAACAACTGTTTTAGAAATTAGAATCTTTGGGAAGTGCTCAAGGAAACCTTCGTACATGGGAGGCCAAGCTTCTAGGTTATGATAGATATCACATGGCCACATAATTATCCTTGGTTGACCCAATAGACCCCAAAGAAAAACGAGAAGATTACTATCATATTCTTCCCAATGGTGAGTCTTCTCTTGACTTATCATTATCTCCACTGTCTCTAATTGAGAATTATACTTCAAACAAACACCAAGATTATATAGGTAGTGCTCGTAAATATACTCAGTAAGTGGATGAGCACAATCCTGTCTTATGATGACACGAGGTTGTATGTCATTAGACATCTTATATGATAGTGGCAAAACACCCTTCCAACGTTGGATTCGCCTCACCCTAGTGATTCACCAAATATAACTATTAAATGATGACCACCGTTCTATTCTCCTGTTACCCCTGCTTGACCCAGCTACGCTCTTATTACCTGAAAGAAATTGTGAAGCAAAAGGGTGAGCACAACTAGATCAGTAAAGAATATCATGACTAAAGATAATTAAATTATCAATAGCCTTCATCAGTAATAAATCAGAGATTTAAAACATATGGTAGATGATAAAAATTTTAACCATAGTTGCAGCGGAACGAGCAATCTATTAGAAGAGCCAAATAGACTATAAAGTCTATTATCTTCTCCATGTTAAAAATCCACCAACAATATTTTATCCCTGTAACATCAATCAACAATTCTGGTCCACAATCATATGAATAACTCATAATCATAATTGTAGTTCTAAATTCCTCTTCTCATCCAGGACGAAGATAATTTTTATCAACTATCTTTACCTGAAACATCAAAGATCATGGTTACACTAAATCACATTTCCTGCTCATAATCATACTAATAAATTCATTTTTGCACTACGCCCAAAGATATTCTCCAACAGTTCATCTTTGCACTACTGGCCAAAGATATTCAACAACATGTCATCTTTGCAATACGGCCAAAGATATTCATCAACAATTCATCTTTGCACTACAGGCCAAAAATATTCCTCAACAGTTCATATTTGCACTATAGGCCAAATATATTCATCAACAGTTCATATTTGCACTACAGGCCAAATATATTAATATCTCAAAGAAATATATAATCATTTCAGAATTTATATAAACAATAATTATAACCATGTTGATCATTTCACTTTTTCACTTAAGCTAAAGATATTCAATTATAAATTCAATGGTCATGATCATACCAGTCAACAATTTAACTTTGCACTATTGTCCAAAGAGAAACCATAGTCATGATCAAACCAATAATTTACCCATCTTTACACTCAAGCGAAAGAGAATTTTAACATCAAGGTTATAAAAATATTATATATAATAATAAAAATAATATGATCAAAATATGGATTTAATTTCAAGAGCAATATTCATAAATCAATGATAATTTGGTCAGAAAAAGAAACTAATTTTTCTGTAAATAGTAACTCGTGAATAGTAACTCATGAATAGTAACTCGTGAATAGTAACTCGTGAATAGTAACTCCGACATGAAAAAGGTAGAAATTCTACAATAAAATCCATACCAATATTTCGGTATAATGATATTGAAAGAATAATATTTCTTAAGCTTATAAGCAATTTATTTAAATTGTTTACACTTTACTAATTAATGCATTTAATCATCATAAAATTCCAACTCTTAAGATTTCATCACCAATAACCAAAACCCTCATAAAAAATCTGCATATAACTCATATATGATTCTCAAGCCATAAAATCATATTTTTTAATTTTCTTACTTCACATCACTACAGGAAAAATGTTTAAAAGCGACCAAAAACATCTGCGACCGACCCTTTCGGTCGCTATTAACATTAACAGCAACCGACAGTAGCGACTGCAATGTAATTTCGCCGCTATTATCATTAGCGACCGTATGCGGTTGCTAATAGGTGCGTACTCGGTCGCTGAAGATATTTTCCCTCCAAAAATTTGGCGCAAAAGGAGAGCGGCAAGCCGGATAGTGACTGATTCATAACAGCGACCGCATTCGGTCGCTACTAATGCCACGTGTTTAAAAATCACCGACCGCGTGCGGTCGCAGACAGCGGTCGTTGATTCAAATTAATCTCAGTCGAACCAGGTATTCAGCCAGAACCGAAAACGAGAAGAAAGGAAAAGAAAAGGAGAAGAAATGAGAGGGAGGCGCGATTTCATACTGCTCTTAGCATCTATCTCATCTAAAATAGTATATATGGAGATGAAGATTTAACGGAAGTGGGGGAAATCAAGCTATTCTCTAGTAAAGTAAAGCACAAGTGAAGGTAATTTGTGTTTTTTTCCTCTTTCTTCTTTATGATGTTACTGATTTAAAAGTTCTTATATGGCTACGAGAATCGGATAATAGAATCATTTAGAAATATTTGGTATTAGTGATGTGATGCAATTAAAATGGGCTTGATTAATTTACTGGTATTAGTGATATTGGAATCATTTACTGATTTAAAAGTTCTTATTAGTGATGTGTTGAATTAATTTCATATAGAAATCTGGGTTTCTTATAATGATGAGTATGGATATGTTGATGTATAATTTTCTGATATTCAATTCTAAGTGAAGGATCAAAGAATTGAGTTTTATGAAGAAAGTAAACTAATTAGTTTTTAAATGTGCTACTTAGTCATATGTATGGCTGAATAGTAAACTGTTTTGGTTGTTTTATGAATTGTTATGGCTGGAAATGAATAGAGAAGATAGGTTGGGTTGTGGAGTAATAAGGGGGATAAGCATGGGTTTATGATATAAACCAATAACTATGAATAAGGGGGATAAGCATGGGTTTATGGAGTAATAAGGGGGATAAGCATGGGTTTAACACCACATGTTTGACAAAAGTCCCAAATGGACTGTTTTTTCTAAAAGTCAGATATTAGGGAACTTGGGTACTATTTTGGACAACATATTATGATTGAAATGAAGGGGTTCAATATGCTCAAAATATTTCAATATACCATGTATATTATATCTAGAGTTAGGTGTAAACTAATCTTTGAATCAAAGATGGGGCAAATAAGCTAAGTTGGGGCCGCGGGGCCACACGAGGCCACGTCAAGCTTAGCCAAGCCTCACGGGGTCAAGCCAAACTGAATATATTGTTGCTGAAATTTAGATAAATTGTTGTTGATATTACTGAAATTGGGACAATTTTTGGGCTTCTTATTGTTGTTACTAATATTGGATTCTCCTAAATTATGCCCTGAAATTGGTCAAGTATGCATGCCCTCGTGCATGTGGATAGTCCATATTATAGGGGAAGATTCTGCCAAAATTTTTTCATATATAAATCAAATGGCTATATAACTTGAACATTAGGGCTTAACCCAAAACCTTGGTTGCAATATATGATCATACTTATACAAATCCAATAACTTCAAACTAGGAATTAAGTTTATCCATAATTCAATCAAGAAGAAGGTTCAAAGAAGTTTATCCATAATTCACAGTCGAGAAGACATACTTGTCTAAATCTTCATATATAAGTCAAATGGCCATATATGCATTCGTATTCACAGGGGCTAATAGTATGCCTTCTTCTGCAATCTTGATATACGCATCGTTATAGTTTCTAAAACACATTTCAAATTCCATCGGTTGTTCTTCAAACTTGACCATCAAGATATTTTCATCACCTAATGTCCTATCATATGCAGACCATGCATGATGCAATGATTCATATTCTACCCCTAGGAATCTATTGTCTTTAGGTTGTTTTGGAATGTATCCTTGTTCAATTCCCGAATAATCATATATGATGCACACTCATGTTATATATGTACATATACATGTATATGTATTTATAAGCATCATAAATGGGATTGAGCTGAATTGTAAATCTCTAACAAGGGAATACAATAATTCATGTCAACATAGGTACCGTGGAATCATGGACCTCTATTCAGACCGTAGTTGGATGGCACGACGAAAGTCAAGTGCCCAGATAGGTGCTACAACTGAATTTCGAGCTGGTTGCCAAGTGTTTTTGGATTATGCGTATAGTCACCCGGAATGTATGAATGGTAAGTCGCAGATACGATGTCCATGTTTGAAGTGTAAGAATGTAAATTATATGGACAGAGACGTGATAAACTATCATTTACTTGTTTCTGGGTTCATGAGAAATTACGAAGAATGCTGGTGGGCACATGGACAGAGAAGAGGTGGTGGCATCACAGAAGTACACAATTCGGGCAGTAGTACTCATCGTATGAATGAAATGGTTCATGATGTTGCAGGGCCAGATTTTGATTGGGAACAAGGCAGAGAACAACCTATGAATTTTGATGCCAAAGACTTCTTTAAGTTGTTAGACGAGGGTAACAAGCCATTGTGGCATGGTTGCACCAAACACACTACATTGTCTGCAGTGGCGACATTACTTAACATCAAGGCTAATCACAACATGAGCCATGAGTGTTTTGAGTCGCTCTTGAAGGCTATTAAGAGTATGTTGCCTGACGGTGAGAAATTGCCTGATAACTATTACTTTTGTAAGAAAATGGTGAAGAAGTTGGGTCTTGGATACCAAAAGATCGATGCATGTCCCAACGATTGCATGTTATTTTATAAGGAAAATGAACAGATGACAAGGTGCACGTTTTGCAGTCATGATCGGTTTAGACCTAATAAAGAGGGTGTGACTACAAAAAAATCAAGTATACCGTTTAAGATTCTAAGGTATTTTCCAATAACACATCGGCTAAAAAGATTGTACATGTCTTCAAGAACAGCTGAACATATGAGTTGGCATGTGAAATCTCTAGCTAAAGATGGAGAACTAAATCATCCCGCAGATGAGCAGGCTTGGAAAGATTTCAACATAGCACATCCTGGGTTTGAATTGGAACCTAGAAATGTGAGGCTTGGATTGTCCACTGATGGTTTCAATCCGTTTGGCCACTCAGCTGTTTCGTACTCATGTTGGCCTGTGATTGTTACTCCGTACAACTTGCCTCCTTGGATGTGTATGAAACAGCCATACTTGTTTCTTTCACTCGTGGTTCCTGGTCCTAAGAGTCCTGGAAAGAACTTAGATGTTTACTTGAGACCTCTTATAGATGAGTTGAAGGTATTATGGGAGGATGGAGTACAGACTTGGGATGTTGCAAAGAAAACAAATTTTAACCTTAAGGCAGCGGTTATGTGGACTATAAGTGACTTCCCAGCTTATGGTATGTTAGCTGGATGGAGTACACATGGGAAGTTGGCTTGTCCGTATTGTATGGAGCATACAAAGTCGTTTAATCTATCAAAAGGTCGAAAGCCTTGTTGGTTTGACTGTCATCGTCGGTTCTTATCGGTAGATAACCCGTTTCGAAGAAATAGAGAACACTTCAGGAAAGGGAAAGTAGACAATGATATGCCTGCACTGCGATTGTCAGGAACGGAGATGCGAGATCGTGTGATGAGATTGTCGGTTATCCCATTTGGTAAGGTTGATGCCACAAACATAATCAATGGGTTTGGCGAATCTCATAACTGGGTTCGGAGAAGCATCTTTTGGAAACTGCTTTATTGGTCTACAAATTTGATTCGTCATAATATAGATGTGATGCATATTGAGAAGAATATGTTTGACAATGTGTTTAATACTGTGATGAATATTACGGGGAAGACAAAAGATAACGATAAGGCACGTTTGGACATGAAAGATATTTATAAGCGTCCCCAGATTAGAACTTTATGAATCTCCTAATGGTAAGATTGTCAAACCGCATGCAAGGTACACATTGTCTAAAAAGCAAGTTGAAGATATGTGCACATGGGTTAAGTCTTTAAAACTACCAGATGGATATGCGTCAAACATTGCAAGGTGTGTTACGGGTGGGAAATTGCAAGGGATGAAGAGTCATGACTGTCATGTGTTCATGGAGAGACTCATGCCTATAGCATTTCGGGATTTGCTTGATAAACCAATATGGGATGCTTTGACGGATCTTAGTCGTTTCTTCAAAGACTTATGTTCAAAATCATTAAATGAGAATGACATGCCTGTACTTGAGAAGAACATCATAGTGATCACGTGTAAATTGGAAAAAATATTCCCACCTGGTTTTTTTGACTCCATGGAGCATTTGCTAATCCATCTTCCCTATGAAGCTCGTGTTGGGGGTCCAGTTCAATATAGATGGATGTACCCTTTCGAAAGGGTGATGGGAAACCTTAAGAGGAAGGTGAAGAATAGAGCTTATGTCGAGGGGTCGATATGCGAGGCATACAGTTTTGATGAGATATCTACGTTTGTCTTAGACTATTTTCCGGACGAAGTCTTGACAAAGGTCAATCGAGTATCGAGACATGATGATGGGGGAAATGTTGAACTAAATGGCCGGCTCTCTGTATTTGGTCTATCGGGCCGCGCTTATGGAAAAGGGAAGCGCATATTCCTCTCTGAGCAAGAATTACATGCTGCACATACTTACATTCTTCTCAATTGTGAGGAGATTGATGAATTTGTGAGGTACACATGTAAACTTGATAATTTATCTTTTAAGTTGAAAATTTATTCCAATATGTTAATTTTTATAACATGGTATAGATTGTACGATGACGAGTTAAAAGTGAAGCATCCCGGCATAACTGATAAAGATATTCAAATCAATCGGGATAAAGACTTTGCACTTTGGCTAAAGGACAAAGTAAGTTCAATTTTTAAGCACGTAGTTCAATTTTTAACTATGACTTCATTTAATAAGATGGAGTTTTTGTAGGCTTTGACTGAGGTATCAACGATTCCGGCTAATGTACAAGTCCTAGCTATAGGACCAGACAGGGACCAAGTCAGCCGCAATGGTTACAAAATAAATGGTTGTGAATTTCACACAAAGGCATATGGGCGCGGTAAAAGAACAACGAACTCTGGAGTGTGTGTCCAAGGAGATTGTTATAATGAGCTTGGTCGTGCCTTTTATGGGGAGTTGGAGGAAATCGTAGAGTTGTCGTACAAGGGCACTTACGGGGGTCATATTCACTTGTTCAAGTGCCGTTGGTTTGATTCAGAAAAAGGGATACGTGTTGACAGATATGGAATCGTCGATATTGACCTCCATAGGTCTGCGTACTCCAACGAACCGTTTGTTTTACCAACTCAAACAGTACAAGTATGCTACACTCTTAGTCCTGTTAGGAAAAGGGATAGAACGCCTACAGATTGGCAAGTTGTAATTCATACTCCCGCGCGTAGTCGTGTAGAATTAGTTGATGGGGAGATTTACCAAGAGCAGATGCTTCATAGTCAAACTATAATAAACGTGGAGGACGACAATAAAGTAATCCAGTTAGATGGTGGAGATAAACCACATGAATTAGATCCTGAGTCAATACTTGTGTCAAATGACATTGATACTGAGGAGGAAGAGTTATTGACTGAATCTGACACTGAATCTGAAGCAGATGATGGTTATGAATCTGCAACACGTATACAAATTGATTCTGAATCAGACACTGACACTTGAAATGTATGTTTATCATTACACTTTTTTATATTCATATATATACATGTTTATATCACTGTCATGCATGTTTATGTACTAAACTATTTAAATGCAACTTTTGTTTATTGTCATTTTATATTCATATATATACATGTTTATATTACTGTCATGTTTATTATCATATATACATGTAATCAAACATGACTCATAATAACATCTTGAAATTTGTAATATACAGATGGCTTCTGAAGCAGCGCAAAAAAAGTGCGGCTTGGGTTGGGGGCCTAATCATGTGCCCAAGGCCCCTAGTAATCCAGATGATCGGATTTTTATTCAGATTCGCCCTCCTCTGAATAGCACGTACGTCCCGCATATATCATTTAAGATTCCATTTATTGTATATTGGTAATGTTTTGATTGATATTATATTGGTAATGTATATGGGTTTGAATTTTTTATTGCTTTAATTTGCATTCAATCGTTATTGTTTTGGTCTTATATATTGTATTGAAAGTTTGTATATTTCTCTTGGTTTGTGTATTGGGTGCCTAGAAATATCCATATATGCATGTCGTCGTGCATGTGGCTAGTCTATATTACAGGGGAGACTCTGGCGATTTTTTTTTAAGTATAAGTTTGAAAAATGTTCATAAGTATTATAACTTAGATATAATTTGCTTTAATATATGCTAATTGATGTTGTATATTATAGTGATTTTTTAGATAATAAGATCGTCAAGTGTATATCACAGCTGTGTTTACAGAATTGGCCTACACCTATGATTACGTGGGCGAGCACACCTATCGCCCACAAGGATGCTGTTTGGGCAGAATTTCAGGTATGTTTTTTTAATTATGACAAAGGATAATTATTTAGTATTCAAAGGATAATTATTTAGTAATGTTTTTATTGTTGTTTTATTTACAGAAACGGTATAGATGGGAGGACGCGCAGGCTTCAGTGATACAAACATTATTTTGGCAGAAGTGCGCGGTCCGCACCAAAGACAATTTGAATAAAGAAAGACAAAAAGCCCTTCACAATGCAGAGATCGACCATCCACGCCAGGGAGAAGATTACATGCACGAGCATAGTCCCTGGTGGTGCACCCAGGCCATATGGGCTGAGATGTGTGCTCAATGGAGGGCTGAGAGTTGGGTGAAAAGACGAAAGACTGTCGCCAGCAACAGATCCTCGGGTGTACCCGAAGGCGAAAAGGCTAAAGGGACATACAAGGGTGGTAGTATTTCACAGTTGCAGCATATCACTGCCAGAGTACGTATTTAATTACAAGTTTTAATATGTTTAAAATCATGAATTGTAGAAAATATATCACATTTTTACTTAGTAATATTATGCTTTTTTTTGTATAGGAATCTCAGTCTCAAGGTACACCTATCCATTGACTGGATGTGTACGTGGCCACCCGTGATGGTCTGCCTGAGGCTATCTAGATAGCGGTAATAAATTTTAAGAACTTGATCTTGTTTATCAATGCTTACAGAATTAATTTATTTTTCACTATTTAATTGTTAACATGATGACAGGACACTTATAAGCGTTTATTGAATGAACGCTATCCTGAAGGCACTCCACGTCCGTCTATTGATCAAGAGTTGTGGGAGAGGGCGTCTGTTGTGAAGAAGAACTACATTAAAGGTCAAGGACAACGACGACGCCCATCCTTCAGTGGCTCAGGCTGCTCTTCTACCCAGTCTACACAGTCATCAAGCCATCCAGCTGTTCATACTCAGGCTGACTGTGTTAGAGCTATATGTCAAGATCGAAATCTTCTGACGATACTGGGCGGGCATCTGGGGGCTCTGGATCCTGAGGAGTTAGCTAAAGCAGTGGCGGCGGCAGCAACATCACAGCATGGGGATAGCGACGAGGTATAAAATTAATTTGTTATATATATTGTCGTAATATACCAATATTAATATAGTTAGTATATATTTGTAACTTATTTTATTATTTTGTTAATTATAGGGTGATCAAGGAGGCGATGATGCTTGACGTACCTGCTTTATATATATATCACTTTTATAGTTATAGTATAAGCTTGTACTTTTACAAGTTTTTCTTTACTTGTATGTATGTTACTTAAACAAGTTTTGAAATGTTATTATTGTATGTGTATGTTCATAACTTGTATATTCAGTTATGTTATTTAAACTAGTTTGGTGTATGTGTTGGTGGGTACAATGGATGTTTATTTTATTGTGTATGCTGCTTATCTTGTTGTGTATGTGTGTTGGGATAAAGCAGGTACAAAACAGGTACAGGTTTTTGGGAATTTTGCAAAACAGCAAAAATCTGTTTATTTTTTTTCATATCAGCGACCGCATGTGGTCGCTGATACTTATTAGCGACCGAATTAATATTTGAGACTATCAGCGACCGGATGCGGTCGCTGATACCGGTCGCTGCCACGTGGACCACGTCAGCTTTGTTCATGGTCCATGCTGACTCAGCTCAGCGACCGAATTTATCATTTCGGTCGCTCTTATCGGTCACAGATATGACGGTCGCTATTAGTGGTCGCTGATGTGCGCCTTAGCGACCAGATTTTGTGCGACGCCGATTAGCGACCGTATGCGGTCGCTGATATCTATCTGCGACTATATACGGTCGCTGATGAGCGGTCGCTGATAAACATTTTTCTTGTAGTGCATAACATATTTAATTCATTTACTCATAACTAGACCATTTTTATGAAAAATACCAAATCAGTCCCAAAAATATTCTTTTTTTTGGGATTTAGCAGAATATAGTCCCATATTGAACATATATTTTTTTCAAAATTTTTAAAATTCATTTACTATTTTTCATATGGCCAAACCGCCGAATATTTAGACATTTATCATAAATTGTATTTTTATCCAAAAATTCCAAAATTTACAGAGTATACTGATATTATATAGATATATTTTCAATAAAAATTTCATCAATTTTGGAGTTAACCACAAGGAGTTATAAGCGGTTACTTTTAAAATAGTCTTTTCCCGTAAAATTCATAACTCCTAATATATATATATATATATATATATATATATATATATATATATATATATATATATATATCTAAAAATCACCATTTTTGGACACAATCAATAAAACTTATCAAAATATCATTTCAAATTTTTTCAGAATTTTCTGAAGGTCGGAAGAAGTACGAAACATGAAAAACATAATAACCAATTAAAATCCCTTACCTCAAGAGAGCAATACTTCGAATGAAAAATCGGAGAAAACTTTTACTAAATAGCAACTCTCAAAGTATCTAAATACTCTCACAAATATGCTTGATAATATAGAGAGAAAGAAAACTTGTTTCAGGTGTGTTTTTCAATTCTAACATAAGCACCTATTTATAGGAAAATGCTAGAACGCCATAGAAGACTAAAATAATAAAATATATTATTTTATTTCTTCTTTTCTACGCATGCCCACATGTTCGATCAGCCACCAGCCATCTTTGAACAAAGGTAGTAGCCCACATGTGTTAAAACACAAGTGGGTCCCACCCATAAATTAATAAAAATCATTTTATTTTTCGAAACTTCAATAATTCATAGAAAATAGCTCTTTTATCAGAAAATTCAAATCGCGCGACTTTCTATAGGAAATTCAGTTCTCTACAACTTTACAGAAGAAAGTTTTTCTAAATTCCAAACAGAAATTGACCGAAATCCATAAACGGACGATTTTACAAGCTATAATCAAATTTCAGTCAAGAAATGGGGTCCACCGACACACAAAACATGTGTTAATCATTTAATGCAACAAAAATACTCTTCCCCCTCATATACTCATATATCCCACATTCATTGTAAAACTATCACCATTATTATATTATTAAATATAATAATAAATTATTTTATCAGAAAAGATAAAATATCATTTTTTAACAATTGTCACTTTAAAAATTTTCTCCATCTATATCCACATAAAATTAATATTTTTCTCATCATATAAATTAATAATTAATTATTCACAAATAATATTACAGAATCACAGTACTGACAATCAGGCCGTTCCCAGGAAAGAGGGGGCTTTCCAATAAGAATTTATCCTTACTGGCGCGCAATTAGATGACCAAACCTCTCATTAGACAGAACTTTCTTGACATTGCCAATAATATTATCTAATAATATTATTCAGATAATATGAATTATTACTCCGATAATAGAAAATACTGTGTAGTGACAATTATTGAAACAACAGTAATATAAAATATCAACGCAACAATTATTGAATCAATAAAATAAAATACTGAACAGTAATTACTGTAACAATTATTGAGTAGTGTCTTCTTACGTAAGAATCAATAATTGGTACAATACCGTGTGCTACTGTGCAACAACGCGTATTACTGTGTTTTAACTACCGGGTATTCCAACAGTGTTAACGGTAACAACTACGCCGTTATTTGTAAAAGCTGAAATTTATCGTTTTCTTCATTCGACAATTATTCTGTTATGGGGCCCACAAATGGCTGCGCCGTCTTACGAATGTTCCCCGACAGAAAGAATATTCCACGACCAAACGAATATTCCCCGACAACAATGAATATTTTATAACCACTTGTGTATTTTGGAAAAAAATTCATATATCACCCTTAACTTTAACATTTATCAATTTAACCATTTACTGAATAGTAATTATAAGAAAAATTGAATACTTTTATTTCATAAAATTTGGGGTCTTACAATCTCTATCCTTTTTCTTACTCCCTTTTGCCTTGCCCTCTTTGTCTCTCTCTTAGACAACCACCTTAGTTTTATTCCCACATGTCATTTAGTAAATGTGTCCTTTTCCCTGTGGTTCCAATTCTTTTATAGGGTGAGTCCCCCTTAGGCTTTGTTTCAAATAAGGTAACAAGGCCTCTTACTATTCATATGGATGTTTATGGATACTTCCTTTAGGATCTTTTCTTCCCAATCAACCCCTAGGTATGTGAGCTGAAGGGACAAGTTTGGAGGTTACTTTACCTTGGTTGGGGAAAGGACAATGCCCATCATTTCATACGTAAGCATCAATCCCTTTGCCCTTCTTCCCTCAATATTCTTTAGTTGTGCCCTTGCATTCACCACGCTTAGAACATGCATCAATTTATACTTTCTTAAGATGAGAGTGAGCCACACAAGTTTCTCTAAGGATGTTTCCTACCTTCTGCCCTGAGAAGATAGGCCGCCCCAAAAGAACCCATGCATGGTCCAAAACTATTCTTCCCTTCCTAGTTACCAATCCTAGTTACCAAACCAGCCTATTACTATCCATCCTTAGCCCCAAATTGGTCCAGTGGCTTGCCACTTGGGATATGGTCAGGGTATACCCCCACATCCTCAAGAACCACTCTAGAACCAATAATTCCTTTATGAATGAACCTTTAACCAGATCTATGAAGGATAACAAGAGGTCCTTTGACCTTGTTCCTTTCCTAATGATGGGATTTTGCCTCATTCATTAAAGGGCTCCATATACAGTAAAACCCCTATTTAGGAATAGACTTGGGACCAAACTATTTGTATTCTAATTGAGAGGTTATTACTAAATAGAGGTATTGGTACACAATATTTTTTGAACACCCAAAAAATATTCACTTTAACAAAAATATCAATAAGAACTCCCTAATAATTATTATTCAAAAAATATTTATGCAAAGTAATCTTTTATAGGAAATGTAGTCTTTTATAGCAAAATATAGTCCTTTATAGGAAATGTAGGGGGTGTATTCAATTAAGATTTTTAAAGACTTTTAAAGACTTTAAAAGTTTGGTTGTATTCAATCAAGACATTTAAAGAGTTTATAGAAGTTTAGTGGTATTCAATTATAACTTTTTTAATGTCTTTAAAAGTTATGTGGTATTGAATTAAGATTTTTACAAAGTCTATAAAAGTATTTTGGTATTCAAAAAGTCATAGACTTTTCAGATTTCTATTAAATGGTAGAGCTTGACAGACTTTAGAAGAAGAATTATAACTATCAACCCATATCCAAAGTCTTACCTCATCTCTAAAGATTTTTAAAGACTTCCAAATAAATACAAAGGTAGATAAAACTAGTTATTAATTGAACTTTGTGTTTTATTGGGTCAAACTAATTATTTATTTTATATGGGCTAATAAATATTAATATGTGATGGATAAATAATTTGGTAAAATTTGGGCCATAAAAATAATTAGATTTATTATAATAATAGAATTAACAAGATATATTAATAAGTAAACAAATAACTAAAGACCTAATCTGAATTGGTGAGGAAAAAAGTAGTCGTTCGAAAGCTTCCAATAGAAAGAGAAAAGAGATTTGTTCAACAAATGTGAGATAAAATCATGAAACTCTCATATCAGTTGTAAATATTATGTATGTATAATATATAAAAATAGAAAATATATGATGTGTACGTGTTACTGTTAATATATGATTATGTATGTATAATATATGAAATTACTGTTAATTTTTGAAAATATATAAAAATATATGATTATGATTTTGTATGTATAATATATGAAAATATGTGAAAATATATGATTATGTATGATTATGATAATGTATAATTATGATTATGTGTTACAGTTAATATATGAAAATATATGATTATGTATGTATAATATATGATTATGTATGTACAATTCCGTGAGTGGTTATCAGACTCTTCACCTAGTTCTGCAAGAACATATTCATCGGTCATCCTTATAAAGTGCGAAAGTGGTGCTTTATGCTTGGAATTTTCTGAATCCTTGTCAAAATACCTTTCAATATCTATGCTTGCATTACCTATCACACACATTTAAACAGACGTAAACACAAGATCATGGATGAACACATTATTTTGTAATAAAATATCTTATAAGACACTACCAAGTACATGGAACTGCTCAAACATTATGGATGCACAAAAAAATATATGTTCTTGAAAATGTCACCAGAAGAGCGCTTAGATTGGATAACATACAAATTGTTAGAATGATTGCAATTATTGAGATGATGGCCCGAGTTGAGAAATATGCTCTAGTTGCTTTTGCATTTAGTGTAAGCTTGTTAACATTCTGTATTTTGATTTTGATGTATGTTCTAGTTGGCTTCTTTAATTGGTGTTGGCATGCCTAATTAGCATTTTGGAATTTGGTTTGGAACATTTGTTTGGTTTTTGTAATTGGTGCAAGCATGTTTAACATTATGGGATTTGGTTGAAATATATGTGGTTGGTTTTTGTTAATTGGTGTTACAATTTCATGGCTCCTACCAATTTTTATGTAGCTATTACATGCTGCCTTCTACAGCTAAATTCATATTATAGCAGTTAGGATATTATATTAATTTTGTACCAAATGAATGATATATTAGACAATGTAATTTACTTTTAATTTTTTGCAAGATCAAATACAATGTCTCACGCAAATATGCAAGGATATAATGGAGTACATGGAGAGGATGTACTACAAAAAGAAGAAATAGACGAGGAAGAGATAGAGGATGCTATGGAAGAAAACATGGAAGAAGCAATGGAAGAAGAATTTTATGAAGCGATCAGGTACTTATTAATGGCAATTGAAACTGTGATGCATGTCTTAAACGAGCTTATGATTATACTACATGATGAACATATTGGGCGTCCATTAATGCGACGACCAATTACATCGAATGGGTATAATTACATACATAATGTATTGGATGAGGAACCTGAAAACTTTCGACAAGTCTATAGAATGTATCCAAATGTGTTTCGCAAACTATGCAATATTGTTAGGGAGAAAACACTTTTACAAGATACGAGATTTATTTGTATTGAAGAAATGGTTGCAACTTTTCTACTCACTGTTGGTCAAAATTCTCGATATTGTTTAACTCGTGAGACTTTTGGTCGATCCCATTTTGCTTCTAGTAGAAATTTTAACAAAGTCTTGAAGGCTTTGAACACACTAGCACCTCAAATGATGGCCAAACCTGGATCCACAATACCTTCTAAAATAAGAGAAAGCACAAGATTTTTTCCGTACTTTAAGGTAAGTAATGAAAATTTCATTATTATCATTGTTTTTGTTGTTGTTATTTATCACTGTTATATTGGATAAAAATGTCTATTAATTCATTTAAGGATTGCATTGGAGCTATTGATGGTACGCACATTCCAGCAATGGTAAAAGGACGTGATGTAAACAGTTATTGTAATCGTCATGGAAAAATATCGCAGAATGTATTAGCAGCTTGTAATTTTGATTTGGAATTCATATATGTACTTAGTGGGTGGGAGGGTTCAGCTCATGATTCAAAAGTGCTAAGTGATGCTTTAACAAGAAGGAACGGACTTAAAGTGCCACAAGGTATGTACTTATCTTGTTTTTCATTTTATTTGTTTGATCTTAGATCCTACATTTCATAGTAATTTTTTAAATGGCATATAATTAGACAAATTTTTCTTGGTGGATTTTGGGCGCCAATTTTTAGCTCCTTTTTGAGGTGTTCGATATCATCTTCAAGATTTTGCTGGCCAGGGTCGTGACCCCGAAAATGTAATCGAGTTGGTCAATCTTCGTTATGCTTCTTTAAAGAACGCAATTGAGAGAATATTTAGTATATTTAAATCGAGATTCACAATTTTCAAGTCTGCACCTCCATTTCCTTATAAAACTCAAGCAGAGCTTGTACTAGCTTGTGTAGGACTCCACAATTTTCTTCGTAAGGAGTGTCGTTCAGATGAATTTCCTATTGAACTAGATAACGAGTCTTCATTATCTTCATCATTGCCACTCAATCAAGGAGATAATTTGGAACAAGTTTTTGAAACTCATGAGCAACAACGAGAGAATGCTAATAAATAGAGGACTAGTATAGCTTCTGACATGTGGAGAGACGTTGATCATAATAATAACAATGGCCAATAACGAGAGAATGCTAATGAATGGTGGACTAGTATGCTAATGTTACTTGTTAGTGGTTCACTCACATGTATGAAGTTTTGCAACTTTTGATCATATAAATTTTTATTGTCGTATTATTTACTCTAGTTCATGAAAAAAGAGGGAGATGTTGTACACATGGGCTAATTAACAATTAATATAAGTTGTAAGATATATTAGAAGTATACAAAAGTCTATCACAGTCTTGATAAAAAGTTTATAAAAGTCTGTTACTTATTTCATAGAGTTTATAAAAGTCATTTTAAAAAAGTCTTTAAAGTTTTTGAAAGTCATTAAAATTCCACAAAAGTATATCACTTAAAAAAAGTCTTTAAAAATCTTAATTGAATACACCCCCTGTAGTCTTTTATAGGAAAATATAGTTATTTATAGGAAATGTAGTCTTTTATAGAAAATATAGTCTTTTAAAATTAATATTCTCTCTCTCTCTCTCTCTCTCTATATATATATATATATATATATATATATATGAAATTATTACTATATAGATGTATAGTTTCTTAATACGAGACTTAAAAAATAGGATGAATTACATATTCTATTACATTTTTGAAAATAATTACAACAATAGTGTACTCATAAAATATTTACACAATTAATACAATTTTATATTTATTTACAATATTAGTGCAATTATGATTCTTTAATTTAGGAAATTAGTATGCAATTAGGATTCCTTAATTTAGGGATTAGTTATCCACATGACTTCTTCTCTCTCTCCTCATCTAAAACAACTGCATTAATTAGTCATCACCCTTCTTCTTCATTCAACGTATTCTTTCTCTCTCTCTCTCTCTCTCTCTATATATATATATATATATATATATATATATATATATATATATATATATCCCTATCAAGCTTTTGATCAGCAAGCTTTTGATATCCCTAATAAGCTTTTGATCTCTGCTGCCATGGGGCCAAAAAATTCAAAAAACATGATCGGCAAAGGAGTTGGGAGGAAAAGATCAAGAAAAAAGGCGCCACGAATTGAAAGAGAATCATCAGATCTTTCCGGCGAGGTTGTTTATCAAATTTTGTCAAAATTACCGGTGAAATCGTTATTGCGATTCAGGTCTGTTTCGAAACCATGGCGTGATACCAAGGTAAGACAAATAAAACAATACAATATGTTTATACGTCAAATAAAACAGTACAATATGTTCCCAGTTGATTAATTTATATAAGATGTACTTGTTTATACGTCACTACAGATTAATCAGTTCAGTGAAATTTTTGGCGCTCTGTTGTTTAGAAGATCATTGGTTCATTTGTTTTGCTCCACTTGTTCTCCCTTGGGCAGACTTCTTGTCTTCCGATCTTGTACCGAAGCACAACCTTACTAATTTACCTTCAACTTTGTTTCTTATAAAATAAAGTAGTAAAATGTCATTTATTGTTAATCTTAGTTTTATCTTTTGAATTTTATTGCAGGCACGGCGGGGATGGAATAACTGAGAATGATGGTCGACCGATTGGATCATATGTAGCTGACATTACGCCCTCAAAAGACTTGATGATGGTAACTAAATCATCATACCAAAGTAACTAAACTGTCATATCAAAGTAACCAATCAACCTCCACACTTTCAATTTTTTTCTTAGTGCAGTTGGTAACCAAACCTTCAGATCAAGGTAAGCAAACCTTCATACCAAGGTAACAAAACCTTCATACCAAGGTAACCAATTCATATCCACACCTGCAGTTTTTTCATAGTGTAATTGGTATCCAAACCTTCAGACCAAGGTAACCAATTCAGTTTTATTAAGTTACCAATTTCGTTTGAATGTGATGTAGTTGGTAGCCAACCATTCATACAAAGGTAACCATTTTAGTATTTATAAGTAACAAAATAGTCATAAAAAAAATTTCAGAATAGTAAAAGTTACATCTATTTATTTTTAAATTTTTTGTAGGACGAATCTTCTTCTTCTTCTTCTCATTGGCGTTTTGGATAACGGAGATTCGCGGCGGTATAGCGGCGGAGTAGCGGAAGAGAAGCTGACGGGAAGAGAGAACTAAAAAAGTAAAAACTGAAACAGAGCCCAATTTACATGTACATATATTTTATTTATTTATTTACTTATTCGTTAATTATTATTTCAAAGTGTATGTGAGGGAGATGAAGATTTGAATTTGAATTATTATTTTGAATTTGAATTTATTTTTGTTGTTAGATCCCAAATATTTGAATTTGAATTATTAATTAAGGCAGTTATTTCTCCTTAATTTTAGGTTTTCTTAGTAATGTGAATTGTACTATTTTTGTAATATGTGTCTTAATTACACTCTTTTTGTAATTATTTTGTTGATACACTAATAGTGTAATTACTTTCTAATTGTTGTATATTTCTGTAAAGAACCCTAAAAAATATATAACATATTACAATTTAGAAGTTATTCCTATTTATAACTGGGCCAAATTGGGATTTAATTTTTTTATAATATTATAGAGGTTATTCTTATATAGAATATTCTTAAATAAGAATTTTACTGTATCTTTAGTCAAGGAATATTGCCCAAGGTTTAACGTTTCTCTAGGGTAAGCTTCTGCCCTGGATTCCATCTACCATGGAGGAATATTCAACCTACGGATCCATTTCTTGGTTTCAAGCCTTGCCATTCCATCACCTACGGGGGTGCCCCATAGGTCCGTGTATTGGGGATGAAGTCTCAGGTTTCATGGGCCTTACCATGATGATATTCATTAATTATTTCTTAAGCCTAACTTACTTATTCGGCGTCATTCCCCTTCACAAGTAATTTATTTGTTCATCTAACCCTTTCCATGTGTAAATGTGGGGCCCATAATCATTTGGTCAAATATTCAAACTGCCTAGTTGGTTGTGCACCCAAGGCTTGCGTGGTATTGACCATTTTTGGGTACCAACAATTGATAAATTTAAAAAATTAACAATAGATACAGAGGATCTTTGAGAAAGAAGATACAATATACTCCCTCGGTTCCTATATAACTGACGTTGGAAGCCAAAGCCCATTTTTTAAGGAAAGTAATTAGGGATAAGGTAAAGTCTAAATTATCCTTGTCTGTTTTTGTTTTTTTTATAATTAATGGTGGGTCAAGGTAAAGTACCATTATGTGTTTTTGTTTTTTATAATTAATGAGAAGTAATTGATATCATTACTCATCTTAACTTTTACTCTTCTCCATAATTTTTTTTCTTCAAGTCACCACCATTATAGCTCACCGCCAACAATAGTAAACAGTACTCATCTTACCTCCATATTCTCTGAAAAAAAATTGAGTTAAATTCACTCGAACCGTCCAAAAATTTTAAAATTTTAAAATATTGGCTCTACTTTTAAATTGATTAATTTTTACATTTCCCACCATTTTTTCATCTATAAAAGTGAAATATTGTTCATGACATCTTATGGAAAAAAAAATAGCCTTAAGTTAGCAATAATACATTATGGTTACTATACGAGAATTCGATTTGAATTTTCCGGCAAATATTGAAGAATTTTCAGTGAATGAAATCAACTTAAATATAGATTTGAATGTTCCGGCAAGTAACGAGGGTATTTCGGCGCACACGATCGGCTACATTGATTTAAATGATCCTCCATTGTTTGATCCAAATATAGGTTTGTTGTTGTTTATTTATTTTACAATCACATTTTTACTTGGAATTTTTTTAGTTTTTGAGATCATATTTTTGTGATATTTATTAAAATAACAGTCTTATTTTGTTTGTGGATATATAATATGGCATCAACCTTGCATGAAGTTGTTACATACATTGATACATATTGATAATGTATGTAATGCATATCTTTATTTGATATGTACCTGATACTTGTAGGCAGAACATATAAAATATCCATGCTTCGAAAACTCGGTTGGACTCAATATAATTAGAGAACAATAAGGAGAGAAATTACACGTATACTCACATTTTGTTGCAATGATGTTGACAGAACTGCTACACAAGCACATATAAAGCCTTTGGCATTAACTTTGACATCAGCCATTTTAACTTCTTTTGTGTAATTTTTATTATGAATAATCCATTCCATAATGCAGACCACTGGAATCATGCTCAGTTTTGAACCATCAAAAAATTAAGCTAGATTTTACTTTACCTCTTTCTCCAGCTACATGATAGAAATTATACATATATTATATATTACTGCATTTTCATGCACATGCTTTGTTGCCTATTTTTTAAAATTAAAATTATTAGTCAATTATTTATTTTAATGACTTATATATATTTTTTTTATAGGCGAGGAAAGTTTTGATACAAGTGATCATAATGTAGATATCTCACAAGGAGCCAAAAAAAATAAGAACTTGACCAACAATGAACGTCAAGCAATTTATATTGCTTTACTACAAAGAAGTGTTGATGGAAAATTGAAACGAGATACGACAAAGATTGTTGCTTCAATATTTGGAGTATCGATTCGAACTATTCAACGCATTTGGAAGCAGTCAAAGAATAATTCAAACAATGGAGTGATTGATGTATCTCATAGAAGAACAAAAAATTGTGGTCGCAAAAGAGTTCAACTTGATTTTCAACGAATTCAAGAAATTCCTTTGTCTCGCCGTACAACTCTTGATTCTCTATCATGTGCTTTGAATGTTGGTAAAACAACGTTGTTCAGAAATCTCAAGTTAGGTAACATTAGACGTCACTCAAATGCTATCAAACCATTTTTGAAGGAAGAGAACAAGAGAACCAGATTGTAGTTTTGTATATCAATGCTTGAGAGAAATACATTAGCACATGATCCAACATTTGTTGACATGTATAACGTTGTTCATATTGATGAGAAATGGTTTTACATGACAAAAAAATCAGAGACTTATTATCTTCTTCCTGATGAAGAAGATCCTTTGCGTACCTGTAAAAGCAAAAATTTTATTGGAAAAGTCATGTTTTTAGCTGCTATAGCTCGTCCGAGGTTCGATGCAGAAGGAAATGAAATATTTTCAGGAAAAATTGGTATATTTCCTTTCGTCACTAAGGAGGCAGCTAAGAGAAGTAGTGCGAATCGGATCGCTGGAACATTAGAAACAAAAGTGATCGACTCAGTTGGGAAAAACATATCAAGGTCATTTTTGATAGAAAAAGTGTTACCGTCTATTCGACATAAATGGCCAAGTAGAGACTCCAAAAATCCAATTTTTATTCAACAAGATAATGCAAGAACACATGTCGATCCCAATGATATTAAATTTCGTCAAGCTGCAATAGAAGACGGTTTTGACATTCGTTTAATGTGTCAACCTGCAAACTCTCCAGACTTAAATGTCTTGGACCTGGGGGTTTTTAGTGCCATTCAGTCATTACAACGCAGAGAATCTCCAAAAACCATAGATGAGCTTATCAATGCCGTTGAAAAAGCATTTGACACATTTTCGACTATAAAGTCGAATCGTATATTTTTAACGTTACAACTATGTATGATAGAGGTTATGAAATCACAAGGTTCTAATACATATAAAATTCCTCATATTAAGAAAGCCATTTTGGAAAGAGAAGGTCGACTTCCTCGTCAAATGAAATGTGATCCAAAACTCGTACAAGATGTGCTTGATCAATTAAATACTCAAGTGTGATCCAAACCTCAACTTTTGTTTGAAACAGTTGTTCTTATTTTGAATATGAATGCATTGATACCAAGGTTACGTGGATTAATTATCGTTGCTCTCTCTCTCTCTTTGTTTTTCAATTATTTATTGAATTTAGTCTTTGGAACAAGTTGCACATGCCATCAGTTTGGAATTCCTTTTGTCAGTCCCTACTTTTCTCTCATTCCCCTTGACTTGAGGTACCAATGATGTAAACTTTGTGGTTATCACAGTCAACACTAATAAAAAATTTGAATGAGACCATATTCGTGACAATAATAATGCTGCCAGGTAGAACAGAGGTTTTGTCACAAGCGGAGGCCAAGAAATTTGAATGAGAGAATGAAGAGAGAGATCAAATAAAATAATCTCTGTCAATTTTAAGATCATATGATCAAAAAAATAAAATAAATTAATTCATCCAACGACTTCAACTTCATTCACAATTTGTCCAAAATGATTCTACAAATTTTAAAATAAATTTTTTTTACACAATTTCAAAATAATTCTACAAATTTCAGAATAAAAAAAAATTACATCAAAAATTGTTGAACATGAAAAGTAGAAGAAGTTAATAAAATTTTGGGAGAAAAATTCTTAACATCTCAAAAATAACCCGTTGTTGATGTTCTTCCATAGAAATTTCTCCTTCATCATCCGGTACCGTGTTCAAATCTATTCCAGTATCCGCCGGCAAATTCAAATCAATATCTCGTACAATCTTCTCACACTCATGGTTTGGTTCCTCATTTAAATCAAAAGAAAAATTATTTTTCTCAATAACGCCATAGAGTTGTACAGAATTTTCCATATATTTTTTGTAGAAAATATAAATGAAGAGAGATCATATATAAAGAATCCATGAAAGAATACAGAGATGAAGAGAATGTATGAAAAATTGGAGCCATATTGAGGGACGTTTAGAATTCTGAGAAAGAGAACAAATTGGGAACACACGTATTGTAAAAGAAAAGGTTGAAATTAAATAGGAGTCTTGCACAAGGAAATATGAGATATTTTAGGGGTAATCTAGGAAAATAAGAGAAAAAACCTCCTAGAAATATGGAAATGACAATTATTTAGGAATCAATTATTTTCTCTAGAACGTCAGTTATATAGGAACCGAGGGAGTAGAAGACTAAAATGTAAAACTGTTTATCACTTTATGAAAATATGATACATACTTTTATAATATAGCAAACCGCTAACTCATGATACGATTATTAGTGCAAAACTATAACTTTAATTTTACTTTCACACTTCTAATTATACCTTAAAAAGTATGATTTTAGACTAATAATTGTACTTTGAGAGTGGAAATATCTAATTAGTCAAATTCAAGGACAAAAACTATCACATGGGCCAAAAAACAAGAGATAATTTTTCATTTACTCCATATAGAATATATACTAGAGGAAAAAAAATTTCATCTATTAAATCGAATATTAAGTAAGAATTGACTGTACAACTATTCACTATAGTAATTTATACAAATTTTCACTATAATATTAACATGTGACTAATCCTTAATAAAAGAAACATTAAACAGGTAACTTAGGTTGAAAATTTTCTTCTATACAACTTAAAATTCTATTAGCAATTAGTTCCATATTCCGGTCTTACTTATGCATTTCCAAGTTAAAGCTAAATATGTCACAACAATCAAAACCCCAAGTTGCTCCAAATTTACATCACACTTGAGTTTTGGATCCAACAAACCAACTAAAACATCCACATTCTCATTCTTTCGACACTCGTAGATCGGTCCATCTCTGCTAGCGTGGTCGAGCCTTGTAAGGATTTCAAACCCATTATAAGCTCAAGTATTAGAACTCCAAAACTATAAACATCGCTTTTGGGGGACAATAACCCCATGTTAAGGTAATTCGTGTCAACATAACCTAGTGAACCTTTGATAGTAGTAGGCGTTTGCACAGTTTGAGTGTCATGGCCTAATTTGCATATGCCAAAATTCGCAAGCTTGGCTTGATCGTCGTTCAAAAGGAGAACAATTGCACTATAAATTTATTATTTTACGGAAATGTGGTACTTGAATTTACAATATAGTAAGTAGTACACTTAGTAGTGTAATTACAATTTTTAGGTACAACACAAGTAAAATTTGATAGTTTTACTAGCTCCATCTCTGATGAGTGTGGGGTCCATATATTATTTCATAAGAGGAATTTTGTAGAACTATCACTTTTGATTGTGAAAATATCAATTTTCAAAAAAAAAAATTAAATTGAAAAATGAATCTCAATTTATATGTAATATTATTAGGCAAAAAGGGAGATGAGTGACACATCACGTTCTTGCATGAGTTATCGTATAAAAACGACGTCGTTTTGTATAATTGAATACACTTTCACCTATGTTGTGTATGAAAGGGTATTTTATAATTTTTCAAAATAGTATTATTAATTCCCGCTCATATTATTAAATTGATAATTATCTTTTTATATATGTAACTATACTTATTTTACTGGATAAATAGAACCTTCCAAATTTGTTGAATCAGATTAGTGGGAATTATAATATTGTGAACTTCTAATACAATAGAAATGAACTTATGGAGTCCAACTACAATTGGTTGGATTATTTTATGATTAATTTAATGTGGTAATTAAGCCAAGTTCGTAATAATTTAAATTATATGCAATTGTAATTTGAGGGAGGGATAATTTGAGGCACAAACTATCACATGGGCAGAAAAACATGGGATAATTTTGCGTTTAGTCAATATAGAATAGATATACTAAAGACCAAAAGTCTTTACGTCTCAATCACGTAAGACGTGCCTTATTCTGCACAGTAAACACGACAATCACCAAAAGCTTGACGACTTGATCGTCGGGGGATAGCTCCGGCGTGAGAGTCAGTACAGGCGATCACAAGGTTAACAATGGAGGAAAAATATCTAGTGCTTGAGAGAGAAAATGATTCAGTTACCTTTTTCTTAATGTATGATATTTGCTTATATACACTCTGTCCGATTTTTCGTGCCACCCACTCCCCACTAACACAGTTTCCCACTCCTAGTCACCTCAGCCGAATGCAGGCAACTCACCTGCTCCATCCTTTCCCTGTTTGCCACCGCCGGCCGATCAAGTCCAATCCTCATTAATGTATGACAGAGATAACAGTCAACTGTTATCTTTATGATCATTACCGGTCAAAATTGGTATTTAGATATTATTTGTCTAATGGATCAGTCCCAAATCAAAGGCCCAATACATTTAAGACACAATAAATATAACTCAAGGAATAGGCCCATTCGAACTGGTCCAACGTGTAAAGTATCATGGTCTAAAGGAAGGACCCAATCGGTCAAGCCCAAATGCATAAAGTATTATGGCCTAACAAGAAATAATTAAATGTAAGTAGAATAATTTATACAAATGTTCACTATAGTATTAACATTTAACTAATCATTAATGAAAGAAGAGTTAGACAGGTAACTCCGGTTGAAGATTTTCTTCTATACAACTTAAAATCCTACTAACAATTAGTTTCATATCCGGTCTTGCTTCTGCATTCTCAAGTAAAGCCAAATTTGCCACATTAATAAAAAGTCTAAGTTGCTCTAAATTCACATCACCATTGAGTTTTGGATCCAACAAACCTACTAAAACATCCACATTCTCATTCTTTCGACACTCCTCGGTCCACTCGGCTAGCGTTGTCGAGCCTTGTAATGATTTCAAACCCGTTATAAGCTCAAGTATTAGAACTCCAAAGCTATAAACATCGCTTTTGGGGGATAGTAACCCCGTATTAAGATAATTCGTGTCAACATAACCTAGTGAACCTTTGATAGCAGTAGGCGTTCGCGCAGTTTCAGTGTCGTGACCTAATTTGCATAGGCCAAAATCCCCGAGCTTGGCATGATTGTCGTTCAAAAGGAGAATGTTAGATGACTTGATGTCGCGGTGAATTACCGGAGGCTCAGCTACTGAGTGGAGATAGTCTAAGGCTTGGGCGACATCGAGGGCAATGCTCAAACGGTTTGACCATGAGAGTATGCCCAAGTGTTGACCTTGTTGAGTATGCATTCGGTCAAATAGACTTTTGTTTGGGACATATTCCAGTAATAAAAGTTGTTCACCTGTTTCAAAAAATTATAGGAAGAACTCAAGAGTCTATTGTTGTAAATTATAATGAACTAGTCTCAGTGTCACACACATTGCGTGTGTAATTACTATAAAGATATAATTTAAGTTTTATTATATTTTTGAGATAAAATAAAAAAAGAAAAAAAATCAAGATGGATGAAATTGCAATAAAACTAAATTTATAAGGGCAAAAAAGGAGAGATTTGTCACAACTTAAAGAAGGCAATTATTTCTCTCCCTTTCCCTTTGTAATATAGATAAATATAGATATATACTATTGAAGATATCAAATGCATGTTATTTTTCATTTTTGTAAAAGGTTAAATAAGACTAAAATACAAAATTGTAATATGAGTTTATTAGTTTGTGGAGATGTGGTACTTGAATTTACGATATAATAGTACAATTAGTAGTGTAAAATGATATATTTTGAGTCAATTTTCACTAGCTACTAATTATACCTTCACGATTTTTCACTAATAATTATATTTTGAGGGATGAAATTGCTAGTTACTCAAACTCAATACAACAATATCATAAGAACACACAGAGAGGAAGTTTTGCATTTTAGTTTTTGTATAAGGTCCTTCTCATGTATCACACTCGCGTGATAGCTTGAAATTAGAGTATGTTTGGCAAAAGTCAAAACCAAATTAAATAATTGAGCATAAAATGAAAGTTAAAAAGACACGTAGAAGTCTGATTAGATTAGAGACGGATAAATAAATCTATGACTCAAGACGGATAAACATATTTAAGAGCATTTTAATGTTTTTTTTTACAAAACAAAATGCACCCTCTAAGACTTTTAACTGGTTAAAATGCACCTCAAGGTTCTTTCCAATAAATAAAATGTACATCCACTTTTGGGTGCAAACTATATTTTTTTTGAAGAAAAAAGAACCTTGAGGTGCACTTTGATAAGTTTTAAACATTGATGTGCAAACCTTGACGACACTACATATTTTGAGGTCCAAACTGTATTTTAGGGGGTGTTTGATAAAAACTGAATGAATCTGAATCTGAATCTGAATCTGAATGAGCTGAATCTGAATCTGAATCTGAATGAGCTGAATCTGAATGAAAAAATTTGTTTGATAATTGATATGTCTGAAACATCTGAATAACAGTCTTTTATTATTTTACCCCTCCAAAATATAAGATCGTTATTAAATTTTTGAAAGTCAATTTTAGACATTTTAAATTTAAAAAATATATTTGTTTTTTAAATATAATAATAAAAATATACAAAGTACATTAGTATAAAATATAATAATACCCTCTCTCACAAAAACATAATATCATTATTAATTTTTTGAAAGTTACCGTTAGATATTTTAAAACTTAAAATTGGTATAAGTTCATTTAATTTAGTAAATACAAAATACTAATAATCATGAAATTTATTGTTTTATAATTGTGAATAAATCATTTTGCAAATTAATTTTTAGAAATTTAATAATAATTATTTTATATTATAACAAAGAGAGTGCAAAAATTGATAACATAATATTAATATATATTATGACATGTGATGAATACTATATATATATATATATATATATATATATATATATATATATATATATATATATATATATATATATCACCCAGATCCCAAAAAAGAGAGACTATTTATGGAATGTTATGGGAGTGCATCTTTTTTTCTCTTTCTTAAAGATGTTAAATTTTGGTGCAACATAAAACAATATGGGTATATACGTAAAAAATTTATTCAGCTACCTGCTTAGCGAATCAGCCAGCCTTATGAAGCTTATTCGGTCAGCACTATTAAGAGCTATTCAGATTTTTAATTTTACAAAGCAAACAAGCTTAATCACATTTCTTATTCGGTCAGCAGCATTCAGATTTGTTCAGAAGCTATCAAACACCCCCTTAGTCTAAAAATAAAAATCGAAATAGATTCTTATTTCTGATTGAGAGTAAGTTAAGATAACAGCAATATACAAAATACATTTAAAGTTTTTTTGCACTTCAGATGTAAATGAATTAAGTTTTTCCTATAAGAACATTATTTTAATAAAGCAGAAACTCATCAAAACTTCTTGAAGAAAAACTGACTAAATCCCAAATTGCACCCTAAACTTTTAATCCTAAAATCAATATGCACTTTAAATTTTATTTTGAATTAAATGCATCATAAACTTTGAGTTTCAAAACAATTTGCACCCTCCACACTTAGTCTAGGGTAAAAATTGTTTTAATGTAGAGGGAGCAAATGATATTTTTTTCTCACTCAAATTATAGGGTGCATTTAATTCAAAAATGAAGTTTGTGGTGCAAATTGAAACTTAGTCAAATTAATAATAGAGTTAACAACTAAATACTACATGGATGTACAAACATATGTAGTTCTACAAAATATAACCAGATAGTTAAAAATGGATAATTCACTAGGGCGGTGTCTATAAAAATAAGTTTATTTATATAATAGAAACTGCCCATTTTAAACGGATTGAAATCAGAATATGTAATTATGTATGTATACAATCTGCATTACTACTGATTTTTTTTCTTTTTCTCAAGAAGTACAACATGGATCATATTATTTTTTCATATAGTAAACATGTAATTCTCGAACAATTTAATCACAAGCCAAATCAAAGACTCAAGACATGACTTTGACTAACCTTTGTCCAAGCAAAACCCCATCAATCCCACCAAATTAGGGTGTGAAATCCTTAGCAAAATAGAAACTTCATCCAAGAACATCTTCTTGCTGCCCCCGTTCTCCTCCATGACCCGCTTCACCGCCCCGAATCTCCCATCAGCTAGCTCGGCAAGGTACACAAACGACGTCGCTCCGATGCCAATCCTAATCCTAAAGTCTTTTGTTGCCACCTTCAACTCCTCAAGAGCATAAGTCCTTACAACACTACTAGACAAACAAAGGCTACAAGTACTAGGACTATTACTGCTGTTTGATATAGAATTCTCCTCCTTTTTTTCATCATTTTCACTTCTATGATCTAAACATTTTTTTTCTTGATCTTGAGACTTTAAATAAATAGCCCATTTCCTTAAGATTATGGTGAGAATAATGACTAGTATTATTGCACCAATGATCCAAAAGGTTCTTTTATCTGCGGTGGAGAATCCAAAGAACCACATGATGGTGGTGTTCTTTGATCTATATTTACTATAATCCTTAATTTTCCACTTAATTCCCATATATGAAATAGAGAAGGAGTTGAAGTTGTTGGGAGGATATGAAGAGAAAAGATCCATGGATTTGGAGTCATGTATTAGAGAGGCAAAGCTGCTGTTGGCCGTCTTATTATGTATGGGAATAGTATGTACTCAAGGGTCTTAATGTTGTCTCTACGTTGCTTTAAAAAATTGAAATTAGCGACTCTTGTTTTCTAACTAATAGAATATAGAGAGAGATAAAACTAATCTTGTATTATGTTTTCTTATCTATATTTACAGCAGAGATGTCCTCTTTATATATGCATATATGATAACAACTAAAGCTAAAATCAAAGAGTCAGATATTCTAAGATGGCATGGATCAAGAAGTCAAATATTCTAAGGAGATGATTGTGGAAATTCAAAAACAATATCTAATCTAATTGCTAATTATTAGCTAGTGCTAATATCACCACGCAAGCCAAAGGGTATCCTAGAAGACACTTTGAGCTTGTTCCGGTTGTATAAAAAATGGTTGGTTGGTAATGGTTTGGTGAGAGCGTCGACAACATTATCTTGAGAGGAAACAAACTGAATAGAGACCTGTTTGTTTGCAACTATTTCACGAACAAAGTGATAATCGATCTCAATGTGTTTCGTACGGGCATGGAAGACAGGATTGGAAGAAAGGTAAGAGGCACCAAGGTTATCACACCACAACATAGGCAAGTGATGAAGGGGCAACCGCAACTCCTTGAGCAGTGAGCAAAGCCATTTTAGGTCTGCGGCTGCATCAGCAATAGCTTTATACTCAGACTCTGTAGAAGAACGTGCAACTGTGCGTTGTTTTCAGGAAACCCATGAAATTAAGTTGTTGCCCAAGAAGATTGCATTTCCGGAAGTGGATTTTCGATCATCTATGTTGCCAGCCCAGTCCGCATTTGTAAAGGCATGTAGAGTGTGAGAGGCCTTAGTTGAGAAAAATAAACCATGGGACAAAGTGCCTTGTAAGTAGTGTAGAATCCATTTTACTGCAGCCCAGTGGATGACAGTGGGTTTATGCATAAACTGACAAACTTTGTTTACAGCGAAGGAAATATCTGGCCGAGTGAGGCTGAGATATTGAAGTGAGCCAACAATTTGCCGATATAATGTAGAATTGTCAATCAAGGAGCCTGAAGAGGTGGATGATTTATCTGATGGAGACATAGGAGTTGGTTGGGGTTTACAGTGTGACATAGATGTACGAAGTAGAATATTTTGTATATATTTTTTCTGAGAAAGAAGAAGGCCAGCCTCATTTCGTACAACCTCGACACCCAAAAAATAGTGTAAAGACCTTAAGTCTTTGAGAGAGAACTCAGCACCAAGAGTAATAAGCAAATTAGAAAGAGATTGTCTTGAATTACCTGTGATTAAAATATCATCAACATATACAAGGACAAATAAATAAGTATTAGAATCATTATAAATGAATAAAGAAGTATCATTTTGAGACTGTTGAAAATTGTGAGTCAGAAGAAAGGAGGAGAGACGTGAAAACCAGGCCCTAGGTGACTGTTTTAACCCATATAGCGACCGCTGCAGTTTACACACATAATCTGGATGTTTGGCATCAATAAAACCTTGTGGTTGCTGCATATAGACAGGCTCTGTTAAAACACCATTAAGAAAAGCATTGTCACATTAAGTTGTCGAATGGGCCAATGGTTGGTAACTGCCAAGGATAGAATTAAACGAATGGTCATCGGTTTAATAACCGGACTGAAAGTTTCAAAATAGTCTATCCCAGGTTACTGATGAAAGCCTTTGGCAAGAAGACGTGCTTTGTATCGGGTAAGAGAGCCATCAGCGTGGGTCTTAATGCGAAAGACCTTCTTATTGCCGACAATATTCATGTGAGGAGATTTAGGCACCAGTCTCAATGTTTGATTTTGGTATAAGGCAGTGAGTTCATCTAGCATTGCTTGACGCCAAACGGGACTTTGATTTGCTTTTTGGAATGAGGTAGGCTCTGTGGTGAATACGGAGATAGTGTGAGCTTGTTTATAAGAGCGAAGAACCATGGGGAGGATTCGGTGGAAAGACGGTGAGTGTGTAGCAGGATTACTAGGAGAAGATTGGGATGAAGAAGTTAATGCAGTCATATGAGAGGTATCATTGGGAGGAAGTTGCAACGTAGTATTGGAGGAGGAGGATTGAACAGGAAGTGAGAAAGAATTTGGTGTGGGCAGTTGTGAGCTTGCTATACATTAGGTGGACACAGATTGGGATTGATCAGAATGCGAGGATTGAGAAAAAGGAGGAAGGAGAGTACGACCATAAATGTCACTTAAGGGGGCAGTCCGATGAGGTTGGATGGACGAAAAAGAAGAGGCAGTGTGAGAATATTGCGGAAAAGCAGGCATTTGTTCGCCAGACTTTCCGGATTGGGTCTCATGGTGTCCGAATAAGGTATCAAAGTGTCCGAATTGGTTCTCAGGGTGTCCGGCTTGGGTCTCAGGATGTCCAGATTGTCTGGAGTGCGAAACAGAGTGACTGACATGGGTGTTAGGGGTGTCTGGATGTAGGAACGGACAAATCGGACTGTCTGGATTCTGCAGATTTGAAATCTGAACTAGGAGAAAGAAGTGGACTCGATAAGAATGGAGGTGTGTGTGGGGGATGAGAATTAGTTGACACAGGTGACAAAGTCGAAGTGTGAGAGTGAGAAAAAGGAAATTGACTCTCTTCCAATCTTACATGGTGAGGTTTATAATTTTTTTGTGATTTTGGTTCAAAACAATAGTATCCTAAGTGAATAGAACTGTAACCCAAGAAAATGCACGGGAGAGACCGGTATTCAAATTTGTGTTTATTGTATGGCCTTAAAAAGGGAAAACATAAACACCCTAAAATTTTCAAAAAATTATAATTTGTAGGCTTGGAAAATATTTTTTGAAAAGGAGAAAGATTGTGGTTAACTGGAGATGGCATGCGATTTATTAGATAAGTTGCACATTCAAAAGCAAAGTCCCAAAAAATCCCTGGAACTGAGGCTTGAGCCAATAATATTAAGCCAGTTTCAACGACATGACGGTGACGTCTCTCAACAAGTCTATTTTGAAGTGAAGTATGTGGACATGAAATACGATGAATGATGCTAGTTTGAGAAAAATGAGACTTAAGTGGTAAAAAATCCTTAGCACCATCAGTTTGAAAGTATTTAATTTTGGAGTGAAAGAGACGTTCCACCATGGATTGAAATTGCAGAAATTTAGAGGTAACCTCACTACGCAACTTAATAAAATAAATCCAAGAGAATTTTGTATAAGCATCGACAAAAAGTACATAATATTTATTTCCATGCAAAGAGGTGAAGGGAGCATGACCCCAAACATAACATATTATTAATTCAAGAACATGTTGTGCAGAAAAGGAACTACTATTAAGAGGAAATCTACAGGCATTGCCCATATGACATGCCATACAGACAGAAGAACCTTTATTAGATGACACACCTAGACTATGTTTGGAAATAATGTGATGAAAAACACGTTCATGAGGATGACCCAGACGTTGATGCCAATCAAACAAAGTGACCTTGGAAGCAGAAAAAGCATGGAATGAGCGAGGAATTTGTAGAGTATAGAGGCCATCCTTAGTTGGGCCGCTGAGGAGCCTTTTCTGCGAGATGGGATCCTTAACATGAAAACAAGATGGGTGAAATTCAAAATAGACATTATTATCTCGACAAAACTTATTGATAGATAACAATTTTTCTGAAGTAGATGGAACATGTAAAATTTGAGAAAGATGAAATATTTTATTTTTGGAATTGAATGTGGTGGAGCAGAGATTATTTATAGGAGCAATATTATCATTGGCAACTTGAAGATAACCCAATCCATTATACTCATCAACATGATTGATACCCGCTAAGTCTAGTGTAACATGATAATTAGCGCCCGTCTCAGGATACCATTGGAGAGAAGAGAGGGAGGGTAATGACAGGTTGGAGGAATTGATGGGTGTAGGGGCAATAAAGTTAGCAGCCGGAGGCGGGGAGACAGGAGGCGGACCAAGGAGACCTACAGAAGTTGAGGATTGAGGAAGAAAATAACCCCTGTACGAGTCATGATTAGAACCACCACAAAACACACAGCGTGGGTGATAAAAATGTGAGGAATACAGAGGGATAGGTAGGCGAAAATTTCCTCACCCACAACCACGGGTACCACGGCCGTAAGCACGATGGTTATTGAAGCGTGGAGCATTGGTGGGGAAACGTTGGACATTATTGACCGATGGTGCAGAAAGAGAATCAACTAAAATATTTGGTTCGGTAATGAACTCGTGGCTGAGACATTTGCTGAGTAACACAAAGAATGACAAAGGAGTATCAAGCATGGAGAGAGAGGATTTGAGGGACGCAAATTCAGCACGAAGACCTTTTAAAACAGCAACTAGGAAATCAAATTAGGAGATGGGTCGTACAGAGGCTGATAATTCATCTAAAATTCGTTTTAGACGATGAAGATAGGCACTTAGAGTTTCATCATATTTTTATGGAGAATGAAGTTCCATGGAGAGGTGAAGCATACATGTATTGGAAGGACTTGCAAATGCTGCAGAGAGGGTGGACCAGATTTTGACAGATGAAGTGAGTCCGATTGCAAGGGGTACCACATCTTCACTAAGAGAGGAGATAAATAGACTCATAAGAAATGTGTCCTGTGTATCCCATGTTTTTGCCACTGGGTTGAAAATAGAAGAAGGGGTAGAAGTAGTGGAGGAGGGATTGGATGGCAGAAAAGATGAAGGATGGAGAACTCGCTGATGACATAACCAAACAGATTGTGGCCTTGCAAGTATGGATCAATTTGTGTACGCCATAAGAGATAGTTGGAAGAATTTAATTTTAGTGTGATATAATGATGGGCTTGAGAGAGAATAACATATGAGGAAGGAGGGTTGAAGATTGTGGTATAGGAGGTGGACATGAGGAAAGAATGAAGTAGCTGTTGGATCTTTTCTGAGAGGGTAAGGAGTGAAATTAGAGATTGAGCTCTGGTTTTGATCGGGAGGGAAATGTTGCAGAAGGGATAGGAGTGATATGTTGTTTTACACGGGTATTTGGGATATGGGTTAGATTTAGTGCTAATAGATTGAGATGTAGCTGTAGTTAATAGAAGAAAGAATGGGAGTTTACTTATTTGTATGTGAAGGAAATTGAGAAAAGAATAGTGAAGGATTGTCGTTAGGCTCTTGGCTTTGATACCATAATAGAATATAGAGAGAGATAAAACTAATCTTGTATTATGTTTTCTTATCTATATTTACAGCAGAAATGTCCTCTTTATATATGCATATATGATAACAACTAAAGCTACAATCAAGGAGTTAGATATTCTAAGATGACATGCATATATGATAACAACTAAAGCTAAAATCAAGGAGTTAGATATTCTAAGATGACATGAATCAAAAAATCAAATATTCTAAGGAGATGATTGTGGAAATTCAAAAATAATATTTAATCTAATTGCTAATTATTAGCTAGTGTTGATACTTACTTATATTGGAGATTTTTTTTTGCCCGGACAAAGATCCAGATAACCCAATATTAAATTATGATTCTTAATAAAAGATTTTTTTATAACTAGTATATATATATATATATATATATATATATATATATATATATATATATATATATATATATATTGTGACGCCCCCAGAATAGGTCCACACAACCCATTCTGAGTCGCCAAATACATGATACAGAAATAACTACAAACTTCATTATTACAATTATCGTGCAAAATACGACAACACATATACTGTGTGTTTAAATACAAATATTATCTTCTAGACAATATTCACACTCAAATAAGTTCTCATTACAATTATTGACACACTATTTTACAAAATAGTGAGGACTACTAAAATAACTGCTTTCAAACATCACTCCACACCCTGACTAGTTTCCGTTATATTCTCGACTCCTGAGAAGAAAAATGGAACAAAAAAAAAAATGACGAGCTCAACTAGCCCAGTAAAGAATATTATGATTAAGATAATGTAGAACAAATTATTCTTAGTCCTCAACAGGAAAAATCTGATAGAATACAATAGACAGCAAGTTTTAGATCAACAACTGCAGCGGAAACAACAAATCATTAGAAGAGTTAAGTAGAGAATGAAGTCTACTATCTTCTATGATTTAAAAGTTCATCATCAATATTTTATCCATGTAACATCAATCAATATACATCTTGAATCAAATATTCATCTTTGCACTACGGGCCAAAGATATTCATCAGGTAATCATTCATCTTTGCACTACATGCCAAATATATTCATCAAGTATCACCATTTAAGACTGAGGATGATAAAAAATATTTTAAAGAACGAATCTAGTGAGATAAAAGACACGATTAGGGATTCATAATTTAGTTTATTCAAGTTCAAAAATACTCCATAATAAACCATAGTGGAGTAAAATTCAAGAATGAAGATCAAAATATAGATACAATCAAAGATAATAACTATAATAGACATCTTGGACAAAGAAGAAAAAAATTTATTTTTTTGATGAATAGTGCCGTATACGTGAATAGTGCCGTATATGTGAATAGTGTCGTATACGTGAATAGTAACCCCGACACGAAAAGGTAGAAATTCTACAAGAAAAATCATACTTCGTGAATAATACTCGTGAATAGTACCATATTTATGAATAGTGCCATATACGTGAATAGTGCCGTATACGTGAATAGTAACCTCGACATGAAAAGGTAAAAAATTTATAATAAAATTCATACCAATATTTTTGTATAATGATATTGAAAGAATAACATCATTTACGAAGAAAATAACATCTCTTACATCAAAAGAACAGTACTTTTGACTGAAATATCAGATATGATGCTGAAGGAAACTTGCACTGAAGATCAACTCTCAAAGTATCTAAATACTCGCAAAAATATACTCGATATAATAGAGAGAGAAAACTTCAGATTCTTGTGTGATTTTCAATTCTAACTAAGCACCCTATTTATAGGAAAATGTTAGAACGCCAAAGCAGACTAACCTGCTACATGATGACTTTACCTACTACTATTCACGCACACCACTTTTGAAATAAAATTTCAGCACATTTTTCACCAACTAAAAGTGGGGCCCACCCATATTTTTAATAAAAATATTTATTTTCGTAACTTCAATAATTCATAATAAAAAGCCATTTTATCAGAAAAATTCGAATATCATGTCTATTCCATAATTCTCTATAACTTTATTGAAGAAAGTTTTTTCAAATTCTAAATAGAAAATGACCGAAATCCACATACAGATGATTTTTAATACCTCTATTCCGATAAAATACTGACAAAATACCTCAGCATTAATTTCTTCATTTATATCCACATAAAATAAATATTTTCTTATCATATAAATCAATAATTAATTATTCACAAATAATATTATAAAATCACAATTATGACAACCATGTTGTTCCTAGGAAAGAAGGGACTTTCCGATAAGGATTTATCCTTACTGGCGCGCAATTAAGTGACCAAACCTATTTCCTAGACAGAACTTCCTTAGACATTGTCAATAATACTATCTAATAATATTATTCAAATAATATAAATTATTGATCTGATAATGAAAAATACTGTGCAGTGACAATTATTGAAACAACAATAATATAAAATATTAACGTAGCAATTATTGAATCGATAAAATAAAATATTGAACAGTAATTACTGTAACAATTATTGAGTAGTGCCTTCTTACGTAAGAATCAATAATCTAAAAATACTATGCAATACCGTGTGCTACTGTACAACCACGCGTATTACTGTATTTTAACTATCGGGTATTCTAACAGTGTTAACGGTAACAACTACGTCGTTATTTGTAAAAACTCAAACTTATCGTTTTTTTCATCCGACAGTTTTTCGTTATGGGGCCCACAAATGACTGCGCCATTGTACGAATATTCCCCGACAGCAAGAATATTTCACGACCAAACCAATATTCTCCGATAACAATGAATATTTTATAACCACTTGCTTATTTTATAAAATTTGCACATTTCACCTATAACCAAAAGCATTATATCAAATTAACACCTTATTATTCAAAATAATAATTAGAGAAAATTTAATTTTATTTTTAAAAAGTTGGGGTTTTATGTAAGACCCCAACTTTTTATAAATGAAATTGAATTTCCTCTATTTATTATTTTGAAATAGTAAGGGTTGATTTGATTAATGTGGTTAGTTATGGATAAAATGCGTAAATATTTTAAATAAGCAAGTGGTTATAAAATATTCATTGTTGTCGGGAAATATTCGTTTGGTCGTGAAATATTCTTTCTGTCGGAGAATATTTGTACGACGGCGCAGCCTTGTGTGGGCCCCATAATGGAAAGTGATTGGATGAAGAAAACGACAAGTATGAGTTTTTATAAATAACGACGAAGTTATTACCGTTAACACTGTTGGAATATCCGATGGTTAAAACACAGTAATACGCGGTGTTGCACAGTAGCACACGGTATTGCACCAATTATTGATTCTTACGTAAGAAGACACTATTCAATAATTGTTACAGTATTTATTGTTCAATATTTTATTTTATTGATTCAATAATTGCTACATTAATATTTTATATTATTGTTGTTTCAATAATTGTCACTACACAGTATTTCTCGTTATCAGATCAATAATTCATATTATTTGAATAATATTATTAGATAGCATTATTGGCAATATCTAAGGAAGTTCTGTGTAGGAGAGGTTATTTAATTGTGCGCCAGTAAGGAGAAATCCTTACCGGAAGGCCCCATCTTTCCTGGTAATGACCTGATTGTCATTATTATTATTCTGTAATGTGACAACCCCAAAACAGGTCCATTCCATCCAACCTATTCTGAGTCGCCAAATACATAGTACAGAAAATAACTAGAACTTTATTACAATAATTGTCGTGCAAAATACAACAACACATATGCTGTGAGTTTGGATACAAATATATACAAAATGTGACTCATGTCCCAATCGTGGACAGCACCTCACAATGACACCTTACATAAAGGTATAGTCAAAAACTGTTTTAGAAATTAGAATCTTTGGGAAGTACTCAAGGAAACCTTCGTACATAGGAGGCCATGCTTCTAGGTTATGATAGATATCATATGGCCACAAAATTATCCTTGGTTGACCTAATAGACCCCAAAGAAAAACGAAAAGATTACTATCATATTCTTCCCAATGGGGAGTATTCTCTTGACATATCATTATCTCCACTGTCTCTAATTGTAAATTATACTTCAAACAAACACCAAGATTATATAGGTAGTGCTCGTAAATATACTCAGCAAGTGGATGAGCACATCCCTGTCTTATGATGACACGAGGTTGTATATCATTAGACATCTTGTATGATAGTGGCAAAACACCCTTCCAACGTTGGGTTCGCCTCACCCTATTTGATTCACCAAATATAACTACTAAATGATGTATACAACACTTTTCAATACTGCTTAGGGGGAACCTCCACAGCTAGAGACCACCGTTCTATTTTCCCGTTACCCTCGCTCGACCCAGCTACACTCTTATTACCTGAAAGGAATTGTAAAACAGAAGGGTGAGCACAACTAGACCAGTAAAGAATATCATGACTAAAGATAAATTAGTTATCAATAGCCTTCAACATAATTAAATCAGAGATTTATAACATATGGTAGATGATAAAAATTTCAACCATAGTTACAGCGGAACGAGCAATCCATTAGAAGAGTCAAATAGACTATAAAGTCTATTATCTTCTCCACATTAAAAGTCCACCAATAATATTTTATCCCTGTAACATTAATCAACAGTTTTTTTTCACAATTATATGAATAACTCATAACCATAATTGTAATTCTAAATTCATCTTCGCATCCAAGACGAAGATAATTTTCATCACATGTCTTTACTTGAAACATCAAAGATCATGGTTATACCAAATCACAGTTCCTGTTTATAATCATACTAACAATTTCATCTTTGCACTACGGCCAAAGATATTCATCAATAGACCATCTTTACACTACATGCCAAAAGTATTCCTCAACAGTTCATATTTGCACTACAAGCCAAATATATTCATCAACAGTTCATATTTGCACTACAAGCCAAATATATTCATCAACAGTTCATATTTGCACTACAGGCCAAATATATTAATATCTCAAAGAAATATATAATCATTTCAGAATTTATATAAACAATAATTATAACCATGTTGATCATTTTACCTTTGCACTTAAGCTAAAGATATTCAATTATAAATTCAATAGTCATGATCATACCAATTAACAATTCAACTTTGCACTACTGGCCAAAGAGAACCCATAGTCATAATCATACCAAAAATCTACCCATCTTTACACTCAAGTCAAATAGAAATATCATCATTAGGGTTATAAAAATGTTATATATGATAATAAAATCAATATAATCAACATATAAATTTAATCTCAAAAGTAATATTCATAAATCAACTATAATTTGGTCAGAAAAAGAAATCAATTTTGTCGTGAATAGTATCTGTGAATAGTAACTCGTGAATAGTAACTCGTGAATAGTAACTCATGAATAGTAAACCCGACATTAAAAGGTAGAAATTCCACAATAAAATACATACCAATATTTCGGTATAATAATATTGAAAGAATAATATTTCTTAAGCTTATAAACAATTTATTTTAATTGTTTACACTTTACTAAATAATGCATTTAATCATCCTAAAATGCTAAACTCATAAGTTTTCATTACCAATAATCAAAACCCTCATAAAAAATCTGTATATACCTCATATAGGATTCTCAAGCCATAAAATCTTATTTTCTAATTTTTTTACTTCACATAATATATTTAATTCATTTACTTATAACTAGTCCATTTTCATGAAAAATACCAAATCAGTTCTAAAAATATTTTTTTTCTGGAATTTAGCAGAATATAGTCCCATATTGAACCTATATTTTTCTCAGAATTTTTAAAACTCATTTACTATTTTTCATATGGCCAAAACAGCCGAATATTTAGACATTTATCATAAATTGTATTTTTATCCAAAAATTTCGAAATTCACAGAGTACACTGATATTATATAGATATACTTTCAATAAAAATTTCATTAATTTTGGAGTTAACCACAAGGAGTTATAAGCGGTTACTTTTAAAATAGTCTTTTCCCGTAAAATTCATAACTCTTAATCTATACATCCAAAAATCACCATTTTTGGACACAATCAATAAAACTCATCAAAATATTATTTCAATTTTTTTTTCAGAATTTTCTGAAGGTCAGAAGAATTACGAACTGAAAAACATAATAACCCTTAAAATCCCTTACTATCCCTTACCTCAAAAGAGCAGCACTTCTAACTGGATATCGGATAAGACGCTGAAGGAAACTTGCACTGATGAATATCAACTCACTAAGTATCTAAATACTCACAAAATACACTCGATAATCTAGAGAGAAAAAGTGAAAAAACTTATGAATTCTGATGTGATTTTCAATTCTAACTTAGCCCTCTATTTATAGGAAAATGTTAGCACGCCGAAGCAGACTTAACCTGCAACCTGACGGCTTTACCTGTTACTATCCCCACCCACCATATTTGAATAAAAATCTCAGCACATTTCTTCACCAACCAAGAGTGGGGCCCACCAATTCTAAAATTTTCCACCAAAATGATTAACTCCGAAAATTCAACAATTTCTGAACCAGTCATCGCGTAAAATTCATAACAAATCATACGTTCATTTTTAACGGTTCAAAATTTGTGGACATATACTCAACTTATATATGTATAACATATCCTAATATTATCACGATCCAACGGTCGGATTAAAAATTATAACCCTCGAAAAATATCTTAAAAACTCTAATTTGATTTTCAATACATCCGTTCCGATAAAAATACAGATAAAATAACTCAACATTAACTCCTTCATTTTTAACCACAAAAATATATCCCTCATTTATATCCACATAAAATAAATATTTCCTTATCATATGAATCAATAATTAATTATTCACAAATAATATTACAGAATCACATTTATGATAACTAGGCCGTTCTCAGGAAAGAGGGGGCTTTCTAATAAGGATTTCTCCTTACTTGCGCGCAATTAGGTGACCAAACCTCTCCTTAGACAGAACTTTCTAGACATTATCAATAATGTTATCTAATAATATTATTCAAACAATATGAATTATTGATCTGATAATGGGAAATACTGTGTAGTAACAATTATTGAAACAACAATAATATAAAATATCAACGCAACAATTATTGATTCAATAAAATAAAATATTGAACAGTAATTACTGTAACAATTATTGAGTAGTGTCTTCTCACGTAAGAATCAATAATTAAAAAAAATACTGTGCAATACCGTGTGCTAATGTGGAGCTACGCGTATTACTGTATTTTAACCATCAGGTATTCCAACAGTGTTAACGGTAACAACTACGCCGTTATTTAAAAAAACTCAATTTTGTCGTTTTCTTCATCCGACAGTTATTCTGTTATGGGGCCCACAAATGACTGCGCCGTCGTACGAATATTCCCCGACAGAAAGAATATTCCACGACCAAACGAATATTTCCTGACAAATGAATATTTTATAACCATTTGCGTATTTTGAAAAAAAAATTTCATATATCACCTTTAAATTTAACTTTTTATCAATTTAACCATTTACTGAATCGTAATTATAAAAAAAATTGAATACTTTTATTTCATAAAATTCGGGGTCTTACAATCTCCCCTCCTTATGAAATTTCGTCCCCAAAATTTACGTACCTGGTATTTCGAAAAGTTGAGAATACCTTGCTTTCATTTCAGATTCTATCTCCCGGGTCACCATGATTTCTCCATTGCTCATCTCCCGTGATAACTTCATTTGGGTTCCTCACTTGTTGGGAAGTCATGACAACCGCTCTCCCTTGAACTACCCGGCTTTGACTTATCTGGGGTAGCATTTGGCGTCATCACTACCGTTGGAATATACTTTTCTATAGGGCATATTCCTCCCTCAACTGCCTCGTCGTACTCCTGATTCATGATCTGAATCATCAATCTTTGATCCATATCGAATTCTGGTTGATCGCTCTGTACTGGGTAATTCAAAACTCGATGTTGGGTTCTCCCAATTGCTTTCCAAAAAGAGAAATTCATATAATCTATTTTAGCCTTCTTAGATTGGACATCTCTTTCCACAATATCCACGCGTCGTGCGGCTTTTGCCCATGCATCACTTTTTCTCACTCGTTCAATTTTTTCTTCTTTCAGCTCAGATTCCATCTTTATCATCTTATACTCTGCCAAAGAATGCTTCTGTTCAAGCATCACATATCGGGTAACACAAGCTTGAATTGTTGCATCCTTTTGCTCCACGACCGCCTGTTGTTCTTCAGCCTGTTCTTATAACTCATGAATACGATTTTGTAATTCTACATTTTGATCATATAATACATTTAACAAACTCTCCTCAGGTACCTCTTTTTTCTCACTCTCAGCTGTTACCTCTGCGACCATTTCAGGTGCAACTATCAATTCTTCACTCACCACATGGATTTATCTAATTCCTTTTTCATCTGACATCACATTATCATGGTTAGTGATTAGAGGTATCTCCACAGTCTCATTCACTCCATTGTTAGTATTCTCAGCTGCCATTCTCAAATACTGCCATAAAACAAGGGTTAATTAAGCAAATTAACGTATCGCATAATATCCATATATTATGACCAACCAACAATTAAGCTTAGGTAGGACACACTAGCAAAGGATTTACTCATCTCTCCCCTCCTAGTTATATTCCCCGATCTCCGTCAGAGATCATATCCCTAAGCTCTGATACCAACTGTGACAAATGTCCCATCAGTGGACAACACCTCACAGTGGTACCTATCAGTTTGCCACCGCAGAACGGCGTCCCCTACGGAGAGTCTGGCTTTGGTGCATCCCCCATTAACAGGAAGTCACCAGCGAGAGGCTCGGGGCTCTTTACTTATAGCTCTGATACCAACTATGACAACCCCAAAACAGGTCCATTCTATCCAACCTATTCTAAGTCGCCAAATACATGGTACAGAAAATAACAACAACTTTATTACAACAATTGTCGTGCAAAATAAAACAACACATATGCTGTGAGTTTGGATACAAATATATACCAAATGTGACTCATGTCCCAATCGTGGACAACACCTCAGAATGACACCTTCCAGAAAGGTATAGTCAAAAAATATTTTAGAAATTAGAATCTTTGGAAAGTGCTCAAGGAAACCTTCGTACATGGGATGCCATGCTTCTAGGTTATGATAGATATCATATGGCCACAGAATTATCCTTGGTTGACCCAATAGACCCCAAAGAAAAACGAGAAGATTACTATCATATTCTTCCCAATGGGGAGTCTTCTCTTGACATATCATTATCTCCACTGTCTCTAATTGTAAATTATACTTCAAACAAACATCAAGATTATATAGGTAGTGCTCGTAAATATACTCAGCAAGTGGATGAACACATCCCTATCTTATGATGACACGAGGTTGAATATCATTAGACATCTTGTATGATAGTGACAAAATACCCTTCCAACGTTGGGTTCGCCTCACCCTATTTGATTCACCAAATATAACTACTAAATGATGTATACAACACTTTTCAATACTGCTTAGGGGGAACCTCCACAGCTAGAGACCACCATTCTATTTTCCCGTTACCCTCGCTCGACCCAGCTACACTCTTATTACCTGAAAGGAATTGTAAAACAGAAGGGTGAGCACAACTAGCCTAGTAAAAAATACCATGACTAAAGATAAATAAGTTATCAATAGCCTTCAACGGAATTAAATCAGAGATTTAGAACATATGTTAGATGATAAAAATTTTAACCATAGTTGCAGTGTAACGAGCAATCCATTAGAAGAGTCAAATAGACTATAAAGTCTATTATCTTCTCCACATTAAAAGTCCACCAACAATGTTTTATCCCTATAACATTAATCAACAGTTCCTTTCCACAATTATATGAATAACTCATAATCATAATTGTAATTCTAAATTCATCTTCGCATCCAGGACGAAGATAATTTTCATCACATGTCTTTACCTGAAACATCAAAGATCATGGTTATACCAAATCACAGTTTCTGTTTATAATTATACTAACAATTTCATCTTTGCACTACGGCCAAAGATATTCATCAATAGCCACCTTTGCACTACAAGCCAAAGATATTCCTCAACAGTTCATATTTGCACTATAGGCCAAATATATTCATCAACAGTTCATATTTGCACTACAAGCCAAATATATTCATCAACAGTTCATATTTGCACTACAGGCCAAATATATTAATATCTCAAAGAAATATATAATCATTTCAGAATTTATATAAACAATAATTATAACCATGTTGATCATTTCACCTTTGCATTTAAGCTAAAGATATTCAATTATAAATTTAATGGTCATGATCATACCAATTAACAATTCAACTTTGCACTACTGGCCAAAGAGAACCCATAGTCAAGATCATACCAAAAATCTACCCATCTTACACTCAAGTCAAATAGAAATATCATCATTAGGGTTATAAAAATGTTATATATGATAATAAAATCAATATAATCAACATATAGATTTAATCTCAAGAGTAATATTCATAAATCAACTATAATTTGGTCAGAAAAAAAAATCAATTTTGTCGTGAATAGTACCCGTGAATAGTAATTCGTGAATAGTAATTCGTGAATAGTAACTCATGAATAGTAATTTATGAATAGTAACTCGTGAATAGTAACTCATAAATAGTAAACCCGACACAAAAAGGTAGAAATTCTATAATAAAATACATACCAATATTTCGGTATAATGATATTGAAAGAATAATATTTCTTAAGCTTATAAACAATTTATTTTAATTATTTACACTTTACTAAATAATGCATTTAATCATCCTAAAATGCCAAACTCATAAGTTTTCATTACCAATAACCAAAACCCTCATCAAAAATCTGTATATACCTCATATAGGATTCTCAAGCCATAAAATCCTATTTTCCAATTTTTTTTACTTCACATAACATATTTAATTCATTTACTCATAACTAGTCTATTTTTATGAAAAATACCAAATCAGTTCCAAAAATATTTCTTTTCTGGGATTTAACAGAATATAGTCCCATATTGAACATATATTTTTCTCAGAATTTTTAAAACTCATTTACTATTTTTCATATGGCCAAAACAGCCGAATATTTAGACATTTATCATAAATTGTAATTTTATCCAAAAATTCCAAAATTCACAGAGTACACTGATATTATATAGATATACTTTCAATAAAAATTTCATCAATTTTGGAGTTAACCATAAAGAGTTATAAGCGGTTACTTTTAAAATAGTCTTTTCCCGTAAAATTCATAACTCTTAATCTATACATCCAAAAATCACCATTTTTGGACACAATCAATAAAACTCATCAAAATATCATTTCAAATTTTTTTTTCAGAATTTTCTGAAGGTCAGAAGAATTACGAACTGAAAAACATAATAACCCTTAAAATCCCTTACTATCCCTTACCTCAAAAGAGCAGCACTTCTGACTGGATATCGGATAAGACGCTGAAAAAAACTTACACTGATGAATAGCAACTCACCAAGTATCTAAATACTCACAAAATACACTCGATAATCTAGAGAGAAAAAGTGAAAAAACTTATGAATTCTGATGTGATTTTCAATTCTAACTTAGCCCTCTATTTATAGGAAAATGTTAGCACGCCGAAGCAGGCTTAACCTGCAACCTGATGGCTTTACCCGCTACTATTCTCACCCACCACATTTGAATAAAAATCTCAGCATATTTTTTTGCCAACCAAGAGTGGGGCCCACCAATTCTAGAATTTTCTACCAAAATGATTAACTCCGAAAATTCAACAATTTCTGAACCAGTAATCTCGTAAAATTCATAACAAATCATACGTTCATTTTTAACGGTTCAAAATTTGTGGACATATACTCAACTTATATATGTATAAAATATCTAATTATTACCACGATCCAACGGTCGGATTAAAAATTATAACCCTCGTAAAATATCTTAAAAACCCTAATTTGATTTTCAATACCTCCGTTCCGACAAAAATACAGATAAAACACCTCAACATTAATTCCTTCATTTTTAACCACAAAAATATATCCCTCATTTATATCCACATAAAATAAATATTTCCTTATCATATGAATCAATAATTAATTATTCACAAATAATATTACAGAATCACATTTATGACAACCAGGCCGTTCCCAGGAAAGAGAGGGCTTTCCAATAAGGATTTCTCCTTACTGACGCGCAATTAGGTGACCAAACCTCTTCTTAGACAGAACTTTTTAGACATTGCCAATAATGTTATCTAATAATATTATTCAAATAATATGAATTATTTTTCTTATAATGGAAAATACTGTGCAGTAATAATTATTGAAACAACAATAATATAAAATATCAACGCAGTAATTATTGATTCAATAAAATAAAATATTGAACAGTAATTACTGTAACAATTATTGAGTAGTGCCTTCTCACGTAAGAATTAATAATTGAAAAAAATACTGTGCAATATCGTGTGCTACTGTGCAACTACGCGTATTACTGTATTTTAACCACCATGTATTCCAACAATGTTAACGGTAACAACTACGCCGTTATTTAAAAAAAAACTCAATTTTGTCGTTTTCTTCATCCGACAGTTATTCTGTTATGGGGCCAACAAATGACTGCGCCGTCGTACGAATATTCCCCGATAGAAAGAATATTCCACGACCAAACGAATATTTCCCGACAAATAAATATTTTATAACTACTTGCGTATTTTGAAAAAAAATTCATATATCACCCTTAACTTTAACTTTTTATCAATTTAACCATTTACTGAATCGTAATTATAAGAAAAAATTGAATACTTTTATTTCATAAAATTCAGGGTCTTACATGTAATATTATTTGTGAATAATTAATTATTGATTTATATGAAAAGGAAAATATTTATTTATGTGGATATAAATGGAGGAATTTTTAGAAAAGTGACAATTGTTAAAAATTGATATTTTATCTTTTCTGATAAAATAATTCATTTTAATATATTATTATATTACAATAATATAATAATGGAGATATTTTTATAATGAATGTGTGATATATGAATAAATGAGGAGGAAGAATATTTTTGTTGCAATAAATGAAAAAACATGTTAAAAATGTTGGTGGATCCTATTTTTGACTGAAATTTGATTATAGCCTACAAAATCGTCCGTATGTGGATTTCGGTCAAGTTTTGTTTAGAATTTGAAAAAATTTAAAGCTACAAAGTTGTAGAGAATTGAGTTTCCTATGGAATGGACATAAGATTCGAATTTTTTTTATAATGGGCTATTTATTATGAATTATTGGAGTTCCGAAATAATTAATTTTTGAAGTTTTAAATATTTTTGTTTAGAAAAATATTTTTTCATTATTGTGGACCCCACTGGTGGCTGAATTCAGATTGTCAAGAGGTGGGCGTGAATTTTTTTTATAAATATATTATTTTATTAAATTTTCTACTTTGGTATTCTAAGTATTTTCCTATAAATAGGGTGCTTAGGTTAGAATTGAAAATCACTTCAAAATTTAAAGTTTTCTCTCTCTATATTATTGAGCGTATTTTTGTGAGTATTTTGATACTATGAGTATTGCTATACGGTGCAACTTTCCTTCAGCATTATATTCGATATTCCAGTCAGAAGCACTGTCCTTTTGAGGTAAGGGATGTTATTTTTTTCATAAATGATGTTATTTCTTTATATATCATTATACCGGAATATTGGTAAGATTTTTCTTGTGAAATTCTTGTCTTTTTGTGTTGGGGTTATTATTCACGTATACGATACTATTCACAGAAAAATTTAATTTTTTCTTTTCTTATCCAAGTTGTTTATTATGGTTATTTACTTTGATTGTATCCATGTTTTGATCCTCATTCTTAAATTTTTCTCCACAATGGTTTATTATGTAGTATTTTTGAACATGGATGAACTAAAATACGAATCCTTAATCCTTATTCTTTTATCTCCCTGAATTCATTTTCTTTAAAATATTTTCATCATTCTCAGTCCTAAATGATGATATTACTGAATATCTTTGGCCTGTAGTGCAAAGATGAATGATTAACGGATGAATGTTTTTGGCCCGTAGTGCAAAGATGAACAGGTGTTTAGATGAACATGACCAACTGGTGATACAGATGAATATCTTTGGCATGTAGTGCAAAGATGAATATTGATTCAAGATGTATATTGATTGATATTATAGGGATAAAATATTGATGATGAACTTTTAAATCTTAGAAGATAGTAGAATTCATTCTCTACTTGACTCTTCTAATGGATTGTTATTTCCGCTGCAGTTGTTGATCTAAAACTTGTTGTCTATTATATTTTATCAGATTTTTTCCTGTTGAAGACTAATGATAATTTATTGTATATTATCTTAGTTATAATATTCTTTACTGGGCTAGTTGAGCTCACCCTTTCTTTTTTGTTCCATTTTTCTCAGGAGGCGAGAATATAGCAGGAACTAGTCAGGGTGTGGAATGATATTTCCGGTCAGTTATGTTAGCAGTCCTCACTATTTTGTAAAATAGTATTTCAATAATTGTAATGAGGACTTATTTGAGTGTGGATATTGTCTAGAAGATAATATTTGTATTTAAACTCACAGTTTATGTGTTGTCGTATTTTGCACGATAATTGTAGTAATGATGTTGTAGTTGTTTCTGTACCATGTATTTGGCGACTCAGAATAGGTGATGTATACCTATTTTGGGGGCGTCACAGTTGGTATCAGAGCTTAGGGATATAGTTTCTAGCGGAGATCGGGGAATAGAACTAGGAGGGGAGAGACGAGTAAATCCTTCGCTAGTGTGTCCTATCTAAGCTTATTTATTGGTCGATCATAATATAGGGGTATTATGTGGTATGTCAATTTCTTTAATTAACCCTTATTTTATGGCAGTATTTGAGAATGACAGCTGAGAATATTAACAATGGAGTGAATGAGATCGTGGAGACACATTTAATCACCAACTAGGGAAACGTGCAACAGGAAGACAATATTCCTCCTGTAAACAACACTATCGAACAAATGATAAATGATGGAATGTTTAGAAGCTTTTTACAGTTCATGAAAAATCAGACGAGGGAAACTCGTGTACAAAATACGGGTGGAAATGATAGCAACGCGCGGCTTGTCACAGACAAGTAGTTCAAAGAGTTGGGACCACCAGAATTTGAGGGAAAGCCGGATCAAATCAAGGCGGAGACGTGGGTTAAATAAATTACCAAGATATTTGATGTCTTGGGATGCACGGAGGAACAGAAGGTTCCATTTGTCACCTTTATGTTTTGTGGTGAGGCAGATTACTGGTGGAAATCTGTGAAGTGTACCCAGCCTGCCGCACTCAACATGTCTTGGGAAACATTTCAGAAACTGTTCAATGATAAGTACTTTCCTGAAAGTATTCGTCATATGAAGGAGGTAGAGTTTATCAGACTGGAACAAAACAACATGACGGTGTCCCAGTACGTGGTGAAGTTCACAGAGTTATCCAGGTTTGCACCTCATTTGGTAGAGAATGAGGAACGAATGACACAGATGTTTCTGAGAGGTCTAAAACTCGAGATTCGGCAATATCTTATCTCTCATAAATTTTCTTTATATTCAGATATTGTAAACAAGGCTCAATTATTAGAGCGAGATAATGAGTATGTTCAACCGAGGGACCACAACCAGGGTCATACAGGTGGTAGCAGTCATCGGAGCAATGAAAACCAGCGGGGAGGAAAACATATGGACAAAAGCGGTAACCACTCTAGTGAAAACGTTAGCACCAACTGTTTCTAGGGGAGGAGAACGATCACCGGTCGTTTGTTATAAATGCAGGAAAGAGGGACACATCAGCCCAAACTGCCCACAACAGTTCAAGGTATGTTATAATTGTGGAAATGAAGGTCATATCGCTCAAGATTGTACTATAGTGAAACCAAGTCCAGCGGGGATGGTGACTCCAAAGGTTGTTCCAGACAAGTAAAAGTCAGCGGTTCCTGGAAGAGCGTTTATCGTGACTGGCCAAAATGTGAGGAACCCGAACGAGTTGATCACGGGTAAGCTAATCATAAACTCTTGCGAAGTTTATACCTTACTAGATACCGGTTCTACCCATTCTTTTATCTCTCCTGCTTGTGCTCAACGTTTGAACTTGACTCCGGAGAAATTAGACTTTGACTTATCTATTGAGACTCCGTTAGGAGAAACTTTCATTACATCTACTGTTTATAAATCTTGCTTGATCTAAGTTGGCACCATCACATTACCTGTGGATCTTATCTCTTTAAAGATACTTGCTTTTGATGTGATTTTAGGGATTGATTGGTTAACTACTCATCATGTCAAAATTGATTGTTTTCATAAGGTTGTTAGTTTTCATATTCCTAACCAACCTGTTATGCGAATTCAAGTAACCAAACTACTAAAGTCAATCACTGTTATATCAAACTATAAAGCTATTCGTTTATTAAAAAATGGATGTCAAGCTTTCTTAGCCCATGTCATGGACTTGAACAAAAACAAGTCATATTTGAATAATATTTCTGTTGTTAGTGAATTTCTTGAAGAACTTCCAGGTCTACCCCTAGAACGTGAAGTTGAATTTTTTATTGATCTTGAACCTGACACAAAACCCATTTCTAAAACCCCATATCGAATGGCTCCTATTGAACTTCAGGAGTTAAAGGTCCAACTACAGGAGTTGTTGGACATCGATTTTATTCGTCCTAGTACATCTCTTTGGGGTGTTCCTGCTTTATTCGTAAAGAAGAAAGACGGGAGTATTCGGCTTTGGGAATTGAACCATGTCACCATCAAGAATAGGTATCCGCTACCTTGCATTGATGACAGGTTTGACCAATTGCAAGTAGCACAATTCTTTTCAAAGATCGATCTTCGTTCTGGATATCATCAGCTGAAGATTAAAACTAAGGATATTCCAAAGACTGCCTTCAGAACTCAGTACGGGCATTATGAATTCTTAGTCATGTCTTTTGGATTGACTAATGCTCATGTTGCTTTCATGGATATGATGAACCGTGTGTTCAAGGAATATTTGGATCAATTCGTTGTTTTCTTTATTGATGACATCCTCATCTATTCCAAAAGCCGTGAAGATCATGAGAACCATTTGAAGCTAGTACTTCAAAGGCATCGCGATAACAAGCTATATGCCAAGTTGAAGAAATGCGAGTTCTGGCTTGAGGAAGTAGCATTCCTTGGGCATGTGGTGTCAAAACATATAGTATTTGTCAACCCGGCGAAGATTGAATCCATACAAAGTTGGGAGCAACCGAAGTCGGTGACCGAAGTACGTAGTTTTCTGGGCTTAGCTGGTTATTATCGTAGATTCGTGGAAGAATTTTCTTAAATTGCTACTCCGTTAACTCAACTAACTCGAAAAGATACAAAATTCGTATGGAGCGAAAAATGCGAGAAGAGTTTCCAAGAGCTCAAGAGGAGACTCATTTCGGCACCTTTTCTGACAATACCATCTAGTTCGGATGGATTTGTTATCTACAACGATGCTTCAGGCAAATGGTTAGGGTGTGTTCTCATGTAACATGGTAAAGTCATAGCATATGCCTCGTGACAACTCAAAGAATATGAGAGGAATTATCCTACTCATGATCTGGAGTTGGCAGAAGTCATTTTCGCGTTGAAGATCTGGAGACACTACATGCATGGAGAGAAAGTGGAGATTTATACGGATCATAAGAGCCTCAAATATTTCTTCACCCAAAAGGAACTCAACATGCGGCAACGACGTTGGCTCGAGCTGTTGAAAGATTACGACCATATCATTCAATACCATCCTGGAAAAATGAACGTGATAGCTGACGCATGAGTAGAAGATCATATGTGGGAACGAATGTGATGTTGTCAACACAAGGACCCATTTTGTGTGATTTACAAAAGATGAAGTTAGAATTCAAGACTCCGAGGACCCATGTGATGATGTCAAGTATACGCATAGAACCAACTTTAATTGATAAAGTTAAAGTTGCTCAAGCCACAGACCCGGAGCTGATGCGTATGAAGAAGAAAGTGCAAGAAGGTGCTATTCCAGAAGCAAGAATCAATGAAGAAGGAATACTTCAAGTTCACTCCAGACTTTGTGTTCCTAACAACTCTGATTTGAAGTACAAAATCATGATGCAGGCACACAACACACCGTTTGCAATTCACCCTAGAAGTACCAAAATATATCGTGATCTTCGACATACATTTTGGTGGAACAATATGAAGAGAGAGATCGCGAAATTTATATGAATCCCCAACATCAATATACGAAAGGACTGGGGCATTGTCCAATTCCAAGAAATGGAAGGAGCCTAATACGAGATCAAGTATCTCATCAAAAGAAAGGGGAGAACCCCTGACAGAAATCATGGCGACATAAGCATGCCCCTACAAAAGAAAGGGAAATTTCTCAAAAAATTAAAAAGTTCTTAACTCAAAAGCAGAAGGCCAACAACGAAAAGCCTAGCGAATGAAATCTACACCATCAAATGCGTCAACCTGCGTCAAGTCCTCACAAGTTGAGTCCTCTACACCGAAGTGCAAATCTGGGCAGCGAAAGAACGAGTTGCACCCTCCAGGGATGTCAGCGACATTCAGGTCATAAGATCAGTCTGGTTGCGAATCAAATGCTCAAGAAAATGGGGCACAAGCACCTAACAGCAAAAGGAAACCCCAAATCACCTCAAAAATGGTGAGCGTAACATCAAGCAGTGTTGAGAGTCGTGTTGTGTGTGTTTGCCCGAACTTTGGTCCGTGGCTTTTATTTCTTTTGTATATATTATATATATATATATATACTTATATATATGGACTAACATTATTGAGTTATGCCTCGATTGAGCCTAGACTTATGTCTAGAGCATTTAATTGCTATATATATATATATATATATATATATATATATATATATATATATATATATATATATATATACTTATATATATGAACTGTGTGTCGAACTATGTTCGATGAGCCTGGATTTCATATCCAGTGCATTTTCTGCTTTAATACATATATATCTATATACTGTTGTTAGACTTTTGTCGATGAGCCTGAATTTTATATCTAGTGCGTTTACCTACTTATATATATATATTTACATTTCGTCCCGCCTGGAGTTTACTTCGTGGCGGTTGAGCGCTTTTACAGCTTTATTTACATTTGTAATCCCCCATGGCGGTCCTTCGTGGTGGTTGATTGTTTGCACACACACACACACACACTATTTACCGCTTTTATTTATTTACATTTTTGATCCCCCATGGAGGCACTTCGTGGTGGTTGATCATATCTGTATATATATATATATTTACGGCTTTTATATATATAACTGCTTATTGCTTTCATATAAATTACGTTATCATGTGATCCTAGGAATCATATGATCACAAATTCAGTCTACTGAATCTAGATCCGTTTCCCGTGATGGACATGTTCAGCTGTAAGCAGCTTGCAAATTTATTCACGGTGTTCGGATGTCCTCTGATGGTTTTCATACCCATGAGGAATTCGGCACTGCTTTGTATATTATTTTCTCGAATATGCTTCGCATCTCGAAAATAAAAGCAATCAAGCCTAACATTTAATAATAAAATGGAAGTGTAAAAGGTCTCAATTACTATTGAGCATAGGGTTTGAAAAACCTCTTTTACAAAATATCAGTGCTATATCTTGTTTAAAACTGAATTTTTACATAAATTCAAACCTTATGTATATAGGTGCGAACGAGGCCTCACACTACTTTCAAATAACAGCACATTGACCCCCCCCCACACACACATTCATATAACAATTTTTTGAAAAGTAGCGGTCACCGTGATAGCACGGATGTAGGGGGGTGCCTAACACCTTCCCTCCGCATAAGCAAGTCCCCGGACTCTAATGAATCTCGATTTCACAGACCCGTTAAGTAGTGTCATATCACTGGGTCAATGTGCAAACCTTTTTTCGGTTGTGTTGGTACAACCATTTAAAAAACTAACTGGCGACTCTTATAGTCCAATCGTCGACATATACATGTCGGACCTTTTTCGCTTATTTTTTTCAAACAAATCTCACCTAACATGAGAACACCAAAGAACAAGAATAGAAAAGGGACAAATAAAAATCCCGACGTCGACAGAGCTTATTTGTGATTTTAGCACACACACATAACATCTTTGTAGCAGATTGTGATTTTATGATTGTATATTTGTATGCCTTTAGCTTAGTTTGATGCTTTGGTCATATATCTTGCTATTTCTCTGAGGCACATCTTGTTGGAATTCATAGCTTGACTGGAAATCTTGGGATTCATTTTTATAGTAGTATAGTTGCATAGCATGTAGTTCACATTTTTGTTTGTTGCTTGACGGCAACCAATAGTTCAAGTTTGGGGGTATTTGATAAGTAGGTTTTATACCTATTTATTGGCTATCAACTTGCTAGAATTATGGCTTAAACTCAAGTATTTTTAGTGCGTTTGATGTTTTTATCTTTGTTTATAGGATTGCATTAAGGAAGCTCAATTGGCATGGCAATGGCTTGGACTTAACAAAGCATGGTGAGCATGTGGTGTAATGAAGAATGAAGCAGAGCATGTCTATATGGGAAGGGCATCTGAGCAAGTCAGGTGAAGGATGAAAGAAGAAGAAATCAGCAGCTTAGTAGCAACAAAGCACCATCGGAAGATATACAGCAGGTTACAGGTCACCAGTACCGCACGACCACGTCAGCGTAAAGAAGGACAGCAGCGCGCCCACTCCAGGAAAGATCCAGAAACCAGCATGGCGCGCTCGCACCCCAATTAGCATACGGGGCCGCGCGGCCGCGCCGGTCAAGGCTCAGCAAAGTTTGACTTTTCAATTAAAATCTGTTGTAGCATTTTTACTTAAAAGGGGTGTATTTCCTAGTTACGAGAAATACTTTTGAGCAGTTTTAATTTCCATTTTAGGGTTTATAGAGCTAGAGAGAGTTCTTAGCTATACTCCACTATTTTGGCTTCTCTCTTTATATCTTAGTAGCTTTTGATCATTGAAGTAATATTTTGGTTTGATTGTGGATTAAACTGAGTTTGGAAGCTTATTTTAGGCAGAGATTAATCAGATTTGCATTCGCTAATCTCTTTATTCTCTTTGTTTCATTGTATCTTCTCATGCTTGGATTAAATCCCATAATGGTTATTGATTCAGAGATGAACTAATCACCATTATGGGATTCTAATGGATCTTATTGTTTAGTTCAGATCTATATACCTCGTTGTTATGCTTGACTAATTATATTTGGATTGCCTAGCTTAGTTGTGCTTATTGGTTACGTGCTTGATCACCATCTACCTTAATAATTTGTATGGAATTGAAAGAGGAAATACAAGTTCAGATTTGACCATGCTAGCACATATTCATAAAATTTGCATGTGATAGATTTTTTGATTCATAATCCGGATAGACATATACCGGCTTACCATGTGTAGTCGTTGAGAGAGCTTGCACTTAAATTAATATTACTTTTAAATCACATAGACATATAGTGAGTTAGGTAATATTGATGTTCATATGAATTCTATCTATTTTGTGGATTTTATGTGATTTGAGCATGGTGTATTAAAAAATAGTCATGCTTCACTTTCGTGCTCTCGACTAGCAATCCGTAGTAATTAATTAGGTTTAACAAGAGGTGTATATTCGGGTTGATGCATTAAGTGGCATTAAGATCCCATATCTTTCCAATTTGATTCCAGTCACTTGTTAATTAGTTATTTTGAGTTGATAATCATTTTAGTTTTTAAATCACATTTTATTCGATCGTTTGAGCAGCCAGAAATAGCTACAAAGTTGTTGCATGATAGATTAGAGATAATTACTTTTCTCTGTGGGAACGATACTTGACTTACTCTATATTACTTGTTGACCGTGTATACTTGTACGTGTGTGTCTATTTTGTTAACACCGAAACAAGCCAACAGTATGAGTCACCTTAGCCCGATTGGCTGTTTCAGACGTCATGCCTTTTGTTTGGGACATATCATTGCTTCTCGATTCACCTTTCGTCTAGTCTTTTTTGTGGATAGAACTTCTTGGTCAAACTTCTTTTCATCTGTTGAGGACTCGTTCTCCATATTAGTATATTGTTGGTGAAAATCTAGTATTCCATAACACGCAAGTATACGTGGTCAACAAGTAATAAAATAATTAGTAGAGTATCCTTCCCACATAGAAAATAACTGAAATTTATCCTAACAACTACCAATTTTATATTATCTCAATTTTATTAAACAAATAATCAAAGTTGTGAAATTTATGAAAGCTACTAATGAATTGAAAACCAACTAACTGCCACAAGCTTTAATCAGATATTGGAAAAGTAAGCCTACAACATCACTTTATGTTTCACTTAAATTAACACACTTCCTTTTAATAAAATTAACTATTTTGGATTGTTAATCAAGAACACAACTGTAGATATAACCATCTCTCAATGCTTTATACCTGTATCAACTCAAACCTACAATTAATTAATTAACTCACTATATCTCTATGTGAATTACAATTAAAGAAAATTTAATCTCAAGTTCTTGTTAGATTACGTGCGATGCGTAGGTATATCTCTATCTTAAGCATAAATTATGAATCCCACAATCATGTCAAAATCATAATCACATGCTACTACGATGGGATCTAAACTAATATTCCATCTCTTGAGTTCATATAGATTATCAAGTAATTAGTGATCAAACAATTAAATAATTAAGCGCAAGCCATAATAAACAATCATGGAAATAGTCTCGATGATTTAATATAGAAACATGTTAATCCTCGTTACACAAAAAGATCCATTGTAGACTTAAATAGTAAATTTGTTCATGCTAGATGAATAAGAAACTAAAATCCACAAAGAGAATAACATTCTGAATACAAGGATGAAGATAAAGAATAAAAATTGAAATGTCAACTGCTTCTTTTCCTTACGTTCGCCTTGAATTCTTCCTCCTAACTCTCCGCTTTAATCCCCTAATACTTGATGTAGAATTAGGGTTTTTTTAATTATTATGATAATGAAAAATCCCCCCTTTACCCCCTTATCTCATCTTTTTATCTTTCTAAACGCGCTTCAAATCTCTCAGTAAAAGATTTCTAGAATCGTATCAGAACAAGGAAACTTCAAGTTAGCTACCGCATATCTCACCCCGACTTACTTTACTCCTTAAGAAATCCACCCTGGCAAACCTGCGCCCCGGCGCAGTTTATTAGCCTAGAATCTACGCCCCGCGCACTTGTCCAAATCTAAGCTAAAATTTCTCATTTTATATTGATTATCTTGTTCTCGCCCGCACAACCTGTTCCTGCACATAAACAACAAAAACAAGTGAAAATGCTACTAAAACCACTTAAAGTAGCAATGAATCAAGCCCAGAAGGTAACTAATTCGTAGGTATAAAACCCACTCATCAAATAGCCCCAAACTTGAGACTTTGCTTGTCCTCAAGCATAACATAATGCAAATGTAAACTAACTACATGCCTACAAATCTAGCTATCAGACAGGATGAACTTCGACAATTTTGCCTCAGAGGAATCACAATAGATAAGATCAGCAACTACAACCAAGAATAACTCCACAATCCATCTTAATCTATAAATTAGTACCCGTTATCACTGATGCAGTGTATGTGTTCTCAACAACCATGGAAATCGACTGCAGTTTAAGTATAACACATAATATGCTTCTTAGAGGGAAAAATATAGTTTTAATTTAAGAAAATCTATCACAGGCTAAGCCCCAACCAAAAGTATGCAATTGACCAAATTAGAGGTTTACACGCGATTCAATTCTTTCTTTTTCTTTCTTTTTTTTATTACGACGGGGGCATTTTGCTCTTTTTCCCATGCTTCGACTCTACACATGACTGTACAATGCCTAGTTCTCTTAGGCTTTTCAGTGTTACCCATTTAGCGAGCTTTCAACCAATGACTCCCAAACCAGACAGCTTTAGGGCATTGGGTGTAAAGACATCCCCTAGGGCATACTTACTCGAGTAACAAAGGCCATAGAACTAAACTAGTCATGGTATTTATTCATTTATTTTTTTCTCGGTTTCCTTTTTCCTTTTTTTTATATATAGATCCCATATCTTCCCCCAAACTTAGGTCTTTACATAATCGTAGCCTTCACCACTAGTTCATTGAATTTCCTATATTAAACCCAAGTTTCCTTCATGAAGATAATTATGTCAATATTTCAACCCAATCAGTCAACATGGTCCTCCTATGGTGCTGTTCGATTACAACAGTTTCAAACAAGCAATGATTTACTTCAGGTTATGAACTTACATGTATGTCCTAGTTGTAAATACTGATCAAGTGTCTATTCAATTCCAATTTTATCATAGGCCAAGTGTCTATCATATTCCAATTTCAAGTGACTACATGAACTTACATGTATCATGAGTTTTTTTACATGCAACTACATGAAAACTATGCAAACAGAATGCAATGGAAACTACTATGATATGCAGTAGACAACTAATATGCAAACTACTATGTACATGCAGTGCACAGTGCCCCCAAACTTAAATGAAACAATGCCCTCTTTGTGTGTAAGTAAAGAATTGTAAGCACAAGACTTCCCTGATGGCTTAATCGTCGGTCTCAATCACCTCAATCTCCAGGTCAGACGGGGGGGTAGGCTTGTAATGGCTAGGGAACTGAGAATTGAAAAGGCTCAGCATTAGGATCCAGGCGTGCCATTCTCTTAATTAACGCGACATTGAAGCTGTTTTATGTAACAAACATATGCTATTATATCTCCGCTAATCGTTCCATCCTTTTACCCTTTAGTTTATTTCGTGCATCGAGATATTGCTGAAGACTCTAGAATTGAATACTGAAAGTAACTTTTGTACGAGATGTTTTCGATGGTCTGACTGAATCTTTTTCTTGATCCTCCTCATCAAATTCTGCATCTTCTTCATCATCCTCATTATCATCAAAATAAGCCAAAAAGGTAAAACTAAGGCCTTGTGGGTGAGATTTCCCTCCTTTCCAAATTGAATAGCATTTAATCATCATGTGGTCCAAGAGCTGCAAAGGTTGTTGGACTGGCTCATTCGATGTCCATTTTACCCTAGCTCTTACACACAACCCACAAATGAGATAAGGATGGGGTAATCCGCCTTAAAGAGGACCCCGCAGACAACAACAAATGGAATGATTTATTATGAAGCCCACATCTATTGGACGATCCTTGATGATAGAGTATAGTAATATAACTTTCTCTTTGGTAACATCACTCGTGTGTTGTGAAGGCATCAATTTAGCGCAAAGGAATGCATACCATATCTTTCCATAACAACTGAGATCCTTTCTTGAAATGTATGTACCCTTCGGGGACCATGAGGACTCAGGCTTGCATAATGCACTCAGTATTTGCTCATAATTCAGGCCATGATCCTTATATGCCATTGTCGACGTTGGGATTTTTATTTGTCCCTTTTCTGTTCTTGTTCTTTTGTGTTCTCATGTTAGGTGAGATTTATTTGAAAAAACAAGTTGTGAAAAGGTCCGACATTTATATGTCGACGATTTAAATATAAGAGTCGCCAGTTGGTTTTTTAACTAATTGTACCAACACAACCGAGAAAAGGTTTGCACATTGACCCAGTGATGTGACACTGCTAAACGGGTCTGCGAAACTGAGATTCATTAGGGTTCGGGGACTTGCTTATGCAGAGGAAAGGTGTTAGGCACCCCCCGACATCCGTGTTGCCACGGTTACCGCCACTTTTCAAGAAACTGTTATATGAATGTGTGTGTGTGTGTGGGTCAATGTGCGATTATTTGGAAGTAGTGCGAGGCCTCGTTCGCACCTATATACACAGGGTTTGAATTTATATAAAAATTTAGTTTTAAACAAGATATATCAGTGATGTTTTGTAAAAGAGGTTTTTCAAACCATTATGCTCAATAGTAATTGAGACCTTTTGATACCTCCATTTTATTATCAAATGTTCAGCTGGATTACTTTTATTTTCGAGATGCAAAGCATCTTCGAGAAAATAATGTACAAAGCAGTGTCGAACTCCTCGTGGGCATGAAAACCATCTGAGAAAATCCAAACACCGTGAATAATTTACAAGCTACTTACAGCTGAAAATGTCCATCACGTGAATCGAATCTAGATTTAGTAGACTGAATTTGTGATCACATGATTCCTAGGCTCACATGATGCCACAATTTATATGAAAACTGTAAGCAGTTATATATAAAAGCTGTAAATATATATATATATATATATATATATATATATATATATATATATATATATATATATATACAGACATGATCAATTCTTTACTCTTATTTGCACTCCAATTCTTTTCAACCAGTGGATCAAGAAAATAGATTTGCACTCCAATTCTTTACTCTTATTTTTTCTTTGATCCATAATTGTATCTTACGATGTTTATTCTCTACGTGAATGATAGATTTGATTCAGTTATGATTTAAACTCTATTCTGAGATTGCAATGGATTCTATGGATTAGTTTATTCTGATATATTTCATTGTTAGCTTTATTGATTGCTATGGGATTGTCTATTAAGATTCATGCTTATTTGCCTAGTTGATTGGTCATCAACTACTGTGATAATCCATATGGACTCGAGATACGAAGTATGGGTTTAGATCTGATCTTATTAGCTTATGATTATATATTCTACATTGTGATAGGATGTATGATTTGTGCTTCGGATAGACATATACCGAAGCACCATTCGTAGTTAATTGAGAACTTGGGCTTAAACCCTAATTATTTATAAATCACATAGACATATAGTGGTTTAGGTAATGTGGGTGTTCATATGTATTCTATCATCTGTGGATTATATGTGATATGGGTATGGTACATTGAGAGATGGCTATACTTTACTTTTGTGTTCTTGACTAACAATCCGGTAAAATTAGTTTGGCTTGACAGGGAGTGTGTTGATTTAAATGAGTCAATAGATGAAATTATGATCTCAGGTCTTCATTATCTAGTCTCACTCTAGAAATAGTTAGGTTTATTTAATTTCATAGTTTAGATATAAAATGTAATATCATTCGTTTAAATAAGACTGAAATAGTTATGGGCTAGTGCTTGGTGAACTTTATTAGTTAATTCTCCGTGGGAACGATACTTTATTTACTCTTTATTACTTATTAACCGTGCATACTTGCACACATATATTGATCGGTAAAACGACCAACACTGCTTAGATGTTACTCAAAAGGAAGAGAGGGTTTGAAACCTTAGGTTGTGTTCAGTGATGCTTGATTTGGGGTTGAATCTTTGCAATCCGAAGTGTATAAAGATTGGGAGAACAAATTTGGCCAAGAGATTGTGTGTAGGAGTGTTTTCGGTGGTTAGGTCTCTGTTTTATTTTGGAAGAAGGAAGGGAGTTGTGATGAAGTCGACTGAAGAAAGGTTTTAAAAAATTTAAAATCGCATCTCACGTACGGGGCGAAATTTTTTTTTTTTTGACAAACTACGCTGGGGCGCGATTGGGCAGAGGACTCTATGCCTAAGAGTGGTTGAAATCACGCTGGGACTCTGTTGCCTCCTTTTTAGTTGTAATAAAAGGACTCTAACTCATGCAAGCATAAATGGGTCAACAAGTAGTACAGAGTAAGAAAATATCGATCCACGGAAAAAGGTTTCAAGATTAAATTATTACGCATCAACTGCATCACTATTTATATATGCTTAAACGAATGCTATAATTTTGAAAGAATCTAAACTCACTTAACGAATAAAAGAAGAATAATAGAATAATAAATCAAGTATGAAAATAATGAGATTCTAACTTCAATTCATATTTCATCTAAATAATACCATCATGCAAGATTATACATGTATCATGAAAAATTAGCCAAGAGCACGAAAACTAGACATAACCATTGTAACAATCGAGAAATTTATAATTTAATTTAAATATTTATTTAGTTAAATAAATATTTTTAAATAATTTATTTATTGGGGAAAATAAATAATTTATGAATTGTTGTGAATTAATTTGGTAACTAAATTAATTAATGACAATTTTATCGGATGGATTTAATTAAATTAAATCAATTTCTTAATATTTAAGAAAATAATTAAATTAAATGAATTATTTAATTTAAAGGAAATAAATAAATTAAATAAAGCGATGTGTCTAATTTATTAATTAAATTAGATATATAATTATTTATTAAATTATAAGTATAATGATAATAAGATTTTTATTATTATTATTATAAGCTATTTAATGTGTTGCATGTGTGACAAGTGAAACTATATAATATAAATAATATAATAATAATCTAGTTTGGGAGTTTTGGTTAGCCAAACATGGCCTTGTGGCCTTTGGTCTTGTGAAACTGACGCGAGCCTTTTTGTGTTTTTACCGGACGTACGTGGGAGTCAGTATATGTGGGTTACGCGTCTTATTTTTTTCCTAACGCTTGTTAACATAGAAAAACAGAGGAAGAGAGAATTACATAATATTGAGAGTGAGAAATTGAGAGAGATATCTCTGTGAGTTGCCAAGAGAAGGAGAGATTCGCTATCTTGTGCTAGCATTCGATCAAGGATTTAAGGTATAATCTACCTCTAATTCTAACTCTAAGTTTTGTAATTTTCATTTTCTGGAATTGGGTTTTTGTTAAGTGTTGATTGTAAGATATGGGTTATGGGTGTGTGATAGTATTGTAGAGTCTGCTATTGGCGTGTATATATAAAAAGGGTAGCAATCAAACACGTGAAATTGAACTATAAGAAGGAAATATAACTAACAGTGTTCATAATTGAAAATGGCTTTAGAAAAGTACAAATTTCATGCCTTATATGTGTTGTAATCTGCGAATTGAAGTTGGATTGTGATAATATGATAAGGAACGAAAGCGGCGTAGTTCGAATCGTGTCAAATGATTAAGAAACGAATTTGTGGCAATCAAATTCGTTAAAAGTATAAAAATAAGGAAATTTGGGAAAAATATAGTTTTGATTCTTCAAAATGATGTTTACGTCATATTTTTATATAAAGGGTGTTTAGCATGTATAACTATAATATGGCAAAGTGTTAGATATTGAAGTTGGGAGATTTTCTGTTGAATTGGAATTTTTGGCCAAAGCAGAGTTTGATTTCGAGCTTCTGCAAAAAGAAAAAAAACTGGAACTGAAGCATCGCGCGGGCACGCGGTCTGGTGCGCGGTTGTCGCGCGGGCGCGCAGCATTTGGGCGCGGGTGAGCTGCGTCGCATGGGCGCGCGGTTACCCAGTGTATTACTGGCGCGGCCGCGCGAGTAGCCAGTCACAGACAGTGAAGTCTGCTTAATTGCAGGTCATGTGTAATGGACTTATATTAGTTTAGCATGCATGTTAATAATGTTAAGGCACAATATAAACTACAATATTAGATTGTCATGCGTTGTTATATATACAGTGTAAAAGAATTTAAGTGATTACTTGAATAAGTTATGTAATGAACCAAATGTGATGTTTTCAAAAGTTAAATATAAATGATAAGGTTTATAGTGTGATTTCAGAATCACTAAGGTGTTAACCAATATGGTTAGGTGCTGGGATAGGGTTATGACCTAAATGATGGTTTAATACCCATAGTGTTAATATTCATACAACTAATTGTTGTTGCGATTGTAATGATGCATGTAGGGTAATTGGAGATTATTTTACACTTGTGTAGCTTACAAACAAGGCAAGTTCTCTAACTCTACTTTCATAATTGTGCAAGTTTCTAAACTTTAACTCTTACATTGAGCAAGCTTTCTAACTTCATTCTTTTATTAATGAATGCAAGTTCCTAAATTCTATTGAGCAATATTATTGATTCTATTCTTATATACGATTGATTAAGCTCTTGTAATCTAATTCGTTACATCGAGCAAATTTCACTTTTCTAATTATTATACAAAGCATACATTGTTCTAATACATCGATTCAAATGAGATTGTTCTAACTCTTTTGAACATAGTACTTTCCATGTGTATCATGTTTATTCAGTTATATATTGTAAATATGCGATCTTTGACTTTGATAGCCTTGTTCAGTTATACATTTTTGTATTAAACCTTTATTGATGGAAATTGAATAAGTGTTCTAAAATTCTAGAAACACTGATAAGCTAGTTCCAAACTAAATTTTCTTTAGTGCGGAAATTCTAAATTCAAACTGGGACGAACAACCCTAACATAGGGGATTTTGTACGTGTAACGTTTAGATGTTTGTTCACAATACATGGTACAAAGGGCTGATCCCCCTAAGTACGTTAAGAAGAGTCTGTACAGTCTAATGACTGTTAAGGTTAAGGCAATAATACCTAAATACCAAAGACATAGTTCGTGGTCTTAAGACCCTCAGATAATTAAAGTTCGAACTTGTTTCTATTTCGATTCTTAGAACAAGTTCATTATTGTACAGCATTCGTTGTTCATTCTCATATGATTATTATTACTATCATGTCAGTGAGCAATTGTTTGCTCACTCTTGCAATTAACACTGCAGCTAAAGTGGAGAAAGTTGATGAGTCATCTACTAGCAAGGGAAAGGGCAAGATATCCAAGTATTGAAGAACTGGTTCAAGTTTATTTAAATGCATGATGTTATAAGACTTATTTTTTTTATAATGTATTCCACAAGCAGATGTAACAGTTTTAAGGTTAGATTACCTGGGATTGTTTAAGAGATGATGTAACCAATAAATGGGAAAGATTATTGTTTAAGTTATTTAATGTTTTATCCTTTACTATGGGTAGTTAGATGAAATTATTTTGATAGTGAGCACCAAATTCTTTGGAAATGAAGTACCCAGATTTGGGGGTGTCTCAGGTTGGTATCAGAGCCTTAGGTTATTAAACTTAGGTGGGGAAACCTTAGGAAGTAGCCTTTAAGGAAACAGAAAACATAGAGGTGTTTAACTCGTATCGGGTTTTAAGGAATGGATTAAGGCATCCATTGAAACTAAACAATAAAAGACATTATGTGCGATGTGTTAATAACTTATGTGATCGCGCGTATCGATAATGTTAAGTAAAACTTAAAATATTTTGTTGACATGATGTTTGGAGAAGGAGGATCCAGTCCAGCTAGAGAGGTGATACCTCAGGTACCTATAGACGATGAATCCCGGGATATTCACGTAATGCGGGAATAGTTGATCTAGGAGGATGAGCCTGTGACCGATCCCGAGGAGGATAGTCCTAAGGAGATAGAGGAGGATGATGATGAGGAAGAGGATCTTGTGGAGTTTCCACCAAACTCCGTATCGGCTGAGATGTATGATGCTTTGTACGACCGTAACATAGAGTTACAGGATAATATAGAGGAACCGAAGGAGATGGTTGATATGCATCACGTTGCGTTGGAGCCGAAGGATGTAGAGATTCAGGAACTTGACTCAAAACTTGGAAACACAGAGTGGGACTTAGTTCATACTAAGGGTCAGAATGAAGATCTGTTGGCAGTGAACGAGAAGATGAAGACTGACATGGAGAAATTAAAGGATGACTTCAAAGAGGAATCAGCTAAGCGTGCAAGAGCAGAGGACGCTTGGATGAAGGTGACTCAACGTGCAGACCGTGCGGAGGCTAAAGTCCTAGTGAAGAAGGCCAAGATGAACAAGATGGATTACGCTTTTAATTCTGCAATTGATAGGGCCCAGGATCGAGTCTTTTATTACCCGCCTCAGTTTGAAGACTCGACGTGGTTCGTGATGGATCGTAGAACGGCTTACCGTATCATGGAGGAAGAGCGTCGAGAGGCCTTACGACGTCTTAATATGCCTAGTTAGAATAGGACTGATAATAATATGTGGTTATTTATGTGAATAAATAAATTGTGAATCCCTTATTTTGAGATAAATAAAGGGATAGTATGAGTATGTAATCTTGAAACTTGTCTAGTTCAGGAAAGTGGATGTTTATAGCAGTTATGTTATCTTTAGTATGTTTAAAAATATTATGAATGAATAAAATATTAGAGTTTATTTGAAATATTATGTGGTATAGCTTTAATCTTGGAATGTTTAAGTTAATCTTCCATTAGTCAAAAAGTTGAATGAGGAATTAATAAGCGTATATTCTAACAAAAAATGCCTCCTAGAAGAAGACAACCACGTCAACAACCACCTCCTGAGGGGTCTACTAACAATAACAACGAGGCCAACGCTAATTCGGTTCAGTAGTTGGTAGCTTTGTTGACGGGTGCACTTGCAAATCAACCGCAAGCTCAAGCTACGACTTTCAAGGAATTCAAAGCGGTTGGACCGCCAGAGTTTTAAGGTTCTATGAATCCAGTGGAAGCCCAAACCTGGATTATGGAAATGGAAAAGGTGTTCAACGCTGCTAGAGTTAACGAAGATCAGAAGACTGCATTCGTAACATTCATGCTGAAGTCTGAAGCTAGCTACTGGTGGCAGGAAAATAAGGTTCGTGGGGGACAAGGAGTGATAGCGTGGGATAGATTTAAGGAGATATTTTTTGAAATGTATTTTCCAGCGAGTTGACAAGGTTTGCTACTTATCAAGTCAATACCGACGAGAATAAAGCGAGAAAGTTCGAACAAGGATTGAAATCCTAGCTGTATGGCAAGGTTTCAATGTTCCAGCTGAATACATTTGTGGCTATACTGGAAAAGGCAATTATTGCGGAAGGTGGAAGCGATGCCTTGACCAAGTACAACCAAGAACAGAAGAAGAGGAAGAATGATAGCGAGAATAAGGCTGGTGGGAGTAATGTTGGAAGTAACAATCAGAAGAGGAAGTGGAACGAGAATTCGACTACGGGAGGACAGCAGGGAAGCCAGCAGAAGAAAAAGTTTGAAGCTTGTGCTACTTGTGGGAAAAACTATACTGGGGTATGTTTGAAGGGAAAGAGGGTGTGTTTCAACTGTGGTCAGGAGGGACACATTGCACCGAACTATTTTAGTTCGAAGAAAGGAGCATTACCTGCGGTGTAAAAGACCACATGACTCGTGATTGCCCTAAGAAGCCAGCGGGAAGTGCAAGTGGTGGAAAAGGAAACAATAACGGTGGTGGTGCATTGACTATCACTGGACCAGCACAGTCAAGCAGACCTACTGCAAGGACTTTCAATATGACTGTGCAAGATGATGTTCAGTATAAGGATGTGGTGTTAGGTATCATTCCGATTAATGGTATTAATGCTTATGTACTGTTTGATTCGGGTGCTACTTGTTCATTTATATCCGATGAATTTGCTCAGAACATAGATTAGCCTCAAGAAGAACTAGATTATCCTTTGAGCGTAGAGATTGCGAATAGGGAAGTGATTCCTGTTAAATTCATATATAGGAATTGTCGAGTGGTTATAAAGGATCACGGGATGATGGTAGATTTGATACCAATTAGACTGGGTGAGTTTGTTGTTATCCTAGGAATGGATTGGTTATTCAATCACGGAGCAGTAATTGATTGCCAAAGAAAATGTGTTAACCTCATGACTTCGTCAAAGGTTGTGTTTTATGGCAGCAATTCACCTCGACAATCAAGTTATTTGACAGTGATGCAAGCAAAGAAGTTGTTGAGACAAGGATGTGTAGGATACTTAGCCTACATAGTTGATACACAGAAAAAAAGTGTGAAGTTAGAAGAAATACCGATTATAAGAGATTTTGCAGACGTATTTCCACATAATTTGCCAGTTCTTCCGCCGGATCGACAAATCGAGTTCGTAATTGACTTACTACCAGGAATGGCCCCGATATCTAAGGCACCATACAGAATGGCCCCGGTAGAGATGAAAGAGTTGATGGTACAATTACAAGAGTTGCTCGACAAGAAGTATATTCAGCCGAGTGTTTCGCCATGGGGAGCGCCAACATTGTTTGTTAAGAAGAAAGACGGATCGATGCGGCTCTGCATTGATTACCGAGAATTGAATAAGGTCACGATTAAAAATAAATATCCGTTACCGAGAATCGACGATCTGTTTGATCAATTGAAGGATGCGAGGTATTTTTCAAAGATAGAATTGAGAAGTGGTTATCATCAGTTGAAGGTGAGACCAGAGGATGTACCGAAGTCGGCATTCAGAACTCGGTATGGTCATTACGAGTTTTTGGTTATGTCATTTGGTTTAACCAATGCACCTGCAGCGTTCATGGATTTAATGAACAGGGTGTTTAAGCCATTCTTAGATAAATTTGTGGTGGTGTTTATTGATGATATCCTGGTGTATTCTAAGACCAAGGAAGAACATGTTGAACACTTAAGAGTGACATTGGAGACATTGAGAAAAGAGAAGTTGTACGCAAAATTTTCAAAATGTGAGTTTTGGTTGGAACGTGTACAGTTTCTCGAGCATGTTATTGATAAAGACAGAATTTTGGTAGATCCATCAAAAGTTGAAGCTGTAGTAAACTGGGATTAGCCGAAGACACCGTCAGAAGTAAAGAGTTTCTTAGGATTGGCAGGTTACTACATGTGTTTTATTCAAGATTTTTCCAAGATCGCGACTCTATTGACGAATTTAACCAGGAAGGCAGTTAAGTTTGTTTGGACGGAGAAGTGTGAGGAAAGTTTTCAAGAATTGAAGAAGAGGTTGAGTTCGGCACCTGTGTTGTCATTGCCTGATGATACAAGGAATTTTGTGGTATATAGTGACGCATCGCATAAAGGACTAGGATGTGTGCTTATGCAGAACGGTAGAGTTATTGCGTATGCATCACGTCAATTGAAAGATTACGAGAAAGGGTATCCGACTCATGACTTAGAGTTGGCTGCGGTGGTGTTTGCCCTGAAGATTTGGGGACATTATCTTTATGGAGAGAGGTGTGAGATATATACTGACCATAAAAGTCTGAAGTATATCTTTACACAAAAAGATTTAAATATGAGGCAGAGAAGATGGTTGGAGCTGATCAAAAACTATGACTGCCGGATTTTCTATCATCCCGGAAAGGCGAATGTTGTTGCTGATGCTTTAAGCAGAAAGGGATGAGAGAAGTTAATGATGTTGACAGCTCAGGAGAAGTTAGTGTTAGAAATGGCTAAGATGGAGTTGGAAATTAAATATTCGACAGAATCCGACGAAAAGTTGTTCCAAATAGGAAACAATTCATCGTTGGCAGATAAGGTGAAGAATGCACAACTTCAGGATGTAGACTGCGAAAAGATAAAACAGAAAGTATCTGAAGGGGAGGAAAGCAAATTTAAAATTGATTTGGAAGGGATACTTCGATTCGAAAGGAGAATTTGGGTTCCGCCAGTACCAGAAGTTAAAGAGGAAATTTTGAGTGAAGCTCACAACTCAAGATATTCGATTCACCCTAGAAGTATAAAAACGTACCAGGATCTAAGATATCATTTTTGGTGGCCGAATATGAAAAAGTATGTGGCTGAGTGTGTAGCGAAATGTTTAACGTGTCAAAAAGTTAAAGCTGAACATCAAAGGCCAAGCGGATTGTTGCAACCATTGGAGATACCGGAATGGAAATGGGAGCATATCACAATGGATTTTGTGGTAGGTCTTCCAACAACTCAGCAAGGTTACGATGCCTTTTGGGTGATTGTCGATCGACTGACGAAATCGGCACACTTCTTACCAATCAAGATTAGATTTAACCTAGATCGATTGGCAAAACTATACGTGAAGGAAATTATTTCAAGACACAGTGTACCTGTGTCCATTGTGTCAAACAGAGATCCGCGTTTCACATCTAATTTCTGGAAACGATTACAAGAATGTTTGGGAACTCAGTTGAGAATGAGCACAGCGTACCATCCTCAAATAGACGGACAGAGTGAGAGAACCATCTAGACACTAGAAGATATGCTCAGAGCATGTATTATGGACTTCAAGGAAAATTGGGACGATCATTTACCATTGGTAGAATTTGCCTATAATAATAGTTATCACGCGAGTATTGGCTTGCCACCTTATAAAGCGTTGTACGGCAGGAAATGCAGAACTCCTTTATGCTGGGATGAGGTAGGAGAACGTCAACTTTGGGGTCCAGAGTTGGTACAACAAACCATCGAGATCATCAAGGTGATTCGAGCAAGATTGTTAGCTGCACAGGATAGACAGAAGAAATATGCTGATCAACATCGATAAAATCGGGAATTCGATGTTGGTAGTTATGTGTTCTTGAAAGTGTCTCCCTGGAAGGGAAAAATTCGATTTGGTAAGAAGGGAAAATTAAGCCCTAGGTTTATAGGTCCTTTTAAAGTGCTTCGAAGAGTTGGTGCAGTGGCATATGAGTTAGCTTTACCTCCAGAGTTGGAGCATATTCATAATGTTTTCCATATATCGGTATTGAGGCCATATAAATCTGATTATAAGCATGTTATAAAATATGAGCCCTTACAGTTTGAGAAAGACTTAACATATGAAGAAGTCCCTGTTCAAATTGTTGACAGAAAAGAACAAGTACTGAGGAATAAGGTGATACCTTCTGTTAAGGTAATCTGGAGGAACCACAATACTGAGGAATCTACGTGGGAACTTGAAAGCGTTATGATGAAGAATTATCCTCAGTTGTTTGCTTGATCTTGTATAGTGATTCTAGGGACAGAATCTTGTTAAGGAGGAAAGAATGTAACAAATAAATTTTTTTGAGTTGTGATTCTAGGGACATAATCCTTTTAAGGAGGGAAGGAAGTAACGATCGAGAAATTTATAATTTAATTTAAATATTTATTTAGTTAAATAAATATTTTTAAATAATTTATTTATTGAGGAAAATAAATAATTTATGAATTGTGGTGAATTAATTTGGTAACTAAATTAATTAATGACAATTTTATCTGATGGATTTAATTAAATTAAATCAATTGCTTAATATTTAAGAAAATAATTAAATTAAATGAATTTTTTAATTTAAAGAAAATAAATAAATTAAATAAAGCGATGTGTCTAATTTATTAATTAAATTGGATATATAATTATTTATTAAATTATAAGTATAATGATAATAAGATTTTTATTATTATTATTATAAGCTATTTAATGTGTTGTATGTGTGACAAGTGGAACTATATAATATAAATAATATAATAATAATCTAGTTTGGGAGTTTTGGTTAGCCAAACATGGCCTTGTGGCCTTTGGTCTTGTGTAACTGACGCGAGCCGTTTGGTGTTTTTACCGGACGTACGTGGGAGTCAGTATATGTGGGTTACGCGTCTTATTTTTTTCCTAAGGCTTGTTAACATAGAAAAACAGAGGAAGAGAGAATTGCATAATATTTAGAGTGAGAAATTGAGAGAGATATCTCTGTGAGTTGCCAAGAAAAGGAGAGATTCGCTATCTTGTGCTAGCATTCGATCAAGGATTTAAGGTATAATCTACCTCTAATTCTAACTCTCAGTTTTGTAATTTTCATTTTCTGGAATTGGGTTTTTGTTAAGTGTTGATTATAAGATATGGGTTATGGGTGTGTGATAGTATTGTAGAGTCTGTTATTGACGTGTATATATAAAAGGGGTAGTAATCAAACATGTGAAATTGAACTATAAGAAGGAAATATAACTAATAGTGTTCATATTTAAAAATGGCTTTAGAAAAGTACAAATTTCATGCCTTATATGTGTTGTAATCTGCGAATTGAAGTTGGATTGTGATAATATGATAAGAAACAAAAGCGGCGTAGTTCGAATAGTGTCAAATGATTAAGAAACGAATTTGTGGCAATCAAATTCGTTAAAAGTATAAAAATAAGGAAATTTGGGGAAAATATAGTTTTGATTCTTCAAAATGATGTTTATGTCATGTTTTTATATAAAGGGTGTTTAGCATGTATAACTATAATATGGCAAAGTGTTAGATGTTGAAGTTGGGAGATTTTCTGTTGAATTGGAATTTTTGGGCAAAGTAGAGTTTGATTTCGAGCTTCTGCAAAAAGAAAAAAAACTGGAACTGAAGCATCGCGTGGGCGCGCGGTCTGGTGCTCGGTTGTCGCGCGGGCGCGCAGCATTTGGGCGCGGGCGCGCTGTTACCCAGTGTATTGCTGGCGCGGCCGCGCGAGTAGCATGTCACAGACAATAAAGTCTGCTTAATTGCAGGTCATGTGTAATGGACTTATATTAGTTTAGCATGCACGTTAATAATGTTAAGGTATAATATAAACTACAATATTAGATTGTCATGCGTTATTATATACAGTGTAAAAGAATTTAAGTGATTACTTGAATAAGTTATGTAATGAACCAAATGTGATGTTTTCAAAAGTTAAATATAAATGATAAGGTTTATAATGTGATTTCAGAATCGTTAAGGTGTTAACCAACGTGGTTAGGTGCTAGGATAGGGTTATGATCTAATTGATGGTTTAATACCCATAGTGTTAATATTCATACGACTAATTGTTGTTGCGATTGTAATGATGTATGTTGTGACGCCCCCCCAAAAATAGGTATAAATCACCCACCTTGGGTCGCCAGATACATGGTATAGAATACAAATATAAACTAATTATACAACAGTCGTGTAAAATACGACAAAACATATGTTGTGAGTTTTAATACAAATATTGTCATCTAGACAATATCCACACTCAATGGAGTACTCATTACATTTATTGTCACACTATTTAGTAGAATAGTGAGGACTACTAAAACTATCATCTGGTCCATCACTCCGTTCCCCGACTCGTCCCAGCTATATTCTCATTTCCTGAAGAGAACAGTGAAAGAAAGGGTGAGCTCAACTAGCCCAGTAAGAAATATTATGACTAAGATAATGCAAAATAAATTATCATTAGCTTTAAACAGTGTTAAACTGATACAATATAACAAACATCAAGTTTAACTGCAGCGGAACAAGCAACCCATTAAAAGAGTCAAGTAGAAAATAAAATCTACTATCTTCTATGATTTAAAAGGTTTTATAATCAGTAAATATGATTTAAAATCCACATCATCGAATCACCCCTACACTACGGCCAATGATATTCTTTAGTATCATGACCACAATTATCCATGCACTACGGGCCAAGAATATTTGTGTATTCATTAATGGTCATGATCATGCCAACCACTGCCCATCAATGCACTACGGGCCAATGAGGACTTTTACCACCTCATTTGTAACATTACGGTCATGATTATACCGAATAATCCCTGGCCATAATCATACCAAGTCCATCTATGCACTACAGGCCACTGATGACTTTCAACAAATATAAACATGAGGATAATGACAATGATGTAAGAATTCAATAAAACAAGTTCAAGAATTAATTTATCCAGGAACTAATAACATCCAAATTGTCAACATGATACTTATTTGTAGAGTAAAATTCAAGAATGCTCAGAAGAATATTTCCATAAAAAGATATTGGATGAAGCGCAAATATCAAGGATATTCCACTAATTTCATGGAGTATAGAAGTCAAAACTTTAACCAACTGAGTATAATAAAGAATGGAATAACAAAAGAAATCACCATGCATGCGGTACTTCGCATAGACAGGTTATTCCAACAGAATAATAATAACGGAACCAGGTCAGGCGAAATTCGCACCGACAGGATGTTCCAACAGAATAATAAATAATGGAATAACAACAGAAATTACCATGCATACGGTACTTCACATAGACAGGTTATTCCAACAGAATACTAAATAATGGAACCAGGTCAGGCGTAATACGCACTGACAGGATATTCCAACAGAATAATAAAAACGGGACCAGGTCCGGAGTAAAACGCACAGACAGGATATTCCAACAAAATAATAAAGAATGGAATAACAGAAGAATTTCACCAAGTATAGGGTAGCCCGCGTATATAGGTTATTCCAATAGAATAATAAAGAATGTAATAACAGAAGTTCTCTTCATGAATACAAAAGAAATAATACCCCTTACCGTAAAAGAAACTTGATATCGGAGTAGTGAAGTAGCAGAATACTTTTCTTATCTCTCTCTCTATAATTTCTCTCTCTAGAGTTTCGGTGAATTCGTTAGAAAATAATGAAGGAATGAGCTTCTATTTATAGAAAAATGGACTACATAGTAACTAACTCATGAACGGTCTAGATTGATTTACTTTAATCTGACGGTCCATATTTAAAGCAAAATTATTTAAATACAATATAATATATTCTATTTATAATCTAATAAAACGAATAATTTTATAAAAAAATTTACTATGCAGGCACTATGCAAATACTATGCATAATAAAATATAATATATTCTAATTATTGTCTAACTTTATAAAAGTATTTTGTTTTATATAAAAAGATTTTACTATTAGCCTAATAAAACGAATAATTTTGTAAAAGTATTCTGTTTTATATAAAAAAAAATTCTGTTTTATTACATTAATAATACCAATAAAACAAAACTGAGTGACTTATCACGTAAGCATCAATAATCAATACTGTGCGCTGCTATGCAACCACGCGTATTACTGTACTTTTACTACCGAGTAGTTCAACAGTATTAATGGTAAAACTTCCGCCGTTATTTTTAATAAAAATATTTTTGTCATTTTCTCAATCTGACAATAATTCTGTTGTGGGGTCCACCAATGATTGTGTCGTCGTACGAATATTCCCTATTAAAACGAATATTCCCCGACCAATCGAATATTATATAACAACTTGTGTACTTTGTAAAATTTATAAATATTACCCACAACTATAATATTATATCAAATCCACACCATAATATTCAAAAAAATATTTTGAAAAATTTAAATCTTTATTCATAAAATCGGAGGTTTCACAATCTCCCCTCCTTATGAAATTTCGCCCTCAAAATTTACGTACGCACTTGATATGCTAAAGAAGTGAGGATATCTTGACTTTATTTCAAATTCTAACTCTTGAGGTATAACCTTGAATACCTTTATTGTCGAAAACATTGCACGTTGCATACGTGCATGCCCGACGTCCTCCGATTACCTCTAAAAACATAATAGTCATAAAGATAACCATTTTTACCCCTTCTAATGATCTCAAATTAAATAACTTAAAGAACAAACGTTGTAGGTCTATTCGTCCTCGTTCCGGATCATCTTGAATCACCTCAATCGGAGTTCGTATGAAAAAGTTATGCCCAATTTACTAAAGGACGTCCAAACAGATTTTGGCTTAACACTAGACCAGTGCCTAGGCGCCCAAAATTGGCCTTGGGCTAGCGCCTAGGCGCCTAAGAACAGATTCCAAGCGTCGAGTCTAGTGCCTAGGCGCTCGACCTTTGGCACTTAACTCCAATTTTTCAGATTTTGCAACTTTTGACACATATACTTCAAATCTTCATAACTTCTTCATCCGTTATCGGAATTTGTCCGTTTTTGAGGCTATGGAAAGTTTGTAACATGCTCTACAAAACTCCCATGATTTCATAATTTTTCAGATTCATTAATTATTCTGAAATTTGGCTCCAAAGTCCCCCAAGACTAAGTTTTTACTAACAACGATACGTGAAAAATATTATGAACACGCGACATACTTGGCGGTAAAATGAGTCTGTAAGCCGCAGTTCCTACTCAATCAAGGATTTTAAATGGGTTAATTAAATCGAGGGTTGAGATAATGCCTTCTTGAACCTTCTTTTTCACATTCATCAGCTCTGAGTATGTAGCTTGAGCGGCTTTAACTTTATCGATTAAAGTCGATTCTAATCGTATATTCGTTATCTTCACGTGGGTCCCTAGAGTTTTTAACTCTATTTTCATCACTTGTAAGTTATACAAAATGGGTCTTTGTGTTAACAACATCTAACTCGCATACGATCTTCTACTCAACTCGTCAGCTACCACTTTCGTTCTTCCACGATGATATTGAATGGTATGGTCATAATCTTCAACAGCTCGAGCCAATGTCTTTGGTGCATGATACGTTCGCTTTAGTTAAAGAAATATTTAAGGGTTTAAGAAATGGGTTTTGTACTGGGGTCAATACAAAATTCGATTTCACGCTCTGGGGTAGGCTAAGAAGTCTTCAAGAATACGTCAGGAACTTTATTAATAATAGAAATATCGTTCAAAACTGTGACCCTCATCCAAGACTTGGATATCACATCACATTAATACCTATCAACTTGCCATCGTCATTCACGACGTCGCCTACAGAAAGTCTGACTTCGGTGCATTCCACACAAGGAAGTCAACAACGAAAGGATCGGGGCTATTTACTTATGGCTTGATATGACAATGATTGACTTTAGTGGTTTGGTTACTTTGAATTCGCATAACAAGTTGGTTAGGAGTATGAAAGCTAACAACCTTACAAAAATCATGATGAGTAGTTAACCAGTCAATTCCTAAAATCACATCAAAGTCAAGTATTTTCAAAGAGGTAAGATCGACAGGTAACGTGAAAGTGTTGATTTGAACCAGATTTATAAATAGTGGAGGTAACGAAGGTTTCTCCCAACTGAGTTTAAATAGATATATCAAAGTCTAACTTCTCCGGAGTTAACTTCAAACATTGAACACAACTAGTTGAAATCAAAGAGTGAGTAGAACCGGTATCTAACACGGTATAGACTTCACAAGAGTTTATGACTAACATACCCGTGATAATTTTATTCAGGTTCCTTGTCACGAAAAAAAATGCTCTCTCTTGCACTACCAGTTTTGACTTTTCTGGGACATCCTTTGGTGCCTCCATCCTAGCTGAACTTGTCTTCGGTGAACGACAAAATCGGGCTAGGTGACCTTCTCTCCCACAATTATAACATGCTTTGGACGACATCGCACAGTTTGGACTGATGTGTCCTTCCCCTCTGCATTTGAAGCATATGATAGGTGGTCGTTCTCCTTTCTTAACCACGGGTTCTGGTGCTGACGTCTTTCCGTTATTGTTTAATCTCCTCTTCTTGAAATGTCCATTCTTATTATTTTGGCCATGATTACCACCGAAGTGGTTACCATTTCTGGCCTGCTGATTCCCTCCACGCTTGTTGTCACCGCTTCGATGATTACTTTTACTGGTATTATCATTTTACCGGTTGCTCTCTTTTGGTTGCGTTGACTCGTTATCGCGCTCCACTAACTGAGCCCTATTCACAACATCTGAATACAAACACAGTTTATGAGAAATAAGATGTTGACGTATCTTCGGCTTCAAACCTCTTAAAAACATCCGCGCCATTCTCTCTTCATTATCCACCAAGTGGGACACAAACCGGGACAGCTCGGCAAACTTAGCTTCGTACTGCGACACGGTCATATTATTCTGCTCCAACTTGATGAATTCTACCTCCTTCATGTGACGAATACTTTCGGGAAAGTACTTGTCATTGAATAGTTCCTGGAACTTCTCCCAAGACATCTTCAGTGCGGCAGGTTGAGTACGCTTTACAGATTCCCACCAGTAATCTGCCTCTGCCCGTAACATGAAGGTGGCAAAGGGAACCTTTTGCTCCTCGAAGTATCCCAAGACATCAAATATCTTGTTGATCTGTTTAATCGACGTCTCCGCCTTAAGTGGTTTTGGCTCTCCAAAAAACTCCAGTGGTCCCAGTTCTTTAAATTTCTTGGCGGTGATCGTCCGAGAGTTGCTAGTATTTCCACCTTCATTTTGGACAGGAGCCGCTCTCGCCTATTGTTGCATGAATTGCATAAAGCCTCTGATCATTCAATTATTCATCATTTGCTCAGTGTTATTGTTTGCATGAGTATTGTCGCCTTCCTGATGCACATTATCCTGATTATTGATATGTGGTGAATCAACGGTCGCCTGTGCTCCATTGCTATTCTCAACATTCTCGGATGTCATTTTCAAATACTGCCACAAAACAAGGGTTAAATAACATATCACATATTATCTCTATACTCTGACCGACCAATTAAATACCAAATAAACTTAGGTAGGTCATACTGGCGAAGGAATTCCTCGTCTCTCCCCTCCTAGTTCTAGTCTCACATCTTAGCCAGGGATCATATCCCTAAGCTCTGATACCAACTATGACACCCCCAAAAATAGGTATACATCACCCATCTTGGGTCGCCAGAGACATGGTACATAATACAAATACAAACTAATTATACAGCAGTAGTGTAAAATACGACAAAACATATGTTGTGAGTTTTAATACAAATATTGTCATCTGGACAATACCCACACTCAATGGAGTACTCATTACATTTATTGTCACACTATTTAACAGAATAGTGAGGACTACTAAAACTATCATCTGGTCCATCACTCCGTTCCCCGACTCGTCCCAGCTATATTCTCATTTCCTGAAGAGAACAGTGAAATAAAGGGTGAGCTCAACTAGCCCAGTAAGAAATATTATGACTAAGATAATTCAGAATAAATCATCATTAGCCTTAAACAGTGTTAAACTGATACAATATAACAAACATCAAGTTTAACTGCAGCGGAACAAGCAACCCATTAAAAGAGTCAAGTAGAAAATAAAATCTACTATCTTCTATGATTTAAAAGGTTTTTCATGACTTTTATCGCTGGGACTCAGCTTAATAAATAATCCACATCATCGAATCACCCCTGCACTACGGCCAAGGATATTCTTTAGTATCACGACCACAATTATCCATGCATTACGGGCCAAGAATATTTGTGTATTCATTAATGGTCGTGATCATGCCAACCACTGTCCATCAATGCACTACGGGCCAATGAGGACTTTTACCACATCATTTGTAACATTACGGTCATGATTATACCGAATAATCCCTGGTCATAATCATATCAAGTCCATCTATGCACTACAAGCCATAGATGACTTTCAACAAATATAAACATGAGGATAATGACAATGATGTAAGAATTCAATAAAACATGTTCAAGAATTAATTTATCCAGGAACTAATAACGTCCAAATTGTCAACATGATACCTCTTTGTAGAGTAAAATTCAAGAATGCTCAGAAGAATATTTCCATGAAAAGATATTGGATGAAGCGCAAATATCAAGGATATTCCACTAATTTCATGGAGTATAGAAATCAAAACTTTAACCAACTGAGTATAATAAAGAATGGAATAACAAAAAAAATCACCATGCATGCGGTACTTCGCATAGATAGGTTATTCCAACAGAATAATAATAACGGAACCAGGTCAGGCAAAATTCGCACCGACAGGATGTTCCAACAGAATAATAAAGAATGGAATAACAACAGAAATCACCATGCATGCGGTACTTCGCATAGACAGGTTATTCCTACAGAATGAATACAAAATAATGGAACCAGGTCAGGCGTAATACGCACCGACAGGATATTCTAACAGAATAATAAAGACGAAACCAAGTCCGGCGTAAAACGCACAAACAGGATATTCTAACAGAATAATAAAGAATGTACTGACAAAAGAATTCCACCAAGTATAGGGTAGCCCGCGTATACATGTTATTTCAACAGAATAATAAATAATGGAATAATAGAAGTTCTCTTCATGAATACAAAAGAAATAATATCCCTTACCTTAAGAAGAATAGTGCTGGATATAGGAGTAGTGTAGTAGCAGAATACTTTTCTTCTTTCTCTCTATAATTTCTCTCTCTAGAGTTTCAGTGAATTCGTAATAAAATAATGAAGGAATGAGTTCTATTTATTGAAAAATGGACTGCATAGTAACTAACTCATGAACGGTCTAGATTGATTTACTTTAATCTGACGGTCCATATTTAAAGTAAAATCTTTTAAATAAAATATAATATATTCTATTTATAATCTAATAAAATGAATAACTTTATAAAAGATTTTACTATACAAACACTATGCAGGCACTATGCAAATACTATGCATAATAAAATATAATATATTCTAATTATTGTCTAACTTTATAAAAGTATTCTGTTTTATATAAAAAGATTTTACTATTAGCACAATAAAACGAATAACTTTATAAAAGTATTCTGTTTTATATAAAAAGCTTTTCTGTTTTATTACATTAATAATACCAATAAAACAAAACTGAGTGACTTATCACGTAAGCATCAATAATCAATACCGTGTGCTACTATGCAACCACGCGTATTACTGTACTTTTACTACCGAGTAGTTCAACAGTATTAATGGTAAAACTTCCGCCGTTATTTTCAATAAAAATATTTTTGTCTTTTTCTTAATCCGACAATAATTCTGTTGTGGGGTCCACCAATGATTGTGTCATCGTACGAATATTCCCTGTTAAAACGAATATTTCCCGACCAATCGAATATTATATAACAACTTGTGTACTTTGTAAAATTTATAAATATTACCCACAACTATAACATTATATCAAATCCACACCATAATATTCAAAAAAATATTTCAAAAAATTTAAATCTTTATTCATAAAATCTGGGGTCTCACATATGTAGGGTAATTGGAGATTATTTTACACTTGTGTAGCTTAGAAACAAGGCAAGTTCTCTAACTCTACTTTCATAATTGTGCAAGTTTCTAAACTTTAACTCTTACATTGAGCAAGCTTTCTAACTTCATTCTTTTATTAATGAATGCAAGTTCCTAAATTCTATTGAGCAATATTATTGATTCTATTCTTATATACGATTGATTAAGCTATTGTAATCTAATTCGTTACATCGAGCAAATTTCACTTTTCTAATTATTATACAAAGCATACATTGTTCTAATACGTCGATTCAAATGAGATTGTTCTAACTCTTTTCAGCATAGTACTTTGCATGTGTATCATGTTTATTCAGTTATATATTGTTAATATCCGATCTTTGACTTTGATAGCCTTGTTTAGTTATACATTCTTGTATTAAACCTTTATCGATGGAAATTGAATAAGTGTTCTAAAATTCTTGAAACACTGATAAGCTAGTTCCAAACTAAATTTTCTTTAGTGCAGAAATTCTAAATTCAAACTGAGACGAACAACCCTAACATAGGGGATTTTGTACGTGTAACGTTTAGATGTTTGTGCACAATACATGGTACAAAGGGCTGATCCCCCTAAGTACTTTAAGAAGAGTATGTACTGTCTAATGACTGTTAAGGTTAAGGTAATAATACCTAAATACCAAAGACATAGTTCGTGGTATTAAGACCCTCAGATAATTAAAGTTCGAACTTATTTCTATTTCGATTCGTAGAATAAGTTCATTATTGTACAGCATTCGTTGTTCATTCTCATATGATTATTATTACTATTATGTCAGTGAGCAATTGTTTGCTCACTCTTGCAATTAACACTGCAGCTAAAGTGGAGAAAGTTAATGAGCCATCTACTAGCAAGGGAAAGGGCAAGATGTCCAAGTATTGAAGAACTAGTTAAAGTTTATTTAAATGCATGATGTTATAAGACTTATTTTATTTTATAATGTATTCCGCAAGCTGATGTAACAATTTTAAGGTTAGATTACCTGGGATTGTTTAAGAGATGTTGTAACCCATAAATGAGAAATATTATTGTTTAAGTTATTTAATGTTTTATCCTTTACTATGGGTAGTTAGATGAAATTATTTTGATAGTGAGCACCAAATTCGTTGGAAATGCAGTACCCGAATTTGGGGGTGTCACAACCATTTTTCAATGCATTATGACCTACTTACATAACCTCTACGTGCAATAGAAATCATGTAATCATCAATAAAACCAAAATCACTATATTTCTATGTGACTTTGCAGCAATATTGAATTGAAGCGTAGGCTCTTATACAACTACACACGGTGAAACAGTATATTTCTATCTGGTTCACGAAATATAAAGCTACACAATTCAGCCTCATAAACGCATGCTATCATGATTACAGCCATACTCACATGTCATTTTTCAATTTCATATAAGTACATAAAATGAATGATGATCAAACATTCATGCAATCCAATCAATCATAATAGAAATTCCATAGCAACCACAAAATCAAGCAATCAAGTCATTAATATTAGATTACATATCAATCTCCGTTAGAACCCTATAATGGAATTTAGTTCATTTCTGAACCGAAAGCCATTATGGGATTATAGCAACACATGAAAAATAAATAAATTAGTTGAGAGAGAAGATAGAATCGATCAAACCCAATTGCAGATTATAATCCAAAAGTGCTGTTCAAATCTCCAATATTATCCAGCAAAATGAAAGTAGTTCTTATTCAATGAATCAATCCAAAAGAAAATGAAGAAAATATTCAATGTATGCTCAACCCTCTTTGGAAATGCGTTTAACGCTTGGAACCCTCGTTCTCTAATATGACAAACTGATAATAATAATAATAATACGCGGCTGGTGCCAACCAGAGTAGTTTATGTTGACTAAAACACTTCAAATTTCAAAATTAAAATAAAGTTAAACAACAGGCATTTCTGGCTTCTGCAGGTGTGTGGTGCGGGCGCGCGATTTCTACGCACGGTCGCGCGGCTTCTGTGTCTTGCCTTCTTATGTTCTGCTACTGTTTCTTGTTTTCCAATGCTTGATGCTTGCTCTTCCACCATTGCTCAGCTCCGTAACTCCACCCATTCCTCGTGTCATGCCTTCATTAGTCTCGTGCCACCTACCACTGCCGAACTGTGCCTTTTCCTGTAATTTCACACCAAAGGAGTTTTACTTACAAGTAATGCAACATAAAACAAAATGCCACTAAAAATATACTTAAATATACTTGAGACGGGCATAGTTCTCGTGAATTAATATCCAATAAGTAGGTATAAAACATACTTATCAAATACCCCCAAACTTGAACTATTGCTTGCCCTCAAGCAATGCTTACTACATAAAACACTGAAAATGCAACTACATGCTATGCAACTAGATTACGATGCCAATGAGTCTCGCATTTTTCCAGCTATAACAGAATTTCAGTCCAAAATGCCTCAGCGAATATCCAGATTCGAGAATACAAATTCAAACCAAACTATAGGCATAATATCATACACTCAAATAATTCATATATGCTATAAAGATGATGTGTGTGTGTGTGTGTGTGTTGTGTTCACCAAAACTTGATTAAAGCAAAGAATACACATGTTAAACTGCTCAAAACAGAAAATTAAAGTCTAAACCAAGATTCATGTATACTCATGCAACAAAGACTATTCTAACATATCAAAACAAATTAAGGTTCAACAATGGGTTTAAACTGCTTTATTTCTACTCATGAAGGTGATTTTCGCTCTTTTTCGCGGTGTTTATTGCTATTTTTTTTCACATGACTGTGCAATGCCTTATTCCATTAAGCTAACGATGCAACCCCTTAGCGAGCTTTCAACCAACGACTCCCATACCATAAAAGACCTTAGGGCGCTAGGTGTTAAGACACCCCTACGGACGTACTTACTCAAGTAACAAAGGCCCCGAAATAAGACTAGCCACGTTATTATTATTTTTTTTATATAGCATACCCATGTGTCCCCAAAATTTGATTATCAATGTTTTGTATATTCTAAGTCCATTTTTCACATAATTCTCTTTTTAAAACCACATTTCCTATCAAACAATGCAACACATAATTCTTATGCCTACAAGAAATTGTGAACATGCCCGTGCAAACCGAAAGCATCTAAACAGCATCCATGGATTACATCATGTAAACTTTTATATCTAAGTTTATGTTATCCAAAATACTCAACAATCCTTCAAAATTCATTTTCATCATAGGCTAGACATAACTTCCATAAAGCTAGAATTGCGAGACATGCAACTAAACATATAACTAACACATATAATACTACTAAAGACAGAAAAATTTACTGCAATTATTAACTAACACATAAAAATGCAAAATTTAAACTAATCATGCAAACACTACATGCAACTACCCTACTACCCAATACCCCCAAACTTAAAATATTCATTGCCTCAATGAATGAAGGTAAAGGGTTAGAAGAACTCCCCTACTGATCAGCTGCACCACCCTCTTCGGGTGGTGAATTCGGTGGTGGAAATGGCACGGCAATCCCAAACTGTGGCCACTCAAGCATAGTCCCCTACTGTTCAAATGCCTCCGCTAGTGATCTTGTCAAACCCATAGCAAACGCTGCAAAATTATCGTACATAGCGTCGACCTTCCACTCCAACCTTCGGAGGTGTCGATCCCCAGTAACAGCAGTTGCTTGGGTTGACGTGCCTGCTTCATTTGACTTGGAAGGCTGCGATGAAGGTGTAGACGAAGCAGGACGTAAAATAAAACCCTTTCCTCTTGGATACGGTGTACCCCCTTGCCAATCTTCAAATCTTGCGATTGTAGCATGCGTAATGTCTTGGCTCGGGAACTACAAATGCTCATTCGTCCACCTAATTCCTGCCTTGGCACACAAATGCGTCACTATTGAAGCATGTGGAATACTCCCTGTAGTACTTCCCCGCATATATCTCATCATATTCTGATTCATCAAGTGACCCACGTCGATATATTTTCCAACAATGATTCCCCTATAATATAATTGCTCGCTCCACTGTAATTTCATACTGGTGAGAAGATGGCATAAGTTTGGCACACACAAAGAGATTCCAGGCTTTTGCATAACGACTGAGAGTGGAAGCCGAAAATGTCTTGGGGTGATTCGTGCCAGGAGTGCATGTCCATTGGGTCCCTGGAATACACAGATCAGTGATAACAACGTCCAAATCTGTTTCCAAACGTTCTTCCTCCACCCAATTTGTTCGTCCAGCCGGAGGGTCGGGCAAATGGAACACTTGACGAATAGCTCTCGGTCTGTAGTCCACTTTAATCCCACGAACAAAAGAATACCCATTCATTGTTTCCTGCGCATTAGCATAGAACTCCCGCACAACAGCCATAAGTGAAGCCACTAGCGTAGAGCACACACCATGCCAACACCTTTCTCGAATCATTTGCACTAACTGTCCATCCAGTGCGTCAAGCTTGAACCCTCGCTCGCGAACAAACGACTTCCCCACAATTCGGTAATATTCTATTTGATCATCCAAGTTGATAAACTTTGGCAAATCAACATTATCTCCACTTTGACTGCTTGAAGATGATGATTCAGGGGTACGAGATCGAGCATGCTTAGGACCCATTTGAGACTGAATGAAGAGAAGATGACTTGCCTGGTAAAATCGTGAGTGATAACTGATGACTGAATACCCCCAAACTTATGTTGCACAAACCCACTGAAACCTTAGTTTTATCAGTGAGAGGTCTGATGTGGGTAGAGTAACCGATGTGTACGACGTGGGATGAGATGAACGGATGGAGAAGAGAATTTACAACTTTAATTTGTAACTGTTTGGAGAGTAGGAGTCGTGCGTGGTGTAGAGACCAGAGGAACACAACTTTTATTATTTCGAATGAAGAAGAGATGCGTTTAAACACGTCATTAAAACCCAATAAAAAAATTTTAACTTCCGGTGTCGGGCACTGCCGCGCATGTTTTCAATGTAGACATGGCGCGACCGCGCGAGTGCCTTTTTTTGTGTTACTTAGACATGCAGTGCGGGCTCGCAGTTTTGTACTGCTATCATAGCGCGGGCGCGCCTGGTGCATTCTGCAATCTCATTCTGCAGATCCCAATTCTTAAAGCACTGACTACTCCACTCTAATACACCTGTGTAATCAACAATTATCAATATCAGATATCAATCCTTTAAAATCACATATGAACTGATGATTACACATTAACTAATTTCACCTGATAATAAGTTCACACTAACTAAACTATAACATCTAATCCTGCAAATGATACATCAAATAGAATTTAAAATAGAACTAAACAAGAGGTAGAGATAGAAACAATGGGTTGCCTCCCATCAAGCGCTAAGTTATAATTAATTAGCTTGACTGTCTCTGAATCTCATGTCGAAGAAAGAATCGAGGTAACTTTTCGTCTGTCAATCTCGCCACCAAAGTAATGCTTCAGCCGCTGTCCATTCACTTTAAACGGCTTGTCCGGGAACTCGTCGAATACTTCTATTGCACCATGTAGGAAGACAGTCTTCACTGTAAATGGCCCTGACAATCTTGATTTTAGCTTCCCAGGGAAAAGTTTAAGTATGGAGTTAAAAAGCAAAACTCTTTGTCCCGACTCAATTGTTCTCTCTATGATCTTGCGATCATGCCATTTCTTCACCTTCTCCTTGTACAGCTTAGAATTTTCATATGCCTGTAATCAGAATTCATCCAACTCATTGAGTTGGAGTAGGCGTTTCTCTCCTGCAACTTTCAAATCAAAATTGAGCTTCTGAATCGCTCAATATGTCTTATGTTGTAGCTCCATAGGAAGATGACATGCTTTGCCATAAACTAGTTGAAAAGGTGACATGCCTAATGGAGTTTTGTATGCAGTCCTATATCCCCACACAACATCATCAAGCTTTAAGGACCAATCCTTTCTAGTTGGGTTCACAACTTTTTCAAGAATTCTTTTAACTTCCCGATTTGACACTTCTGCTTGGCCATTCATTTGTGGATGATACATTGTCGCAATGCGATGATTCACCCCATACTTAGCCAACAAAGTTATGAACTGCCTATTGTAAAAATGACTGCCTTCATCACTAATGATGACCCTTGGAGTCCCAAACCTCGTGAAGATACTTCTTTGTAAAAACCTGAGGACTACTTTGGCATCATTTATTGGACGAGCTGCCACTTCTACCCATTTTGACACATAATCCACTGCTAACAAGATATATAGATTCCCACATGAAGAATCGAAAGGGCCCATGAAATTAATCCCCCACACATCAAAGATTTCCACTTCGAGGATCGTATTCAATGGCATTTCATTTCTTTTCAAAATGTTCCTAACTCTTTGACATCTGTCACATCTCTGGACGAAATTGTACCCATCCTTGAAAATTGTTAGCTAGTAGAATCCTACTTGTAGCACTCTAGCCGTTGTTCGCTCTCCACCATAGTGACCCCCATACACAGAAGCATGACAATCCTACAGAATCCCCTAGATCTCACTATACGGGATACACCTTTTTATCATCTGATCAGCACATTGTTTGAACAAATATGGCTCATCCCATATAAACATTTAACATCATGTAGGAATTTCTTCTTTTGATGACCCACTAAGTCAGAAGGTACCATCTTACTCACCAAGTAGTTCGCGTAGTCTGCAAACCATGGCACTTCCCCTTTCACCACAAACAACTGCTCATCTGGAAAGGATTAATTAATTACAACTTTGTCGTCTGCCTCCTTTTCTAGATTCTCTAGTCGAGATAAGTGGTCCGCCACTTGGTTCTCAGTGCCCTTTCTATCCTTGATCTCCAAATCAAATTCCTGCAACAATAATATCCATCTAATCAAACGGGGCTTTGCATCCTTCTTTGCCACTAAGTGTCAAATTGTCGCGTGATTCGTGTACACTATCACCTTTGTACCAATCAGATACGCTCTGAATTTAACAAAAGCATACACAACTGCCAGTAATTCTTTCTCTGTGGTGGTGTAGTTCAACTGCGCATCTGTAAGGGTCTTGCTGGTATAATAGATCACATGAAAAATATTTTCCTTTCTCTGACCCAAAACAGCCCCCACAACATAATCACTGGCATCACACAATAATTCGAATGGAAAATCCCAATCTGGTGCAGTAATAACTGGTACTGAAGTTAGTTTCCCCTTCAAGTGTTCAAATGCCAACACGCAAGCCTCGTCAAATTTATATTGTGCATCCTTCTCCAATAAATTGCAAAGTGGTTTAGTTATCTTGGAGAAGTCTTTTATGAATCTGCGGTAAAAGCCTGCATGTCCAAGAAAACTGCGAACACCTTTTACTGAGGTAGGTGGCGAAAAATTCTCAATAGTTTCTAGTTTAGCCCTGTCCACCTCGAGTCCCTTCTTCGAAACCTTGTGTCCCAGAATTATTCCTTCTTGTACCATAAAATGGCACTTTTCCCAATTCAGTACTAAGTTTGTTTCAACACACCTTCTCAAGATCATCACCAAATTCTCAAGACATAAATCAAAAGAATCCCCAAATACCGAGAAATCATCCATGAATACCTCCACATTATGTTCCACCATATCCGAAAAAATAGCCATCATGCATCTTTGAAAAGTGGCTGGAGCATTGCACAGACCAAAAGATATCCTTCTGAAAGCAAAAGTTCCATATGGACATGTGAAGGTTTCCTTTTCTTGATCCTTTGGAGCTATCACAATCTGATTGTAGCCTGAATACCCGTCCAGAAGGCAATAATACTCGTGACCTGCTAGTCTATCCAACATCTGATCGATAAATGGCAGTGGGAAGTGATCTTTCCTTGTAGCTTTTTTAAGCCTGCGGTAGTCCATGCAGACTCTCCACCTTGTCACTGTTCGTGTTGGAATCAACTCATTATTCTCATTTAAAACCACGGTCATACCACCCTTCTTCGGTAAACATTGCACTGGGCTCACCCATGAACTATCTGAAATTGGATAGATTATGCCTGTATCCAGCCATTTCAATACTTCCTTCTTAACCACTTCCTTCATAATCGGATTAAGTCTTCTTTGTTGCTCCACTGATGGCTTAATATCATCTTCCAACAGGATCTTATGCATACAAAAAGAAGGACTGATCCCTTTTATATCTGTTATAGTCCATCCAATAGCTGACTTGAACTCTCTTAGTACTCATAGTAGTTTTTCTTCCTGAAAAGATGTTAGTGCAGAAGAAATAATCACAGGTAGCTTTGAATCTTTGTTTAAAAATACATACCTCAAATGGTCTGGAAGTGGTTTCAATTCAAGTTCTGGAGGTGTCTCAAGAGATGGCTTCAATTTCACTGACGTCTCTCCAGCTTTCTTTAATGGCTCAACAGGAATTTTGAATTTTCTGAATTGTGGAGTAGTATCAAGAAATTGCACAAGTTCTTCAAATTCCTCTTCCTCTAGTTCTGAATTTCCCACTAGAACACTTCTCAATGGTTCATTATTCACCAAACTCTCTACTTCATCATTTAAGACCTGATCCATCAAATCAACCCTGAAGCATTCCTCTTCATCTATCTGAAACTTCATTTTCTTGAATATGTTAAAGGTAACCTCCTGATCATGAACACGCATAGTGAGTACCCCTTTCTGCACGTCTATCATGGTCCTTCCTGTTGCTAGGAATTGTCTTCCCAGTATGATTGGTATACTCCTATCTTCTTCATAATCTAAAATAATGAAATCAGCCAGAAAGATGAATTTATCCACTTTTACCAATATATCTTCAACAATTCCCCGTGGATAAGTGATGGATCTGTCAGCTAACTGCAAAGAAATATTTATCGACCTTGGGGTCGACAATCCCAACTGATTGAATACTGACAAGGGCATCAAATTTATACTTGCCCCAAGATCACACAGACATTTACTAAAGCTCATCTTTTCGATTGTGCACAGAATTATGAAACTGCCCGGATCCTTCAGCTTTGGAGGTAATTTGTGCTGAAGCACTGCACTGCATTCCTCTGTCAAGGCTACTGTCTCAAAATCTTCTAATCTCTTCTTCCTTGACAAGATACCCCTCATGAACTTTGCATAACCAGGCATCTGTTCCAATGTCTCAACGAAAGGTATATTAATCTACAGTTTTTTAAAGACCTCCAAGAACTTGTAGAACTGCTTATCTTCCCTCTGCTTATTTAATCTTTGTGGATACAGAACTGGAGGGTGAACTAGTGGTATTTGATTCACGGGCTTCTCAACTGAACCGGTTTTATCTTTCTCTTCATATTGTAACTCAGAATCTTCCTTACTTTCTTTCTTCTCAGACAACTTTTCTGCCTAGCACGGCCGCGCATCTTCCCTTTGTAAATATGGCGCGGGCGCGCCTGATTGATTTCCTGCACACTGTTTCCTAGACCTGAGTGTGATTTCCTGACATTGTTCCTTCCCTTCTCTTCTTAGATTTGTATTTGTGGTACTTGGCAATGAACCCTGGGGCCTGTTATTAAGCATGCTCGCTATTTAACCCATCTGAGTTTCCAGATTTTTTATAGCCACTGCTTGGCTTTTAATCATCACTTCTGTGTTTGCCATGTACTTCATCATCATCTCCTCCCTTTCTGATTTCTTTTCTTGCTTAGGTGCAACTAGAGTATGATGTTGTTGTTGAGAAAATTCCGGTGGGTAAGGTGGTCTTGGTGCAAACAGTTGCTGAGCTGACTGTGACTGAAATTGATTATTCGGTTAAAACTGACTCTGTTGATTTCCTTGATTATTTGACCAATTGAAGTTTGGATGGTTGCGGTTGTTGGAGTTATATGTGTTATGAAATTGTCCCTAATCCTTCCTATAATTGCTCACATACTGTACAGACTCCGAGCTGATAGCACATTGATCCATTGAATGTGACCCCACACAAAGGCAACTGTCTTCGCCTTGGTCTCTGTCAACGAATCAATTTTCTTCGCCATGGATGCCATCTGTGCTGACAATTGTGTGATAGCATCTACTTCTAACAAACCTACAACTCTAGGTTGTGGCATCCTAGCTGTAGGGTTTTGGAAATCATTAGATGTCATTGTCTCAATGAGGTTATAGGCCTCTTCATAACTTTTGGCCCATAAAGCTCCTCCTGCAGCTGCATTTACAATCTGTCTTGATTGCCATCCCAATCCATTATAAAATGTGTTGATCACCATCCAATCTGGCATGCCATGGTGTGGAAACTTCCTTAGCATCTCTTTGTATCTCTCCCAGGCTTCATATAAAGATTCACCCTGTTGTTGCTCAAACTGGAAAATTGTTGTTCTCATCTTCGCAGTCTTAGCCATTGGGAAAAACTTGGCTAGGAATTTCTGTGCTAGGTCCTCCCATGTGGTTATAGATCCCGAAGGCAAAGAGTGAAGCCAACTTCTAGCTTTATCCCTAAATGAAAATGGAAACAACCTTAGTTTGATAGCATCCTCTGTCACTCCGTTGTATCTGAAAGTATCACATATTTCGATGAAACTCAACAGGTGTTCATTAGGATCATCTGTAGCAGCACCCCCAAACTGTACCGAATTCTGCGCCATTTAAATAGTGCCCAACTTTATCTCAAACGTATTAGCTGCTATCGCTAGTCTGACTATACTTGACTGCAGTTCATTAATATTTAAAGCCCTGTGTTCCTCCCTTTGCTCATCTCTTTGTTCCGCAGCTGCCATATTAGATGTTGTAATCTCTAGCTCTGCTTGTATATTTCTACGCGCTCTCAATTTCTAACCTCTACCGATAATGTTGTCCTGTGCAGGTGTCAACTCGGAATTAGATGATCGCGTGTGCATAAAATATATACAAGTACCTGAAACAAAAACAAAAACAAAAATAGAAATGAGATAAGATTAGATTTGTCTAAGTCATACAATATAGCTTAAAACTGATGATAATAATAAAATTAAAAGCCTTTCCCCGGCAACGGCGCAAAAAACTTGTAGCCTCCTTTTTAGCTGTAATAAAAGGATTCTAACTCATGCAAGCATACAAGGGTCAACAAATAGTACAGAGTAAGAAAGTATCGATCCACGGAGAAAGGTTTCAAGATTAAATTATTATGCATCAACTGTATCACTATTTATATATGCTTAAACGAATGTTATAATTTTGAATGAATCTAAACTCACTTAACGAATAAAAGAAGAATAATAGAATAATAAATCAAATATGGAAATAATGGGTTTCTAACTTCAATTCATAATTCATCTAAATAATACCATCATGCAAGATTATACATGTATCATGGAAAATTAGACAAGAGCACGAAAACTAGACATAACCATTTTTCAATGCATTATGACCTACTTACATAACCTCTACGTGCAATAGAAATCATGTAATCATCAATAAAATCAAAATCACTATGTTTCTATGTGACTTTGCAGCAATATTGAATTGAAGCGTAATCTCTTATACAACTACACACGGTGAAATAGTATATTTCTATCTGGTTCACGAAATATAAACTACACAATTCAGCCTCATAAACGCATGTTATCATGATTACAACCATACTCACATGTCATTTTTCAATTTCATATAAGTACATAAAATGAATGGTGATCAAACATTCATGCAATCCAATCAATCATAATAGAAATTCCATGACAACCACAAAATCAAGCAATCGGGTCATTAATATTAGATTACATATCAATCTCCGTTAGAACCCCATAATGGAATTTAGTTCATTTCTGAACCAAAAGCCATTATGGGATTATATCAACACATGAAAAATAAATAAAATAATTGAGAGAGAAGATAGAATTGATCAAACCCAATTACAGATTATAATCCAAAAGTGTTGTTCAAATCTCCAATATTATCCAGCAAAATGAAAGTAGTTCTTATTCAATGAATCAATCCGAAAGAAGATGAAGAAAATATTCAATGTATGCTCAACCCTCTTTGGAAATGCGTTCAACGCTTGGAACCGTCGTTCTATAATATGAAAAATTGATAAAAAAAAACAATAATAATACGCGTTTGGTGCCAACCAGAGTAGTTTATGTTGACTAAAACACTTCAAATTTCAAAATTAAAATAATCTTAAACGACAGCAGTCGATGACGCGCGCGGCCGCGCGAGGCTCTAGTTCAAAACAGGCGCGGGCGCGCCTAGTAGCATTTCTGGCTTCTGCAGGTGTGTGGCGCGGGCGCCCAATTTCTAGCTCATTTAGCCGCGCGGCCGCACAGCTTCTGTGTCCTACCTTCTTATGTTCTGCTGCTGTTTCTTATTTTCCACTGCTTGATGCTTGCTCTTCCACCATTGCTCAGCTCCGTAACTCCACCCATTCCTCGTGTTATGCCTTCATTAGTCTCGTGCCACCTACCACTGCCGAACAGTGCCTTTTCCTACAATTTCACACCAAAGGAGTTCTACTTACAAGTAATGCAACATAAAACAAAATGCCACTAAAAACATACTAAAATGTACTTGAGATGGGCATAGTTCTCTTAAATTGATATCCAATAAGTAGGTATAAAAACAACTTATCAGACTCTACGCCGGGGCGCAATTTCCTTTGTTAATTTCTTCGCCGGGGCGCAGATCTAGTTTTACTGAAAAAATTCCTCTAGCTTCCTGCTCTACTCGACCGCCTAAGACTTATCCAACCCCCATTTTATTACCTTCTCATGTTTCCTAAGTAGATCGATCCTCGAATATTGTTCTTATTCGCAATGTTCAGAAGGTTCGTTGGTTACTCATGTTGTTCGCAATTCTGTAACGATGACAATTAAATTGGATTAGTGTTCACATGGAGAATGAATAAGAAAGCTTTTACTAGAGCAATGTTATCCTACACTACTATTATTCTACTTAATAATAATATTAAAATCTAATAATAAAACTAAACAATGATTGGGTTGCCTCCCATCAAGCGCTTGATTTTGAGTCTTTCAGCCTGACTACTCCCTGTTTCATGCTGGATCGACAAGAAAAATTGAGGATGTTTGGCTATCGAAGTCACCACCTCAATAGTGCTTTAATCCCTGACCGTTGACTTTGAAAGTTTCTTTCGAATTCTGACCAATTAATTCAACGGCGTCGTGTGGGAGGACTATTTTGATGATAAACGGGCCGGATCATCTAGATTTAAGTTTCCCGGGGAAGAGTTTCAATCGCAAGTTAAATAATAGCACTGCTTGGCCCGGTTCAAACTTTTTGTCCAAAATTTTCTGATCATGTCACTTCTTGACCATTTCTTTGTACAATTTGGAGTTCTCGTATGCCTGTAGGAGGAATTCATCTAACTCATTGACTTGGAGAAGTTTCTTCTACCCTGCTGTTGTGAGATCAAAATTTAGCTTCCGAATGGCCCAATAAACTTTATGCTCAAGTTCTATTGGGAGGTGACATAATTTTCCATAAACAAGCTGATATAGAGACATATCGATCGGTGTCTTGTATGCTATGCGATAGGCTAAGAAAGTGTCATCTAGTTTCAAAGACCAATCTTTTCGGTTTAGGTTCACTATTTTCTCCAAAATCCTCTTCACCTCTCTATTAGATACTTCTACCTAGCTACTAGTTTGGGGCTGATAAGCAGTAGCAATTATGTGGTTGACCCCGTACTTAGCCAAGAGTGTTGTGAAATACTTATTACGAAAATGACTCCCCTCATCAATGTTGATTTCTCTTGGGGTGCCAAATCTTGTAAAGATATTCTATTGTAGAAATTTTAACACGACTTTGGCACCATTCATCGGTAAGGGGACAACCTCAATCTATTTGGAAACGTAGTCCACCGCTAACAGAATATAAAAATCACTGAACGATGATGGAAACAGTCCCATGAAGTCAATCCCCCAAACATCAAAGACTTCTACTTCCAAAATCATGTTTAAAGGCATTTCATTCTGCTTAGAGATATTACCCACCCGTTGACATCGATCACATTTCTGAACAAACTGGTGGGCGTCTTTGAATAAAGTGGGCCAATAAAATCCAGCTTGTAGCACATTAGCAGTCGTCCTCTCACTTCCACAGTGTCCCCCATACAATGATGTATGATAATCATGAAGGATACTTTCCATTTCACTTTGTGGGATACAACGTCTGATCATCTTATATGCATATTGCTTGAATAGAAACGGCTCATCCCACATATACCTCTTCGCATCATATAGGAATTTCTTCTTTTTTTGTCATGTCAAGTCTGGTGGGAGCACATTATTCACAAAATAGTTAGCAAAATCTGCATACCATGGAAATTCGGAACTAACCCCAAACATCTGTTCATCCAGAAAGAAATCATTGATATGCACTTTTTCCTCCTTGTCTTGAACTGGACTCTCTAATCTCGAAAGGTGGTCAGCCACCTGATTTTCCATCCCCTTCCTATCCTTGATTTCTAACTCAAACTCTTAAAAGAGAAGTATCCACCGAATCAGTTTTGGCTTTGCATCTTTCTTGAAAATTAAATATCATATAGTTGAATGGTCGGTATAAACCGCAACCTTAGTTCCAATCAAGTACGAACAAAATTTATCAAAAGCATACACAACCGCAAGTAGTTCCTTCTCTGTGGTTGTGTAATTTAGCTGAGCATCCGTTAATATTTTACTCGCATAGTAGATCGTATGAAAAATCTTATCTCTGCATTGTCCCAAAATAGCCCCTACCGCATAATCACTAGCGTCACACATCAATTCAAATGGCATAGTCCAGTCCGGTGCTACGATTACATATGTTATCGTTAATTTATCTTTAGCTGCTCAAACGTCGATAAACATTCTACGTCAAATCTAAACGGGAAATCTTTCTCTAATAAACTGCATAATGGTTTTGAGATCTTGGAAAAGTTCTTTATGAACCGGCAGTAGAATCCATCATATCCTAGAAAACTGCGAATCCCCTTTACTGATGTCAGTGGTGGCAGATTTTCAATTGTCTCTAGTTTGGCTCGGTCCACTTCTAACCTATTTTCTGATACTTTATGCCCAAGGATGATTCCTTCTCGAACCATGAAGTGACACTTTTCCCAATCAAGCACCAGATTAGTTTACACGCATCTTTTAAGTACCATGACCAGATTTTCTAAACAACTGTCAAAGGAATCCCCAAACATTGAAAAGCCATCTATGAATACATCCACGTTGCGTTCCACCATATCTAAAAATATTGCCATCATGCATCTTTGAAAACTCGTCGGTGCGTTACAAAGTCCAAATGACATCCTCCTAAAGGCAAAGGTACCATATGGGCATGTGAACGTTGTCTTCTCTTGGTCCTCTGGTGCAATTACAATCTGATTGTAACCCGAATAACCATCTAACAAACAATAGTATTCATGTCCCACTAATCTATCTAATATCTGATCAATGAAAGGCAAAGGGAAGTGATCCTTTCGGGTTTCCTTGTTGAGTTTCCTGTAGTCCATGCAAACCCTCCAACCGGTCATTGTTCTTGTCGGTATCAGATCATTGTTTTCATTAGTTACCATTTTTATACCACCCTTCTTTGGGACACACTATACTGGGCTCACCCATGAGCTATCAGAGATAGGATAAATTATTCCAACGTCAAGCCATTTCAAAATTTCCTTCTTCACCACCTCTTTCATGATCGGATTGAGCCTCCACTGCTGTTCCACTGTAGGCTTAAAATTATCTTCTAAAAATAACATGTGCATAAAAAGGAAGGGCTTATCCCCATGATATCAGCAATAGTCCATCCGATTGCGATTTTGTATTCCCGGAGAACCCTCAACAGCTTACTTTCCTACAATTCGTTATATACATATGCAATAATTACAGGTAAAATAGATGAATTACCCAAAAAAGCATACCTGAGGTGTTTCGATAAAGGCTTGAGTTCAAGTGTGGTCGGCTCCTCTAGTGATGGTTTCATCCAAACCGATGATTTTTCTACAAATGTGATCTCACTTGATTGATTCTTTATATCATTATCATCACCCTCATGCTTATATTATAGTGAAAGTCATCTTTAGCCCGTAGTGCATAGATGGACTATTGATTGATATGATTATGATCAGGAATTGTGTATTGGTATAATCATGACCTTTAATGTTATAGACAAAGGTTGTGGTGAAATTCCTCTTTAGCCCGTAGTGCATAGATGGACATGTGTTTGGCATGATCATGACCACTGATAATACAAACGAATATCCTTGGCCCATAGTGAATGGATAATTTGTTGATTTGAAACATTTATTGATTGGTGTTACAGGGATAAAATATTGATGATGGACTTTTAAATTATTGAAGATAGTATACATCATGCTCTACTTGACTCTTCTAATGGATTGTTATTTCCGCTGCAGTTATTGATCTAAAACTTGTTGTATATTGTATTCTATCAAATTTTAATTGATCTAAAATTTTTCATTATCTTAGTCATAAGATTCTTTACTGGGCTAGTTGAGCTCACCCTTTTTCTTTTGGTTCCATTGTTCTTCTCAGGAGGAAAAAATGTAGATGGGACTAGTCGAGGAGTGGAGTAATGGTCCAAGATGGTTCTTATAGTAGTCCTCACTATTTTATAAAATAGTGTGATAATAATTATAATGAGGACTTTATTTGAGTTTGGATATTGTCCACGAGACAATATTTGTATTGAAACTCACAGCTTATATGTTATCGTATTTTGCACGAAAGTTGTATAAATGAAGTTTGTATTTGAATTCAATACCATGTATTTGGCGACTCAAAATGGGTTGTGTGGACCTATTTTAGGGGCATCACAGTTGGTATCAGAGCTTAGGGATATGATCTCTGGTGGAGATATGGGATTTGAATTGGGAGGGGAGAGACGAGTAAATCCTTCGCTAGTGTGTCCTACCTAAGCTTATTTGTTATTTAATTAGTCGATCGGAATATAGGGATAATATGTGACATGTCAAATTTTTTAATTAACCCTTGTTTTGTGGCAGTATTTAAGAATGGAATCTAAATTTTTTGAGATAAGCAATGGAGCACATGAGACCATTGAGACACCGCCAATCAATAATCAGGATAATATGCATCAAGAAGGCAATAATCCTCCTATAAATAACACCACTGACCAAATGATGAACGATGGGGTGTTTAGGAGTTTTCTACAATTCATACAACACCAAATGAGAGAGATTCATATTCAAAATGCAGGTAGAAACAATGGTAACTCACGGTTGGTCACTTCTAAGTAATTCAAAGAGTTGGGACCGCTAGTGTTTTTTGGAAAGCCAGAGTCACTCAAGGCAGAAACTTGGATTAAGCAGATCACCAAGATATTTGATGTCCTGGGATGCACAGAGGAGTAAAAGGTTCCCTTCGCAACCTTTATGTTACGTGGAGATGCAGATTACTAATGGAAATCTGTAAAACATACTCATCTTTCCGCACTTAAGATGTCTTGAGAGAAGTTCCAAGAATTGTTCAATGACAAGTATTTTCTAGAAAGTATTCGTCATATGAAGGAGGTGGAATTAATCAAACTGGAACAGAACAATATGACTATATCACAATACGAGGCCAAGTTTACAGAGTTATCCCGATTTGCATTCCATTTGGTGGATAATGAGGAGCGAATGACATGAATTTTTCTGAGAGGTTTGAAACCTAAAATTCGTCAGTACCTCATTTCTCATAAACTTTTTTCGTATTCAGATGTTGTGAATAAGGCTAAATTATTGGAGCAAGATAATGAGACTTTTCAGCTAAAAGACAACAACCAACAACACGATAATAATCGTACCAGTGGCAACGGTCATCAGAACAACGATAACCAGCGTGGAGGAAATTATCATGCCAAAAATGGTAATCACTTCGGTGGTAATCTTGGCCAAGATAATAGAAGAAATAAGTCAAGTGGAAATTTCAAAAAGAGAATATTCAATAATGACGGAAAGACATCGGCAGCAGCACCAGGACTCGTTTCTAAGGAATGAGAACGACCATCGGTCGTATGCTACAAATACGGACAGGAGTGACACATTTGTCCAAACTGTGCGCAGCAACCTAAAGTGTGTTATAATTGTGGAAAGGAAGGTCGCTTAGCTCGATTTTGTCATGCAGCAAAGTCAAGTCCAGCGGTAATGATGACACAAAAGGTTGTCTTTGACAAGTCAAAGTCGTTAGTTCAAGGGAGAGCGTTTGTCGTGACTTCCCAAAAAGCGAGGAACCCGAATGAAGTTATTACGGGTAAGCTAATCATAAACTCTTGTGAAGTCTATACCTTATTAGATACCGGTTCTACTCATTCTTTTATTTCACATGCTTATGCTCAACGTTTGAACTTGACTTCTTAGTAATTAGACTTTGACTTATCTGTTAAAACTCCGTAGGGAGAAACTTTCATTACATCCACGATTTATAAATCTTGTTTAATTCAAATCGGTACACTCACAATACCTGTTAATCTCATCTCTTTGAAAATACTTACATTTGATGTGATTTTAGGGATTGATTAGTTAACTACTCGTCATGCTACAATTGATTATTTTCGTAAGGTCATTAGTTTTCATATTCCTAACCAACCTGTTATGCGAATTCAAGCAACCAAACCACTAAAGTCAATCACTTTCATATCAAGCCATAAAGTCATTCGTTTATTGAATAATGGATGTCAATCTTTCTTAGCCCATGTCACAGATTTAAGCAAAAATACGCCAGATTTGAATGATATTTATATTGTTAATAAATTCCTTGACGTATTCCCCGAAGAATTTTCTAGCCTACCTAGAGCGTGAAATTGAATTTTGTATTGACCTTGAACTCGGTACAAAATCCATTTCCTAAACCCCATATCGAATGACTCCTATTGAACTTCAGGATTTAAAAGCCTACCTACAGGAGCTGCTAAACATTGGTTTCATTCGTCCTAGTACATCGCCATGAGGTGCTCCTATTTTATTCATAAAGAAGAAAGATGGGAGTATGCGACTCTGCATTGACTATCGGGAGTTGAACCATGTCACCATCAAAAATAGGTACCCGTTACCTCGCATTGATGACATGTTTGACCAGTTGCAGGGAGATAAATTATTCTAAAAGATCGATCTTCGTTCCGAATATCATCAGTTAAAGATTAAAACTGATGACATTCCAAAGACTACTTTTAAAACTCGATACGGGCATTACGAATTTCTAGTTATGTCTTTCGGATTGACCAATGCCGATGTTGCCTTCATGGACATGGTGAATCAAATATTCAAGAAATATTTAGATCATTTTGTGGTTGTCTTTATTGATGACATCCTAATATACTCCAAAAACCTCAAATATTTTTTCACCCAAAAGAAACTCAACATGCGACAATGACGTTGGCTCGAGCTGTTGAAAGATTACGACCATACCATTCAATACTATCTTAGAAAAGCGAACGTGGTAGCTGACGTGTTGAGTAGAAGATCATATGCGGGTACAAGTGCGATATTATCAAAACAAAGGTCCATTTTGTATAACTTACAAAGGATAGAGATAGAGTTAAAAACTCCAGGAACCCACGTGAAGATGGAGAATATACGATTAGAACCGACTTTAATCGATAAAGCTTAGGCAGCTCAAGCTATAGATGTAAGACCCCAACTTTTATAAATAAAGATGAATTTTCTATAAATATCATTTTTGAATATTATGGAGTGAATTTGATATAATGTTATAGTTGTGGGTAATATTTATAAATTTTGCAAAGTACGCAAGTTGTTATATAATATTCGAGTGGTCGGGAAATATTCTTTTTAATAGGGAATATTCGTACGATGGCACAATCATTGGTGGACCCTACAACAGAATTATTGTCGGATTGAGAAAATGACAAAAATATCTTTTTATAAAATAACGGCGAAAGTTTTACCGTTAACTGTTGGAATACCTGGTGATTAAAATACAGTAATACGCGTTGTTGCACAGTAGCACGCGGTATTGCACAGTATTTTTGAATTATTGATTCTTACGTAAGAAGGCACTACTTAATAATTGTTATAGTAATTACTGTTCAATATTTTACTTTATTGGTTCAATAATTGCTGCATTGATATTTTATATTATTGTTGTTTTAATAATTGTCACTGCACAGTATTTCCCATTATCAGATCAATAATTCATATTATTTAAATAATATTATTAGATAGCATTATTGACAATGTCTAGAAACTTCTGTCAAGGAGAGGTTTGGTCACCTAATTGCGCGTCAGTAAGGAGAAATCCTTATCAAAAAGCCCCATCTTTCCTGGGAACTGCCTGGTTGTCATTATTGTGATTCTGTAATATTATTTGTGAATAATTATTTATTAATTTATATGATAAGAAAATATTTATTCAACGTGGAGTTAAACTGAGGGATTTTTAGCATGTGACATTTGTTGAAAGTTGGTATTTTATCTTTTTCGATAAAATAATTCATTCAAATATATTATTATAATATTACATTATAGTAGTATGATGTGATTATATTATAGTACATTTTTTTATAATTTGAATGGTAACATTATTATAGTAAATTCATGGTATAAAAGTAAAAGGAGGTGGAAGAGAACAAATTAAATTTAAATTCCTATGATGTAAGCGATGATGTCATCGGACGATGATGTAAGCGATGATGTCATCGGACGATGAGATAAGCAGTGATGTAATATGATCGATGATGTCAGCGATGATGTCATAAATTATGACGAAAAGACTATTTTACCCTTACTCTACCAAGCCTATAAATAGAAGCTCATTTCTTCATTATTTTTCACCAATTCATTCAAGCTATAGAGAGAGAAAGTATAGAGAAAATAAGAGAGAAAGAAGAAGAGTATTCTGTTACTACACTATTGCAGTATCCAATCTCCTACTAAGGTAAGGGGTATTATTTCTTTCGTATTCGTAAGGGATGTTATTTTTGTTCAATATTCGCTTGAAATAATATTTTCTTCCATACTCTGTAGTATGTAAGTAATATTATTTTGTTTCAGATTTCGAATTCTATACTCGTTTTGTTAAAATTTTGGCTTCTATACTCCATGAAATTAGTACAATATCCTTGATATTTGCACTTCATCCAGTATCTTTTCATGAAAATATTATTCTGAGCATTCTTGATAAGTTTTAATTTTTTCATGTCGGAGTACTATTCACGGGATTACTATTTCCAAAGTACTATTCACTCGAGTATTATTCACGTGGGGTACTATTCATGATAAAAATTGATACATTTTTCGTCCAAATTATTTTTTGTACAATATTATTCTTGAATTATACTCCACAAAGCAGTATCATGTTGACAATTTGGACGTTATTGATTTCTGGATAAATTAAATTATAAATCTTTAAAAATTTATCCTTGAACTTGTTTTATTGAATTCTTATATCATTGTCATCATCCTCATATTTATATTATGTTGAAAGTCCTCATTGGCCCGTAGTACATTGATGGACAGTTGTTGGCATGATCATGACCATTGATGAATACACGAATATCCTTGGCCCGTAGTGCATGAATAATTTGTGATCATGATAGTAATGAATATCCTTGGTCGTAGTGCAGGGATGATGTGGATTATTTATTAAGTTGAGTCTCTGCGATAAAAAGGATGAAAAACCTTTTAAATCATAGAAGATAGTAGATTTTATTCTCTACTTGACTTTTCTAATGGATTGATTGTTCCGCTGTAGTTAAACTTGATGTTTGTTTTATTTTATCAGTTTAATACTGTTGAAGGCTAACGATAAATTATTCTGCATTATCTTAGTCATAATATTTCTTAATGGGCTAGTTGTGTAAGACCCCAACTTTTATAAATAAAAATGAATTTTCTATAAATATCATTTTTGAATATTATGGAGTTAATTTGATATAATGTTATAGTTGTGGGTAATATTTATAAATTTTACAAAGTACGCAAGTTGTTATATAATATTCGATCGGTCGGGAAATATTCATTTTAACAGGGAATATTCGTACAACGGCACAATCATTGGTGGACCCCACAACGGAATTATTGTCGGATTGAGAAAACGACAAAAATACTTTATGAAAATAACGGCGGAAGCTTTACCGTTAACTGTTGAAACACCCGGTGTTAAAAGTACAGTAATACACGTGGTTGCATAGTAACACACGGTATTGATTATTGATGCTTACGTGAGAAGTCACTCAGTTTTATTTATTATTTGGATCTCTATTTACCTATTTTTCATAATTATCGGAAGAAAGTCATAAAGTATATATATATATATATATATATATATATATATATATATATATATGTGTGTGTGTGTGTGTGTGTGTGTGTGTGTGTGTGTGTGTGTGTGTGTGTGTGTGTGTGTGTGTGTGTGTGTGTGTATTTGACAGGTGTGTGTGTTTTCGTGTATGTGTGTGTGATAGGGATTTTGGTGGGTGGTGGTGAGTATTTTATATTTGTAGGACATGAATTGATTTTGGTGGGGGAAATGATGTTACGGGAAGGTGGAGTCTAAAATGGGGTGATATATATATATATATATATATATATATATATATATATATATATATATAAAATAACATGTTGGCCACTTCTATTTTATATATATATATATATATATATATATATATATATATATATATAAGTTGTCGTTGAATTAAAGGATTTCACATGTGGGATAATTACGTTGCGTCTGAAAACAAAAGAAGAAAGATTATCTTTCGTCCGTGACTCTACAAAATTATTTCGTTCATGAACAGTGCCCTTCCATTTTTCTATAAATAGCAGCTCATTCCTTCATTATTTCTTACGAATTCACTGAACTCTAGAGAGAGAAACTATAGAGAGAAACTATAGAGAGAGAAGAAGAGTATTCTGCTACTTAACTACTTCCTTATTTCAGCTCTTCTTTAAAACGGTAAGGGGTGTTATTCTTTCTTATTCATGAAGAGAACTGTTGTTATTCCATTTCTTATTCTTCTGTTGGAATAACCTGTATACGCGGTCTACCCTATACTTGGTGACATTCTTCTATTATTCTGTTGGAACATCCTGTCTGTGTGTTTTACGCCGGACCTGGTTCCGTTTTTATTATTATTTTGTTGGAACATCCTGTCTGTGTGTTTTACACCGGACCTGGTTCCGTTTTTATTATTATTCTGTTGGAACATCATGTCTGTGTGTTTTACACCGGACCTGGTTTCGTCTTGTTATTATTCTGTTGGAACATCCTGTCTGTGTGTTTTACGCCGGACCTGGTTCCATTATTTATTATTCTGTCGGAATATCCTGTCTGTGCGTTTACGCCGGACCTGGTTCCATTATTTATTATTCTGTTGGAATAACCTGTCTGTGCGGTCTATCGCATGCATGATGATTTCTTTTGTTATTCCATTCTTTATTATACTCAGTTGGTTAAGTTTTGACTTCTATACTCCATAAAATTTGTGGAATATCCTTGATAATTGCGTTTCATCCAGTATCTTTTCATGAAAATATTCTTCTAAGCATTCTTGAATTTTACTCCACAAAGCAGTATCATGTTGACAATTTGGACGTTGTTAATTATTGGATAAATTAATTCTTGAACTTGTTTTATTGAATTCGTATATCATTGTCATCATCCTCATGTTTATAAAATGTTGAAAGTCATCTGTGGCCTGTAGTGCATAGATGGACTTGGTATGATTATGACTAGGGATTATTCGGTATAATCATGACCGTAATATTACAAATAATGTGGTAAAAGTCCTCATTGGCCCGTAGTGCATTGATGGACAGTTGTTGGCATGATCATGACCATTAATGAATACACGAATATCCTTGGCCGTAGTGCAGGGGTGATTCGATGATGTGGATTATTTTATTAAGCTGAGTCCCAGCGATCACAGTGTTGAAAAACCTTTTAAATCATAACAGATAGTAGAGTTTATTCTCTACTTGACTCTTCTAATAGATTTCTTGTTCCGCTACAGTTAAACTTGATGTCTATTATATTTTATCAGTTTAACACTGTTGAAGGCTAACGATAATTTATTCTGCATTATCTTAGTCATAATATTTCTTACTGGGCTAGTTGAGCTCACCCTTTTGCTTTCATTGTTCTCTTCAGGAAATGAGAATGTAGCAGGGACTAGTCGGGGAACGGAGTGACGGTCCAGATGATTGCAGGTAGAGTGAGTAACTAACTATCATCTTTAGAAGATTATATTTGTTTATAAAGGTTATAATTTTAAAATTATTATTAATAAAATTAAATAATTATAATTATATGTTTATTTTTTAAAGGATTATTTATGTAATAATTTAAAATAATTTTATGTTATGTTTATTTTTTTTCAAAATTAATTAAAAAAATAAACATATAATTATAATTAAAAAAATAAACATATGATTATTCAGTATAATCATGACCGTAATGTTACAAATGATGTTATAAAAGTCATCATTGGCCCGTAGTGCATTGATGGACAGTTGTTGGCATGATCATGACCATTGATGAATACACGAATATCCTTGGCCCATAGTGCATGGATAATTTGTGGTCGTGATACTAATGAATATCATTGGTCGTAGTGCAGGGATGATGTGGATTATTTATTAAGCTGAGTCTCAGCGATAAAAGTGATGAAAAACCTTTTAAATTATAGAAGATAGTAGATTTTAAACTTGATGTTTGTTATATTTTATCAGTTTAACACTGTTGAAGGCTAACGATAAATTATTCTGCATTATCTTAGTCATAATATTTCTTACTGGGCTAGTTGAGCTCACCCTTTTGCTTTCATTGTTCTCTTTAGGAAATGAGAACGTAGCAGGGACTAGTCGGGGAACGGAGTGACGGTCCAGATGATTGCAGGTAGAGTGAGTAACTAACTATCATCTTTAGAAGATTATATTTGTTTATAAAGGTTATAATTTTAAAATTATTAATAATAAAATTAAATAATTATAATTATATGTTTATTTTTTAAAGGATTATTTATGTAATAATTTAAAATAATTTTATGTTATGTTTATTTTTTTTCAAAATTAATTAAAAAAATAAACATATAATTATAATTAAAAAAATAAACATATGATTATTCAGTATAATCATGACCGTAATGTTACAAATGATGTTATAAAAGTCATCATTGGCCCGTAGTGCATTGATGGACAGTTGTTGGTATGATCATGACCATTGATGAATACACGAATATCCTTGGCCCGTAGTGCATGGATAATTTGTGGTCGTGATACTAATGAATATCATTGGTCGTAGTGCAGGGATGATGTGGATTATTTATTAAGCTGAGTCTCAGCGATAAAAGTGATGAAAAACCTTTTAAATTATAGAAGATAGTAGATTTTAAACTTGATGTTTGTTATATTTTATCAGTTTAACACTGTTGAAGGCTAACGATAAATTATTCTGCATTATCTTAGTCATAATATTTCTTACTGGGCTAGTTGAGCTCACCCTTTTGCTTTCATTGTACTCTTCAGGAAATGAGAACGTAGCAGAGACTAGTTGGAAAACGGAGTGACGGTCCAGATGATTGCATTAGTAGTCCTCACTATTTTGTGAAACAGTGTGATAATAAATGTATTGACGACTTATTTTGAGTTTTAATACTGTCTAGAAGACAATATTTGTATTAAAACTCACAGCTCATGTTGTATATTTAAGTTTGTATTTGTATTCTGTACCATGTATTTGGCGACTTAGAATGGGTGATGTATACCTATTTTGGGGGCGTCACAATTGACCCGGAGTTGATGAATATGAAGAAGAAGAAGAAGGTGCAAGAAGGTGTTATTCTACAATCAAGAATCGACGAAGAAAGGAAATCTCAACTCTCGATTTATTGGTCCATTTGAAATTCTCGACCGAGTAAGAACTGTGGCCTATAGACTCGCGTTAATGCTAAGTATGTCTTGTATTCATAATGTTTTTCATATATCTATGTTACGTAAATATGCGGAAGGCCCAAATCACATTATTGAATTAGAACCAGATGTGATAGCGGAAGATTTAACGTATGAAGAGGTACCTGTCAAGATCTTGGATAAGAAGGAGCAGATTCTACGCTCAAAGGTTATACCTCAAGTCAAAGTTTTATAAAAAACCATGATATTGAGGACATGACCTGGGAGTTAGAATCTGAAATGAAAATAAGGTATCCTCACCTCTTCGACATATCAGGTACGTACATCAATTTCGAGGACGAAATTTCATAAGGAGGGGAGGTTGTAAGACCCCAACTTTTTATGAATAAAGATTTAATTTTCTCTAAATATTAATTTTGAATAATTAGGTGTCGATTTGATATAATACTATAGTTATGGGTGATATGTGTAAATTTTGCTAAGTAAGCAAGTTGTCATAAAATATTCGTTTGGTCGGAGAATATTCTTTTTGTCGAGGAATATTCGTACGACAACGTAATCATTGGTGGAGCCCACAACAGAATAATTGTCGGATATAGAAAGTGACAAAAATAACCTTTTCATTAAATAACGGCAAGACTTTTACCGTTAAACAATTAAAATATCCGGTGATAAAAGTACAGTAATATGCGTTGTTATTGTACAGTATCTCTGATTATTGATGTTTACGTAAGAAGTCACTCAGTTTTATTCAATAATTGTCATAGTAGTTGTTGCATAGTATCTCATATTATTGATTCCATTATATTCACAGTATCATATGCACAATATTTTATATTATTAAATCAATAATTGAGACAACACAGTTATTCATATTATTATTTGTATTATTGACAATGTCTAGAAAGTTCTGTCGAGGAAAGGAGTTAGGTTATTTAATTGCGCGCCAATAAGAAAAAATCCTTATCGAAAAGCCCCCTCTTTCCTGGGAAAGATCTTGTTGTCAATATTGTGAGTTATAATATTAATGAGGAATAATTATTGATACAAATATTTTCATTGTGTTGGGAATATTATGTAGGGTTTTCGGCATAAATACGCAGCGGAAAATAAAAAATATAAAGCCAAATCTGAAACCCTAAAACAGGATCCATGCGAAACAGACATTAATTCAGTGTTTAAGAGATTACACCGATTATGAAAAAGCCTCTGAAACGCTTCGAATCCCCAACGCAATCCCTCACGAAACTACGTCTCTATGGTATCCACACGAACGCACGCGAACCGTCACACGATTCTGCAATAAAGGGAGCTGCGATACTAGCCACCAAAGGAACATGATTTTCGAACTTTTCTCTAGTCTCTCTCTAAGAGCGGCTAGGGTTTATGAGGTTATGACCGTTAACCCTAAAAATGGATGCTATATATCATATATATAGCGGTTAAAAAGGGATTAATCAAAAACCCTTTTAAAATCTGAACTTATATATATATATATATATATATATATATATATATATATATATATCTTAATTAAGTCTTACTTAATTAATATACCTATATATAAATTATCCTATTAATTTAAATTCGTAATTTAAATATTATCAATCAAATTGACATATTTAAATATTTACAATTTAAATTAATTTCCTTTTAATTACGTTCTATGTGTGTGACCCTATAGATTATTATTATGTTGGCAATAATTTTAAAATCATATTATAAAATTATAAACAGTGAGCGGCATCTAGTAATGCATCACTGCTACCCAAGTAATAATAAGATCGATGATTCGATGCAACCTTTTTGTGACCAATGTTTCAATATAATTTAATCCTTATAACCTTGACATCCTAGATTAAACTCGAGTCATGGAATGTGTCATACTCTTCATAATTTAATCTGAGTTTTCTTGATCAATGAGTAGACTATATAAAACAAATCACTATTTGAGCATGGTCATGTATTTCATAGTCCTACTCAATCAAGAGGCCTATGGATATCACCCCTATTATATAGGAGGGTTAAATTCCATCTAGATCACTCATATTCCTCACACGATTCATGATGTACCTAATAATCACCTTTATAGTCCACCCTATTAAAGGTGACCTTTGATGATATCAAAGTACATAAATTCTCGTGTAGTAATATAGTGATTTCAGGTCGGAGGATCATTACATCATTGTCATTATGAGAATTGCTAATGACACTTCGCATAATGCTCCACATAGAATTCTCATGGTGGGTCTGTCCGATACATCGTTCTCTAACATGTACATATGCATTGACTCAATATCTCATATATTTATGACCAATGAGATTTGGTCATCAGTCAATCCACATACTAGTCTCAATGTATCATTGTTGTCTCATTAATAATGATACTCGATTAGGGACATTTAAGAGCAATGATACTAATTGTAATTATATAATCTCATGTTCAAGTCACTTACTTGAAGCTATATAATTTGTATCACTATTCTAAGGACTTTTATTATGTTAACATTTATATAACGCAGTAAATAAAATCATAATAAAATCATTCATTTATTCAATCAAATATAATATCAAAATGTTAAACAATTATATCAAATAATTGGCCTCTAGGGCATAAACTCTAACATATTAGTGTTAGTGAAAATCAATATTTATTTTGATAATAGTTGATTTTTGGACGTTAAATTAACCAATCGGGCAATTAATCGGATAAATGAGCAATTAATTACTATTAATTCACATACAAGGAACTATTGGTTCATATGCAAGGAACTATTGGTTTACATGCAAGTACTATTAGGAGAGGTTATGCAAGATTAATAATACTTGAAGGACAAAATTAAAAATAGAGGCAAAGATTAACTAAATTAATACTTGATAATAGTTTATTTCTAGATGTTAAATTGACCAATCGGGCAATTAATCGAATAAATGAGCAATTAATTACTATTAGTTCACATACAGGAAACTATTAGTTCACATGCAAGGAACTATTGGTTCGCATGTAAGTACTATTAGGGAAGGTTATGCAAGATTGATAATACTTGAAGGACTAAATTAAAAATAGAGGCAAAGATGAAGGTATTAAAGTATAATTAATCTTGTAATTTTCCACCTTTTCCTAGCCTATAAATACTCCTCTATCCATTCATTATTTCCTACCATTTTGAAGAGAAAAGTTATAATCACAAGCTATAGTGAGAGAAAATATAGAGAGATAAAGAAGAAGAGTATTCTGCTACTACACTATTACAGTATCCAATCTCTTACTAAGGTAAGAGGTATTATTTCTTTCGTATTCGTAAAGGATGTTATTTTCTTTATACTCATAAGGGTTGTCATTACATTCCTTATTAATTTGAGAGAATAATATATCTACGTGGACTACTGTATACTTGGTGAATAACCCTTCGTATTCATTCCTTATTAATCTATGAGAATAACATTTCTACGCGGACTACCGCATGCCTGGTGAATAATCATTCATATTCATTCCTTATTAATATGCGGAAATAACATGTCTACGCGGACTACCGCATGCCTGGTGAATAACCTTTCGTATTCATTCTTTATTGAGTTGTGGAAATGATCTGTCTACACGGATTACCGCATGACGGGTGAAAATCCATTTGCAATTTATTGTATTATTTAATTTCATATTCCTAAATCTAAACTTACTATTGCTTCTATAATTCCTGAAATGATTACATATTCCTTGAGGTTTGTGTTTCATCTAATATCATTTCACTAGAATATTGGTCTGAACTCTCTTATTGAAATTTTAATCTTTTCATGTCGAGTACTATTCATTCAGGGTACTGTTCATATGGTACTATTCATTGGTACTATTCATACGGTACTATTCATGAGTACTATTCACAATGAAATTTAATTTTCTTTTTTGTCCAAATTATTTTTGATACATGAATATCATTCTTGAATTTTACTCCACAATTGGTTATCATGTTGACAATTTGGACATTCTTGAACCTGGATAAATTGAATTATAAATCTCTAATATTTATCATTGATCTCACTTGATTGATTCTTTATATCATTGGCATCATCCTCATGCTTATATTGTGGTGAAAGTCATCTTTGGCCCGTAGTGCATAGATGAACTGTTGATTGGTATGATTATGACTAGGAATTATGTATTGGTATAATCATGACCTGTAATGTTATAGATAAAGGTTGTGGTGAAAGTCCTCTTTGACCCGTAGTACATAGATGGACATGTGTTTGGCATGATCATGATCACTGATGATGTAAACGAATATCCTTGGCCCGTAGTGCATGGATAATTTGTTAATTTGAAACATTTATTGATTGGTGTTACAGGGATAAAATATTGATGATAGATTTTTAAATCATAGAAGATAGTAGACATCATGCTCTACTTGACTCTTCTAATGGATTGCTATTTCCGTTGCAGTTATTGATCTAAAATTTGTTGTCTATTGTATTCTATCAGATTTTTTACTGTTGAGGATTAAAGATAATTTTTTCTTCATTATCTTAGTCATAATATTCTTTACTGGGCTAGTTGAGCTCACCCTTTTCTTTTTAGTTCCATTGTTCTTCTCAGGAGGCGAGAATGTAGCTGGGACTAGTCGGGGAGTGAAGTAATGGTCCAAGATGGTTCTTATAGTAGTCATCACTATTTTATAAATTAGCGTGACAATAATTGTAATGAGGACTTTATTTGAGTTTGGATATTGTCTACAAGGCAATAATTGTATTGAAACTCACAGCTTATGTGTTGTCGTATTTTGTACGACAGTTATATAAATGAAGTTTGTATTTTGATTATGTACCATGTATTTGGCGATTTAAAATAGGCTGTGTGAACCTGTTTTGGGGACCTCACATATGATGTATGTTGTGAATCAGACAAATCTTTATGCATTGTGTGATTGAATTTTTTTACTGTCTTGCATATTAATTTCTAACACTGCAAATTAATTATCTAAAAATTTAAAAAAGGCCAAGATAATTTTTTTAATCTATAATAATCTATTCAACCCCCTTCTAGACTATTATTAGACTTTCAATTACTCTTTTTATTGAGTAGTGAATATAATGTTTTAGTTAGTATGTTAATATTTATTTATAAAAAAATAATATTTAATTATTTTAGAGAATTGATATTTTCACAAATAAATTTGATAGTTCCACAAGATCTTTTCTCACATGAAGTGGACCCCACTTACTATTCATACGAGGAAGGGCTTGTAAAAGTATTAAATTTACTTGTGAAAATATCAATTCTCTTATTTTATAGCTTTGAGTAAGTAAAAATATTTGTATTCATAAGATGTTTAGAAATTTATCACACTTTATTAATGCTACTATTTATGGCATGCATTATGTGCATGTAATTAAGTGACAAAATAAATAAATTAGATTAATAAATAAGAAAATATTAGAGATTTTTTGGGTAAAAAATGAGAGAGAAAGGAAGTTTAAACAGTGAGATAGCTTCAACAAACAATTATTGATCTCCTCTCACTTAATAAAATAAATAATAATAATAATAATAATAATATAGAGAGATAATAAATAATTAAATAAATTTTGATAATATAGATTATCCGAAAAGCATTAATTTATTGCTTCACAAAATAATGACAAATGATCTGGAGTGTATCTTGCACCTTTTTATGTATGGACTATTTTGTTGTCAAAACAACTATTTTTTTTGGAGTAATTTGCAGCCACAAGAAAAGAAAAGAAAACAAATAATTAAAAACAACAACAACAAAAAGTGGAAGGAGATTTTAAAATCAAAAATCCCAATTATAGGTTAACATCGTTTTCCGTTCCGAAATCTCCTCTGCGTCAATGGAGTTTCCCCATTTCCAGCCAAATCTTTTCACCCACTTTTATATATGTTTCAATGGCTCCTCCATTTTCATTTGGTCGCACAGATCAAATTCTGTTTATACTTGTGATTATAAACTATCAACTATCAGGTATGTGTTTCTTGTTTATATGCATGTATAGAAATTTGGTTTGGTTTATCTAGCTTAATTAATGTTTTAGTAGAAAAATAATTGGAATTTGCATGAAGTGTGATCTTATTGATATTGTTAGTCATGCTATATATTGCGCAGTTGCATACATCATTAATGGGATTGGATGATGATTATAAGATTTGTTCACCATATTACATATCTTAGCAAAAGAATTACCCAATGTTCTTAAAAAAAATCGTTAGACGGACGTAGGTGGCGAAGTGGGCGCCTAGTCCCTAGGCGGCCTAGCTAGGCGGTGCCTAGGCGTTTTGTTAGGATATAGCAGATGTAAAACTTTTTAAATTTTAAACGAAACATTATAAAAAAAATAATTTTTTAAGACTTATCAAATTCAAATTCATATTAAGTATTGTAAAACTTCAAAATAGAGGTCTGATTATGCTTAGGCGGGGGCTTAGGTGTCCAACCAAATTGAGGCAGTAGAGAACTGCCAAGCGCCTATGCGAAAATTATTCGGACCTAGGCGGAGATTCTTAGATCACTAGAATTACCACATAATTGATAACAAAAAAAAATAGTACTTCATCCGTCCCATGATAAAAGTCCTTATTACTATTTTGGGTAGTCTCATGTTAAATGTCCATTTTCTTTTAATAACCAAACTTTTACACATTTTTTCTTATTATGCCCGTAGCATTAAATATCTCATACTTTTCTTATTTTAATTCTATCTCCATATTTAATAAGTATGGAGAGAGAATATTTTGAATTGAATAGCTAGAAAGTCACTCTCTCACTTATATTGAAAATAATTAATGACATATTATTATGGGCAATTTTGTCATTTCATTCCTCTTCTTAATATGCGTGAAATGTCCACCAAGATTTTTATTCTAAGACGGATGGAGTAATAAATAAAGTCGCAAGATATATCATTTCCCTATTGATGAAGAAGTCCCCATAATTTCAACTCTTTTGATGTTGTTTAAATTATTTTTGGAGAGGAATCCAAGTTGTTTGGCATAATAATGCAAGAGTAAATTTATTTAGGGAAGTAATATGTAAATATGATTGTGGATTAACTTACCATGTGAGATATATAGAATAAGGTTACAATGTATGGAAAAATGTTGCATTGGTTGAGTGCAAAAATTCTATGGACATAGCATTACTGTGGTGGAAATTTCCATAACCAATACTGTTTCCTGTGACGCGTTGCTGCGTGTGTAAAATTAGTGGGATATAATATAGAATTTTTATCAAAATTGAAGGATAAAATAAGAAAATAAAAATAAATTATTTGAAAAAGACAGAATAGTTATACATATAAATCTAGGCAGCCGATATTTTCGCACGATTTTTTTATATTTTCACACTCTGGCAGATTTGGATTTAGATATGGTTTTGGTTTGTTTGTTTTGGATGTGGATTGATTTGTTTGATTGAAGAAATTTAGAGACTTGAGTTGTGCAGGGGAGGGAGAGGAAGAGAGATGGTATCTGGAGATTGTTTCAAAGGGTAAATTGGACATTAAAAATAAGCTTAATAAATATGTGAGGATCATAGAGTAAAAATATAAAAAAAGCGTGTGAAAATATAACTCTCTAAATCTATAGGGACAAAAAAACATGTAACACAGTTACACGAAATGACAGGACGAATTAATTACGGAGCCACTTAATTAATAGACATTTATAACTAGGCAGGTAGAGTGAGTAACTAACTATCATCTTTAGAAGATTATATTTGTTTATAAAGATTATAATTTTAAAATTATTAATAATAAAATTAAATAATTATAATTATATGTTTATTTTTTAAAGGATTATTTATGTAATAATTTAAAATAATTTTATGTTATGTTTATTTTTTTTCAAAATTAATTAAAAAATTAGATAAAAAAATATAGTTTGAATTATTATACCCTTACTAATAATAACATATTTTAAATTTATTTATAAATCAAAAAATAATGAACAATAAATTATAAACTTTTAAATAAGTAGTTATATTATTCAATCAATTGCTCAATGATACTAATTATATAATTTAATTTTAATTATTAAAATACAATTACGTAATATATATTGTATCGTTGCGGCTCTTGATCTTTTGAAAAACTCATATATATTATAAGTCCTGAAATTAACCTCTCAAATTAAGTTCTTAGCCATACATACTAGTTAGGAGATAAAGAGTTCCAATCTTTAATTTCTTTTACTGCATGCAAGTCCTTCATCCTCTCCAAATATCCTTATTTATTTTTTTTCCAAATTACGCAAAGATAGATGAAAACAACATTCAATTCAAAGTGGAGGGATGATGGCAGATCGAGATCGATGGTATATTATATCTGGTTGACGCCTAGCTTCTAGAGAAAATATCTAGATCGATAGTATGATCTTTTGTAATTACGTAATATATTTGTAGAAAAAAGTTGAGAGTAATTTTGTCTAAAAAATTTTAATTCCAAATGATAGGGATTATAATACCTAGTAGGAGATGATATTAAATAAACCCTTATATTAAGTAATTTTTAATCATTGAACTAATAATTCAAAACTCAAATTTAAAAACAAGCACTTAGGATTAATAGTAATATCAAGTGTAAGCCAATTTGTTTTAAAGAAAACATGTTTTGGATGTTTGTATGAGTTATAACAAGAATTAAACAATGGTTTGAGAAAATGATTTGATGCTTTGATGTTCTAGGTAAATAGGGTCTTAACCTTTAACAAGTAGTACCGAGTCTTAGTTAACCCTTGAGTGGATTTGACCACTAAGTTAACTCCGCTAGAGGGCATTATGTATGTCCGAGTCTCAGGTCTTTTGATGACTAATAAAATCTCCAAAAGTAATGGACAGGAAGTTGCATGAATTGTTACACAAAGACAAGTTTTCTATATTTATTTTATTTTATATATTTTTAGTTCAGTGTTCCAATATGATTGCAGTCAAACTATCTGGCAGAATTAATTTTCACTAGTATATTCAGTTCTGTTTTAATGATGGAAAATGATATTTCCACAACAGTTTTTGATATTTCCATACGAAAAGTGTCGCTATAGATTTTATAGCGACAATTTTTGCATCTACAGCAACACTTTGCGTGTGGAAAATATCAAAAATTGTTGTGAAAATATCGCTTGCCTTTAATGATTGCTCTTACTAAATTCCAGGATGGTCAATTCAAGGCAATGTCAATGGTTGTACCTACTTGTCTGTGGATTGATCGTGCTAAAAACAGAAAGTGTATCTGTTCCAATAACACTTCTTGAGAGTGCCAAGGCAAAAGGAGCAGGTGAAAGTTTTGTTTCAGTTAGAACCAACAAACTTATTTATCTTCAACAATTACTGTGACTACATTTTATGGAATGGGATGCAAGCCCCTGAAATGGAACTTAAGAGATGCTAGTTTCTTTTTTTCCCGGAAAAATATTATATAGCTTCATTAAGCTGACCAATCCACCAGTTCAACTTCCTAGATGTTGATGCTGTCAGACAGAATATAAGTCTTGAAACATGGTTGCATGCCATATTTTTTTGTAGTTTGTTTGGACGGGAGTGCGCCATCATATGCTTTAGATAATGGAGTTGGAGATGGAGTTAACAAGTGGCTGATTTTTCTAGAGGTTGGTGATCACTATGACTACGTTAAAATTTTATTGTAATATCTAATTTACTTTTGATTGCTAATATATAAGAGAACGAGAAGAAAGGAACATAAACCATAGACAATCTTTACAACCAAATGTTTTATGGCTCCTAATTTTTTGTTGTTTTCTTGGACTAGAATGAGCACTTTAAATTATCTTAGGAACATGAGAAGGAGATTTAGAAGAAAATGATACAGCTAAGAGAAAAAGACAACAATTGGTTGGTATTCGTAGAGGCTAATCCTTTTTATTATGAAGCTTGGCTAGTTATAGATCAGTGACTTGGAAAAAAGAGAAGAGGGGGAATGGAGGGGACGGGGAGGGGGAGGGGGAGGGGGAGGGGGAGGGGGGGGTGGGGGGTGGGGGGTCGTGGAAAACTACACACTAAAGTTTTATGAGTCATTCCTCACCGATTTCTTTCTACCTCATCATCTTTGGTTTGCCAAATTGGAGTTTATGGGGTATTAAAGTATCCAATTCAAAATCAATTGGCTATGAGTGAAATAGGCTCTTAAGTTATATATTGAGTCTCTAGATCATGTGTGACGTTGGCTACGTACATATGAATGATGTCTGCTCTGATACCATATTTAAGCATCCAACTCAAAACTAATTAACAATGAGTGGAATAGTATTTCAAATTATATATTAGGCCTCCAGTTGTTAGTGCCCGATCGATGTGAAACTTTATATCTCAACGAGAAGTTTTGAAATCGAGCGCATTGTCTCCTACCCATGGCTTTCTCTCTTCATGTCTATGTCTCTCTATTCTCTTTATTGTTTTATCAATTGGTCATGGAGAACCATGGTTTTCATAAACAGACCAGTCATCCAACCGGAAAAGGTACTGGACGGATGGGTCACTGGTTCAACCAGTACTGGTCGAACAGTTATTGACCCAGTGACGTCATAATTATATTTTAAATAAATATAATTATTAATATAAATTTTATATAATTTATATTAAAGATGCCAAAAAAATTAATTATCCTCCGATTATTTTTATTCTTGAAAAAATTATATATGTAGAAAGAAACAATACTTGATTAAAATAAAAGTATAATAATTTTTTTTAAAAGAAAACCAGAAAAGATAAGAATAAGGTAAACTAAAAAGTCAAATTACATTAAATAAGTGATAATGTTCCCAATTTCTCACTTCCCTAAATAGCCCACCCTGAAGGGGAGTTCAGTATTTTCTCTCTTCCAAGCTTCAGAGTAATTTTTTTCCTTCTCAACTGGCCACCCACTTTTGTCTCTATAATTATTTAGATGAAGGGCAAACCTTCATTAATCACCATGCTCTTCTACTTTGGTCCATTACAAGAGAGATTAGCTTTCATACAGTTATTTATTTCTCTATAATCCCTATATCTTTCTCCATTTGAATTTGTTAAGACTAAAATTATATCCATGAAATTGAAACACGCACACACACACACACACACATCTGATATGTGAGATGGGAAGAAGGCGACGATGATGGCGGACACTGTCCACCTGAAAATCTGATACGATTTCTATTTTTGTTTTTTTTTTATTTGCTGTTGACGGACCGACTACAACCGTCAACTGGTCACCGGTTTGACGGTTTGACGGTTTGAACAGTTTAACCACAGGGTTACCGATTTTTACCGATTTTTTGGTAGTTTCGATCTGATGGACATAACCAGTTCGTTTTGTTGACCGGTTCCTAATGGTCTGGTCCGAGTCTGAAAATCTTGTAGAAAACTGCACACTGAGGTTTTATGAGTCATCCCTCACCGATTTCTTTCTATCTCATCATCTTTGGTTTGCCAAATTGGAGTTTAGGGAGTATTAAAGTATTCAATTCAAAATTAATTGGTTACGAGTGAAATATGCTCTTAAGTTGTATATTGAGTCTCTAAAGCATTTGTGACGTTGGGTCTACATATGAATAGTGTCTACTTTGGTATCATATTTAAGCATCCAACTCAAAATAAATTAACAATGAGTGGAATAGTATCTCAAATTATATATTGAGCCTCCAATTGTTAGTGCCCGATTGATGTAGAACTTTATATCTCAACGAGGAGTTTTGAAATCGGGCGCATTGTCTCCTACCCATGGCTTTCTCTCTTCATGTCTATGTCTCCCTATTTTCTTCATTGTTTTATCAATTGGGAGTTGGGGTTTAATTGGGATTTAGGATTTTATTTGTGTTTCAAATTTCTATCACTTTTTTGTGTGTGTGTTTTTATCACAAATTTACCTACTTTTATTTTATTTTTCTTTTGTGTGCGTGTGCGTGTGCGTGTGTGGGTGGTGGGGGGGATTGTTGGGGGTGGTAAATGTCTATTTCAGAAACATCAAAAGAGATACTCTCTCCGTCCCAGGATAAAAGTCCTTGTGGATTTTTCACACATATTAAGAATATGAATGAAATGACAAAATTATCTATATTAATGTCATTAAATATGGATAGAGAATTAGAATAAGAAAAGTATGAGATATTTAATGTTACGGGTATAATAGGAAAATGTGTAAAAATTTGATTATTAAAAAAAATAGACATTTAATATGGGACTATCTAAAATAGTAATAAGGACTTTTATCATAGGACGGAGGGAGTAGTGTTTATCTTTCGAAGGAGTGCCACCTTTGAATTAGCTAAAACAGGATATATATTTAAATAATTTGGTTTGATAAAATACTAGGGTATTTACGTAACTTCCCTGAATTGGTCACGAAACTAGAAGGTACGGGGTGCCGACTGTAATATTGATAATTAGTGGGGGTAACAAGTGTATTTATTGCTATCTATAAGGGTAGTTATATAATTTACTCTTGATGACTTATTGACTTGCAGTTTCTTTTACAAAATAATTTTCTAATTATGTTAATTGTGCTTTCAAGGGAGGAGGATGGTGTTCGTCAGCAAATGATTGCTATTTACGTTCAAACACACCGCTCGGCTCCTCCAATCAATGGCGTGATAAAAACAGTTCTTTGTTGGCGATTTTGAATAATAAAGAATTGAGTAATCCTTGTAGGTCTTATTGTTTTTTGTTGTGTTTTTCATGCCATATTTTAATATATTCTCTTAATCTTCCCTTTTTACTAACATACATTTTTAGACTTCTACAATTGGAATAGGGTCTACATTAGATACTGTGATGGGAGTTCATATGTTGGAGATATTGAGCAACCGTATACAGTAAGTAATAAATTTTGAATAACTTCAATAAATTTATTTTAATGGAGATTATCTTCAATTTTTTTTTATCAAACCCAATATAAATAATGAAAAAATAATAATTTGGTCAAAAAGGGTTAATTGATATTTTAGTCTTTATATTAAGGCTTGATTTACATTTTGTTTACTATAACTAAACCAAAAAAATATAAGTCCTTCTACGGCGGTCCAAAATTTTTTAATTTTTAATTTTTTTTTGTTTTGACTCCTAAAAAATATATAGTATTTATTTTAATTGAAATTTTTATAAAATTCAGTAATTTAGGTGTAATTTAGATACATATAAAAAATAATATATGTACAATACTATTTTTTATATGCATCTAAATTACACCTAAATCACTAAATTTTATAAAAATTTTAATTAAAATAAATGTTATACATTTATTAGGAGTCAAAACAGAAAAAAAAATTGGACCGGTCGGATTTAAAAAATATTTCAATTTTGAGTGCAATCGAAGATATCGATCCAGCTAATTAACGGACCATCTTATATGGCTAACGGAAGTATGGGTTGGACACATGTGATGTGACCCTTTTTCTTGTTTAAAATATTAATACTGTTTGTGTGGATATTTATGAAACAAAAATGAAATAAAGGAAAAGAGACACGGTCTTCATCAGATTGGCGTCATATTCTTCAATGAACAAAGAGGCTGACTAGTGAGCAAATCAAAGACCAAAAGAATAAAATCTGGCATGGTCTTCATCTTGTTGGTGATTATACCGGCACGAGTTCTTATCTTAATCATGCTCTTCATCTTTCTCAAATTCAAATTACCCCTTTTTTGATTTGCAAATTCCTTAAATTAACTAGCAAGTCGGGAGGTGATTTTTTTCTCTATATGTCAGTACTATATTGGTCAATTAATCAACTTATCATAAAATTAATTTTATGATAATCGGATCCCAATTATATACTCATGTGAGTGTATATATATAGAGAGAGAAAAAGTGAAAAATGGACTGTTTGTTCTTCGTCTTTCAAGGTAATTGGGTGGTTCGACTTTCATGGCGGTTGAGTTGTTCGGCTTTCACGGTGGTTTGTTGCTCAGTTTTCACAGTGGCCTCTAGCAAATGAATTTTATTTAAATTCTTCTAGCTGGATATGAAAATTAGACATGAATATATTTGAATTTTATTTATTTATATTTTTATCCTCATTAGGAGGTCAAAATATAAATAGGTAAAATTCAAATAAACACATGTTTAATTTTCATGTCCACTTAAAATTTTTGATTTTATTTTATTGTTTTCTAGTTGAATAATAATTTGACTTTTTAATTTTCAAAGAAAAATTTTAAGTATTATAAATTATTATCCTAATCTACTAATATTTTTTCGGTAATAGTGTAAGACCCCAATTTTTATAAATAAAGATGAATTTTCTATAAATATCATTTTTGAATATTATGGAGTTAATTTGATATAATGTTATAGTTGTGGGTAATATTTATAAATTTTGCAAAGTAAGCAAGTTGTTATAAAATATTCGTTTGGTCGGAGAATATTCTTTTTGTCGGGGAATATTCGTACGACGGCACAATCATTGGTGGACCCCACAACGGAATTATTGTCGGATTGAGAAAACGACATAATTATCTTTCTATAAAAATAACAGCTGAGGTGTTACCGTTAAAACCGTTAAAACTGTTGAACTACTCGGTAGTAAAAGTACAGTAATACGCGTGGTTGCATAGTAGCACACGGTATTGATTATTGATGCTTACGTGAGAAGTCACTCAGCTATACTCAATTATTGCTACAGTAATTGCTGCATCATATCTCTTAAATTATTGTCACAGTATCATCTGTATAATATGTTATATTATTGAGACGTTGTGGTAAGTTTGGTTATTTTATGGGGGGCCATATGTCATCATCTAAGAGTCTCTTCGTCAATAGTAATTACCGTCGTCAATAGTATTTACCTTAGTCAATAGTATTTACCTTGGTCAATAGTATTTACCTTGGTCAATAGTAATTACCTTCGTCAATAGTATTTACCTTGGTCAATAGTAATTACTTTCGTCAATAGTAGTTGTCCCTTCAATATTACCAAGAGTCATTTGACCCTTCGTTAAGACCAAGAGTCATTTGACCCTTCGTTAAGACCAAGAGCCACCCTCAGTTTTTCTATAAATAGAGGCCTAGGGCTTCATTATTTTTCACGAATTCATTCAAGCTATAGAGAGAGAAAGTATAGAGAGAATAAGAGAGAGAGAATAAAAGTATTCTGCTACATCACTTTTCCAATATCCAGTTCTTTTAAGGTAGGGAATATTATTTCTTTTATATTCATGAAGAGAACTTTTGTTATTCCATTTGTTATTATTCTGTTGGAATAACCAGTATACGCGGTCTACCCTATACTTGGTGACATTCTTCTATTATTCTGTTGGAACATCCTGTCTGTGTGTTTTACACCGGACCTGGTTCCGTTTATTATTCTGTTGGAACATCCTGTCTGTGTGTTTTACACCGGACCTGGTTCCGTTTTATTATTATTCTGTTGGAATATCCTGTCTGTGTGTTTTACACCGGACCTGGTTCCATTATTTATTATTCTGTCGGAATATCCTGTCTGTGCGTTTACGCCGGACCTGGTTTCATTATTTATTATTCTATTGGAATAACCTGTCTGTGCGGTCTATCGCATGCATGGTGATTTCTTTTGTTATTCCATTCTTTATTGTACTCAGTTGGTTAAGTTTTGACTTCTATACTCCATGAAATTTGTGGAATATCCTTGATAGTTGCGTTTCATCCAGTATCTTTTCAAGAAAATATTCTTCTAAGCATTCTTGAATTTTACTCCACAATGCAGTATCATGTTGACAATTTGGACGTTGTTAATTCCTGGATAAATTAATTCTTGAACTTGTTTTATTGAATTCTTATATCATTGTCATCATCCTCATGTTTATAAAATGTTGAAAGTCATCTGTGGCCTGTATTGCATAGATGGACTTGGTATGATTATGACCAGGGATTATTCGGTATAATCATGACCGTAATGTTACAAATGATGTGGTAAAAGTCCTCATTGGCCCGTAGTGCATTGATGGACAGTTGTTGGCATGATCATGACCATTAATGAATACACGAATATCCTTGGCCGTAGTGCAGGGGTGATTCGATGATGTGGATTATTTTATTAAGCTGAGTCTCAGCGATTACAGTGTTAAAAAAAAACTTTTTAAATCATAAAAGATAGTAGAGTTTATTTTCTACTTGACTCTTTTAATGGATTGCTTGTTCCGCTACAGTTAAACTTGATGTCTATTATATTTTATCAGTTTAACATTGTTGAAGGCTAATGATAATTTATTCTGCATTATCTTAGTCATAATATTTCTTACTGGGCTAGTTGAGCTCACCCTTTCTTTCACTGTTCTCTTCAGGAAATGAGAACGTAGCTGGGACAAGTCGGGGTACGGAGTGATGGTCCGAATGATAGTATTAGTTAGTAGTCCTCACTATTCTATGTAATGGTGTGTTAATAAATGTAATGAGGACTCCTTTTGAGTATGAATACTCTCTAGAAGATAATATTTGTATTCAAACTCACAGTTTATGTTTTGTCGTATTGTACACGACAGATGTATTAATCAGTTGTATTTGTATTCTGTACTATGTATCTGACGACCCAAGATGGGTGATGTATACCTAATTTTGGGGGCGTCACAGTTGATATCAAAGCTTAGGGATATGATCCCTGGCTAAGATGTGAGAATAGAACTAGGAGGGGAGAGACGGGGAATTCCTTCGCTAGTATGACATACCTAAGTTTATTTGCATGGTATTTAATTGGTCGGTCATAATATAAGGATAATATATGACATATCAATTAATTTTTATTTTGTGGCAGTATCTGAAAATGGCATCTGAGAATGTTGAGAATAGCAATGGAGCACAGACGACTGTTGATTCACCACATATCAATAATCAGGATAATGTGCATCAGGAAGGTGTCCATCCTCATGCAAACAACAACACTGACCAAATGATGAATGATCAAATGTTCAGAGGCTTTATGCAATTCATGCAACAACAGGTGAAAGCGGCTCCTGTCCACAACGTAGGTGGAAATACTGGAAACTCTCAGGCGGTCACCGCTAAACAGTTTAAGGAGCTGGGACCACCGGAGTTTAAGGGAGAACCCAAACCACTTGTAGCTGAAACATGGATAAAGCAGATCACCAAGATATTTGATGTCTTGGGTTGCTCCGAGGAGCAAAAGGTTCCCTTTGCCGCCTTTATGTTGCGAGGAGAGGCAGATTACTGGTGGGAATCGATAAAGCGTACTCAACCTGCCGCACTGAAGATGTCCTGGGAGAAGTTCCAAGAGCTGTTTAACGACAAATACTTTCCCGAGAGTATTCGTCACATGAAGGAGGTGGAGTTCATCAAATTGGAGCAGAATAATATGACCGTGTCGCAGTACGAGGCAAAATTTGCGGAGTTATCCCGGTTTGCGTCCCACCTGGTGGATAATGAAGAAAGAATGACGCGGATGTTTTTAAGAGGTTTGAAGCCGGAGATACGTCAACATCTTGTTTCTCATAAACTGTGTTTGTATTCAGATGTTGTAAATATGGCTCAGTTGGTGGAGCGCGATAACGAGACAACGCAACCAAAAGAGAGCAGCCGGCAAAATGATAATACCAGTGAGAGCAGTCATCGAAGCGGTGACAACAAGCGTGGAGGGAATCAACAGGCCAGAAATGGTAACCACTTCGGTGGTAATCAGGGCCAAAACAATAAGAATGGACATTTCAAGAAGAGGAGATTCAACAATGATGGAAAGACGTCAGCACCAGCACCTGTCGTTAAGGAAGGAGAACGACCACCTATCATATGTTTCAAATGCGGAGGGGAGGGGCACATCAGTCCAAACTGCGCGATGCCGTCCAAAGCATGTTATAATTGTGGAAGAGAAGGTCATTTAGCCCGATTTTGTCGTTTACCGAAGACAAATTCAGCTAGGATGGAGGCACCAAAAGCCGTCCCAGAAAAGTCAAAACCGGTTGTGCAAGGAGAGCGTTTGTTGTGAACTCCCAGAGAGCAAGGAACCCGAATGAGGTCATCACGGGTAAGCTTATTATAAACTCTAAAGAAGTTTATACTTTATTTGATACCGGTTCAACCCATTCTTTTATTTCTCCTACTTGCGCTCATCGATTAAATTTGATTCCGGAGAAATTAGACTTTGACTTATCTGTGGAAACTCCGTTGGGAGAAACCTTCATTACCTCCACTGTTTATAAGTCTTGTTTGGTTCAAGTTGGTACCCACACATTACCTATCGATCTGATTTCATTAAAAATACTTGCATTTGACGTGATTCTAGGGATTGATTGGTTAACTACTCATTATGCAAAAATTGATTGTTTTCGTAAGGTTGTTAGTTTTCATATTCCTAATCGACCTATTATGCGAATTCAAGCAACCAAACCATTAAAATCAATCGCTGTCATCTCAAGCCATAAAACTATTCGTTTATTGAAAAACGGATGTCAAGCTTTCTTAGCTCATGTCACAGATCTAAACAAAAATACGTCAGTTTTGAATGATATTTCTATTGTTAATAAATTCCCTGACGTATTCCCTGAAGAACTTCCTGGCCTACCCCCAGAGCGTGAAATTGAATTTTGTATCGATCTTGAACCCGGTACAAAACCCATTTCCAAAGCCCCATATCGAATGGCTCCTATTGAACTTCAGGAGTTAAAGATCCAACTGCAGGAATTGTTAGACATTGGCTTTATTCGTCCTAGTACTTCTCCTTGGGGAGCTCCTGTTCTATTCGTGAAGAAGAAAGATGGAAGTATGCGACTTTGTATTGATTATCGGGAGTTGAATCATGTCACCATCAAAAACAGGTACCCATTGCCACGTATTGATGACCTGTTTGACCAGTTGCAAGGAGCACAATTCTTTTCAAAGATCGATCTTCGTTCTGGATATCATCAGCTGAAGGTTAGAACTGAGGATATTCCAAAGACGGCTTTTAGAACTCGGTACGGGCATTATGAATTCCTAGTCATGTCCTTTGGATTGACTAATGCTCCTGCTGCCTTCATGGATATGATGAACCGGGTATTCAAGGAATATTTGGATCACTTTGTGGTCGTCTTTATTGATGACATCCTTATTTATTCCAAAAGCCGTGAAGATCATGAGCAACACTTGAGGCTGGTACTCCAAAAGCTTCGTGAATACAAGCTTTATGCCAAGTTGAAGAAATGCGAGTTCTGGCTGGAGGAGGTAGCATTCCTTGGGCACGTAGTATCAAGTCGTGGAATATCGGTTGACCCGGCAAAGATTGAAGCTATTCAAAGCTGGGAGCAACCTAAATCAGTGACCGAGGTACGTAGCTTTCTTGGTTTAGCTGGTTATTATCGGAGATTCGTGGAAGGATTTTCTCGAATCGCTACTCCATTAACTCAGCTGACTCGAAAAGATACAAAGTTTGGTTGGAGCGAAGAATGTGAGCAGAGTTTTCAAGAACTCAAGAGGAGACTCATTTCAGCACCTGTTCTAACAATACCATCTGGCTCGGAGGGATTTGTCATCTACAGTGATGCTTCGAGCAAAGGGTTGGGATGTGTTCTCATGCAACATGGAAAAGTCATAGCCTATGCATCAAGACAACTCAAGGAATATGAGAGGAATTATCCTACTCATGATCTAGAGTTGGCAGCTGTTGTCTTTGCACTTAAAATTTGGAGGCATTACTTGTATGGGGAGAAAGTGGAGATCTTTACGGATCATAAAAGCCTCAAATATTTCTTCACTCAAAAGGAACTCAACATGCGACAACGACGTTGGCTTGAACTGTTGAAAGATTATGATCATACCATTCAATACCATCCTGGAAAAGCGAACGTGGTAGCTGACGCATTGAGTAGAAGATCATATGCGGGTACAAGTGCAATATTAACAACGCAAAGGCCCATTTTGTGTGACTTGCAAAGGATGGAGATAGAGTTGAAGACTCCAGGGACCCATGTGATGATGGCGAATATACGAGTAGAACCGACTTTAATCGATAAAGTTAAAGCTGCTCAAGCTACAGACCTGGAGCTGATGCGTATGAAGAAGAAAGTGCAAGAAGGTGCTATATCGGAAGCAAGAATCGATGAAGAAGGAATACTTCGAGTCAACTCCAGACTTTGTGTTCCTAACAACCCTGATTTAAAGTATGAAATCATGATGGAGGCGCACAACACACCGTTTGCAATCCATCCTGGAAGTACCAAAATGTATCATGATCTTCGTCATACATTTTGGTGGAGCAATATGAAGAGAGAGATAGCGTTGTTTATCTCAAGGTGTCTAACTTGTCAACGAGTCAAAGCGGAGCATCAAGTACCAAAAGGTCCATTGCAACCACTTGAAATTCCAGAATGGAAGTGGGAGCACATTACCATGGATTTCGTTACCGGTCTTCCTAGGGTTTCTCAAGGTATTGATGCGATTTGGGTCATTGTTGATAGATTGACCAAGTCTGCTCATTTCTTACCGATACGAGAAACTTATACACTTGAACGTCTTGCTCGTATGTACATAAACGAGATTGTAAGACTGCATGGTATGCCAGTATCCATAGTTTCTGACCGAGACCCAAGATTCACTTCACGATTTTGGGTTAGTTTACAAAAAGCTATGGGCACGGAGTTACGATTTAGTTCAGCATATCATCCTCAGACGGACGGACAATCAGAGAGGACTATTCAAACTCTTGAAGATCTATTAAGACTCTGTGTCTTTGACTTTAAAGGAAGTTGGGACAAGTTCTTACCATTGGTGGAGTTTTCCTACAACAACAGTTATCAAGCAAGTATTGGCATGGCTCCATTCGAAGCATTGTATGGAAGAAAATGTCGTTCTCCAGTATGCTGGGATGAGGTGGGCGAAGCAACGTTGTTGGGACCGGAGTTGGTACGTATGACTACAGAAAAGATTCAAACGATCCGACAACGTATAAAAACCTCACAAGATCGACAAAAGAGTTATGCTGATCTTCATCGAAAGGACGTGGAATTTGATGTAGGAGATCATGTGTTCTTACGTGTTGCTCCATGGAAAGGAGTTACGAGATTTGGAAAGAGAGGAAAGCTAAATCCTCGATTCATCGGTCCATTTTTAATCCTCGATCGAGTAGGAACTGTGGCTTATAGACTCGCTTTACCGCCAAGTATGTCTCGTGTTCATAACGTTTTCCACATATCCATGTTACGCAAATATGTGGAAGACCCGAACCACATTATTGAGTTAGAACCGGACGAAATAGCGGAGGATTTGACGTATGAAGAAGTTCCTGTTCAAATCTTGGATAAGAAGGAACATATTCTACGCTCCAAGGTTATACCTCAAGTTAAAGTTTTGTGGAGAAACCACGATGTTGAGGAAATGACTTGGGAGTTAGAATCAGAAATGAAATCAAGGTATCCTTACCTCTTCGACATACCAGGTACGTACCCTAATTTCGAGGGCGAAATTTCATAAGAAGGGGAGGTTGTAAGACCCCAATTTTTATAAATAAAGATGAATTTTCTATAAATATCATTTTTGAATATTATGGAGTTAATTTGATATAATGTTATAGTTGTGGGTAATATTTATAAATTTTGTAAAGTAAGCAAGTTGTTATAAAATATTCGTTTGGTCGGAGAATATTCTTTTTGTCGGAGAATATTCGTACGACGGCACAATCATTGGTGGACCCCACAACGGAATTATTGTCGGATTGAGAAAACGACATAATTATCTTTCTATAAAAATAACAGCCAAGGTGTTACCGTTAAAACCGTTAAAACTGTTGAACTACTCGGTAGTAAAAGTACAGTAATACGCGTGGTTGCATAGTAGCACACGGTATTGATTATTGATGCTTACGTGAGAAGTCACTCAGCTATACTCAATTATTGCTACAGTAACTGCTGCATCATATCTCTTAAATTATTGTCACAGTATCATCTGTATAATATGTTATATTATTGAGACGTTGTGGTAAGTTTGGTTATTTTATGGGGGGCCATATGTCATCATCTAAGAGTCTCTTCGTCAATAGTAATTACCGTCGTCAATAGTATTTACCTTAGTCAATAGTATTTACCTTGGTCAATAGTATTTACCTTGGTCAATAGTAATTACCTTCGTCAATAGTATTTACCTTGGTCAATAGTAATTACTTTCGTCAATAGTAGTTGTCCCTTCAATATTACCAAGAGTCATTTGACCCTTCGTTAAGACCAAGAGTCATTTGACCCTTCGTTAAGACCAAGAGCCACCCTCAGTTTTTCTATAAATAGAGGCCTAGGGCTTCATTATTTTTCACGAATTCATTCAAGCTATAGAGAGAGAAAGTATAGAGAGAATAAGAGAGAGAGAATAAAAGTATTCTGCTACATCACTTTTCCAATATCCAGTTCTTTTAAGGTAGGGAATATTATTTCTTTTATATTCATGAAGAGAACTTTTGTTATTCCATTTGTTATTATTCTGTTGGAATAACCAGTATACGCGGTCTACCCTATACTTGGTGACATTCTTCTATTATTCTGTTGGAACATCCTGTCTGTGTGTTTTACACCGGACCTGGTTCCGTTTATTATTCTGTTGGAACATCCTGTCTGTGTGTTTTACACCGGACCTGGTTCCGTTTTATTATTATTCTGTTGGAATATCCTGTCTGTGTGTTTTACACCGGACCTGGTTCCATTATTTATTATTCTGTCGGAATATCCTGTCTGTGCGTTTACGCCGGACCTGGTTCCATTATTTATTATTCTATTGGAATAACCTGTCTGTGCGGTCTATCGCATGCATGGTGATTTCTTTTGTTATTCCATTCTTTATTGTACTCAGTTGGTTAAGTTTTGACTTCTATACTCCATGAAATTTGTGGAATATCCTTGATAGTTGCGTTTCATCCAGTATCTTTTCAAGAAAATATTCTTCTAAGCATTCTTGAATTTTACTCCACAATGCAGTATCATGTTGACAATTTGGACGTTGTTAATTCCTGGATAAATTAATTCTTGAACTTGTTTTATTGAATTCTTATATCATTGTCATCATCCTCATGTTTATAAAATGTTGAAAGTCATCTGTGGCCTGTATTGCATAGATGGACTTGGTATGATTATGACCAGGGATTATTCGGTATAATCATGACCGTAATGTTACAAATGATGTGGTAAAAGTCCTCATTGGCCCGTAGTGCATTGATGGACAGTTGTTGGCATGATCATGACCATTAATGAATACACGAATATCCTTGGCCGTAGTGCAGGGGTGATTCGATGATGTGGATTATTTTATTAAGCTGAGTCTCAGCGATTACAGTGTTAAAAAAAACTTTTTAAATCATAAAAGATAGTAGAGTTTATTTTCTACTTGACTCTTTTAATGGATTGCTTGTTCCGCTACAGTTAAACTTGATGTCTATTATATTTTATCAGTTTAACATTGTTGAAGGCTAATGATAATTTATTCTGCATTATCTTAGTCATAATATTTCTTACTGGGCTAGTTGAGCTCACCCTTTCTTTCACTGTTCTCTTCAGGAAATGAGAACGTAGCTGGGACAAGTCGGGGTACGGAGTGATGGTCCGAATGATAGTATTAGTTAGTAGTTCTCACTATTCTATGTAATGGTGTGTTAATAAATGTAATGAGGACTCCTTTTGAGTATGAATACTCTCTAGAAGATAATATTTGTATTCAAACTCACAGTTTATGTTTTGTCGTATTGTACACGACAGATGTATTAATCAGTTGTATTTGTATTCTGTACTATGTATCTGACGACCCAAGATGGGTGATGTATACCTAATTTTGGGGGCGTCACAAATAGTTCTTTTAATTTTTATAATCATATAATTAAACTTTAATTTTTGTCATTTACATTCAATTGAACATACCACGATGACATAGACAGGTGACCTCGACAAATTAGTGATTGTGTGTAATTTAAAAACGTTATTTTAAATGATATTAAGTGATCACGTCACCTTATGTTGTTTAATAAATTTGAAAAAATAAGTTGAATAATTTCTTTTAATTACATATAAGTACTAATTTCCCTTGTCACCGGTCCATGCCATCAGTTTATGGTGTGGAATGTCCAATTGAATATAAGTTATTAAAAAAAACTAAAAGTTTCATCACCTCAGTGCAATAATTAAAGGTCCATCATCGAAGTGTTAAAAAAAATTTAGACTAGTAATTTACGTTTAAGCAGCATACGAATAAATTAAGTATTTGGATACAAAAAATCAATTCCCTCGATTGAAATATTTTTAATTAAAGTTTAATAAGGCAGTTGAAAGGAAAAAAATATTTCAATAATTAATATAAAAATCGACCCGTAGTACAATGATCAAAATATCAATTACCCTGGTCAAAAATAATCATATCATTTTTTTAAATTATTTTTTAAATATATATATATATATATAATTATTTTTTTGTTTCCAAGGAAAAAGATCATCCAGTTTACTTTAGAGGTGCAAGAGTGTTTGATGCCATTATGGAGGATCTATTAGCAAAAGGTTTGCGGAATGCATCACACGTATGACTCATATATCTCCTCTCTCTCTCACACAAAACGTTAACTCACACTCATTAATCATGATTTGAATCGCTAACACAAAATTGTTGTGACAGGCTCTTCTAGGTGGCTGTTCAGCTGGTGGAGTGGGTGCCATGCTACAATGTGATCACTTTCGATCTCTCTTACCCACGGGTACAAAAGTTAAATGCGCTGCAGATGCCTCTTATTTCGTAGACGCGTAAGCTTTCAACAGGACCGTGTGCCTAATTCTCACCTTTTTCGTTATATTTACGCAATAATCTTTTAGGTTTATTTATTTCTTGCGTGACTTAAAATGATGTTGATACTCGGAGCAGGACTGATGTTTTTGGAGGACGTCATATGAGAGAGAACCTTGCACAAGTGATACAAACGCATGTACTCTTCTTTCTCTATTTGTGTGTTGGTGTATATTTTAGTTACTTATTTTTTATCACTTGATAAATTTTCTTGCATTTACAATGTTAGATATAAAATCTTACATCGGCCAGCTAAGATATGAAGATTTAATATATAACTTGACAGACTAATCCACTCATAACTAATTAATTTGGATGTTTCAATATGGTATTAAAATAGACACCATTCATGTGCAGACTCAACGACCCATATGATTATCCAATTAAAATTATTCGCCGTATAAAGTCCCACATCGATCAACTAAAACCTGACCATGGAAAGAATTTTATTCTCTCTATTTTCCATGGGAAGTAAGCTCTTCATTAAATACACCATGATTTTTATGAACCGAGTTACGCAACTAAAATAGGAATATTGAAACTGTAGGGATCGGAAAAGCATCTGCCAGAGTCCTGTAAATCGAAGATGAATGCGAGTTTGGTAAGAACGTATAGTGTAGTAATATGTTGATAATCATTTGTTGATATTCCCCTCAAATTGTAACAATATTTCATTATATTATCACAGTGCATGTTCCCGCAAAACTTTGCTGCAGATATTCAGACACCACTTTTTATCATAAATTCAGCTTATGACTTTTGGCAGGTTAGTAATTTTACATATATTGTAACAAATTCTAATGTGCATGCAACTTTCTTGTGGTTCAAGATTTGTGCTGGAATTGTGAAAACTATTTAAACTTATTTGCATGCTGACTTGATGAATCCACACGAGACTATATATTTACTTGATTTAACCCCGAAGGGGTCGAATGGCAGTAGGCCTCTTGAATCTTGATAAGTGACCCCGGTAGGTGGTAAATCTCAAGGGTTCAAAACTATTAAGAAGCATTTTCAGGCTAGGCTGTTTATCCAGTGCACATCTGAATGGTCATGGCCGCTGGAGCCTTCGGTATAAAACAATATATACTACGCCCATTTCTAAATTTTAGGATATAATAAGTTTCTAAATTTCTTTTACTTTGATGCAACCAGTACTTCACATTATTGTTATTGGGGGTTTGGGGAAGGTCCTAGTCTCATGAGCTTTATTAAGTTAAGGCGCCATTTTTGTTGTATTAGGTGAATATTCATCTTTTTCAAGAATAACACACAAACAAGATGGGCTAACATTCGTATGCAATTAAAATAACTTTATTTTTCCAATCCTTTTGCTAACATTGGCTAGAAATGTAGTGGTGGTGGCACGATAGCATTCAATTAATACATGTTTAGGAAAACCACATCGCTTTATAGTCTAAATATATAAATTGTTAACGCCAAGATCTTTCCACACGTCTCAATCACGTAAAAGTGCGTTCAATTCTGTACAATAAACACGTCAATACCAGAAACATGACGGCTTGGACCGTCGAAGGATAGCTCCGGCGTAAGAGTCAGTACAAGCAGATACAAGGATAACAATGGATGTATTAGCTCTAGTGTTTTGATAATAAAAAATATCAGTTACCTTTCTTAGGTGTTATCCACTGCTTTCATATACTCAAACTCCGGGTCCATATCCCCACCCTGCCGCGACCTCAGCCGACTGCATGCAACCCACCTGCTCCATCTCATCACTGTTTTCCACCGCCGACCGATTAAGTTCAATTCTCATAAATGCATTGCAGAGATAACAGTCAAAGTTTATTTTTGCAATGATCACCGGTCAAAGCCCAAACAAACATATTATTCACCCAATGGGTCGGCCTAATACTTTCAAGACCACGACCTAACGTGTCTAAAGTATTATGGCCCAACATTGCCCCTTGTCTTTCATTAAACAGACTGTTTAATAAAAGAGTATACCTGGCTCAAATAATTAAACCAACCGAGGCCCATCCGGTAGGAAATTCAAATAACCAGATAACCCAAGACCAGAGGCCCAATCCGGTTAATATCTCGACAAATTCGTCAACATTGCTGAAATTTAATGTGCCGTCTTCGTGTTGCGTGAACAGATGAAAAGACAGCTACTATATAAATCACTTTCCCCCAACTTTGACAGCTTTACCAGCTTATTTGAATTTCAGGCGTCTTTTGGCTTCCTTCTTCCTCTCGAATTCTTTCTCTGCAAACTGTTTAGCAATGGTTTCCCAAAGTTCGGATAACTCTACCCCCATCCCTGCCATTCCATTGTCTACCATTCCTCCTTCCCCCAGCCCTACCAAAATGGCTTTGGGGTTAAACCCTAACCCAACTGCTACCCCAAGCAAAAGTCCACCACCAAAACCTCTTCCAAACCCTTCTAAGTTCTTCAAAAGTGAAGAACAATTTCCTCACGCCAACACTCCATCTTCATTATCTGAGAAAGACATTCGCATCATTCGAGAATGATACCAGATACCGGAGACCCACCACTTGAGGCGACCTTCTCCCACGGAAAGGATGTACCAATGTCCAGAGGGCTGAACTGACATGCCTCTCACACTCCTGGAGAAAGGGATTCGCTTCCCTCTCCACGTATTTCTGGTCATACTTCTAAGGTTTGTTGGCATCGGATTCGCCCAACTTGTCCCAAACTCATACATCCACATTTTAGCCTTCATCGCCTTCTATCATGAGGTGGGCGTTGCACCTACCCTCGATTTCTTCTTCTCAATTTACACCATCAACAAATCCCAAGAGAAGGGATTCAAAGTTCTGAGCAAACTAGCCTCGAAGCCCGGTGAGAACTTCGAGAGTCGTTCCTTGATCAACACCCCTTCCAGTAACAAAGGATGGCACAAGGAGTGGCTCTTCGTCAAAGGGCCAGAAATCGCTTCTCTACCAGACTGGACTACCTTGGAAAAAGTCTCTGCAGACTTTGGGGACATTACCGAAGAGCGTGTTAATGAGATGATCGAGCTCTTGGAAAACTTTCTGAAGAAGGAGTGGAGCTACGGTCTTCTTACCAAGCAAGCATGGTTATATGACCACAAACGTAAGTCCCGAATTCTATTGATACATAATTATTCCATTAACACTCATTCTGAATTATTACTCCTTCAACTTTGCAGTATCTTTCATCAAACCTACGTCGATTAACCGAAAGGATTTAGATAAATTCCTTTCGGGCAAATCTTCGCTAACTTCTACTGAAATCCCAGTTGAAGAACCTTCAACCTCTGAACCTCAGGCTGCTGAAGCCCAAACCATAGAAATCTCCCCTGCCGAGGAATCTAACCAACCTCACCTGAAGAAAAGAGACGCCCGAAAGCCCAAACAAACTCCCCAATCAGCCTTTAACGAAAGTTTCCTTGACTTGCCTCTTGACGAACGGACTCGAGTCCTTCGTATCAAAAAGAGGAGAACCAATATAACCCCTTTAACCACTAAAGAACTCCAAGTACTTCCCCCCGAAGCCACTCAACCACCAGTAGTGCCAATAGAAATTGTTGTCTCCGAAGAAGAACAAACTGAACCCACCACTTCCCTTTCTCGAAAAAGAAAACATTCTTCGGTTGACCAACCAGGACCAACACCTGAACCTGCAGCTACTCAACCTCCCCCTCCCCCTCCCCCTCCCCCTCCCCCTCCCCCTGAACAACCCAGGTCTTCCCCACCAAGACTTTCTTCAACCAAGACCAGGCCTAAAGCGGTGGCATTTCCCACTTTATGGCCTGAACTCAACGAGAACTTCCCCTTCCAACTCTATGATTCTTTCGTCCGTGACACCGATGATCATCAGTTTGGCAATAGTTCCATAATGGACTTGATCGATGAAGGAATGAAGTACCAGGCCAAGGTAATTTTGTCGATAGCTTATTTATTTATTTATAACTTTGCCCACATATCTGCCTGAAATTAACTGACTAACTCTGAATATTTGTATGCAAATGGTATCTTCGGGCGCCTCCGTCCCAAGTACAAAGAAGTTGAAGCCGAAGAAGATTTCGCCCGGAGAGAGAATGCAATTCTAAATTTTGCCTTGGCCAAGGAGAGAAGTCAGCATGGAGACGCTCTCTTCACCAATGAAGGTCTTCGGAAAGAACTGGCTCAAATTAAAGAGCAGTTAGAGATAACCAAGGCCATTCAACGAACAACAGTTGACATGAATGTCGACTTAGTTCAGAAAAATGAAGCCTTGACGAAAAAGAACGAAAACCTCACCCATGTCAACTTGAGCTTAGCGAAACAGGTCAATGATGTCCAAGCCAAAGAAGAAAGACATCTGGCCAAATGTCGTAAGCTTCAAGAGAAACTGCGAGCACTCAAGGAGCTAGGTCCACCTCTGACCGAAGACCTACGCAAGGAGATACAAGAAGAGTACGGAAGATCAAAGGATCTAAACGATGAGATCGTACATATGTACTCTGAGGGATATGAAATCTGCTGAAGAAAAGGCAAGGCCAAACTCGTCGTCGCCAAGATAGACTCAACTCTGTTAGCTAGACTCTTCAGACGGTGAGGACGATAACGAAACTTGAAGATGACTTCCCTTCCCCTAGTCTCAGAACTTTCTGTACAAATTTCCTATCTTTTTGTAAACAGTTCTACATTAATGAGATAATATCAACTTTATTCCTTATTACTGATTATTTCTTGTCAATAATTCACCATCTTTCAACTTGAAAAATGTACAAGCTCATTTTAAACTTATCTTGAACTGTTAGTCAATAATTAAGCAAACTAAACAACAGATAAGATTAAGTAATGGCATAATCCGAACTCAACACTTAACTAAAATCAGGTAATAAAGTAATGTAATACTTATTCGTTACCGAAGTGTGAGACATATTTGCACCAATCCAATTCGCCACCTTTAAGACGAATGATTCCAACAGAACCTCTGAAGACCATTAGAACTTTGTTTACCAACGAAGGGCCTAACAAATTCTTTAATCAACCGATCTGCCACCTTTAAGACGAATGGTACCAACCGAACGTCCGAACGCCATAAGAACTTTGTTTACCAACGAAGGGCCTAACAAATTCTTTAATCAACCGATCCGCCACCTTTAAGATGAATGGTTTCAACCGAACCTCCGAACGCCATAAGAACTTTGTTTACTAACGAAGGGCCTAACAAATTATTTAATCAACCGATCCACCACCTTTAAGACCAATGGTTCCAACCGAACCTCCGAACGCCATAAGAACTTTAATGAACAGAACATCATTGTAGAAAAAACTTTTTTTATTAATGATGATTCAAATATTTACAGTCTCCGGTAGACTGACACTGTCTCTATTGAAAATACTTTCGAAGCCTACCAGCATGCCAAGTATTCTTGATTTCAGACCCATCTAATGCTCTCAATCAATAAGTCCCTGGCTTCGGCACTTCGATAACTTCGTAAGGACCTTCCCAATTCGGCATCAGCTTCCCCAAATTCTGAGGCATAGAAGCTTCGACTTCCCTAAGGACAAAATCTCCCACTTCAAACCTTCAAAGCTTTACCCCTTTGTTGTAGTGCTTAGCTACACGTCGCTGATAAGCTGCCAATCTTATCAAAGCTACCTCTATGACTTCTTCCAGCAAGTCCATGTTGACCTTCAGTCCTTCGTTGTTGTATATCTCCTTAAACTGACTGACCCAAAGACTTGTAGATCCAATCTCCACAGGGACTAAGGCATCTGTACCATAAGCCAACCTAAAAGGTGAATCCCCCGTTGTAGTCCTCGTAGTAGTCCGATAAGCCCATAATACACTAAGTAGTTTTTCCGACCATTTTCCCTTGGCCTCATCCAGTCTACGTTTAATCCTATTCAGAAGTGTTCTGTTGGTTACCTCAACTTGCCCGTTAGACTGTGGATGAGCTACCAAAGTCCTCCTGCACTGGATTCCCAACTCCTTCAGAAATACTTCAAATTTTGATCCCATAAACTGGCGTCCGTTATCCGAGATCACCACCTTAGGAATTCTAAAATGAAATACTATAGATTCCTTTAGAAACTTTAAGCACTCCTATTCCGTTATCAACCTAAGTGGTTTTGCCTCCACCCATTTGGTCATATAATCAATTGTAACTATTACGAAATTGACCTGACCCTTAGCTTTTGGCAATGGACCCAATATATCTACCCCCCAGACAACAAAAGGTATAAGAGATAGAATCGAATATAGCTCTTCTGGTGGCTGATGTGGGATCGGATTGTTCAATTGGCACTTCTGACAGTTCTTCACGTATTCAGTAGCCTCCTTAAAAATTGTAGGCCAATAATACCCCTGCCGAAGCACTTTGTAGACTAAAGACTTTGCAGCCATGTGGTCACCACAGATACCTTCATGAACCTCCCAGAAAGCATATTCAGCCTTTGAAGGAACTAAACACTTCAATAACGGAGACGAAAAAGCTCTTTGATAAAGATCCCCATCAATAAACACAAAATTAGCACTTTTGTACTTTACTTTCTTCGCCAACATCTGATCCGAAGGAAGTATGCCATCTGTCAGATATTCCGAATGTGGGGTTATCCAGCAGTTAGAACGCTCGACACACATTACTGATTCATGCTGGATACTAGGTTGTTGTAGAATCTCCAAATACACCGATCCATCAAAAGTACTTGTATCCGTAGTAGCCAGCTTTGATAACGCATCGACAATGGAGTTATCATTACGATCAACTCCTTGGAACTCATAAGAAAGGAAATATTGAAGTCGATCCTTTAACTCGACAAGATACTTGATCATTCTTGAACCTCGAGCTTCATACTCCCCTGAAATCTGCTTGACGACTAACTGAGAATAACTATAAATGATTAACTTCTAAACTTCGAGACTCTTCGCCAGTCGTAATCCTGCTAGCACCGCTTCGTACTCTGTCTCGTTGTTCGTTGCTCTGAACCCAAATCTGATAGCCTGCTGCACCTTGAATCCCTGCGGACTTGTCAAAATAATCCATGCTCTATTGATGTCCGAAGTAAAAGATCCATCTGCATATAACGTCCATGAACTCTACTTCTGTGGAAGTACTACAACTGCTCTGTTAGACTCTTCAGTTTCTCCTAAACTATCATCAGTTTCAGAAAACGAACATTCGACCACAAAATCAGCCAAAGCTTGCCCCTTAATAGCCGTTCGAGGATGATACTCTATGAAGAATTGAGACAACTCCATCGTCCAAGCTGCAAGTCTCCCCCAAACCTCAGGATTGCCCATAACCTTCTTTAGAGGCTGATCTGTGTAAACCACTAACAACCGACCTTGAAAATATTGCCTAAGATTTCGACTAGCTATAATCAAAGCAAAGGAAAACTTCTCAATGTTTGGATACCTTATTTCAGCATCCCTAAGGACATGACTTACTTAGTAAATCGGGTGCTGCTTACCCCTAACTTCACGCACCAATACTGCTCCTACTGCCAATGAACTAGCTGCTAATACAAGTACAATGGCTCAGCAGGAACGGGATTCACCAACAAAGGCGCCGAAGACATATACGTCTTTATTCCCTGGAAGGCGTCTTCACACTCCGAAGTCCACTGGAACGTCTTTGTATTCTTCGGCCCTTTCAACGTATTGAAGAACGACAAATATCTCTCTGCCGATTTAGACATGAACCTCCTCAAAGCTGCAATTCTCCCTATTAGCGTTGAACATCTTTAAAAGATTGAGGAGCCTTCATGTTCAAAATAGCCTGGATCTTTTCTGGATTAGCTTCGATACCCCGCTTACTAACCAGATAGCCCAAAAATTTACCTGCACCTAAACCGAAGGTACATTTGGTTGGATTCAGATTCAGGTTGTAATGACGAACTGTCTGGAAACATTCTTCTAAATCATCTAAATACCCTTGTACTGTCATGCTCTTTACGATCATATCTTCAACATAGACTTCCGCATTTCTCCCCAATTGTCTTGTGAAAACAAAGTTCATCATCCTTTGGTATGTGGCCCCCGTATTTATTAAACCAAATGTCATCTTCTTATAAGCATATACCGACCGATGCGTAATGAACACCGTCTTCGGTATATCTTCTTTCCATAGAAATTTGGTGATAACCAGAAAATGCATCCATAAAGCTAAGCAAGGCATACCCCGAAGTCGCATCGATGAGTTGATCAATGTGAGGTAAGGGATAGAAGTCCTTCGGGCAAGCTTTATTTAAATCTGTGTAATCAATGCAGACTCGCCATTTCTCATTCTGCTTCTGCACCAGAATCACATTCGCCATCCACTCCAGGTAGTCAATCTAGAATATAAAATCAGCAGCCAAAAGCTTGGCTATTTCTTCATCAACAATCCTCTGTCGCTCTGGTGCAAATATCCGCCTCTTCCGCCGAACTGGTTTCTTTGCTGGATTCACATATAGCCGATTCTCCACAACCTTTCTACACACCCTAGGCATATCACTAGGTACCCAGGCGAAGATGTCAGCATAGCATCGAAGTAGTTCTATTAAGCTCGTCCAGAGAGGTTCCGGCAGACCTGAACCTATCTTCACCGTCTTGTCCTTCTTACTAGGAATCAACTTGAACTCCTCAGTCTCTCTAGCCGGCATGACTAACGGCTCTGAACTGCTTTCAGTAAAGGGCTCAATCTCGATAGCCAGAGTTTGATTTTGCTTACTAACCCCTACTCTAGAAGCAATCACAGCATTCCTGTAACATAGCCTAGCCAAATCCAGATCCCCAACCACTTCACCAACTCCATAAGACGTTGGGAATTTAATTTTAAAGTGGGGAATTGACGTCACGGCTTGAAGAGCAGTCAAGGTGGGTCTCCCTAAAATGGTGTTGTAGGCTGAATCTACATGCACAACATAAAATTTACACATTATTTCTACCTGTTGTGGAGCTGTACCATAGATGACTGGCAGCCCAATAGTCCTCACCACTTTGATTGGATCGTTGCTGATGCCATACAAAGGAGCCTCCTGCTCAATCTTCATCTTTCGCCCATCCAAATGCATCCTCTAATAAGCATGTGCGTATAAAATATCAACAAAAGACCCGTTATCGATCATCATCCGCTTTATATCCACCGAACCCACTTGTGCTGTAATTACCAGGGCTCCTTTATGGGGTTCGATGGGCTCAGAAGGGTAATCCTCAGCAGTAAAGGAAATTATCGTACCTGGATAAGGTCTGTCAATCTTCAGGAGTGTACCCGCCACTGACATGATCGAATCCAAATATGCTCGATGCTTCTTTCCGATAACCTTGCTAGAAGTACCCCCAATAATAACATCAAACACATGTCTCGCTGGCTGATTAGGAGCTGGTAACGCAGGTTGAACCGGTTGAGCAACCTGAACACGTCTCCCTTCCCTTTACTGATCTCGTTGAGGCCCCCTTCCTATAACATACTGAACTAATGTACCGCTCTAGACATTCTTTTCAATGAACTCCTTCAAGCTCCTACACTCATTAGTTCCATGCCCAGATGTCTGATGATAGTCACAATACCTTTGAGAGTTACTAGTCCCAGGCTTAAGATTATCCCGAGGAAGCTCAAAATAAGGTTGGTCTTTGATCTGGTCTAAAATGGTGGCCCTATCCGTGTTCAGCTGAGTGTACACTTTGTTCACCTTCTGGTCTGGAACAGGTGGACGACCTCCTCCCTGACGCCAGTTGTTGTTGTATCTCTTAGAGCCCCCCTCTAACCGATCATTATTCCCACCGTTCTTCTTCTGATCGCCTTCAACTTTGTCTTTGTCCTTCTCCTTCAGTCTATCCGTAGAAGGACGTTTCAAGCTGTTTATAGCCTCTTCCACCATAATATAGCCCTCGAATTTGTCAAAGGCTTCGGCTAAGCTCTTCGGATGGTGGAACATCAGCTTCTTCACCAGCTTTTCTGACTTGACCAGGTCCAAACCATTCTGAAACAACCCAACAGCTTGAAGATCATTGAGATCGGATACTTGGTCAACAACTTTTCTGAATCTCTTCACATACTGACTCAAAGACTCATTCAAAAATTGTCAAACTTGAGCCAATGAGCCGGTAGGCTTTCCTCACCTCTTGTTGCTTCCAAAACGAGCGTGGAATTTGCTACATAGATCTGCTCACAAAGATATTGAATCCGAAGGTAGAGTTCCCATCCACTGCCTAGCATCCTTCCCTAGCGTCGTCACAAATGTCTGACATTTGGCAGCATCCGAGAAATCATAATAATCCATCAATCTATCAAACACCTGACTGTGGTTATAGGGATTCCCAGATCCATCATAACTCTCCATGTGAGGAAGCTTTTTGGTAGGGTCAGCCTTCTCTTTAAGAATATCCGACAAAAAAGGAGACGCCTTTTATCCTGAAGTGTCCTTTACTTGTTGAACTTCGGCTAGCAGCTTCCGAAGCTCCTTTAGCTCCTTAACCAAGAACTCCACTCCTTCCGGTTGTGGGGAGGGTTCTTTCTTCTAAACAGACTGTCTCTTCCCACCTTAACCTGTAACTTTAGACGGACTTCTCCGACGATGAGTATCCGTAAGGCGGTGTACCCTCTTCGGATTCCCAGGAGTATGGCTTCTGGATCTGCTTCGGCGTCGAGCTCTCTCGTTATTGTGAGAATACACAAGGCGGGGAGCCTTTTTCATATTCTCAAGGGTGTGTCCTCTCGACCTACTCCTCTGCTTACTTTGACCATATTCTTGAGAATCCATAAGGAGGTGTACCCTCTTCGAATCCTCAAAAGTATGGTTCTTTGATCTTCTTCGGTCACGAAAGCGACTTCGAGATAATCCCTCAGAGTGCATAGGCTATTTTCCTCTTCCAGACCATCTCTCCAAAGATCTACCTCATTCCTTAGATCGAGTATGGCTAGATGCTTCATCCTCCATTTCAGCCAGACGAACCATCTGTTCAGCAATTTCTTCCCTTTGTTTCAATAGAACTTCTAGAGCTTTGTCAGCTTCTTCGGCCATCATGGCCAACTTGGATGCTCTATCAACCTGACCACTTCGGTGTTGGGTTCTAGGCGGTGTGCCTTTTACCCTTTTCTGATCCTGGTCAGGTCTTTTATCAACAGTATAAACTAACCTTCTTTTAACATCACCACAGACCTTTGCATGAGAACCTTCAGAGACGTCTCGTGATGCCGTACTACCATGTTTGCTTTTTGAAGGACCCAGCCTATCCTTGACAGAAACTCGTTGTATAGACGAACTCACAGCCATCGGTTGTCCTTCAGGAGTAACCATTCTACTCCTCACCATAACTTTCGACGTAGAACATCTAAAATCTGTGATTGAAAACTCAAGAACACTAGAAAACATCCCTCCTTCTAGCACCAATATTAACGCCAAGATCTTTCCACGCTCCTCAATCACGTAAAAGCGCGTCCAATCCTGCACAACAAACACGTCAATACCAGAAGCTTGACGGCTTAGACCGTCGAGGGATAGCTCCGGCGTAAGAGTCAGTACATGCAGATACAAGGATAACAATGGAGGTGTATTAGCTCTAGTGATTTGATAATGAAAAATATCAGTTACCTTTCTTAGGTGTTATCCACTGGTTTCATATACTTAAACTCCGGGTCCATATCCCCACCCTGTCGTGACCTCAGCCGACTGCATGCAACCCACCTACTCCATCCTATCACTGTTTTCCACTGCCGGCCGATTAAGTCCAATCCTCATAAATGCATTGCAGAGATAACAGTCAAAGTTTATCTTTGCAATGATCCTCGGTCAAAGCCCAAACAAACATATTATTCACCCAATGGGTCAGCCCAATGAACCGGCCCAATACTTTCAAGACCACGGCCTAACATGTCTAAAGTATTATGGCCCAACATAAATGTATTAGTAATTTTCCGTGCCTGAAGGCACGACGTGATGAAAAATTAGATTAAAATTCAAAAAATACTACATTACATAAAGACGCTTTGCAATCTAAAATAACTTACAATCACAATAATAATACATACTCAATCATCAACATATATCCAACCACCAAAACATCAAACTAGTCGCTACTTATTTCAAGAAATTTCGGTAGAGTTTTCTTTAAAAATAGATATCCAGAAAAATCTAAACCTGTTTACAAAACATACAATCGTCAATACATATCCAAACCACCAAAACAACCATCATGTTTAAAACCTGTCTAGTGGAGTGTTGGATTCAAAACTGTCCCTCCAAGTTTGGATGAAAATCAATTTGATACTAACAACAACCTAGAAATTATATCTAAACCATAAAATAAACAATCCATAATATATATATATATATATATATATATATATATATATATATATATATATATATATATATATATATATATATATATAACGACCTAATACAGCTTGACCTCCGTATGTAAAGCTACTAACAACAACCCAGAAATCATAATAATAAAAATAACTAAATGTCATAAAACTCATACCACTAATAACACCAAAGACCAAACTTAATATAAAAATAAAAAATAAAATCATTAATTTACTACACCGCTAATAAGTCCAAATGTCCAAAAACAGTATAGTACAAAACAAATTAAACTCAACTATCAAAACTTACTTTCTTACATTTGCTAATATAAACATGTCAAACTAAGCTAATTACTACCTGTTCGGGAATGTTTTCCCGATCCTCTTTTGTTCTGAAGGCTTGGGTCGGGTCAAAAGAGGTCGGGCTCGTATGTTCAGAGATGTAAGATCGGGGTCGGTTACCCGATCCCAATAGGCTGGGGCCCGTGGTCATCGTGAGGGTTGAGTTCGGGCCTGTTGGGTTTGGCTATTGGTTTGGGCCTGAGCGTATGAGCAGTCCACATGCAGAGTTGGTGCGACAAGGAGTTTACGTGATTAAGGGCATCAACCCTAATCCTACGTCAACAAGGTAACTCTGGATGTAGTGATGGAAAGGGATTCCACTTGCACTTTTTAAGGAGATTGTGTTGGACCCAAATATGGTAGCTAACATATTTAGGAGTCCTACTCTAATCCAAAGAAGAGGATACCAATGTGGTGGGAGCTCTATAAATACAAGGCCGAGGTTACAATTAACAGGTAATATCTACTTTGAGCACTAAACATATAAACCTCCATTGTTAAACCTTGTGAACGGCCTGTGCTTATTCTCACACCGGAGCTATCCCCCGGCGGTACGGCCGTCAAGCTTCTGTGTGACCTGTTATTGTGCAGGATTCAGCGCGTGGATTTTGTGATTGGACGCGCGGACGAAACTTGGCGTTAACATTGGCGCTAGAAGGAGGGGTGCTTCTTTGCAACCACAAATACTTTTCTTCGGCAGCAATTATGACGAGTAGAGATAATATCGCTGTCTCGAAAAGAGCCAAGACCCAGCAGTCCCACCAAACAACTCAGGCGAGGGGGTCAGTGAAGGACCGACTGGGGTCTAAAATACAGGAGGTAGAAGAGTTACCGGTCCATGATCTTCGGCGGAAGCTCTTCCCCGAGAGTCAACACACGCCTCATCAGGCGAGTCAGGCCGACGAGAGGCACTCTCAAGCCCTCGTGAGGCAAGACCGGGGAGCAGGAAGCCGAGACCAACGAGAGTTTCTCTTGCAGAAGAGACTGGACCAGAATAAAGACGCCATGTTGGCGCTCCAGCTACAACGATTGGAGTTGGAGAGACAGATGGCCAACATGGTCGGGGATCAAGAAGTGAGTTCCAGAAGGCGTAGGAATCGAAGCCGGTCCCGATTGCCTCGGCGGGGAGAGGCAAGAAGAGAACAGAGCAGGCACCGGAGTCGCTCTAGAGATGGAAAGAGCAGAGGGAGGAGTCCTTCGGCCGGGCGCCGATCAGAACACCGAGGCAGGACGGGGCAGATAGAAAGGGAAGCGTCTCCTGATTATGGGAGGGACAAACCTCGATCGTCCCCTCATAAGGAAGGATCCGACCCCCTTACCCGGAGAGTGTCTGAATTAGAAAGGTTGCTAGGAACAAAAAACTCGACGGGGACATCTTCGGCAGGTTTAGGATCTCCCTTTTCGCCCGAAATCAACCGGGTGATAGCCGATCCAAAGAAGAAGATGCCCCCGATGGAGATATACGACGGATTGGGAGACCCCTACGACCATTCGGATGGATATGATCGCCTGATGTCGTACTATGGGCATTCGGATGCAGCCAAATGCCACATGTTCGCTACAACACTTAAGAAGAGTGCCAGGGAGTGGTTGGGGACCCTGGCACCAGGATCAATCGGGTCATGGAACGATCTTCGTGAAAAATTCCATGCTCGGTTCGGCAGCAACCGAAGACGAGGGAAGATCACGGCGTCCCTCATGCAGGTACGACAGAAATCAGACGAGACCCTAAGTCAGTTCGTCAAACGATTTAGAGAGGCAGTGGGATCTGTAGCGGAGCTGAATTCCCCACAAGCACTGGGATTTTTTACGACCGGCTTAGACATCGGGAGATCTAAGAAGCTGGTAAAGGATTTGGTGATTAACCCTCCGGCAGACTTGACCGAGGCCTTTCATCGGGCAGAAGGGTTCATCGCTATAGAGGAAGCTTTGGGAAATTTCAAACCACACCAACAACCTTACGAGAAAGCTAAAGATCGGGAAAAACCGACCTACCAACGTTCGGACAATAACCAGTGGAAATCAGACCGAACGGAAAAGAAAAACTTCAATGGGGGAGGTTCAGGTAGCAACCGGCCTCCACTACCCAACCGTAACGTCAGCAAGGTCTATACTCCCCTCACCGCGGATCGGTCGAAAATCCTGCAGGAAATGAAAAACCAACCATTCTACGAGCCATGCCCCAGGCGAACTAAGCCCGGAAAGCGTGGTCGGGATAAGTATTGTGAATACCATCAGAGTACCGGACACTCGACCGAAGCATGCGTTAATCTGATGGATATGATCGAGAAAAATGTCCAAAACGGACAACTGTTACAATACGTGGCAGGCCGGGGAAATGCCGAGGTGCCCAGAGAGGAGACCGCAGATCAGATCCCGGATACCCAGGTGCCGCAGAACCCCCCAGCCCGAGGTGTTGTTGATGTCATTTCGGGGGGTTCCGTTAGACGGGTATCGGGAAGAAAAAGAAGTGGGACTCTGGAAGCAGTGCTATCTGTTTCGGGGTCAACCCCTAGAAAGGATCGGGCATATCCGGGAACGTCTATCTCATTTACGGACGAAGACTACCCGACAGATCTCATTGAGCCCCACGATGGTGCTTTGGTAATAACGGCTCAGGTCGGGATAGTGGATATGAAAAGAATGATGATAGATAACGGGTCTTCGGTAGACATCCTGTATTCCCACGCCTATCAGAGGTTAGACCTGCAAGGAAAGAAGATGGATTTGGGAGGGGAAGGCCCCTTGTACGGATTTAGTGGAGATCCGGTGCTTGTGTTGGGCACCATCGAGATGCCAGTCAAATTTGGTACGGCACCTAATCAAGTCGAAATAGTGGTGAAATTTTTTGTCGTCCAAATAGACTCGGCATACAACGCGATCCTCGGAAGGCCTACCTTGGCAGCCCTGCAAGCAGTAACATCAATACACCATTTTAAAATCAAGTTTCCAACACCGAACGGGATCGGGGAGGTAAAAGGTGACCTAGATATAGCCCGAAGGTGTTACCGAAATAGCTTGATTTCTTCAGGGGTCGGGGTCTGCAAACAAAAACAGACAATGGCCATTGAGATCGAACCATTCACGGAGGGAAGCACGGAGCCACTTGCTCTTCCGGCCGAAGAAACTGATGATGTAGAATTGGTACCTGGGCAGGAAGACAAAATAATTAAGATCGGGTCGGGGTTATCAGAACCCTTCCGGACCGGGCTGATAGAATTACTCCGAGTCTATGCCGATATCTTTGCATGGGAACCCAGCGACATGTCGGGGGTAAGTGAATCAGTGGCTCTACACCGGCTGCACGTGGACCCGGACAAGAAACCGGTCATACAGAAGCGGAGGATTTTCGCCCCAGAAAGGCAAAAAATCATCGACGAAGAGATCACCAAGCTCCTGGAGGCCGAATTCATCTTCGAGATTGATTACCCGGAATGGTTGGCCAACGTGGTATTGGTCCAGAAGCAAAATGGGAAATGGAGGTTGTGTATTGATTACACGGATCTAAACAGGGCGTGTCCGAAGGATTTCTACCCTTTGCCCAACATAGATCAACTGATCGACGCCACGTCGGGATACGGTATGTTGAGTTTTATGGATGCATTCTCTGGGTACCACCAGATTTCGATGAACAAGGAAGACATCCCGAAGACAAGTTTTATCACACATCGGGCGATATACGCATACAGAAAAATGACCTTCGGGCTATTAAATGCCGGGGCAACTTATCAACGAATGATGAACCTGGTGTTCACGAAGCAATTGGGGAGGAGCATGGAGGTCTACGTAGACGACATGATCGTTAAAAGCATGTCAGTCCGCAAACATCTTGAAGATCTGGAGGACTGTTTCGAGACGGTCCGAAAACGCAAGCTAAGGCTAAACCCGACCAAATGCACTTTTGGGCTGGGATCGGGTAAATTTCTAGGATACTTGGTCAGCAAAAGGGGAATCGAAGCAAACCCAGAGAAAATCTAGGCAGTCCTGGATATGAAATCACCAAAGTCATACAAGGATGTGCAGAGACTAACGGGTCGGATTGCGGCCCTACGAAGGTTCGTCTCTAAATCAGCTGAGAGGTGCCTTCCATTTTTTGACACCCTGAAAGGACCCACGAACAAGAAAAGCTTCCAGTGGACCTCAGAATGCGAGGACGCGTTCCAAGGGATCAAACGATATCTTTCTTCGGCACCTCTGCTGATGAAACCAATCCCTTCAGAACCCCTATATCTTTATCTGGCGGCGAGTTCGATGGCAGTGGGGGCGGCATTGGTTCGGGTCCAAGGAGGAAATCAGTTCCCCGTGTACTACGTCAGCCACGTACTTCGGGACGCAGAACTCCGATACCCGAACCTGGAAAAATTTACCTATGCCTTAATCATTGCAAGCAGAAAACTTCGGCATTATTTCCAGGGTCGGGTGGTGGTGGTATACACCGATCAACCGTTGAAGAAAATTCTACACCGACCTGAGGTTTCTGGAAGACTGGCGGCATGGGCAATGGAGCTAACACAGTTCGCGATAGAGTATCATCCCCGAACGGCAATCAAAGGGCAGGCGCTAGCAGACTTCGTCGTGGAATGTTCGTTTTCGGAGCCAGATGTGGGATTGGTGGCCGAAACACAACCCATAAAGACTTCATGGACACTATATGTCGATGGCTCGTCAACGTCAGACATCAGTGGTGCAGGGGTCATACTGACGAGCCCCGAAGGATTCAAGGTCCAACAAGCTATTCGATTTAAGTTCAGAGCGACCAACAACGAAGCAGAATATGAGGCCGTTCTAGCCGGGTTAAAATTGGCCCGAAGCCTGGAAGTACAAAACTTGGTCATCTACAGTGACTCGCAGCTGGTCGTCAAACAGATATCGGGAGAGTATGCGGCTCGGGGGGCGAGAATGACGAAGTACTTAGCCGAGACAAAGAATAAACTGACATACTTCCACACGGTCAGCTGTCAGGGAATTGACCGATCCGACAATACAATAGCAGATGCCCTGGCCAGACTGGCGACAACCGATGCCAACTCCTTCAACGGTTCGGTATATCTAGAGACATTGGAGCAGCCTAGTGTCTCAAAAGAGGAGACATTATGTGTTGATCGGCTAGACTGTTGGCTTACGCCCTACATCTATTATCTGGCTGACGGAACCTTACCATCAGACCGCATCCTAGCAAGAAAGATCAAGCATCGAAGTTCGAATTTTGTACTGATTGATGGAGATTTATACCGAAGGGCCTTCAGCTCTCCCTTACTTAAATGTTTAACACCGTCAGAGGCAATCTACGCACTTCGGGAGGTACATGAAGGGATCTGTGGAGATCACATGGGCGCCAAGTCACTGGCGAATAAAATTCTTCGACAGGGGTATTACTGGCCAACCATTTACACAGAGGCCAAGGAACTCGTCAAAAAATGTCCCAAATGTCAACTGAACAGCAACATCCCGCATCAACCCCCCGAAGAACTCTACTCGGTCTTATCCCCGATCCCCTTCGCAGTATGGGGAATCGACATCCTAGGACCTCTGCCGAAGGCCAAAGGGCAAGTCAGCTTTATAATAGTGGCTATCGATTACATGACAAAGTGGGTCGAAGCCAAACCATTACAGAAGATTACCGAACAGGAATGTCTTAAATTTGTGAAAGAAGGAATAGTGTATCGGTTCGGCATCCCGATGGCTGTAGTATCGGATAACGGTAGACAGTTCGTGGGGTCAAAATTTGAAAGCTTCCTGAAAGAATTGGGAATTCAACACCAGAAGACCTCGGTTGCCCACCCTCAGTCAAACGGTCAAGTGGAAGTGACAAATCGAACCCTACTCAACGGCATAAAAAGAAGATTGGATGAACTGAAGGGTCGGTGGCCCGAGGAACTGCTTAGCGTTTTGTGGGCATACCGGACGACCCCAAGGACAACAACTGGAGACTCCCCCTTCCGTCTGGCCTATGGGACCGATGCACTCATACCGGTAGAGATTGGGTCACCCACCCTTCGGGTCAGCCAGTTCAAAGAACTATACAACGATGAAGGTTTGAAAATGAATCTGGATCTGCTAGATGAAGCTCGTGACGCCGCGGTGTTGAGGTTGGCCATTTATCAGCAGAAGACAGCCCGATATTACAACCAGAAGGTGAAGTTGAGGAGGTTCGAGATAGGAGATTTGGTGCTTCGGGAGGCAGAGGCGTCAACCCCCCAGAACACAGGAAAGTTAATGCCTAACTGGGAGGGGCCTTATGAGATATTAGAAGTACCGAAGCCAGGGACTTACCGGCTTCGAGCAATGGATGGATTGGAAGTAAAGAATACATGGCATGCTGGAAGATTTAGGAGATATTACCAGTAAATACATGCCTGTTCTTTCCTGATAACGGTGAAATTTATGCGATTTATCAATGAAATGAAAACTTCTCTCAAGAGAAACGTTTGTACTTCGTTTTAATCTTGCACTGCTTTACCGATCAGATAAGCTTCGAGCGTGAAATGATCAGACGGTCCTAAAAAACTTAACTGATCGATAAACGCCACAAGTGTAACTGATCGACAAAGATACACGTCCGATCAGACAAGCTTCGAGCGTAAAACAACCAGACAGTCCGAAAGAACTTAACTGGCTGATAAAACGCCACAAGTATAACTGATCGATAAAAGTTACCTATCCGAGACAGTACACTTTAGACGAAAATGGACCAGACGGTCAGAAATGACATAACTGGGCGATAAAAATAAAGTTAAAACTGATCGAGATAACTACTTAGAAATCTTTTGTCTCCATTCATATTATAAAGGTTTTACAATTCCCGATCAGATAGGTTTCGGGTACATACACCGTCGGCCTCTCTGGTCAGGTTGAATTACAAAACTTAAAAAAAAAAAACAGGGAAATTACAAGTATGAACAAATTCAAGAAAAAATTAAGGGGAACCAGCATCGGCTTTGGCCTCGGACTCCTCGTCGGAAGAATCAAGGATCGAGGCGTCCAAACCAGCATCAACAAGCTTCGCTCGGGCCTTCTCCCGATAAGCTTCAACACCCTCGGCAAACTGGGTCATAATCTTATCGGTCAGGGCAGGCGATTCTTCGTATTCCCTGATGGCAGCCTGTTTGATGATGGCCTGTTCGGCCATCAAAGTGTTGTTCGCATGGATCAAATTACTCAGTTGAGCGTGGACCCCCGCGAACTTTCCTTCGATGACCTGAAGGTTTCCCACCAAGGTCCTATTCTCTTCGACCAGAAGTTCCTTATCCTGCACCAGCTTTTTGGCATGATCGTTGAGACCGACGAACTCATGTTGAAGTAGGGTATTTTGTTCTTCGAGTTCGCCAATCCGGCGATTAGCCTGGGATACTTTATTACGGGTATCCGCATGGAGATCCCGCTCCCTCTTCAGCTCCGAATCCCGACCCGATAATTCGGCCTGGAGAAGCTCCACGTCGGTTCTTAGCTGGACCTCTCTCTTGGTAGATCGGGCAAGGGGAGCGATAGCTCGAGCAAGGATGGCGTTGGCCTAAATACATAGGCGAATTGGTCAGACAGCAAAAATAAAAAATAAAAAATGAATGAAGACATATATACAAATGAGGATAAATACCTGAGTCTGGGCTCGGAGATAGGTAACCAGAAAATCCTCTGACGAAAAGTTCTTGAACCGTTCATCATCACCGGAAAGCTTGAATTGATCAAGCAAGTGGAAAGGGAATTTGTCAGCTGGGCTCTTCGGCCAGCAGGTGGTTGGGGATCCTCCGGAAGAACTAGCCTTGGACTTCCGGGAAGAAGCATTGATCGGGGCAACGACCTCCTCGGCATGGGAGGGCCCCTCGACCAACCGCGGCTTCTTCGAAGCGGGCTCCAGAAGCTGATCTTCAGTACCCTCCGAATCTTCGGCCACCGTCACTATGATCGGAGGTGGAGGAGTTGATTTCAGAGCAGGCTTCGGCGGGGGCGCGACGATGGCCTTTTGGGGAGCTCGAGCAGAAGGTCTTTTCTTCGACTTCTTTAGCAAAGCCATCTTGTCGGCCCCCTTCATCTGCAACACACTTTTCGTGGAAGCATCAGCCTTGGAAGGATCGGGAAGAGGGCCGGTTGACGAACCGACAGACATTTCGGCAATTAGAACAGCCTCGTCTGAAGGAGAGTCGTCGGCGGCTGGGAGATGGATTGGCTCGACAAGGATCGGCAGTGGGGACAGGGCCTCTTCAGTATTGTTTGGCTTGAAGATGGTCACTACAGCATAAAATAAAAGGATCATTATGAAAATCGAAGCAAAAGATCGGGTGAATAAGAAAACAAGGTCGGATAGATTAACTTACAGCCGTGTTCGTAGAGCCAGGATTCGTTGGACACGATTCCTAGACCCCAATTAGTCTGCCTCAGAAGGGCGTAAAACTTCTTGAAGGCTGCCGAACGACTCTTCGGAAATTTGTTGACCTTTATGGGGACATCTTCGGGACCGGCCCAGTTGGGGAGAAGGTTAAGATCGGTTCCCCTCATGAAGAACCATTGTGAATGCCACCCCTTGTTGCTGGATGGGGTCTTCACGAAGGTGTCCCGTCCAGGAACACGGTTCAGATGGCGAAGGCCGGGCTCCTTTGACCAACCCACCGAGAACAGGACGAAGAAGAAATCCAGCCCGGGGGTGATGCCAGCCTCCTGGCAGAGGGCGATGAAGCTGATCAGCTGGATATAGGAGTTGGGAGCCAACTGGGAGAACCCGATCCCTACCAGGCAGAGGAAAGAGGAGATGAATTCGTGGAGGGGGAACCGAACCCCGTACCTTAGGGCATACAGATGGACGGCTACCCATTCGCCCTCGGGTCGGTGGTACATCCTCTCGCTGGCCTCAAGAACCCGAAGCTTGTATTCTTTGGGGATGTTGAATAAAGTTTGGATGTCCGACAGTTGAGAGTGGGTGATGGAAGATTTGGTGTTGATGACAGCGTAGTCGGTTTCCGAAGCGTAGAATTGGCGAATTCTGGTTTCGGCGTTCTCCACGGAGGGTTCAACCGGAGTAGCCTTCAGCTCGATTTGGAGAAGGTCACCAGAGTTAAGAGTGGGAGTGCCGGCTGCTATGGTTGGTAGAGGACGAGGATCGCTGGAATCAGCCATTTATGGTGGGAAGAAGGGAAGAGAGGTACAAGACAAGAGCTTGGTGGAGAAATGGCACGGACTGAAGAAATCTGGAAAAATGAGTGTCTCGCCGGAAATCGCTCTTGCCGGAAAAGTTCGACAGAGATTCAAAATATTAAAGGCTCGAAAAAGTGACGCTGCTGAATGTTGGGGGGCTTATATAGCCCGTCTGGCACGGCTTCCAAAGGCGGCTATTTATGGCAGGTGGGCCCAGTTGTGAGAAAACGTGTACTAGCTCGCGGACCGAGGAGAAACCGTTTGGGTTCCCGAGACAACTCATCATTATGGCGTGACTATCCGAATTCATGTCCTTTCAAGTCTCGTGTCATAAATATCTTATAACAAGAGACTGGGGGGCAATGTTCGGGAATGTTTTCCCGACCCTCTTTTGTTCTGAAGGCTTGGGTCGGGTCAAAGGAGGTCGGGCTCGTATGTTCAGAGATGTAAGATCGGGGTCGGTTACCCGATCCCAATAGGCTGGGGCCCGTGGTCATCGTGAGGGTTGAGTTCGGGCCTGTTGGGTTTGGCTATTGGTTTGGGCCTGAGCGTATGAGCAGTCCACATGCAGAGTTGGTGCGACAAGGAGTTTACGTGATTAAGGGCATCAACCCTAATCCTACGTCAACAAGGTAACTCTGGATGTAGTGATGGAAAGGGATTCCACTTGCACTTTTTAAGGAGATTGTGTTGGACCCAAATATGGTAGCTAACATATTTAGGAGTCCTACTCTAATCCAAAGAAGAGGATACCAATGTGGTGGGAGCTCTATAAATACAAGGCCGAGGTTACAATTAACAGGTAATATCTACTTTGAGCACTAAACATATAAACCTCCATTGTTAAACCTTGTGAACGGCCTGTGCTTATTCTCACACCGGAGCTATCCCCCGGCGGTACGGCCGTCAAGCTTCTGTGTGATCTGTTATTGTGCAGGATTCAGCGCGTGGATTTTGTGATTGGACGCGCGGACGAAACTTGGCGTTAACACTACCTAATACCAACACATGTAATAACACCCATAACATTTTTAATCCCCAAAATCAAACAAACAAATAATATAAATTTCACCCATAAATTTAAAACCCAAGTATCCCACCTCAATTTCTTCAACTCCCATTTCATCATTATAACCAACCCCCAAAAAAAAGTAAATCTCAAAGATACTTTACAAATCAGGTAACTATTACATGCCTCATCAAGGACTATAATTAGGATCAGCTCCATAACAAATATTTAAAATGAGCAAATTATGAAATGCTTTCAAACTCTCAAGTTAACAGCAAAAGTCCAGAGTTTTTTTTAATTGATTTTGAAGCAATCAAGCAAATTTCAAGTAAAATTCACTCATCAATAAATTGAAAGCTGACCTCATTTCTTTCAGACGCTCTAAACTACCCTTGAGCATGACATCCAATACGTTGGACGTTGCCTCAGGATCTTCCTTGTCACCAAAATCCTTCTTTTTAGATAACCAATTTTTCGCTCTTTGCTAGTATTGATCACCAGCAGTTGCAATAATATTTGGAAGAGAACATGGTAGAAGCTCATCTTGCCAAGATAAATTGGAATTTACATATCAGATAAAGAATTCTACTTTGAATATAGTTATATAAATACATAAGAAAGAGACAGATACAATAAATTCACGTGTTTGATTGTATATAAGTTGGAAAATGATACCTTCTACCAATTAAATCTGGGGTATATTTTTCACATAAAGAGTTCCAAAAAATGTGAGCAATGTTTTCTTTGATGGAGTCTAGGATTTGGATGCTGCTATTGAAGAATCGAAGGAGTATATGGGATTCTTCTATTGCAATTAAGACTTGAAAAGGGCGATACTTTAATTAGCTGATCGAGGCAGCAAGTCAGCAGACTGTCCCAACTAACCAGCCTACCTCAGCCTTGAACAGTGGACCATATGATCGACTTTCTCCGACAAACTTCCGGCCAAACCAGCAGCCAGTCATCCCAACATAGGAGAACGATACAACCATCAAACAAATCTGATTATGAACCAGCAAATCAAGATTCAGGCCAAATTTCAGAAAGAACAACCACCCAGAAAATGGTAAACCACTAAATTAAGGAAGAAACCATAAACACAGATTATATTAAATTACAGATAAACGAAAACTCACAAAATGAGCTTCCCCAACCATCCAACCTGAATAATAAACACTCCTTTTACCGTCACTTGTGAGCCTTTAGATCTGAACCCACACTCTCAATCCCTAAATTGCCAAATAAATAAAAAATAATTACAAAGCAATTAAATGTTGATTATATAATTTGACATTAATTTGACTTCAAGTTGAAAAAATAATAATTATTGTACAATGGGATCTACAGATTGAGAATATGGAATTATAATACTCTTAAAAATATTTTAGGTTCAAAAAAGATAAAAAGGTAAATACAGCTGCTAAAAAGTAAAAAAAATAAACCCTTGATAATTATTAATGAGCATAAAAAAAGAAAGGAGGATATTATTAATTACCTTCTAGGGTCCTCGGCCAGTGTCTCTTCCTTACATCGGAATGAGAAGTTCGACCTTACGGTGGCGGGTGGGTCTTCCTCTGTACCCTCTCGTGAACTTTGAATGGATCTGTCTTTTCACCCTTCACCATAACCTTATGACTTGCAATCCGTTTGAACATCTTCAACTCCTGCCAAATTACACAAATCAAATTAAATGAACAACATAACTATACAGAAATGAAGTATAGTGAACGAAAGAAATAAATCCGAAGAGCTATTGAAGAAATCAATAGAAAAGTAAAAACCCCAAATCAAAATAACCCTCATTTCAGATTTGGATCCATAAATGAGCAATCATACCTCATTTACATATGTACCAGTATATACATCTAGGTATAGAGAGAAAGAGAGAGAAGAGATACTTATAGAGAGTAAAAAACGTGGCTTTGAAAAATGCGAAGGTGAGGTATTGCAGATGAAGATGAATAAGAATAGGAGGAGAGGGAGAGGGAGAGATAGAGAGGAGGAAGCAGGGAAAACTCGGGCGGGAATTTTATTTGTGTGAGATGAAATGTGATTCGTTAGATTAAAATTGGAAGAATCTTAACTGTTATTGTGCTTTCCCAAATGAAAATTTCAAAATGGGTTGTGTTTTATTATATAGATCTCTAATTTTGAAACAAACCAAAAAGAAAAATGTATCTATGACTTTTAATTTGAAACGAACAAAAAAATAAAATACATGGATGGAGTATGTTCTACCATTAAATCAATTAAAGGGTAAAAATCTACAATTCTACATTGGTGGTACTACATGCAGTTTGGAAGCACTTCGAATTAAAATGTGTGTTGGATATCTAAATGGAGTATAACTTATATAGAATGGACTAATACCGGATGCTAAATGTACTAACACATGCATCTTGTAAATAGCAGATTTTCTGCAACCTCCCTAGGTTTCCTTAGCACTACCATCAACTAAATCACAGTATCAGACAATTACCAAAATTATCAATTTGCCTTTTTCTTATATTACACATGAGTAACATCGCCATTCATGCCGTATTGTTTTCCTCCACTTTTTTTAGTTTTTCTTACTTCGTGATGTAAATATTTTTTTCAGATACAGAACATTAAGGTGCCGCATTTGAAAGATACAAAAGCTCATGAGGATGTCTTTGCGCAATATTTTCCGTGCAGGAGTGAGATAGAGAACTGCACATGTGATCAAGTCAAAATCTGGCATGGTAACCACTACTCTACATATAGCTCTCTTTGACAACCATTGATCAGACCACATATATATGTGTGTATATGTGTGTGTGTATATATATATATATATATATATATATATATATATATTTGTGTGTTGTGTTTTGTGTGTTTATAGAGATAAATAAAATCTTTTCAATTCGCAGTTTAATTGACGATAATTCTTTTTTTAAAAAGAAGAAAAAGAAGAATTTCGGCCAATTTAAAATAAAAAAAATCTCTTCAATCCGCAGTTTAATTGTACAGACGATATGATTACTTTTAAAAAGAGTGTATTTTTGTATATTGACATAAGTGAATGTCCATCCGCAGAGCTAAACTGCGGGTACCCTAATATTAGTGCGAATTGGGGTCCATTACACTGTTTGATCAACTTTGCCAATATATCAGTCTCTCTCTCTCTCTCTCTATATATATATATATATATATATATATATATATATATATATATATATATATATATAGGTCCTGTCTGGACATATAATGCACTTTCCACCTGTAATTGAAAAGGAAAATGAATTATAGGTCCTGTCTGGACTTTTTGTTTATTTATTTATTTTTGGGGGTTTGGGATGGGGATTTTTCACTTTTGTTAATCACTTTTAATAGTGAGAAGAAATTTTAATTGTTAAAACTGGTTAAGAAAGCATTTCCACACAACGTAAAAGAATTTCACGCACTTCGTAAATTTTGATTTTCTTTTTTCTTGGAGGTGCGACGGGGGGAGAAAGAGGGGGTTTGATGTAATTTATTGCAAACACATTCTTCCCGGAAGGGAGAAGTAATGATTGTATTTTCTTGAAGATCGATATGGCAATTGAAAACTTACCTGGTCATGCTTTTGAGTTTATTTTCAGATTTTGAAGGAGAGTTTAATCAGGCGTTGTCACAATTGAGCACCTCAACTTCATTTTTTATCACTTCTTGCAATATTCACTGCCATACTCAAAGTCCAGAGAAGTGGCTTGGTGAAGCTTCAAAGCTAGAGAATGTGGTAAGTGCAGACTAGCCTCCTCCGTATTACATTTCTTCAATTTTCTCGTAGACTATGTTTGCTTGCAAAGATTATAATCTCGAGATTATAATTATAATGTCAAGATTATTAATCCATTTTATAATCCCGAGACTAATAGTTCTGAATTTAAAAACAAACAAAACATTTGAGATTAATAGTTTTAATGCAAACAAACATATCCATAGTTCAAAAATTGTTGATCATATTGTTAGTTTTCAAAACAACTAAAAAGGATACGGTACTTGTAAAATATATTATCTATTTGAAACCCTTGAAACGAGTAAATGGATTTTCACTTAAAATTTTGTTAGTTTCTTAACCATTCAAATGGGATTCTCATATTGACATCTTTGAAAACTTTTAGTATTAATTTTGTATGATCTGCAGGGAGTTGGAGAGGCACTCAGTAAATGGTTTAATGAGGATATTACATTCCGCAAGAGAGATGACACACACAAAACCCCAATTGTGTGTGGATATGAGCCATTAGAGCCCAATTGGAACAATAATTATACCTGGGGAGGGGAACCAAAAAACCCAAATTATACTACAAAAGACGAGATTAATCGGAAGTCAAAGTTGGTACCTCTTTGCCCCGCAGAAGTACCGTGCTATGGTTCTACTACTACGATGGCACAGCAGTGTCCAGCTCCTGCAGTTTGAAAATGAATTATGTACTTTGGAATTGGTTTCAGAGAAAATATTTTTCTAAATTTCAACTAGTAGACCAATTACGGCAACATGCTATGATTTGTTGGAATTGGGTGCTGGAAAGGGAAAAAAAATCTGTGAAAACATTTGTTAAAACTCCTATATAATAGAAAGATCATTCATTCATGGAAATGTTGCTCCTTTATAACCTTTATTGCTTGTTTATGAGTTTTAATTTGGGTGGAAGCGGAGGAAATGGATGGAAAAGTTGGAGCTTTCCTGTTGTTCGGGAGTGTATTACCGACCCTCTTTTGGGCTGAAGGCTTGGGCCGGGTCAAAAGAGGTCGGGCTCATGTGTTCGGTAGCATAGAGGAGGATGGGGTCGGGTACCCGAGCCCAATAGGCCGGGACCCGGTTGTGACCATGGAGGTCGGGGTCGGGCCTTCGCGTCTTTTGGGACAGGGCCCAGACCGGTGCTTTTGTCTGGCTGATAGGTTGGGCCTAAAAGTTTGAGCAGCCCGCATGCAGAGTTGGAGTGATAAGGAGTTTACGTGATTAAGGGCATTAACCCTAATCATACGCTAACAAGGCAACTCCAAAGGTAGTGGTGGAAAAGGATTCCACTTGCACCTTTTAAGGAGATTATGTTGGACCCAAATATGGTAGCTAACATATTTAGGAGTCTTATGCTAATTCGGAGGAGGATACCAAGGTGGTGGGAGCTCTATAAATACAAGGCCAATGTTACAATTAACGGGTAAGACCTACTTTGAGCACTAAACACATAACCTCCATTGTTAAACCTTGTGAACGGCCTGTACTTATTCTCACACCGGAGCTATCCCCCGGCGGCACGGCCGTCAAGCTTCTGTGTGATCTGTTATTGTGCAGGTTTCAGCGCGTGGATTTTGTGATTGGACGCGCAGACGAAACTTGGCGTTAACATTTGGCGCTAGAAGGAGGGCCTTTAGTGTTTCTTTGCAATCACAAATACCTTTTTTCGGCAGCAGATCATGGCGAGTAAGGATAACATCGCTGTCTCAGAAAGGGCCAAGATCCAGCAGTCCCACCAGACCACGCAGGTGAGGGGGTCGGTGAAGGACCGCCTGGGATCTAAAGTTCGGGAGGTGGAAGAGATACCGGGCCACGATCTTCGGCGAAAGCTCTTCCACGAGAGTCAACACACGCCTCATCAAGCGAGTCAGGCCGACGAGAGACACTCTCGAGCCCTCGTGAGGCAAGACCGAGGAGCAGGTAGCCGAGACCAACGAGAGTTCCTCCTGCAGAAGAAACTGGAGCAGAACAAAGATGCCATGTTGGCACTCCAGCTTCAACAGGAGGAATTGGAGAGGCAGATGGCCAACATGGCCGGAGACCAAGAAGCGAGTTCCAGAAGGCGTGGGAATCGAAGTCGGTCCCGATCACCCCGACGGGGAGAGGCAAGAAGGGAAAAGAGCAGGCACAGAAGCCGTTCTCGAGACGGCAGCTGCAGAAGGAGAAGTCGTTCAGCTGAACGCAGATCAGATCACCCAGCGAGGTCGGGCCGAACGAAGAGGGATGTGTCTCCTGAGTACGGGAGGGACCGACGTCGATCGTCCCCTCGGAATGAAGGATCCGACCCCCTCGTCCGAAGGGTGGCCGAGTTGGAAAAATTGCTGAGGGCAAAAAACTCAACGAGGACATCTTCGGCATGCCTAGGATCCCCCTTCTCTCCCGACATCAACCAAGTCACAGCCGACCCAAAAAAGAAGATGCCCCCGATGGAGACGTACGACGGACTGGGAGACCCCTATGACCACTCGGATGGGTATGACCGGCTGATGTCATAATATGGGCATTCGGATGCGACCAAATGTCATATGTTCGCTACAACCCTGAAAAAGAGTGCCAGGGAATGGATGGGGACCCTGGCAGCAGGGTCAATCGGATCATGGAACGATCTTCGAGAAAAATTCCATGCTCGGTTCGGAAGCAACCGACGACGAGGGAAGATCACGGCATCCCTCATGCAGGTCCGACAAGGATCCGACGAGACCCTGGGCCAATATGTGAAAAGCTTTCGGGAGGCAGTGGGATCGGTAGCAGAGTTGAATTCCCCTCAAGCCCTGGGATTTTTTACAACCGGCTTGGAGATTGGGAGATCGAAAAAGCTGGTGAAGGATTTGGTGGTCAACCCTCCGACAGATCTGACCGAAGCTTTCCATCGGGCAGAAGGGTTTATCGCTGTAGAAGAAGCTTTGGACAATTTCAGACCCCACCACCAACCTTACGAGAAATCGAAAGCCCGGGAAAAATCGACCTACCAACGTTCGGACAACAACCAATGGAGATCAGACCGAACAGAAAAGAAAAACTACAACGGGGGAGGTTCAGGTAGCAACCGACCTCCACTACCCAACCGTAACGTCAGCAAGGTCTATACTCCCCTCACTGCGGATCGGTCAAAAATTCTGCAAGAGATGAAAAACCAACCATTCTACGGGCCATGCCCGAGGCGAACCAAACCCGGAAGGAGAGGTCGGGACAAGTATTGTGAATACCATCAGAGTACCGGACACTCGACCGAAGCATGCGTTAATCTGATGGATATGATCGAGAAAAATGTCCAGAACGGACAACTGATACAATATGTAGCAGGTCGGGGAAATGCAGTGGTGCCCAGAGAGGAGACCACAGATCAGATCCTGGATACTCAGACTCCACAGAACCCCCCAGCCCGAGGTGTAGTTGACGTCATTTCGGGGGGTTCCGTTGGACGGGTATCGGGAAGAAAAAGAAGTGGGCATCTGGGAGCAGTGCTATCTGTCACGGGGTCAACCCCTAGAAAGGATCGGGCATATCCGGGAACGTCTATCTCATTCACGGACGAGGATTACCCGACGGATCTCATCGAGCCCCATGATGGTGCGTTGGTAATAACGGCTCAGGTCGGGGTAGTGGATATGAAGAGAATGATGATAGACAACGGGTCTTCGGTCGACATCCTATATACCCATGCCTATCAGAGGTTAGACCTACAAGGAAAGAGGATGGATTTGGGAGGAGAAGGACCCTTGCACGGGTTTAGTGGAGATCCGGTGTATGTATCAGGCACCATCGAAATGCCAGTTAAGTTCGGCACAGCACCCAATCAAGTCGAAATAGTGGTCAGATTCTTTGTTGTCCAAATAGACTCGGCATACAACGCGATCCTCGGAAGGCCTACCTTGGCAGCCCTGCAAGCAGTAACATTAATACCCCATTTTAAAATCAAGTTTCCAACACCGAACGAAATCGGGGAGGTAAAAGGAGACCTAGATATAGCCCGAAGGTGTTACCGGAACAGCTTGATTTCTTCAGGGGTTGGGGTCTGCAAACAGAAACAGACAATGGCCATTGAGATCGAACCATTCACCGAGGGGAGCACAGAGCCGCTTGCTCTTCCAGCCGAAGAAACGGAAGATGTAGAGTTAGTGCCAGGAGAGAAAGAAAAGTTAATCAAAATAGGTTCAGGGTTAGCAGAACCTTTCAAGACCGGACTGATAGAACTACTCCAAGTCTACGCCGACATCTTCGCATGGAAGCTGAGCGATATGCCCGGGGTAAGTGAATCAGTGGCTCTGCACCGACTGCACGTGGACCCGGGCAAGAAACCGGTCATACAGAAGCGAAGGATTTTCGTCCCAGAAAGACAAAAAATTATCGACGAAGAGATTGCCAAACTCCTGGAGGCCGAATTTATCTTCAAGATTGATTACCCGGAGTGGTTGGCCAATGTGGTATTGGTCCAGAAGCAAAACGGGAAATGAAGGTTGTGTATCGACTACACGGATCTGAACAGAGCGTGTCTGAAGGATTTCTACCCTTTGCCCAACATAGATCAACTGATCGACGCCACGTCGGGATATGGTATGTTGAGTTTTATGGATGCCTTCTTTGGGTACCACCAGATTTCGATGAGTAAGGAAGACATCCCGAAGACAAGTTTTATCACACATCGGGCGATATACGCATACAGGAAAATGACCTTCGGGCTACTGAATGCCGGGGCAACTTATCAGCGAATGATGAACTTGGTGTTCACGAAACAATTGGGGAGGAGCATGGAGGTCTACGTAGACGACATGATCGTCAAAAGCATGTCAGTCCGTGATCATCTTGAAGATCTGGAGAATTGCTTTGAGACGGTCAGAAAACGCAAGCTAAGGCTAAACCCGACCAAGTGCACGTTTGGGCTGGGATCGGGAAAATTTCTAGGATATTTGGTCAGCAAAAGGGGAATCGAAGCAAACCCAGAGAAAATCCAGGCAGTCCTGGATATGAAATCTCCAAAGTCATACAAGGATGTGTAGAGACTAACGGGTCGGATCGCGGCCCTTCGAAGGTTCGTCTCTAAATCAGCTGAGAGGTGCCTTCCATTTTTTGACACCTTAAAAGGACCCAAGAACGAGAAAAGTTTCTAGTGGACTTCAGAATGCGAGGACGCCTTCCAAGGGATCAAACAATATCTTTCTTCGGCACCTCTGCTGATGAAACCGATCCCTTCGGAACCCCTATATCTTTATCTGGCAGCGAGTTCGATGGCAGTAGGAGCAGCATTGGTTCGGGACAAAGGGGGAAATCAGTTCCCCGTATACTACGTCAGCCACGTGCTTCGGGACGCAGAACTCCGATACCCGAACCTGGAAAAATTCGCCTACGCTTTAATCATTGCAAGCAAAAACTTCGACATTATTTCCAGGGTCGGGTGGTGGTGGTATACACCGATCAGTCGTTGAAGAAAATTCTACATCGACCAGAGGTTTCGGGAAGGCTGGCGGCATGGGCAATAGAGCTAACACAGTTTGCGCTAGAGTATCAACCCCGAACAGCAATCAAAGGACAAGCGTTAGCAGACTTCGTCGTGGAGTGTTCGTTCTCGGAGCCAGATGTGGGATCGGTGACCGAAACGCAACACATAAAGACTTCATGGACACTATATGTCGATGGCTCATCAACGTCAGACATCAGTGGTGCAGGGGTCATACTGACGAGCCCCGAAGGATTCAAAGTCCAACAAGCTATTTGATTTCGGTTCAAAGCAACCAATAACGAAGCAGAATACGAGGCCATTCTAGCGGGGTTAAAGTTGGCCCGAAGCCTAGAAGTACAGAACTTGGTCATCTATAGTGACTCGTAGCTGGTCGTCAAACAAATTTCGGGAGAGTATGAGGCTCGGGGGGCAAGAATGACGAAGTACTTAGCCGAGACAAAGAACAGACTGACATACTTCAACTCGGTCAGCTGTCAGGGAGTGAATAGATCCGACAACACAGTAGCAGATGCCCTGGCCCGGCTGGCATCAACTGAAGCCAGCTCCTTCGACGGTTCGGTGTATCTGGAGACACTGGAACAACCAAGTGTCCCGAAAGAAGAGGTGCTATGTGTTGATCGGCTGAATTGTTGGCTTACACCTTATATTTTTTATTTGGCTGATGGAACACTACCTTCGGACCGGATTCTAGCAAGGAAGATCAAGCACCGAAGTTCGAATTTTGTACTGATCGACGGAGATTTGTACCGAAGGGCCTTCAGCTCTCCCTTACATAAATGTTTAACACCGTCAGAGGCGAGCTACGCACTTCGGGAGGTACATGAAGGGATTTGTGGTGATCACATGGGCGCCAAGTCATTGGCGCATAAAATTCTAAGACAGGGATATTACTGGCCAACCATCTACACAGAGGCCAAGGAACTCGTCAAAAAATGTCCCAAGTGTCAACTAAACAGCAACATCCCACATCAACCGCCCGAAGAACTCTACTCGGTCTTATCCCCGATCCCCTTCGCAGTATGGGGAATCGACATCCTGGGGCCTCTGCCGAAGGCCAAGGGACAAGTCAGCTTTATAATAGTGGCTATCGATTACATGACAAAGTGGGTCGAAGCCAAACCACTGCAGAAGATCACCGAACAGGAATGCCTTAAATTTTTGAAAGAAGGAGTAGTTTATCGATTCGGCATTCCGATGGCAGTGGTCTCGGATAACGGTAGACAGTTCGTGGGGTCAAAGTTTGAAAGCTTCCTGAAAGAGTTGGGAATTCAACACCGGAAGACTTCGGTTGCTCACCCTCAGTCAAACGGTCAGGTAGAAGTGACAAATCGAACCCTACTCAACGGGATAAAAAGAAGACTTGATGAGTTGAAAGGTCGATGGCCCGAAGAACTATTCAGTGTTTTGTGGGCATATCGAACAACCCCGAGGACAACCACTGGAGACTCACCTTTCCGACTGGCCTATGGAACCGATGCACTCATACCAGTAGAGATCGGTTCCCCCACCCTTCGGGTCAGCCGGTACAAAGTGCTCTACAACGATGAAGGTCTGAAAGTAAATCTGGACCTGCTAGATGAAGCTCGTGACGCCGCGGTGTTGAGGTTGGCCATTTATCAACAGAAGACAGCCCGACACTATAACCAGAAGGTGAAGCTGAGGAGGTTCGAGGTAGGAGATTTGGTGCTTCGGGAGGCAGAAGCATCAACCCCCCAGAACACAGGAAAATTAATGCCTAACTGGGAGGGGCCTTATGAGAAAGTAGAAGTACCGAAGCCAGGGACTTACTGGCTTCGGGCAATGGATGGGTCGGAAGTAAAGAATACATGGCATGCTGGAAGACTTAGGAGATATTACCAGTAAATACATGCCTATTCTTTCCCGATAATGGTGTAATTTATGCAATTTATCAATGAAATGAAAACTTCTCTCAAGAGAAACGTTTGTACTTCATTTTAATCTTGCACTGCTTTACCGATCATATAAGCTTCGAGCGTAAAACGATCAGACGGTCCTAGAGAACTTAACTGATCGATAAACGCCACAAGTATAACTGATCGACAAAGATACACATCCGATCAGATAAGCTTCGAGCGTAAAACAATCAGACAGTCCGAAAGAACTTAACTGACTGATAAAACGCCACAAGTATAACTGATCGATAAAAGTTACAAATCCGAGACAGTACGCTTTAGACATAAATTGACCAGATAGTCAGAAATGACCTAACTGTGCGATAAAAGTAAAGTTAAACTGATCGAGATAACTACTTAGAAATCTTTTGTCTTCATTCATATTCTAAAGGTTTTACAGTTCCCGATCAAATAGGCTTCGGGTACATACACCGTCGGCCTCTCTGGTCAGGTTGAATTACAAAACTTAAAAAAAAAAAAAACTACAAGTATAAACAAGTTTAAGAGAAAATTAAGGGGAACCAGCACCGGCTTCGGCCTCGGACTCCTCGTCAGAAGAATCAAGGATCGAGGCGTCCAGACCAGCATCAACAAGCTTCGCTCGGGCCTTCTCCCGATAAGCTTCGACACCCTCTGCAAACTGGGTCATAATCTTATCGGTCAGGGCAGGCGATTCTTCGTATTCTCTGATGGCAGCCTGTTTAATGATGGCCTATTCGGCCATCAAAGTGTTGTTCGCGTGGATCAAGTTACTCAGCTGAGCATGAACCCCCACGAACTTCCCCTCGATGACCTGAAGGTTCCCCACCAAGGTCCTATTCTCTTCGACCAGAAGTTCCTTATCTTGCACCAGCTTTTTGGCGTGACCATCGAGACCAACGAACTCTTGTTGAAGTAATAAATGTTGGTCTTCGAGTTCGGCGATTCGGTGGTTAGCCCAGGTCACCTTATTTCTGGTGTCAGCATGAAGGTCTCTTTCCTTCTTCAACTCGGCGTCCCGAGCCCGAAGCTCACCCTCGAGAATGCTCACATCAGTCCCCAGCTGAAGCTCTCTCCTAGTAGATCGAGCAAGTGGAGTGATGGCACGAGCGAGAATGGCGTTGGCCTAAATATCAAAGACACACTAGTCGGACAAAACAGAACAAAGAACAAAATAAAGTCAATATGTAAGGGTCACGGAGAATACCTGAGTCTGCGCTCGGATATATGAAACCAGAAATTCCTCGGACGAGAAGTTCTTGAACCGCTCATCGTCACCGGAAAGCTTGAATTGATCAAGCAAATGGAAAGGGAATTTGTCAGCTGGGCTCTTCGGCCAACAGGTAGTGGGTGATCCTCCGGAAGAGCTAGCTTTGGACTTCGGGGAGGAAGCTTGGATCGGGGCTACGACCTCCTCGGCTTGGGGGGGGCCCTTCGATCAACCGCTGCTTCTTTGGGGCCGATTCCAGAAGCTGGTCCTCGGTATCCTCCGAATCTTCGACCACCGTCACTATGGTCGGAGGTAGGGGAGTTGATTTGAGAACAGGCTTCGGCGGGGCCGCAACGATGGCCTTGGGGGGAGCTCGAACAGAAGAAGATCTCTTCTTCAACTTCTTTAGCAAAGCCATCTTGTCGGCCCCCTTCATCTGCAACACACTTTTCGTGGAAGCATCGGCCTTGGAAGGTTCGGGAAGAGGACCGGTTGACGAACCGACAGACATTTCGGCAATAAGAACAACCTCGTCTGAAGGAGAGTCATCAGCGGCAGGGAGATGGATGGGCTCGACGAGGATCGGCAGCGGGGACAGAGCCACTTCAGCATTGTTAGGCTTGAAGATGGTCACTACAACACAAAATGAAGGGATCATTAATAAAAGCGAAGCAAAGGATCGGGAGAATAAGAAAATGGGTTCGGATAGGACAACTTACAGCCGTGTTCGTAGAGCCAGGATTCGTTGGACACGATCCCCAGACCCCAACTGGTCTGCTTCAGGAGGGCGTAAAACTTCTTGAAGGCAACCGATCGACTCTTGGGAAATTTGTTGACTTTCATGTGGATGTCTTCGGGACCGGCCCAGTTGGGGAGTAGGTTGAGATCGGTTCCCCACATGAAGAACCATTGTGAATGCCACCCCTTGTTACTGGATGGGGTCTTCATGAAGGTGTCCCGTCCAGGAACACGGTTCAAATGGCGTAGGCCGGGCTCTTTTGACCGACCAACCGAGAACAGGACGAAGAAGAAGTCCAGCCTGGGGGTGATGCCAGCCTCCTGGCAGAGGGCGATAAAGCTGATCAGCTGAATGTAGGAGTTGGGAGCCAGCTGGGAGAACCCGATCCCTACCAGGCAGAGGAAGGAAGAGATGAATTCGTGGAGGGGGAACCGAACCCCGTAGCTTAGGGCATACAGGTGGACGGCTACCTAATCGCCCCCGGGTCGGTGGTACATCCTCTCGCTGGCCTCGGGAACCCGAAGCTTATATTCTTTGGGAATATTGAATAAGGTTTGGATGTCCGACAGTTGAGAGGGGGTGATGGAAGATTTGGTGTTGATGACAACGTAGTCGATTTCCGAAGCGTAGAGTTGGCGAATTCGGGTTTCGGCATTCTCCACGGAGACTTCAACCGGAGCAGCTTCCAGCTCGACCTGGAGAAGGTCGCCGGAAGTAAGAGTGGAAGTGCCGGCTGCTGTGACTGTTGTGGGACGAGGATCGCTGGAATCATCCATTTGTGGTGGTTTGAAAGGAGGAAAGGTACAAGACAAGAGGTTAGAGGGGAAATGGCACGGATTGAAGAAATCTGGAGAAATGAGTATCTCGCCGGAAATCGCCCTCGCCGGAAAAACTTTAGAGAAAATTTTCAAAATGTAGATGGCTCGAAAAAGTGATAGTGACGGTTGTTGGGGGACTTATATAGCACGTGTGACACTGTTTCCAATGGCAGCTATTTATGGTAGATGGGGCCCAGTTATGAAAAAGCGTGTACCAGCTCGTTTTTCGTGAAGAAACCGCTTGGGTTCCCGAGACAACTCATCATTATGGCGTGACTACCCAAGTTCCTGTCCTTTCAAGTCTCATGTCATAAATATCTTATAACAAGAGACTGGGGGGCAATGTTCGGGAGTGTTTTACCGACCCTCTTTTGGGCTGAAGGCTTGGGCCGGGTCAAAGGAGGTCGGGCTCATGTGTTCGGTAGCATAGAGGAGGATGGGGTCGGGTACCCGAGCCCAATAGGCTGGGACCCGGTTGTGACCATGGAGGTCGGGGTCGGGTCTTCGCGTCTTTTGGGACAGGGCCCAGACCGGTGCTTTTGTCTGGCTGATAGGTTAGGCCTAAAAGTTTGAGCAGCCCGCATGCAGAGTTGGAGTGACAAGGAGTTTACGTGATTAAGGGCATTAACCCTAATCATATGCTAACAAGGCAACTCCAAAGGTAGTGGTGAAAAGGGATTCCACTTGCACCTTTTAAGGAGATTATGTTGGACCCAAATATGGTAGCTAACATATTTAGGAGTCTTATGCTAATTCGGTGGAGGATACCAAAGTGGTGGGAGCTCTATAAATAGAAGGCCAAGGTTACAATTAACGGGTAAGACCTACTTTGAGCACTAAACACATAACCTCCATTGTTAAACCTTGTGAACGGCCTGTACTTATTCTCACACCGGAGCTATCCCCCGGCGGCACGGCCGTCAAGCTTCTGTGTGATCTGTTATTGTGCAGGTTTCAGCGCGTGGATTTTGTGATTGGACGCGCAGACGAAACTTGGCGTTAACACCTGTCAACCAAGTTGTAAAGAAATTCAGTCTTGTTGCAAATTTTATATCTAGTCAAAATTCATGATCCTTGATTCTCTGCAAGACAGCTTTTGTGAATAGCATTTTTCCAAATTTTGCAACTAAATATTACTTACTCATCAATTTATAAAATCGATCTGTTTAGTGATGAGAATTGATATACATTATACTATTTTATTGTATATTCCCTATTTTGGAGATATATAATGTTTAATATGTTTCCTTTGATTATATAGTTGTATTTTCAGTCTTACTAGACTTTTGGGTCATTCATATTTCATATGGTTGAAAATACATTTGGTGTTGTAATGCATGGGTGGGATTACCTCCTCAGGAGGGAAACTCCCGTGCTTTCCCTTCTTTCTCCCGTGAGTCATTAGTTTCCTCACCCGTGACTTCTCCTTTTCCTATATAAAGGAAATGATACTGAAGGAAATGATAAGAATTTCTCTGAATGGTTTCTCTTACTTATTCTCTCTAAATTTATGCAACAATTATAAGATTATCTTTTTACACTTTGCTAAAGTTTTATAACATGTTATCAGCACGAAGCTCTAACCAACTGAGACGGTAAAATTAAAGTCTTGCAATTTATTATTATATTACCGGTTTGGGTATGCCACCAATAATATAATTTTATTCTTATAATTGCCTTTAAATTCTTGCAATTTATTATTATACTACCGGTTTGGCTATGCCACCAATAGTATAATGTTATTCTTACAATTGGTCTGGCTTTGCCGCCTATTATATTCTTTAACTGTCAAGTTATATTTATGTTTTATTGTCCATTTTAAATTATGTTATTTATAGAGGTACCATCTATCCTTGTTGATCTTACAAGACTTGGTGGGAACCTTTTTACCATTAAGTTATGTTATTTACAATGGTATCATCTATCCTTGTTGATCTTACAAGACTTGGTGGGAATGTTTTTACCGCTTATTAAATTGTGGGAATAACCTGTATATGCGAAATACCGTATACCTGGTGAATAATCCTTTGTATTCATTTTATATTAAATTGTGGGAATAACCTGTATATGCGGAATACCGTATACCTGGTGAATAATCCTTTGTATTCATTTCATATTACATTGTTGAAATAACCTGTCTATGCGGAATACCGCATGCATGGTGAAATTCTTCTGTTATTCCATTCTTTATTATTCTATTGGAATAACATGTCTATGCGAACTACTGCATGCTGGGTGAAGATCCATTTGCATTTTGAGGTCGTGACTTAGTTTATTTTCTCTATATTATACATGCAATTATTTATTGTTTTAATAAATAATAAAATTGTGTTTTAACCCAGAATAGATGGCAAACTTGGCAAAAATAGATTTTTCTATTTTGAAAATCTCTGGAGACAACTATTTGGCTTGGGCACTTGATGCGGAATTGCACCTTAGTGCAAATGAGTTAGAAAAGACCATTGAATCAGGAAATACAGCTACTTCGGCACAAAATGCAAAAGCCATAATTTTTCTTCGTCACCATATTGATGAAGGATTAAAGACTGAGTATTTAACAGTCAAAGATCCTTTGTCTTTATGGACACATCTGAAGGAAAGATTTGACCACCAAAAATTGGTTGTTCTCCCTAATGCCAAATTTGAGTGGCTTAATTTAAGGCTACAAGATTACAAATCAATTAGGAAATATAGTTCTAATGTTTATAAAATAACCTCTACTTTGGCTTTGTGCGGAGATCCAGTTTCTAAAACCCAAATGTTAGAGAAAACGCTCTCAACTTTTCATCCCACCAACATGATTCTATTACAACAATATAGACAGAGTAAGTTCACAAAATTTAGTGACTTGTTGTCTATCCTTCTTGTTGCAGAAAAGAATAATGAATTGTTGTTAAAAAACCATCAAGTACGGCCAACGGGTGCTACCCCATTGCCAGATATTAACAACACGTCATTCCAGCAGAATAAACGTGACAAGAGATGGTCATATAATAAGAAGTCATGGGGACGAAAGAATAAACGAGGCCATCATAACAACAAATTCCAGAACCGCGACAATTCAAGCCACCAGAAGTGGCAAGTGTCTGGGTCGGGTAAAAATAAAGAAAATGCAACACAGATAAAGAACAAACCAGATATTTGTTTTAGGTGTGGGACGAATGGGCATTGGTCGTGTACCTGTCGTACGCCGAGGCATCTGGTTAATTTATTCTAGGAGTCTCAAAAGAACAAAGTAATGGATGCAGAAACAAACTTTGTTAATCATCAATTGAATATTGTTAATGTTCCACCAATGACCAACATTGAGGAAAAGGTTGTTGATATTACTGAACCTTCTGAAAGTATCTTTTGGGATATCATTTAATTTCTTGTTTTAATTAAACACCCTGCAAGTATAATATTATTAGTTTTCATTCTATATGTGGTATGTGTCAGACCATTTTTAATGGATATGGATGATATATGTTTAGCAGACAGTGCAACAACTCATACAATCCTTCGAAGTGAGAAATATTTTTCACAACTGATCAGAGCTAAGGGAAATGTAGGAACTATATCTGGCACATCAAATTAAATCAAGGGATTTGGAAAAGCTAATTTCATGCTACCAAATGAGACACAAGTTTTTATCAAAGATGCTCTATATTCTAGTAAATCAAGAAGAAATTTGCTTAGTTTTAAAGATATTCAACTAAATGGTTTTCACATTGAAACAACCAATGAAAATGAAAATGAATATCTTCTCATCACTTCTACTATTTCTGGAAAAAAGAATATCCTAGAAAAACTTCATTCAATTTCTTCTGGATTATATACTATGAAAATTAGAGTAATTGAGTCTCATGCTGTTATGATTCCAAAAATCATAGATCTCAAATCCTTTATGCTTTGGCATGAAAGACTCGGTTATCCAGGTACTTCTATGATGCGTCGTATTATTAAAAATTCTACTGGTCATCCTCTCAAAGATAAGAAGATTTTTCCTAGTAGTGAATTTCCTTGTGCTGTGTGTTCTCGAGGAAAATTAATTGTTCAACCATCACCAGTAAAAGTTTATAAAGAAGGCCCAAAATTCTTAGAGATAATTCAAGGAGACATTTGTGGACCTATTCAACCATTGTCTGGCCCATTTCGATATTTCATGATTTTAATAGATGCTTCAACTAGATGGTCTCATGTTTGTCTTCTCTTTTCTCAAAATTTTACCTTCTCAAAACTTCTTGCTCAAATAATCAAGTTACGAGCTCAATTCTCGGATCATCCAATCAAGTCAATTCGACTTGATAACGCAGCTGAATTTTCATCAATGACTTTTAATGATTTTTGTATGACTATTGGAATCTCCATTGAGCATCCTGTTCCTCATATTCATACAAAAAATGGCTTAGCTGAATCTTTAATAAAAAGATTTCAACTAATTGCACGACCATTAATGTTAAAGGCTAACTAACCTACCACAGTTTGGGGTCATGCAATTCTTCATGCTGCAGCCATCATTCGAGTAAGATCAACGGCTCTTCATAAATTTTCTCCTCTACAGTTAGTTATTGGACAGATACCCAACATATACACTTTCGAGTTTTTGGAAGTGCAGTATATGTTCCAATTGTACCTCCACAAAGAACTAAGATAGGAGCCCAACGAAGAATAGGTATTTATGTTGGTTTTGATTCTCCTTATATTATCAGATAACTTGAGCCTTTAACTGGAGATGTTTTTACTTTACGTTATGTAGATTATCATTTTGATGAATCTGTGTTTCCTCTATTAGGAGGAGAGAAAGTTTTAAATAAAAAACCCTCTGAAATATAATGGAATGTATCATATTTAAATTCACTTGATTCTCGTACAGGATAATGTGAAATTGAAGTTCAAAGAATTATTTATTTACAAAATATTGCAAATCAAATGCCAGATGCATTTAATGATGCTAGAAAAATGATAAAGTCACATACACCTGCAGTGAATACTCCAGCAAGGATAGAAATACCTATTGAAAAATCAATTCCTGAAGAATTGACAAATAAGGTAATAGAAGAATCTAAACCACGCCAGAAGCGTGGAAGACCGGTTGGTGCAAAAGACACTGTATCACGAAAATCAAAAGCAAATAAGGAAATCCCATAAGGAATACCCGCTCCAGAAGTAGCACTTATTCTAAGAGTGAGAATAGCCCCAGAAGAGGTACAAACTGCTCCAGAAGTAGCACTTATTCCAAGAGTGAGAATAGCCCCAGAAGAGGTTCAAAATCTCAGTGAAGGGATAAGAGATGAACACCAAGAGATCTCAATAAATTATGTACACGATGAGAAAATATGGGATCGAAGCAAAGTCATGATTGATGATATATTTGCTTTCTCTATAGCATCAGATATTACTTTGATTCCTGACACGGATCCTGAACCACAAAACGTGGAAGAATGTCGAAAAAGAAAAGATTAGCCAAAATGGAAAGATGCTATTCAAACTGAGCTACAATCTCTATTGAAAAGAGAAGTATTTGGACCAGTAGTCCAAACACCGCTGGGTGTAATCCCAGTTGGAAACAAATGGGTATTTGTACGAAAGCGAAATGAGATAAATGAAATTGTGAGATACAAAGCCCGACTTGTAGCTCAAGGGTTTTCACAAAAACCTGGTATTGAATATCAGGATACATACTCTCCAGTAATGGATGGAGTCACTTTTCGCTTTCTGATAGGTATGACAACCATGGAAGGTTTGGAAACACGTCTGATGGATGTTGTAACAGCATACCTATATGGCTCACTTGACAGTGAGATTTATATGAGAATCCATGAAGGATTGAAAATGGCTGAATCACAAAGGCCCCGTCACATATATTCAATCAAGTTACAACGCTCATTGTATGGGTTGAAACAGTCTGGTCGTATGTGGTATAATCGACTTAGTGATTATTTAATAAAAGATGGATATATAAATGATCAAGTATGTCCATGAGTTTTTATTAAGAAATCACAAAGTGAATTTTCCATCATTGCTGTATATGTGGATGATTTGAATCTTGTAGGTACTCCTGAAGAGCTCACAAGAACTGCTACTTATTTAAAAGATGAATTTGAAATGAAAGATCTTGGAAAGATAAAATTCTGTTTGGGAATACAAGTAGAGCATTTAACATCTAGAATTTTTGTTCATCAATCCACATATACTGAAAAGATTCTCAGTCATTTTCATATGGATAAAGCTCATCCTTTGACTACCCCGATGGTTGTTCGATCTTTAGAAGTTGATAAAGATCCATTTCGGCCTCTAGAAAGTGGGGAAGAAGTTCTTGCACCTGAAGTTCCATACCTAAGTGCAATAGGTGCTCTTATGTATCTTGCAAACTGTACACGACCTGATATTACTTTTGCTATCAACTTGTTAGCAAGATACAGTTCTTCTCCGACTAAGAGACATTGGGATGGGATCAAACACATTTTGAGATACCTCCGTGGAAGTATAGATCTTGGGTTATTTTATCCAAAAGATTCAACGTCTCGATTGGTAGGATATGCCGATGCGGGATATTTATCAGATCCACACAATGGAAGCTCACAAACAGGTTATGTATTTACATATTGTGACACGGCTATATCCTGGAAATCCACAAAGCAAACCATGAAAGCTACATCTTCAAATCACTCAGAGATTCTCGCTATACATAAAGCAAGCAGAGAGTGTATTTGGTTGAGATCAATTATTCAGCATATTCAAAAATTATGCGGATTACCATCAATTAAAGACATCCCTACAATTCTGTACGAGGATAACGCTGCATGCATTGCTCAACTTAGAGGAGGGTGCATCAAGGGAGATAGAACAAAGCACATTTCACCTAAATTCTTCTTCACACGAGCTACAAAAGAAGGGTGATATAGATGTGCATCAAATTCGATCATGTGATAATCTAGCCGACTTATTCACAAAGTCGCTACCAAATGCAACGTTTGCAAAACTTCGAAAAAGGATCGAAATGTGTCGACTGAAAGACTTATGAAAACATTTCATCAAGGAGTAATGAATTCCTTTTGAGGGGAAGACTGTACTCTTTTTCCTTAGTCACGATTTTTATCCCAATGGATTTTTCCTGACAAGGTTTTAACGAGGCAGTCAATTAAGATATTTATGTAAAAGATATGTACTCTTTTTCCCTTCGTTAAGTTTTTCCCACTAGGTTTTCTTAACAATGTTTTTAATAAGACATAATATTCTATCGTAGGTAATCAGGGGAAGTGTTGTAATGCATGGGTGGGATTACCTCCTCAGGAGGGAAACTCCCATGCTTTCCCTTCCTTCTACATTTCTCCTTTTCCTTCTCTAGTGAGTCATTAGTTTCCTCACGCGTGACTTCTCCTTTTCCTATATAAAGGAAATGATACTAAAGGAAATGATAAGAATTTCTCTGAATGGTTTCTCTTACTTATTCTCTCTAAATTTATGCAACAATTATAAGAATATCTTTCTACACTTTGCTAAAGTTTTATAACATTTGGTATATTATTTGCACTCGTAAGATTATAAGTGTTGAGACATTTTGTGGTAAAAAGTGTTTGAACGGGGAATTATTATAGCTTGTATCTATATGTATACAAGCTTGGAACCCATTTGTCGTGAGCTATCTTTCTTATATATTTCTTATTTTTCTCTCTCTTTTCTTGGCTATTGGAATTTATTTCAGTTTAAGTTCATTGATTTTTACAATTATCTATTAATTCAATGATCAATCAAATTAATTTAATTGTAGATTCCTCTTTTAGAATATATATATATATATATATATATATATATATAAATATATACGGTCCGGATCTTAAGCTCACCCCTTATCTAGTTTACCTTGCTCACCCCCCTTTAGCGTCGGACATGGCGACGATTCGGCCTGTTGCTATATGTTCGGTTCGTCGCTATATGTTATTCGTCGCTATATGTTGTCTATCGATAAAAGCTAAGATGACGATTCTGTATATTGCGACGGACCGAATCGTCGTCCGGTCCGTCGTTAAAGGGGGTGAACAAGGTGAGCTAGATAAGAGGTGAACTTAAGATCCGAACCGTATATATATATATATATATATATATATATATATATATATATATATATATATATATATATATATATATATATATATATATATAGTCCGGCTCCAGTCCGGAAGCTCGGATTTTAGTCCCGTCCGGATTTTTTTTTTTTGCTTTTTTTTTAAAACAACTAAAAAAGAGTTTGATATTTTATGGAACTGACATTTTTTCATAATACATTGTTTTGGGCGTGATTTGGATACCTATACCAAAAAATGTATATATATATATTATATTATGAAAAAATGTCAGTTCCATAAAATATCAAACTCTTTTTTAGTTGTTTTAAAAAAAAATAAAAAATAAAAATAAATTTTGGGGTCCGTATTTTACTCCAGTCCGGGCGTCCGGACTGGATCCCCTCTGTGTGTGTGTGTATATATATATGGGTACGCATCCATAGGAAACGGTTGCCAAATGTACTATTCCATTAACCATAATATCATTCGTTGATTTAGATATTGGATGGTATAGATTTAAAAGTTAAAAAGTCTTTGCCGCTACAACATGTAGATGCAATTCAACACTTGTAATCGGAAGTTGAAATTCCAAATAAGCCCCCAAAAAGTAATAAAAAGTAGTTAAAAAGTAATTTGGGTGGGTCACTTACTGCTACAAGTTGTAGCGGCTGGCCAAAAATTGTTAGAATTTGAGCCTAATTTAATATGGGTATCATTAATTAATTTTAATGATTCTATATATTAATGTGTTCTACTACATGAGTAGATTAAATTAAGTAATTGGAAGCTCAAATCCATGGAGTAATGAATGAGATATTAACTCCCAAAGATCACACTTAGAAATGATAAAAGGTAATAAATACATGTGGAAAAAATCAAGTCTTACATAGGTTAGGAATTAAATATTTTATATATTTATATACAAGGAAAGTACTATTGGGTTTGGGCCCCAAGGGGCACCCCACTTTTGTGGAAGGGAGATGACCTAACCAAGGCTAGGTTTGAACCCACACGCGCTTCGACCGGCCGGGGTCGTGGGTCGTGTATATAATTTTTAGACAAATTTTTTTAATTAAAATTTATTAAAAATTTTATTTATTTAATTCTATTAGCAAAACTGTGTCGTTATTCAAAACTGTGTCTTTTTGAGAAGCGGTATTTATTATATTATCAAAACTGTGTCGTTTTGAGAAGCGGTATTTATTATACTAATGCTTAAACTACGTCGTTTTATGGATCCGAATAGTTGTACTTATTCTGTATATGATCAAAACTACGTCGTTTTGACCAAATGATACCATATATGCCTTTTCAGTGGCATCACATGCCTTTTCAAGGGCTAAGTGCCCATCCGAAGGGGCACCAACCCCTCCTATAAATAGATAGGAGGGGCCAGTCTTTTCATTCATTTAATTCTCAAGCATTTTAAGTATATAGAGCATTCTTGTCTTTATTTCTTCATTGGTTTCTTTAAGTTAGTTTTGAGAGAGAGTTAGAGCATTTATTTTGGTTCGAAGAGTATACTTTTAGTAGTGCTGCTACAGTGTACGATGTCATTGTATCCTGGGAGACAAGTGCTACCAACTCTAAGCACCATAAGAAGGGCATAATTTTCTTAAGGACATAGTACCAAGTACTAGCCTTGACAAATATTTTCTACAGTTCTGGTTATTTGAGATAAGTCAATATATATATATATATATATATATATATATATATATATATATATATATATAATTTCCTTTAAGGTTACTAACATTCTTAAAACAATTATCTATTTATATATATATTTGCAAGAAATATGGATACCAATTCTGTTACTATAATTGGTTCTTCTTCTACACCTTCTATATCAAATGTTCCTGTGAACCATGGTGAAAAACGAACGTAGTAGCTGACGCATGGTGATAAATGAACGTAGTAACTCAACACGCGACTTGAGCTGTTGAAAGATTATGATCATACCATTCAATACTATCTTGGAAAAACGAACGTAGTAGCTGATGCATTGAGTAGAAGATCATATACGGGTACGAGTGCGATATTGTCAACGCAAAGGCCCATTTTATATGACTTGCAAAGGATGGAGATAGAGTTAAAGACTCTAGGGACCCACATGATGATGGCAAATATACGAGTAGAACCGACTTTAATCGATAAAGTTAAAGCTGCTCAAGCTACAGACCTGGAGCTGATGCGTATGAGGAAGAAAGTACAAGAAGGTGATATCCCGGAAGCAAGAATCGATGAAAAAGGAATACTACGAGTCAACTCTAGACTTTGTGTTCCTAACAACCCCGATTTGAAGTATAAAATCATGATGGAGGAGCATAATACACCGTTTGCAATCCATCCTGGGAGTACCGAAATATATCATGATCTTCGACATACATTTTGGTGGAGCAATATGAAAAGAGAGATTGCGGAGTTTATCTCAAGGTGTTTAACATGTCAACGAGTCAAGACAGAGCATCAAGTACCAAAAGGTCGATTGGAACCACTTAAAATTCCAGAATGGAAGTGGGAGCACATTACCATAGATTTCGTTACTGATCTTCCTAAGGTTTCTCAAGGCATAGATGCAATTTGGAGCATATTCATAGTGTTTTCCATGTCTCGGTATTGAGACCATATAAATCTGATTATAAGCATGTTATAGAATATGAGCCCTTACAGTTTGAGAAAGACTTGTTATATGAAGAAGTCCCTGTTCAAATTGTTGACAGAAAAGAGCAAGTACTAAGGAATAAAGTGATATCTTATGTTAATGTAATCTGGAGGAACCACAATGCTGAGGAAGCTACATGGGAACTTGAAAGCGTTATGATGAAGAATTATCCTCAGTTGTTTGCTTAATTTTGTGTAGCGATTCTGGGGACAGAATCTTGTTAAGGAGGGAAGAATGTAACGAATAAATTTTTCGAGTTGTGATTCTGGGGATAGAATCCTTTTAAGGAGGGAAGGATGTAACGATCGAAAAATTTGTAATTTAATTTAATTATTTATTGAATTAAATAAATATTTTAAATAATTTATTTATTGAGAAAATAGATAATTGAGGAATTGTGGTGAATTAATTTAGTAACTAAATTGATTATTGATAATTAAATTAAATCAATTGCTTAATATTTAAGGAAATAATTAAATTAAGCGAATTGTTTAATATTAAATGAATAAATTAAATAAAGTGATGTGTCTAATGTATTAATTAAATTAGATATATAATTATTTATTAATTATAAGTATAGTGATAATAAGATTTTTATTATTATTATATGAGTTATTTAAATTAACTAAACTAAAGTTATTTACATTAACTAAATTAATGGTGTGACATGAAAACTATATAATAAGAAGAATATAAAAATAAATTAGTTTATGGGACTTATGTGGTAGCCAAACAAGGCCTTATGGCCTTTGGCATTATTCAACTGACGTCTTTTATTTTTCTTTAACGGATGAATACATGGGAGAGTTAAGCCATATTAGTTCTGTTTCGCGTCTTATTTTTTCTGAGGCTTCATAACATAGAGTTTCGTGTAATAATGAAGAAAAATTGGAAGAATTATGGTTTTGATTCCTCAAAATGGTGTATATGTAATGTTTTGTGGAATGGTGTTTAGCATGTGTCAAAGTGTTAGATGTTGAGGTGTGGTGAGATTCTGTTGAATTGGGATTTTTGGCTTTCGACAGTGTACTAGTTCGCGTCTGTAAAAATTGAGTCTGGTGCATCGCGCTGGCGCGCTGTCTGGCGCGTGGTTATCCCGCGGGCGCGCAACATTTGGGCGCGGGCGCGCGATAGCCCAGTGTAATACTCGCACGGCCGCGCAAGTAGCCAACCACAGACAGTGAAGTCTGCTTAATTGCAGGTCATGCGTAACAGACTTGGGTTAGTTTATTATGCGTGTTAAGGATATTAAAACATAAAGTGGACTATAATAACAGATTGTAAGATGTTGTAATTCAAAGTGGAAGATTTTAAGTAATTATTTAAATAAGTTATAAAATAAAACTAAAAGTGATGTTTTCAAAAGTTGTAGATAAACGATAAGGTTTATGTTGATTAATGTGTGATTTCAGAAGCGTTAAGTATGTTAACCTAAATGGTTTGGTTCTAGGTTAGGGTTATGACCTAAATGATGGTTTAAACTCTAAAGCTAATAGTCATACAACTAATTGTTGTTGCGATTTTAATGATATATGTAGGATAATTAAAGATTATTTTACACTTGTGTAGCTTACAAATAAGGCAAGTTCTTTAACCATACTCTTATAATAATTGTGCAAGTTTCTAAACCTTATCTACTTACATTTGAGCAAGTTTTTCTAACTTCATTCTTTTATTAATGAATGCAAGTTCCTAGATTTTGTTGAGCAATATTATTGATTCTATTCTTATATACGATTTATTAAACTCTTGTAACCTAATTCGTTACATCGAGCAAGTTTCACTTTTCTAATTATTATACAAAGCACATACTATTCTAATACGTCGATTCAAATGAGATTGTTCTAATTTTGTTGAACAAAATACTTTGCATATGTATCATGTGTATTTAGTTATATATTGTTCATATTCGATCTTTGACTTTGATAGCCTTGTTCAGTTATACACTCTTGTATTAAACATTTGTTGATGGAAATTGAATAAGTGTTCTAAAATTCTAGAAACACTGATAAGTTAGTTTCAAACTAAACTTTCTTTAGTGTGGAAATTCTAAATTCAAACTGAGACGAACAACCCTAACATAGGGGATTTTGTACGTGTAACGTTTAGATGTTTGTGCACAATACATGGTACAAAGGGCTGATCCCCTTAAGTACGTTAAGAAGAGTCTATATAGTCTAAATGACTGTTAAGGTTGGGGTAGTAATACCTAATCACCGTGGACATAGTTCATGGTCATAAAACCCTCAGATACTAAAGTTCGAACTTGTTTCTATTTCTATTCGTAGAACAAGTTCATTATTGTACATCATTCATTGTTCATTCTCTTATGATTATTATTACTATTCTTTATGTCAGTGAGCAATTGTTTGCTCACTTTTGCAATTAAACAATGCAGCTAAAGTAGAAAGGGGTGATGAGCCATCTACTAGCAAGGAAAAGGGCAAGATGTCCAAGTGTTGAAGTTAAAGTTTATTTAAATGCATGAAGTTATAAGACTTGTTTATTTTATAATGTATTTCGCAAACTGATGTAATAATTTAAGGTTAGATTACCTGGGATTGTTATTGAGATGATGTAACCCTTTAATGGGAAATATTATTGTTTAAGGTTATTTAATGTTTTATCCTTTATTATGGGTAGTTAGATGTAATTATTTTGATAGTGAGCACCAAATTCGGTGGAAATGAAGTACTCGATTTGGGGGTGTCACATTATTGGGACCGGAATTGGTGCGCATGATAACGGAAAAAATTCAAATGATCCGACAACGTATAAAAACCTCACAAGATAGACAAAAGAGTTATGATAATATTCATCAGAAGGACGTGGAATTCAATGTTGGATTTCTACTAAGGAAGGGCAGAACCCTGAATCACTAAGATTCCTTCAAGGCCAGCAGCCTTGGAACTTTAGTTCACTAAGAACTCTTCAAGGCCAGCAGCCTTGAAACTTTTCTAGTTCCCTAGGAACTCTTCAAGCCCAGCAGACTTGGAACTTCATTTAGTCCCTCCGGACAAGGACCCCTCAGGCCCTGGCTTCTTGTTGTTTGTTGTCGTTGTTGTTGTTGTTGGTGCTTTGCTGCTAAGATGTCTTTAAGCTTGAACATCTTTAGTACTTAACAACTTGGCGTGGTCCTCTTGGCATTCTGTTTTGAGTCTGGACCACATCTTCTTTGGTGCAACTGATCTTCATTCTGTTCTGCACTTCTTCATCCGATGTCAGCTGTGTACCATCACCATTTGGGTCTGCTAAGTGTTTGAGCTTTTGGTAGGCTTCGTCTGGCACTTAGCATTCCCTGAACCCTTCTTGACTAGTTGGCAGACATGGTTCTGCACTTGTTCTGTTTCAGCTTTTGGTTTATGGTGATTCGTAGAGTGGTTCTTTGGATCTTCTTTGTGCTCTGCCACTTTTCTGAATGCTATCTTCTTGTCCTTTTCGGCTCTTAGCTTAGCTGCCATCTTCAGTGGCATTCTCATCTTTGTTGAGTGAAGCTTTAATCTATTCGAGTCCTTCTTCAAAGCTGCTTCACTTCCACCTTTGTAATCTCACTGTCATTGAGACTTGTTCTGCTTAGTTCTGGTGGAACTCGTAGAGTCAAAAATAGCATTCCAACAACTCAACGATTCTGCTACTTCAGCAACATCAGCAACTTTTGATCTTTGAAGCTCTGGCTGATATATACTCCTTCCCAATCTTCCCGTTGGGATATAGTGTGACACCCCCAAAATAGGTATACATCACCCATTCTGAGTCTCCAAAATACATGGTATATAATTCAAATACAAACTTAATTTATACAACTGTTAAGTGTCGTGTAGAATACGACAACACATAAGCTGTGAGTTTTAATATAAATATTATCTTCTAGACAGTATTCAAACTCAAAATAAGTCCTCATTACAATTATTATCACACTATTTGGTAGAATAGTGATGACTACTAATGCAAGCATCTGGACCATCACTCCGTTCCTCGACTAGTCCTAGCTATATTCTCATTTTCTAAAGAGAACAATGAAAGCAAATGGTGAGCTCAACTAGCCCAGTAAGAAATATTATGACCAAGACAATGCAGAATAAATTATCGTTAGCCTTCAACAATGTTAAACTGATAAAATACAATAGACATCAAGTTTAACTGCAGCGGAATAAGCAATCTATTAGAAGAGTCAAGTAGAGCATGATATCTACTATCTTCTATGATTTAAAAAGTTTATCATCAATTTTTATCGCTAAGACTCAGCTTTAATAAATAATCCACATCATCGAATCATCCCTGCACTACGGCCAATGATATTCATTAGTATCACGACCACGAATTATCCAAGCACTACGGGCCAAGGATATTCGTGTTTTCATCAATGGTCATGATCATGCCAACAACTGTCCATCAATGCACTACGGGCCAATGAGGACATTTTACCACATCATTTGTAGCATTACGGTCATGATTATACCGAAAAATCCCTGGTCATAATCATACCAAGTCCATCTATGCACTACGGGCCACAGATGACTTTCATCATAATATAAGCATGAGGATGATGACAATGATATAAGAATTCAATTAAAAGAAAGCAAATGATAAATTTTTAAAGTTTTATAATTTAATTTATCCAGAATTTAATAATGTCCAAATTATCAACATGATACTGCTTTGTGGAGTAAAATTCATGAATAATATTGTATCAAAAATGATTTGAATCGAAAAGAAATAATTTTTTTATCATAAATAGTACCTCGGGTGAATAGTACTCGAGTGAATAGTATTCTGTGAATAGTACTTCGGGAATAGTAATCCCGTGAATAGTACTCCGACATGAAAAAGTTAAAACTTATCAAGAATGCTCAGAATAATATTTTCATAAAAAGATACTGGATGAAGCGCAAATATCAAGGATAGTCTACTAATTTCATGGAGTATAGAAGTCAAAACTTTAATAAAACGAGTATAGAATTCGAAATCTAAAACGAAATAATATTACTTACATACTACAGAGTATGGAAGAAAATATTATTTCTTACGAATACTAAATAAAAATAATATCACTGACCTTAAAAAGAAGAGTATTCCAACTGGTATAGCGGGGATATTCTTGAAGAAAACTTATACTGTTTTCTATGCTCAAAACTTCCTAAAACTCGAAAGAAATACGCTCAATATTATAGAAGAAAAATTCTCTAATTTTGGTGTGATTTTCAATTCTAACTAAGCATCCTATCTATAGGAGAATGGAAATGATACTATTTGAAAAAAAAGATTCACGGACCAACAGTAAAATTTCGGACGAAACGATCACGGGCTGAGCTCTACAACTTCAAAGACGCCTGATTTTCAAATAATACTATAATAATCAAACAAAAAAAAAACTTTATAATATATATATATATATATATATATATATATATATATATATATATATATATATATATATATATATATTCACAAAACTCCCCACCCGTAACTAATTTTGCAGGATTCCCCTCCCCTCATTTTTTTTTCTTCCAACGTGGGCCTCACGTGTTCCCTCCACCAACATATCACCATCACAGGTGGATCCCATTTAATATATATACTGAATAATCTTTTACCAGTTATTTAGAAAAAATAGGTAAGTGGGGGTCCAAATATTAAGCCAAACTTACAACAAATACTTCATAAAAATCCCCTCAATATTTTTAACAACATTTATCATCACAATTATAACTCGCAATATTTAACAATCAGATCATTCCCAGGAAAGAGGGGGCTTTCTGATAAGGATTTCTCCCTATTGGCGCGCAATTAGGTGACCAAACCTATCATCGACATAACTTTCTAGACATCATCATTATTACAAATAATAATATGAATAACTTTGTCGTCTCAATTATTGATTTAATAATATAAAAGCTATTGACAATAATTGAATCAAATAACGTGAGATACTATGTAGCAATTACTGTAGCAATAATTGAATAAAACTGAGTGATTTCTCAATTAAGTATCAATAATCAACACTGTGTGCTACTATGCAACCACGCGTATTACTGTACTTTTACCACATGGTATTTCAAAAGTTAACGATAAAACTTCTGCCGTTATTTTCATAAAAAGATATTTTTGTCATTTTCTAACTCCGACAGTAATTCTGTTTTGGGGTCCACCAATGATTGTGCCGTCGTACGAATATTCCCTGTTAAAACGAATATTTCCCGACCAATCGAATATTTTATAACAACTTGCTTACTTTGTAAAATTTATAAATATTACCCACAACTATAACATTATATCAAATCCACACTGTAATATTCAAAAATATATTTCGAGAAAAATTAATCTTTATTTATGAAAATTGGGGTCTTACATATAGCCGTTGAAAGCTATTTGAATTGCTTCGCAGATCTCGAGTTATTTGGTGTAGACTACAGATTTAACATGACATCCCCTTTCTGACTTTCTGACACTACAGTCTACTGTTTCACCTACCCCATTAGAGATGTTACTTTGATGTCTCGGGCAGGTAGTCAACTTTATTTCCTCCTTCTGATTTCTAGATCAGAGGTTGTCCTTTTCCATTGATGCTCTCAATAAGCTCTGTTCGAATATCAATCTTCAGATTGAACTGTTGCCAATGCTTCAATCTTCAATTGATCGAACTCTATAATTCTGATGCAGCTGTTCTAGGACTCGATCACAGTGTCCTGTTGAATGTTGCTCATTGCCAGGTTGAGACAACACTACGATCCTGAAAAGTGTTCATCAAATCTTCAATGTAGAACACCTCTTCCTTTTATTGTGCAGTTCTTCAACACTTCTGTTTGCTTCGACTGGCCTCTTCTGAATAGCAAGACACTTCAGATTTGTGGCATGCCCGACTCGCTTTCTCCTTGTGATCTCCCGTTCACTTATCATCAATGGACTGACCCAATGCTTAATCACTTTAGCCTTGTTCTTCATAAGCTGACCAGTATCTCTGTGTACACTTCATCAGTTCCTACTTTGTTTGGCAAACGCTACGATCCTGGTTAATCCCAAGATCGTTGTCTTCTGTTCTTTTGACAGCTACTGCACTTGCTGACTTTCCTTAGTCAGTTATTTTGACTGAAGTCTTCTTCTGATCAACTTGTGGAAGACTTCATCTTGAATGGCTTCACAACTCAATCTGGATGTTGATTGGTACTTAGATCTTCTGTTAGCTTGCATGCCATTCATTGAGTGCTCTCTGGTTTCCTTTAGGTGGAATGTATCTTTGCAGCTCAGACCAGAGGCTTCATTACTTTAGATATTCTAGGAGTGCTCATTTATTGAGAATCATGTTTACTCAATGATTTTGCCTTGGTGTTGTGAGTACCTTTGTTGACGCCTTAGTTCTGCACTCTACTAATTAGCTTTGGTTGTGAAGACACTACGATTTCGAGATCAGATCTTGACACTCTACGATATCTGTCTTTATGCTCGTTGTCTTCGTTTGATCTTACTCGACTACGATCTCTGCCTCTGATGTGATCAGTAGACTCTACGACTCCTAGTGTAGTCTACGATTCTTTGACTTGGCTTCGACAGATGCTCGATTGGCTTGTAGACATACTGTCTCTATGATTCTAAACATGACTTCCTCACCAGACTACAACTCCGAGGAAGTTCTTCTCGACACACTACGAACCTTCCTCGTCTCTCTTGGCAGTCTACGAACTCCGAGATCTACTATCTTGTTGACTACGATTCCACCTTGATAGCTCTCAAGTTTTTCTTGACTCTCCTGGCAGACTACGATTTTTGGTGTAGTGCTCGACGATCAGACAAGCCTATCTATTACATTATAAGATCAACCTAACAAGCTTGATCTTTCTATATTTATAGTCCTTGTACATCTTTTTTTTAAGGACTTTACAAAGCTGTTTTGCTTATGTAGGATCAACCTAACATATTTGATCAATTCATTCTAAGTCATTGTACATATGTTCCTATTATCTATCAAAGGACTTTACAACTTTTCTTAATGCAAGCATACTTGCATATTCATTCATATATATATATATTTCATAATCAAATCATATATAAATAGGAATATCATTCACATGTTTATTTCTGACATTATGATCTGGTCTTGAAACAACAGCCTCTTCCTCACCTCACAAGTACACTAGAGACCCAACTCCAAGCTGACCTCTCTAATACTCTGATCTTGGTTGAAGAATTACTCGTCTTTCCCACAGGTACATAAAATAAACTAACTCTGACCTTTCCTCCTTTTACAAAAGAATTTAAAAAAATATGCTTCTTAAATAAGCAGATAAGAATTTAGTACAGATTGATGCTTCTCAAATAAGCATATATCAATTAAAGAACAAATTTATAAAAGTTCAAAGACTTTTATATTTGAGAAAATATGCTTCTTAGTAAGCAGATAATAATTTATGTTTAGATCAAATGATGGTTCTGATTAAGCAAATATGTAAAATATGGACAGTTTTAAAAGTTCAAGTAACTTTTATGTTTTCGAGAGATGCTTCTTGAATAATCAGATAAGTCAATTTTAGCTTTTAAAAAAATGCTTCTGTTTAAGCAGATATAAAATTTTAATGCAATTTATAAAGAATTATTTACTTTTTAAAAATAAAGAGTGTTTTTGTATGGATTAAACATGATTGTTTCTCAGATAATCTTTAACAAGTATTATATGAAAGATTTTTATGGATCAATACTTGTATATAAAAAGAATCAATCAATTCAAATAATATTTATCAAGTATAATAATTAAATCAGTTAAGCACAAACTGATATAGCAAATATTATTGTTCAACTCAGATAATATATAACAATATTTTATCTATTATGTGATTGTATAAATAAAGTCACTTAGTACTATTTCCTCACTTAAGAGGAATATCTCCGTAGCCTTACAATGTCTAAGTACGACAAAATTTATATTCTCACAATTGATATTTATATAAATATTTTCAATAGATCACTACGATTCTCAAATTCGGTTCGGATGATTCCTCTTTTTGGAGGAATATGTCAGTGTTTGTGACGCCCCCAAAATAGGTATACATCCCTATTCTGAGTCGCCAAATACATAGTACAGAATACAAATACAATCGTTAATATACGACAAGAGAGCTGTGAGTTTTAATACAAATACTGTCTTCTAGACAATATCCACTCTCAGAATAAGTCCTCGTTACATTTATTGTCACACTATTTAACAGAATAGTGAGGACTACTAATACTATCATCTGGTCTATCACTCCGTTCCCCGACTCATCCCAGCTATATTCTCATTTCCTGAAGAGAACAATGAAAGAAAGGGTGTGCTCAACTAGCCCAGTAAGAAATATTATGACTAAGATAATGCAGAATAAATTATCATAAGCCTTAAACAGTGTTAAATTGATACAATATAATAAACATCAAGTTTAACTGTAGTGGAACAAGCAACCCATAGAAGAGTGAAGTAGAGAATAAAATCTACTATCTTCTATGATTTAAAAGGTTTTTCAGGACTTTTATCGCTTGGACTTAGCTTAAAAAATAATCCACATCATCGAATCACTCATGCACTACGGCCAAGGATATTCTTTAGTATCACGGCCACAATTATCCATGCACTACGGGCTAAGAATATTTATGTATTCATTAATGGTCATGATCATGCCAACCACTGTCCATCAATGCACTACGGGCCAATGAGGACTTTTACCACATCATTTGTAACATTACGGTCATGATTATACCTAATAATCCCTGGTCATAATCATACCAAGTCCATCTATGCACTACAGGCCACAGATAACTTTCAACATAATATAAATATGAGGATGCTGACAATGATATAAGAATTCAATAAAACAAGTTCAAGAATTAATTTATCCTGGAACCAATAACGTCCAAATTGTCAACATGATACTGCTTTATGGAGTAAAATTCAAGAATGCTCGGAAGAATATTTTCATGAAAAGATACTGGATGAAGCGCAAATATCAAGGATATTCCACTAATTTCATGGAGTATAAAAGTCAAAGCTTTAACCAACTGAATATAATAAAGAATGGAATAACAAAAGAAATCACCATGCATGCGATAGACCGCATAGACAGGTTATTCCAACAGGAAAATAAATAATGGAACCAGGTCATGCGTAAACGCACCGACAGGATATTCCGACAGAATAATAAATAATGGAACCAGGTCCGGCGTAAAAGTACAGACAAGATATTCCGACAGAATAATGAATAATGGAACCAGGTCCGGCGTAAAATGCACAGACAGGATATTCTAACAGAATAATAGTAAAGACGGAACCAGGTCCAGCGTAAAACGCACAAACAGGATATTCCAACAGAATAATAATAAAGACGGAATAATAGAAGAATATCACCAAGTATAGGGTAGTCCGCGTATACTGGTTATTTCAGCAGAATAATAAAGAATGGAATAACAGAAGTTCTCTTCATGAATACAAAAGAAAATAATACTCCTTACGAGTACAACAAATAATATCCCTTGCCGTAAAAGAAACTTGATATCAGAGTAGTGAAGCAGCATAATACTTTTTGTGACAACCCCAAAACTAGGTCCATTCCATCCAACCCATTCTGAGTCGCCAAATACATGGTACAGAAAACAACTACAACTTTATTACAACAATTGTCGTGCAAAATACAACAACACATATGCTGTGAGTTTGGATACAAATATATACCAAATGTAACTCTTGTTCCAACCGTGGACATCACCTCACAAAGACACCTTACATAAAGGTATAGTCAAAAACTGTTTTAGAAATTAGAATCTTTAGGAAGTGCTCAAGGAAACCTTTGTACATGGGAGGCCATGCGTCTAGGTTATGATAGATATCATATGGTCACAGAATTATCCTTGGTTGACCCAATAGACCCCAAAGAAAAATGAGAAGATTACTATCATATTCTTCCCAATGGTGAGTCTTCTCTTGACATATCATTATCTCTACTGTCTCTAATTGAGAATTATACTTCAAACAAACACCAAGATTATATAGGTAGTGCTCGGATATATACTCAGCAAGTGGATGAGCACATCCCTGTCTTATGATGATACGAGGTTGTATGTCATTAGACATCTTGTATGATAGTGACAAAACACCCTTCCAACGTTGGGTTCGCCTCACCCTATTTTCTTCACCAAATATAACTACTAAATGATGACCACCGTTCTATTCCCTTGTTACCCCCGCTCGACCCAGCTACACTTTTATTACCTGAAAGGAATTGTGAAGCAAAAGGGTGAGCACAACTAGCTCAGTAAAGAATATCATGACTAAAGATAATTCAATTATCAATAGCCTTCATCAACAATAAATCAGAGATTTAGAACATATGGTAAATGATAAAATTTCAACCATAGTTGCAGCGGAACGAGCAATCCATTAGAAGAGTCAAATAGACTATAAAGTCTATTATCTTCTCCATGTTAAAAATCCATCAACAATGTTTTATCCCTGTAACATCAATCAACAATTCTGGTCCACAATCATATGAATAACTCATAATCATAACTGTAGTTCTAAATTCCTCTTCTCATCTAGGACGAAGATAATTTTTATCACCTATCTTTACCCGAAACATCAAAGATCATGGTTACACCAAATCACATTTCCTGTTCATAATCATACTAATAACTTCATCTTTGCACTACGGCCAAAGATATTTATTTGTATCACCAGTTGGTCATGTTTATCTCAACATCTGTTCATCTTTGCACTACTGGCCAAAGATATTCAACAACATGTCATCTTTGCACTACAGGCCAAAGATATTCATCAACAATTCATCTTTGCACTACAGGCCAAAGATATTCATCAATATTTCATCTTTGCACTACATGCCAAAGATATTAATATCTCAAAGAAATATATAATCATTTCAGAATTTATATAAACAATAATTATAACCATGTTGATCAATTCACCTTTGCACTTAAGCTAAAGATATTCACTTATAAATTTAATGGTCATGATCATACCAATCAACGATTCAACTTTGCACTACTGGCCAAAGATAACCCATAGTCATGATCATACCAAAATCTACCCATCTTTACACTCAAGTCAAAGAGAAATATCATCATTAGGGTTATAAAAACGTTATATATAATAATAAAAATAATATGATCAACATCTAGTTTTAATCTCAAGAGTAATATTTGTAAATCAACTATAATTTGGTTAGAAAAAGAAACCAATTTTTATCGTGAATAGTAACTCGTGAATAGTAACTCATGAATAGTAACTCGTGAATAGTAACTCATAAATAGTAAACCCGACACAAAAAGGTAGAAATTCCACAATAAAATTCATACCAGTATTTCGGTATAATGATATTGAAAGAATAATATTTCTTAAACTTATAAACAATTTATTTAAATTGTTTACACTTTACTAAATAATGCATTTAATCATTCTAAAATACCAAACTCATAAGATTTTATCACCAATAATCAAAACCCTCATCAAAAATCTGCATATACCTCATATAGAATTCTCAGGCCATAAAATCCTATTTTCCAATTTTCTTATTTCACATAACATATTTAATTCATTTACTCACAACTAGTCCATTTTCATGAAAAATACCAAATCAGTTCCAAAATTTTTTTTTTTCTGAGATTTAGCATAATATAGTCCCATAGTGAACATATATTTTTCTCAGAATTTTTAAAAGTCATTTACTATTTTTCATATGGCCAAAATAGCCGAATATTTAGACATTTATCAAAAATTATACTTTTGTCCAAAAATTCTGAAATTTACAGAGTATACTTCTATCATATACATGTACTCCCAATAAAAATTTCATCAATTTTGGAGTTAACCACAAGGAATTATAAGCGATTACTTTTAAAATAGTCTTTTCTCATAAAATTCATAACTCTCAATATATACATCCAAAAATCACCATTTTTGGACACAATCAAGAAAACTCATCAAAATATCATTTCAAATTTTTCCAGAATTTTTGAAGTTCAGAAAAATTACGAAACTGAAAATCATAACAACCCTTAAAATCCCTTACTATCCCTTACCTCAAAAGAGCAATACAAAAATTGAATAAAAGTATTCAAAAATTGATTTACTTTAATCTGACGGTCCATATTTAAAGCAAATTTTTTTAAATAAAATATAATATATTCTGTTTATAATCTAATAAAACGAATAGCTTTATAAAAAATTTTACTATGCAAATACTATGCAAATAGTATGCATAATAAAATATAATATATTCTAATTATTGTCTAATAAAACAGATAACTTTATAAAAGTATTCTGTTTTATATAAAAAGATTTTACTATTAGCCTAATAAAACGAATAACTTTATAAAAGTATTCTGTTTTATATAAAAAGCTTTTCTGTTTTATTACATTAATAATACCAATAAAATAAAACTGAGTGACTTATCACGTAAGCATCAATAATCAATACCGTGTGCTACTATGCAACCATGCGTATTACTGTACTTTTACCGAGTAGTTCAACAGTATTAATGGTAAAACTTCCGCTGTTATTTTTAAAAAGTATTTTAATCGTTTTCTCAATTCGATAATAATTTCGTTGTAGGGTCCACCAATGATTGTGTCGTCGTACGGATATTCCCTGTTAAAATGAACATTCCCCGACCAATCGAATATTATATAGCAACTTGCGTACTTTGTAAAATTTATACATATTACCCACAACTATAACGTTATATCAATTTCACTCCATAATATTTAAAAATGATATTTATAGAAAATTCATCTTTTTTTATAAAAGTTGGGGTCTTACAACCTCCCCTTCTTATGAAATTTTTCCCTCGAAATTAGGGTACGTATGTGGTATATCGAAGAGGTAAGGATACCTTGACTTCATTTCAGATTCTAACTCCTAGGTCATTTCCTTAACATCGTGGTTTCTCCACAAAACTTTGACTTGAGGAATAACCTTGGAGCGTAGAATATGTTCCTTCTTATCCAAGATTTGAACAGGAACCTCTTCATACGTTAAATCTTCCGCTATTTCGTCCGGTTCTAACTCAATAATGTGGTTCGAGTCTTCCACATATTTACGTAAAATGGATATGTGAAAAATATTATGAACACGAGACATACTTGGCGGTAAAGCGAGTATATAGGCCACAGTTCCTACTCGATTGAGGATTAAAAATGGGCCAATGAATCAAGGATTGAGCTTTCCTCTCTTTTTAAATCTCGTAACTCCTTTCCACGGAGCAACTCGTAACAACACATGATCTCCTATATCAAATTTCACGTCCTTTCGATGAAGATCAGCATAACTCTTTTGTTGATCTTGTGAGGTTTTTATACGTTGTCGGATCGTTTGAATCTTTTTCGTAGTCATACGTACCAACTCCGGTCCCAACAACATTGCTTCACCCACCTCATCCCAGTATACTGGAGAACGACACTTTCTTCCATACAACGCCTCGAATGGAGCCATGCCAATACTTGCTTGATAACTGTTGTTGTAGGAAAACTCCACCAATGGTAAGAACTTATCCCAACTTCCCTTGAAGTCAAGAACACAGAGTCTTAAGTAATCTTCAAGAGTTTGAATAGTCCTCTTTGATTATCCGTCCGTTTGGGGACGATATGCCGAACTAAATCATAAATTCGTGCCCATAGCTTTTTGCAAACTAACCCAAAATCATGAAGTGAATCTTGTGTCTCGATCATAAACTATGGATACTGGCATACCATGCAGTCTTACAATCTCGTTTATGTACATACGAACAAGACGTTCAAGTGTATAAGTTTCTCGTATTGGTAAGAAATGAACAGACTTGGTCAATCTATCAACAATGACCCAAATTGCATCAATGCCTTGAGAAACCTTGGAAAGACCAGTAATGAAATCCATGGTAATGTGCTCCCACTTCCATTCTAGAATTTCAAGTGGTTGCGATGGACCTTTTGGTACTTGATGCTCCGCTTTGACTCGTTGACAAGTTAGACACCTTGAGATAAACAACGCTATATCTCTCTTCATATTGCTCCACCAAAATGTATGACGAAGATCACGATACATTTTAGTACTCCCAGGATGGATTGAAAACGGTGTGTTGTGCGCCTCCATTATGATTTTATACTTTAAATCAGGGTCGTTAAGAACACAAAGTCTGGAGTTGACTCGAAGTATTCCTTCTTCATCGATTCTTGCTTCCGGCATAATACCTTCTTGCACTTTCTTTCTCATACGCATCAGCTCCAGGTCTGTAGCTTGAGCAGCTTTAACTTTATCAATTAAAGTCGATTCTACTCGTATATTCGCCATCATCACATGGGTCCCTGGATTCTTTAACTCTATCTCCATCCTTTGCAAGTCACACAAAATGGGCCTTTGTGTTGACAATATCACATTCGTACTTGCATATGATCTTCTACTCAATGCATCAGTTATCACGTTTGCTTTTCCAGGATGGTATTGGATGGTATGATCATAATCTTTCAACAGTTCCAGCCAAAGTCGTTGTCGCATGTTGAGTTCCTTTTGAGTGAAGAAATATTTGAGGCTTTTATGATCCGTAAAGATCTCCACTTTCTCCCCATACAAGTAATGCCTCCAAATTTTAAGTGCGAAGATAACAGCTGCCAACTCTAGATCATGAGTAGGATAATTCCTCTCATATTCTTTGAGTTATCTTGAGGCATAGGCTATGACTTTCACATGTTGCATGAGAACGCATCCTAACCCTTTTCCCGAAGCATCACTGTAGATGACAAATCCCTCTGAGCTAGATGGTATTGTCAGAATAGGTGCTGAAATGAGTCTCCTCTTGAGTTCTTGAAAGCTCTTCTCACATTCTTCGCTCCAACCTAACTTTGTATCTTTCCGAGTCAGTTGAGTTAATGGAGTAGCGATTCGAGAAAATCCTTCCACGAATCTCCGATAATAACCAGCTAAACCGAGAAAGCTACGTACTTCGGTCACTAATTTAGGTTGCTCCCAGCTTTGAATTGCTTCAATCTTTGCCGGGTTAACAGATATTCCATAACTTGATACTACGTGCCCAAGGAATGCTACTTCCTCAAGCCAGAACTCGCATTTCTTCAACTTGACATAAATCTTGTATTCACGAAGCTTTTGGAGTGTCAGCCTCAAGTGTTGCTCATGATCTTCACGGCTTTTGGAATAAATAAGGATGTCATCAATAAAGACGACCACAAAGTGATCCAAATATTCCTTGAATATTAGGTTCATCATATCCATGAAGGCAGCAGAAGCATTAGTCAATCCAAAAGACATGACTAAAAATTCATAATGTCCGTACCGAGTTCTGAAGGCAGTCTTTGAAATATCCTCAGTTATAACCTAAACTGGTCAAACAGGTCATCAATACGTGGCAATAGATACCTATTTTTGATGGTGACCTGATTCAACTCCCGATAATCAATACAAAGTTGCATACTTCCATCTTTCTTCTTCACGAATAGAACATGAGCACCCCAAGGAGAAGTACTAGGACGAATAAAGCCAATGTCTAACAATTCCTGCAGTTGGGTCTTTAACTCCTGAAGTTCAATAGGAGCCATTCGATATGGGGCTTTGGAAATGGGTTTTGTACTGGGTTCAAGGTCGATACAAAATTCAATTTCAAGCTCTGGGGGTAGGCCAGGAAGTTCTTCAGGGAATACGTCAGGAAATTCATTAACAATAGAAATATCATTCAAAACTGAAGTATTTTTGTTTAGATCCGTGACATGAGCTAAGAAAGCTTGACATCCATTTTTTAATAAACGAATAACTTTATGGCTTGAGATGACAGTGATTGATTTTAATGGTTTGGTTATTTAAATTCGTATAATAGGTTGATTAGGAATATGAAAGCTAAAAACCTTACGAAAATAATCAATTTTTGCATGATGAGTAGTTAACCAATCAATCCCTAGAATTACATCAAATGCAAGTATTTTCAATAAAATAAGATCGATAGGTAATGTGAGGGTACCAATTTGAACCAAACAAGACTTATAAATAGTGGATGTAATGAAGGTTTCTCCCAACGGAGTTTTCACAGATAAGTCAAAGTCTAATTTCTCCGGAGTCAAATTTAATCGTTGAGCGCAAATAGGAGAAATAAAAGAATGGATAGAACCGGTATCAAATAAGGTATAGACTTCGCTAGAGTTTATGATAAGCTTACCCGTGATGAACTCGTTCTGGTTCCTTTCTTTCTGGGAGGTCACAACAAACGCTCTCCCTTGCATTACCGATTTTGACTTTTTTGGGACATTTTTTGGTGCCTCCATCCTAGCTGAACTTGTCTTCGGTGAACAATAAAATCGGGCTAGGTGACCTTCTCTTCCACAATTATAACATGCTTTGGACGGCATCGCGCAGTTTGGACTGATGTGTCCCTCCCCTCCGCATTTGAAGCATATGATCGGTGGTCGTTCTCCTTCCTTAACCACGGGTGCTGGTGCTGACGTCTTTCCATCATTGTTGAATCTCCTCTTCTTGAAATGTCCATTCTTATTGTTTTGGCCATGATTACCACCGAAGTGGTTACCATTTCTGGCCTGCTGATTCCCTCCACGCTTGTTGTCACCGCTTCGATGACTGCTTTCACTGGTATTATCATTTTGCATGTTGCTCTCTTTAGGTTGCGTTGACTCGTTATCGCCCTACACTAACTGAGCCCTATTTACAACATCTGAATACAAACACAGTTTATGAGAAATAAGATGTTGACGTATCTCCGGCTTCAAACCTCTTTAAAACATCCGCGCCATTCTCTCTTCATTATCCACCAAGTGGGATGCAAACCGGGACAGCTCGGCAAACTTAGCTTCGTATTGCGACACGGTCATATTATTCTGCTCCAACTTGATGAACTCTACCTCCTTCATGTGACGAATACTTTCGGAAAAGTACTTGTCATTGAATAGTTCTTGGAACTTCTCCCAAGACATCTTCAGTGCAGCAGGTTGAGTACGCTTTACCGATTCCCACCAGTAATCTGCCTCTCCTCGCAACATAAAGGTGGCAAAGGGAACCTTTTGCTCCTCGACGCATCCCAAGACATTAAATATCTTGGTGATCTGCTTTATTCACGTTTCCGCCTTAAGTGGTTTTGGTTCTCCAATAAACTCCGGTGGTCCCAGCTCCTTGAACTGTTTAGCGGTGACCATCTAAGAGTTTTCAGTGTTTCCACCTATATTTTGGACAGGAGCCGCTCTCGCCTGCTGTTGCATGAATTGCATAAAGCCTCTGAACATTCCATAATTTAACATTTGGTCAGTGTTGTTGTTTGCATGAGGATTATCGCCTTCCTGATGCACATTATCCTGATTATTTATATGTGGTGAATCAACGGTCGCCTGTGCTCCATTGCTATTCTCAACATTCTCGGATGCCATTTTCAAATATTGCCACAAAACAAGGGTTAAATAACATATCACATATTATCTCTATACTCTGACCGACCAATTAAATACCAAATAAACTTAGGTAGGTCATACTGGCGAAGGAATTTCCCGTCTCTCCCCTCCTAGTTCTAGTCTCACATCTTAGCCAGGGATCATATCTGTAATAACCCGATATTTTTTATATAAATAGATAAGAAATTTTGCGTATAATTTTTTTTTTACAATGAGAATAAGTGTCAAGTATTGTGATGTTAAATGCGAATATATTTATTACTTGAAAAATTAGAAATAATTTTAGAATTATTAATTACTACAAATTATATTCTTATGGTAATTAATTTCTGTAAGCAGAAATATTTTTATTATTTATTTTCCATGAAAATATAGTTTATATATTATTTAAATAATATATGAAGTGACAATTAGAATTATAATAATAAATATGTTATTAAATGAATTTGTTCAGAATATTTAAGTTAATTATTTTAACTTGATTATTGATGTTGTGTACGAAGGATAAGTCAGATATGGAATCCAAACCCTAAACTTAGATTTTTATCCAAGAATGAGAATAATAATGTAATATTAATTATATTTTAATTTTCAGTGCTTAAATATATACCGTATATCTGTAGACTGTTAATGTTGGTCAATTGTGGTAAATTGAGTCATAACCTAATATTGTGTTGTGAAACCCTAATTGTTAAACTCAATTATGAGTTACGACTGAGTAGTAATTGTGTTATATGAATTCTTCTGCGTATTAGAATTTCTGTAATTAGAAGAAATCCTAATTATTGTTTTATGCTGATAATTAGGAAAAATCCTAATTATTTATTTGAAAACCCTAATTGCAAATTTTAGAAACCCTAATTATTATTTTGTGAATTATAAAGATAATTAGAAAACCCTAATTAATTTGGGAACCCTAATAATATTTAGGAACCCTAATTTAAAAACCCTAATTTCTATTAAAACCCCTAATTTAATTAGTATGTTTTAAATTAAAATTGTATTACACTTTAAATTTTAAATTGTCCAAACCCTATAAATTATTTGGGAAATTATAAAATTTTTAATCTAGTGAATAAACCCTAGATTTAATCACCTTGTACAAGAATGCCCTTGAGATTTTAAGTGAAATTACCAAAATGCCCTTTTTGTCTCTTTAGTGTATTATTAGTGAATTATTGTGCATTATTGCTATCAAAGCAAGGCAAACATCCTACCCTACCAATTTAGCATCCAAGACTCAATTATATTCAGATTCAATCAACTATTTTGAGCATTCAATGCATCTAATTTGGTTTATATATAGATTGGAGAGAGAATTAAGGCATTTTGTACACTAAAAAATTGCCCAACTCTCATCCTTGAGCTTCTCTCTCTAAAACCTACGAATTATTGTAGTATTTCAGTCCCAAAACAAAGCCCTGCTACCAATCATAACAAATCATAAGCCAAAAATCAAGAATCAAAGCTTAGAAAAGGTATAAATTCTAGCTTGATTTTTTTTTAATTTTTGGTGTTAGATGTTATGTTTAAATATTAGAACATATTTATTATAGTGTCTAAGGATGATCTGGGTTGCTAGATGTTGGATCCATAACATTTAGAAGCTCAGATTTGAAGATTTCCAAAATCTAGAAATTTCATTTTCTGTGATTTTTTGGCAAATGTCAAGCCTTATATCTCTGTGATCTTTAATGTGTTTTGTGTTCTAAAAGTTGATATGTGTAGCTTGTTATTTGTTCTTTAATCTGCAAAACGAATCAGGTCCATATCTATTGTGGATCAAAAGTTATTTAAGGTCAAAGTGGGTTGACCGGCATTGACCGGCTGTTCTTCAAACCCAGAAAATATTCTGAGTGTCCATAAAATATTTTTTTGGCAAATGTCAGAGCTTATAAATCTTTGCTCGATCATGATTTTTGTTGTTTAAAAGTTGTTATGTGTAGTCGGATATGTGGTCTTTAATATGAAAAAAGAATCAAGTTCATAGCTTTTGTAGATCGGGAGTTATTCCTGGTCAAAACCCGTTGACCGAAAACGCTGAAGAACACGAACTCAGAATTTTTTTGAGCAGATTCCGTGTTGAAGTTTGACCAGCTAGATCTTGCTCATGTTATGATGTTAATGTGTTATGATGCTTTGTAGTTGTAGTCCTACATGTTTTCTACACACTCCAATTGATAGATCACACAAACAATACACAGATTGGAAGTTATACAGATCCAAAGTAGGCACCTCGACTGTTCTTCAGTCGAAGAACAGCCTTGTCAGACTTTTTGATGGCTAATAACTCTTAGATCTGGTGGTTTTAGTCATTATGTTTGTTGGTAATTGTAGTATTACATGAGCACTACAAGATTCAAGTGTTAGATTGCCCAGAAACGTAATGGATTGAGAATTATAATCGGTCAAACTAGGCACCTTGATAACTGCCTTGTCAGTGTTCTTGAGGCTCAAGAACACCTAAGGCAACAGATAAGCGTCGCTAAAGCCTTTAGCGATAGTTTTGATTTTTTTTAAAATTTCTAATATCTAAAAATTCTGAAAATGATTTAAAAATTAAAAAAATTAGATTTTAATTATTAAAAATAATTAATAAATTCTGAAAAATTATTTTAAAGTCTGAAAAATAGTTTTAAACTATTTTGAGTATATTTCAAAAATATTTAGTATTTTTAGAATATCAAAAAGTTTTTATTTATTTAATTATAATATTAAATAAATTATTTAAAAATAATTTTAATTCATGAAAAATCATAAAAAATTATATTATTGTGTTAGAAATATTTTAAGTTATTTTTAATGAATTTTAATATTTTGTGATGAAATTTCATTAATTAATTAATATTAATGATGTTTAAGTTATTTATTAAATATATGAAATAATTATGGAAAATAGAATTAATGATTTTAAAAATCATTTATAGTATCATAAAAATATTTTGAGTTATAAAATATGACTTTGGATATTTTGTCATGAAAAATATTATTAATTTAATATTAATGATATTAATCTAATATTGATGATATTTAGTTTATTTAATAATTATATTAAATAAATAGTTTAAAAATAGTTTTATTTATTTGAAAATCACTTAAAAAGGATATAAATGAATTAAAAATATTTTAAATTATAATAAATGACTTTTAATATTTGGATAAATAGTGCATTAATATTTTAATATTAATGGTAATTATTTAAAAATAATTTTAAATGTTTTAAAAACCATTTAAGAGTAATATAAATGTTTTAAAAGCATTTTGAGTTATTATACATAACTTTAATATTTTGGCAACAGTTTCATTAATAATTTAATATTGATTAAATGTTAATGATAATATAATTATTTGATGTTTAAATCATTTAATTATGATTCCGATGTTTGAAAATTCTTGATAAATTATAATAAGTGTTTAAAAATTATTTTAAGTCAATTAAAAATAATATGACTGATACTTATGAATATTGAGATACAGAATAGAGTCTTAGACTCAATAATTATCCAATAAAGCTGTCGGTACACCGACATGTTTCAGAAATTCATCTAGACTTAGATATTTTGACTGTATTAATGATTAATTATGATTCAATGACTGTTGGATATGTGTGATAATGTGATTAGGTTATGTGCTGACTGCGAAATGCAGTACTATGTGTTATAGTATATTATTCTAATCGAACGAATGATCTTATTACTGATAGGTCGCTGTATAAAAGATTAATCTAAGTTGCGTTATTGTAAGCAGCAGCTCAGGCAAGTATCCTACCTTTGCATTTCCTTTATGCAATGGACATGAGTAAGAAGTTTCAGAATTAAATTATTGTTATGCTATATTATCAACTCTACTGCGACATATTCTATATTCGCTCATTGTTTATCAACATGTTAGTATATGGTAATTCAGATATATATTATGTTCGTCAATTTCTATAAAATGGTTATATAAGTGTCCCCACTTGGATAATCATTGTATTTAATCACATGTTGATATACCTTTGTCAATTACCCTTATATATATAGGTTGAATTATAGATTATTGTTGAACAAGATAAAACCTTTGCTTTAGAACCCAGACAAGTATGAACATCCCTTACATAGGGGAAACTTTTATGCGCCCAAGGCGGAGAGAGTTCTTGAAATGTAGTATTGATCAATGCAGGGCACAAAGGGCTGATCACCCCCGTGTCCGTAAGTTATGACGGTTTGCAGATGAATTTCGGTGTAACCTTTTCGAAAAAGAAAATAATGTTCATAATATGTCACTTAACCCTACTTATAATCAATACGTAGTTTCAAAAATGGGAAAGAGAGTTGTTATGTTATTATTATTCTTGGTACAGCTTACTTCAGAACTGTTGATTCGTTGTAGAAGTGTCTTTCAAAGAAAACATTTAATTCTTTCAGCTAATATATATTATTGTTATTACTTGCTGGGCACTCAAATGCTCATTCTTGCTTAATTTAAATATTTTCAGTTAAGTTTGAAGAACCAGAAAGCTCGTGCAGAAACAAAGAAAAAGAAAAGCTAACTGAATAAGATTTGTGGTAGTTGCTGTAATAGTTTATATTATTAAGACAATGATATATATATAAATAATATCATGTATTGTATAGAATGTACTTTAAGGTCTCGTACTTGGGGAGATAAACTCTGATAATTATGTAAATTAAGTTGTTATTCATATTATTGTTATTATTATTCGTAGAATTCTGCTCATAGAAATGGTATCGTGAAGCACCGAGTTCGGGTTTCAAGCACCCGAATTTGGGGGCGTCACAGGTTGGTATCAGAGCTTTAGGGTTAGAAACCTTAGGTGGGATCGACCTTAGGCTATAACCTTAGGACATGGGGAAACGTTGAAAATACAAATAACTCATATAGAGTTTTAAAAGGAGATGAATTGAATAAATTCATCATTGAACAAAATAAAGGATAACTCTTATAAAACTATTGTTTGCTGTGTGTATATACTATATGCTAATCAGGATAATTTATGTGTGTAGATGTCTGGTGGAAAAAGATTGTTATGGGTTTATAACTTGAAGAAGAATCAGATCCACACACCCGAGCTAATATCGAAGCCAATAGCTGAAATAAAGGCTCACAATGAAACCAACTCGGACGAGGTGGTTATTGTGGAAAATATAGTACCAGATCCAGAAATGGTGGAACTGACAGATAGTGATACGGACACTAAAGTTGAAGTTGATCAAGCATCAACGGAGGTGCAGGATTTGAGGAACAAGGTTTCTTTTTTGAAAAAGTTGTGGGAAATAGAAAAGCTGTTGAATATTCAACTGCATCAGGCGTTAATAGAAACAATGGAAGAGCAGGATAAGCTTAAAATCCAAATTGATCAGATAGGGGCCTCAAGCAACACATCGTGTACAGCTCCGAGAGATAAGGGAAAAAGAAAGATAGAAGACCATGATTTAGGAAAACCTGATAAGAAGAAAGGGAAAAAGATATGTTACAATTGCAGACATGAGGGACATACCTCTCATCATTGTCCCGACTTTAATCTAGGCGTATGTTTTGTTTGTGGAATGGAAGGTCATCGATCAAAAGATTGTCCGAGAGAGAGGCTTAGTAAATAGGTAGTATAGGTTCTGTTGTGTAGGTATGTTTAAGTTAATATGTGTGATAAGTATGTTTGTGTAATAAAATATTTTCAACTTTTGTGTTGGTCAATGTTGTAAATCCCGACTTTTGTAGTCACAAAGGGATAGCTGGTGTGTAAAGTAGTATGTGTTATGCTATGTAAAATATTCGATGAATGAATATGAATCTATGTTTGAGAAATGAAACAAGTTTAATATATTAATCTTATGCAATAAGGTTTAGAATGTAAGTTAATAAAGTATAACTTATGATTTTACTTAACCAGATAATGCCGCCAAGACGTCAAACTCGAAACCAAAGGGTAGAAGAATCTCTCAACAACACTGAGGAACAACAACAAGACCCGATGTAAAACTTTGCAAACATGGCAGCTCAGGCTATGCAGCAGGGAATACCAGCCGTAGGAAACCAACTAGATAATAGATTGGCAAAATTTAAAGACTTCAAAGCAGTAGGACCACCTAAATTCAGAGGATCAGCTGACCCTATAGAAGCCCAGACATGGGTTAATGAAATAGAAAAGGTGTTCGTAATTGCTAGGGTAGATGAGGGGCAAAAGACTGCTTTTGCCACTTATATGATGAAAGGGGAAGCCAACTTTTGGTGGGAGGCAAATAAAACTAAGGCAGGAGAAGGCGTAGTTACTTGGGATAGGTTTAAGGCTTTATTTTTAGAAAACTATCTCTCAGCTAGTATGCAAGCTAGGATGGAGGTGAAATTTCTGGAGTTAAAGCAGGAAAACATGACTGTTGTGGAGTATGTCACAAAGTTTAATGAGTTGGCTAGGTTTGCTCTACATCAAGTTGATACAGAGGCTAGAAAGGCAAGGAGGTTTGAGCTGGGCTTAAAACCCTGGCTCTACAATAAGGTGACAGTATTGCAAATCAATACTTTTGCAGCACTCATGGAGAAGGCTATCATAGCTGAGGAGGGGAGTGAGGCCATGAGCCTCTACAATAAGGAGAAGAAGAACAGAAGCAAGGCAGAAGGATCTTTGAAGGTGGAAGGAAATAGGGGTGAGAAAAGAAAGGGGAATTTTTCTGGGAATGTTCAGGTGAAACAGGAAGGTGTGAAGAAGCAGGTAGTGCAGTGCAAGAATTGCGGGAAGAATCACTCTGGTGAGTGCCTGAAGGGTAAGTTTGTATGTTACAAGTGCGGGCAGGAGGGTCATATCTCTCCCAACTGCCCCAACCCAAGGATGAACAGTGGGTGTTTTATATGTGGATCGATTGAACATAAGGTGAAGGATTGTCCAAAGAGGAGAATGGAGGCAGGAAATGTAACCACGGGAAAAGGCAGTGGGACTTTAGCAATCATAGGACCGACCTCAACCAATAACCCAACAACGGGCTGATCACCCCCGTGTCCGTAAGTTATGACGATTTGCAGATAAATTTCTGTTTAACCTTTTCGAAAAAGAAAACAATGTTCATAATATGTCACTTAACCCTACTTATAGTCAATACGTAGTTTCAAAAATGTGAAAGAGAGTTGTTATGTTATTATTATTCTTGGTACAACTTACTTTAGAACTGTTGATTCGTTGTAGAAGTGTCTTTCAAAGAAAACATTTAATTCTTTCAGCTAATATATATTATTGTTATTATTTGCTGGGCACTCAAATGCTCATTCTTGCTTAATTTAAATGTTTTCAGTTAAGTTTGAAGAACCAGAAAGCTCGTGCAGAAACAAAGAAAAAGGAAAGCTAACTGAATAAGATTTGTGGTAGTTGCTGTAATAGTTTATATTATTAAGACAATGATATATATATATATATATATATATATATATATATATATATATATAAATAAATAATATCATGTATTGTATGGAATGTACTTTAAGGTTTCGTACCTGGGGAGATAAAGTCTGATAATTATGTAAATTAAGTTGTTATTCATATTATTGTTATTATTATTCGTAGAATTCCGCTCATAGAAATGGTATCGTGAAGCACCGAGTTCGGGTTTCAAGTACTCGAATTTGGGGGCGTCACAATATCCCTAAGCTTTGATACCAACTGTGATGCCCCCAAAATAGGTATACAATCCCTATTCTGAGTCGCCAAATACATGGTACAGAATACAAATACAATCGTTAATATACGACAAGAGAGCTGTGAGTTTTAATACAAATACTGTCTTCTAGACAATATCCACTCTCAGAATAAGTCCTCGTTACATTTATTGTCACACTATTTAACAGAATAGTGAGGACTACTAATACTATCATCTGGTCCATCACTCCGTTCCCCGACTCGTCCCAGCTATATTCTCATTTCCTGAAGAGAACAATGAAAGAAAGGGTGTGCTCAACTAGCCCAGTAAGAAATATTATGATTAAGATAATGCAGAATAAATTATCATTAGCCTTAAACAGTGTTAAATTGATACAATATAACAAACATCAAGTTTAACTGCAGCGGAACAAGCAACCCATTAGAAGAGTCAAGTAGAGAATAAAATCTACTATCTTCTATGATTAAAAAGGTTTTTCAGGACTTTTATCGCTTGGACTTAGCTTAAAAAATAATCCACATCATCGAATCACCCCTGCACCACGGCCAAGAATATTCTTTAGTATCACGACCACAATTATCCATGCACTACGGGTCAAGAATATTTGTGTATTCATTAATGGTCATGATCATGCCAACCACTGTCCATCAATGCACTACGGGCCAATGATGACTTTTACCACATCATTTGTAACATTACAGTCATGATTATATCGAATAACTCCTGGTCATAATCATACCAAGTCCATCTATGCACCACAGGCCACATATGATTTTCAACAGAATATAAACATGAGGATGATGACAATGATATAAGAATTCAATAAAACAAGTTCAAGAATTAATTTATCTAGGAACCAATAACATCCAAATTGTCAACATGATACTGCTTTGTGGAGTAAAATTCAAGAATGCTCAAAAGAATATTTTCATGAAAAGATACTGGATGAAGCGCAAATATCAAGGATATTCTACTAATTTCATGGAGTATAAAAGTCAAAATTTTAACCAACTGAATATAATAAAGAATGGAATAACAAAAGAAATCACCATGCATTCGATAGACCGCACAGACAGGTTATTCCAACAGGAAAATAAATAATAGAACCAGGTCATGCGTAAACGTACTGACAGGATATTCTGATAGAATAATAAATAATAGAACCAGGTCCGGCGTAAACGGACAGACATGATATTCTGACATAATAATGAATAATGGAACCAGGTCCGGCATAAAACACACAGACAAGATATTCCAACAGAATAATAGTAAAGACGGAACCAGGTCCAGCGTAAAATGAACAGACAGGATATTCCAACAGAATAATAATAAAGATGGAATAATAGAAGATTGTCACCAAGTATAGGGTAGTCCGCGTATACTGGTTATTCCAGCAGAATAATAAAGAATGGAATAACAAAAGTTCTCTTCACGAATACATAAGAAAATAATACTCCTTACTAGTACAACAAATAACATCCCTTACCGTAAAAGAAACTTGATATCGGAGTAGTGAAGTAGCAGAATACTTTTCTTCTTTCTCTCTATAGTTTCTCTCTCTAGAGTTTTAGTGAATTCGTAAGAAAATAATGAAGGAATAAGCTTCTATTTATAGAAAAATGGTCTGCATAGTAACTAACTCATGAACGGTCTAGATTGATTTACTTTAATCTGATGGTCCATATTTAAAGCAAAATTTTTTAAATAAAATATAATATATTCTATTTATAATCTAATAAAACAAATAACTTTATAAAAGATTTTACTATATAAATACTATGCAGACACTATGCAAATACTATGCATAATAAAATATAATATATTTTAATTATTGCCTAATAAAACAGATAACTTTATAAAAGTATTCTGTTTTATATAAAAAGATTTTACTATTAGCCTAATAAAACGAATAACTTTATAAAAGTATTCTGTTTTATATAAAAAGCTTTTCTGTTTTATTACATTAATAATACCAATAAAACAAAAATGAGTGACTTATCACGTAAGTATCAATAATCAATACCGTGTGCTACTATGCAACCATGCGTATTACTGTACTTTTACTACCGAGTAGTTCAACAGTATTAATGGTAAGACTTCTGCCGTTATTTTCATAAAGTATTTTTGTCGTTTTCTCAATTCGACAATAATTCTGTTGTAGGGTCCACCAATGATTGTGTCGTCGTATGAATATTTCCTGTTAAAATGAATATTTTCCGACCAATCGAATATTATATAGCAACTTGCGTACTTTATAAAATTTATAAATATTACCCACAACTATAACATTATATCAATTTCACTCCATAATATTTAAAAATGATATTTATATAAAATTCATCTTTATTTATAAAAGTTGGGGTCTTACAGTGTTGTTTTGAGCTATCAACTGTCATATCTATTTTACGATATTTATATAAATAATATCGATAAAAGGTTACTGAAGACTATAAAGAATCGTACGGTTTGAATTCCTTTTCGTAGAGGTGTATCTCCATAGCCTTGCGGCGCCCAAGTATCCTTTTATTTGATAAATAAATGAAATATAGATATATAAAATTGTGTATAACAATATATATTCGTATATCTATATATATAAAACAAGTAAGAAATAACTCAAAAGAAGTTTAAACTCAAATGACTTATCTCAGTACTTGGACCAATTTCCTCTTCTAAAATAATCAGAACTTTTGTAAGAAGAGATATAAAGCTTTTAGAGAGAATGTAGGCAAGTAGAGTATGCTTTGTTTTTCACTGAATTAGTAAAAACCAAATGAATGAAATACTCCCTATTTATAGATTTTTGAAGTCGGGGGCAAAAAGATAATTTGTGAAAACTGATTTTAAATGCATGGTTCGGATGATGTATTTTTGAATTCAACGGTCCAGATGAAAACAATTTTTACGCGGAAGAGCTTAATTTTTCACCCGGGCCAAATTCCATCAACTTAGCATTTAATGAAAAAATTTGACCATATGCAAGAAAGTTATACATGGTTTTAAGCTCATGGCAGCACACACACACGGTTTTTCATAAGTACAAACTTTTGCCAGCACATTTATTTTACACACACACACACACTTGCACGTATATATATATATATATATATATATATATATATATATATATATATATATATATATATATATATATAGACTTACTTTATATATAAAATACTTTAATACTCATGATATATGTATGCATGCATTTAATAAAACATTTTTGCCCAACTTTGTTTCTGAAAAAGAAATAGGATCTCCTTGCCTTAGTTATTTATATGAATCAATTTATTTAACACTTGATATTTTAAATTATCAAGGTCTATAAAAATTAATTCAAATAAAACCAAAAAATAATTTAGATAAAATAATAAAATAAATATAAAAATAATTAAATAATTACATAAATATTTAATTACTACATAATTGTTATCATCAAAATATATAAAATAAAATGAGACCTATCATCTGTAAACCAGATAAAGATTTTACTTACACCCGTAGCTGAGTTGCCAGTGGTGGTAGTTGAGTCAGAAGATTCTGAGAACTTAGGATTTACATCTTTGTTCGATGGTATGTCCGAGGAGGAGGTGGAGGTAGTATCATTTAACACGGTAGTACCTACAAAGGAGATGACTCCGGGGGAGTCAATGAAGGCATTGTTTATGACTGTGTTGGATAGGAATATCCAGCTAGGGAAAGAGATCAAGGAATTAAAGGAGGAGATCCATGACATCTTGAAAGACAAGAAAGACATGGAGACGTTTTGGGATGTAGAGCATGATGAGGTAGAGCATGAGCTGAAACATGAGGTCTTTGAGCTTAGGGAGGAGCTAAAGGCCAAGAAGCAGAAGATTGGGAAGATTTCCTATATTCATAGGAGTTCCCATGAGGATTATCAGTGGCAAGTTGCTAAGTATCTTGTGGAGGCAGGGCAGACTCGGCATACTATCAGTAGAGATGTGGTAGGCAGTCTTGCCGATGCCGATTATGAAAATGCCACTAGGCAAATGTAATTTAGTTAGTATCTAGAGTAGGTTTAGATATGTAAATATGTTGTATCTATGTAGTGACTTAAAAGCCTCTTTTATATAATCAAAGGGTAGTCTTTTGTGAATCTCAATTTTTGTATAGTAATTACGGGAAGGTAATGTAATCAGCCAAGGTTGTGTAATGATGAACGATGTAGTATTATACTACAAGGAAGAAAAGCATATCAATATAAGCACTTTATTGAACATGTTGTGCAATGAGTTGAGTTATTGTTTAAAAATGAATAATAAGTAATTAATATGAAGAAAGTAATAATGAAGTGTTATTCATTTTAACAGAAAGATTCCGCAAAGAAGAAGACAACAAAATCAGGAAGCTAACGTGAATTAACCGGAAGGGGGATCGGTTAACCCGATGCAGGAGTTTGTTAATTTAGTAACAGTTGCCTTTAATCAAAATGGTGCAAATATACATGTCAATCCTGCAGTAGTACGTGCTACTACGTTTAAGAATTTTAAGAGTGTAGGTCCGCCAGAGTTCAAAGGATCTACGGACAATATAGAAGCTTAAACTTGAGTAAAAGAGATTGAGAATGAATTTGTAATTACAAATGTCGAAGAGGGGCAGAAGACTTCTTTTGCCACCTACATGATGAAGATAGAGGCCAACTTCTGACGGGAGGCGAACCAAGCTAGGGCTGGAGTGGAGAATATAACGTGGACACAGTTCAAGGAGATTTTCTTCAAGAACTATTTCCCCACGAGTATGCAGGGTAGGATGGAGATGAGATTTTTGGAATTGAAACAAGCGGACATGACTGTTCCCTAATATGCTGCCAAGTTCAATGAACTCGCGAGGTTTGCTCCACATCAGGTGGATACGGAGGTAAGGAAGGCGAGGAGATTCGAGCAGGGCTTGAAACCCTGGCTCTATAGTCGGATATCAGTGTTTCAAAGTAATTCCTTTAGAACCATTCTGGAGAAGGCGATAATTGTCGAAGGTGGTAACGAGGCTTTAAGCTAATACCACAGAGAGAAGAAGAACAAGAATAAAGTAGATGGAGGAGTGAGAACTGAGGGAGCCAACGGGAGTGGCAACGGTCAGAAGAGGAAGGTTTTTAACTCTGAAAATATCGGGGTAAAGCAAGGAGATCCTAAAAAGAGGATGGAGGCGTGTAAGAATTGTGGGAAGACTCACTTAAGAGTCTATCTCAAAGGTAAAGCAATGTGTTATAACTGTGGACAAGAAGGGCATATTTTTCCTAACTGTCCAGGTTCGAAGAAGAATCACAGATGCTTCGTATGTGGATTAACTAATCACATGGAGAAAAAGGGGACGGATGGTAATAAGGGCACTAATAGTGGTACGTTAGCTATTAGTGGTCTAGCTCAGATGAGTAGGCCAATGGCCATACCTTTAATATGTCGGTCCAGGATGTAGTTGCATCAGGGGATGTAATTGTAAGTATTATCCCAATCAACGATATAAATGCTTATGTGTTGTTTGATTCGGGTGCTACTTGTTCTTTTATAACATGTGATTTTGCTAAACAATTAGGATTACTTCCCAAAGGATTGCCTATACCTTTGAATATTAAGGTAGAAAATGAAGAAATAATTCGTGTTGAACATATTCATAGGCGTTGTTGTGTAGAAATACGGGGTTATAAATTATTGGTAGATTTAATACCGATAAAGTTGGGAGAATTTGATGTAATTCTCGGGATGGATTGGTTGTTTAACCATGGTACAATTATAGATTGTCAAAAAAAATGTATAATCCTTCGAACGTTGAAGCAACCTAAGGTAGTGTTTTACGGTAGTAAGTCGCCAGGACGTTCATGTTGTCTTACCATGACACAAACTAAGAAATTGCTGAGGAAGGGTTGTGTAGGTTATTTGTGTCATGTTGTTGATACCTAGAGAGTGGGAGAAACGATGGAACAAATACCTATAGTTATAGAATTTGTGGATGTATTTCCAAGCGAATTACCAGGTCTTCCGCTAGATCAGGAGATCGAATTCATAATAGATATTATGCCAGGAGCGGCACCAGTTTCAAGGGCATCGTATTGTATGGCGCCAGTAGAAATGAAGGAGTTGATGGTTCAAATACAAGAACTGTTGGACAGAAAATACATTCAATCGAGTGTTTCGCCGTGGGAAACACCGGTACTGTTTGTGAAGAAGAAGGATGGATCGTTAAGACTTTGTATCGACTACCGAGAGTTGAACAAGTTAACGATAAAGAAAAAATACCCATTGCCCAGGATCGATGATCTCTTTGATCAATTGAAAGGGGCAAAGTATTTTTCCAAGATAGATTTGCGAATGGGATATCATCAGTTAAAAGTTAGGAAGGAGGATGTACCTAAGACGGCATTTAAGACTCGTTACGGCCATTACGAGTTTTTGGTAATGTCATTTGGGTTGACGAATGCACCAGCTGCATTCATGGATATAATGAACAGAGTATTCAAACAATATTTGGACAAGTTCGTCGTAGTGTTTATCGATGATATTCTAGTTTATTCTAAGATACCAGAAGATCACGCTGAACACTTAAGATTAGTGTTGGAGACACCAAGGAAGGAGAAGTTATACGCGAAATTCACTAAGTGTGAATTTTGGCAATAAAGAGTGTAGTTTTTGGGACATGTTATTGACAGAGATGGAATTTCAGTGGACCCAGCAAAGGTGGAAGCAGTGATTAATTGGGAAGAACTGAAAATGCCGACAGAGGTACGGAGTTTCCTAGGGTTAGCGGGATACTATCGAAGATTTATCCAAGATTTTTCTAAGATAGCTAATCCGTTGACTAATTTGACAAGGAAGACAGTGAAATACGTATGGACGGAGAAGTGTGAAAACAGTTTTCAAGAACTGAAGAAAAGATTGAGTGAAGCACCTGTAATATCTTTACCCAATGATATAAGGAATTTTGTAGTTTATAGTGATATTTCACATAGAGAACTTAGTTACATACGCATGCAGCAAGGAAAGGTCATTGTGTATGCATCACGTCAGTTAAAGGATTATGAGAAAGTTTATCCTACTCATGATCTGGAACTGGCAGCAGTAGTATTTGCCTTAAAAATTTGGAGGCATTATCTATATGGAGAGAAATGTGAGATATACACGGACCATAAAAGTCTAAAATATATCTTCACACAAAAAGACTTAAATATGAGACAAAGATGGCTGGAGTTGATAAAGAATTACGATTGTGATATCCTGTATCACCCGAGAAAAGCAAATGTAGTGGCCGACTCCTTAAGTAGAAAGGGTCGGGAAAAGTTGTCTATGTTAACGACTCAAACTGAGTTAATAAAAGAGATGGTTAGAATGGAGTTAGAGGTGAAGTTACTGAGTGAGTCGGGTCAGAAACTATTTATAATGGAGATTCGATCTACCATTGTAGAGAGAGTCAAGGGGGTACAACTCAGAGATGATGAGTGTGAGCAGATGAAAAAACGGCTAGCACATGAAAAAGAGATAAAGTATAGTCTCGATAATGAGGGTTATTAAGATTTGAAGGAAGAATTTGGGTTCCGAGTGAAACAGAATTGAAGGAGGAAGTATTATAAGAGGCTCATAGTTCAAGGTACTCGATTCATCCTGGTAGAACTAAGATGTATCAAGACCTTCGACAAAGTTTTTGGTGGCCAAACATGAAGAGATAGATCACAGAATATGTAAGTAGGTGCTTAACTTGTCAAAAAGTTCAGGCCGAACATCAACGACCAAGCGACTTGTTACAGTCATTGAAATTCTGGAATGGAACTGGGATCATATCACGATAGATTTTGTGGTAGGACTTCCAACTACACAAAAAGGGTACGACATTATTTGGGTAATAGTGGACCGGTTGACGAAGTCGGCTCACTTTTTACCAATAAGAGTCCAGTTTAACTTAGATCAGTTTGTTAAACTCTATGTCAAGAAAATTATTTCAAGACATGGGGTACCAATTTTGATAGTGTCAGATCGTGATCCACGATTCACATCAAATTTTTGGAGAAGTTTGCAAGAACAAATGGAAACACAGTTGAAGTTAAGTACAACTTATCATCCATAGACAGATGGGAAAAGCGAAAGAACAATTCAAACGTTAGAAGATATGTTATGATCTTGCGTTATGAATTTCAAAAGTTGTTGGGATGATCATCTACCGCTAGTAGAGTTTGCATATAACAATAGTTTTCATGCAAGCATAGGCATGCCGCCTTACGAAGCTTTATATGGAAGGAAGTGCAGAACACCATTGTGTTGGGATGAAGTAGGAGAACGCCATATGCTAGGACCTGAATTGGTGCAGCAAACAGCGGATATAGTTAAATTGATATGAATGCGACTAGTAGTAGCTCAAGACAGACAGAAAAAGTATGTAGATCCTCATCGAATGAGAAGAGAATTTGAAGTCGGTTCATATGTGTTTCTAAAGGTATCTCCTTAAAAAGGAAAAATACACTTTGGGAAGAAAGGAAAGTTAATTCCAAGGTATATAGGACCTTTCGAGATATTAAAAAGGGTAGGAGAGGTAACTTACATGGTAGCATTACCTCCAGACTTAGAACGCATACACAATGTGTTTCATGTATCTGTATTACGTCCTTATAAGCCAAATTATAAGCACGTAATAGAGTATGAGCCTATTCATGTTGAAAGACTTGACGTATGAAGAAATGTCTATGCAAATCATTGATAGAAAAGAGCAAGTTCTAAGGAATAAAGTTATACCTTCGGTGAAGGTAGTATGGAAAACCACGATGCCGAAGAAGCAACGTGAGAACTTGAAGAAAAGATAAAGAAGAATTACCTTAAGTTGTTTGACTAATTTATGGCAAAATTCTGGGGACAGAATCTTTGTAAGGGGGGAAAAATGTAACAACCGAGAAAATTGGATTGAATGTAAAATGATTTTATTTGAATAAATAATGAATAAAATTATAATATATGTTATTTATAACAAGTAAGCATGATGAAGGTTATTCTATAACCTAAAAGAGGAATAATATCATAGTATTCTGGCTCAATGCTAGAATTAAGGTGTTTGAATTCCCAAGATGAAAATAAAAGCTTTTCGAGAAATTCTCCAAAAAAATATTATTCATCCATTTCTGCTCGGGAATTATTTTTGAACTTTCGGAAAATACGTAACGATAGAATGATAAGGAAGGATGGATTATCTAATAATAATTCAATTATGACAAATGCGATTTTTTGCACGGGTACGAAGTTTGAGAATGTTAAGGAAAGTGAAGATTTGAATAAATGATGGTCGTATAATAAGAAAGTTATTATACGAGGTAATGAATACGAGTACAATACAAGGTATTGAACAAGTATATAAGAAAGATAATATAACGTATATGATGAATGTTATAAGAAATAGTATACAAGAAGAATAGGTGGATTATACGTTAAAAGCCTAAATCATTAGTAATGGACTAATAGGATTTGAACAAGAATTGGGCAAGCCCAAGTGGAATATGTTAAGGCCCAAGGATAATTAAATGCAAGCCCAATGTTAGGCCCAAAGTTAATTAAACCTAAGCCCGAACCAAGAACCGAACCCGTGGATCAAACTGATGGGTCACCGAATAAAAAAAACCCATGGGGCAACCCATGTGGGCCCCCCATGGTGAGTTATGGCAGGCCACTTGGTGGCCAAGCAAGAGGGATAGCTTTGTGTGCAAGTTTTAAATAGTAAGGAGGTGGAATAGTAAGGAGGTGGGACAATGGACCATTTTACCCTTACTTTGTAATTCTATAAATAGAGAGCTTGGAGTTTCATTTGTTAGTAGTTCAAATTCACCAACATCTTAGAGCAATAATATTGAGAGAAAAGTGAGAGTTAGTTCAACTAATCAAGGAAGAAGAATCAAGTTAGAACGTCAAAGGTAATGAAATGTTAACCTTTAATCTTCATCTCTTCATTTGTAGTTTTGATAGAGAAGTGGATATTAGTGGAGCATGTATCATAAGGAGTAACAAGGATGGCTATTAGTGGACTTAAGCATTAATAAACCATGTTATAAGTGGAATCATAATCATAGAATTATGAACTAATAAAAAACATATGAAAATTTATCATATGTTGTTAATGGACAAGTTTAAAACCATCATATGTAGGATTAGATTATATATGTTGTGTTAATGGAATGAATCCATTTTGAACGGAGTAAAAATCTCAAGTAACGAAGTTATGACGAAATTTACGAGATTAAACGATAATTGTCGAAATCGTAAAATTCTCAGAATGAAAGTCAAAAGTCACCGTTTAACTTGGAAACCTTAGTTTTCGATGGTGTTTCGAAGAAATTTGCATTTAAGAGTTGTGGACTCAAGAATGGTCGAATTTCGACTTAAAACGAAGAAACGAGCTATGAACGTTCACAAATGTTTAACGAACGCGTAATAAGAAATTTAAACAGTGAATTTTATTTTAACGGATTCAGAAACTTAAGTTGTCCTAATGAAATCGTAGTATACAAGATATGTGAGATAACGTCTTTTGAACGAGCCAATTCTGACTTATAACGATTAAGTTACGAGCTCGGAAAGGATTGGAATTAAAAAACTTAGAAATTTTTCAAAGGCTTAGGGTCGGCACCGCAGTGCCACCCATGCCTATGAACATGGTACTGCAGTGCCATACCCGGATCCCATACACTGATGAGTCACACTGTAGTGCGACATATAAGAAGGAAACTGGCGTCGCAGCGCCAATACTAGGTAAGAGGCAGAGAAGAATGATAATGAATATAAAGAAAGGGAAAGTTGATTGAAGGTGAATTATGACCTTAATTAAACTTAAAGTAACATCATAAAGGGTGATTAAAACCTCAAGTGTAATGATTAAAAGTTAACGAAAGGTTACGAAAGCATAAACACAAAGTAATACGAAAACCGTACACACGTTGAATGAATGTTTGAGTTTTCTTAAACTATAATTACTTAAGCATTGAATGAATAAGATTACTTATAACAATAACATGTTATAAAGCCGTAATAAACATTAACTAACCTAATGAATGTTAGTAAGTTAAGTAAATGGATCGTTACACAGAGAAGAAGGAGAAGATAAGTTAATGACAATACTTGATGATTGTTTATGACCTAATGTGGTATGCTATGTAATTATGTGATGTAGAATCTATAAAGACTCAAAAGAGAAGTGAATTAACAGTAGAAGATGCTAAAGGCAAGTGTTCTAAATCGTTGTCTATGTTCATTTTGGACAAGCTTTGTGATTCATGTATCTTACGCATGAATTGATGTACAAATAATTCGAAGCCAAATCCTTCGACTAGACTTAATGTATTTGGTGGATTTCATTATAAGCTATCAAAATATTATTGATATTGTTATTTTATGCCAACTGTTCGGTATGGATTTCAAAGAAAGATTGAGTATGAATAAACAAATGTTTTATCGTCAATTGACATGCACATGAGGTTGCCAAAACTTAAACGTAGATACGTTTAATGAAGTTGTGTTGTATAGCATAGAGTATTATAGGCTGATCACCTAGACGTGCTCGTAAGAAATGTTGGACTTACGGACTTGGTGTCGGGTTGTCATTTTCAAAGAAAGAATGACATGCTCAAGGTCTTGGACCAAAATCAAGGTTTAACAGATGTTGTTCATTGTTAAACATTTTAAAGAAAAGAGAAGTGTTATTTTGAATTATCTATAGTACTTCATAACTATTGATTTAGTTATAGAAGATATATATTCATATGATTCAGACATATTGCTCAAATGAAATTGTTATAATTGTTGAGCTAGTTATGCTCACCCTTGCTTGAACCATATGAATGCAGCTAAGAATGAACGGACTGAAGGATCCAGTAAGGATAAAGGAAAGGCTAAGGCGGACAAATAAGTTGTCTTTGTAATAGCATAATATGAATTTGTATTTATTTGATACTATGACGAAGAACATATGTAGTGGTTACAAAGAACCTGGGAAGGGAAATATTATTTTGTAATATATAGAAGACATATTCACTCTTTTAAGGTATTTCAATTGAATGTATATGTGAACAGTAGCACCTTGTAGCACCATCTGCCGAGTTAAAAGATACCCGAATTTGGGGGCGTCACAGAATTGGTCTCCCTCTCTAATTACTATACCAGACAGTGCAGTGGGTTCTTGATTAAATATATTAGTTGGCTCTTGAACTTTCTCTCTTATGGTCTCTGCATTGGTCTCTTTAACTGGGCATTGGTTCCTTCTATGATCAGACTTTTCACAAATGCTACAATGAATTTTCCTTTCTACTCTACTTACCCTCTTCACTTGGTCATTATTTCCTTTGTCTTCCCAACCTTCTCTCCTTCTCAGCCTCTGTGGTCTGCCTCTCAGTTTCTTTGGTATTGGTGGAGGCCCCATAATGTCATAGTCTGTGAATTTCCAGAAATCTTCACCATTTAACACCTCAAGAGTATGACTATAAGTCTTGAGGTAAGTATCTCTACTCTACCAGTGGGCTACATAATCTATTGGATTTTGATAAATTAATTAAATTGTTGAGACAACATGACAACATGGGATGCCAGTAAGGTCCCACACTCTACAAACACAAGTTCTATCCTTAAGATTCACAGCAAATGCTCTACCTCTTTCCTTGACTTGGAATGAGATTTTTCCATCCCAAAGTGGATCACAATGGGCAGAGGCAATGCTGGTTGCATCAAGTTTCTTCTTAATTCTTGGAAAAATTAAATCCTCTGACTTAAGCATAGCATCCATTTTCTGATGCAATCTAACCATGATTTGATCATAAATTTCCTGAAGCATTGTTAGAACTGGCATGTACCTAGACAATATTGATATAAGAGTAAGTGTAACTGACATTTGACTTGTGTAATTTGATTATATTGCAAGAACATTACAAAAATATAATTTGTAGTAAGTTAGTAATAATGTACATTGCTTTGATAATCCAAGCATTGAAGCATTCAGACATGTTATTCTCAACATTATCAGCCTTTGAATGAGTGCCAAAATAAGCTTTAGACCAAACCTTTGGATCATGCTCAAAAATCTTATCATGCGCAGGGCCAGAAAGCCTCTTAATCTCCCTCATTTCTTTCTTATGTGCTTAATCATGAGTTGCACATGTAGCTTCCCAAAACAATCTCTTTAGTGCCTGTGAAGTGAACCTTTTCCTCCAGTTAGCATAAATGTGTCTAACACAATTTCTATACTCAACATGAGGAAGCAATTCAACTATAGCATTCTTCAAACCCTGTAAAATATAAACTCAGTTAGTAAAGCATATGCAATTAGTAAAAAAGAGGTATTTAGTAAAATAGAGACATTTATAGTAAATATATACCTTTTGTTGGTCACTGATTATAGGAAATCCATAGCCTTCACCAAGTTTAAGGTCATCAACCAACAACTCCAAAAACTATCTCCCAATGTCACCATTTTCAGTTTCTACAATAGCCATAGCTATAAGGAACATTTAATTGTTCACATCCCTTTCCACAGCAGATAATAATTGACCCCCACATACATTTTTTAAGAAACAACCATCAAATCCAAGAATTGGCCTACAACCCTCTCTCCAATCCTTCTTTAAGCTGTCATAGCAAATATAAAATCTCTTGAACCTTACCTCATCTTCAGGATTAAGCCTAGTGTTTTTTATGTTGACTGTATTCATTTTGTAACTTCTCATTATCTCTGCCCCAAAATCCCAAACCCTTGAATAATGTTCCTTCATAACTACATGTATACTTGCCAAAGCTAAATGTCTAACCCTCATACACTTCATAAGTGTTACATCCAATTTCAACTTAATTTTAATCTCTTCTTGCATGTCCTTCAACCTCCAGTTTGGATTTTTCCTTATCCTATTTTTATAAAACTCTGCTAAAAGCTTGGTGTTTGCCAACTTATTTTTAAAACTGTACACACAATTATGTGTGTCCAATATTGACTTTATTTGCACATTCTTAGTCCCTTAAATATAACTGGGCTACAGTTTCCAAGGGCAGCCCTTATCACACCTAACATGCACTCTTTCCTTGTTGTTTACCTTGTACCACAACTTCCTGCCATTAGCAATTGAATAGTCTCTAATGGCGGTCTTGAATTCCTTGAAATTGGTAAAAATCTGATAGTGTGCAAACTTTATGTGCTTTCTCTTTATTTTTGGGTTAAAAACATCACAATGTACAGGCTTTTTCTTTTTTACAAGGGGACCCACAAAACCAAGATTCTCATCTTCACTGCTCTCTGAGGGGGACCTTAATACATCACTATCCTCATACTCACTGTGCCAATCACTATCAACATCAGAGTCACTGACATTATCTCCCTCACTATTTCTATCAACCACTTCCATAACCTCATTCACTAACCTATCACCCACAGCCTCAACACCTTCTGCACCTTTATCAACCTCACCCTCAGCCTCACCAACTTCTGCCCCTTCATCATCTCCCTCATTCCCAATTTCTTCAGCCTCCTCACCTTGACCTGCCCCCTCAACATCACCCTTAGTATTACCATCACCTACATCCCCATCACCCTTAGTATTACCATCAACTCTAGCCATCTCTGCTTTGTACTCCCAGCACCTCATCCTAGCCTCTAATAATTCTTCATCACTACTTAATATTTCACCATCACTTTGTGCATCACTACTATCCGAGTCCCCAATCATAATTGGTGTATCATCACTTTTTTTATTTGATTTCTGATTCATTTTAATTCTATTACTCTTCCTCCTCTGATTATTCATAGTCTCCTTCTTCATACCTGCCCTTTGCTTAGTCTTCTTTGACATCTACATAATAGCATTTGCACTAGTACTCCCTTTGTTATTATCTTCTGTATTGGGGGGTTGAGTAATAGATGTTGCAACTTGTTCATTCACATCAGGTGGTTCAATCACAACTCTTCCTTCATTCACAAATACATGATCAACAAAAAAATTAATCAGACCAAAAGGGAGACACACTTTTGTCATGTCTCTAATACTGGTATCATCATGCACCAATCTATAACCACTTTCACTAGTTTGATCATTATTCTTAAAATAAACCTTAACATTGCTATCATAATCTAAAGCTTCAGCAAATGAGTTAATTGCAGTCATGCAGATGAAATCAACATCAACACGGGGATAAATTTCAACCTTACCTCCCTTGTACTCAGTTTTAGGCTGATGAAAAAATTTGCCCCCATAGTAAACATGCCATTGATAAATCCCACTCAATCTGTGAAAACGAAAAAACTATAAAAATAAATTAAAAAAAATATTATTTACAGAACTTGGGGTGGACCAAAGAAGACAACAATGGCAAAAATAAAATCCCATGGACCACATGTCGGATATATAAAGTCAAGAAAGATGGAGAAAAAATCAAGACAAACAAGATGGCTACAATAGATTAAAAATCCCTAATTTAATTGTACCCATTCCCAACAAACCCGTGTGCACAAACCCTAAATTAAAGAAATCTAGCATACCTCATAGAAGATTCGCACTAGTAGATTCGTACCCAAGAGCAATATTCGCATCAAAGACCAAGATTCGCCAGCAAGATGAGAAGTTCGCACCTGAATCTGTCTCTCTCCTTCAGTCCTTCACACGCTTTCCTTTTCTGTCATTGTTTGCCCTTTAGTCGACCAAATTAGTTTTAACCACTGAGTTTCCACCGTGGCCATGACTAGGACTAACCCACGCGAAGTAAATGATGTTTCATTAGAAGTGGGGTAGGTCATATCTAATGTCATAGGTTTTTGTTAAAAGTCAACTCATTTAACGGAATTTGTAACGATTTGATAAATTTTTGTAGTTTAATAAGTCGATTGTAAAAAAATTCATTTCAGTGATGCATTCGTAAATCGAGGTCGAGTAGAGTGGAAAAAAGTATATTTAACCCTCTATATATATATTAAAGCGAGAAAAAACCACATATCGATGTTCCGGGCACAACTAATCGATGAAAATCTCTCTCTCCCTCTCTCTCTCTCTCTATATATATATATATGTATATATATATATATATTAAAGCAAGAGAAAGCTTCAAATCTGAAAAAAAATCTTACAGTGTGTTGTAAAGAAGGCTTTAGACTGCTTTTGGAGCTTGAAAACTCAGTTTTCACTAGTTAAAATTTGATATGTTGTAGTATATGTATATAAGTGTTTAGAAAAAATAATATTGAAGTTTGGAACACTATAGGAGGGGTTAAGAGTTGAAATTGACAAAGTTTTCTCTCTTTTTCTCTTCTTTTTCTTTTCTTTATAGCTGATGAAGGGTCTTATTTATAGACCAAAGTAGCCGCGGGTCTACCTGCGATAGCTGTGGGTCTACTTGCGGCTGCCCGGGTGGGCCCGAGCCCCGTAGGTTACGTTGTCTTGAATTACGTGCACTCATGCTAACGCGCAGTCTGCTCGAACCTTCATAACTTTTAATCCGGGAATCCGATGGAGGCGTGCTATACCTTTTCGAAAAGCCCTTAACGATAGCTACACAATGACATGAGATTTGACATTTTCCAAATTCGGGAGGATGGGTCCATAACCAGATCTTTAAGTCTTCGTAGTCCATCCGTTGAGCTTTCTTTTGCTATTTTCACTCGAGATTGACTTTATGGTTCTGCATGACTTCTTTTGTAGTGATTTGGGCTTAATTAATGTTGAGTTGGCAAAATTACTATTTTTCCCCTCCTGGGTTGGTTCCGAGCTTGATGCAGTTGTAGCTATCTTTTCTCAAGGTTGTCTCCGAGATTGAACTGATGTTGATTTTTGTCAATCCTCAAGGTTGTCTCTGAGGTTGGTTTGTGGTTTCTCGGGGTTATCACCAGGTTTTGACTTGATCTCCCGAGGTTGTCACCAGGGCTTGACTTGATCTCTCGGGGTTATCTCTGGGGCATGGATTTGATCTCTTGGGGTGTCACCAGAGCTTGGATTTGATCTCTCGGGGTTGTCTCTGGGGCTTGATTTGGTCTCCCAGGGTTGTCGCAGGGGCTTGGATTTGATCTGTCGAGATTTTCTCTGGGGCTTGAATTGATCTCCCGGTGTTATATCTGGGGTTTGAATTGATTTCCCGAGGTTGTCTCTTGGGTTTGATTTGATCTCCCAAGGTTGTCTTCGGGGCTTATTTTGATGATTTTGACTCCCAAGGTTATCTTTGGGAGATAAAAGATGATTCTATCTTCCTGCATGGTTAGTAACAGGAATGCAAATTTTTGAGTGTCTACAGATGTCCCTCTTTATCATGTTTATGCAATGTAATGGCATGAACAAGATAAAGATTACTAGATACTTGAAATATGACAAGATTTAACTGATGACATGCAATGAAGCATAATATGATTATGGATGCTGAATTTTTTTGGTTGGAATTATTTCCAACGGGATTCTATCACTGACTGCTCCCGCCATTTCAGCTGGGGATGGAATTTTCAATGATGGTCTCTACTGAATCGCCTTAATGTCTACTCGAACGGTAGTTTACAAAGCATTCATCATCGGATCTTTCCCGATGCTACGTTGGGTTTATCACCAATGACTTGAAATATCCATCAATGCTATTGAGACTGATTCGACGTCATGTTGTAGAGATGTTTTCAAGATCCCTGATGTCGAGGCTTTCCTATAGCTAAAACCATTGGATTCCGACGTTGAGGTTATCACCAACGTTCTTTGTCTTTAAATGTGCTTTCTGAATTTATTTCCATTGAAGATGTTTCTCTATTTTGCGAACAACTCTCTGGGGATTATGGATTTTTATCCTGATGATAGCTTTCCTTGGTTGCCATCATTGAATTTTTCCTGCCGTTACACTGAGATTTTCACCACCGCCCGGGTTTTCTATCAGGTTGATGCTGATAGCTCCGCTGGAAGTAGAAATTTTTTTATGCTTGCTTTCACAGCATCCTCACAATATCTACTCAAACGGTAGTTTTGTGAAGGTTGACCATAACCGAATTTCCTTGGTGCCTACTTAAACAATAGTTTACAATGGTCTGAACATCACCGAACCTTCGCGGTGCCTTGGCTGGGGATTTATATAACAGATTCCATCATCGCTCCCTGAGGAAGATAGTTTTCCACGATTTTCATTATGAGATCTTTCTTGATGCTACGCTAGAGTTTTCGGAAACGGTTTGCACTGTCAATTATTTTGACCTTCATTGAAGTAGTTTCTGTGTCGCCCCCAAATTCAGGTGCTTGAAACCCAAATTCAGAGCTTCACGATATCATTTCTTTGAGCAAAATAATAATAATAATGTCATAAATATCAAACTTAATTTACATATCAGAGTTGTCTAAATCCAAGGTACGCGACCTTTAAAACATTTCATTACATGATAGATAATAATTATTATCATCTTAATTAAGTCTAACTATTACATAAGATAACATAAACTTATTCTGCTAGCTTTCCTTTCCCTTTGTTCTTAGCAGAACCTTCAGGTTGATCACGGTTAGCTGAAAACATTGAAATTAAGCAAGAATGAGCATTTGAGTGCCCATCAAGTAATAGCAAACAATAAACATTAGCTGAAAGGATTAAATATTTTCTTTGAGCGACACTTCTATAACGAATCAACAGTTGTGAATTAAACTGAAGTAACACTAAACAACGTAACAATTCTATTTCAAATTTAAAACTACGTACCGACTATAATTGGAGAGCAGTCGACAGTCTATAAACTTTGTTTTCAATTTTTGAAAAGGTTAAACAAAACTTCATCTTTAAACCGTCGTAACTTACAGGCACGGGGGTGATCAGCCCGTTATGCCCTGTATTGATGAATACTACATACCAGAACGATATTCTTGTTTATCTTATCCGACTTGAGCGCACAAAAGTTTCCCAGATTCGGGATGTTCATACTTAGTCCAAATCTGAACCAAAACAATTCGGTTGGATATCAATAGGGTTCTATCATGTTCAACGGTATTTTTAAATTTGTGTCTAGCCGAGTCAAATAGCTTAGACGACTTTTATGACGCCCCCAAAATAGGTATACATTACCCATCTTGAGTCGCCAAATACATGGTACAAAATTTAAATACAACTTAATTATACAACAGTTGTGCAAAATACGACAAAACATGAGCTGTGAGTTTTAATACAAATATTGTCATCTAGACAGTATTCAAACTCAAAACAAGTTCCCAATACATTTATTGTCACACTATTTAATAAAATTGCGAGGACTACTAATGCTATCATCTGGACCGTCACTCCGTTCCCCGACTAGTCCCGACTACGTTCTCATTTCCTGAAGAGAACAGTGAAAGAAAGGGTGAGCTCAACTAGCCCAGTAAGAAATATTATGACTAAGATAATGAAAAAGAAATTATCATTAGCCTTCAACAATGTTAAACTGATAGAATATAATAGACAACAAGTTTACCTGCAGCGGAATAAGCAACCCATTAGAAGAGTCAAGTAGAGCATGATATCTACTATCTTCTATGATTTAAAATGTTTTTATCAATTTTTATCGCTGAGACTTAGCTTAATAAATAAACCACATCATCGAATCATTCCTGCACTACGGGCCAAAGATATTCATTAAATCATCAATGGTCATGACTATACCGAATAATCCCTGGTCATAATCATACCAAAAACTATCCATCAATGCACTACAGGCCACTGAGGACTTTTACCACATCATTTATAACATTACAGGTCATGATTATACCGAATGATCCCTGGTCATAATCATACTAAGTCCATCTATGCACGTAAGCCAAAGATGACTTTCATCACAATATAAGCATAAGGATGATGACAATGACATAATAATTCAATAAAACAAGTTCAAGAATAAATTTTAAAGATTTATAAGTTAATTTATCCTGAAATCAATAACGTCCAAATTGTCAACATGATACTGCTTTGTGGAGTAAAATTTAAGAATGTTCAGAAGAATATTTCCATGAAAAGATACTGGATGAAACACAAATATCAAGGATATTCCACTAATTTCATGGAATATAGAATCCAAAACTTTAACCAACTGAGTATAATAGAATATATGATACCGCAAATGGATTTTTGTCCGCCATGCGGTAATCCACGTAGACAAATCATTTTCACAATTTAATAAGGAATGAATACGAAGGATCATTCACCATGCATGTGGTAATCCACATAGACAGGTTATTTCAACAGAATAATAAAGAATGGAATAACAGAAGAATTCACCATGCATGCGGTAGTCCGCGTAGACAGGTTATTCCAACATAATAATAAAGAATGGAACCAGGTCAGGCGTAATCCGCACAGACATGATATTCCAACAGAATAATAAAGAATGGAACCAGGTCATGCATAATCCACACAGACATGATATTCCAACAGAATAATAAAGAACGGAATAACAACAGAATTCACCAGGAATGCGATAGACCGCACAGACAGGTTATTCCAACAAAATAATAAAGAATAGAATAACAGAAGAATTTGACCATGTATGCGGTACTTCACATAGACAGGTTATTCCAACATAATAATAAAGAATGGAATAACAACCCTTACGAGTATTGAAAGAAAATAACTCTCTTCATGAATACGAAGGAATAATACCCCTTACCTTAGAAGAAATTAGATACTGGAATAGTGAGGTAGCAAACTTCTCTTCTTCTTTCTCTCTATAATTTCTCTCTATAATAATTGCTCTATGGCTTTAGTGAATTGGTGAGAAATGAAGGAAGAATAAGCTTCTATTTATAGGAAAATATAGTTTCAATAATTGCACGTTTTGGAGCTCAGAATATTATAGTATAATACCTCCCTCTTTTTTTTTATTTTTAATTTAGTCCTGCAAGTATTATCAAACTTGCACCACCTCCCTTAATAGTAAATGTGACAACCCCAAAATAGGTCCATTCCACCCAACCCATTCTGAGTCGTCAAATACATGGTACAGAAAATAACTACAACTTTATTACAACAATTATCGTGCAAAATACAACAACACATATGCTGTGAGTTTGGATATAAATATATACCAAATGTGACTCATGTTTCAACCGTGGACATCACCTCACAATAACACCTTACATAAAGGTATAGTCAAAAACTGTTTTAGAAATTAAAATCTTTGGGAAGTGCTCAAGGAAACCTTCGTACATGGGAGGCCACGCGTCTAGGTTATGATAGATATCATATGGCCACAGAATTATCCTTGGTGACCCAATAGACCCCAAAGACAAACAAGAAGATTACTATCATATTCTTCCCAATGGTGAGTCTTCTCTTGACTTATCATTATCTCCACTGTCTCTAATTGAGAATTATACTTCAAACAAACACCAAGATTATATAGGTAGTGCCCATAGATATACTCAGCAAGTGGATGAGCACAACCCTGTCTTATGATGACACGAGATTGTATGTCATTAGACATCTTGTATGATAGTGGAAAAATACCCTTCCAACGTTGGGTTCGCCTCACCCTATTTTCTTCACCAAATATAACTACTAAATGATGACCACCGTTCTATTCCCTTGTTACCCCCGCTCGACCCAGCTACACTCTTATTACCTGAAAGGAATTGTGAAGCAAAAGGGTGAGCACAACTAGCTCAGTAAAGAATATCATGACTAAAGATAAATAAATTATCAATAGTCTTCATCGCTAATAAATCAGAGATTTAGAACATATGGTAGATGATAAAAATTTCAACCATAGTTGCAGCGGAAAGAGTAATCCATTAAAAGAGTCAAATAGACTATAAAGTCTATTATCTCCTCCATGTTAAAAATCCACCAACAATGTTTTATCCATGTAACATCACTCAACAGTTCCTTTCCACAATCATATGAATAACTCATAATCATAATTGTAATTCTAAATTTTTCTTCGCATCCAGGACGAAGATAATTTTCATTACATGTTTTTACCTGAAACATCAAAGATCATGGTTATACCAAATCACAGTTCCTGTTTATAATCATACTAACAATTTTATCTTTGCACTACGGGCCAAAGATATTCATCAACAATTCATCTTTGCACTACAGGCCAAAGATATTCATCAATATTTCATCTTTGCACTACAGGCCAAAGATATTCCTCAACAGTTCATATTTGCACCACGGCCAAATACATTCATCAACAGTTCATATTTGCACTACAGGCCAAATATATTAATATCTCAAAGAAATATATAATCATTTCAAAATTTATATAAACAATAATTATAACCATGTTGATCAATTCACCTTTGCACTTAAGCTAAAGATATTCACTTATAAATTCAATGGTCATGATCATACCAGATAACAATTCATCTTTGCACTACAGGCCAAAGATATTCCTCAGTCACGATCATACCAATAATCTACCCATCTTTACACTCCAGTGAAAGAGAATTTCAACATCAGGGTTATAAAAATGTTATATATGATGATAAAAATAATATGATCAACATATAGTTTTAATCTCAAGAGTAATATTCGTAACTCATGAATAGTAAATCGTGAATAGTAACTCATGAATAGTAACCCCGACACAAAAGATAGAAATTCCACAATAAAATTCATACCAATATTTCGGTATAATGATATTGAAAGAATAACATTTCTTAAGCTTATAAACAATTTATTTTAATTGTTTACACTTTACTAAATAATGTATTTAATCATCTTAAAATGTCAAACTCATAATATTTCATCACCAATAACCAAAATCCTCATCAAAAATCTGCATATAACTCTTATATGATTCTCAAGCCATAAAATCATATTTTCTAAATTTTTTTACTTCACAAAACATATTTAATTCATTTACTCATAACTAGACCATTTTTATGAAAAATACCAAATCAGTTCCAACAATATTTCTTTTCTGGGATTTAGCATAATATATTCCCATAGTGAACATACATTTTTCTCAGAATTTTTAAAAATCATTTACTATTTTTCATATGGCCAAAACAGCCGAATATTTAGACATTTATCAAAAATTGTACTTTTATCTAAAAATTCTAAAATTCACAGAGTATACTCCTATCATATACATGTACTCCCAATAAAAATTTCATCAATTTTGGAGTTAACCACAAGGAATTATAAGCGGTTACTTTTAAAATAGTCTTTTCTCATAAAATTCATAACTCTCAATCTATACATCCAAAAATCACCATTTTTGGACACAATCAAGAAAACTCATCAAAATATCATTTCAAATTTTTCCAGAATTTTTGAAGGTCAGAAAAATTACGAAACTGGAAAATATAACAACCCTTAAAATCCCTTACTATCCCTTACTATCCCTTTCCTCAAAAGAGCAGTGCTTCTGATCGGAATGCAAAGCCGAAGGAAACTTGCACTGAATAGCAACTCTCAAAGTATCTAAATACTCACAAAATATACTTCATAATATAGAGAGAGAAAGAGAGAAAACTTGTTTCTGGTGTGATTTTCAATTCTAACTTAGCCCTCTATTTATAGGAAAATTTTGGTAGGTTTGACCTGCAACCTGATGGCTTTACCTGCTACTATTCCCACCACCACATTTGAAATATAATTCAGCACATTTCTTCACCAACCACAAGTGGGGCCCACCAATTCTAGAATTTTCCACCAAAATGATAAACTCCGAAAATTCAACAATTTCTGAACCAGTCATCTCGTAAAATTCATAATAAATCATACGTTCATTTTTAACGGTTCAAAATTTGTGGGCATATACTCAACTTATATATGTATAACATATCCAAAAATTACCACGATCCAACGGTCGGATTAAAAATTATAACCCCCGCAAAATATATCAAAAACCCTGATTTTTAATACCTCCATTCCGACAAAAATACGGATAAAAATCTCAACATTAACTCCTTCATTTTTTAACCACAAAAATATATCCCTCATTTATATCCACATAAAATAAATATTTCCTTATCATATGAATCATTAATTAATTATTCACAAATAATATTACAGAATCACATTTATGACAACCAGGCCGTTCCCAGGAAAGAGGGGGCTTTCCAATAAGGATTTCTCCTTACTAGCGCGCAATTAGATGACCAAACCTCTCCTTAGACAGAACTTTCTAGACATTGCCAATAATGCTATCTAATAATATTATTCAAATAATATGAATTATTGATCTGATAATAGAAAATACTGTGCAGCAACAATTATTGAAACAAAAATAATATAAAATTTCAACGTAGCAATTATTGAATCAATAAAATAAAATATTGAACAGTAATTACTGTAACAATTATTGAGTAGTGCCTTCTTACGTAAGAATCAATAATTTCAAAAATACTGTGCAATACCGTGTGCTACTGTGTAATAATGCGTATTACTGTATTTTAACCACCGGGTATTTCAACAGTATTAACGGTAACAACTACGCTGTTATTTGTAAAAACTCAAATTTATCGTTTTTTTCATCCGACAGTTATTCGTTATGGGGCCCACAAATAGCTGCGCCGTCGTACGAATATTTCCCGACAGAAAGAATATTCCACGACCAAACGAATATTCCCCGACAACAATGATTATTTTATAACCACTTGCTTATTTTGAAAAAAAATTTATATTTCACCCATAACTTTAAACTTTTATCAATTTAACCATTTACTGAATAGTAATTATAAGAAAAATTGAATACTTTTATTTCATAAAATTCGAGGTCTTACAATCTCCCCTCCTTATGAAATTTCGTCCCCGAAATTTACGTACCTGGTATTTCGAAGAGTTGAGAATACCTTCCTTTCATTTCAAATTCTATCTTCCCTGTCATTATAATTTCTCCATTGCTCATCTCCTGTATATCAAATATCATTCTAGAATACAGCTTCAAAACAAGGGTTAATTTAACAAATTAACATATCACATAATATCCCGATATTATGACTGACCAACAAATAAGCTTAGGTAGGACACACTAGCGAAGGATTTACTCATCTCTCCCCTCCTAGTTATATTCCCCGATCTCCGCCAGAGATCATATCCCTAAGCTCTGATACCACCTGTGACAATTGTCCCATCAGTGGACAGCACCTCATAGTGGTACCTATCAGTTTGCCACCGCAGAACGGCGTCCCCTACGGAGAGTCTGGCTTCGGTGCATTCCCCATCAACAGGATGTCACCAGATAGAGGCTCGGGGCTCTTTACTTATGGCTCTGATACCAACTGTGACAACCCCAAAATAGGTCCATTCCACCCAACCCATTCTGAGTCGTCAAATACATGGTACAGAAAATAACTACAACTTTATTACAATAATTATCGTGCAAAATACAACAACACATATGCTGTGAGTTTGGATACAAATATATACCAAATGTGACTCATGTTCCAACCGTGGACATCACCTCACAATAACACCTTACATAAAGGTATAGTCAAAAACTGTTTTAGAAATTAGAATATTTGGAAAGTGCTCAAGGAAACCTTCGTACATGGGAGGCCACGCGTCTAGGTTATGATAGATATCATATGGCCACAGAATTATCCTTGGTTGACCCAATATACTCCAAAGAAAAATAAGAAGATTACTATCATATTCTTCCCAATGGTGAGTCTTCTCTTGACTTATCATTATCTCCACTGTCTCTAATTGAGAATTATACTTCAAACAAACACCAAGATTATATAGGTAGTGCCCATAGATATACTCAGCAAGTGGATGAGCACAACCCTGTCTTATGATGACACGAGATTGTATGTCATTAGACATCTTGTATGATAGTGGCAAAACACCTTTCCAACGTTGGGTTCGCCTCACCCTATTTTCTTCACCAAATATAACTACTAAATGATGACCACCGTTCTATTCCCTTGTTACCCCCGCTCGACCTAGCTACACTCTTATTACCTGAAAGGAATTGTGAAGCAAAAGGGTGAGCACAACTAGCTCAGTAAAGAATATCATGACTAAAGATAAATAAATTATCAATAGTCTTCATCGCTAATAAATCAGAGATTTAGAACATATGGTAGATGATAAAAATTTCAACCATAGTTACAGCGGAACGAGCAATCCATTAAAAGAGTCAAATAGACCATAAAGTCTATTATCTCCTCCATGTTAAAAATCCACCAACAATGCTTTATCCATGTACCATCACTCAACAGTTCCTTTCCACAATCATATGAATAACTCATAATCATAATTGTAATTCTAAATTTTTCTTCGCATCCAGGACGAAGATAATTTTCATCACATGTCTTTACCTGAAACATCAAAGATCATGGTTATACCAAATCACAGTTCCTGTTTATAATCATACTAACAATTTTATCTTTGCACTACGGGTCAAAGATATTCATCAACAATTCATCTTTGCACTACAGGCCAAAGATATTCATCAATATTTTATCTTTGCACTACAGGCCAAAGATATTCCTCAACAGTTCATATTTGCACCACGGCCAAATACATTCATCAACAGTTCATATTTGCACTACAGGCCAAATATATTAATATCTCAAAGAAATATATAATCATTTCAAAATTTATATAAACAATAATTATAACCATGTTGATCAATTCACCTTTGCACTTAAGCTAAAGATATTCACTTATAAATTCAATGGTCATGATCATACCAGATAACAATTCATCTTTGCACTACAGGCCAAAGATATTTCTCAGTCACGATCATACCAATAATCTACCCATCTTTACACTCCAGTGAAAGAGAATTTCAACATCAGGGTTATAAAAATGTTATATATGATGATAAAAATAATATGATCAACATATAATTTTAATCTCAAGAGTAATATTCGTAACTCATGAATAGTAAATCGTGAATAGTAACTCATGAATAGTAACCCCGACACAAAAGATAGAAATTTCACAATAAAATTCATACCAATATTTCGGTATAATGATATTGAAAGAATAACATTTCTTAAGCTTATAAATAATTTATTTTAATTGTTTACACTTTACTAAATAATGTATTTAATCATCTTAAAATGTCAAACTCATAATATTTCATCACCAATAACCAAAATCCTCATCAAAAATCTGCATATAACTCTTATATGATTCTCAAGCCATAAAATCATATTTTCTAAATTTTTTTACTTCACAAAACATATTTAATTCATTTACTCATAACTAGACCATTTTTATGAAAAATACTAAATCAGTTCCAACAATATTTCTTTTTTGAGATTTAGCATAATATATTCCCATAGTGAACATATATTTTTCTCAGAATTTTTAAAAGTCATTTACTATTTTTCATATGGCCAAAACAGCCGAATATTTAGACATTTATCAAAAATTATACTTTTATCTAAAAATTCTAAAATTTACAGAGTATACTCCTATCATATACATGTACTCCCAATAAAAATTTCATCAATTTTGGAGTTAACCACAAGGAATTATAAGCGGTTACTTTTAAAATAGTCTTTTCTCATAAAATTCATAACTCTCAATCTATACATCCAAAAATCACCATTTTTGGACACAATCAAGAAAACTCGTCAAAATATCATTTCAAATTTTTCAAGAATTTTTGAAGGTCAGAAAAATTACGAAACTGGAAAATATAACAACCCTTAAAATCCCTTACTATCCCTTACTATCCCTTACCTCAAAAGAGCAGTACTTCTGATCGGAATGCAAAGCCGAAGGAAACTTGCACTGAATAGCAACTCTCAAAGTATCTAAATACTCACAAAATATACTTCATAATATAGAGAGAGAAAGAGAGAAAACTTGTTTCTGGTGTGATTTTCAATTCTAACTTAGCCCTCTATTTATAGAAAAATTTTGGTAGGTTTGACCTGCAACCTGATGGCTTTACCTGCTACTATTCCCACCACCACATTTGAAATATAATTCAGCACATTTCTTTACCAACCACAAGTGGGGCCCACCAATTCTAGAATTTTCCACCAAAATGATAAACTCCGAAAATTCAACAATTTCTGAACCAGTCATCTCGTAAAATTCATAATAAATCATACGTTCATTTTTAACGGTTCAAAATTTGTGGGCATATACTCAACTTATATATGTATAACATATCCAAAAATTACCATGATCCAACGGTCGGATTAAAAATTATAACCCCCGCAAAATATATCAAAAACCCTGATTTTTAATACCTCCATTCCGACAAAAATACGGATAAAAATCTCAACATTAATTCCTTCATTTTTTAACCACAAAAATATATCCCTCATTTATATCCACATAAAATAAATATTTCCTTATCATATGAATCAATAATTAATTATTCACAAATAATATTACAGAATCACATTTATGACAACCAGGCCGTTCCCAGGAAAGAGGGGGCTTTCCAATAAGGATTTCTCCTTACTAGCGCGCAATTAGATGACCAAACCTCTCCTTAGACAGAACTTTCTAGACATTGCCAATAATGCTATCTAATAATATTATTCAAATAATATGAATTATTGATCTGATAATAGAAAATACTGTGCAGCAACAATTATTGAAACAAAAATAATATAAAATTTCAACGTAGCAATTATTGAATCAATAAAATAAAATATTGAACAGTAATTACTGTAACAATTATTGAGTAGTGCCTTCTTACGTAAGAATCAATAATTTCAAAAATACTGTGCAATACCGTGTGCTACTGTGTAATAATGCGTATTACTGTATTTTAACCACCGGGTATTTCAACAGTATTAACGGTAACAACTACGCTGTTATTTGTAAAAACTCAAATTTATCGTTTTCTTCATCCGACAGTTATTCGTTATGGGGCCCACAAATAGCTGCGCCGTCGTACGAATATTCCCCGACAGAAAGAATATTCCACGACCAAACGAATATTCCCCGACAACAATGATTATTTTATAACCACTTGCTTATTTTGAAAAAAATTTCATATTTCACCCATAACTTTAAACTTTTATCAATTTAACCATTTACTGAATAGTAATTATAAGAAAAATTGAATACTTTTATTTCATAAAATTCGGGGTCTTACAGTAAATAATGTGAATTAATAGTTCAATCATGTGACTCAATAGTTATAATCATGTGAAAATACGAATTACAGTATAGTACCTTCAACTATACCTCTATTTTTAACTTAGTCATGCAAGTATTATCAGTCTTGTACCAACTCCCCTAATAGTAAATGAATGTGAATCAATAGTACACACATGTGAACAAATAGTTATAAGCATGTGAAATAATAGTAATTATTTTCTCATTTATCCGATTAATTACCCGATTAATTAATATAACCTCCAGACATCAATTATTATCGAGATAAATGTCAATTTTTACTAACACTAATAATTCCAACACAATGAAACTATCAATTTCATCTTTAATCAACACGAACTTATTCATCATTAATATCATAACTCATAATATTTAATAACCAGATCATTCCCAGGAAAGAGGGGGCTTTCCGATAAGGATTTCTCCTTATTGGCGCGCAATTAGGTGACCAAACCTCTCCTTGACAGAACTTTCTAGACATTGTCAATATTGTAAATAATAATATGAATAACTTTGTCGTCTCAATTATTGATTTAATAATATAACATATTATGCAGATGACACTATGACAATAATTGAATCAATAATATGAGAGATATGATGCATCAATTACTGTAGCAATAATTGAATATAACTGAGTGACTTCTCACGTAAGCATCAATAATCAATACCGTGTGCTACTATGCAACCACGCGTATTACTATACTTTTACTACCAGGTAGTTCAACAGTTTAACGGTTAATTTTATAAAAAGATAATTATGTCATTTTCTAACTACGACAATACTTTCGTTGTGGGGTCCACCAATGATTGTGCCATCGTACGAATATTTCCTGTTAAAACGAATATTCCCCGACCAATCAAATATTATATAACCACTTACTTATTTTATAAAATTTATAAATATTACCCATAACTATAACATTATATCAAATCCACACCATAATATTCAAAAAATTTATTTCGAGAAAATTATTCTTTATTCATAAAATTTGGGGTCTTACAACCTCTCCTTCTTATAAAATTTCGTCCTCGAAATTAGGGTACGTACCTGGTATATCGAAGAGGTGAGGATATCTTGACTTCATCTCATATTCTAACTCCCAGGTCATTTCTTCCGCATCGTGGTTTCTCCACAAAACTTTGACTTGAGGTATAACCTTGGAGCGTAGAATATGATCCTTCTTATCTAAGATTTTAACAGGTAACTCTTCATACGTTAAATCTTCCTCTATCTCGTCTGGTTCTAATTCAATAATGTGGTTTGGGTCTTTCACATATTTACGTAATATAGATATGTGAAAAACGTTATGAATACGAGACATACTTGGCAGTAAGGTGAGTCTATAGGCCACAGTTTCTACTCGATCGAGGATTAAAAATGGGCCAATGAATCGAGGATTGAGCTTTCCTCCATTTCCAAATCTCGTAACTTCTTTCCATGGAGAAACACATAACAACACATGATCTTCAATATTGAATTCCATGTCCTTTCGATGAAGATCAACATAACTCTTTTGTCGATCTTGTGAGATTTTTATACGTTGTCAGATCGTTTGAATTTTTTCGTAGTCATGCGTACCAAATTCGGTCCCAACAATGTTGCTTCACCTATCTCATCCCAGAATATTGGAGAACGACACTTTCTTCTATACAACGCCTCAAATGGAGCCATGCCAATACTTACTTGATAACTGTTGTTGTAGGAAAACTCCACTAATGGTAAGAACTTGTCCCAAATTCCTTTAAAGTCAAGGACACAGAGTCTTAAAAAATCCTCAAGAGTTTGAATTGTCCTCTCTGATTGCCCGTCTGTTTGAGGATGATTTGTCGAACTAAATCGTAATTCCGTGCCCATAGCTTTTTGTAAACTAACCCAAAATCTTGAAGTGAATCTTGGGTCTCGATCAGAAACTATGGATACTGGCATACCATGCAGTCTTATAACCTCGTTTATGTACATACTAGCAAGACGTTCAAGTGTATAAGTTTCTCGTATCAGTAAGAAATGAACAGACTTGGTCAATCTATCAATAATGACCCAAATCGCATCTATGCCTTGAGAAACCTTGGGAAGACCAGTAACCAAATCCATGGTATTGTGCTCCCACTTCCATTCTGGAATTTCAAGTGGTTGCAATGGACCTTTTGGCACTTGATGCTCAGCCTTGACTCGTTGACAGGTTAGACACCTTGAGATAAACCTCGTTATCTCTCTCTTCATATTGCTCCACCAAAATGTATGTCGATGACCACGATATATCTTGGTACTCCCAGGATGGATTACAAACGGTGTGTTGTGCGCCTCCATCATGATTTTATACTTCAAGTCAGAATCGTTAGGAACACAAAGTATGGAGTTGACTCGAAGTATTCCTTCTTCATCGATTCTTGCTTCCGAAATAGCACCTTCTTGCACTTTCTTCTTCATACGCATCAGCTCCAGGTCTGTAGTTTTAGCAGCTTTAACTTTATCGATTAAAGTCGGTTCTACTCGTATATTCGCCATCATCACATGGGTCCCTAGAGTCTTTAACTCTATCTCCATCCTTTGTAAGTCATACAAAATGGGCCTTTACGTTGACAATATCGCACTCGTACCTGCATATGATCTTTTACTCAATGCGTTAGCTACTACGTTCGCTTTTCCAGGATGGTATTGAATGGTATGATCATAATCTTTCAATAGCTCATGCCAACGTCGTTGCCGCATGTTGAGTTCCTTTTGAGTGAAGAAATATTTGAGGCTTTTATGATCCGTATAGATCTCCACCTTCTCTCCATACAGGTAATGCCTCCAAATCTTAAGCGCAAAAACGACTGCTGCCAACTCTAGATCATGAGTAGGATAATTCCTCTCATATTCTTTGAGTTGTCGCGAGGCATAGGCTATGACTTTCCCATGTTGCATGAGAACACATCCTAACCTTTTGCCTGAAGCATCACTGTAGATGACAAATCTCTCCGAGCCAGATGGTATTGTCAGAACAGGTGCTGAAATGAGTCTCCTCTTGAGTTCTTAAAAACTCTTCTCACATTCCTCGCTCCAACCGAACTTTGTATCTTTTTGATTCAGCTGAGTTAATGGAGTAGCGATTCGAGAAAATCCTTCCACGAATCTCCGATAATAACCAGCTAAGCCGAGAAAGCTACGTACTTCGGTCACTGATTTTGGTTGCTCCCAGCTTTGAATTGCTTCAATCTTCGCTGGGTCAACAGATATTCCATGATTTGATATCACGTGCCCAAGGAATGTAACTTCCTCAAGCCAGAACTCGCATTTCTTCAACTTGGCATATATCTTATTTTCACGAAGCTTTTGGAGTATCAGCTCAAGTGTTGCTCATGGTCTTCACGGGTTTTAGAGTATATGAGGATGTCATCAATAAAGACGACCACAAAGTGATCTAAATATTCCTTGAATACTCGGTTCATCATGTCCATGAAGGCAGCAGGAGCATTAGTCAATCCAAAAGACATGACTAGAAATTCATAATGCCCGTACCGAGTTTTAAAAGCAGTCTTTGGAATGTCATCAGTTTTAATCTTCAACTGATGATATCCGGAATGAAGATCAATCTTTGAAAAGAATTTAGCTCCTTGCAATTGGTCAAACAGGTCATCAATGCGAGGCAACAGGTACCTATTTTTTATGGTGACATGATTTAACTCCCGATAATCAATACAAAGTCTCATACTTCCATCTTTCTTCTTCACGAATAGAACAGGAGCACCCCAAGGAGACGTACTAGGACGAATGAAATCGATGTCTAACAATTCTTGTAGTTGGGTTTTTAACTTCTGAAGTTCAATAGGAGTCATTCGATATGGGGCTTTAGAAATGGGTTTTGTACCAGATTCAAGGTCGATACAAAATTCAATTTCACGCTCTGGGGGTAGGCCAGGAAGTTCTTCAGGGAATACATCAGGAAATTTATTAACAATAGAAATATCATTCAAATCTGACGTATTTTTATTTAAATCCGTGACATGGGATAAAAATGGTTGACATCCGTTTTTTAATAAACGAATAGCTTTATGGCTTGATATGACAGTGACTAATTTTAATGGTTTGGTTACTTGAATTCGTATAATAGGTTGGTTAGGAATATGAAAGCTAACAACCTTACGAAAACAATCGATTTTAGCATAATGAGTAGTTAACCAATCAATCTCTGAAATCACATCACATGCAAGTATTTTCAAAGAAATAAGATCGACAGGTAACGTGCAGTTACCGATTTGAATCAAACAAGACTTATAAATAGTGGATGTAATGAAGGTTTCTCCTAACAGAGTTTCCACAGATAAGTCAAAGTGTAATTTCTCCGGAGTCAAATTTAAACGTTGAGCGCAAGTAGGAGAAATAAAAGAATGGATAGAACCGGTATCAAATAAGGTATATACTTCACTAAAGTTTATGATTAGCTTACTTGTGATCACCTCGATCGGATTCCTCGCTTTTTGGGAGGTTACGACAAACGCTCTCCCTTGAACTACCGATTTTGTCTTGTCTGGGACACCCTTTGATGCCTCCATCCCAGCTGGATTTAACTTTGGTGCACGACAAAATCGGGCTAGGTGACCTTCTTTTCCATAATTATAACACGCTTTGGACTGCATCATGCAGTTTGGACTGATATGTCCCTCCCCTCCACATTTGTAACATACGACCGGCGGTCGTTCTCCTTCCTTAACAACAGGTGCTGGTGCTGACGTCCTTCCATCATTGTTGAATCTCCTCTTTTTGAAATGTCCACTCTTATTGTCATGGCCATGATTACCATCGAAGTGATTACTATTTTTGGCATGTTGATTCCCTCAACGCTTGTTGTCACCGCTTTGATGACTACTACCATTGGTATTATACTTCTGCCGACTGCTTTCTCTTGGTTGGGTCGACTCGTTATCGCGTTCCAATAACTGAGCCCTATTTACAATATCTAAATATAAACACAGTTTATGAGAAATCATATATTGACGTATCTCGGGTTTCAAACATCTTAGAAATGTCCGTGTCATTCTCTCCTCATTATCCACTAAGTGGGACGCAAATCGGGATAACTCGGCAAACTTTGCTTCGTACTGCGACACAGTCATATTGTTTTGCTAAAGTTTAATGAATTCTACCTCTTTCATGTGACGAATACTTTTGGGAAAGTACTTGTCGTTGAACAGTTCTTGAAACTTCTCCCAAGTCATCTTCAGTGCGGCAAGTTGAGTACGCTTTATAGATTCTCACCAGTAATCTGCCTCTGCTCACAACATAAAGGTGGAAAAGGGAACCTTTTGCTCCTCAGAGCATCCCGAGACATCAAATATCTTGGTGATCTGCTTTATCCACGTCTTCGCCTTAAGTGGTTTTGGCTCTCCGAAAAACTCCGATGGTCCCAGCTCCTTGAACTGCTTAGCGGTGACCGTCCAAGAGTTGTCAGTGTTTCCACCTGTATTTTGGACAGGACCCGCCCTCGCCTGATGTTGCATTAATTGCATAAAACCTCTGAACGTCCCATCGTTCATCATTTGATCGTTGTTGTTTACCTGAGGGTTATTGTCTTCCTGCTGCACATTATCCTGGGTATTAATCTATGGTGACTCAACTATCTCATGTGCTTCATTGCTTATCTCAACATTTTCAGATGCCATTTTTAAATACTGCCACAAAATAAGGGTTATTTAACATATCACATATTATCCCTATACTCTGATCGACCAATTAAATACCAAATAATCTTAGGTAGGTCATACTAGCGAAAGAATTTCCCGTCTCTCCCATCCTAGTTCTTGTCTCACATTTTAGCCAGGGATCATATCACTAAGCTTTGATACCAACTGTGACGCCCCCAAAATAGGTATACATCACCCATCTTGAGTCGCCAAATACATGGTACAAAATTTAAATACAACTTAATTATACAACAATCATGTAAAAAATGACAGAACATGAGCTGTGAGTTCTAATACAAATATTGTCATTTAGACAGTATTCAAACTCAAAATAAGTCCTCAATACATTTATTGTCACACTATTTAACAGAATAGTGAGGACTACTAATGTTATCATCTGGACAGTCACTCCGTTCCCCGACTAGTCCCGGCTACGTTCTCATTTCCTGAAGAGAACAGTGAAAGAAAGGGTGAGCTCAACTAGCCCAGTAAGAAATATTATGACTAAGATAATACAGAAAAAATTATCATTAGCCTTCAATAATGTTAATCTGATAGAATATAATAGACAACAAGTTTAACTATATCGGAATAAGCAACCCATTAGAAGAGTCAAGTAGAGCATGATATCTACTATCTTCTATGATTTAAAATGTTTTCATCAATTTTTATCGCTGAGACTCAGCTTAATAAATAAACCACATCATCGAATCATTCCTGCACTATGGGCCAAGGATATTCATTAAATCATTAATGGTCATGACTATACTGAATAATTCCTGGTCATAATTATTCCAAAAACTGTCCATCAATGCACTACAGGCCACTGAGGACTTTTACCACATCATTTATAACATTACAGGTCATGATTATACCGAATGATCCCTGATCATAATCATACCAAGTCCATTTATGCACGTAAGCTAAAGATGACTTTCATCACAATATAAGCATGAGGATGATGACAATGACATAATAATTCAATAAAACAAGTTCAAGAATAAATTTTAAAGATTTATAAGTTAATTTATCCTAAAATCAATAACGTCCAAATTGTCAACATGATACTGCTTTGTGGAGTAAAATTCAAGAATTCTCAGAAGAATATTTCCATGAAAAGATACTGGATAAAGCGCAAATATCAAGGATATTCCACTAATTTCATGGAGTATAGAAGCCAAAGCTTTAACCAACTGAGTATAATAGAATATATGAAACCGCAAATAGATTTTTGCCCGCCATTCGGTAATCCACGTAGACAGATCATTTTCACAATTTAAAGAGGTGACTGATTTAGAAATTAGTTTTATAAATAATTTTGGTGAGAAATTCTAGAATTGAGTGGGCTCCACTTGTGGTTGGTGAAGAAATATGCTAAATTTTATTTCAAATATGGTGGGTGGTAATAGTAGCAGGTAAAGCCATCAGGTAGCAGGTCAAGTCTACTTCGACGTGCTAATATTTTCCTATAAATAGAGGGCTAATTTAGAATTGAAAATCACACTAGAATTCATAAGTTTTCTCTCTTTCTCTCTCTATATTATCGAGCGTATTTTTGTGAGTATTTAGATACTTTGAGAGTTGCTATTCAGTGCAAGTTTCTGTCAGTACTATATCCGAAATTCAGTCAGAAGTACGGTTATTCTTAGGTAAGGGATGTTATTTTCTTCGTAAATGATATTATTTCTTTCAATATCATTATGCCGAAGTATTGGTCTGAACTTTTTATCAAATTTGAAATTTTTTGTGTAGGGATTACTATTCACGTATACGGCACTATTCACGAATACGGCACTATTCACCAAAAAATAAAATTTTCTTCTTTTATCCAAGATGGATATTATGGTTACTATCTTTGATTGTATCCATGTTTTGATCATTATTTTGGAATTCTTCTTCAAAATTGGTTATTTCGGAGTATTATTGAACTTGGATAAACTGTAACACGAATCTCTAATATTTGTTCTTTTATTTCACTGGATTCGTTTTCCTTAAGATATTTTTCATCATTCTCAGTCCTAAATGATGATATTACTGAATATCTTTGGCCTATAGTGCAAAGATGAATGATTACCTGATGAATATCTTTGGCCCGTAGTGCAAAGATGAACAGGTGTTGAGATGAACATGACCAACTGAGTATTATTCTTGAATTTTACTCCACAAAGTAGTATCATGTTGACAATTTGGACGTTATTAATTTCTGGATAAATTAAATTGTAAATCTTTAAAATTTATCCTTGAACTTGTTTAATTGAATTATTATATCCTTGTCATCATCCTCATGTTTATATTCTGTTGAAAGTTATCTGTGGCCTGTAGTGCATAGATGGACTTGGTATGATTATGACCATGGATTATTCGGTATAATCATGACCGTAATGTTACAAATGATGTGACAAAAGTCCTCATTGGCCCGTAGTGCATTGATGAATAATTTTTGGTATGATTATGGCCATGGATTCTCTTCGGCCAAGGGTGCAAAGATGAATTGTTTTATGGCATGATCATGACCGTTGATGAAAACACGATTATCTTTCGCCCGTTGTGCAGGGATGATTCGATAATGTGGATTATTTATTAAGCTAAATCTCAGCAATAAAATTGATGATAAATCTTTTAAATCATAGAAGATAGTAGGTTTTATGCTCTGCTTGACTCTTCTAATGGATTGCATTTTTTCACTACAGTTGTTGATCTAAAACTTGTTGTCTATTATATTTTATCAGATTTTTCCTGTTGAAGACTAATGATAATTTGTTGTACATTATCTTAGTCATAATATTTTTTACTGGGCTAATTGAGCTCACCCTTTCTTTTATTGTTCTCTTCAGAAAATGAGAATATAGCTGGGACTAGTCGGGGAATGGATTGACGGTCCAGATGGTTGCATTAGTAGTCCTCACTATTCTTTGAAATAGTGTGATAATTGTAATGAGTACTCTTTTTGAGTTTGTATACTCTCTAGTAGACAATATTTGTATTCAAACTCACAGTATATATGTGTTGTCGTATTCTGCACGACAATTATATTACTGAAGTTGTATTTATTTCTGTACCATGTATTTGGCGACTTAGAATGGGTGATGTATACCTATTTTGGGGGTGTCACAGTTGGTATCAGAGCTTAGGGATATGATCCCTGGCTGAGATATGAGACAAGAACTAGGAGGAGAGAGACAGGGAATTTCTTCGCTAGTATGACCTGACTAAGTTTATTTGGTATTTGTTTGGTCAGTCAGAATATAGGGATAATATGTTGCATGTCAATTAACTCTTGTTTTGTGACAGTATTTGAAAATGACATCCGAGAATGCTGAGAATAGCAATGGACCACAGGAGACCGTTGAGTCACCACAGATCAATACTCGGGATAATATGCATCAGGAAGCCAATAATCCTCAGGTGAACAACGGCACCGACCAAATGACGAACGACGGTACGTTTTGGAGCTTTTTAGAATTTATACAACACCGAACGAGAGAGACTCCTATTCATAACGCAGGTGGAAATACTGGCAACCCACGGTTGGTCACCGCTAAGCAGTTGAAGGAGCTAGGACCACTGTAGATTTTGGGAAAGCCAGAACCGCTTAAGGCAGAGACATGGATAAAGTAGATCACCAAGATATTTGATGTCTTGGAATACTCAGAGGAGCAAAAGGTTCAATTTGCCACCTTTATGTTGCGTGAAGAAGCAGATCATTGGTGGGAATCTGCAAAATGTACCCAGCATGACGCACTCAAGATGTCTTAGGAGAAGTTCCAAGAATTGTTCAACAACAAGTACTTTCCCGAAAGTATTCGTCACATGAAGGAAGTGGAATTCATCAAGCTGGAGCAAAACAATATGACCGTGTCGTAGTACGAAGCTAAGTTTGCCGAGTTGTCCCGGTTTGCGTCCCACTTAGTTGATAACGAGGAGAGAATGACGCGAATGTTTCTAAGAGGTTTGAAACCCGAGATACGTCAATACCTAATTTCTCACAAACTGTGTTTGTATTCAGATGTTATAAATAGGGCTCAGTTATTGGAGCGCGATAACGAGTCAACCCAACCAAGAGAAAGCAGTCGACAAAATGATAATACCAATGGTAGCAGTCATCGAAGCGGTGACAACAATCGTGGAGGAAATTATCATGCTAAGAATGGTAACCACTTTGGTGGTAATCATGGCCAAGATAATAGAAGTAGAAATTTCAAGAAGAGGAGGTTCAATAATGATGGAAAGACAACAACACCAGCACCCGTTTCAAAAGAAGAAGAACGACCACCGGTCGTATGTTTCAAATGCGAACAGGAGGGACACATCCGTCCAAACTGTACGCAGCAACCCAAAAGTTGTTTCAATTGCGGAAGAGAAGGTCACCTAGCTCAATTTTGTCCTGTAGTGAAGTCAAGTCCAGCGGGGATAGTGATGCCAAAGGATGGCCCAGACAAGTCAAAGTTGGTAGTTTAAGTAAGAGCTTTTATCGAGGAACCCGAACGAAGTTATCACGGGTAAGTTAATCATAAACTCTTGCGAAGTTTATACCTTATTCAATACCGGTTCTATATATTCTTTTATTTCTCCTACTTGCGCTCAACATTTAAACTTGACCCCAATATAAAACCCATTTCTAAAACCCTTAAAATATTTCTTCACCTAAAACGAACGTATTATGCGCTGAAGACGTTGGCTCGAGCTGTTGAAGATTACAATTATACCATTTAATACCATCGTGGGAAAAGCGAACGTGGTAGCTGACGCGTTGAGCAGAAGATCGTATGCATTTATGAGTGCGAATATACGAACCTACGTGAAGATAGCAAATATACGATTAGAACCGACTTTAAATCGATAAAGTTAAAGCCGCTCAAGCTACAGACTCAGAGCTGATGAATGTGAAGAAAAGGTTCAAGAGGGCGTTATTCTAGGAGCAAGAGTCAATGAAGAGAGGAAATCTCAACCCTCGATTTTATTGGTCTATTTGAAATCCTCGATCGAGTAGGAACTGTGACCTATAGACTCGTTTTAAGTGCCAAGTATGTCGCGTGTTCATAACATTTATTTCGTATCGATGTTACGTAAATATATGGATGATTCGAACCACATTATTGATTAAGAACTGGACGAAATAGCGGAAGATTTAACGTATAAGGAGATTCATGTTAAAATCTTGGATAAGAAGGAATATATTCTATGCTCAAAGGTTATACCTCAAGAGTTAGAATCTGACGAGGTATCCCCATCTGTTCGGCATATCAGGTACGTACGTAAATTTCGGGGACGAAATTTTATAAGGAGGGGAAGTTGTAAGACCCCAACTTATTAATGAATAAAATCAAATTTCCTCTAATTATTATTGTGAATAATAAGGTGTTAATTTGATATAATATTTTGGTTATGGGTGAAATGTGCAAATTTTATAAAATAAACAAGTGGTTATAAAATACTCATTGTTGTCGGGGAATATTCGTTTGGTCGTGGAATATTCTTTCTGTCGGGGAATATTCGTACGACGGCATAGTTATTTGTGGGCCCCATAATGGAAAATGGTCGGATGAAGATAACGACAAAATTGAGTTTTTATAAATAACGGCGTAGTTGTTACCGTTAACACTGTTGGAATACCCGGTAGTTAAAATACAGTAATACGCGTGGTTGCATAGTAGCATACGGTTTTGCACAGTATTTTTGAATTATTGATCCTTACGTAAGAAGGCACTACTCAATAATTATTATAGTAGTTACTGTTCAATATTTAATTTTATTGATTCAATAATTGTTGCGTTGATATTTTATATTATTGTTGTTTCAATAATTGTTACTGCACAGTATTTCTCATTATCAGATCAATAATTCATATTATTTGAATAATATTATTAGATAGCATTATTGGCAATGTCTAAAAAGTTCTGTCTAAGGAGAGGTTTGGTCACCTAATTGCGCGCCAGTAAGGAGAAATCCTTATTGAAAAGCCCCCTCTTTCCTGGGAACGGTCTGGTTGTCATAATTGTGATTCTGTAATATTATTTGTGAATAATTAATTATTAATTTATATGATAAGAAAATATTTATTTTATGTGGATATAAATGTTGGATATATTTATTGTGGTTAAAATGAAGGAGTTTATGTTGAGGTGTTTTATCAGTATTTTTGTCGGAATGGAGGTATTAAAAATCAAACCAGTATTTTTGAGTTATATTGCGTGAGTTATAATTTTTAATCCGACAGTTGGATCGTTGTGATTTTTGGATATTTTATTCATATATAAGTTGAGTATATGCCTACAAATTTTGAACCGTTAAAAATGAACGTATGATTTGTTATAAATTTTAAGAGGTGACTGATTCAGAAATTAGGTTTATAAATAATTTTGGTAGAAAATTCTAGAATTGAGTGGGCTCCACTTGTGGTTGGTGAAGAAATGTACTGAATTTTATTTCAAATATGATGGGTGGCAATAGTAGCAGGTAAAGCCATCAGGTTGCAGGTCAAGTCTGCTTCGGTGTGCTAATATTTTCCTATAAATAGAGGGCTAAGTTAGAATTGAAAATCACACCAGAATTCATAAGTTTTCTCTCTTTCTCTCTCTATATTATCGAGCGTATTTTTGTGAGTATTTAGATACTTTGAGAGCTGCTATTCAGTGCAAGTTTCTATCAGCACTATATCCGAAATTCAGTCAGAAGTACGGTTATTCTGAGGTAAGGGATGTTATTTTCTTCGTAAATGATATTATTTCTTTCAATATCATTATGCTGAAGTATTGGTCTGAACTTTTTATCAAATTTAAAACTTTTTTGTGTTGGGGTTACTATTCACGTATACGACACTATTCACGAATACGACATTATTCATCGAAAAATAAAATTTACTTCTTTTATCCAAGATGGCTATTATGGTTGCTATCTTTGATTGTATCCATGTTTTGATCATTATTTTGGAATTCTTCTTCAAAATTGGTTATTTCGGAGTATTATTGAACTTGGATAAACTGTAATACGAATCCCTAATATTTGTTCTTTTATTTCACTGGATTCATTTTCTTTAAGATATTTTTCATCATCCTCAGTCCTAAATGATGATATTACTGAATATCTTTGGCCTGTAGTGCAAAGATGAATGATTACCTGATGAATATCTTTGGCCCATAGTGCAAAGATGAATATGTGTTGAGATGAACATGACCAACTGAGTATTATTCTTAAATTTTACTCCACAAAGTAGTATCATGTTGACAATTTGGACGTTATTGATTTCTGGATAAATTAAATTATAAATCTTTAAAATTTATCCTTGAACTTGTTTAATTGAATTATTATATCATTGTCATCATCCTCATGTTTATATTCTGTTGAAATTCATCTGTGGCCTGTAGTGCATAGATGGACTTGGTATGATTATGACCAGGGATTATTTGGTATAATCATGACCGTAATGTTACAAATGATGTGGTAAAAGTCCTCATTGGCCCGTAGTGCATTGATGGATAATTTTTATTATGATTATGACCATAGATTCTCTTCGGCCAAGGGTGCAAAGATGAATTATTTTATGGCATGACCATGACCGTTGATGAAAACACGATTATCTTTAGCCCGTAGTGCAGGGATGATTCGATGATGTGAATTATTTATTAAGCTAAATCTCAGCAATAAAATTGATGATAAATCTTTTAAATCATAGAAGATAGGAGGTTTTATGCTCTACTTGACTCTTCTAATGGATTGCTTTTTTTTCGCTGCAGTTGTTGATCTAAAACTTGTTGTCTATTATATTTTATCATATTTTTTTCTGTTAAAGACTAATGATAATTTGTTGTACATTATCTTAGTCATAATATTTCTTACTGGGCTAGTTGAGCTCATCCTTTCTTTCACTGTTCTCTTCAGGAAATGAGAATATAGCTGGGACTAGTCGGAAAATGGATTGACGGTCCAGATGGTTGCATTAGTAGTCCTCACTATTCTGTGAAATAGTGTGATAATTGTAATGAGTACTCCTTTTGAGTTTTTATACTCTCTAGTAGACAATATTTGTATTCAAACTCACAGTATATATGTGTTATCGTATTCTGCACGATAATTGTATTACTGAAGTTGTATTTGTTTATATACCATGTATTTAGCGACTCAGAATGGGTGATGTATACCTATTTTGGGGGCGTCACACTTACGAGTATTGAAAGAAAATAACTCTCTTCATGAATACGAAGGATTAATATCCCTTACCTTAGAAAAAACTGGATACTAGAATAGTGAGGTAGCAGACTTCTCTTCTTCTTTCTCTCTATAATAATTGTTCTATAGCTTTAGTGAATTGGTGAGAAATGAAGGAAGAATGAGCTTCTATTTATAGGAAAATATAGTTTCAATAATTACACGTTTTGGGGCTCAGAATATTACAGTATAATACCTCCCTCTTTTTTTTCATTTTTAATTTAGTCCTGCAAGTATTATCAAACTTGCACCACCTCCCCTAATAGTAAATAATGTGAATCAATAGTTCAATCATGTGACTCAATAGTTATAATCATGTGAAAATACGAACTTTAACTATACCTCCATTTTTAACTTAGTCATGCAAGTATTATCAATCTTGTACCAACTCCCCTAATAGTAAATGAATGTGAATCAATAGTATACACATGTGAACAAATAGTTATAAGCATGTGAAATAATAGCAATTAATTGCTTATTTTTTCGATTAATTACCCGATTGATCAATATAACCTCCAGACATCAATTATTATCGAAATAAATATCGATTTCCACTAACACTAATAATTCCAACACAATGGAACTATCAATTTCATCTTTAATCAACATGAACTTATTCATCATTAATATCATAACTCACAATATTTAACAAACAGATCATTTTCAGGAAAGAAGGGGCTTTCCGATAAGGATTTCTCCTTATTGGCGCGCAATTAGGTGACCAAACCTCTCATTGACAAAACTTTCTAGACATTGTCAATATTGTAAATAATAATATGAATAACTTTGTCGTCTCAATTATTGATTTAATAATATAACATATTATGCATATGATACTGTGATAATAATTGAATCAATAATATGAGAGATATGATGCAGCAATTACTGTAGCAATAATTGAATATAACTGAGTGACTTCTCACGTAAGCATCAATAATCAATACCGTGTGCTACTATGCAACCACGCGTATTACTGTACTTTTACTACCGAGTAGTTCAACAGTTTAACGGTAAAACTTCCGCCGTTATTTTTATAAAAAGATAATTATGTCATTTTCTAACTACGACAATACTTCCATTGTGGGGTCCACAAATGATTGTGTCGTCGTACGAATATTCCCTGTTAAAACGAATATTTCCCGACCAATCGAATATTATATAACCACTTGCTTACTTTGCAAAATTTGTAAATATTACCCATAACTCTAACATTATATCAAATCTACACCATAATATTCAAAAAATATATTTTGAGAAAATTATTCTTTATTCATAAAATTTGGGGTCTTACAACTTTTAATTAAGATGTACATACTTGAAACCGATAAATATGTATCAACATGTGATTAAAAATTAGGGTTTATAACTTAGCAATTAGGGTTCTAATTTTGTAACTAGGATTTCTAAATATTAATTAGAGTTTACCTAATTAAAATTAAATCTATAATAATTGTCATTAATTACATAACACAACAACTTAACAAATCTTACAGTCATAATTGACTTCTGTACTATAGTTTATCAGTAATGCTAGGGTTTTCTACTGTTTCACTATAACTGTTCCACAAATTAACATTACACATATACCATACATGTTTATATCACTGAAATATAAATAATATTATATTAATATTCTCATTCCTTATTCAAAATCCAGAACTAGGGTTTTAAATCTATATCCGACATAACTTTCATATATATCATTATTAATTAAGTTAAAATAATTAACTTAACTACTCTGAATAAATCCATATAATAAATAATTATTATAATAATTCTAATAATCATATCATATATAAAATAATCATAATTTCATGGAAAATAAATAATAAATATTTTTATTACAAAATTAATTTATTATAAGAATATAATCTATAATGATCAATAATTCTTAAAAAGAAATTATTTACAATTATTCATGTAATAAATATATTTTATTTATCACATATATACATATACTTTACTTTGCACATATTCCCACCTTTATATATATAAAAAAATTTATATGCAAAATTTCTTATTTAATTATATTAAAAATAATGGGTTATTACATTCACCCTCCCTTATAAGGATTTCGTCCCCGGAATCATCGTTTCAAATCTTATAGATATTCGGGAAAATAGCATACAAAATTATTTCAAGTAGATCTCAATCAAAATCGATCGAACTGATATTTAACTATTCAATATAAAGCTTGCCTATCTGATTATACAGAAATTTGATTTCTAATAGAACTCAAATTTCTCCTTCAAAATTTCTTTATAATATAATTTACTATATTTAAGAAAAATCATATATACGAAAATAAAATTCATACGAATAATACCTAGAGTTCCATCCCTGGCTACTACGGTATCCTGAACCGTTATGTTGAAGACTCTTGCGGTTGATTTTGTTGAAGTTGGTCACGTTATCGTCAGTGTTCCGCTGCCTTTCCCCCTATTCACGCTTCCTGTATCCATTCTCCTTTTCGAACAGTACTTTACCTTATGTTTCATTGATCCACATAAAAAACACCCATTGTTCATCCTAGGATTGGGGCAGTTGAGAGAGATATGCCCCTCCTACCCACACTTATAGCACACAAACTTACCACTTAGACATTCACCTGAATGATTCTTCCCACAATTCTTACACTGCACAACCTGCTTCTTCACACTTTTCTGCTTGACTTGGACATTCCTAAAATTGTTCCACTTTCTTTTTTCATTCCCACTACCACTACCTGCTTCTACCTTCCCATCTCCCTCAATCTTACCCTTGTTCTTTCTCTCCTTATTGTAGAGGCTCATGGCTTCCCCTTTCGGCTATGATAGCCTTTTTCAAAAGTGCTGCAAAAGTATTGATCTGCAACACCGCCACCTTATTATAGAGCTAGGGTTTTAATCCCAGCTCAAGCCTCCTTGACTTTCTAGCCTCCGTATCCATTTGGTGCGGAGTGAACCTAGCTAATTCATTGAACTTTGCGGCATACTCTACAACTATCATGTTCCCCTACTTTAACTCCAAAAACTTCACCTCCATCCTAGCCTGCATACTAGACGAGAAATAGTTCTCAAAGAATAACGTCTTAAACCTAGTCCATTCTAACCCTTTGATTTCGAGTTTGGCGTCTTGGCGGCATTATCTGATTAAATTATACTTTATTAACTTACATTCTAAACCTTATCATATAAGTTTAATATATCAAACTTATTTCATTAATCAAACATAGATTCATATTCATTCGACTATTTTAATTCATAGTACTTTACATAGTATAACACATACTGCCTTAAGCATCCGAAATTCTTTTGTGACCACCAAAGTCGAGATTCACTGCTACAACTTATATAAAAGTGAAAATATTACATTACACAGACATACTTGTCATAGAACACACATATTCAAACAGTACTTATACTACTTATTTATTACGCCTTTTCCTGATCCTGGACAACCTTTCCCTTGATGACCTTCCAATCCATAAATAAAACATGCACCTTTCTTATAGTTGGGACAATGAGGAGAGATATGTCCCTCATGTCCACAAATATAACATATCTTTTTCCCTTTCATGCATATGCTTTCATGTTTCTTGCTACAGTTTGTACACTTTTCTATTTTGTTAGCGTTCTCTTGGTTATTATCGGAATTTCCTAAGTCGCGGTCATTTATCTTCCTTTTCTCCTTCTTGCTCGAAGCTTCACACGATATGTTTCCTTTGGCTCCCATCTGATCAATTTAGATTTTAAGTTTATCTTGTTCTTCCATCGTTTCGATTAATGCCTTTCTCAATTGACTATTTAGTAGCTTTTCTATTTCCCACAACTTTTCCAGAGAAGAAACTGTGTTCCTCAGATTCTGCACTTCGGTTGATGCTTGATCAGCTCCAACTTTGGTGTCCGAATCGCTATCTGTTAGTTCCACCATTTCTAGGTCCGGTACTATATTTTCTAAAATGATCACCACATTGAGGTTACATTCAATGTGAGCCTCTATTTCAGCTATTGGCTTTGATATTGGCTCGGTTATGGAGATTAACTCCTCCTTTACGATCTGTGGGTATCCTAATCCTTTTCCACCTGACATCTACACATAAATTATCTTGAATAGTATATAATATATACACACAGCAAATAATAGTTTTGTATAAGTTTATTTTATTTTGTTTTACGATGAATTTAGTTAATTCTTCTCCTTTTAAACTATATATTAGTTATTTGTATTTTCAACGTTTTCCTCTGCCCTAAGGTTATAGCCTAAGGTCTACCCTCACCTATGGTTTCTAACCCTAAAGCTCTGATACTAACCTATGATGCCCCCAAATTTAGGTGCTTGAAACCCGAATTCAGTACTTCACGATACCATTTCTTTTAGCGGAATAATAATAATAATGTCATAAATATCAAACTTAATTTACATATCAGAGTTATCTAAGGTACGCGACCTTTAAAACATTTCATTACATGATAGATAATAATTATTATCATCTTAATTAAGTCTAACTATTACATAAGATAACATAAACTTATTCTGCTATCTTTCCTTTTCCTTTGTTCTTGGCAGAACCTTCAGGTTGATCACGGTTAGCTGAAAACATTTAAATTAAGCAAGAATAACCATTTGAGTGCCCAACAAGTAATAACAAACAATAAACATTAGCTGAAAGGATTAAATATTTTTTTTGAACGACACTTCTACAACGAATTAACAGTTGTGAAGTAAACTTAAGCAACACTAAACAACGTAACAATTCTATTTTAAATTTGAAACTACGTACTGACTATAATTGGAGAGCAGTCGACAGACTATGAACTTTGTTTTCAATTTTCTAAAAGGTTAAACATAACTTCATCTGTAAACAGTCGTAACTTACAGGCACGGGGGTGATCAGCTCGTTATGCCCTGTATTGATCAATACTACACACCAGAATGATATTCTCGTTCATCTTATCTGCCTTGAGCGCACAAAAGTTTTTCAGATTCATGATGTTCATACTTAGACCAAATTCGAACCAAAAGAATTCGGTTGGATATCAATAGGGTTCTATCATGTTCAACGATATTTTTAAATCTGTGTCTAGCCGAGTCAAATAGCTTAGACGACTTTTAATTAAGAAGTACATACTGGAAACCGATAAATATGTATCAACATGTGATTAAATATAATAATTATCTAAGTGATGACACTTGTATAACCATACTTAGAAATTAACGAACAGAATATATATATCTGGATCTTACAGTAATACTGTACTGATAACAAATGATCGGATAGAATTCAAGAACTGACATGTCTACAAAGTATAGATGCATGAACAATAATAATAGAGTTAATAAATTGGCACGATAACGATATAATTTTGAAACTTTCTTACTCATGTCCATTGCATAAAGTAAATGCAAAGGTTAGGATACTTGCATAATATAAAAGGTTAGTTCGGATACTTGCCTGATTTGCTGCTTACATTTACACAACTTAGTTTTTATCTTTAATAGTGAGACCTATCATTCATAAGATTATACTTTCGATTAGAATAACGTATCATAACACATAGTATTGCTATTTGTAGTCAACACATAACCTAATCACATTGTCACATATGTTTATCAATCATTAAGACACAAACAAACACTTATACAGTCAACCTATGTAGGTTCGAATCAATTTTGATAACATTTTGGTGTACCGACGACTTTATCGGGTAATTATCGAGTTTATTGTTAATAAAACTCTAATCTATATCTTAAATATTACTTTGGATAATTTAAATATCAATCATATTATTTATAAATGACTTATAATAATTTTTAAATAATTATTATAATTTATCATGATTTTTTAAACACTGGAATCATTATTAAATAATTTAAATATTAAATAATTCTATTATCAATAATATTTGAATAATATCTAAATATTAATGAAACCATTACAAAAATATTAAAGTTATTTATAATAACTAAAAATATTTTTAAAGTCTTAATGTTACCCCTAAATGATTTTTAAAATATTTAAAATTATTTTAAAATAATTACCATTAATATTTAAATATTAAGATATTATTCACTAAAATATTAAAAGTTATTTATAATAACTTAAAATATTTTAAAACCATTTATATCCTTCTTTAAATGAATTTTAAGTTAATAAAACTATTTTAAAACTATTTATTTAATATTATTATTAAATAAATCTAATATCATTAATATTAAATTATTAATAAAATTTACCTTTACATATTAAAAGTTATATTTTATAGCTTAAATTTTTTTAAACTCTTTATTTTCATTTAAAATGATTTTTATCATTTTTAAACTAATTTATTTAATATAATTATTAAATAAATCTAATATCATTAATATTAAATAATTGATGAAATTTGCTTTAAAATATTCGAAGTTATGTTTTATAACTTAAAATATTTTTTAATACCTTATTATCATTTAAAATGATTTTTAATATAAGAAAATCATTTTTAATTAATTTATTTAATACATTTATTAAATAAATTAAATATTAATAATATTCAAATATCTACTAATATTTATGAAAAATATGCCAAATTATTAAAAGTTAATTTTTATAACTTAAAATAATTTTTAAAACAAATTTTGAAATTTTCAAAATTTATTTTCTATTTTTAAATGATTTTTTGAAATTAATATAATTAAAATTAATAAGTCTGTCGCTAAAGCTTTTAGCAACAGAAAGTGGCGCCTATTGTGTTCTTGAGCACCAAGAACGTTCAAAGGCAGTTATCAAGTGGTCACGTTTGACCAAGTGTAATTCGCTGTATAAATTGTTTCTGGGCAATCTATAACATAGATCTTGTAGTGTTAATGTAACACTACAAGTATCAACTAACATCTGGGTCAGATCATAACAAATGAGCAAGTTATAAGGCCTGAAACAAGCTATCAGAGTTGTTCTTCATTTTTTGGGTTACCCAGAAATGAAGAACAGAACGAGCAGCCTACTTTGGGCTTCCACTACTTACTGTTCTTGTATCATTTTTGTTATCTAATGGTTCTAGTGTGTAGCCAACATGTAAAGGAAGAGATCTATTACATAAAAACAGTATAACAACAACATAATTAATAGATATGGTCCGGTCAAACATGGTCAGAAAACTAGTTCTTACGGTTTCTGGGTTTTCTAGAAACTCTAAGTTATGGTCGAGTGACCTACTTTGACTAGTCACTTCATTCGATCTGGTGATTGTTTATGGGATCTAAAGACATGGATCTAGAGTCCATATAACAGGCTACAAACTAGTTACAACAACAACAACAAAACTCTTAACACCTGACAGATCATGGCTTGACAAAACCTTGTCAAACACTAGTTTTGAGTTTCTGGGTTACCCAGAAACTCATTGGTCATGCTAGGTTAACGGGGTTTGACCATGAATAACTTACAATCTATGCATGATCTGGTCCTGCTTCAAGTTCCAGAACACAGATCTCATATCATACTACATGTTCAAACATTTAAACAACCAAAAACATAAACACGCAAAGATTTATAAGGTCTGACATTCGTTGTCAGACAACTTTTTCCCAATTTTCCAGAATTTGAAAAATATCAAATTCGAGCCTATAGATGTTATGGATCTAACAAATACCAACCCTGATCAACTATATACACTACATACAACATGTTTAAACATAAAAACATAACATTTAACATAGTTCTAAAGATCATATTTTAAATTAGGGTTTATACCTCACTTAGACAAATCTTGATTCTTGGCTTCCTGATCTGATTGTAGTGTTCTAGGAACTTGATTGGGGACTGATATACTTAAAATTTTCGTGGGTTAGAGAGAGAGAGGGGCTTTGTTGGGTGTATGAGCACAAATGGAACTAATAAATGAACTTGTTTTGAATACAATGTATTTGTGATGCAAGATGGCTGAGATATTTGGTTTATAGGCACATGGCTAGGTTAGAGTTGTTCAACAACTAAAGTTATGGCAACCTATACAAGTTATCTATTAAATAATGCAAGATGGGCAATTATGTCATTTGACTTTTACTTTTAGTGGCAAACTTGACATCTCACTCCAACCCTTAGGGTTTGACCCTTAGGGTTTAAACCTAAGATTTCATAAGTTCATTTTTTAGGATTTTGTAATTAGGACTGCTAAAATGGAAATTTTAGTTTCTAAAAATATGAATTAGGGTTCCCTAATTAAATTAGGTTTCCTAATCATTTAGGACTTATAAATTAGACTTTATAATTTACTAATTACCATTAAGCTTGCTAAATTAATAATTAGGGTTTATAACTTAGTAATTATGGTTCTAATTTAGTAATTAGGGTTTCTAAATATTAATTAGGGTTTACCTAATTAACATTAAATCTATAATAATTGTCATTAATTACATAACATAACAACTTAACAAATCTTACAGTCGTAATTGACTTCTGTACTAGAGTTTATCAGTAATGCTAGGGTTTTGAAATGTTTCACTATAACTATTCCACAAATTAACATTACACATATACCATACATGTTTATATCACTGAAATATAAATAATATTATATTAATATTCTCATTCCTTATTCATAATCCAGAATTAGGGTTTTGAATCCATATCCGACATAATTTTCATATATATCATTATTAATTAAGCTAAAATAATTAACTTAACTACTCTTAAATAAATATTATAATAATTCTAATAATCATATCATATATACAATAATCATAATTTCATGGAAAATAAATAATAAATATTTTTATTACAAAATTAATTTATTATAAGAATATAATCTATAGTGATCAATAATTCTTAAAAAGAAATTATTTATAATTATTCATGTAATAAATAAATTTTTTTATCACATATATACATATATTTTACTTTGCACATATTCCCACCTTTATATATATATAAAAAATTTATATGCAAAATTTTTTATTTAATTATATTGAAAATATTGGGTTATTAGAGTTTCCAACGGCTTACATCACTGGATCATTCTCGATGCTTTTTGCCTAATTTATTACTAGCACTTTACACACAAGTATACACGTTCGTTTGTAATATATTCAGTAAGTAAAGATATTGTTCCCATGAGGAAATAGATTAAACTTTATCAATTATCAATTTCAATGCAATTAATCCTATTTTAAACTACGAAATATTATTTGTGATTTGAAAAATTAAAATTAACAAAACTAATTATTAAGATCAAAGTTCACAAGATTAATGCAGATTTAATAGGTTAAGATTACAACTTCCCTTGGTATTTTATTTAAATTAATTTACTTCCCATTTAAATCAATTAGTTAATATGAATCATTATCCAAGAATGTTTTATAGTATTCACACGCTTCTTCTAAAAACACGTGAACAAATCCTCCTAAATTCAATTTTTAAGACACGGAATTACAAGGAACACCCTAGTCAATCAACTCACTATATTCCTATGTGAATCAAGTTAATTAGGATTTTACGCACAAATTCTTACAATGGATACAAAAGACACATAGGTATATTTCTATCCTACATGCTAATCATATTAATTAACCTTATTCAGATTATATGAACAGATGTTATTATATCCAAATTTAAATTTAGATTCCATCTTCCAATTTTATATATATTATCATGGTAATTGTTGGCCCAACAATTAATCAATAAATAAAAGATATAATAAACAATTCAATAAAAACCAACTTTCATTTAATGGGAAGGTTTAATTTAAACTACATACCAAGTTCCGTTGCAATCTTAATAAAAATTTAGATCATAATAATAATAAAGAAAAACATCATTCAGATTAATAATCCAAACATCCCATTTAATTACAAAGAATAAAAATTAAAGTGGAGAAGAAGAAACTCTGAATTTGCTCCTAGACACCCTCTTTGATCTTCAACCTTTGCATTTCTCCTTTGTGTTTTCTTCGTTGTTCTTTCTGCAATTGACTTGATAAATTGATCAATACGTATTTTCTGAAGTCTTCTCCTATTTGTATTGGTCCAAAACCCTCTTTTAGATTCATGTTTTGCTTCAAAACCAACTTAGCAGTAGAAAAATCTAACTTTGGTCGTGCATGAGCGCCTAAACTCTCATCCTAGTTCATTTCCAAGCGCCTAAGCGCTTGACTGGGCATCGAAATTACAAAAATGCCATCCAACTTGAATTTTAATAATTTTTAATTTTTTTCTTCTCCTAAATGACTAATTTGATCCTCCGGCTCCATCCTACAAGAAATAAAGACAAAAAATAAAAAGATACTAAAAACACTTAAAGATAGCAATAATTAAGTTTAATAATACCGAATTCGTAGGTATAAAACTCACTCATCAATGCTATGCTAGAGTTGTCGCCAGCGGTTTACATTGTTAATCATTCTGACCTTTGTTGAAGCAGTTTTCAACAAATTACATCACTTGATCTTTCCTAATACTACGCTGGAGTTGTCGCCAGTGGTTTACACTGTCAATCATTCTGACCTTCGTTGAAGTAGTTTTCAACGGCTTACATCACTGAACCATTCCCGAGGCTATGCTAGAGTTTTCGTCAATGGTTTACACTATCAGACATCCTTGATATCTCTGTTGGGGATATCTTTCTGACGAATTATACCCCTGAACAAATCTAGATTGTTTGATGCATTCAATACCCACGGTTCATGACACCGGACCTTCACGATGTTTTGATAAGGGTTATTTTCAATAACCTCTATCATCAGCTTTTTGGACCCTACATCTGGGTTAATACCAATGACTTACATGTAGATCAGAAGTTTGGTATCTGAATTCAGGGTTTCAGGCTCTTTTCACTCAATCGCATAGCACCTTTTTCCTTGATTTAACTTTTCAGCTTCCGGGAACTCTGTTGTAACTTAAATTTGATCGAGTCGGAGGGGGTAAGGACCACCCTAGGTGGTCGTAGGTAGACCCATGGCTCCCATCAGGTATATCTACTCCCTCTCTTCTCTTTCACAAGTCATTTTTAAGTTGAACCAAATAGAAAATCCAAAATTTTCTCTTCAGATCTACTGAGTTCGGGTTACTTTTTGCAAAATCCATCACTGTATAAACGTTCTGCAATACTTCTATAACGTTTACATGCTTTATTTTCAAGTTTTGACCATTAGAACGTTAGATTTCATATAGAATGCTTTTAGACACAATATAGTGAATATGCATGCTCATATGACTGGATAAAAATTATTCAACTTAGTAAATGTTTATATTTTACCATGCTAAACGTATTGATATGAAAAAAACTGACTTTTGAGACAGTCATTTGGCACCCTTTTATTCTAGTTTATTCATCCTATTTGAGGACAAATGAGCACAGGTTTTTAAATAAAGCATTTGTGGTAATTTGGTTGCCATGGTAGATTTAATTTTGATGTTTTCATGCATATGAGATGTTCATGATTTTGAGTTGATGTGCTACTGAATGGTCACCTACTCATGCCTATGTGCATGTGGACAGTCCATTTTACAAAGGAGACTGGCAAAAAAATTTCACGAGTCTAGGCATTTAATGAATATGTAATTTTAACTCTACTTTGGATGTATGTTAACAGCATACATATATCAAGACTTAGATTATGCATGAAGCAATGATTTGAATTTAATAGGCTTTCAGTTTAGAACTTACCTCACCCTTTCTGAGGTGATTTAGAGACTTTGTTCAGATTATGGATCCAGACCAGCCGAGTAGCTCTCGTAGGGCCTCCGCATGTGTGAGGAGGAGAGCTTTTGATGTTCCTCAGCCTCGTCCAGCTAGACAACCTCGCCGATTAACTGAGTTAATGATTCGCTCTATCCGGGTTGAGAAGCCGGAGGCTGTAGATAAGGAGGATGATGTTCATATTGTGGATCCTACTCCTTTTTCTTCCATTCCCCGTCGGGAGCTTCCAGCTATTAACGTGACGATTCTAGATCTTCTGGATGATTTGAGTCATCATCCATTAATCTACCTTCATGCGAATGAGGTAATAACCATTTCCATCATTCTTTTTCCATTTTTGGGGCAATGGTTTTGATCTTTATTTGCAATTTGATGCAGGTTCTCAGCTTCACTCATCCCAGGGGGAACTGGTTTAGCATTCACTCCTTGTACTAGACCCTCCATCCAAAGTACCAGGAGATCGTCCACTTATGGGGCTTTTAGGCTTTCCTTTCTATTCTTCCTCGTCGCTGCCCCTGGGGTTATCTAAGGACTTTGTCTGAGCGCTGGTTCCACCAGACTCAGTCTCTCCATTTGCTGGATTATGAGATGATGATGACATCGATGGACTGGCGGTTCATCACTGGGTTAGAGTTTATAGGGGCCCCGGTGCCTTTAGTAGTTGACATTTCACCGGCTGTAGTCTGATCCCTTTTGGGAGTTCCTGCCATGACCCTCAAAGGTCAGACCATTCATTTTGGGCCTTTGAGTTTGGATGCCATTAGTGGGGCTTTGACTGAGCCATTGCCTAATGATCCGAGGGTTAGGCATCACATTCTTTGGCGGCTATTCTTGATCATCATCAGGGGTTATTTCCTAGCGGACAACTCCTCGACGGTTTTTTTTCACTTTAGTCAACGCCACTCATGATGTGGATCGCATTAAAGACTTTGACTAGGGCTTATACACCTTTGCTTATATCCTTAGAGGGATGCGCCTATGCTCAGAGGGCGTGACAGAGGCTTGGCTAGGCTTTTACCCATTTTTGTTGGTGAGTAATTTCTCTTTATCTTTCATTTTCCCTCGCTCGGGTTGTCAGTTTTCATAACTGAGGATATTTGATCTTTACATTTTTAGTTTTGGGCCTATGAGAGGCTTCCCTGTCTTCGTCCTATTACTACATTAGGTCTGGAGACCTATCCAAGGGGACGGCGATGACATCACTCCACTCTTGCCAAGGTTTCTATAGCAGAGGTTTCTATAGCAGAGGGGTTTACCCATTCTCGTTTGCATTTGCAGTTGTTGAAAATAGATGTCATCACATGGGTTCCCTACTCTGAGGACCACTTAACAGTAGGCTTTGAGGGTGGCTTTCCGACTGGGGTTGAGTATACATTATCCACCTGTCAAAATCCTCTCTTTACTGATGGAGGCTAGGAGCTCTATTTAGGAGAGTGTGCTATTAGGAGCACCACAGGGGAGATTCGCATTCCATTCTTTCCTCCTGCTAGGCAACATTGGCATTTATCTCAGTCGATCACCAAGATTCCCCTGATGGGTATAGATAGCTTCACTTTATCAGAGGGCCCTTTTACTTAGGAGGCTTTCTACCGCTGGTGGTTCCCTCGCACCATTAGACCTCAGACCCGCGCCATATAGTTCATAGGGGATATAGTTCTTGGATTTGTTATAATGATATATTGGATTTCCTGCATCCGAGAGCCCACTCATTTAGCTCAGATTGATAGCTTGACCCAGAGGATGGATTGGGCACATTTTTTTCATCCGACATTTGGGTAAAGATCCGTCAAAGGCAGATTCTTTTGATTTGTCCAGCTTTGGTGCTGGCCCTTTAGGTGGCCCATATTCTGATAGCTTTACCGGTGTAGATCCCCCTCTCTATCGACCTGACATCCCTTCTGGCTGAGATTTAGTGACTCAAGAGGAGTTACATCAGATGGATCAATTAGATGATGTGGACATCATTGATTTCTTCTTATAGATTTCTCATTATCTTTTTTCATAGGCCTCTTTTAGATATTAGGCGGTTGTGCCCCATTTCTCGTTATATCTTTTGATAGGCCTCTGTTGGGTATTAGGCAGTTGTGCTCTATTTCCTTGTACTTTTTATTTTCAGTTGTATATAGAGATGATGTATTAGATGATGATGTATTTAGGAATGTATGTATAATGCTTTTTATTCCCTACATCATAATGTCATTTATTATTGTTATTTATCGTGATGCATGCATTATGTCATGGATATGCATTCACATAGGTGAGTTTAGCATTGACCCCTCAATGGTTTTATGATACGGTTTTATAAATGTCTTCATCTACAATTAGCCAGATTGAGAATACCCCACCCATACTGCTAGCATCTTCTCTGAGATCCTGGTATGCCAGCTTATCTCCCACAGATCGAGTGACAGTTGATCAACTATTGAGACATTCTATGACCCTCCTGACATTCCAGGTATTGTTGGGCTTTGCGGAGGGAATGATATCTTGTTGGATACCAGAGAGAGAGGTTTTTAGATTTGATATCCATGAGTTGACTCCTACGTTGGAGGAGTATGAGTATCTCACTAATTGCCCTTGAAACGGCCTTGCGCTAGGATGGTTGTTGGTGATATGAGCTGGCAATTTATGATCTTGACGGGCCTACGACGCAGTGTTACCATGGACAAGATTACCTTAAGGCATGTGGTGTCCTTGGATTTCTTGATTGACCGATTTGGGTCATTGGACAACTATTTATAACATTCAGGGGATTTTACCATCATTGAGGGTGAGTAGCAGTTTGCCCGCGTAGATATTCTATTGATGTGTGTTGTGGCCTATTTGTACATGCAGCTATATATGGACCATCTGGACATTGGCCTGATGACAGTAGTCCGTGCTCTCGGGAAGGGTTGCACTATCTTGCTCATGATATTGGCAGAGACCTTGAGATTGGCCACATTTTGTCAAACCCATCCTGTGGGGTTTTTCAGGGGGAGTGTCGTCTTGTTGTATGTGTAGTTTATGACATATTTGAGAATGATTGGCACCTTTAGACGTCATGGGTACTACTTTGCTCATGAGATAGCCATGTCTTATTCCTTTCAGCTGACTGAGTGTATAGATGCATCATCCTGGTTGGCTTTTCTGTCAGCGATCGAGGATCCATTTGCTATCTTGCCTTGTTCAGGACTCAGATCTCTTTATAGCTTTATTACTCATGCAGTTGGCATGAACTATTTAACCCTGGCCAATTTGAGAGGGGTGACCACGTATAATCCACTGGTTGTTATGGGACAGTTTGATCAATTTTAGGATATTCACTCCTTTGACGGGGCCTTGGGTCAACGATTATTAGCTCGATTTTTGTCAGCAAATAACTTGACCAAGATTTATGACTGTTGGACTCGTCGAGAGAGGGCTAATTTTTTGACTAGTCATCCGGGTCGCTCTTCAGAGTATTCTGCATAGCTGGAGGCAGATATTGCATCTGCTATGGTTGTTCGCTTAGAGCCGAGTATTGATTCTGATGATGAGGAGCCTATGGAGGACCCTGATTCTCCCACCAAGGACGAGCTATTTGCTGGTTTGACAGCAGCTCTGGTCGATGATTCCCCCAACATTCCCACTACTTTGTCTCCACCTTCTGTAGAGTATTTAGAGCAGAGGTTACATCTGATGACATTTGAGAGGGATCAGGCTAGGCCTCTGATGTTGACAGCTCTTTCTAGTTGAGATGCCATTTTTATTGAGATAAATGATGCTCGAGCTACTAGGGATGCAGCTTTTATTGAGCAGAATGAGGCTCGAGCAGCTCGAGATGCTTCTTTTATTAAGCATGATGAGGCTCGAGCTACTCGAGATGCTTCCACAGCTGATAGTACTGCACTTAGATCCTATACGGCTAGCATTGTTGTGGATATGAGTGCATTCATAGTTGATCATGGTAGCACTAAGTAGATAGTTATGGATCTACTAGCTTGCATGGAAACCTTAAGGCATGAGCTTATAAATTCACCTCCATCTTCTAGGAGGGACGCCATGTTAGACTTGTTGGCCTATTTATCTACGGGTTTATAGACTAGCTTTCATTTTCCTGCATAGACTAGGTTAGCCATTTTTGTCATGCACATGATACATTGTACTTATCAAACAATATTATATGTTAAGGAAATATGTTTTGATTCATTTCCCTTTTATATATGTCTTGACACTTGCTTGATAGTTGCCATTTTCTTTATGACTTTCCATCTTGATATATCATGAACTTCTCCTTGATGGATTGACCTTGAGATGTATTAGGATCTTTCAGAATGGGTCGTTGATCTTTAGGCTTTTCTGGTGTAAGAATTTTTTGGTGTCTTGGGACTGATCTTTGGATATGGTTAAGGTTTAAGTAAAGTGTTTGGCTTTCCTTTTGAGGGCTTAACCGCACTATAGATGATTGCCTATGTACTCCCCTGGATGAGAGATCAGGTCTTATATAGTTCAAGCTTGGCTCGAATGGTTTTGAGTTTGAGCTTGGTTTGAGGGACTTTTAGATTTTTTTTGGTTTGGTTTTCTAGAAATTTTTGTCTGGTTTGACCGCACCATAGATGGATGCCTACGTACTCCCATTGATAAGGGGGGGATCGGGTCTTTCATAGTTCCAGCTCGATGAACTGAACGGTTTGAGAAGTGCTTATTTGGGGTTTTTGGGTTTTTTCTTTGGTTTAGTTTGACCGCACCATAGATGGCTGCCTACGTACTCCCATTGATGACGGGAGATCAGGTCTTTCGTAGTTCCAGGTTGATGTGAAAACCTGAATAGACTTAATTGATTTGATTTTTTGATTTTCATTTTTTTCATTTTTTTAGAACCAGGATAGTGGTTTACAAGCATTTTAGACATAGTACCTCTTCACGGTGTCTGAGTTGATAAGCTGAGAAAATTCTTCACCGTCCATTTCTTGCAATTTGAGGGCTTCTCCCGTCAATATTTCCTTGACAATGAAAGGGCCTTCCCAACTCGTGGTGAACTTTCCTTTAGATTGATCTTGATTAGCAAGGACTTTCTTTAAGACCAAGTTATTTTCTTTAAATTACCGAAGCTGGACTTTCTTGTTGTATGACCGAGCAATCCTCTGCTGATATAATTGATCATGAAAGATGGTTGCAGCCCTCCTCCCATCTATCATAGACAGCTGGTGGTATCAGTCTTGCAACCATTGATCTTCCTAAATTTGAGCATCTATCAACACCCTTAATGACTCCATTTCTTAATTCTATAGGGAGTACTGCTTCCATGCCATAGACCAGTGAGTAGGGGGTAGCCCCAATAGAAGTGAGCATTGAAATTCTGTAGGCTAGTAGAGTCAGAGGCAACAAGTCAGGCTATCCTTTATGATTGGCAGACATCTTTTGAATTATCTTTTTGATGTTTTTATTGGCTGCTTCAACAACACCAATAATCTTGGGATGATAAATGACGGAGTTAAGATGTTTGATGTGAAATTTACTGCATAACTCCTCCATCATCTGGTTGTTTAGATTCTGGCATTGTTCGATATGATCACCTCTGGTTGTCCATATCGACAGATAACATTATTTCTGATGAAACCAATGATTACCTCTTTGGTGAGTTTGGGAAAAAAGGCCGCTTCTACCCATTTGGTGAAGTAGTCAATCACGGTGAAGATAAACCGATGACCATTGCTGGCTTTGGGCTTGATTGGCCTAATCACGTCCATTCCTCACATTAAAAATGGCCATGGTGAACTCATATTGTGTAGTTCATTTGGAGGAGTGTGGATGGCATTTCCATGAATTTAACATTGATAGCATCTCTTGACATGATTGTCACAGTCGGCTTTGAGAGAAATCCAATAATGCCCTGTTCTTGATATCTTCTTGGCAAGTAAAGGACCGCTCATGTGTAAACCACATACTCCACCATGGACTTCATCCATGAGTCTTTGGGCTTGATCTTTATCCAGATATCTTAGAAAGCCTATTCTTGCATCCCTTTTGGAAAGTTCATCTCCGCTCAAATAGAATTGCATGGCCATTTTATGGATCCATTTTCTTTTAGCTTGACTTACTCCAGTGGGTGTAGATCCATCTCGAAGATATTCTTTGATATCATGATACCAGGGCTGTTTGATGGGAGGCAGTTCATAGAATTTCCATAGGCTGGTGCCTTTTGGCTTGCAAATTTGATATCTGGGATTTCTCCCCTTACAAATATGTTGATCAAGGAAGCCAGGGTTTCTAGTGCATTCGTGAAATCATTCCTATTTTGAGGGATGTGGATGAAGGATACTTCTTCGAACTCCATAGCCATCTTGATAACCTGTCGATGATAAGGAAACAAATGCAATTCTTTGGTGTGATATGCCCCAGTGATTTGCTTGATGACTAGCTCGGAATCCCTAAAAACTGCTAACCGTTTGACATCCATGGATTAGGCTAGTTTTAATCCCATTATACAGCCTTCATACTCAGTTGTGTTCCTGGTGTTAACAAACTTCAACTTGATGGCAATAAGATACTGTTCTCCCACAATAGATACCATAATTGCCCCTGCTCCAACACCTTCCATGTTTACGGCTCCATCAAAATATAATTTTCAAGATCGGACTGTATTTTCCTAATGGATTTGTTGAATTGTCATTATTCCGCCATCCGGGAAATACGTTTCCAAGGGTTCGAAATTCCCTGATGGTGCTTCGGCCAATTGATCCCAATTCCTTGACCCTTGATAGACTTTTGAGTTTTATAGATGATGTCAAATTGTTAGAGGATCAACTGCCATTTGGACAGTCAGCAATTTAACATGGGTTTACTGAATACGTACTTCAGAGGATCCATGCGGGATATGAGATGAGTTGTGTGCCCATGAAGATAATGTTGTAACCTCATTGCGGCCCATTCCAACGCACAACAAGTCTTTTCAATCAAAGTATACTTCTGTTGGCTGCTGCTGAATCTTTTGCTGAGGTAATAGATAGCTCTTTCCTTGTCTCTATTGTCTTTTTGCCCCAGCATGCATCCCATAGCATTGGCGTTGACTGGCAGGTACATAAATATGGGAATCTTATCCCTTGGGGGTACCAAGACAAGAGCTTCCATAAATTGATTTTTGATGGAGAGGAAGGCTTTTTGACACTCTTCATTCCACTCCATGGAGGAATTTTTCCTTAACAGTTTAAAGATGGGCCTCACACGTTGTTGTGAATTGAGAGATAAATCTGCTTATGATATTGATTCTCCTCATAAATCCCCGTATTTTCTTTTTTTGTTCGGGGCACGGGCATCTCAGTGATGGCTTTAATTTTGGCGGGATCCAGTTCAATGCCTCTGTGGCTTACTAAAAATTCCAATAACTTGCCCGATTTGACACAGAAGGCACACTTGGTCGGATTCAGCTTCAAAATATATTTACACAACCGGTTGAAAAGCTTTTTGAGGTGGTCGATGTGGTCATCTTCCTTTCGAGATTTAACGATGATGTCGTCCACAAAGACCTCTATTTCTTTATGCATCATGTCCTGAAAAAGGGTCATCATGGCTCGCTGATATGTGGCACCGGCATTGATAAGGTCGAAAGAAAAATGTCTGTAACAAAAGGTTCCCTAGGGAGTGATGAAGGTTGTTTTCTCCCTGTCCTCTTCAGCAACCATGATCTGATGATACCCAGCGAAGCAGTCAACAAAAGAATACATGTCATACTGAGCCGTGTTGTCTATTAGTATGTAAATAAAAGGTACTGGGAAATTGTCTTTGAGATAAACTTTGTTCAAATCCCGATAATCTACACATACTCGTACCTTCCCTCCGGGCTTAAGCATAGGAACTATATTAGATAGCCACTCAGGGTAGGTTGATACCATGATGATGCCGGCTTTGAATTGTTTAACAATTTCTTCCTTGACTTTCAGACTCCACTCAGGTTTTAGTCTCCTAAGCTTATGCTTAACTGGCTTGAATCCTTCTTTAATGGGCAGTCGATGGATGACAATATCAGTAGACAAACCGATCATGTCCTCATGTGACCATGCAAACATATCCTAGAACTGAGTTAGTAGAGCAATCAGGCCTTTTCTTTGGATCGAGGTAAGGTCTATGCCTATCTGGATTTCTTCAGGGTTTTCTAAGGTTCTGATATTGACAGAGGTGGTTTGATCAAGGTTTTGTTTGGGTTTATCTTTGACCCATTCTTTGATCTCCTCAGGCACCTCATAGTTATCTATCTCTTCTTGCTCAATCCCCATCAAGTCATAGTCCAACTCCACATCAAAGTTGTAGTCATTGTGGAGATTTGACATTTCATCAGCAAGGCTAGACAGATCCGATTATAGAGTCCTGAAAACAAAATTCTTTCACTGAATATATGTGATTGTTTGATTATACAAAGCATTAGAAAAAGCATGACAAAAGTAACTGCTAGTAATGTGCAATAAAAGTAAGCAATTAATAATATCTATATTACATGACAAAGGGATTTTCTTCCCTTTTTACCCTTTTCAGCAGATGCAAGGAGTGCTACTCCAATTGTATAGGGTCAAATCCTCATTGGCTGGTAGGATAAAGGGATTTCTATTGTTTGTCTCCTCTTTGATGATGACCATGACTAAATCCATATCAGGGTTAGTACTTTCCTTTGACCGGTTCTCCTTAGCCCTATTTATACAAGGGATAAGGATTTGATCTTCTGGATAGTCATCATCTGGGATATCCTGGTTCATACCCTCAGTATGCACCAGAAAGTACATATTTGATAATCAATTTTTCACTTCTTGTTTGAGTTTCTGATTCCTTTCCTTGCTTTCTCTATTCGAAATTAGGACTTATTTTCCACTAGCCGGCTTGGCCCTAGGAATTAGCATACCAGCCATGGAAATAGGAATTTTCCTCATAGGCTTTACAAATCCTGCATCTGTAAGATTTGGTAGCAGCATAATAGAGGAAGGAACCGGTGGATGCTTATGTGGGTTTCGATTGTCTGATCCAGAGGAATAGCCTAATCCAACCTTTCATGTATGGCTAGGAATTTGAATCAGACTTTTGATTCCTTGTTGACTTTTCCCTAACCCTTGTCCAGGCCAGAAACCTAAGGATATCATTTCCTGACTAGCCAACATTACTTTAGTGAAAACTCTAGGCTTCAAAAATGGGGCCCCAATAGGTTTGTACCGTGTGTTACTCACCTCAAGGGCTTTTAAACTGACAGGCTCAATTCCCTCATTGAGATTGATTAGAGGCATATCACTTTGTATATGAACAGTATATTCTGGCTCGGCATTGACAGTTACCAAATTACCATTGATGATGTATTTGACATGTTGATGAAGGATGGACGGAACCGCTCCTGCCATATGGATCCACGCTCTTCCCACTAACAGATTATATCTCATGGTGATATTTAATACTTGAAAGGATATGTAAAAGGTATGTGGACCGATCTCCACTGGCAGTTCAATTTCTCCTACAACATTTCGTCGAGATCCATCAAAGGCTCTTATAACTATGTGACTGCTTTGGATTCGATTGGGATTGATCTTCATTCTTTCCAACGTGGCATAAGGACAAATATTTAAGGATGATCCTCCAACTATCAACAAACCTCATATCAAATATCCTGAGGACATCACTGCTATATGGAATGACCCGTCCCTTCTAATGGTGTGTCGTCATCAGTGAAAGATATCACACTGCTGTTGAAAATGTGATCTACCAAATGATGAAACTTCTCGGTATCCACCGTCTTTGGCAGGTGAGCTTCTTCCAGTACTTTCACTAAGACCTTGTGATGATCTTCAGAGGACAATACCAAGTCCAGAATGGATATCTGTCGGGGTGCTTCTTTCAATCTTTACACCACTTTGGCTTCATTATACCCCATCTTGCGAAGGAATTCTTCAACTTTCTCCTTGGGCACTTTCCCCTTTGATTTGATTACTGACTTCATTACTCGCTGAGGTAGATACATCGGGTTTTCCTTTAATATATCCACAGTTTGATTTATAGTTGATCCCTCATCCTACCCACAGTTCCATGGGACTCTTTTCAGGCTGATAATGGGATATTGTGGTCTGAATGGCAACACCAATGGTTATGCTGCAGCCACCTTCAAAGGGTTCTTTACTCCTTTGACCTTCATTCCTTGGATTAAAAGAGCTATTGCAGATAAGTCTCCTTCAGAGGATATAACTGCTATGACTTCCTTTCATCTATGTGTTCCAGGAGGGAACATCTTCTCTTCCTTAAGCAAGATAGTACAATTATTTGCCATTTGTAGGTCACCGATGTCAATCATATTTTGGATTAGATGTCGAATTGCCCAACAACTTTTAGTGTTATGACCCCGAGTATTGGAGTGGTATTGACAGACCCCGGTAGCATCAAATCTCTTGGAACGTGGATTGATTGGGGGTAACAGTTCTGTGATCTTCCCTTCGTTGATCAACATCTGCAAAATCTCCTTTATTGGTTGACCCAAAGGAGTGAACTTCCTTTGGTCTGCATAGTCATGATGAGATTGGGCTCTAATTTTTCTTGCAAGTTTTCCTTCCAAAGTTTCATTCTATTGGATTTGTTATTGATTCCTTGTGATAAGGGAGAGGAGACTTGTATGCCCCTGACTGACCAGCTGTCGAGTTTCTTGGTGTTGATGTATCACCAGTTCTACTAGTTGATCAACATGTTCTTTGATACTCACTCTATCATAAATCAAAATTCTGAATAATCCCATTTATTAGAATTATCTTTTCTGGTTTGGAAAAAATCACCTACATATTTGAGGTAATTGGAACTTTCTCCACTCCCTCTGCTGATCATATTGACATTCTCATCTTTGTGTTGAGGCAGATGATTATCTTGCACATGTGGTTGCTCTTGTGTAGTCACCACAATATCCCTATTATCTATCAAATCCTGGATTTTGTGTTTAAGAGACCAGTAATCTTGGGTATCATAACCCGAAGCTCCAGAATGATAAGCACATTTCTTGTTTGTATCAAAATTCCGTTCGCTTGAATTTGCTGGAAGAAGGAGTTGGAAAATTTTCTTTTGAGTTGTCAAAAGCTTCAGTATATTTTCTAATGAGTCCCCTATGGGTGTGAAAACTCTCCGACGTTTGACCACCCCAACTTTTTGTAATAGAGGATTCAGGGATTGTGCAGATGCTTGAAAAGGGGAATAATTTTTCCATTGAATGAAAAAGTTTTGATTGCCTCTATAAGTTTGTCCTTGCAGAACCAAGGATACATCTTCTTCTTTCTTTTTATGAACCCTCCTAGGGTTATTCTCATAATTTTCTCGCTTGAATGTGCTCAGCCACGGCTTCTAAAGCAGTGAGGTCTTTAACTTTTCCTAACTTCAACCCCATCTCAACCATCTCTTCGTGTTTAATCATTTCTGAGAATGGTTTTCCTATGCCTGTCAGGACCCTCTCATAGAACAGAGCTTCTTAAATGTCAATGAAGGTCATTACCATCTCAGTTTCTATCATTGATGATATTACTTGAGTAGCCAGACGTCTCCATCTTTGGGCATATTCTCTAAACAACTTAGTATTCTGCTTTTTAACTTTGGTGATTTGATATCCATCTGGAGCCATTTATGATTGGAAACTGTATTGGTTTAGAAAAGCATGGGCTAATTCTTCCTAGCTATGGATTTTGGAATTGTCCAATCTGGCATACCATGCTCTGACCTCTCCAGTCAGACTCTTCTGGAACAATTGCATTCTTAATTTTTTTATACTCAGCATAAAATCCAAGTTCTTCAATAAACACTTTCAAATGAGTGTAAGGATCTCCCAATCTGTCATATTTTTCAAAATCAAAAGTTTTGAACTTGTCTGGATAATGAACCCCAGGAAAGATGCAAAGGTTTGAATAAGTCACGCTTTCATATGCTCCAATCCCTTGATCGACCGTATGATTTCTTCCATTTGCTAAACTTTCTTTTAAATATCACCAGTTTCCCAATCTTCTTTAAGATTGGTGATTTCAGGGGTTTTGTTAGATTTTTTATGGATTTAAGGTTCAGTTATTTGTACTTCCTTTTCTTTCTTGTCAGTACCCTGACTTCCTCCTTGTGCAGAGGTTTCTGTTTGAATAGGTATTTATTGACCCTGAGTCCTTTTGTTTTGTTCTTTCAAAAAGATAGTTAATTCTACTATCTGGTTTCATAGTCCCTCGAATTCCTCTCAAGAAATAGGAGTAGATTCAGGTTGGGCACTTGCAGCCATGTCTGAAGGTGGACTTAGTGCCTTTTTAGACTTTGAAAGGGTAACAGGACCAATTGTTTCCCTACAAAAAGATTATGTAGTTTAGTCTAGATAAATACTAATAGTCTGCATGCTATGCAATGTGTCTGGTTTAGGAGTTTTTTTAATGTTTTCTTGCAAAACAGATGTCAGTTGTTTTGATGACAGGATAGCATGACAGGTTTTGATAGGGAATGAAATGTATATTTACATCTTTCTTTTATATTTACATGGAATCGTAATTTACATTGAATCGAAATTTACATGGATTTGAAAGGGAAAGGCATGAAGAGACTTCCCTTCGCGTTTGGTTTATCAGAGGCTGACCTATCTTAGGCTACTCTCGCGACTTTTTGGCATAAAGGTCCCAAGATCATCGCAATTTACTAGATGGGAAGTTAATCCGATCTTTTAATTGGAGTGGATCTGAGTGGTGCATTTCCTGAGCCTCGCGAGATTATTCTCCGTTGAGCCCAGTAACCAAACATCGACGAGTTTACCTCCTAGTGGAGGAATCACACAACATACATTCATATACATCATGTCTCACTGTATGAAATGATGACATTGTGCGATGCACGGATACAAAATACAGAGATTGTACAAGGCACTAAGGTGTAGTAAATAAAGCATTCATTTACATCCATTCAATGTAAAGACAACATTCACACACAAGCAGATAAGAAGGGTTTTTGAAAAGTTTAAAATGCGGCTTAAGCCCTCTACTGTCCCCAGCGAAGTCGCCACCTGTCGACGTTGGGAAATTTTTTCTCTTTTTAGTCTTTCATACCCTTTATGTTTTCTATGTGTTGAATTTCGTTTGAAAGGGCGAGTTTGAAAAGAGTCCGACATAAAATGTTGACGATTTGAAAATTTAGAGTCGACAGTTGGTAATAAGGAAATGGTTGTACCAACTGAACCGAATTTGAAATGGTTTTACAAAAGGCCAACACTGTTTAACAGACCTTGGAAACCGAGATTCATAGAGTTCGGGGCTTAATTAGGCGGGGGGAAGGTGTTAGGCACCCCCGACTTCCGTGAAAACAAGATTTTCCGCGTCTTTTTAATTCCCTAATTTATTTGAAATGTGTGTATGTGTAGTAAATTGGGCCTAAGTGCATTATTTGGAAGTAGTGATATGCCTCGTTTGCACCTATATACAAAGGGTTTGATTTGTATAAAAGTTCAATTTTAAGCAATATATACAGAAATGATGTTTTGAAGACAGGTTTCCAAACCCTTATGCTCACATAATAATTAAGACCTTTGATACTTCCATTTTATTCCGTATTTGGCTTGTTTTGATTTTATTCTCGAGATGCGAAGCATCTTCGACAAAATAATATATATGTAAGTGTCGGGCTCCTTATGGGCATGAAAGCCATCTAAGGATGTCCAAACACCACAAATATGATTTACAAGCTAACTATACAATTGAAAAGGGTCTATCATGGGAACCAGATCTAGATCCGTCAGCTAGATCTTAGATCCTGTGGCTCTTAGGCTCACATAATATCATATGAATAGCCTGCATAACGAGGATACTGAAATAAAACAAATATTTAATCTAAACGTCGCAAAATAAAGGATTCGTCAGCTAAATCCCTGACTGCGCATAGCCAAGCTTTCCGTTCCCTCTAGATACAGATCTAGGGTCACATGGTTGCTTAATATTTATAAAAAAAGTAGAAAAAAAATAGATTTAAATAAATCTTAGCCATTCTAGCTCAACGGTTTTACTTTTACAACTTTTGAACTGATTAAAAGTTAAATATGAATCTAGTCTACAAACGTTAATATCGCAACTTTACATTGAATAAACAGTTAAAATAGATATTTAATCACAGTAAACAGTTTAATATATATATATATATATATATATATATATATATATATGTGTGTGTGTGTGTGTGTGTGTGTGTGTGTGTGTGTGTGTGTGTGTGTTGTTAAAGCAATAAAAAGCTATGAATTTAGAATCCAAACATGACTGTTAAATGTAAATATATATATATATATATATATATATATATATATATATATATATATATTTACCAGTTTGGCATGGATTCTAAATTCGTGGCCTTTTTACTACTTTTATATATATTTTTACATATATAATAAAGTAGTAAAATGCTACATATTAACAATCCAGGTCAAACGGGTAAATATAAATATAAATCTATATTATATATAATTATATATATATAATAAAGCAGTAAAATTCTAGTCTGAATCAACCGATCATGGATATATATATATATATATATATATATATATATATATATATATATATATAAGCAAGAAAAAACTTCAAATCTAAAAAAATCTTACAGTGTACTGCAAAGAAGGCTTCATACTACTTTTGGAGTTTGAAAACTCAGTTTTCGCTGGTTAAAATTTGATATATTGCAGTAGATATGTGTACAAGTATTTAGAAAGAAGAATAGTGAAGTTTGGAACACTATAGAAGGGGTTAAGATTGAAATGGACAGAGTTTTCTCTCTTTTTTTCTTTTTTTTCTTTTCTTTATGGCAGATGGGGGATCTTATTTATTGACCAAACTAGTCGCGGGTCTACCTGCGGCTGCCCGGGTGGCCCCGGGCCTCGTGGGTCTTGTTGTCTCAAAGTACGTGCACTCGGGCCAACGCACAGTTTGCTCGAACCTTCATAACTTTCAATCCGGGAATCCGATAGAGGTGTGTTATACCTTTACGGAAATCCCTTGACGAGAACTACACAATGACATGGTGTCGACGTCAGGATTTTTACTTGTCCCTTTTCTAGTGTTGTTCTTTTGTGTTCCCATTTTAGGTGAGATTTGTTTGAAAAATTAAGCGAAAAAGGTCCGACATGTGTAATGTCGACGATGGACTGTTAAGAGTTGCCAGTTGGTTTTTTAACTGGTTGTACCAACACAACCGAGAAAATGTTTGCACATTGACCCAATGATGTGACACTGCTAAACGGGTCTGTGAAACCGAGATTCATTTAGGGTCCGGGGACTTGCTTATGCGGAGGGAAGGTGTTAGGCACTCCCCGACATCCGTGTTCCCACGGTGACCGCCACTTTTCAAGAAATTGTTATATGAATGTGTGTGTGTGTGGGTCAATGTGCTATTATTTGGAAGTAGTGCTATGCCTCATTTGCACCTATATACAAGGGTTTGAATTTGTGTAAAAATTCAGTTTTTCAAACCCTGTGCTCAATAGTAATTGAGGCCTCTGATACTTACATTTTATTAAATGTTCGACTTGATTGTTTTTATTTTTGAGATGCGAAGCATCTTCGAGAAAATAATGTACAAAACAGTGCCGAACTCCTTGTGGGTATGAAAACCATCTGAGGAAATCCAAACACCGTGAATAAAAGCGAATCTAGATTCAATGGACTGAATCTGTGATCACATGATTCCTAGGCTCACATGATGCCGCAATTGATATGAATGCAGTAAGCTGTTATATATATAAAAGCTGTAAATATATATATACAGACATGATCAACCACCACGAAGCACCTCCGTGGGGGATCGAAAATGTAAATATATAAAAGCGGCAAATATATATATATATATATATATATATATATATATATATATATATATATTGACATGATCAACCGCCACGAAGCACCTCCATGGGGGATCAAAAATATAAATAAAGTTGTAAAAGCGATCAACTGCCACAGAGAAAACTCCAAGAGGGACGAAATGTATAGAAAGCAGTAAAATCAGTCAACCGCCATGGAGTAAACTCCAGGCGGGACGATATATATATATATATATATATATATATATATATATATATATATATAATCTCTTTTGAAGAAAAAACAGTTTGTTCTTGGTTTTTAAACATTTTCACAAACTTTTATTTTTCTTGCTCCGCTTTTAGTAACCGGACCTTCGCCGAAAAACACCCAAGATCGCCTTAAGTCCCGATTAGTGCCTGTTTGTAAGTCTCTAGTAAGAGAGCAGTGTAAGGCCAAAGGGAATCATTAGATCTACGGGTATGATTTAACGGCAAGTAAGGCCTTTTAAGTGGACCTTCAAGACAAAGAATTTGTGTTTAAACGGTTAGAGTTTTGTCAAACTATTTAGACTGATTTCACTGATAGATCAGGACCGATCGAGTGATCCTTTGTTTCAGATTTCATCTGATTAGGCTTAATTCAGTGAAGCCTCAGAGCTTCTCTCTCTAGAAAGCTCTTCCGAGGTCCTCTCTCCCCCTTCTCTCTAGAGTTAGCCGGAGACGAAGCTTCCAGCTTCGATCACCATTTAACAGCGGATAAGTTTTTTAAAGAAAAACTTAAACAGAAAAAGAAAAGATTAAGAAGATGACCGGTGAATCGGTAAAGTAATCTCTTTCTTTTATTTATAAACAGTTGAGGAAGGATTACATTAATTCCTAGACAAACTGTTTGAGGAAGAAGGAAGTAGGAAGAACTTCTTCTTCTTCATCTGACTTGGAAGATCGAAGTTGAAAGCTTCGTCTCCGGCTAACTCTAGAGAGAAGGGGGAGAGAGGACCTCAGAAGAGCTTTCTAGGGAGAGAAGCTCTGAGGCTTCACTGAATTAAGCCTAAAGAACTCTGAACAGTGCGAGTTCTTTAAATACAAAACAGAAAAGTAAATTACTATTTGATTCACGCAGGAATCACTATTACAATAACTGAAGTAAAAGTAATTTACTTAAGTAAAAGTAAAACGTAAGAAATATTTTACTTTACTTTTACATTTACATTTACTAAGGTAAAAGTAAAAACATTTTACTAAAGTAAAATCAAAAGTAATTTGTCTTTTACTTTCACTTTCGGCTGACTGACGCAGACGCTGTCGTTGACTGCTTCCTGCTTTTGCCGAAAGCGGATGATGGTTGAGCCATAACCTATCGGTGATTGAAGATGCCTCTAACGTCTTCTCCGTTGACTGGTCCGTCTCTTGTGGATGCCGGAAGGTGTTGTTGATCATCTTGTCAGATGAGTCACCATCCCCATACATTTCCACCCCAAAATTTTTATCCAGGAATTTCCCTTCAGCCCCAAAAATTTGGTGTATAAAGAAAGAGAGGAAAAAAAAATTTCATCGAAAAATTGGTCAAAATCTTCAAAATTTCTTTAATTTTTGTAAAAATTTTTTGTTTAAAAACAAATCAAATGAAATCTGAAACAAAGGATCACTCGATTGGTCCTGATCTATCGGCCAAATCGATCTAAACAGAAGACTTCTTTTTTAACTGTTTAAACAAAAATTCTTTCTTTTGTCATTCCTATTTAACTCGAACCGTACTTGCACGAGTAAACTCATACCTGTAGATCTAATGATACCCTTAGCCTAAACTGCTCTCTTACTAGAGACTTACAATGGCATAACGGGTCTTATGGCGATCTTAGGTGGTTTACAACAAGTGAAGCGAGTTTAACCAGGAGCAAAAGAAATTAAAAGTTTGCAGAAACATTTAAAAGCAAGATCTAACTGTTTTTAATCGAAACCACTGACAGCATCAAGAACCAACCGTGTGGCTCTGATACCATTTAACCGCGGATAAGTTTTTTTTAAAGAAAAACTTAAACAGAAAAAGAAAAGATTAAGAAGATGACCGGTGAATCGGTAAAGTAATCTCTTTTAAAACTGCATTCACCACTCCATTTGGCCATTATGAATGGAATGTCCAAGCATTTGGCTTAAAAAATGCTCCCAGTGAATTTCAGAGTATCCACAATGATATTTTGAATCCTTTCAGTCATTTTATTGTTGTATATATTGATGATATTCTCATTTTTTCCAATTCCATCGAAGAACACGCCAAACATTTGAAATCGTTTTTTAAAACGGTCAAAGACAATGGACTTGTTCTTTCACTTTCCAAATGCAACTTATTTCAAGCTAAAGTTCGGTTTCTTGGATTAATTATATATCGCGGACTCATACGGCCAATTGATAGAGCTATTCAATTCGCCGACAGATTCCCAGATAAAATTACCCATAAAACCCAACTGCAGAGGTTTCTGGGCTCGCTCAATTATATTGGCAAGTTCTATAAAAAACTCAGAAAAATTTGCAAACCTCTCTTTCAGCGTTTGCAAGACAATCCTCCCCATGGACTGACATTCATACTATTCATATACAGCTATTTTCAAAATTTCTCTTTTGTTCTTGTTCCAAAGTCACCTGAATTACTATAGTCCACCTTGTTCGGGTCAAACCTTTGTAAGTCTCTTGGGTGAGCAGTGCTGGTTTTTGAACATAGGTATGAGTCTGCTTAAGGTAATAGGGTATGAATGGAAGAATAATGAATAAAAATTTATTTTGAGCTTAGTAAAAATGAATAGATTGTTTAGATCTAACTCCTCAACTAGTAACCGATCGACTTTGCCTCCTGTCCCAGACATAGTTAACCAGGAAATCCACAGTTACGAAAATATCAGTCAAGCTTTACACAATTGGAATATACCTAGGGTCTCCCCTAAGGAAATTTATCAGTCAACATTTTTGGACAATTTTAAATCAGATTATAATTTCAAAACTGTTGAAAAGGTTTATGCCATTAATAAAGAATACGAAAATTGTAGTCTTTTGGATCCAGAAATCATTAAAAAACATAAAAGGAAAGGTTACAATTTTATTCATATCGGATTAGTCCAAGTAGCTGTTAAACCTTTAAACATTAAAGGAATTAATTCAAGTATTTATCTCTGCTTAAGGGATGCTCGATTCTTGAATTACTATCCTAGCATGATCGGCGCAATGAAATCTAGTCTGCATAATGGACCTATCCATTTCAATTGCTTTCCTTATTTCACATTGAGCCTAAGTGATAAAAATTTATTAAAAGTCTTAACATTAAATATTAAAACTGCTGGAGAAATTACTCAAATGATTGAGGGTTCTCAGCCGATAGCTTTAATTTACCGGATTTATTATAAGACCATGAAAACTAACCTAAACGTTCATGCTCTCAATAAAAGTCTGAAAGACCAAACTGTCTTAATTCACAGTTCAACTAGTGATGCTAATATTCAAATCCCGAGAACCATTCTCTGGAAAGATATTACTCTCCCTAGTCAATGGACTTTACCTAGTGAAATACCTGAACAACCTGTAGTTAACAATCTAATAAACCTTGAAAATGTTAGACAATTTTCTGATGGAACCGTAAAAATAAGTTTTGAACGCAGTAAAAGACCGATTATTATTGAAGACTCTGCTAGTACAATAGCATCTTCAAGAAGAGACACTAAAATTTTTAATAACCCTTCTTTAAGAGATCTTAAATTAAAAGGTATTTTAAATCAAGGTCAAGCTAGTCACCCATGTTATACTCAAAAGGATCTAGCAGAAGAAGAAAGTTCTTCCTCTCCTACTCCTTCTGAGCTTCCCACTCAGTCTGATTTTGAAATTCCGATTAACAATCAGTTAAGAGTTATTAAAAAAGATTTTATTCTTGATTGGGATAATCTTGTAAAAGATTTTAATTCCAAAAATAACAAAGATAAAAGACGTTTATTTCGTTCAAATCATCCGACAGAAAAGGAGCGAGATAAAATTGTTAATAGATGGAAACGATTCATAAAAAATAAAAAAATAAACATTACCATTTATGACTGGTATGATCAATACCAAAGTAAGTGTAATGTTATAACAAAAATTCAATGGGTTAAAGAAGATAAGTCTAAGGTCTGTTCTAGTCATCCTCCGCTAGAAACGATCCTTATCCCAGTTAAGAACACATCTGTTGTTGCCAGTCCCTTTAAAATTTCTGATGGCAATAAAGATGATAAAAAAATTATTGAACAATTAAATTTTAGTAATCAATATCTAGCAACTGTTGGAAGATAGCTTGATAGAATTGAAGAAAAATTTGAAGAAACAAGTATAAAATGGCCTGATGCAAAAATTGAACATCCTTTGATTAACTTACCAGAAAATAGAAGTAAATTAGGTTTACCTAATGATGATAGCAACTTAATCAAATCTATTGACAAGTTATTCAAAAAACTAAAAACTGAATCTGGTCCAAGTGGTACTGTCTCTACTTTGGATCAAGTTGATATTGAAGTTGAAAGTGATAGTCAAGATGACTATTCTGATTCTACTTCAAACCCAGATTTAAATGACCAATTGAATAAGTTAACAGTCAGAAACACTAGTTTAACCAGGAATTGGTATTCTAGACCTACTCCTCCGGATCTACAATTCGAAGAGAGAAACCTAGATAAACAATTCTCGATTTCAGCCAATAAAATTTATGAATGGAACATTGATGGTCTTAGTGAATAAGAAATTTTAAACAAATTAAATCACATGTCTATGGTGGCAAATAGCTATATCACTAAATTCAACAATCTATCACAGCCAGAAATTGTTGAGTTAATAGCTAGTGGATTCACTGGTATTCTCATATCTTGGTGGGAAAGACATCTCACAGAAGATACTAGATTATCAATTATTCATGCTATCCAGTTAGACGATGACGGCAACCCCATCTTTGATGAAGATGTCGGTGTTGGTCTGCCAGATGGAGTAAATACTTTAATTTTTACCATAATAAAACATTTTGTAGGAACTCCTAGTAACATAACAGAATGGATTCATGATCAACTCAGTAATCTCACTTGTCCCACCCTTAGTGACTTCAGGTGGTACAAAGATGTGTTTACCTCTAGAGTTATGCTGCGAAATGATAGCAACAAGCCTTTCTGGAAAGAAAAGTTTGTAAATGGTTTGCCTTCATTGTTCGCTCATAAAGTTAGAGAAGAGTTGAGTAAAAGCTTAGGATATATTGATTATGATAATCTCACTTATGGTGACATAATCAGTTATATTCAAAAAATAGGTTTAAAAATGTGCATTGATTTTAAATTAGCTAAACAAGCTAGTAAAGATAAGAAAAAAGCAAAATATGAATTAGGAACATTTTGTGAACAATATGGTATGCCTCCCATTGCTCCCACTAGAAGAAAGCATAAACACAGACATATTGATCATCCTAAAACACATAAACATCACAAACGTAAACATGCTCATAAAAAAGATAACAATCAAAACGATTATTATAATAAACTCAAGCCAGTTAATAAAAAATATAATAAAAGGCCTAAAAAATATGATAAGAGTAAAATCATCTGCCACAATTGTGGGCAAAAAGGCCACTACAAAAATGAATGTAAAGTAAAACAAAAATTATCTCAGTTAAATGTCTCTATTGAAGATACAAAACAATTATTAGAGTTAATCAGAATAGAAAACAATGCAGTTAATGAAGAAGGATCTGACATCCCCTATTCTTCTAAAAACAGTACTAGTAACAATGAAACTGATAGTAACGAAGAAGAAGTCACTATTTGTGCTGATAATTGCAATGAAAATTGTTGCACTAAAAGATTAAGTGTTATTACCAAAGAGGACGAAGAAAGCTCTTTGTTAATAGACTTAATTAGTAAAATTTCTGACCCTGAACTTAAAGTTCAATATACTAAGCAGTTAAAAGATTTATTAACCAAAGATACTAGAGTTAAAGACAAGATTTTTAAAGCCAAAGATAAACCGATATTTAGCCTTAATAAAACTCTAGAAAGATTTAAAACCCCAGTTAAAGAAGTTACCCTTCCAGAGTTAAATCAAGAAGTTAATAAACTTAAAAAGGAAATCTCTAATTTAAAAATTGAAGTCTCTAATTTAAGAAAAGACTTAGAGAGCCAGAAATCTGATCTTCAAGTTCATGATTCCTCCTCTAGTAATGAAGATCACGATGAGCCAGAATCTTCAGGAATCAAAGATGAGCCAGATCTATTCGTTCAAGGTCTTTTTCTTAAAAGAATTAAAGATATTACCATTCAAAAATGGTATATCTCCATTAATTTGGTTTTTGATAAAACCTTTTCAATAAAACTTCCCGCCTTAGTTGATACTGGTGCGGATTTAAATTATATCCAGGAAGGTCTTATTCCAACCAAATACTATAAGAAGACTAATGAAAAATTAAATTCAGCTAATGGTAGTCAGAGGGAAATAAAATATAAATTGCCTAAAGTACATATCTGTCAGGATGATATGTGTTTTAAAACATCATTTGTTTTAATTCGCAATCTTACTGATAAACTCATTTTAGGGTTACCATTTATATATTTATAATATCCATTTACTACCAGTAATGAAGGATTAAGCTGTAAACATTTAGGTAAAAGAATAACATTTAAATTTCTTATTAAACCAAAAGAAAGAGATTTAAAATTTATTCAAGAAGAGTCCATTTCTAAATCATTAAATTTATTAAATTGTAAATCCACCCATTTAAAATTTTTAAAGGAAGAAATTAAATACAAAAGAATTGAAGAACAACTTCAAAATAAAGATGTTCTTGAAAAAATTGAAGAGTTAAAACTTATTTAAAAGACAACCTTTGTTCTGATTCTCCTAATACCTTTTGGCATCGGAAAAAACATGTTGTAAGGCTCCCTTACGCTAAGGAATTTAAAGAACATTTGATTCCTACTAAGGCCAGGCCTATTTAAATGAATCACGAACAAATGGAGTTATGCAAAAAAGAAATTAATGATCTCCTTAGTAAAAAATTAATTAGACCTAGTAAATCCCCATGGTCATGTCCCGCCTTTTATGTTAACAATGAAGCAGAAAAGGAAAGAGGTGTTCCCAGGTTAGTAATCAATTACAAGCCATTAAACAAAGTCCTAGAATGGATTAGGTACCCCCTACCTAATAAGGATGATCTCATTAACCGGTTGAGTACTGCCACCATCTTTAGTAAATTTGACCTCAAATCTGATTTCTGGCAAATTGCTATTCACCAAGAAGACAGATATAAAACTGCATTCACCACTCTATTTGGCCATTATGAATGGAATGTCCAAGCATTTGGCTTAAAAAATGCTCCCAGTGAATTCCAGAATATCCTCAATGATATTTTGAATCCTTTCAGTCATTTTATTGTTGTGTATATTGATGATATTCTCATTTTTTCCAATTCCATCGAAGAACACGTCAAACATTTGAAATCGTTTTTTAAAACGGTCAAAGACAATGGACTTGTTCTTTCACTTTCCAAATGCAGCTTATTTCAAGCTAAAGTTCGGTTTCTTGGATTAATTATATATCGCGGACTCATACGGCCAATTGATAGAGCTATTCAATTCGCCGACAGATTCCCAGATAAAATTACCCATAAAACCCAACTGCAGAGGTTTCTGGGCTCGCCCAATTATATTGGCAAGTTCTATAAAAACCTCAGAAAAATTTACAAACCTCTCTTTCAGCGTTTGCAAGACAATCCTCCCCCATGGACTGACATTTATACTTCTGTCGTCCAACAAGTTAAAAAATACGTCAAGGCATTGCCCTGTCTTGGTATTTCAAATGATTCTGCATTTAAGATTATTGAAACTGACGCCTCAGATATTGGTTTCGGAGGTATTCTCAAGCAAAAATTAACTCCAGATTCCCCAGAACAAATCATCCATTTTCATTCCGGTGCATGGAATAGTACACAGTTAAATTACAGTACTATTAAAAAAGAAATACTTTCTCTTGTATTATGTATTAATAAATTTCAAATTGATTTATTAAATCAAAATTTTTTAGTTCGAATTGACTGCAAATCTGCAAAATATGTGTTAGAGAAAGATGTTGAAAATATAGCTTCTAAACATTCCTTTGCTAGATGGCAAGCCCTTTTGAGTATCTTTGATTTTGATATTGAATACATTAAAGGCAGTAACAATTCCATTCCTGATTTTCTCACTCGGGAATTTATTAACACAGGTACCGTCCATCCTTCATAAGTATCCGCGGTACATCAACCTCTCGTGGTCCGGGTCGCCCTACTGGCCCTAGTAATCAGCCAAGAGGAGCCTTGGTTCCTCATCCAGTTAACCCAACTTACCAAACCAGTAACAAGTTCACTGTCCTTGGGACAATGCCCAAGCCCTATAGTTTAGCTTTAGCTAGTAACCCAATTCCAGTCGACCCCTTTCAGTCAAAAGCCTCTAGTTCAAACCCCAGTAATCCCCCCTCTGAGTACATGCTTAGATGGACCAATCTCTTATTTCATATTGAGCCTCGCATGAAACCCATAAATGACCCAGTAAAGTTAACTTCCCAGTTTTTCCCTTCTAGTTGACATTTCATGCCTCTTGCTCCTTATAAATCCCTTGTGTATTATAAGAACATTCTTGTCGAAACAGAGTCAATTTTTATTAAACCCATTTATGCCAACAATGATAAAGTCAAAGTTCTTTACCATTCGTTGTATATTAAACAATTTATTCAGATGTCCAAATGGGGAAAACATCCCTCTGATCTTATGCAGCTTTCGAATCAGGATAACTCTTTTTGTTATTATGATTATATGGAAGCTTGGTATAAAGTTTTCCTCCATCAAAATGAGTCACACAGTCATTCTTGGTTTGTTCAATTTGACCATAAGTTCAAAAGTCATTTCCCATATTGGTTTTCCCATTGGTGGTCGAGATTTGGTTCTACCTATGACCTTATTCCTGATCCCCTGAAAGTTCAACTCAATCATTTTTGTAGTCACAAAAAATTAGATTCAGCATATGAAGGTGTCCCAGTCCTTCTTCAGTTTGTAAGTAAATATAAGATTCCCTGGATTCTACGATGGGAATACAGCATTCAAAACTCCACCAGTGAAATCAGTCACAATGCTTCCCCTACATCTCCATCGACGGATCCTTTTTCCCTTGTCACCCGCCAATGGTTTGTCAAATGGTGGGATAAATTTGACGTCAATAGGATTGTAGGTCAAGTTCAGTTAGAATTCCCTGCTTCTCCTCTCAAGGTTCTCCCAGTCTCTACAGCAGAACCTTCTAGTCAAAAATCAAAAGAGTCAAGTGTCAGTAAAAAATCAAAAGAGTCCAGAGTCAGTCCCACTGGTTCTACTTGTTCCCGTAGCATTTCTGATTTTAAAGATTGTTCCGGAAAATAGTTAAAATTAATTGCCTAGGCATTAAATAAAAGAATTGATGAATTACATGAGGATGCCTCTACAGGTTCTTCATCCGCTTCCCACAGTTAGTATGAAGAAGATGATGACCCTTATGGCACCATCAATCTACAGGATGCTCAGGACCCATTTGCCTGACCTTTCTTCTCAGTCACATGCACCTGCTCCCTACAGCCAGTCAAAAGATGCCCTCAGCCGAAAGCAGATTCGTCTTTTCCACCGAAAGCATCTCCTTTCCACCGAAAGCATCTCTCAAGTCAAAAGTTGTGGCCACTTTATCAATAATTGCCAAACGCGTCAATGAATAGTAAAAAAGTCAGCACTGTTCATGAATAGTAACTTTTGTCTGTAATCATTTATTTTGTAATAGTAACTTTGTAATAGTTCTTTTCTTATTCTATAAAAGGAAACCGAACTTAGTTATTGAGGCAGACTTCGAAAGACTATGAGTTCCTTCTCAGATGAATCTTTAGCCTCTACCGCTGTTAAGCCTTTCTTAGTCCCTCATTCTACTATTCTACCTTTCTTAAATGTTCTAAGTAAGTCAAGTAAATTCAAATTGTAATTTGTATTCAGTTTGTACATTTGTAAACAATTTTATTTCCAATTAATAAAATTATATGTTTTAGTAATTAAACTGTTATATTATTTGCACCTCTGATTTTACTAATTCGAGTTTACTTACTTCTGCCCAAAATGGCGGATAAGTATTTAAAAGAAAAACTTAAATAGAAAAAGAAAAGATTAAGAAGACGACCGGTAAATCGGTAAAGTAATCTCTTTCTTTTATTTATAAACAGTTGAGGAAGGGGTTACATATATCCTAGATCTAACTGTTTGAGGAAGAAGGAAGTAGGAAGAACTTCTTCTTCTTCATCTGACTTGGAAGATCGAAGTTGAAAGCTTCGTCTCCGGCTAACTCTAGAGAGAAGGGCTATCTCTGAGATTGGACTGCTGCAAGTGTTGAAGGTCCTCAGTGTCATCTCTGAGGTGTGCATGTCTTCCCGGGGTCATCTCTGGGTCTTGTACTGAGTGCCTCGGTGTGAGTGTCGAGTGTTCTGAAGTTGTTTGCATGGCTTTGAAACAAGCATTTCTGGGGTTATCTCTAGAACTACGACTACATTCTTTGAGGTTATCTCCAAGGTTAGTGCTACTATTCCCGGTGTCGGGACTAAGACTGAATATCTCGGGGTTATCTCCGGGATAAATCGGTCTTCTCTGGTAGAATTTTCGGTATTGGAACTGCAGGCCTTAGGGTTATCTCCGAGGTTGAAACTGATACTCCCGGTGTGTGTTCTGGGATTGAGACTGAGCTTCTGGTAGTATCCGGACTGGATATGAGCTATCTTTCAAGGTTATATCTGAAAGATGAATATGCCCTCCTTCCATGTCAGTAACAAGTGTGCAGAAAATTTTGAGTGTCTACAGATGCCCCTTTTTATCATATTCATGCAATGCAATGGCATGGATAGGATAAAGAATCCTAGACACTTGAAATGAAATAAGGTAAATATGATGCTATGTGTAGCAACATGATGCATATGTTTTGTTTTCCCACATGCTGGGGATAGATGCCAAGACTACTTGACTTTTGTTGATGTGTGTATCAACTGATGAACTCCCTGCTGGGGACAAATACCAAGGTTACTTGGCCTTTGTTGATGTGTGTATCAACTGATGCAATCATCGAATGGCTTCTGATGCGTTGTTGGGTTTACTTACCAACGGCTGAACTGACGTCAAGGTTGCTTGACCTTCGTTGACATCTGTATCAACGAACAATATGCGTTAAAACCCCCGCTGGGGATCTGCTTGTGGACAGATGACCATGTGTTGTAACCCCCTCCAGGGATCTACTTGTGTACATATAACCATGTGTTGTAACCCCCGCTGGGGATCTGCTTTGAAAGGTTTAGGGTGACGACCCTGAATTGAAGGCATTGGACCTCTGTGCAGTATTACCGAATGTGATCTGCAAATACTGGGATCATCAGTATAGTATACCCTGTGTTTGGGCAAATACCAATGAATGATATGAAAAGCCACAGTCGGGCCAAGAAAAACTAGGATTTCAGGCTATTCTACTCAATCGCGTAGCATTTTTATCCCTAATTTGGCCTTTTCAGCTTGTGAAAACTCCTTTGCAACTCGAACTGGACCGAGCCGGAGGGGTAGGCCCCATGTAGGGGTGTTGCAGGTACACCTGCAGCAGCCGCAGGTAGACCTGCGGCCAGCTGTGGATGGCTATTAATGGGCTGGTTTGCTTTTGCAAGTCATTTTACGTTGCGTCGCATAGGAAATCCGAGAGATCTTCTTCAGATCTGCTGAGTTTGGACGTCTTTTTGTAAATTCTATTACCGTACGAGTGTTCTACACTGTTCTGGTAATGTATGCATGTCTTCTTTTCTAATTTTTATCTGTTGGAAAATGACTGTTTGCATGAAATGCATCTAAACACATAGTAGTGAATATGCATGCTCAAATGACTTGATAAAAAATATTCAACATAGTAAATGTTAGTATTAAACCATGCTAAACATCATGATGTCAAAAATTTTAACTTTTAAAACAGTCAAATTGGCACCTTTTTTCTACATTTCTTATCCTATTTGAGGTCAAATGAGCAAAAGTGGTGAAACAAAGTAATTCTGGTAATTAGGCTACCCTTATGGATTGATGACTTTAACATTTAAATGCATATAGTATGTATATGATTGTGGGTAGGTGCTCTACTGAATGGCCCCTTAGTCATGCCTATGTGTATGTGGATAGTCATATTTATAGAGGAGACTATGGCAAAAATTTTCCAAAATGTTGGCACTGAGTAGTCATGTATTTTTAACTCTATTGCAGATGTATGTTAAAATAATGCATGCATGCATGTAGTCATAAAATGCATTTTGAAAAGAAAGCTCCAGGTTTCAAAATTATCACACCCTTTTTGAGGTGATTTGGAGACTTGTTGTCCAGATATTATGGATTCGGATCAGCCGAGTTATTCCCGTAGGACCACTTTTGGTGTACGGAGGAGGGCTTTTTAAGTGCCTAGACCCCGTTCTATTAGACAGCCTCATCGTCTGGTGGAGGCGGTGATACGTCTAGTCTGGGTTGATGTGCCAGACGTCGAGGACGAGTAGGAGGATGTTCCGATTGCGAACCCCGCTCCTGCTACACATGTTCCCCGTAGGGATCTCTTGAGTATTCAGGTGGCAAGCCCAGAGCTTCTGGGTGATTTGAGTCGACATCCCTCGATGTATTTGCACGCTAACGAGGTATAAAGTTAGATCTTAATCTTCCTTCTTTCCTATTGATGAGGAGTAAAGGATTTTGATGTCGATCTGCATTTTATATAGGTTCCCGGCTTTACACAGCCTCGAGGGAACTGGTTTAGCAGTCACTCCATGTACCAGGCTCTGCATCCTAACTATAGAGCGATTGTGCATGACTGGGAATTTGGGGCATTCCTTTCCATCCTTCCCCGTCGCTGTCCCTGGGGTTACCTCAGGGCCTTGTCTGAGCGTTGGTTTCATAAGACTCAGTCACTCTATTTCTTGGACTGTGAGGTGATGATGACGCCGATGGATTGGTGGTTTATCACAGGTATGGAGTTTGGAGGGGCGCTAGTGCCTTGCACGGTGGATATTTCCCCCACTACCGTCAAATCCTTGTTAGGAGTTCTAGACGGGGAGCTCAAGGGCAAGATTATCCGTACGGGTCCTTTGAGTGTAGATGCTATGAGTGGACTGTTAAGTGAGCCCATACCAGCTGATGTCAGAGTCAGGGATCACATTCTTCGGCGATTGTTCCTGATAATTATTAGGGGCTGCTTCATAGCAGATAACTCTTCTACGGTGTCGTTCGCTTTGATCAGCGCCACGCGATATGTGGACCGTATTAGAGAGTATGATTATGGTTTCTACACCTTCGCCTACTTCCTCAGGGGTATACGTATGCGCTCGCAGGGCTTGACCGAGGCTTGGTTAGGATTTATCCATTTCTACTAGTAAGTCTTTCTCTTGTCATTTACCATGTACAGGTTAAGAGTGTTAACTGACAGCAGATGTTTGCCTTGGTGTTGGCAGATTTGGGCCTATGAGAGGCTCCCATGTTTACATCCTTTGAGTGTTTTAGGATTGGATACCTGTCCACGAGGATGGCGATGGCATCATTCCATACTGGTGGAGGTCCCTATAGCTGAGGGTTTCACTCATTGTCACCTATAGCTGGAGTTGTTGACAGCTGATGTTATCACATGGATTCTATATTCTAGGGAGCACTTGGCCATTGGATTTGAGGATGGGTACCCGACTGGTGTCGTTTACGTGATTTCCACCCGTAGGGTTCCTCTCTTCACAAATGGAGGATGGGAGCTCTATTTAAGAGAGCGTGCTATTAGGAGCACCACAGGAGAAATATGTATACCGATCTTGCCTCCTGCCAGGCGTTATTGACCTGTGTCACAGTCCCCCGTCATTGATATCCCATTGTTGGGTGTTGACTATTTTGCATTGTCGGAGGGTCCTTGCATTCAGGATGTATTCCAGCATTGGTGGATCCCTTGTACCATTAGAGCCTAGACCCGCGCCACTCAGTTCATGGGAGATATAGTTCCAGGATCCGTGATGATGACGGATTGGCTAGCCTGTGTCCAAGATCTGACTTATGTGACACAGATTGACAGTTTTACCAAGCGACTAGACCGGGCACATTTCTTTATCCGGCATTTGGGCAGAGATCCTGCAGAGGCAAATTTGTTTGATCCTTCCAGCACAGGAGCTGGCCCCTTAGATGACCCATTTGGCTTTGCCAGCGTAGATCCACCTTTATATTGGCCTGACATCCCTGTTGATAGAGATCCAGTGACTCAGGAAGATTTACATCAGGTGGACAGGATTGATGATGTAGATATTGACACCATTGTCTTTTTCTGATGTGTATTCTCGTTATCTCTTTTGATAAGCCTCTTGTTACATATTGGGTGGCTATGCCACATTCTCACTATATCTTTTGATAGGCCTTTGTTAGTAGTAGGGTGTCTGTGTCCCATTTCCCTGTATTTTTAGCTGTACAGAGATGATGTATATAGATGATGATGTATTTAGGAATGTATGTACTATCTTATATTCCCTGCATCATATTGTCATCTATTATCTGTTATGCATGTATCATGTTATGCATATGTATGTATGTCCAGAGATATGCAGCATTGACCCCTAGATGGTATTATGCTACGGCCCACACAGATGTCTTCTTCGATAGTCAGTCGCATAGATCACACCCCACCAGTATTGGTAACATCCCGTCTGAGATATTGGTATGATAGTATGTCACCCCCAGATAGGGTGACCGTAGATCAGCTATTGTAGCATACCATGACCCTTTTGATGTTTCAGGTTCCCACAGGATTTGTAGAGGGCATGCTGGAGCACTGGGTACCGGAGAGGCAGGTTTTTCGGCTTGGGACCCAGGAGTTGACTCCTACTTTAGAGGAGTATGCACGTTTGATGATGCTGCCACTTGACAGAACTTGTATACATATGGCCATTGGTGACATGAGCCGTTACTTTATAACTCTCACCGGGCTGAGGCGGAGAGTTGTACAGGATGAGATCACATCCGGCCACTTGATATCCCAACATTTTCCGATTGACAGATTTGGCTATGAGGATAGCTATGCTCGACATTCTGGGGATTTCACCATACCAGAGGATCGGTGGAATTTGGCCAAAGTAGATGTATTGCTGCTGTGCGTATTATCATACGTGTACATGCCACGATACATGGATGAGTTAGACATCGGCGTTATTATGGCAGTGAGAGCTCTCAGGGAGGGTCGTACCGTTATTCTGATGATCATGGAAGAGACGCTGAGGTCGGCCACATTCTGTAGGACTTACCCTGCAGGGGTATTCACAGGCAGTTCGGTTATGCTATATGTGTGGTTTATGTCACACCTGAGACCGATTGGCACATTTAGACGACACGGATATTGTTTCACCCATGAGATAGCTATGTCGTATTCCTTCCAGCCTACAGAGTGTACAGATCTTGCATCTTGGTCCGTTTTCCTAGCTGGGATTGGAGATCTGTTTGCTATCTTGTCGTATACAGGGCTCAGTTCACCCTACAGTTTCATTACTCATGCTCCATGCATGGATTATCTCCCTCTGGGTGGTTTGAGGGGCATGACTACCTACCACCCACTAGTCGTGATGTCACAGTTTGACCAGTTCTAGGATTTCCATCCTTTTGATGGGGCATTAAGTCAGCGCTTAGCTTCTCGCCACTTATCAATAGAGGACCGATCCCGTGTGTATGCTTGTTAGGATCAGCGTGAGATAGCTGCTTTTTCTGTTAGCCATTCGGGTTATTCACTAGAGTATTCTGCGTGGATGGAGACAAAGACTTCATCGACTGCGGTAGTATCCACAGTGCCGGGTAGTGATTCAGATGGTGAAGAGCCCATGGAGGACATTGGTTTCCACACCAAGGAGGAGCCATTTACTGGGTTGCCAGCAGCTCTCTTAGATTCTCCTAGTACTAGTACTGTTGTGATCCAGCATTCGACACAGTACTTTGAGCAAAGTCTTCATTTGATGACCTTTGAGAGAGATCAGGCTAGAGTCCTAATGTTGACAGCTCTTGATGGGAGAGACGCAGCTCTGTTAGAGAGAGACGAGGCATTAGCTCGGAGAGATGCCGCTGTTGTTGAGCGGGATGAGGCCAGATCAGCTAAAGATGCAGTGATAGTTGAGCAAGATAGCGCCATATCTGCCCGGGATATAGCCGTCATAGATAGTACCACAGTGAGATCCCTGACCACTGGTATGCTTGCCGTGATGAGTGTGAACATTGATGTGCACAGTGTCACCATGCAGATGGTTGTAGATCTATTATCTCGTGTGGATACCCTTGTACAGGAGACCACAACGTTACCTCCTTCTTCTCAGAGAGATGCCATGCTAGATCTGCTAGCTCTTATGCATACCGATCTGTAGATAGCCTTGTATTTTCCTGCACAGACTAGCTTAGCCATTTTGTCATGTACAGTTTATATTGTGTATATCAAACAGTATTATATATAGCAGGAAAATATATTTTTGATCACTTCCCTTTTAGATATGCCTGAATACTTGCTTGATATTTTCCTGCTTCTTCAGGGCTTGTGATCTTGATGTATTCTGAATCCCTTCTTGATGGATGGACATTGAGTTGTCTCTGGACAGTTCAGAATGGATCATTGATATGTATGTTCCCTACCATCTTTAGTGTCTTGGGACTGGTTTCTGTATGGAAATATGGAGAGGAATATGGCTTTCCTCTCTGAGATTGATTGCACCACAGATGGTCGCCAGTACTCCTATTTAGGAGGAGCCTAGTTAATTCCATCTCTTATGAATTGGTGTTGCTCTTCAAGGTACAACCGCAGCTTAGATGGTCGCCGAGTCTCCCGTTTAGATGGGGAGGTCAGGTAATTCCATCCTTTTGGTCTGAAGCCAAATGAAATGTGGTGGATTAAAATTTGATCCCAGTACCGTTGATAAGTATTTGTGTTTTGGTAGGGGGTTAGACCGAACCATAAATGGTTGCCTACGTACTCCTGTTGAAGAGGAGATCAGGTCTATGTAGTTCAAACCTGGTGTATGAGGTTCAACGCTGTATGTGGCAGAAAGGGTGTAGAAATATTTTTGTTATTTTTGTTTTTGTAAGGAGAAGGGTTAAAAATGTTTTTGTTGTTTTTGTTTTATTGCGACCGGGCCATATAAAATGGTTGCCTACGTACTCCCTTGTATCAAGGAGATCAGGACGACGTAGTTCGCCCCTCAAGACGATTTGTAGCTAACAAAAAGTTTGATCATATGTGGAGGACAAACTGCGATGGGGAAGAAAGTTTAATCCTAAGTTCAGGATAAATTGCAGGTGTGAAAAGTTTGATCCCATGTTTGGGGACAAACTGCAAGTGTGAAAGGTTCAATCCCTAGTGGGATAACCGAAGTTGAGTAATGGTTAAAAAATCGAGTGGAGAGGAAAGGATCTGATGATCCGAAAACCAGGCTGCTGACTTGAAAAGTGTGTTTCCCTGAGGGGCGTAGTGTGGAAAAAGAGTTGTATATAGTGAAGGGTTAAAGAATGGGAATGACTGGTGATCTGATGATCAAACACCAGGATGTTTTTTTGATGGTAACTTCAGACATAGTATCATTTCATGGTGTCCGAGTTAATAAGTTGTGAAAATTCATCGCCGTCCATTTTCTGCAATCTGAAAGTACCTCCTATCAATACCTCCTTGACAATAAACGGGCCTTCTCAGTTAGGAGCGAATTTTCCCTTAGACTGATCTTGGTTGTCGATGATCTTCTTCAAAACCAAGTCATGTTGTTTAAACTGCCGTAGCTGGACTTTTCTGTTGTAGGATCGGGCGATCCTTTATTGATATAGCTGACCATGGAAGATAGCCGCGGTTCATCTTTCGTCTATTAGAGACAATTGGTGATACCTGTCTTGTACCCATTGGTCTTCATCCAGCTGAGCGTCTATCAACACTCTGAGGGATTCCATTTCTACTTCTATGGGGAGTACTGCTTCTATCCTATAGGTTAATGCGTAGGGGGTTTCCCAAGTTGAAGTGCACATTGATGTTCTGTAGGCTAACAGAGTAAGAGGCAATAAGTCAGGCCAGTCTTTGTGGTTGGCGGACATCTTTTGCATGATTTTCTTGATATTTTTGTTAGTCGCTTCAACAACACCATTCATCTTTGGACGGTAGATGACGAAGTTAAGATGTTTGATGTGGAATTTGTTGCATAACTCCTCCATAATTTTGTTGTTGAAGTTTTTAGCATTGTCTGATACAATTACCTCTGGTTGTCCATATCGACAAATGACATTGTTTCTGATGAAAGCAATGATGACTTCTTTGGTAACCCTGGGGAAGGAGGCTGCTTCTACCCACTTGGTGAATTAGTCGATCATGGTGAAGATAAAGCGATGTCCATTACTGGCTTTGGGCTCAATGGGCCCGATCACGTCCATGGCCCACATTGAGAAGGGCCAAGGCGAACTCATATTGTGGAGATCCCGTGGAGGGACGTGGATATCATTCCCATGAATTTGGCATTGATAACATCTCTTAACGCGGTCATTGCAGTCAGTTTTGAGAGAGAGCCAGTAATGTTCCGTTCTAAGGATCTTCTTTACGAGTAAAGGGTCACTCATATGTGGGCCACAGACTCCACCATGGACCTCATCTATGAGTCTCTGAGCTTGGTCTTTGTCCAAGCATCTGAGGAGACCTAGTCCTGCATCTCTCTTGTAGAGTGCATCTCCACTCAGGTAGAATTTCATAGCAAGTCGATGAATCCGCCTTTGTTCAGTCAGGCTCGCCTCAGTGGGTGTAGGTCCATCTTGCAAGTACTCCTTGATATACTGATGCCAAGGTTGTTGGATGGGAGGTAGCCCATAGGCTGGTGCCTTTTGCAGGGCAAATGTGACGCTTGGCATGTGTTCCTTGTCAGTTAGGTGAATCAAGGAGGCCAAAGTTGCTAGCGCGTCTGCGAAGTCATTCCTATTACGAGGAATGTGTAGAAAGGAGATCTCTTTGAACTCCGAAGCCATCTGTAAAACTTGCCGATGGTAAGGCAGCAAATGTAGCTCTTTGGTTTAATAAATTCCCGTGGATTATTTGACTACCAACTTTGAATTCCCAAAGACAGTTAACCGCCTGATACCCATTGAACGGGCAAGTTTTAACCCCATGATACAGCCTTCATACTCAGCTGTGTTGTTGGTGCTACCAAACTACAATTTGACGACGACGGGATACTGCTCCCCCGTACCGGATACCAGAAATGCTCCAGCTCCAAAACTTTCCATATTAACAGCTCCATCGAAATACATGTTCCATGTTTGGTGTGTATCGTACTGATGGTGTTGTTGAATTGCCATTACTCCTTCATCGGGAAAATATGTTTCCAAGGGTTTAAAATCCCCTGAAGGTGTGGCGGCCAGTTGATCTGCGATTCCTTGACCTTTAATGGACTTTTGCGTCACATAAACAATGTCAAATTGTTGCAGAATCAACTGCCATCTAGACAATCGGTAATTCAGTATGGGCTTGCTGAACACATACTTGAGAGGATCCACGCGGGAGATGAGATGGGTTGTGTGCCCATGGAGGTAATGATGTAACCTCAAGGAAGCCCATGCTAAAGCACAACAAGTCTTCTCAATCACAGTGTACTTGTGTTCACTGCTTCTAAATCTTTTGCTGAGGTAATAGATAGCTCGTTCTCGGCCTCTATCGTCTTTCTGACCCAGCATGCAGCTCATGGCATTGTCACTTATGGACAAGTACATGAACAGGGGAACATCATCCTTGGGTGGTACCAAGACAGGAGCTTTGATTAGCTGCTCTTTGATTGTAAGGAAGGCCTTCTGGCACTCATCATTCCATTTCATGGAGGAGTTCTTCCTTAACAGCTTGAAGATAGGCTCACAGGTTGCTGTGAGTTGAGAAATGAACCTACTAATGAAGTTGACTCTTCCCAAAAATCCCTGTACTTCCTTCTCTGTCTGAGGAATGGGCATTTCCGTGATGGCCTAGATTTTGGTGGGATTCAGCTCAATCCCTTTGTGACTGGCTAGAAATCCTAGCAACTTGCCTGATTTAACGCCAAAGGCGCACTTGGCTGGATTCAACTTCAAGTTGTACTTACGCAACCTGTTGAAGAGCTTTCTGAGATGGTCTAAGTGGTCTTCTTCCCTTCGGGACTTGATAATAATGTTATCCACGTAGATCTCTATCTCTTTGTGCATTAAGTCGTGGAAAAGAGCCATCATGGCTCGCTGATAGGTAGCTCTGGCATATATGAGGCCAAAAGACAACCGTCTATAGCAAAAGGTTCCCCAAGGCGTGATAAAAGCAGTTTTCTCATGATCCTCTTCAGCAACCATGATTTGATGATACCTCGCAAAGCAATCAGCGAAGGAGTACATGTCGTACTGAGCAGTATTGTCAATAAGAATGTGGATAAATGGCACGGGAAAGCTATCTTTAAGGAAAGCTTTATTCAGATCCCGATAATCCACGCAAACTCACTCCTTTCCTCCAGGCTTAGGCACGGGAACGATGTTGGATATCCATTCGGGATATGTGGACACCATGATAATACCAGCTTGAAATTGTTTCACAATTTCTTCTTTCACCTTTAAACTCCACTCAGGTTTTAATCGCCTGAGCTTCTGCTTGACTAGCTTGAATCCCTCTTTAATGGGAAGGCGATGAAGGACAATGTCAGTGGACAAACCCACCATGTCTTCATGAGACCATGCAAACACATCCTGGAATTGGGTTAGTAGCGTAACCATGTCATTCCTTTGGTTCGGGATAAGGTCTAAACCAATCTGGATTAACCTAGGGTTTTCTAAGGTTCCGAGATTGAAGGAGGTGGTTTGATCAAGGTTGGGTTTAGGTTTGTCTTCGACCCATTCTTTGATCTCCGGAGGCACCTCAATGTCCTCTTAAATTTCCATCAAGTCTGAGTCCAACTTTTCATCAAAGTTACAATCCTTGTCGAGAAGAGGCATCTTTTCAGCAAGTACAGGCACACCTAAGTTCAGAGTCCTGAAACAAAATATGCTTTCACTTAATATATATGAAACTGTTTAATCATACAAAGTGTTAGCATGTACGGACAAAATAACTACTAATACTGTACAGAAAAGTAAGCAGTTATGATATCTACAGGGCAAAAAGAAGTCCTGCCCGTTTTACCCTTGTCAACCAATGCAAGGAATGTTGCTCCAATTGGCAAGGGCAAAGTCCTGATGGACTGTAGTGATGGAGGGGCAGTCATCGTCCTCCTTTTCCCGAATGATTACCATTATGTCTGGGAAATCATCGTCTGGGGTGTATCTGTTTGTATGTTCATCATGGACAATGATGCGTATGCCTGACATCATTCAAACGATGTCTTGTTTAATTCTTCGTTCCTCTACTTCCACCTTGGGATCTGGAACAAAGACTTCATTCTCCTTTACCGGTATCGGTTTGGGAAATAACATAGTCATTACATTGGCTGGCACCTTTACCGGAGGTTGTGCGGATACTGGATTTACAGGTGGAGATAATCGTCGTGTGGCTGAAGTTAAAGGAATCTACTTCTGCTTATGTAGATTCCTGTAACTGGAACTGGCATAATAGCCTAATCCGGTTGTCCCAGTTTGACTGGACACTTGAATCGGGTGCTTAATACCCTGATTATTTTTACCCAGCCCTTGTCCTGGCTGGTGTCCCAATGACATCATTTCTTGAGTAGCTGCCATCACTTCGGCAAAAATCTTAGGTACGGGAAATGGCATCCCCATGGAATGGTATTGAGTGTTGCTTACTTCCAAAGCATGAAAACTCAACATCGAAATTAAAACTGATGAGTGGTATGTCACCCTATTGAGGACATTTCGGTTCAGCGTTGACTGTGATTAGGCTATTGTTGATAATGTATTTAAGTTGTTGATGAAGAGTGGAAGGGACTGCCCTGGCCATGTGGATACATGGTCTCACCAAAAGCAGGTTGTATCCTATATCTATTTTGAGCACATGAAAAGATACACAGAATGTATGGGGACCAATTTCAATTGGTAGCTCAATCTCTCCGACTGAATTCCGGCGAGATCCATCAAAAGCTTTGATAATCGTATGGCTACTTCGGATCCGCTTGAGATTGACATTCATCTTCAGCAACGTAGCATAAGGACAAATGTTTAGAGACGAACCTCCTTCTACCAAGACTCTAGCTAACATGTATCCAGCGGACAAAATCATAATGTGTAACGGCTTGTAATGACCAGTCCCTTCGGGCGGTATGTCATCATCAGTGAAAGATATCACATTGTTGTTGAAAATGTGATCAAGTAGATGTTGAAATTTTTCCACATCCACTGGTTTCGGCAAGTATGCTTCTTCCAAAATCTTCATTAGAATCTTCCTGTAATCCTCAGAAGTTAAAACCAAGTCCACTATTGAAATTTGATGTGGAGCTTCTCGTAAGCTTAAAACCACCTTGGCTTCATTATGACCCATAGCACGGAGAAATTTTTCAATCTTCTCTATGGGAATTTTCCCCTTTGATTTGATGACAGGTTTCATCACCCTTTGGGGAAGACACAGTGGATTTTCCTTCGACACTGCAGCAGTTGTATGAGAGGTAGATCCTTCAGCTTCTCCATAATTCTAGGGGACTTTTTGTAAGTTGATAATAGGATATTATAGTCTGAATGGCAAGATGATTGGCTCTGGCGCAACCACTTTCAAAGGATTGTTAACTCATTTGAGTTGAATTGCTTGTATTGTGAATGGTTTGACAGTCCCATCAGCCTCAACGGATATAACTGCCACCAATCCCTTCAATTTAGTAGGACAAGTATTTTCACTCTCAAATAGCACTGTATCGTTGTCTGCCAATTGCAGGACACTGCTATCAATTAGATTTTGAATAAGGTGGTGGAGTACCCAGCATTCTTCCGTATTGTGACCGCGAGAATGGGAGTGATACTGACATACTCCATCAGGATTAAACCGTCCTGAACGGGGATTAATTGGAGGTAGAAGGGATGTGATTCTTCCTTCATTGATCAGCATCTGAAGTATCTCCTCCATAGGTTGGCCCAGGTATGTGAATTCCCTTTTATTGGCAAAATCCCGACAGGCTTTAGCAGTTGCTCTCTTCGTCACTTTATCCTCTAATGTTTCATATTTTGAAGGTGATGAGGGAGTATTCATAACCAAGGGAAGGAGACTAGCATGCTCCTGGCTAATTAATTGGCGTGTGACTTAATGCTGATAGGTCACCAATTCTGCCAATTGCTCAATCTGTTTACACAGAGCTTTCATCTTTCGTTCCATCATAAATTAAAACTTTGCATAATCCCATTTTTCAACACCGTCTTTGATGATCTGAGATGATTCACAGTTAAATTCGGAACTTTGTCCATTGCTCCAATTAATCATGTTGACCTCTTCCTTTTTGTGTGGAGGAAGAGGGTTGTCATGTACGTAAGGTTGATCTGGTTTGGTGACCACAATCTCACCGTTGTCTATTAAATCTTGGATCTTATGTTTCAAGGCCCAACAATCTTAAGTATCATGTCCAGGTGCCCCAGCATGATAAGCACATTTCCGAGCAGCATTGAAACCCCTCCATTAGGGTTGGCTGGTGGAAGAAGATGCGTAATTTTCTTCTAAGTGGTCAGAAGATTGAGAATGTTCTCGAGTGAGTCTCCTAGGGGTGTGAACACTAGAGGGCATTTGGCCTCTCCACCTTTAGTCAATGGAGGGTTTGATGACTGTGCTTAAAAGGGAGTGTAATTTCTCCTCTGAATAGGCATATTCTGATTGCCCTTTTGACCTTGGAGTATCAAGGAAACATCCTCCTCTTTCTTTTTATGGACCCTCCGGGGGTTGTTTCCATAAGTTCCGGATTGGATGTGCTCAGCAACAGCTTTAAGAGCGGTTAGGTCTTGAATCTTTCCTGACTTCAATCCCATCTCAGCCATCTCTCCATGTTTAATCATTTCAAAAAATGGTTTACCAATGCCAGCTAAAACTCTCTCATAGAAAGGAGCTTCTTGTATGTCGATAAAGGTCATAACCATTTCTAACTCTGTCATAGCAGGAATCACTTGAGCAGCAAGGCGCCTCCACCTTTGAGCATACTCTCTGAAAGACTCATTAGACTGTTTCTTGACCTTGGTAATCTGATATCAGTTAAGAGCCATCTGAGACTGGAAGATGTATTGTGTAAAGAAGGCATGAGCTAGCTCTTCCCAGCTATGGATCTTTGAGTTGTCTACTCTGGTATACCACGAACGGGCTTCTCCGGTCAGACTCTTTTGGAACAGCTGCTTTCTAAGCTTCTTGTCCTCTGCATAAGATCCAAGTTCTCCAATGAACACCTTCAAATATGTGTAAGGATCTCCTAACCCATCATATTTTTCGAAATCAGGAGTTTTAAACTTCTCTGGATAATGAACACCAGCAAATATACGAAGGTCAGCATATGATACACTCCCATGTGCTCCAATTCCTTTGATAGAACGAAGGGTTTCTTCCATTTGAAGGACCTTTTTCTTGATGTCACCGGTGTCTAGATCTCCTTTGAGATGGGTGGTATCATGAATTTTGTTGGTTGTATCCAACTGGAGCATAGGTACTGTAATGGCTTGATCAGAACCTTGGGTTCCTCCTTGTGTAGAGGATTCAACATGTATAGGTATCTTCGTACCTTGAGTAGACTGATGTAGTTCTTTAAGCAAAACAGCCAAATCTGTAATTTGTTTACTTAATCCGTCAAATTCTTCACAAGAAACTGGATTAGACTGGTCAGATGAAGACATGATTGGCTGTAGGCATGTGGCCTTTTTGATTTTTGACCGGGTAATAGGTCTGAATGCTTCCCTGCGACAAAACTTGCATAGTTTAGTATTAGGGATTGTGTAAATGTTTACATGCTATAGATGTGTCCGTTTTAGGATTATTATCCTGCAAAACGGATGTTAGCTGTTTGTAATACAGGATAACATGTTAATTTAAATATGCACATTTTTCTTCATATTTCTCATTACATGGAGATGAATATGGAATGAAATTACGAGTAATTGACTTTACACAATTACTCGTAATTTAAAATGAGAAAGCATGAAGAGACTTTCCTCCGCGTTTGGTTTATCAGAGGCTGACCTATCTTAGGTTTTTCTCGCGGTTTTTTGGCATGAAGGTTCCCAAATCATCGTAATTTACTCAACGGGAAGTTAATCCGGTCTTTCAACTGGAGCGAATTTGGGTGGTGCTTTTCCTGAGCCTCGTTGGAATTAGTCTTCCTACGAGTCTAGTAATCAAACACCGACAGGATAACCTCCTAGTGGAAGAACCACACAACTTACATTCACATATAACGTGTCTCACCGTTTATAAAAAATGATGACATGTACGAAGCACTATACACTATTACAAAACAGTAAATAGATAACGCGGAAAAAACTTTGTGGTTTCAATCAGAAAAACGTCATGGTTAATGGTGTCATCTATTTGACACCCTTGCACAACGTTTTTAAAACATTGTAGTTAGACACATTCTACAACGTTTTTTAAGAAAAAAATGTTGTAGATTTATTTTCCATAAATTAACAGATGCTTGAAAACGTTGTAGAAGGTATGATTCCACAACGTTTTCTGGCTAAAAATGTTATAGTTTAATATATTAAACAACGTTTAGACACATTTACACAACATTTTTAAAATGTTGTAGATTAAAAAAAAAGAAAAAAAATTGTAGTTCACCTACATTACTAATGCACCTGCAATATGCTAATTAATGCCATGATATATAGCTAAAAGAAGCACAAGGAGTAATGCAACTTTCAACACTTGAATAGAACAACAGTGCTCAAAATGCAATAAAAAGATAATATTTTGTCCAATCCTAGACTTTCAAACCATAATATCAAATTTTAAAAAAACATCCAACAGCAAGTAAATGACAATGCTATGTTTCACTTGAGCAACAAAATTGCATAACCACTCCAACAAGAATTACACAAACAAGTTGGGCCTAGATGCCTTGTATGTTGTCTTCAGCTTTCTAGTTGGTGGCCTAAACTTCTTAAACACCAATGGGAACTTGATTTTAGAGTTGTGGAACTGCTTGGTGCTCTCCCTCTTGCAGAGCTTGGCAAGGATGGTAGCTGTCTTAATGATCTGGATGCAGTGATGGCGGATTCTGTGGCGAGAAGCCATCTCAGTGTACATCTGCTCAACAGCACCATTCAAAGTGGTGTCACGGTACTCCTTGTACATGTTGTGATATCCAGTCCTACTCCGGTATCGCAGCCAAATGTCGTAGTTCTTGATTGTGGTAGGGTTCTTCTCAAAAATCTACAACAAAAGCAAAAAGTTGTCCTTGTTAGAAAAGCATGCAACTAGAAAAGCAAAATTTTGGTGAATTCTTTTGACAAGTCATGTAGAAATAAATGGCGACTGCAATAACAAACATAAACCCCCAAAGATAGATTGCCAAGTAGGGACCTCCTTTCTGCAACCAAAGAGGTCAATAAATCATCTCTGTCAAAGTAAGAAACTTACTGTATTTGGAGAACAGGTAAAGCAAGAACTGAACAACACCGTGTTGAAATGAGAAGAAAGTTAAAGAAATGTATACACAGAAATGCAGATACAAATCACAGCAACAATAGGAGAAGAAAGTACCTGTACTATTACTATTATCGTAGCCACAATAGGAGGCCCAAATATGGCATATAGGGCAATTCCTTTGAACAAGTCCCTAAAGAATAACCATATTGTTTGCTGTACAACATAAAATATATATAAATATAAATATACACATATTAGAAATGATCCATCTAACCAATACAAATGATATATATAGTCAGAGAGAAAGAGAGAGAGAGAGAGGTATAAAGTGAACGAAAATTTAGAAATAAACAAATACAATAAGCTATAGTAAACACTACAAGAACGAAAAGTTAGACAACTAACTTTGTTGAAACCATGGCGGGTCTCAATCACGAAAGTTGAATACAACGAAAATGGCAAATCAGTAATCTGCACAACATTGAAATTAACTGTTGACATCAAATGGTTCAATTACAGTAAACATATAACCATTCCAATGCAACCCTATTTTGTATACTTTTCACATAAAATATTCTTTTAACTAGGATTGGCATAGACCTTCAGTGTATGTAACACTGCAAACCCAGGGCATAGCAATCAATTACAATTCAAATCTAGTAAACCTAATCCAGTGCAACAAGGAGCTGAACATTGTTAAGTCACATCAGACCCAAAGATTAAGAAACTATTAAACATTTCAGCTGCTCCACAATGCAACATTATATCAAGACCTATAAGACATAGGCATTCTTTCTTTATAAACTTCTAGCTATTTAAAGCATCTGGCATTGCAAATGGTACACAACATAACCTAATCCCTTTCTAAGACATACCAATTAAGCACCTGTTTGTCTTGAAACTCTCGAAGCCATAAATATCAAGCACCCCAATTAAGAATTTTGAGTCTGGATCTTGACCAATTGAACAATTGAACTATTTAATGGAGAAAACATCAAATAGTCATGCACCAATGATTTTTAACTAGACGATATTTTAGATCTAAAGATATACCTCACAAGTAAGCAAAATAAAGCAATAGAAAGTATTACCACAATCAGAATCTAATGGCCAAATATGCTCAGCTAAGACCTATTTCATTAGCGAAATGTAATTTGATAAAAGACTTGATAAAAATTGAACTTGCTAAATGCGATTTAGTAAAAACACTAATTTGGACCAACAATTTCTGGCATTAAACCAACAAGAGCACTGCCCTTCACAGACTCTTTGTGATGGCTACAGAAATCTGAGGTCCTTAGCCATTAAATTTCAAATATAAAAATCCCTTATGTAAGTACCTGAACAGCTCCCTCAATAATAATGGCTGGTGAAAAGAAAAGAATTGTAAGCTAAATATTTATCCATTACTTATATATAGGCAGAACAGGTTGGAAACAAACAAAGTTAATAAAAATGAAAATAAGTTAATACAGAACAGCCAACCTGAGTTTTCATGCTTCTGTACCTGAGTGCAGATTATTTGCCTCAGCTGAATGTAATTATGACTTCAAACCCGTCAAAACATAATAAACGAATAAATTGCTAAATAGTACAATAGAGGAGCTAACACTTTTTGAGGTTAGGCTCACCTTCTAGATTTTCAGAACTGTATACTTGCGGTGAAGGATTTCAATCGCTTGATAATTACTTTGGCCAGTATATTCATAAATTGAGTACCAAACTGAAATGGCCACAAAAGTATTGTGCAAAAAATCAATTAAGTTCAACTCAGCATGTTTTTTAGATTGTTTGAACGTGTATAGCATAAAAGTGTAAATTATTCACACGCACACAACAAAAAAAAACAAAAAAGAAGAAAAGAAAAGAAAAGGTGTATTGCATAGCAGCATAGGCCTTTATGGTATAAGGGGGCGCCACAACTACATAGGTTTAATTACATTTTGTGTGGTACTAACATTCAAATATGCATCAACAAACAAATCAAAGAATCAACATGCTGAAAGATTATTTTATCAAAAATTATATATCAGTGTTAAAATTTTAGGTTCCACATGACAAATTATTCTTCAGACGGGATCAATACAGATAATAGACGATGTCTCAGTGAGTCAATAGTAAGCTTATAGATTGAGTTCAAGAAATTTTTATACTTGCATAAAAACGATTCAACCACCAGATTCTTAGGCATGAAATGATGACAAAATGCGAACCAACCTTCTCCTAGTTCTTGGGAAAAATAGACAATTGCACCAGGAGCAAAGCCAGCAGAGTATAAGTCCTGTGATATATCCTTTATTTACTTCTTAGGAGGTGTGGTATCTGAAGATAACAAAATATTGATGGTTGCTAATCAAATTTCAATATTTAGATGATTATTGAGGTAAAGCACTAATACAAAGGAAACACTAAAACCTCAAGTGATAAGAAATAAACTAGTTCCATAATTACCTCAAACTTCTTTTTCAAAAGAGTTAGTGAAGATTATAGTGACAATGGTTTGTGTTGGGCCATAATGCTTTTCCTATTGGGCCAGTCCGAATGGGCTTATCTTTTGGACTATGTCACATTTACCATATTGGGTCAAACAACTTGGGCCTCGATACTTGACTATAATATTGGGCTCAGTCATTAGATCGGCCCACTATGTGAGTTGTCATTTATCCTATCTTTGACCGGTAATCATCACAAAAGTAGTAGTTGACTGTTATGTCTGCCACCTTTCTGCATGGCATTAATGAGGATGGGACTCCGATTACCGGCGGGAGGTAACAGTGATAGTAGGTGGGAAAATAAGCTACACACTTTCGGCTGAGATGACCGGGGATGAGAGGAGGTGTCAGGAGATAGTGGGTGGCACAGTAAACCGGGTCTGGGGAACGTATGGGGCAAGGATCACAAAAGGAAGAGAGGTAACAAGACACTACACACAACATTATCATTTCATACACACTCAGACACTAGTCAATATTTTCCTCCATTGTTAACCTTGTGATCGCCTGTACTGACTCTCACGCCGGAGCTATCCCCCGACGGTCAGGCCGTCAAGCTTTTGGTGTTTACTTGTTGAACTGTGCAAGATTAGGACGTCTTACGTGATTGGAACGTGGGAGAAGATCTTGACGTTAACATTGGCGCTAGAAGGAGGGCTGAGTTCTAGTGTCCTGAATATTTTTCAATCACAAACCTTGTTCGTTTTACGTCGGTGTTCATGGGAAAGAGTAGGACACCTACACCTGAGGGGCAGCCGAGGGCTGCCAGTGAATCAGTACCACGAGTATCTGTGAAGGACCGTTTGGGACCTGCACTAAGTGTTCACGCCAGCACGGCGTCCAAACGATCGCATGGAGATTCTCGTCCGAGAGTTGTGAGCAAAGCCAAGCGACAACTAATTTTTACAGCGGAGAAAGGGTCCGGTCATGGCCGGAAACGAGTAGAAGGCACCTCGCCTAGAACTCGATACCGGGACGACCAAGACGAAAAGGCTGCCCGCTTGGCTAAGATGGCAGATGAAGCTGATAGGGCCATGGAGGCGCTTGTGAAACAACGACGGGATATAGCTGAACAGATGTCTCGAATGGCCGAGTTGAGGGACGAAGCTTCCAGCTATGTCCAGTCTGAAGAACGGGGGCATCGGAGCGGGAAGGAGCCTGCTCATTCCGAGCGTGAATATCAAGATCGACCTCGGGAAAGAAGAAGGTCCAGAAGCCCTACTCCTCAAAGATCGAAGAGGGCACATCACCCTGTCGGTTATAAGGAGCTGGGTCGAAGCGAACGAAGAGGTCGATCCGAAGAACGTACTCCGGAGAATACTAAGGGGGCGCTCATTGTTGCGCATTCCCACCACGGCAGCCGGGTACTGAGACGAAGCAGATCTAGAGGCCGTACACCCGAAAGTCCACCGAAGGCACTCCGCTCTGTGGACCATCATCATCAGAAAAGCCCCTCGAAAGTTGGGGGTTCTATTGTAAAGCGCCGGTCCACCCAGAAGAGGGAAGGGTCACCGAAAAAAGAAGCATCGTCCCAACCCGAGGGCGTGGAATATCTGGAGAAGGAGGTGAAGGAGCTTCGGAGGCAGCTTGCCGAAGTACAGAAAGGGAAGGAGACTTCGGGAAAGAAGGCATCCCCTTTTTCCGCGGAGATTCTGAGAGAAAAGGCTGACCCCACCAAGAGGTTGCCTCATATTAAAAGTTACGACGGATCGGGGGATCCCTACGACCACAGTCAGGCGTTCGACCGACTGATGGATTATTATGATTTTAGCGATGCTGCTAAGTGTCATACTTTTGTCACGACCCTCCGAAAGGATGCCAGACAGTGGATGGGGACTTTGCCTTCAGATTCGATTTCATCCTGGGCGGATATGTGCAGTCAGTTCCATGCCCGCTTCGGGAGCAACAGAAGAAGAGGGAAACCAACTGGCTCATTGGCTCAGGTTCGGCAGTTCTCGAATGAGTCTTTGGGCCAATATGTGAAGAGATTTCGTGAAGCAGTCGGCCAAGTGACAGAGCTGAACGATCTACAAGCCGTGGGACTGTTTCAGAACGGATTAGATATGGTTAAATCGGAAAAGTTAGTGAAGAAGTTGATGTTTCACCACCCGAAGAGTCTCGCAGAAGCCTTCGACAAAGCAGAAGGCTATATTGTGGTAGAAGAGGCCATGAATAGCCTCAAACGTCCCTCTTCAGAGCGACTTAAAGAGACAGATCGGGACAGAGCAGAGGGTGACCAGAGTAGGAATGAAGGAGATAGAGGCCGTCGCGACGGCAAATCAAAGAAATACAATAATAATTGGAGGCAGGGTGGAGAACGCTCGTCCGCTCCCGCTCAGAGGGTAAACAGGACATATACGGCGCTCAACGCCGACAGGGCTATTATCTTAGAGCAGATCAAGAATCAACCTATTTTCGAGCCACCTCGAGATAACTTTAAGCCCGAGAAAGGGAATTCTCGCAAGTATTGTGACTATCATCGAGCCTCGGGTCACGATACGAATGACTGTGCTAGCCTGAAAGATTTTATCAAGAGAAAGGTGCAGGACGGGGCGTTAGTTCATTATGTGGCTGCCCGAACGAACCAGCAGCAGAATAGAGGACCTGTTCAGGCAGCCCAACCAATTCAGCCAGTGTTCCCTGCTCCCGAACCGCCCGCAAGGCAAGTAATAGATGTCATCACTGGGGGCACTTCGGGTAAGCTTGTTGGGAGAAAGCGCCGAAGCTATCTGGATTCGGTCATGTCAGTGGCGCGTACTCTCCCGAGGACCGACAGACCCTTCCCGGGTACTGTAATTTCCTTTACCGATGAGGATTACCCTTCGGAAACCATCGAACCACATGAGGGATCATTGGTCGTGACAGCACAAGTGGGTTTGGTGGACATGAAGAGCATGATGATCGACAACGGGTCTTCTGTGGATATCCTATATGCTCATGCTTATCAGAGGATGCATCTTGATGGGCAGAAGATGGAGATCGGACAGGAGGCCCCTTTATACGGCTTCAGCAACGATCCGGTCAAAGTGGCTGGAACCATTGAACTGCCGGTTATCTTCGGAACGGCCCCCCAACAGGTAGAAATCATTTGCAAATTTTACGTTGTGAATGTAGATTCTGCTTATAATGCTATTTTGGGGAGACCCACTTTGATTGCTTTACAAGCTGTAACCTCTATCCCTCATTTCAAAATTAAAATTCCTACGGCTCATGGGGTTGGGGAGGTAAAAGGAGATCTGGATCTGACCAGAAGGTGTTATAGAAATGCTGTGATCACTTCGGGAGTAGGGGTGTCGAAGCAAAAACAGACCATGGCAATAGAGATCGAACCCTTCACGGAAAGTAGCTCAGAACCGTTGGTCATGCCAGCCGAAGAGACAGAAGAGATAGAGCTCATCCCGGGCAAGGTGAACAAGACGGTGAAAATAGGTTCGGGCCTGCCGGAACCTCTCAGGAAGAACCTCATTGAACTCCTACAGTGCTATGTTGACATCTTCGCCTGGGAGCCTCAGGACATGCCGGGAGTGAGTAGGGATATCGCTGAGCATCGGCTAGAAGTGGACCCGTCGAAGAAGCCAGTTCGGCAAAAGAGGAGGATCTTCGCGCCCGAGCGCCAGAGAATCATCGATGAAGAGATTGCGAAGCTGCTAGCTGCTGACTTCATCTTTGAGATCGACTATCCGCAATGGATGGCAGACGTGGTACTGGTCCAGAAGCAGAACGGGAAATGGCGGGTCTGCATTGACTACACAGACCTGAATAAAGCTTGTCCGAAGGACTTCTATCCATTACCCCACATTGACCAGCTCATCGATGCAACTTCGGGGTATGCCTTGTTAAGCTTCATGGATGCATTCTCTGGTTATCATCAAATCTCCATGTGTAAAGAGGATATACCGAAGACGGCGTTCATTACGCATCGGTCGGTATATGCCTATAAGAAAATGACCTTCGGCCTCATCAACGCCGGGGCCACTTACCAGAGGATGATGAACTATGTCTTCAGGCGTCAGTTGGGCAAGAATATGGAAGTATATGTGGATGACATGATTGTTAAGAGCATGTTGGTACACAAACATCTGGATGACCTGGAGGAATGCTTTCAGATAGTCCGTCATCATAAATTGAGACTGAATCCTGCCAAATGCACCTTCGGATTAGGGGCTGGCAAATTTTTGGGTTACTTGGTTAGTCAGAGGGGAATTGAAGCCAATCCAGAGAAGATTAAAGCGATCTTGGACATGAAGACTCCTCAGTCGTTTAAAGACGTTCAGCGTCTGACTGGAAGGATTGCAGCTTTGAGGAGGTTTATGTCCAAATCGGCAGAAAGGTGTTTGCCGTTTTTTGACACGTTGAAAGGGCCGAAGAATGCCAAGACGTTCCAATGGACTTCGGAATGCGAAGACGCCTTCCAGGACATCAAGTCATACTTATCTTCGGCGCCTTTGTTGGTGAAGCCCGCTCCTGCTGAGCCTTTATATTTGTACTTAGCAGCTAGTTCGTTGGCAGTAGGAGCAGTTTTGGTGCGAGAAGTTGGGGGTAAGCAGCACCCGGTTTATTATGTAAGCCACGTCCTTCGGGATGCCGAAACAAGGTACCCAAATATTGAAAAGTTTGCTTTTAATTTAATAACTGCTAGTAGAAAGCTTAGGCAGTACTTCCAGGGTAGGTTGGTAATAGTATACACAGATCAACCTTTGAAGAAAATTATGGGCAAACCTGAGGTATCGGGGAGATTAGCTGCATGGACGATGGAGTTGTCTCAGTTCTTCGTTGAATATCATCCCCGAACTGCCATCAAGGGGCAGGCCTTGGCTGATTTTGTGGTCGAGTGTTCGTTTTCTGAAGCTGATGAGGCTGTAGCAGAAGCTGGAGGATCTGACATCATAGTTGCGGCTCTTCAGCAGAAGCAGAGTTTGTGGACGCTGTATGCAGATGGGTCTTCTACCGCAGACGTCAGCGGAGCAGGGATTATTCTGACTAGTCCGGAGGGATTCAAGGTGCAACAGGCTATCAGATTTCTGTTTAAAGCGACGAACAATGAGGCGGAGTACGAGGCAGTGCTGGCGGGTTTGCGACTAGCTAAGAGTCTCGAAGTGCAAAGAATAGTTATCTTCAGCGACTCTCAGTTAGTCGTTAAACAAGTCTCCGGGGAATACGAAGCCCGAGGTCATCGAATGATCAAGTATTTGGCGGAATTGAAAGAACGGCTTCAGTATTTCCAGTTCTACGAATTCCAGGGGGTCGAACGTGATGGCAATTCCATTGCCGATGCACTCTCCAAATTAGCCACTACGGATGTTAACGTTTTTGATGGATCAGTATACTTGGAAATTCTGCAACATCCTAGTGTTCATCATGAATCGGTAATGTGCGTTGATCGAACCAACTGTTGGTTGACCCCATACCTGGAATATCTGGCAGATGGCGTTCTACCTTCGGATCAGATGCTGGCCAAGAAAATCAAGTACAAGAGTGCTAATTTCGTTCTGATAGATGGGGATCTGTTCCGAAGAGCCTTCTCGTCTCCACTGCTAAAGTGTTTGACTCCGTTCGAAGCCGATTATGCTCTTCGGGAAGTTCACGAGGGCATCTGCGGCGACCATATGGCTACTAAGTCGCTGGCATACAAAGTTCTTCGGCAGGGATACTACTGGCCAACGATCTTCAAGGAAGCAACTGAATACGTCAAGAAGTGCGAGAAGTGCCAGTTCAACAGTCCGATCCCACATCAGCCACCGAAAGAGCTATACTCGATTCTATCTCCTATACCCTTCGCTGTCTGGGGGGTTGATATACTGGGTCCGTTACCGAAAGCTAAAGGGCAGGTCAGTTTCGTCATCGTCGCTATTGATTATATGACCAAATGGGTCGAGGCGAAACCACTCCGGCTGATAACGGAACAGGAGTGTCTGAAATTTATGAAAGAATCCGTAGTGTTTCGCTTCGAGATCCCTCAAGTGGTGATATCAGACAACGGACGCCAGTTTGTGGGATCAAAATTTAAAGGATTTCTGAAGGAACTGGAAGTCCAGCACAGGAAGACTTCAGTGGCTCATCCACAGTCAAATGGGCAGGTCGAGGTGACTAACAGAACACTTCTAAACGGGATCAAGCGCATATTGGATGAAGCCAAAGGAAGATGGCCGGAAGAGCTTCTCAGCGTATTATGGGCTTATCGGACGACTCCGAGGACTACAACGAGGGATTCACCTTTCAGACTGGCCTACGGTACTGATGCCTTGGTTCCAGTTGAAATTGGATCTCCAAGTCTTCGATTTAGTCAGTTCAGAGAAATATACAACGATGAAGGGCTGAAAGCCAACCTTGATTTACTTGAAGAAGTCAAGGAAACAGCCTTGGTCAAACTTGTAGCCTATCAGCGAAGAGTGGCTAAGCATTATAACAAAGTGGTAAAGCTTCGCAGTTCGAAGTAGGAGATTTCGTTCTCAGAGAAGCCAAAGCATCTACGCCTCAGAATGTGGGAAAGCTGATGCCGAATTGGGAAGGGCCATATGAAGTCATAGAAGTACCGAAGCCGGGGACTTATCGGTTGAAGGCTCTGGACGGATCGAAAATCAAGAATACTTGGCATGCAGGCAGGCTTCGAAAATATTTTTAGTAGCTACATTGCCAGTACACCAGAAGTCTGTAAATGGTTTCAAGTCATCATCAATAAAAATTCCTTTCTTTTCAAGCAAATCTTGTCTTCGTTGTTGTTAGTATCATCGGTGTAAGGAGGTTCGGATGGACTCGCTGGCCATTCAATGGTAGCCTCATTGGCAGGCGGTCCTTATGGCTTCGTCAGGTCCTTCGTGGTAGCCGAACGTCATTGGTGTAAGGAGGTTCGGGCGGACTCGCTGACCATTCGATGGTAGCCTCATTGGCAGGTGGTCCTTATGGCTTCGTCAGGCCCTTCGTGGTAGGCGAACGTCATTGGTGTAAGGAGGTTCGGGCGGACTCGCTGACCATTCGATGGTAGCCTCATTGGCAGGTGGTCCTTATGGCTTCGTCAGGCCCTTCGTGGTAGGCGAACGTCATTGGTGTAAGGAGGTTCGGGCGGACTCGCTGACCATTCGATGGTAGCCTCATTGGCAGGTGGTCCTTATGGCTTCGTCAGGCCCTTCGTGGTAGGCAAACGTCATTGGTGTAAGGAGGTTCGGGCAGACTCGCTGACCATTCGATGGTAGCCTCATTGGCAGGTGGTCCTTATGGCTTCGTCAGGCCCTTCGTGGTAGGCGAACGTCATTGGTGTAAGGAGGTTCGGGAGGACTCGCTGACCATTCGATGGTAGCCACATCGGTAGGTGTTCCTTAGGACCTTGTCAGGCCCTTCGGGGTAGGCAAGTGTCGTCATTCAGACTTCGTCAGGCCCCTCACGGCATCTACCTCACACTTTGATAACGAATAAGTATTCCTTTACTTTGTTATTATTGCCTAAATTTTTCTAAGTGTTGAGTTCGGAATGCCACGTTCTTTAACTTCATCTTATCTGTTATACGACTTGCCTAGTTGTTAATTAACAGTTTAAGTTAAGTCCGCGAAGGAGTTTGCACATTTCTTATTTTTTTTAAGATTGGATCGATATTGAAGTGTTGATAAACAGTAAATACACCGAAGTCATAAGGAATAATGCTGATATTTTATTTACATAATGCTGTTTACAAAATAGAAGCTTTACAAGAATCCTAACAGCTAAGGTAAAAGAGAATCATCTTTAGGGATCGACTTCGTCTTCCGAAGAATCCAGGATGGTCGGGTCAACCTTGGCAGTAACAAGTCTTGCCTTGTCTTTGCTTCGGCATTCGTCGTACCCATCCGAGAACATCTGGACGATCTCCTCGTTCAACTCGACAGATTTCCAGTATTCTTGTTGAACTTCCCTCCGAAGATCTCCGGTTAGAGGAGGACCCAAATCTCTCAAAGCTCGAAGTTCACGGAGCTCCTCTTCGAGTTTTGCCCGCTCCTTCAGATGTCTCAAATTCCTGGCTTCAAGATCATGTACTTGTACCGCCAGACTCTTATTGGTCTTCACCATCGTCTCGTTCTTCCCAACAAGGACCTCGTTTCGACGAACCAGGTCTATGTTCGTAGTAACGGTCAGTTGGTGGGTGGCCTCGGCTGTCTCCAGTTTCTCTTTTAAATTATTCACATCCTTCTGGAGGCCTTCATTATTGAGAAGAGTGGCACCATGGGCCCTTCTCTCCCTTTCCAGAGCCGAAGCCAGAATGGCCTTCTCTCGCCTAGCTGTATCTTCTTCGGCTTCGGACTCTCTGTATCGGGGAAGAAGTCTCCCGAAGACAGCATTTGCCTACAGACAGTTAAAGAAAGTCGGAGAATTAGTAGAAAGAATAGATGAAACAAATGATTTCTAAATATTGAAAATTGAACAAACTAACCTTAGCCTGATAGCTCATGCCTTCTTCGATCAAATCCCTAATCGAGCTATTTCCGAACCGATGATCATCGGTCTCCCGAACAAAGGAGTCGAACAGCTGAAAGGGGAAGTTGGCGTTGAACTCCGGCCACACAGTGGGAGAAGATGTAGCTTCTCGTCTGAAGGCGGAGGGGGAGGATCTTGTCGGAGAAGGCATTGATGGTTCGGGGGGCGGTGGTGGTTGATCCTCGAAAGGCTGCTTCCTTTTACGAGACAGAAGAGGAGACTCGTTCGGGTTTTCGAGCTCGTCTTCTGAAACATGGATTTCTACGGGAATGACGATAGGCGGATCGACTGCGGCAGAAGGAACCCGGAGCTCATCGGCAGACAGAGGAGTCACCTTGGTCTTCCTCTTTTTAATCCGAAGAGCCTGCATTCGGTCGATCGCAGGCATGTCAATCAAGCTCGCTGCAGGAGTTGATTGAGACCCCTGAGGAGTTGCCCAGACTTTCCGAACTGCCCTCTTCTTCTGTCGAGGTCGGCTAGGCTCCTCAGCAGGTTCTGTTCCGTGGAAGACTTCCGCATCATGGGCTTTCGAAGCCGGAAATTCTTCCTGGGGAACTTCGGTGGAAGGTGATGAAGGCTTACCAGAGAGGTACCTATCCAGGTCCTTCCGATCGATCGAAGTCGGCTTGATGAGAGACAATTTGTGGTCATACAACCATGCTTGTTTGCTCAAGAGGCCGAAGCTCCACTCCTTCAGAGGTATCTTCTCTATGATGTGCGTCATTTCTCTTATACGCTCCTCGGATATATCTCCGAAGTCTGCAGAGACGCGATCAGAAGTGGTCCAGTCAGGGACAGAGGAGATTTCGGGCCCGTTGACGAAGAACCATTTATTATGCCATCCTCGGTTGCTCAAAGGAGTGTCCATTAGAGACCGCTTCTCGATTCTGGCATTGGGCTTAGGGGCTATCTTACTTAGCACCTTGAAGCCTTTCTCCCGAGATTTCCCCACCGAGAAGAGGGTAAAAAAGGAATCCACAGCAGGAGGAACTCCTATCTCGTAGCAGAAGGCTATGTAAGCCAGTATATGGATGTACGAGTTCGGCACCAATTGAGCGAACCCCACTCCAACAAACCCTAGGAGGGTGATCAGGAAGGCGTGAAGGGGAAACCTCACCCCCTTCTCCAAAAATGTTGCCAGGACGGCGATCCAACCGTCGGGTCGCTGGTACATCCTTTCGTGGGAGGCTGCTATCCGTACCCTGTGGGTATCCGGTATTTGGTAGCGAGCCCGAATGTTGCAGAGCTCGGCCTCATTAACAGTGGAGGGGGTGTTGGCGTGAGGAAAATCCTCCTCATTTTTGAAAAAATCAGAGGGGTTGGGAAGTGATTCCATAGGCGGAGCTTCCTTACTCGGGGAACCGATTTGGGGGTCTGAGTTCGGAACCTCTTTCTCAGGGTTTGAATGGGGGGTCACGGTGGAGATGGGGGCTACACGAAGTGGAGAGCTCGTATCAGGGTTTTGAGATGCCATTGTTGAGAATTTGCAGAGAAAATGAAAAAATTTGAGAAGGAAAAAACAATAAGCTCTTGTGAATTCGAAATAGCAGGGAACCATCCAAGGAGAATGGGCAGCGGCTTTTATAGCGAGTGGTCTTTTCAAAGTTTGCACGAGAGCCGAGGGCGGCGCATTAATTGAAGATAATGACGTGGGAGAGGAAGGGGTAACGTCCAATTTTGGTTTTAGTGGGTTATCCAAGGTGGGCCGGCGCTTATTGGGTCCCTTCTCCCTATGGACTCGCACTATTTACAGTCTTCCACTAAACATCCTGTTTAATAAAAGACTGGGGGGCAATGTTGGGCCATAATACTTTTCCTACTGGGCCAGTCCGAATGGGCTTATCTTTTGGACTATGTCACCTTTACCATATTGGGTCAAACAACTTGGGCCTCGCTACTTGACTATAATATTGGGCTCAGTCATTGGATCGGCCCACTATGTGAGTTGTCATTTATCTTATCTTTGACCGGTAATCATCACAAAAGTAGTAGTTGACTGTTATGTCTGCCACCTTTCTGCATGGCATTAATGAGGATGGGACTCCAATTACCGGCGGGAGGTAACAGTGACAGTAGGTGGGAAAATAAGCTACACACTTTCGGCTGAGATGACCGGGGATGAGAGGAGGTGTCAGGAGATAGTGGGTGGCACAGTAAACCAGGTCTGGGGAACGTATGGGGCAAGGATCACAAAAGGAAGAGAGGTAACAAGACACTACACACAACATTATCATTTCATACACACTCAGACACTAGTCAATATTTTTCTCCATTGTTAACCTTGTGATCGCCTGTACTGACTCTCACGCCGGAGCTATCCCCCGACGGTCAGGCCGTCAAGCTTTTGATGTTGACTTGTTGAACTGTACAGGATTAGGACGTCTTACGTGATTGGGACGTGGGAGAAGATCTTGGCGTTAACAGTTTGGAACAGCCAAGAAAGCCCAAAAGTGAAATAGACATATACAGCTCTCCCCAGAATTCCAAAGATAACATAACATATAATTAATCAAACAGAATCATCATAAAATTGCCTATAAACTGAATTTAACCAAGAAAAATCAAAACCCAGATCGACCCATCTCATGGAAGTATCAAAACCAATAAAATTGAACGAATTATAAATGTTTAAAGAGTCAGAGAATGACCTTGGATGATTCTAAGTCCATCGAATCAATGGTGGTGAGTCTCCTTCGCTTCAAAGCTGATGGACAATCAAGTAACATAGGAATCGAAGGATTTTATTCAAGAATACTCATAGAGGTAAGGGTTTTACCCTTTGATGTTTTCCCTCTATGTTTAATGCTGAGAAGAAACCCCAAAATTGGTACCCAATCTCTGGCTAAGCCGATTCGAATGACGGTTAGGCTTGGGAGTCACTATCGATCCTTCTTCTCTTTGAACTGGTGACGAGATCAGGACGGATTTGGGAGTGAGAGAGAAGAGAGGCTAGGGTTTTGGGTTACAAGAGAGTATGCCAGTGCAGGCGTTTTATTTTAATTAGTTCAACATTTTTTTTGAACTCCGTGTTTTTTAGATACATACTCCCTCCATCCTATAATAACTGTCGCTTTAGCTTGATGCACATGGATTAAGAAAGTCATTTAATACTATCATTTATTAACTAAATTAATATAAAATTTCATCACTACCTCTTTATGGGAAGTTAAAAACTATTAATACAAGAGAAAAATTTCTTGGGACAATGAGAGAAGGTAGGGGTGATATAGGAAAATAAATAATTGTTTCTCCTAAAAAGTTGTAAACGACAAATAAATTGGAAAAAAAATTTCCTTCTAAAATGACAGTTATTATGGGATGGAGGTAGTAACATTTTTTAAAAAATGTTATCTAGTTAAAACTAAAAAATGTCCTATTTAAATAGATAACGTTTTTTCATATATATTTACAACGTTTTGTTAAAAAATATTGTGGAAAAAAATACCACAACGTTTTTTATAAAAACGTTGTGGTTTAAGTGTTGTCTATTTACTACTTTGTATTGGTGATATCACAGATAGATATATTGCAGTGCAGTAAAAATGCATTCGTACATATTCATCAAATATAAATGCAACATCCACATACAAGCTTGTAAGAGCGACTTAAGTCTTCTTACTGGAATCCCCAGCAGAGTCGCCACCTGTCGACGTCGGGATTTTTATTTATCCCTTTTCTAGTCTTGTTCTTTTGTGTTCCCATTTTAGGTGAGATTTGTATAAAAAATAAGAGAAAAATGTTCGACATTGTAATGTCGACGATGGACTGTTAAGAGTCGCCAGTTAGTTTTTTAACTGGTTGTACCAACACAACCGAGAAAAGGTTTGCACATTGATCCAGTGATGTGACACTGTTAAACGGGTCTGTGAAACCGAGATTCATTTAGGGTCCGGGGACTTACTTATGCGGAGGGAAGGTGTTAGGCACCCCCCGACATCTGTGTTGCCACGGTGACTGCCACTTTTTAAGAAATTTTTATATGAATGTGTGTATGTATGGGTCAATGTGCTATTATTTGGAAGTAGTGTTATGCCTCGTTTGCACCTATATACAAGGGTTTGAATTTGTGTAAAAATTCAATTTTAAACAAGATATAGCAGTGATGTTTTGTAAAAAGAGGTTTTTCAAACCATGTGCTCAATAGTAATTGAGATTTTTGATACTTCCATTTTATTAAATGTTCGACTTGATTGTTTTTATTTTCGAGAAGCGAAGCATCTTCGAGAAAATAATGTACAAAACAGTGTCGAACTCCTCGTGGGTATGAAAACTATATGAGGAAATCCAAACACCGTGAATAATTTACAAGCTGCTTACAGCTGAAAATGTCCATCACAGGAACCGAATCTAGATTCAATGGACTGAATCTGTGATCACATGATTGCTAGGCTCATATGATGCCGCAATTGATATGAACGCAGTAAGCAGTTATATATATAAAAGCTATAAATATATATATACAGATATGATCAACCACCACGAAGCACCTCCATGGGGGATCGGAAATATAAATATATAAAAGCGGTATATATATATATATATATATATATATATATATATATATATATATATATATATTGACATGATCAACCGCCACGAAGCACCTCCATGGGGGATCAAAAATTTAAATAAAACTGTAAAAGTTATCAACCGCCACAGAGGAAACTCCAGGCGGGACGAAATGTATAGAAAGCAGTAAAAACGGTCAACCGCCACGAAGTAAACTCCAGGCGGGACGAAATGTATATATATATATATATATATATATATATATATATATATATATATGCGAAAGTAAATAAACGCTCCAGACATAAGTCTAGGATCAATCGAGGCATAACTCGATAATGTTAGTCCATATATAAATATATATAGAAGTGTATATATACAAACTGAAATGAAACCACGGACCGAAGTCCAGGTATACACACGCAACACGACTCTCAACGTGAAGAACGGTGTGTGTAAAGATGAAGAGAAAGGCTTTAAAGTGTGTAAGAAGGCTTACAGTGGGCTGCCAAAGAAGACTTCTATAGCTTTAAGTGGATGAACACTCAGCTCCCGCCGGTAAAAAGTAGCTATATATGAGCTTACAAGTGTTAAAAATGAGAAAGCACTCAGTTTAGGGTGTGTATAGAGCAAATTGGAAAGGGCTTCTTTGCCTTTTTTTCCTTCCAAAATGGCCACCCCAAGCCCTCTATTTATCGAAGGGGCAGCCACAGACGTACCTTTGGCTAGCCGCAGATGTACCTGCGGCTGCCTGGGGTGCCTCGAGCTCTGCGGGTCCCACCGTCTCGAAGTACGTGCACGCATGCAACGAGATGTCCGCTCAAACTTTCAGAACTTCAATCCGGGCATCCGACTGAGGAGTGTAAGACCTATTTCGGACCGCCATTGTCGAGAGTTATGCAATGACATGGGATTAGAGGTTGTCCGAAGTCAGGAAGATGAGACAATGCCCTCCGGTCTTCAAGCTTCAAATTCTATCCGTTACCCTACGTAATAGTCACTTGGGATTGGACTTCCTTGGTTCTTATGGTACATTGTTGTGTAGAAATGTATGTATGAGATGTTGAGACGGCGCGATGTGGCGTCAATGTGGCAAGATGACGACTTTGCCCCTCACTGGGGTTATCTCCGGTTTGGGCTGATAAAGCAGACGTTGCTCAGGGTTATCTCTGAGATTAGACTACTGCAAGTGTAGAAGGTCCTCAGTGTCATCTTTGAGGTGTGTCTGCCTTCCCGGGGTCATCTCCGGTTTGGGCTAATAAAGCAGACGTTGCTCAGGGTTATCTTTGAGATTGGACTGCTGCAAGTGTTGAAGGTCCTCAGTGTCATCTCTGAGGTGTGCCTGTCTTCCCGGGGTCATCTCCGGGTCTTGTACCGAGTGCCTTGGTATGAGTGCCGAGTGTTCTGAAGCTGCTTGCATGACTTTGAAACAAGCATTAATTTTTGGGGTTATCTTCGGAACTGCGAATGCATTCCTTGGGGTTATCTCCAAGGTTGGGGCTACTATTCCAGGTGTCGGGACTGAGACTGAATATCTTGGGGTTATCTCCAGGATAAATCAGTCTTCTCCGGTGGAATTTCTGGTATTGGAACTGCAGGCCTCGAGGTTATCTCTGAGGTTGAAACTGATACTCCCGGTGTGTGTTCTGGGGTTGAGACTGAGCTTCCGGTAGTATCCGGACTGGATATAAACTGTCTTTCAGGGTTATGTCTGAAAGACGAATCTGCCCTCCTGCCATGTCAGTAACAGGTGTGCAGAAAATTTCAAGTGTCTACACATGGGATTTGACATTTTTTGAATCCGAGAAGATGGGTCCATGACTAGATCTTCAAGTCCTCGTAGTCCATCCGTTGAGCTGTCTTGTGTTATTCTCACTCGTGATTGACGTTATGGTTCTGCATGACTTCTTTTGCAGTGATTTGGGCTAAATTGATGTTGAGTTGGCAAAATTACTATTTTACCCATCCCGGGTTATTTCTAGGCTTGATGCAGTTGTAATTGTCTTTTCTTAGGGTTGTCTTTGAGATTGAATTGATGTTGACTTCTGTCAATCCTCAAGGTTGTCTCTGTTGTTGGTTTGTGGTTTCCCAGGTTTGTCACCAAGTTTTGGCTTAATCTCCCGTGGTTGTTACCAGGACTTGACTTGATCTCTTGAGGTTATCTCCGGGGCCTAGATTTGATCTCCCCGGGTTGTCACCGGGGCTTGGATTTGATCTCCGAGGGTTATGTCTGGGCCTTGATTTGATCTCCCGGGGTTGTCGCTGGGGCTTGGATTTGATCTCCCGGGGTTGTCTCCGAGGCTTGAATTAATCTCCTGGGGTTGTCTCCGGGGTTTGAATTGATCTCCCGGGGTTGTCTTCTAGGCTTGATTTGATCTCCCGTATAAGACCCCAAATTTTATGAAATAAAAGTATTTAATTTTTCTATTTAGTAAATGGTTAAATTGATAAAAATTAAAGTTAAGGGTGAAATATGAATATTTTTTAAAATAAGCAAGTGGTTATAAAATATTCATTTTGCCGGAGAATATTCGTTTGGTCGTGGAATATTCTTTCTGTCGGGGAATATTCGTACGACGGCGCAACTATTTGTGGGCCCCATAACGGAAAGCGATTGGATGAAAAAAACGACAAATTTGAGTTTTTACAAATAACGGCGTAGTTGTTACCGTTAACACTGTTGGAATACCCGGTGGTTAAAATACAGTAATACGCGTTATTGCACAGTAGCGCACGGTATTGCATAGTATTTTTGAAATTATTGATTCTTACGTAAGAAGACACTACTCAATAATTGTTACAGTAATTACTGTTCAATATTTTATTTTATTGATTCAATAATTGCTACGTTGAAATTTTATATTATTGTTGTTCAATAATTATTACTGCACAGTATTTTCCATTATCAGATCAATAATTCATATTATTTGAATAATATTATTAGATAACATTATTGGCAATGTCTAGAAAGTTCTGTCTAAGGAGAGGTTTGGTCATCTAATTGCGCGTCAGTAAGGAAAAATTCTTATTGGAAAGGCCCCTCTTTCCTGGGAACGGCCTGGTTGTCATAATTGTGATTCTGTAATATTATTTGTCAATAATTAATTATTGATTTATATGATAAGGAAATATTTATTTTATATGAATATAAATGAGGGATATATTTTTGTGGTTAAAAATGAAGGAGTTAATGTTGAGGTATTTTATCAGTATTTTTGTCGGAATGGAGGTATTAAAAATCAAATTAGGGTTTTTAAGTTATTTTGCGGGGGTTATAATTTTCAATCCGACCGTTGGATCGTAGTAATTTTTGGATATGTTATACATATATAAGTTGAGTATATATCCATAAATTTTGAACCGTTAAAAATGAACGAATGATTTGTTACAAATTTTACGAGATGACTGGTTCAGAAATTGTTAAATTTTTGGAATTTATCATTTTGGTGGAAAATTCTAGAATTGGTGGGCCCCACTCTTGGTTGGTGAAGAAATATGCTGAAATTTTTATTCAAATGTGGTGGATGAGAATAGTAGCAGGTAAAGCCATCAGGTTGCAGGTTAAGTCTGCTTCGGCGTGCTATCATTTTCCTATAAATAGAGGGCTAAGTTAGAATTGAAAATCACACCAGAAATATAAATTTTCTCTCTTTCTCTCTCTATATTATGAAGCATATTTTGTGAATTTTTAGATACTTTGAGAGTTGCTATTCAGTGCAAGGTTCCTTCGGCTTTACATTCCGGTCAGAAATACTACTCTTTTGAGGTAAGGGATAGTAATGGATTTTAAGGGTTATTATGTTTTTCAGTTCGTAATTTTTCTGACCTTCAAAAATTCTGGAAAAATTTAAAATGATATTTTGATGAGTTTTCTTGATTGTGTCCAAAAATGGTGATTTTTGGATGTATAGATTGAGAGTTATGAATTTTATGAGAAAAGATTATTTTAAAAGTAACCGCTTATAATTCCTTGTGGTTAACTCCAAAATTGATGAAATTTTTATTGGGAGTACATGTATGTAAATTTTAAAATTTTTGAACAAAAGTATAATTTATGATAAATGTCTAAATATTCGGTGGTTTTGGCCATATGAAAAATAGTAAATGAGTTTTAAAAATTCTGAGAAAAATATATGTTCAATATGGGACTATATTATGCTAAATCTCAGAAAAGAAATATTTTTAGAATTGATTTGGTATTTTTCATGGAAATAGATTAGTTATGAGTAAATGAATTAAATATGTTATGTGAAGTAAGAAAATTAAAAAATAGGATTTTATGACTTGAGAATCCTATATGAGGTATATGCAGATTTTTGATGAGGGTTTTGGTTATTGGTGATGAAATCTTATGAGTTTGACATTTTAGAATGATTAAATACATTATTTAGTAAAGTGTAAACAATTAAAATAAATTATTTATAAGTTTAAGAAATGTTATTATTTTAATATCATTATACCGAAATATTGGTATGAATTTTATTGTGGAATTTCTACCTTTTTGTGTCGGGGTTACTATTCATGAGTTACTATTCACAAGTTACTATTCACGTGTACTATTCACGACAAAATTGGTTTCTTTTTCTAACCAAATTATAGTTGATTTATGAATATTACTCTTGAGATTAAAACTATATGTTGATTACATTATTTTTATTATCATATATAACATTTTTATAACCCTAATGATGATATTCTCTTTCACTTGAGTGTAAAGATGGGTAGATTATTGGTATGATCATGACTAGGGTTCTCTTTGGCCAGTTGTGCAAAGTTGAATTGGTGACTGGTATGATCATGACCATTGAATTTATAAGTGAATATCTTTAGCTTAAGTGCAAAGGTGAAATGATCAACATGGTTATAATTATTATTTATATAAATTCTGAAATGATTATATATTTCTTTGAGATATGAATATATTTGGCCTGTAGTGCAAATATGAACTGTTGATGAATATCTTTGGCCTGTAGTGCAAAGATGAATTGTAGATGAATATCTTTGACATGTAGTGCAAAGATGACATGTTGTTGAATATCTTTGGCCAGTAGTGCAAAGATGAACAGGTGTTGAGATGAACATGACCAACTGGTACAAATGAATATCTTTGGCCGTAGTGCAAAGATGAAGTTATTAGTATGATTATGAACAGGAACTGTGATTTGGTATAACCATGATCTTTGATGTTTCAGGTAAAAATAGGTGATGAAAATATTCTTCGTCCTGGGTGCGAAGAAAAATTTAGAGTCACAATTATGATTATGAGTTATTCATATGATTGTGGAAAGGAACTGTTGAATGATGTTACATGGATAAAACATTGTTGGTGGATTTTTAACATGGAGGAGATAATAGACTTTATGGTCTATTTGACTCTTCTAATGGATTGCTCGTTCCGCTGCAACTATGGTTGAAATTTTTATCATCTACCATATGTTCTAAATCTCTGATTTATTACTGATGAAGACTATTGATAATTTATTTATCTTTAGTCATGATATTCTTTACTGGGCTAGTTGTGCTCACCCTTTTGTTTCACAATTCCTTTCAGGTAATAAGAGTGTAGCTGGGTCGAGCGGGGGTAACAAGGGAATAGAACGGTGGTCATCATTTAGTAGTTATATTTGGTGAAGAAAATAGGGTGAGGCGAACCCAACGTTGAAAGGGTGTTTTGTCACTATCATACAAGATGTCTAATGACATACAACCTCGTGTCATCATAAGACAGGGTTGTGCTCATCCACTTGCTGAGTATCTTTATGAGCACTACCTATATAATCTTGGTGTTTGTTTGAAGTATAATTCTCAATTAGAGATAGTAGAGATAATGATAAGTCAAGAGAAGACTCACCATTGGGAAGAATATGATAGTGAACTTCTCGTTTTTCTTTGGGGTCTATTGGGTCAACCAAGGATAATTCTGTGGCCATATGATATCTATCATAACCTAGATGCATGGCCTCCCATGTACGAAGGTTTCCTTGAGCACTTCCCAAAGATTCTAATTTCTAAAACAGTTTTTGACTATACCTTTATGTAAGGTGTTATTGTGAGGTGATGTCCACGGTTGAAACATGAGTCACATTTGGTATATATTTGTTTCCAAACTCACAGCATATGTGTTGTTGTATTTTGCACGACAATTGTTGTAATAAAGTTGTAGTTGTTTTCTGTACCATGTATTTGACGACTCAAAATAGGTTGGATGGAATGGACCTATTTTGGGGTTGTTACATCCCGGGGTTGTCTTCGGGGCTTGGATTGATCTCCCGGGGTTGTCTCCGGGGTTTGATTTGATCTCCCGGGGTAGTCTCCAGGGTTTAGATTGATTTTCCAGGGTTATCTCCAAGGCTTGATTTGATGATTTTGACTCCCAAGGTTGTCTCTGGGACTTAAAAGACGATTTTGCCCTCCTGCATGGTTAGTAATAGGAATACAAAATTTTGATTGTCTACAGCACCCCCCGACTTATGTGAAACACGGTTACCGTTACTTTTTCATTCCCTATATATTGTGTGTGTGTGTGTGTATGTTGAAAGCTTTTGATTTGAAAAGATGTTTTGTGCTTTGTTTTGAAAGTAGTGTTGTGCTTCTTTGGACCTATGTATAAAGGGTTTGAATTACATAAAAGTTCAGTTTTAAACAGGATATGAAAGTGAGGTTTTGAAATCTGGTTTTCAAACCTTTTTGCCCAAATAGGAATCGAGACCCTTTGATACTTCCATTTTATTCTAATAACGGCTTTATTTGATTTTATTTCTCGAGATGCGAAGCATCTTCGAGGTTAAATATGAAATATTTACAAGGGTCGGACTTCTTATGGGCATGTAAGCCATCGAAATAAGCCCGAGCACCACATACATGATTTTTCACTATTTTAGATCCTTAAATTCGGATAACCGTTTAAGGCCCTATATTTATATATACAAAGGGTTGCAAGCCGTCATTTAAAACTTAAACAAGTCCACCACTGGAACCGGATCTAAATCCATGGATTAGATCTTCAATCCATTGTAGTTCCCAAGCTCACATAATAATATTTAAAAGCTTGCATGCAATAGATATTGACATACAAGTGATTTATTGATCAAATCCTTGTAGACGAGTCAGCAAGCTTCCCGTTTCCACTAGATACAGATCTAGGATCACGTGGTTGCTTAATATTTACAAAAGCTAGAAAACTAGATCTATACAGATCTTAGCCATTCTAGCTTCAAGGTTCAAGTTTTGCAACTTTTGAACCAGTTAAAAGCTAGATCTGGCTAGATCTAGTCAATACATTGATAAATATTGACTATTTACATGAAATGAATGGTTAGAAAGCTAGATATAACTACCTAACTAATACTAACTACTAACTATATATATAGAACTTATATATAGTAGAGCAAGCAAAGAAAATAGATCTGAAGTGATCTTACAGTCTGGCACGAGAACTGCTATCGAACGGCATTAGACGCCTTTAGGCTCGATTTCCACCGGCTAAAACTTGATATGTTGTAGTATATATGTATAGAAGAGTTTACAGAAGTGATTTACAAATATTGAAGCAAGATTTGAGCTATTTCTCACTCTAGATCTTGGATTTTCTCTCTCATGGGCCCTTTTTCTCTCTCTCTCTCTAAAACTGCTGAAATGAGTTGGGGGTCTGATATTTATAGACTCGGCCAGTCGCTAGTCTACCTACGGCCAGACCAAGTGGACCATGCTACCTCGAAGTACGTGCACCTCGATCGTTGTGCATGCTACTTGAAACTTTGATAACTTTTAATTCGGGAATCCTATTGAGGTGTGCCATACCATTTCGGAAAGCTCTTTCTGAGAGCTACACAATGACATAGAGCTTTCCCATTTTCGAATCCAAGAATATTGGTCCATGACCAGACTAGCATCTTCAAGTCTTCGCAGGCAGTTCGTTGAGCTGTCTTACACAGTTTGCACTCGGGATTGTTGCGATGGCTTCTTGTGACCTTATCTATAGCTGGATGTCTGTGGTTTTTATGTTGTGTTGTCATTATTCCACCTTTTCCCGCCCGGGGTTATATCCGGGGTTGAAGTGACTTTTGGCTGTCCCGCAGGCTAGTCTTCGGGTTTTGACTGTTGTCAACTTTGTTTTTCCTTAAGGTTCATGTCCCAGGTTGATTTGATGTTCCACGGGGCTGTCTTCATGGTTGATGGTTGTTTTAACCTCTCCTCGGGGTTGTATTCGAGATGTAAAAAGACACTATGCGTTCCTACAAGATTAGTACCAGGAAAATAAAATTTCGAGTGTCTACAAATGTCATTAATATTAAAAATTAAGCAATTAATATTTACTTAAAATTCTCAAACAGCATTTATTAAAAGACAAAAGTACTTTTCTAAAACGACTTATATTAAGGGGCGGTGGGAGTATTATCTATCATTTAATTTATTTTTTTTCTTTCTATAAAGAGTTAATTTTCTAAGGAGTAGATGGAATAATTAAACTATTAATTGAGAAAAATCAACTATACAACAATATAGGAAAAAGTTGGATTAGTGCTATTTTTCAAGATTTCTTCCAATACTTATAGTTTTATGATTTTTCAAATTTGACTGCTAGTATTAGAACTAAGTGGTTAAACGAGAAATTAATCATTTTTTTTAATGTACAAGTAGCATAAGGTGCATAACAATAAGCCGCAAAGAAGCAACATTAAATCATTATAGTACTGATTTACTATTACTCTCCCTTTTTTTAGGACAAACAAAATAATTATCATAAACAAACCCCAAAAAATGGAATAATAACTTGAGGATTATTTAAAACTTATAAAAAGATACCGAAATTAATTTATGTTTTGAAATTAATTCATGAGTTTGTTTGAATATAGAAAGCGAATTTGGTTTGAGGCTTTAAGCATTTGGAGAATCATTCAAATTAAACCATGACAAAGAATTGAAGTAAATTTCTAAATTATATCTAAATATTTTTTATTTAAAATTTCTTTTTTTGTTTAGATTATGAATATTTATTGCAATTTATAAAAATTATTATGATTAGTTAATATTATGATTAAATCAAGTTTTCTTTATTTAACTTTAACAAAAAAATTAGTTAAAATCCGCCTCTGCTGGAAAAAATTTCTAGATCCGCTCCTAACTTTAATATTCCTTATGACTTTTTGCTCATATTAAGAAAGAAAATAAAATGATAAATTATTCATACTTAAATTATCATTTAATTACATAGTTTTCTATATATGATTAGTAATGTTACATAAATTGGCATAACGAAAAAATATGATAATTAATACGAAGGGTATTATAAGAAAATTTTTGTGAAAAATAAATTATTTAAAATAAATAAACATTTAACTTAAAACTATTTAAAATAGTAATAAGAACTTTTATCCTAGAACGGAGAGAGTAGTATAATGGAGAGGTTGTCAATTAACTAAGTTACTTTTCTACTCTTTGATGATTAAGAAAAGAATATAAATTTTGGTCAGTTATCCTAAAATTAAGATTTTTAAACATTATTTGTCATTCCAAACACTTGAAAAATATACTGACAATTACTTTTTACCACTAAGAAATGCAAAGTTTTTTTTTAAAATTTTTTTAATTAATTTGCCATTTTTAACTCATCTTTTACCTTAACCAATTTTATAACTAATTTATTTAATTGACGAGGAACCTACTTGATCAAAAACATATACACCAACTCAACCAGTTAACTAACTCTTAAAGCTGTTGCAACATAGATAGACATGGGTTTGAATCACACCTTTAATTTTTGGATTTTTTTTAGCTAGTATAGAATTTTTTTTATACATAGAAAGGAATTAATTAGCAAATATTTTTTTAACAACTTGAGAGTTAAGATAATCAGAAGCCAAATATCTTGTGTAATTTTAATTTGTTTTGTAGAAAGTTTTTCTTTTGTAATTTAATTTGTAGAAAGTTAGTGGCCTTAATTATTTATTTGTATTTTTATTTTAATTTAGCTTCTTTAAAATGAATAGTAAATTAATAATATTATTTTTTAATTATCATTGAGGATCACTTGAAAGTATAGACACACCAAACAAAAAACAATAAATAAATAAAAAACTCAAGCGTGTGGTAAAGTCAATTTGAGCTCCCCAAATCCACTCATTTAGCCTTCTTTGCCTTTAGTTCACCTTCAAGTCCCTTTCTATATATTGCTAACTTTTTGGCCAGTTGATACAACTTTCTAATTACTTTTTGGGGGCTTATTTGGAATTTCAGTTGCCAGTTACAAGTGTTGAATTGTCGCTACATGTTGTAGCGGGAGACACTTTTAACTTTTAAATCTATACCATCCAATATCTAAATCAACGAATAAGATTATGGTTGTTGGAATAATATATTTGGCAATTGTTTGCTATGAATGTGTACCCTATATATATATATATATATATATATATATATATATATATATATATATATATATATATATATATATATATATATGTTGATTGATATAATAGTATTATACACGAAGATTGATGGGGTTAAAAATAGTTAAAGTTTTGATGATAATAAAAATAGTTAATAAAAAAAGAAAATAAAAATAAAAAATAAAAGATTTCATTTAGAAAATCTAGGTTTCGTTTTGGATTTTAATCATATTTCTAATAGGATTAAATGTTTGTTTGGTCATTGTACTATAGGTCAACTTACAAATGGATAACTGAACTTTTTTTTCTTACAGTCAACTAATTGTACTCAACTTTTCTAACACAAAGTTAAAAAACCGTTAAATGCTTTGACTTTAAACGGAAAAAGACAACTAAGCTACTGAGTTGTAAAAAAAAGATGATGTGGCCATGATTATGCGATATAGACATGATTATGTGGATCTGGAGGAAAATACTCCCTCCTAAAAAGACTTTGGTGGACCCCACATGTACAAAACATATCTACTCGTTAGAACCCAAATTGAGTTCCATCTGATTCAATTTGATTGTGTAAGAAAATCTGAAAAGAAGAAACTAACCCTCACACTTGAGTAAATCGATCCAACAATTGAGAGTAACAACCCTAAAAGAGTTTGATCCTCACAGTTGATCAAATCGATCCTCACACTTGATTAAATCAATCCTCACTTTTGATAAATCGTGGATTAATTTGGAGTATTGGTCGATTGAGACTAACGGTCGACAAGTATGGCCCTTTTGTCCCCTCTTCTGGCTTCTTCTCAATTATTATTGTTATATTGTTGTAGTATTGTCCCTTTTTCAAAAACCCTAGGTTACAGATTCTCTTCCATTTCAGATTTTTAAAACCCTTATTTATGATAAGCACTACTACATATATATTATATATATACATTATATATATTATTGTATACCTCATGCATGCTCTATTTGATATTTACAAATAGATACATATACATATTATATATATATACACACACACATATACCTCATGCATGCTCTGATTGTATACTATGTATGCTCTGTTTTCATTATTTTTTATATTTGTGTACAGATGGATAATATTGTGCAATTAAATGTAAACTATGGTGGGAAGTTCTTCAATGATCCTTTTTGTGACTATGTGGGAGGTAATGTTCATCACTTTTCACGCTTGGAACTTGACTATGTATGTATGGGTGCAATAGATGACTTAGCTATTCAACTTAGTTATCATCCTAAGTCATCTGTTTACTTTAAAACTGATGGAGTAGAACTTAAAAATGGTGTTAGACTTGTTTATGATGATTCTAGTATAAGAGATATAGTTAATGTTTGCTTGCCAATTGGTGTCATTGATCTCTATGTAGACCATGTATTACCATATAATACTGACCAAACCTCCATATTGGATGAACATAATAGTTTTAATGTGGTTAATAATGTGGTTAAAATTGTGGCTGATAATATGGTTGAAAATGTGTCTAAAAATGTGGCTTTACTTGTCGTTGAAAATGTTGATGAAAATGAACTAGGGAGAGTGAGGGTGAGGGTAAGGCTGATAATAAAGGTGATAAAGAGGGAGATATAGTGGGTGACAATGTGGACGGTGTGGCTGGGGATAATGTGAGTGATAGGAAAAGGACTAAAAAACAAAGAATATAAAACAGAATGCTAAAAGGAAGTCCAAAAGGGGTAAATAAAAGGCAGTTGAGGAGGAATGTGCTAAGACAGATGATACCTCTAATAGTGATGTTGATAAAGACTACAGTGATGAAGAATTAGTAGAAGCTAGGAGGAGATTTACGGAGTATAAGAGGGAGGTGAGAAAGAACACATAGAATGAGCCTGAAAATGTTGAAGGAGATAATGAGGGAGAGAAGGCAGGAAATGATGGAGAGGAAGGAGAAAATTAGCTAGATGAAAGGAATGATGGAAATGAAGAGGGTGAGGATGATCCTAAAAATGAGGAACAAAATGTGTCAGAACATGAGCCAAAGATGAATCAAATATAGGGAGAACATTTTAGGAATGATGGTGAGCGCAATGAAAATCATGAAGAGGACAGTGAATATGAGAATAGTGAATCAAATGATACATCATGGCAAAGTGAATATGAGAACAATGATCATCTCATGTCTCTTTCTGAAACTAGTGAAGAAGATGAGGATGTTAACTATGTAGAACCCCTCTAGTAAAGTAAAAAAAATACAGTTGAGCTATATAATAGTAAGACAAAAAAGAAGTTGATAAAGTTTAAGGAGTACATGATATTTTCCAGCAAAAAGAAGTTTAAAGATGCCATTAGAGACTACTCTATTGTAAATGGGAAGAAATTATAGTATTCAGTCAATGATTCCAAAAGATGCCAAGGTAGGTGTGAGAAAGGATGTCCATGGAGATTATGGGCTAGTTACATATAAGGGACTGAAACATGGCAGGTGAGATCTCTTTTAGACATTCATAATTGCACCAAAGTCTTTAAAAATAAGCTGGCTACAGTCAAGTACTTGGCTGAGTACTATGGGAATAGGATTAGGAGGAATCCTAGCTGGAAATTAAGGGAAATGCAAGAAGAGATAAAGTTGAAACTGAAGTTAAATGTTACAAAGGTGAAGAACATGAGGGTTAGGCAGTTAGCATTACAGGGATTTCAGCAAGTTATGAAGGATCATTATGCAAGGGTATGGGACTTTGGGGCTGAGATAGTTAAGAGTAATAAGAATAACACATGTGACATAAAAACAACAAGATTAAATCCTAATGATGTGCCCAGATTTAAGAGATTTTATGTATGCTATGCTAGCTTGAAAAAAGGCTTAGAAAGGTGAATGTAGACTTGTTATTAGCTTGGATGGTTATTTTTTGAAAATAGTGTGTGGTGGACAACTATTATCTACAGTGGGTAGGGATGGAAATAATAAGATGTTTCCTATAGCTATGGTGGTGGTTGAGAGTGAGAATTATGAAAGATGGACTTGGTTCATAGAGTTGTTGGTGTTTAATCTTGATTTGGGAGATGGCTATTGGTTGACTTTAATATCTGACCAACAAAAGGTTATCATCTTTGTTCATATACTAGGCTTTAATATATGAATCTGATTTTGTTGTTGTTGACTTATGTGTGTTGCAGGGACTAAAAGGAGTTATTCAGGACCTTCTTCCTCACGTAGAGTATAGAAACTGTGCAAGGCACATTTATGCAAATTGGAGAAAGAAATATCCCTCACAAGCACTAAAAGGAGCATTCTGTGAGGCATCCATTGTTACACACCCTGTAGCTTTTAAAAGGGTAATGAGGGTGGTAAATAGGTCGTCTACTCCTGCACATGACAAGATGGCAGAGCAAGATCCAAAGGTGTGGTCCAAAGCATTCTTTGAGACTTATTCAAAATCTGACAATGTAGAGAACAACATGTCAGAGTGCTTTAATGCATGGATAATTAAGGCAAGATATACGTCAGTTCTTCACATGTTAGCTGAAATTCTTGATTAAATAATGGTGAGGTTGCACCAGAAGAGAGATGCAATGTTGAAGACTGAAGATTTATTATGCCCAAGGATTAAAAAGAAATTAGATATAACTATTTTAGATTCTGCACAATGTGAAGCTCTATGGAATAGACAATCAAAATTCCAAGTGAAGGAGAGAGGAAAAGGAGGGTACACTGTACGTAAAGCTAGAGCAGAGAAGTTATGCATGTAGGGTGTGGGATTTAACAATAATCCCTTGTTCTAATGCAGTTAGAGCCATTCAATCCATCTATAGAAACCCTCTACAATATGTAGCTCGGTGGTATACTAGAGAAACTTATCTAAAGACTTATTCTCACACACTAGAAGTACTGAATGGGGAAGACTTTTGGGATTTTACTGAGTGTGATATTATGTTGCCACCACCAATGAAGAAAAAGTTGAAGGAAAGACGACAAAGATTAAGAAGGAAGGAAAAGTGGGAAGATGGAGCAAATAGCAGGGGGGAGGTGGGTAAGGTGTCAAGGAAAGGGAGGACGATGCACTGCAACCTATGCAAGAGAGAGGGTCACAATCGACTCAAGTGTCCAAAACACCCAAACCTGCCTGGAAATTACCTACATAACCATAACCTCTAGTCCCTAAGGTGAAAAAGAAGAGTGGAACACCCATCTTATTCACCTACTAAAGTTGTTGTAATTTTTTTTAAATATATGTACCCATTTTCATTTAAGTGCTTTTTTATTGACTGTTTCTATTTTATTCCATAGGGTATTGAAATTTCAAAAAGGCCTGACAATACAAGTGAGACTGGAAAAGGGAAAGACAAAGTTACTTTTGTAAGTAATTGTTAATAAGAGAGGGATCTAATTTACATTACCTGTTACCTATATTTTTCCTATGCTAGTAGTTTTAGTATTGTAGATAGGTGTTAATCTAATTTAATTAGATGCCAACTCCAACCTTATAAAGAAGAAAAAGACCTCAGAAACAACTGTGGAATGCTGCACTCCACCAGTTTCTACACCACCAAACCAGGGTAATACTAGGAAAAGACAAACAAACACTCAAGGGTCACAATCTTCAACATGAAGGCCATTTAAAACACCAAGGTAGAAGGGTGGAAGTAACACAAAACAGTAGCATGTAATGTAATTAATTACTAGTTGATCGGAGCAATATTTATGACATATATTTTCCTGTGTTTTAGTATAACTTGACAGCTCTTTTGCATAAAGTTTTGGTATAGCTGGTCATAGTGTTTTGGTATAGCTGATTATGTATGTATAGGATAGTTGGTGATGCTCTTTTGCTATAGCTTCTGAATTGGTATAGATATATGTATGGGATAACTAATAATACTATTTAGGGTAAATTGTACCAACTGATGTAAGGAATTTTGGATAATTTATTGTAATGGTACATATTCAAAATGTTATATGACTAATGGTTATCAATGTTATTGAGTGATTACTAATTTATTTCAGTTTTGCTTGGTTATCATTTTATTTCAGTTTGGTTATGACATTTATTGTTGCAGTCAGGTTTGTTATTATTTTTTTGTTGCATTCATACTTTGTTTCTAGCATAACTTAGAAATCTCATACTAACTACACCAAAAGAGCAAAATGCTCTGTTTTTCCATTTCATTCATTAAAAACATAAACATCAACCACCAAACTACTTCAAAATACAATGTTGATTAACATTCAAACACCAAACTTCCACTTTTACAATAAAAAACTTCAAACACCAAATTTCCATAGTTACAATCAAAAACATCAACCATCCCAATGTTTTTTTACACCATTATTACTAATAAAAATTAAAAACATCATCTATAAACAAATTAGACCAGTCCACATCCTTGTGAGTGTTTTTGTTTTTTGGGCATTTTCCCTCTTCAATTCTTTGACCATAATTGATTCACTTATATTCTCAAATAATTTCAGCCTTTGTATTTCTTCGTTAGTAGAACAAAGTTCATCCCTCAATCTTTTTATCACTTCCCTTGATCTTTCAATGAATGGAGGGTCACACCACTTGAAAAATCGAAAATACATCTTTGGCTCCTGCTCAAAAGATACAATAGAGGAAGAATTGTGACTAAAAAACCCCATTTTTTTCATGCAAAAAATTCAAAGAAATTGCAAATTCACATAACTTGTACTTGCTACAACCAACAAATCTTCTTCCTGGATCTAGGGCTCCATCTTTCCATGCTTCCCACATAAGATACAATGATTCCACATCTGTAAACGATGGCATTGAATTCGGCAGAGTCGCACTCAAAATCTGCACAATTGCTCAACATTTTCCTTTTATACGAGCTCTTTACCCCACTTGAGGTCTTCAACTTCTTTAAATGCACGTATGTATTGGATTCTTAGTTTCAATTACTTCAAATCAGTCGCCTTTTGATGTCTGATCTTTGCTCGTATGAAGAACCCTAAATTTTTCCCCTTTTTGTTGTTTGATTTCTTATTTAACGTGGATGAAATTTGTTGGATCAGTTTGGGTCGGGTCAGCATGGGTATTTGTTTTAACTAGGTGGGTTATAACTAATGTGTAAAATGTTGTTAACTGAACCTTCCAGCTCAGATTTAGAAAATATGTGGCATTTCCACATCATTATCTTGTTAAAAAACTTAACCCCGCTGACGGAAATTTAACTTTGTGTTAGAAAAGTCGAGTACAGTTAGTTGACTGTAAAATAAAAAAATTCAGTTTTTCATTTGTAAGTTAACCTATAGTACAGTGACCAAAAAATCATTTAACCCATTTCGAATATATCCTACACTTTTGACACTGGCAACTATTTTGACCTTAAGATTGGATTGCCTCATTTATTGCCTGCTACCAAAGGCCGCTAGGGAAGTCATTGCCGAAAGCAACACATTCCTTTTGACTTTTTTTGTACCTGTCCAGTTCAAGAACAGGAGCACCGGGCAGACGAAGAACATCTTGGGCAAAATGCACTTTCTTCATTTACTTCAGCAACCCTTGCGAGGAACATAATTGCATTGCATATTATGTGCTTAAATAGAATATTTTACTTAAATATATTATAAATATTTTCTTACAACTATAAGAAGTATTTTCTTTTAACTAAATTAAAATTGGTTGGGCCAGGCTCTCTAATTAAATGATTTGATCAAAATGGGCCAAATGAGTGATCTTATAAGGATTAATTACATATTATAGTACATTTTTTAAAATAATTACAATAATCATACATCCATAAAATAATTACAAAAATATGACACTTCATCATATTTATTTACAATACTAATACAATTAGGAGTCCTTAATTTAATGGATTAATATTAATGGACTGACATGTCAAATTAGTGTCCATCTTAAAATGGGGTTGGTTTTTTTTGAAACGCGTGATAACCGTCATCTATCATTTGATTGGGACTCTTCAGTTACAAACCCTTGTTTTGTATACTGAAACCATTATTTCTCTCTTCCGTTCGTGCGTTCTTCATCTCTATTGATCGTTTTCGGTGATTTATTCTATATTTTCGTGATCGTTACTCGTTATCATCTTCGTTTAGTTGTTCGTCATTGTCGTTGTTACTCGTTATCACTGTTGCACAGTGATTCAGTTGGTTTCTTCTTCTCCATTGATCGATTCTGGTGTTTATTATTGTTTCAAGTGAGTATTTTCTAAATAGTTTAATGTATTATCTATTAAAGCAGTTTACTAACAAAATGGAGTATTGATTGTTTGGGTTTGTGTTATTTTTATATTTTGTATAGAATGGTTGATACAAGGAAGAATGATGGAAAGATGAAAAGAATCACGGATGGTGATTCTGGTAAGGACTTGAAGAAATTTTCTATGGAGATGAAAGGGAAGTTTGTTTATGTATTGGTTACCATTAAAATATGTTTTGGTTACTTCTTTTAGTATGTTTTTTGTTACTGTTAGCTTATGCTTTGGATACCATTCTTGTTCCCTCAATTTGGGATTTTGGTTACTTTTTTATGTTATTTTGGTTACCTTGTATTTGATTAGTATACATTGGTTAACTAAACTGGGTTTGGTCTACATGTTATTTATGTGTTGGTTACCATTAAAACATGGTTTGGTTACTATCATATAACTGTTCAGTTACTTTTTAGTATGTTTTTTGTCTACATATTTTTGTTTTGGTGACCTTTAAATTATGTTTTGGTTAATATTATATATAACTGTTTGGTTACTACATAAATTGGTCTGTACTACATGTTTATATTTTGGTTACCATTAGATTATATAATATAAATGTTTGGTTACTGCTTTATTATGTTATTATTACTGTTATATTATGATATGATAACTATTATTATGCAGTCAATGTGGGATGTTGGCTACTTTTTATCGTCTGTTTTGGCTACTGTGTAATTGTTATATTATTTGGCCACAGGTTCATAATGCAGAAGTCTTTTCTAAAGAATTAGAGCAGCCATGAAGAAGAAAGTAGCAGCAGTCAAAAAGCTTAAGTTTCAGGAAGATTTGTACTAGATTTTGATTAGTTCAGTTGTCGTTGTCTTGTCCTTCTGAATTGTATTTCGTACTTTGGTTTTTTTTGAATATCCATAACCATTTTTTATGGTTAGTGAGTATGTAATATTTATTAGAGCTTATGTAAATGGGATTACATATTTGATTATATTATCAATTATTTGACATTATTTTGTTGGTTAGTATTTGTTACTTCTAAGTTGTGTCTGATACATTATTTGAAAGGTGCAGTTGGTAACCAAACATGCTTAGAAGGGTAACCATTTTATTTTTTGGTAGTAACTAGATAGTTACAAGCTTGTATCATGACATATATCAAGTGTTAATTGTACATGTGAGAGTATACATGGGTTGCCTAAACTGGGTTGGATATATAGGTTGTTTCTGTTTTTGTTACCATTAAAACATGTTCTGGTTACTTTCATATAACTATTTGGTTACTTCTTTATTATGTTTTGGTTACTGTTACCTTATTGTTTGTCTACTATTATTGTGCCCTCAATGTGGGATTTTGGTTACTTTTATTTTTTATTCTGGTTAATATGTAATTGTTTAGTACACATGGATTACTAAACTGGGTTTCATTACATGATGTTTCTGTTTTGGATACCATTAAAACCTGTTCTGGTTACTATCATATAATTATGTGGTTATTGTTTTATTATGTTACATTATGGTTACTGCTATTAGTAACAAGATAGTTACAAGCTTGTATCAGGACAAACATCAATTGTTAAATGTACATATGAGAGTTTCTATTTATATATATGATGGTCACTTATAGATCTCATATTAAAATAAAAATAGTTTGAGAGGTGCAGTTGGTATCCAAACCTGTTTATAAGGGTAACTATTTTAGTTTTTGTTAGTAACCAAATAATTAAAAACTTATATCAGAACAGTTATCAAGTGCTTAATGTACATGTGAGGGTTCCCATTTATCTAGCTGATGGATACTTTTAAATTACATAGTTATAAAAGTTATTTGGAAATAGTCCAGTTGGTATCTAAATATGAATATAGAGGTAACCATTTTATTTTAGATGGGTAACCAAATCTACATAAAAATGTTTCAGAACAGTTACCAATTGTTCAATGTATATGTTTGCTTTATATTGACAACTAATGATGGAATCAAAAATTAAAATATTAATCAATAACAATTTTGGTTACTGTACACCATCAAAAATGTTACCAACCATGTGTTTAATGGTTACAAACAGTAAACAATTATATATTCCTGTATCTACACTCTTTTTGTTTATGTTCCATTGTAATAAAGCACAACTAGAATCATCTCCATTGTCTGACAACTGAATAAACATTGTAAAGTAACCAAATCAATATTAGACAGTAATCAAACTACATAATCTTAGTAACCAGAACATAAACGACATTTTTACATGCAATTTTGAAGGCCTAAATGATGGAATTTGACCAAAAAACCCTGTAGTTCACAAAGCTCGTGACTTTTGATCGTTGACCCGTTTTCAATGAAATTAGGCTCCGAAAACGTCAAAATCCGACACTCCAAACTTGATAGAAATTACCAAATTGCCACTGGATCAAATCTTTCCATAAACTAGATCAAATCTATCAAATCGTTCCATAAACTAACACGCCTGCTCTTCAACCGCATCAGTTTGTTACCAACTAAAGACTAACAGTTGTATGAAGGTAACCAATGTAGTCAATAAGTAACCATCAATATAAAATAAACCAGTATAAAATAAACTAATATTATATAGTAATCATAACAACATTATACAGTTATCAAATTTAGATTAGACAGTAACCAATATATAACTATTTAGTAACCAGAACATAAACACATTTTTTATTGCATTTTATAGTAAAAAACAACCAGTATAATGTGTTTGTTACCAACTACAGACTAACAGTTGTATGAAGGTAACCAATGTAGCTAATAAGTAACCATGAATATAAAAAACATCATTAAAAGTGTACATTAATATTATTCAGCAACCAAATAAACATTATACAATAACCAATTAAATAGTATACACCAACCAATATATTTAATCAGATTAACAGTTGTATGAAGGTAACTAATGTAGTCAATAAGTAACCACCAATATAAAAGAAACAATTATAAAACACAATAACATTATACAGTAACCAAATAAACACCTTATAGTATCTAAATACATATTAAACAGTAACCAAGATATATGTAATTAGTAGCTAAGATTATAAAAATATTTTTACATTCATTTTACAACCAAAACAATCAGTAATGACTTTGTTGCAAATTAAAGACTAACAGATGTATGAAGGTAACCAATATAGTTAATCAGTAACCATCAATATAAAAAAAATAGAATAAAACACAGTAATATTATGCAGTAACCATGGTAGTATTACACAGTAACCAAGTCAGCATTATATACTAACCAAATCCAGATTAGATAGAAACCAACATATATTTACTTAGTATCCATAACATAAAACATATTTTTTCATACCTAGAAGGGTAACCAATTTATTTTTTGGTAGTAACCAGATAGTTACAAGCTTGTATTAGGACATATATCAAGTGTTAAATGTACATGTGAGAGTATACATTGGTTGCCTAAACTGGGTTGGATATACATGTTGTTTCTATTTTGGTTACCACTAAAACCTATTCTAGTTACTTTCATATAACTATTTGGTTACTTCTTTATTATGTTTTGGTTGCTGTTATCTTATGGTTTGGCTACTATTAAAAGTATACAACAACCAAATAAACATTATACAGTAACAAAATCAATAATAAACAGTAACCAATTTATATGTACTTAGTAACCAGAATATAAAACATATTTTCACATGTATTTTGCAATCAAAACAGTCAGTATACTGACTTTGTGACCAATTAAAGAGCAAAAAACTTAAGCGGGTAACCAATATACAAGTATATAGTAACCACAGGATAACTATATGCATATAAACTATAAACTCAAATACCTCAGTATACAAATCTGTAACGAATCAATTAACAATCAACAATCAAAGTTGTTACAGAGGCTGGTTACTGATCTTGAAGTTGCTGTTGATCTTGAAGTTGTTGTTGATCTTGAAGTTGTTGTTGATCTTCTCCTCTATTATCCGATCTTAGAGTTGCATCTCGTCTTCTCCGAGAGGTCATTCTATATTTTTTCTTATTTCAAAGTTGCCTGTTTTCTTCATTAACGTGAATTTAGGACCGGTTAGTTAGAAATATGAAAGTCGGTAACTGACGTGTAGGGAGTCAATGCTCCGTAACTTTAGCAACATATTATTGTGTTGCGTTATTTTTGTAATTATTTTGTGGATGTTTTGTTTTGGTAAATACTTTATAATTGTTGTATATTAGTTTTAAGGACCCATCTTATAATTAACATTTGGATTGGGCTAAGTTTACCAAATTAGTTTGGGCCGAAAAATAAATTACTTGTTTAATATTTGTTTAGGTTGAAAAATAACTTGCTTTGGCGAAGGTATGTGCTTATATAATCATGGATCTTTGTCTAGACCAAACTTATTAATCGTTTGAATGATTTACCTTAGTTTGGACCTAGCTTCATAGTTATAAGACTAATGATAATTGGATCTAGATACTAGATTAGGTTTATGGGTTTCTAAACTTATATTTTTAAAGCCCAAAATCTTCAAAGTCCAAATATATAAATATATGACAATATACATATATAATCCATCCTAGTTGGCCAAAACAAAAGGACAAAAGTCCTTTCTTTTCTTAGAGATATTCAGATATTATGATACATATTTAAGAGTGATACATATTTAAGAGAAAAATGTTGACAAGGAAAAAGAAAAATTAGTAAATATATATAAAAATAATAAGGACAATTTGTCCTTATTTTTGCCAACTCTCGGCCAAAAAGGAAAGAAATATGTGGACAAAGGTTGTTTTCTTGTCCCTTAAAACTGATAAAAAGAAGAAAATTTTGGTGCATGCAAAATATTTAGGGTCCTTAACACTAATATATAACAATTAAAAAATAATTACAATATTAGTGCATCTAAAAAATAATTACAAAAATAACGCAATTCACATTAATAAGGAAGCCTAAAATTAAGGAGAAATAACTATCATAATTAATAATTCAAACTCAAATATCTGGGATCTAACAACAAAAATAAAAACAAATTCAAAATAATAATTTAAATTCAACTATTCAAATTCAAATCTTCATTTCCCTCACAGTAGCCCTCTCATCCGCTACTCCATCGCGAATCTCCTTTTTCATAAGTTGCTCTCTCCTCTGCTACTCCGTCACGAATCTCCGTTGTCTAAAACGCCAATGAGAAGAAGAAGAAGATTCACCCTACAAAAAATTTAAAAATAAATAGATGTAACTCTTATTGTTCTAAAATTTTTTTATGACTATTTGGTTACCCACAAAAATTAAAATGGTTACATTTGTATGAATGGTTGGTTACTAACTGCATCACATTTAATCTAAATTGGTAACTTAATAAAATTGAATTGGTTACCTTGGTTTGAATGTTTGGCAACATCATCTTCCTCCTCCCCCTTCACCGGTGAGATAGAGCGAGAGTCAACCACAAAATGGTTGATGGGATGAAAAAAGGAGGTGGATATTTGATTTTTCACAATTTCTTCATGTCCGAAAATTCCAATTCCAATTTCATGTCCAAAGAAAAATAAGAACACTGCATAGGAAATAGAGAGATAAGAGAGTGATGTCTAATATAATGTTGATAACTAAACCTTCGTACCAAGGTAACCAAACTTTTATACCAAGGTAACCAAACCTTTATACCAAGGTAACCAATCTACCTCCACACTTGCAATATGAATTGGTTACATTGGTCTGAAAGTTTGGCAACTAACTGCATAAAGGTTTGGCTACCAACTGCATTACATTCAAAATAAATTGGTAACTTAATAAAACTGAATTGGTTACCTTTGTATGAAGGTTTGGCTACCCACTGTATGAAGGTTTGGCTACCAACTGCATCACATTCAAAATAAATTGGTAACCTAATAACACTGAATTGGTTACCTTGGTATGAATATTTTGAAAGTAGTATGCACACAAGTCAAGCATGTTTAATGATAAAACATATACTTTATAACAATCTTATTCATTTATTAATAAAAAGTATTAATTTATTAAAGACTTTTAATTATCTACATGATGCTGCTTTATAATATGTGATAAACTTATAGTTTTAAGCAATGCTTTTAGAATAAAGATGACGATCATTCTAATGAGATCTAAATTTTTAGAAAGCTTAAAACTAAAATAGTTCCCAATCGTTGGATTACTAAATTGCAGATTAGTGAATCCGGATAGATTGGTACATACGTTGTTTACTGTAATAGCCAAGAATTCTTAGTCGCTTTGTAAATAGATATATTAATTAAATATTAATGATATCGAAAACTTGGTGATACGTGTGAAATGATTAGGAAGTAATATAATTATGTGGCTTGTAATTGTGGCTATGTGTTTAGTTATATGAAAGAAAGAAATTGAAAAGGAAAGGTTTCATAACCTAATTATACATTAGGTATGAAAATTTAAATAACCTAAGGGTTATGGTGTGGGAGAGTATAATATTTAAAAGTATACTAATTGAAGAGATATATTTTACTATCTCAAGTTATTAATTTTTATAACTTTATTTGAGCAAGTCTAATTGGGTTGTAAAATTTAATGTACAAGAGTAATGATTTAAATTCTAAATGTGTGGAATAGAAACTCTAATTAAGTAATTAGGGTAGGATAAATTGAAAAGGCATTGGAATATGTTAATTTTTCAATGGCCCAAAAAATTAAATTTAAGTCCAATAGATTATTTATTGAAAGCCCAAAAGATGGAAATATATGGTGGCCCAATTTTAAGTCCAATTAAGGAGGGACATGTTGGACTTTTGGAATACTAAATAAAGAATTAAAAGAAATCAAATTTGGTGCAATGAGTGGCCACATGGCCGACCACATGAAGATGAGCAAAGGGGAGTGCACTTTATGATTACAAGTCCACAATATTCAAAGATATTCCAAAAGCTTAGCCATGTGTCACTTTGTTTATGAAGCCACATAAATTGCTAATCTCCCATATATCTAAGTAATGATTAAAGTGAGAGAAAGAGATAAGAAGATGTTGGGAAAATATCTTTACATACATATTTTATATCTATACATTACACTCCAACAAAAATCTAATCTCATTCTCTTTCATCTTTTACTTTACTTCATTTACCTTACTTTCCTTTAAGCTAACAAAGCAAAAATATAAGAGAGAGAGAGAGAGAGAAAGAGAGAGAAATTCGGTGAAGAGGAGGAGATAAAGAGGAAGGAGATCCATCATTGATGCACCCAAAGTTTATCTTCTACTTTGAAAGAGAAAGAAAGTGTGCCCAAAAATCAAAGTGAAAACTAAACTAGCTTATTCTTTTTATTTTGTTTGATTTTGGAGATTTAAAGTTTATGATCTTGAGGTTTAAAACCCTTTATCTACATATTTTATATGGTTTCATGTATGGTTATAACATATTTGAGTGTTAGAAAGTGAATCAAAAGGATATAAGAGAAACTAGTTTTGTTTTGTTAAAAAACTCTAGTTTTTTCACTTCCTTTGATCGACTACCGTTTTTGATCTACACCTTCTTTTTGTGATCCGTCAAAGAAGGGTGCTAGATATGTAAGTTAACTACTAGACCCAAGTGGTATCACTCAAAAATGTTGACTACAAAAGTCTTAGTGACTGTTTTAGCAAAAATAGTTTCGTCTTTAGAAAGAAAAATAAACTATTTTTGGACAGTCAATGCTAGTGGTATTTTTGTCCTTTTTTGACATTTAAAAATTCTAGAAAAATTTGGGAGAGTAATATGATGAGTTATCTTTCAAACCCAAGTGGAATCACCGAAAAAAGAGTTGTAGATTTCCGTATGGATTAATTTTACCAAAGTAGGAAAAAGCCAAAAATTCTGAAAATAAACTGTCCAAGAAATTGTAGGAGCTGTTTTGGCCACTTAATATATGAAATAAATTCCGGTCTTTTGGGACATGAAAATATATGATATAAAGTAGCTCCTGTCCAAAAATGACCTGATTCTGACTTAAATTGAGCAAGTTATGGCCATTTTAATATTTGGATTTTTTGAACAAAAATCGCTATAACCGGAGTTCTATAACTCCGATTGCCATGAAATTTAAACCGGAGGGTCACGTTAACACGTATAACATTATGCCAAGAGATGAGAATTTCTGGAGTTAAACGTGATGGGGTTAATTTCTTAAGCTACGTACTAAAAATAATTTTTGAAAAATACTAAAAGAAATTGAAAAATTACAGAAAAATTCTTTTTGTGTATGAAATATATGTATATATGTTTGGACAAAGGATAAAAAAATAATAAGTTGATTCGGTATTTTTATGAAAAAAAATAGTGAATTCAGGTTGCTGAAATTGAAGATTATGAATTCAGGTTGCTGAATTGCAAAACAATTTATTAAAATGAATGACTAGTAAATCCAGCTTGTTGGATTGGAAAACAGTTAACTGATTAAAATTCAATTTGAATCCAGGTTGCTGAATTGTGGGAGTAGTGAATTCAGTCTACTAGATTGGTCATTTTAGGTTACTGAATTGGTATGCTGAAATAATCCTGACTATAGTATTAGTATTCGGCTTACTGGATTATAAGGAAGAACTAATAAAATGAAATATTAAGTGTTAAATCATAATGTATAAGAATAAAGTAATTAAAATATTATCAAATGGCAATAATAACAATGATGTTTTAAGGTAATTGATTATGTGGTTAAGTGTTAACTAATTACTGATAGAGTAATTGTATTATGATATAAAGTATGATATGCTAATTGTAAGATCAATCTTAACAATGATAGGTTTTTACAATAAAGAGATTAAATTAAATTTTGCAGCAGTAGATCGCAGTCAAGGCAAGTTTTCTAACTCAAACTTGAGTTATTATTTTCAAAGCATGTTAGTGAATAATTATTGTTTATTATTCACATCTATATTGGTTATTGATACTCGGACTTGGTGCAATTAAATTCCGATTCTATTATTATTGAACTGTGAATTAGTTAAAGTTCTTTCATTCATGAACTGTTTAAGATATGGATCTATGCTAATTGTATCAGCTAGATCAAGTATGTTTAAATTTGTTAAATCAAATATGTTGTTAAACGCTGTTCTTCACCAATTGATTTTGTAAGGACTCAAGACTTAGAAAAAGAATAATTTGATTAAAACATTATTAAAAAATAATTATTGCTTGTATATTAAGTGTTTATGCATAATACACCGGGTATAAAAGGCTGATCCCCTTAATTACCAAAACTTATTAAAAGGACCAGTTTAAATACTGACAACCTTAGCATATGTTCATGGTCATTATGACCACTCAGCATCTGTTATTCAATCATTCGAATATTCAATTATCAAGACTTAATTCATGTTCTTTCACAATTGATTTCTATTGTGAACATTGAACGATAAATTTCTTGCTAATCTTTATATATCTTCCTTGTACTTAAACTTGCTAAGCAAATTTGTTGCTTACACTTGCTATATCATGACCTTTATTTCAGCTATGCCAGAGACGTCCAAGAAGGACAAAGGCAAAGGAAAAGTGCAGGAATAGATAATGAGAATGTTTATGTATTATATTATATTATGTACATTGGTAATGTAAACCTTTTGTGTTACTAAGGATAACTTAATTAAAGTGTGTATAAGTTAAGGTTAATAGACCTTGTGATAATGTTAGAAGACTTTAGTATAATGACCAATGTATATTTATTATTACGCAATAGTTTATAGAATGTTTGTGATGATGATGGATCGTGAGCACCAAACCTGAGGTTTGAGAACCCGGATTTGGGGGCGTCACATTTGCTCATTGGATGAGGATGATTGATCTCATAATCATTTGTGTGGAGACACTAAAGCAAGTATGTAGGTGTTTATTGGAGAATAATTACACTGAACGTGGCTCGCTAAGGAATACCTAATGGAGTTTTACGTGCCTGTCAATAGGAATTCCTGTAGTGATAGTAGTGCAAGTGATCCTTGGACTTGAGATCATCATAGTATCTTGTGTATGATGAGTTATACTTTGACTTATTCCTAAAGACCCTTAGGGTATATCAAAGGGTATGATTGGGTATAATAAGTTATACATGGAGATAATGTATGATCAATAAATAATCTACCGCTTTTAGTAAAAGAAGAGAAATGTCATATGTGATTCGATAAATGACAACCCAATAGTCATTGGCCAAGGCAGAATAAAATTAGAAATGAGTTTCTAATTTACATTATTTGGAGTTGTGCATTTAAGAGTCGAAATACATATAATTAAATAAAATAAGACTTGACAGTAATTCCATGTCTTATATTTAATTGGGATATTGTATGGTGGAAAGATTGAATTGTACAGTAACTATTTACTCAACAGTTCTTTTATGATTAATATTGAAATATATATTATCTGAAAAGTCATTAATCGTTAAGGAGACTTATCCCTATTGTAGAATAAATATTATTTATTTAAATAAATTAATAGTTTAATTTATTTATTTAAATAAGATTGGAATTGTTCTAATTGATTTATTCACAACCGGTTTAATATGGAGAACCTAAAAGGTCACACCATAAAAGAAAGAATAATTATTTAAGAAGTTAATGGCATAATCGTAATAATAAGTTAAGTATATTTAATTTAATCTATGGTGATAGAATAAATTAAATAGCTTAATATTTATTATTTAATATTTTGGAAATATTAAATATAAATTAATATGAGGAATCTTATTATTATTATTATTACTATTATTATTATTTAATTTCTAAAGGAGTTTGGGAATTAATTTATAAAAGTACTCTCATATATCCTAATAAGATTAGGAGACAAATTAACTAAAAGAGTTTAATTAATTATTCCTAATAAGATTAGGAGCCTAATTAATTAAAGGAGTTTAATTAATTAAAATAAAATCTAATTCCTTAATTGTTAAGGAGGGTTGCCCACATCTATATATAAGCGGAGTCTTATTATGGGTTAGGGGGTTGTTGACTTTTTCACAACAGACATAATTCTAATAGTTAGGAGAGTACACCATTTTCTATGAGAGATAGAAAAATTAGGATTTTGCCAAATACTCATCTTCTTGAATCTTTCTTTTTCCTTAGTGGATCACCTCTAGAGGCCAAACACTTGGGTGGCTAACGTTGATCAAAGGAAAGAATCAAACTCGGTGGATTCGAGTTGAACACGAAAAAGATTGGAGGTGAACTTGTACCTCAGGAAGCTCAAATCTTCAAGGGTATAATTCTTGTTCTTTATCTTTTCGTTTAATTAATAATTGTGCATAAAGGATGATCCGGGTATATGATTTGTAAAATTTTAAAACTCTATTTTATCACGTTTCTGCTTATTTTGTGCAATTTGATTGCGTTCATGAATATTACAAACCTAACATGTTTGGCTACCAACTGCACTATAAAAAAAACTGCAGGTGTGGATGTGGATTGGTTACCTTGGTATGAAGGTTTTGTTACCTTGGTATGAATATTTGGTTACCAACTGCACTGTGAAAAAACTAAAGGTGTGAAGGTGGATTAGTTACCTTGGTATGACGGTTTGGTTACCTTGGTATGAAGGTTTGGTTACCAACTGTATTATGAAAAAACTATAGGTGTGGAGGTGGATTGGTAAACTATACATGAAGAATAATAATTCTACAATATTAAATCCCAGATTGACCATTACACAGAGCACTAAATGCAACACCACCCTAAAAGAAACACACAAGCCTTTTGACTTTTAATTCTGTCCATGTCCTAGTTGCAGATAATAGATGAACAAAGCCTTTATAAAGAAAATTAACCCAAATTGAGAAATAAAAGCTACGTAAGTGCAACTGGGAAAGTAAAGAGCTTTTCAGGCTAAAAGCTAATAGCCCCACCTCGATCTGTGCATAATCCAAATGCCCCGCATTTGCCCCATCAAAGAAATTAAACAGGCTCCTAATCCTAGCCTCTCTCTCCTCTTTAGTCTCTCTCAAAGCCAATAACACGTGATCCATAGACACCGGTCCCGGCTTCACATCGAATTACAACACCCTGAGCGCTACTGCTCAGACGATGGCAAACTGTCACCACTTTGGTTTATAGTAGGAGAAAAGAGGATGATGAAAAGAGAGAGAGAGAAACAGGAACAAAGATCAAAAATAGGTCTGCTTTATTTGAATAACAAAATAATAATTAACGGAAAAAGATAAGAGAAATTTGTCAGTTCAGCCCACCAATACTAATCCCCTAAATTAAGGAATCCTAATTGCACTAATATTGTAAATAAATATGAGAAAGTGTATTACTTTTGTAATTATTTTATGGATGCACCATTATTGTAATTATTTTTAAAAATATACTAAAATATGTAATTAATCCAAATTTTTAGTGTTGGTAAAGAAAGAAGTTATACAAAGTACAACATATATAAACACACATTTAGTTGGAATAACAAGGTACATAAAGTAACTACATAATTTTAAAAATAAAATTGTTAAATCCATAACAGAAAATATTATTTTTATAACAAAAGTATTGCTATAGATCCTATAGCGACGGTGACCGTCGCTATACATTTACAATAATATTTTTATTGTGAACATAACAAAAAGTGTTGTGAATTTAACAATTCCCTTTTAAAAATATCTCTTTTGTTTCTCTCTCGTAACCGGCTAGTGAGGGGCAATTTTGGAACAAGATAAAAATGATTTTTAGCAAGGATTATTGATGGCCCTTGGATTAAACATTTAGAATTTATATCCTAGTCATTCATTCCTTTAAACTTTGGCTATAAATAGCCATACCATTTCTCCCTTTTCTTCTAATGTAGCTTCAAAAGTTAAAGTAATATGCAAGCAAGCCAGTCATATTTGATATGATGTTACATATAGTTTGTAATATTTTTCGTTTATTAATAAAATAATTAATTTATTAAAAATATTTTACTTTATCTACATGGTGTTGTTATATTAAATGTGATAAACTCATAGTTTTGAGCAATGCTTTTAAAATCATTATGATAATCATGCTAATGAGGACTAAATTATAGATAGCTCACAAACTAAAATCGTTCCTAATCGTTGAATTACTAAATAGGGGATTAGTGAATCCGGATAGATTGATACATATGTTGCTTGCTTTTAGGAAGATGATAATTGATCTCATAATCATTTGTATGAAGACACTAAAGCAAGTATGTAGGTGTTTATTGGAGAATAAATTTAATGAACGTGGCTCGCTAAAGGAATAATTACTAGAGTTTTACTTATCTGTCAATATGAATTCCTATGGTGATAGTAGTACAAGTGATCCTTGAACTTGAGATCATCATAGTATTTTTTGTATGATGAGTTATGATTTGACATATTCCTTAAGACACTTATGATATATCAAAGGGTATGCTTGGGTATAATAAGTTGTACATAGAGATAATAAATGTTCAACAAAGAATCTACCACTTCTAATAAAAGGAGTGAATGTCCTATGTTATTCGATTAATGACAACTCAGTAGTTTTTGGCCAAAGCAAAATGAAATTATAATTGTGTTTTTAATTTGCATTAATCAGAGTTGTGCATTTGACAATCGAAATACATATAATTAAATAAAATGAGACTTGATAGTTATTTTATGTCTTAATTTTTAATTAGGACACTGTATGGTAGAATGATTGAATTGTATGATCACTATACACTGAAAGGTTCTTTTATGATTAATGTTGAAATCTATATTATTTTAAAAATCGTTGATCGTTAAGGGGGTTAACCCTTATTGTAGAATAAATATTATTTATTTAAATGAATTAAATAGTTTAATTTATTTATTTAAATAAGATTAGAATTTTTCTAATTGATTTATTTACAACCGATTTAATATGGAGAACCTAAAGGGTCACCCCACAAAAGAAAAATATTTATTTAAGAAGTAAATGACATAATCGTAATAATAAGTTAAGTATATTTAATTTAATCTATGGTGATAGGATAAATTAAATAGCTTAATATTTATTATTTAATATTTTTAAAATATTAAATATAAATTAATAAGATGATTCTTATTCTTATTCTTATTCTTATTCTTATTATTATTATTATTATTATTATTTAGTTCCTAAAATAGTTTAAGAATTAATTAATAAAAGTATTCTCATTATTTTCTAATTGGATTAGGAACATAATTAATTAAATAAAATCATATTCCTAAATAGTTTAGGAGGGTTGCCTACATCTATAAATAAGAGAAATCTTATTATAGATTGAGGCTACATAGTTAGCCAATCTTCAAAGAGTTGGGAGAGTACTTACAATTTCTATAGAGATAGAAACTAGGTTTTGTCAAATACCCAATTTTTTTAATACGTATTATTCCTTGGTGGATCACCTCTAGAGGCCAAACACTTGGGTGACTTGCATTGATCTAAAGAAGGAATTTCATCGTTGGAATTCAAGGAGAACGCGAAGGAATTGGAGTGAACTTGTACCCAAGGAAGTTTTGATCTACGAGGGTATGATTCTATATCCATGTCTTTTTCGTTTAATTGATAATTGTGCATAAGGATGATAATGGTGATCGTTTGTATAAAATTTTAAAATTCGATTTTATCTCGCTTCCGCACTATTTATATAATTTGATTGCATGTCCGCGCTATATACAAATCTAACAGTGGGTATCAAAGTCAAACCTTATGCTCATTGTCGATTTTGATTATTCCATATGTATATGGGTATGTGATTGAATCGAATTTTATGGGCAAATTTTTTTTCCTGGTTTTGTGACGCAGCGCGACCGCTCCTGAACCCATAATTTGTTTTTTGGGGGTGCATCATGGCCGCACTGGATCCCAGTTCATTCTTGGCGCGGCCGCGCTTGTCAGCAGATTCAGGAAAAAAAATATTTATTTTTTTGAAAATTATTTCAATTAAGATAAAATGTTTATTTTGACATTTGAATATGATTAAAAAAATAAAAGTTTCACTTTAACTTGGAATTGAATTCCACATTAATTTGAATAAAATATTTTATTCATATATAGAATATGATTCTATGTTTTCTAAAATAAAGGAGTTTATTCACATATGAAATATGATTTCATGTTTCCTAAAATTGAAGATTTTTTATTTTGATAAGGAATAAAATTCAACATATTTTATTTTTTCAGCAATTTTAAGTTAAAATAAAGTTTTGAACTTAAAATTTGATTCCTTGTTAATTAAAAAAAAGGAGTTTATTTTGATTTGGAATTTGATTAAAAATAAAATAGTTTATTTTTATTCAAAATTGGATAAAATAAAATAAAGAAGTTTATTATGATTTAAATTTTGATTAAAGTAAGTTAGTTTATTTTGTTTCAAAATTGGATTTTTAGTAAACTTTTAATTGCCCATTAAATGATATCAAATGCATATATGGAATGACTTTCTTTATTCATGAGATGAATGTTATTTATTGATGCATATGGTGATATGTATGATAATAAATGTGATTGATTATGGACTATTGACCAATGTGATTAGATTTTATTTTAGATGGATGCTTGAATGAATGAGTTTTATAAATGGGGTCTGTGTACCTCGTCTTCTCTAATTTTTTTGATATAAATTATATCTTCCTCTTATGTAATTCCCTTGACTGCTGATTCAAGATTTCTATTTATTGTAAATAGTTTTGTAATATGAATCGTTAGAATTATTTTGAAGAATTAGAGACAAAGGAGCAAGGAGCTCTTGAATACTCGTTTGTAATGGAGCCAAAGTTTAAATGTAATAGTTATATTTAAATTTTATTCTTGCACCCTAAGTTTGACCTTTTGGTTCACTTGGTGGCTCTAGTGAACTAAACTAGAATAAAAGTGCATAATCAATCTGGGTAGAATATAGTATCCTATATGTGCATGCTTACTATATATTATATATTATATAATATGATTTGTATGTTAATTAATATGACGCGTATTATATATATATATATATATATATATATATATATATATATATATATATATATATATATATATGTGTGTGTGTGTGTGTGTGTGTGTGTGTGTGTGTGTGTGTGTGTGTGTGTGTGTGTGTGTGTGTGACCCCTCAAAGAAATTATATATTAAGTTGTAACGTTCAAAGATATTTGAAATATTGAACGTCGTCTTCTAGCATGATAAAATGATAGAGTATCAATTAATCATTATAAGTTTGTTGTGTCACGCAAGGCTTATTTTAATTTTTTGAGATATTATTTTATCATATTTGATGCTTATAAAGGAATTGAACGATGCTGCTTTGTTGTGTCGCGCAAGGGCAATGTTTTTCTCTTCACTTATATGGAAGTGCAGTGCATGATCATTATAATCCAAAAGGCAAAATAAAAGAAGTTACATGGTGATATAATTGACAATAATTTTCTACCTATTTATTTATATATAGTTTGTTGTGTCGCGCAAGGCTATATATATTTGAAATGAGATCTTTATTCTCACTAGCAAATCTTTAATTAGATTAGTCGAACTATATATTGAGGGTAATATAGTTTGATCCAAATAGTGGGAGAAACCAATTTAAATAAAGACATAATTTATTTTGGTAATTAATAAAATGAATGTATGCTAAAATATTGTTAATTGTAAATTTATTGACATAATTTTATAATGTCTAATTCACCATCACTGCGTAGCATATTAGATGCAAATTAATCGGACCTAATTAAATGAATTGGTTAAGGAATATGAGAATAGTTCTTAAGGCTAAAAAGTTATCTTTTGTCCTTAATACGCCCATTCCTGCAATGGTTGCAGACAATGCCTCTAAGGAAGAGATTTCTACTTTTAGAAAGTGGCAAGATGATGCACAGTTGGCTCAATGTATCATGCTTGCATCCATGAGTAACGAGCTTCAGCGTCAGCATGAAACTATGGATGCTCCTACTATAATCATGCACATCAAGTAGTTAATGGTGAGGAAAGTATGACTATTAGATATCATATATATAAGGAGCTCTTCCAATCTAGAATGACCGATGACACTACAGTACAAACATATGTCCTAAAGATGATCAATTTGATTGAACAGATAAGACAATAGGGTCTTGTCATGGATGGAGAGTTGAGCCAAGATTTGATCTTGCAGTCACTCCCAAGCTCCTTCTCACAATTATTGTGAATTTTCACATAAACAAGCTAGATGTCAGCCTGCCTGATTTGCTTAACATGTTTAAAAATGTTGAGAGTCACTTTCCAACCAAGAAATATCAAGTCTTACTGGTAGGGGCTAAAGGATCTTCTGAAAAGAAGAAAATTCAAATAAGGTATAAAGAAAGAGAAAAAAATAGATAATAAAAACAAAACTGATAAGAATAGTAAATGAGTTTGCTACCACTTCAATAAGCCTGGACACTGGAAAAAAACTGTGAGAAGCATCTTGCAGAGGCTAACCAGAAAAAGCTTATTGAAGCTTCGGTTACAGATACATGTTTGTTCATGAATGAAATAAATCTTTCTATAAGTTAAGGTTCTACTTGGGTATTGGATACCGACTGTGATTCTCATAAATATAGATTTATGAAGTGACCAAGCAGAAATAAAAACTTATAGTTTAGCATTGCCTACGGGCAAGTCTATTAAGTCAATAAGTTGTTATTGTACTTCAGCTCTCTTGAGAAATATTATTTCCATTTTTTGTTGAACAATGAAATTTTTTGTATTATATTTAAGAACAATTGTTGTTCTATTTTTAATAATAATATTTTGTATAGAACTGAAAGATTACTTAATGGACTTTGTATACTTGACTTAAATGAAAAATATTTTACAAATTGAACAAACTTGTTAATGAAAAGGAGATGATTATTCAAATAGTTGAATATTTGTATGTGATGAAATATAAGTCTAAATCGTTTGAAAGGTTCAAAGAATTCAGAAGTGAAAATAATTGGCAAAGTATTAGGATTTTTCGATTGGATCGAGGAAAAAATACTTGTGCAATAAGTTTCTAGATCATCTTAAATGGTTTTCTCACAATGGACGCTTCCTAATACGCAATAATTAATTGATGTATCCTAAAGAAAAAATCGTACATTGTTGGACATGGTGCGCTCCATAATGATTTTACTGACATTCTAGTATCCTTTTGGGGTAATGCCCTAGAAATGGTTGCATATCTACGTGATAAGTTAACCTTAAAATCTGACCCCAAGACTCCATATGAGATATGGACAAGGAGGATTCCTAATCTTAAGTAAATTAAGATAATGGTTTGTCCAACTTATGTGAAAAGGTTTCAAAAGGATAAGCTTGAGACAAGATTTTACAAGTGCAAAATTGTGGGACATCCTAAAGTAAGTTTAGGGTATATGTTCTATAATCCTATTAAGCAAAAGATATTTGTTGCAAATCATGTTGCCTTCTTAGATAAAGGTGTTTATCGTTAAATGGGCTAGTGAGAGGATAATAGATCTTCAAGAAGTTCAAGAACCTCAAAGCACTATAAGTCAAAAGGAGGAACCTGTAGATAGACCTATTGTACTATAAGTGAATCGTAAATCTGAAATAGTACCGAAGATACATGGGAGGTATGAATTCATCACAGATGATGATGATGAGGTACGCATCATAGAGGATGATGATCAAGTTATATACGATGATGCTAAGAGTTGTAGACACTCAGAGAAATTACAGATGACCATGACATCTAATATGGATCTTTGGAGCTAATGACAATGTGGAGACCTATAAGGCCAAACTGTTTGGAAAAAGCTTTTAAATAAAGTCAAAGAGTTAACTGTGATAAAACCTTGTTACCAGTAGTAATGCTCAAGTTCATTTGGATTTTACTTGCGATTGTAGTTTATTATTACTAAATCTGGTAAATGGACGTGGAGACGCCCTTCCTGAATGAATATAATAGAGGAGAATGTATGTATGATACAACTAGATGGATTTGTTTCAATAGTTGAAGAAAATCATGTATATGACCTACAACAATTCATTTATGGTTTGAAGTAAACTTCTCAAAGATGGAACATTCATTTTGATGAGACAATAAAAAGAATTTGATTTTATCAAAAACGAGAATGAACCTAGTGTGTACAAAAGGGTCAGTGGGAGCACTGTAACATTCCTAATATTATATGTTGATATACTATTGATAAGGAATGACATATCAGTACTACAGTCAGTAAAGATAAAGTTGTATAAACATTCCTCCATGAATGAATTGGGAGGAACATCCTAGATTGGGGATATAAATTTATAAATAGATTTAAAAGATGGAAAACTCCAAGAGATGTCTCATGTTGATGAGCCATGGAGTCTATCTCTCTTAATAGTCCCCATAGACTCCGGAAAAAAGACATCGCATGAGTAATTATCATGTATGCAATGAAATATACGAGACTTGATGGTGCTTAGTCATACGCTGGAGAAGATCACTATATGACAATGAAAAATATCTTAAAGTACTTAACCGACACTAAGGATGTGATTATAATTTATGGTCGATCTGAATAGAAGCTAGATGGCTATAAAGACTAAATTTTTTCAAACTGACCAAGACGACATCAAATTCACTTTAGGGTAAATCGTTACCTTAAAAGATGGTGCAGTGAATTGGAAAAGTTTCAAACAACAAGGAGTTGCTGGTTTAGTGATAAAGACAAAGTATATAACTGTAAATGAAACTACAAGTTGATTGTATGGATGAAAAGTTTATTACCGAACTAGGAATAGTTCCTAAGACTCATCTTGGATCCAAACATGTGTTGCGATACTTTCATTTGATTAAAGAAATCATTGAAAGAGGAGAAGTCACTATAGGGATATTGGACTCTCAAAAATAACATTGCATATCCATTTACTGAAGCTTTATCCAACATCAAGATGATTGTCACTTAGAGAAAAAATGTATGAGATACCATATTGATTGGCTTTAGTGCAAGTGAGAGATTAAAAGTAGTATGCACGCAAGTCAATCATATTTGATTTGATGTTGCATATACTTTGTAATCTTTTTCGTTTATTAATAAAAGAATTAATTTATTAAAGGCATTTTACTTTATCTACATGGTGTTGTTATATTAATTGTGATAAACCCATAGTTTTTAGCAATGCTTTAAGAATCATGATGATGATCATGCTAATTAGATCTAAATTCTAGATAGCTCACAAACTAAAATAGTTCCTAATCGTTAGATTACTAAAAAGGGGATTAGTGAATCCATATAGATTGGTACATACGTTGTTTTCTCTTAAGAAGAGGAGGATTGATCTCATAATCATTTATGTGGTGACACTAAAGTAAGTATGTAGGTGTTTATTGGAGAATAAGTTCACTGAATATGGCTCGCTAAATGAATACTGTGACGCCCCCAAAATAGGTATACATCACCTTATCTGAGTCGCCAAATACATGGTACAGAATACAAATACAATCGTTAATATACGACAAGAGAGCTGTGAGTTTTAATACAAATATTATCTTCTAGACAATATCCACTCTCAGAATAAGTCCTCGTTTCATTTATTGTCACACTATTTAATAGAATAGTGAGGATTACTAATACTATCATCTGGTCCATCACTCCATTCTCCGACTCGTCCCAGTTATATTCTCATTTCCTGAAGAGAACAATGAAAGAAAGGGTGAGCTCAACTAGCCAGTAAGAAATATTATGACTAAGATAATGCAGAATAAATTATCATTAGCCTTAAACAGTGTTAAACTGATACAATATAACCAACATCAAGTTTAACTGTAGCGGAACAAGCAACCCATTAGAAGAGTCAAGTAGAGAATAAAATCTACTATCTTCTATGATTTAAAAGGTTTTTCATAACTTTTATCGCTGGGACTCAGCTTAAAAAAAATAATCCACATCATCGAATTACCCCTGCACTACGACCAAGGATATTCTTTAGTATCACGACCACAATTATCCATGCACTACGGGCCAAGAATATTTGTGTATTCATTAATGGTCATGATCATGCCAACCACTGTCCATCAATGCACTACGGGCCAATGAGGACTTTTACCACATCATTTGTAACATTACGATCATGATTATACCGAATAATCTCTGGTCATAATCATACCAAGTCTATCTATGCACTACATGCCACAGATGACTTTCAACAGAATATAAACATGAGGATGATGACAATGATATAAGAATTCAATAAAACAAGTTCAAGAATTAATTTATCCAGGAACCAATAACGTCCAAATTGTCAACATGATACTGCTTTGTGGAGTAAAATTCAAGAATGCTCGGAAGAATATTTTCATGAAAAGATACTGGATGAAGCACAAATATCAAGGATATTCCACTAATTTCATGGAGTATAAAAGTCAAAACTTTAACCAACTGAATATAATAAAGAATGGAATAACAAAAGAAATCACCATGCATGCGATAGACCGCACAGACGGGTTATTCCAACAGGAAAATAAATAATGGAACCAGGTCATGCGTAAACGCATCGATAGGATATTCTGATAGAATAATAAATAATGGAACCAGGTCCGGCGTAAACGCACAGACAAGATATTCTGATAGAATAATAAATAATGGAACTAGGTCCGGCGTAAACGCACAGACATGATATTCCGACGGAATAATGAATAATGGAACCAGGTCCGACGTAAAACGCACAGACATGATATTCCAACAGAATAATAGTAAAGACGAAATAATAGAAGAATGTCACCAAGTATAGGGTAGTCCGCGTATACTGGTTATTCCAGCAGAATAATAAAGAATGGAATAACAGAAGTTCTCTTCATGAATACAAAAGAAAATAATACTCCTTACGAGTACAACAAATAATATCCCTTACCGTAAAAGAAACTTGATATCGGAGTAGAGAAGTAGCAGAATACTTTTCTTCTTTCTCTCTATAGTTTCTCTCTCTAGAGTTTCAGTGAAGTCGTAAGAAAATAATGAAGGAATGAGCTTCTATTTATAGAAAAATGGACTGCATAGTACCTAACTCATGAACGGTCTAGATTGATTTACTTTAATCTGACGGTCCATATTTAAAGCAAAATCTTTTAAATAAAATATAATATATTCTATTTATAATCTAATAAAACGAATAACTTTATAAAAGATTTTACTATGCAAATACTATGTAGGCACTATGCAAACACTATGCATAATAAAATATAATATATTCTAATTATTGTCTAATAAAACAGATAACTTTATAAAAGTATTCTGTTTTATATAAAAAATATTTACTATTAGCCTAATAAAACGAATAACTTTATAAAAGTATTCTGTTTTATATAAAAAGCTTTTCTGTTTTATTACATTAATAATACCAATAAAATAAAACTGAGTGACTTATCACGTAAGCATCAATAATCAATATCGTGTGCTACTATGCAACCATGCGTATTACTGTACTTTTACTACCGAGTAGTTCAACAGTATTAATGGTAAAACTTTCGCCGTTATTTTCATAAAGTATTTTTGTCGTTTTCTCAATTCGACAATAATTCCGTTGTAGGGTCTACCAATGATTGTGTCGTTGTACGAATATTTCCTGTTAAAATGAATATTTCCCGACCAATCGAATATTATATAGCAACTTGCGTACTTTGTAAAATTTATAAATATTACCTACAACTATAACATTATATCAATTTCACTCCATAATATTCAAAAATGATATTTATAGAAAATTCATCTTTATTTATAAAAGTTGGGGTCTTACAACCTCCCCTTCTTATGAAATTTCCTCGAAATTGGTATATCGAAGAGGTAAGGATACCTTAACTTCATTTCAGATTCTAACTCCCAGGTCATTTCCTCAACATCGTGGTTTCTCCACAAAACTTTGACTTGAGGTATAACCTTGGAGCATAGAATATGTTCCTTCGTATCCAAGATTTGAACAAGAACCTCTTCATACGTTAAATCTTCCGCTATTTCGTCCGGTTCTAACTCAATAATGTGGTTCGGGTCTTCCACATATTTACATAACATGGATATGTGAAAAATATTATGAACACGAGACATACTTGGCGGTAAAGTGAGTCTATAGGCCACAGTTCCTACTCGATCGAGGATTAAAAATGGGCCAATGAATCGAGGATTGAGCTTTCCTCTCTTTCCAAATCTCGTAACTCCTTTTCATGGAGTAACTCGTAACAACACATGATCTCCTATATCAAATTTCACGTCCTTTCGATGAGGATCAACATAACTCTTTTGTCGATCTTGTGAGGTTTTTATACGTTGCCGGATCGTTTAAATCTTTTTCGTAGTCATACGTACCAACTCCGGTCCCAACAACGTTGCTTCACCCACCTCATCCCAGCATACTGGAGAACGACACTTTCTTCCATACAACGCCTTGAATGGAGCCATGCCAATACTTGCTTGATAACTGTTATTGTAGGAAAACTCCACCAATGGTAAGAATTTATCCCAACTTCCCATGAAGTTAAGAACACAGAGTCTTAATAAATCTTCAAGAGTTTGAATAGTCCTCTCTGATTGTCCGTCCGTCTGGGGATGATATGCCGAACTAAATTGTAAATCTGTGCCCATAGCTTTTTACAAACTAACCCAAAATCGTGAAGTGAATCTTGTGTCTCGATCAAAAACTATGGATACTGGCATACCATGCAGTCTTACAATCTCGTTTATATACATATGAGCAAGACGTTCAAGTGTATAAATTTCTCGTATTGGTAAGAAATGAGCAGACTTGGTCAATCTATCAACAATGACCCAAATTGCATCAATGCCTTGAGAAACCTTGGGAAGACCAGTAACGAAATTCATGGTAATGTGCTCCCACTTCCATTCTGGAATTTCAAGTGGTTGCAATAGACTTTTTGGTACTTGATGCTCTGCTTTGACTCGTTGACAAGTTAGATACCTTGAGATAAATAGCGCTATCTCTCTCTTCATATTACTCCACCAAAATGTATGACGAAGATTACGATACATTTTAGTACTCCCTAGGATGGATTGCAAACGGTGTGTTGTGCGCCTCCATCATGATTTTATACTTTAAATCAGGGTCGTTAGGAACACAAAGTCTGGAGTTGACTCAAAGTATTCCTTCTTCATTGATTCTTGCTTCCGGCATAGCACCTTCTTGCACTTTCTTCCTCATACGCATCAGCTCCAGGTCTGTAGCTTGAGCAGCTTTAACTTTATCAATTAAAGTCGGTTCTACTCGTATATTCGCCATCATCACATGGGTCCCTGAAGTCTTTAACTCTATCTCCATCCTTTGCAAGTCACACGAAATGGGCCTTTACGTTGACAATATCGCACTCGTACTTGCATATGATCTTCTACTCAATGCATCAGCTACCACGTTCGCTTTTCCAGGATGGTATGATCATAATCTTTCAACAGTTCCAGCCAACGTCGTTGTCGCATGTTGAGTTCCTTTTGAGTGAAGAAATATTTGAGGCTTTTATGATCCGTAAAGATCTCCACTTTCTCCCCATACGAGTAATGCCTCCAAATTTTAAGTGCGAAGACAACAGCTGCCAACTCTAGATCATGAGTAGGATAATTCCTCTCATATTCTTTGAGTTGTCTTGAGGCATAGGCTATGATTTTCCCATGTTGCATGAGAACACATCCCAACCCTTTTCCCGAAGCATCACTGTAGATGACAAATCCCTCCGAGCCAGATGGTATTGTCAGAATAGGTGCTGAAATGAGTCTCCTCTTGAGTTCTTGAAAACTCTTCTCACATTCTTCGCTCCAACCGAACTTTGTATCTTTCCGAGTCAGCTGAGTTAATGGAGTAGCGATTCGAGAAAATCCTTCCACGAATCTTCGATAATAACCAGCTAAACCGAGAAAGCTACGTACTTCGGTCACTGATTTAGGTTGCTCCCAGCTTTGAATTGCTTCAATCTTTGCCGGGTCAACATATATTCCATACGTGCCCAAGGAATACTACTTCCTCAAGCCAGAACTCGCATTTCTTCAACTTGGCATAAAGCTTGTATTCACGAAGCTTTTGGAGTGTCAGCCTCAAGTGTTGCTCATGATCTTCACGGCTTTTGGAATAAATAAGGATGTCATCAATAATGACGACCACAAAGTGATCCAAATATTCCTTGAATACTCAGTTCATCATATCCATGAAGGCAGCATGAGCATTAGTCAATCCAAAAGACATGACTAAGATTCATAATGCCCGTACCGAGTTCTGAAGGCAGTCTTTGTAATATCCTCAGTTCTAACCTTCAGCTGATGATATCCAGAACGAAGATCGATTTTTGAAAAGAATTGTGCTCCTTGCAACTGGTCAAACAGGTCATCAATACGTGGCAATGGGTACCTATTTTAGATGGTGACATGATTCAACTCCCGATAATCAATACAAAGTCGCATACTCCCATCTTTCTTCTTCATGAATAGAACAGGAGCACCCCAAGGAGAAGTGTCAGGAATAAACCATGTGAATGATTTGCATAAAGAAAAGTTGTAAAGTCCTTTGATAGATAATAGAAATATATATACAAGGACTTAGAATGAATTGATCAAATATGTTAGGTTGATCCTACATAAGCAAAACAGCTTTGTAAAGTCCTTAAAAAGAAATGATGTACAAGGACTATAAACATAGAAATATCAAGCTTGTTAGGTTGATCTTATGATGTAATAGATAGGCTTGTCTGATCGTCGAGCACTGCACCAGAAGTCGTAGTCTGCCAGGAGAGTCAAAGATAACTCGGGAGCTATCGAGGCAGAATAGGAGTATGCAAGATAGTGAGATCTCGGAGTTCGTAGACTTCCAGGGGAAACGAAGAAGGATCGTAGTGTGTCGAGAAGAGCTTTCTCGGGATCATAGTGTGCTAAGGAAGTCACGTTCAGAATCGTAGAGACAGCCTGTCTATAAGCCGAACGACCATCTGCCAAAGCCAAGTATGAAACGAAGACTATGGTCAGAGTCGTAGAGTCTAGCGATGCCAAGACAAGGATCGTAGACTACACTCTGAGATCATAGAGTCTACTGAATGAATGCAGAGATCGAAGTCAGGCAAGATCAGATGAAGACAACAAGCATAAGGCAGAATCGTAGAGTGTCAAGATCTGATCTCGGGATCGTAGTGTCTGCAAACCCAAAGCTGAATCGTAGAGTGCAGGACTACATCTCGGGATCGTAGAGTCTGCACAGCCAAAGCTGAATCGTAGAGTGCAGGACTACATCTCGGATCGTAGAGTCTGCACAGCCAAAGCTGAATCGTAGAGTGCAGAACTACATCTCGGGATCGTAGAGTCTGCACAGCCAAAGCTGAATCGTAGAGTGCAGAACTACGACTCCAAAAAAAGTGCTCACAATGCTAAGTCAGAATCGTAGAGTAGATATGATTCTCAACAAATGAGCACTCCCAGAATATCCAAAGATACGACGCCTCTGGTTGGTACTGTAAAGATGAAATCCCAGTAAGGGAACCAGAGAGCACTCAACGAATGGCATGAAGGCTATCAGAAGATCTAAGCATCAACCCAACCAGCATCAAGGTTGAGCTGAAAGGCCATTCGTGATGAAGTCTACCACAAGGAGATCCAAAGAAGACTTCAGCAGTTGACTAAGGAAAAGTCAGCTAATGCAGTTGCTGTCAAGAGAACAGAAGACAACGATCTTAGAAGCAACCAAGATCGTAGTGCTTGCCAAACAAAGAAGGAACTGATGGAAGGTGAACCGGATACTGGTCAGCCTCTGAAGAGCAAGACTAAAGTGATTAAGTACTGGGTCAGATCATTGAGGATAAGTGAACAGGAGATCACAAGGAGAAAGCAAGCTGGACGGACCACTAATCTGAAATGTCTTAATATTCAGAAGGGGACCAGAGCAAGGAATTAGGCCATCAGTGTCTGAGAATAGTTGAAGCAAGCAGAAGTATTGAAGCACTGCATAATACAAGAAAGAGGTGTTTTACATTAAAAATACAATTAACACTCTTCCAGATCGTAGTGTTAACTCTACCAGTCAACGAACAACATTCAATAAGACACTACGATCAGGTCCTTGAAGACATGCATCAGAATCGTAGAGTTCGAATACCTGAAGACTGAAGCAGTGGCAACGGTTCAATCTGAAGGATAATATTCAAACAAGTGCTTATTGAGAGCATCGATGCAAAAGGACAACCTCTGATCTAGAAATCAGAAGTAATAAAGTCTTCAACCTGCCCAAGACAGTAAGTGATACATCTGACAGGGTAGGTGGAAAAAGTAGACTGCAGCGTCAGATAAAGTATGACAAGTCACATCAAGCAGTCTACATCAAGCAACTCGAGATCTGTGAAGACATTTGAATAGCTTCCAACGGCTACTTTCCAACGGAAAGATTGGGAAGGTGTATAAATAGAGAAGAGCTTCAAAGATCAAAGAGTGCTAGAGTTATGAGTTTTGGAGAGAAGGTGGACTGATCGAATCAAGTGATAGTGAGTCCAGAGGCTCACTCTACGATCCACCAAGAACACTCAAAAGTCAGATCAAGCAAGAAGTAGAAGTGTGAGTTCTACTATGTAGAAGTGAGAGTTCTACTACATGAAGAGTATTCTGAACTGCCGAGAGAAAGAAGAGCATCATGCCATCTGGATGTCCATCATGGGAAGGCTCTAAGTTCAATAGAGAAGAGCTTACGGTCATCTTAGCAAGTCCATCATGGGAAGGCATCGAATAGCTAGAAGGGAGATCACAAAAGCCATCTTGGGGTAAAGCATGAGAAAACTTCTAAGTACCTTGCAGAAGAGCTTACAGTCATCTTAGAAGTCTCTCATGTGCAACCATCAAGTACCAAGGAGAATGATCTTCAAGGCAGTTCATCAAGGGGTCATCCGGAGTAGTTGAGCATCCTAAGAAGCTGAGCATCATGCAACACTCAACTGCTCTTCAAGGATGATCAAGCCAAGCTGCTAAAGACAGAAGATGTTCAGAGCATGAAGACAACTTAGCAGCTCAGCACCGACTCCAACAACAATAAACAACAACTCAACAAAGCCAGGGCTTGAGGGGTCCTTGTCCAATGGGACTAAATGAAGCAGGGCCAGAGGGTCCTTGTCCAGTAAATGAAGCAGGGCCAGAGGGTCCTTGTCCAGTGGGACTAAATGAAGCAGGGCCAGAGGGTCCTTGTCCGGAGGGACTAAACAAAGCAGGGCCAGAGGGTCCTTGTCCAGAGGGACTAAACGAATTTCCAAGCCTGTTGGGCTTGAAGAGTTCCTAGGGAACTAGAGGAATCCCAAGGCTACTGGTCTTGAAGAGTTCTCAGTGAACTGAAGTCCCAAGGCTGCTGGCCTTGAAGGAATCATAGAGATTCAGGGTGTTGCCCTTCCTTAGTGGAAATCCTGCTAGTTGAAAGCAGAAGAGTGGATTAGGAGCTTGAGTCTCTGAACCACTTAAAACCCTTTGTGTCTTTTACATTATGTCATTTACATTATGTCTATAACTGCTATAACTGCTATGTATGTTTTAACTGCTTACAACTAAACTAAACCAATGAACAATGTATGTATGAATATGAATATATCAATGAAGGGGAATCTTTTACTTATTCCGCTGTGCTTGAAAAGATTCTATGTTTGTCATATACTCTAATATGAACAATACATCATAAACCAGAAAAGTATTTTTGAAAAGAAAAAGGATCTATTCAACCCCCCCCCTTCTAGATCTATTGTGCCCTCTGGGAACTAACAATTGGTTTCAAAGCAGGTTCTCATGCTATATTCAAAAGCTAATCGCTTTGAGTATGATCCCAGGCACTAACATTGTTCTAAACTTAGTTTAGTAGTAAGTAACCTGTTATATGCAGAAGAGCTCACAAGTTGGAAATATTGTGTATAGGTAAAAATGTGTATACATCTGAAGCTGCTCAGATTGGTCCATATCCTCGATTGCTATATCAACAAGACCAATCCTAGCCTGCAGTCAATCTTGTAGTCTGAAGACCAGACGAGAGAAGGAGAGCAAGAGACATCAGTTGCAAGGAGTAAAGCATTCATCATGCTGAAAGATGAAGAGGTCACGCGTACGAATAAATGCTGATCGAGAGGAGATAGAAGATCCTCTCAATCTTATGAGTGACTAACCAACAACTGAGTGTTGTCCCTAAAAACTCAAAGATGTCAAAGATCTCAATGCCATGACTCTCTTGATCTACATCTTCAAGACCACTACTGATTGATGAAAGGACAACAAGAGCATTAAGCTGAAAGGAGCAAAAATAAAATCTATGCACATCAATACCTGAACTCAGTATATCTAAGGTAAATGACTGTTGAGTAACTGACAGTAAATAGGTACAATTCCTCTCCATTATTAATGTTACATCATTGTTGCACCATCTTATGAACTATGACAGTCTTCCGTCAAGGAGTCATAATCTACCAAAAAAAAAGGTGAAGAGAGAATGTAGTCTGAAAATGGCTTTCTCTCTAACCAAGTTATAGGCAGAAGATGACATTTTGAAGAAAAACTGAAATAGATCATAAGAGTATCACAGACCAAATGTACTTCATGATTAAGTAATCATTACTGGTGTGCCAGTATGTATGTACAAGCTTATGTTCTAAGTGTTTAACAACACACAGAGAATGATCAGTTATACGAAAGGATCTTGCTGATTTGTAGAAACTGATCACCTCCATGAATCAACTAGACTCGTAAATCGTAGAGTTGATTCTTACTCTGTGAACGCTTAAACACTGTGACCACAATCCAGTAAACGATGAAACCATTACAAATACAGAGTGTGTCTTTAAGTGTCATTTCCTAAACTCACTCATCACCATGCATCTCAAATGTATTATCTCTAGATAGGTGCATGCATGAATATGTCTGTTAGTGATAAACATGATGATTACCCTGTTAAGAGGAATAGGGGTTTAGAAAACTAACCTAGCAGGACCCATTCAACAATGGGGACCAAAAGTAGAAATTACTTAAACCTGCAGGTACTTGGTCAGATTGACCACACTAAGGAATGTTGAAGCAAAAGACTTCACTCATTAGGACTCAACCAGCAGAAGGCTAAGGACGATTCAGAGATGTATCTGATAAAGTTTCTATTTGTCCAAGCCTGTCCTTGAAGACCCTCTGAGCTAATCGGAATGGAGCTCACATGGCTGCAAATCTGTAGATGAAAGCATGCCATGCAACAGAAGAAAAAGAGGACTCTATGTGCCCATATCAAGACAGATATGCTTTATGAAAAGGATCCTCAAGGGAAGCTCACAACAGAAGATCATTGAGCTTAAGACAAAAGGAGTTCTCTATGTAGCAGAACTTCTCAAAACAAAGGACTGTCAAAGAAGACTACGTTCGTAGTGCTGTCGAATGATCGTAGAGTGATTAATCCTGAAAATATCCATCTCTACGATACAAGGAAAATTAAGCAAGGGTGATGATTCCAGTCAAAAGGAGAAGTGCTGGGCAGCTCTCAAATGAACATGCAAAAAGAATCACATCCATCTGAGATGACAGCATCAACAATGGGGGAGCATTGATCTGTTAAGGAATAACAACACTATTAAACCTGGAAGAAATGTACCAGCTACAGAGTCCCAAAACTTTGTGGTTGATGAACCAAAATGAAGATCCATAGTCAGTAGGAACGTCTCAAAACGTACTACTGATAACCCTTCAGCCACCTAATCCATAATCGTGAAATGCCTACGATCGTAGAGTAAGAGCAGGAGGACACCACGATTTCAGCAATGCAGATACTGAAAGCTGACAGAAGATCTTCCCATCAGAAAAGTTCTAATGAGATGTCATTACACACCACTGCCATAGTATTTCATCTGAAAAGCGCCTCAGGGACAAACCTGACCCTTAGCTCTATCTAAGAGGTTGGCCCTTCCTGAGCTACCTTATCACAGAAGGAATACTTATTCAAGCTCATCTCAAAAGAATCAAGTCAGTCAACGATCGTAGAGTTGAGGTTGAAAAGGGCTAAACGATCGTAGTGCAACTGCAGCGATCGTAGACTACAACTCAACGATCGTAGTTCTCCAAAGAGAGTACTTCAGTACAAGGAACATGTAGAGTGAGACATCTGCTAAGCCATTCAAGTTAAGGAGATAAGTTCGAATACATCAAGTGATTGAGCTATGCTGCATCGAAGTAAGGAGGAAAGACAAAACCATCCACTGCAGCATCTCTCAGAAGTTGATCGTTGAGTCAACAAAGGAAATCGTAGAGTCTATAGCTGTTTCATCACACGACTCTACGAATCAAAAGGTCAACGGTCAAAGCCACGTCAACTAAACGCCCACTCCTCTGATAACTGAAAAGTTGTGGGGGGGGGTTACAGCTCATTACTGGGCAACGTGCAACCAATGGATAGTTGACACATCACTGAGTTTGCAGAGTTAGAAGGAACTGCCATAAAGACAAGTTCAAATCTGCAGACAGTTACCAAAGATATCGAACCTCTTTCCCTCCCATTTTTCAAAACCCTAGAAAGCTTTCTAAGAACAAATCAGTTAACCTCCAGTGCCTTACCAACCAGGAAGCCTTCTCGCATAAACCTCTCTATATCAAATACCCACATTCTTCAAAATCTCAAAATGGAAAACTGGCAAGTGATCACTGGTATTCAGCTTGGAATCAAATCGTTTGAGAAATGTGAAAAGAAGTTCAGGGATATTCTCGAGCTTGTAAAGAAGGTTGGATTTTCAGAATGCCTTGAGGCGAATACTCGAGTCTACTGCAACTTGATCAAAGAATTCTATTCAAACGTCTCTATAGATTCGAAAACCCTTATCACCAAGGTTAAAGGTCAGTCTCTCAAGTTAAAATCCTCTGACCTTAATCAATGCCTAGGGTTCCCTAGCCAAGGGCTGAAGAACCTTGAAGATGCTAACGTTGAGCAAGCGAAGGAGTTGATGGGATATCAAAGAAACTCTAACTTCAAAGATATGAAGAAGAAGGAGTTCCCTGAAGAATATGAGTTCCTAGCTGAAATTATAGGAAAGTGCATACTGTGCAAAAACACTGCACATGATACAGTGATCGATCAACAACTGAAATTATGTCAGCTATAGTTCTGAAGAAACAAATTGATTTTGGAGCTATTCTGTTTGATCATATCTCTAAGTGGGTAGAGAAGGCTGAGAAGAAACCAATGACCAAGGTATTTCATGGAAGGTTGCTGAGTATCATTCTGAAGAAAAAATTAGGGGGAAAGATCAAGGATGATGAGGGAGAAGTCCTGAATGTGCACAAAGTAATGTCCCCACAGTTATTTAAAAACTGGAAGAAGAACCCCAAGGAGAACAAAAGGCTGATAGGTGGGAGCAGCAGTAGAGCCTCTGCAAAGAAGAGGAAGACCGTAAAGGCGGAGAGCTCTGAGTCCAGTGACTCTGAAGCAGCTGAAATCACACCAGCCAGGAAGAAATCAAAAGTGATGAAAAGAGCTGGTAATATGAAGAAAGCCCAGGCCCCACCAAGGAGAGTCTCCTATTTGAATAAGAATGAAGAAGAAAAGGCTCAAACTGCTGAGACCACAAAAAGAAGAAGCAGCAGGTTGTTTCAAGGGCCAGTCAGCAAGAAAGCTAAGGTGGAGGACAAACCAGCCTTGGTTTCTCAAACCAATACATCTGCTGAAGAAAGGGACGTAGAGTCAGCAAAAGAAGAAGAAACAAAAGATGTGGTCCAATCCTCACAGTCAGCATATAGCAATGAGAATGAAGCTGGTGTGATGAAAGAAAGTGCAGCAACTGCTGAAAATGAAGAAAAGTGCTCAAGCCCCATGGCCAATTCTCATAGAAGCAACTCTGATGAAGAAAAAGAAATTTTTGATAATCAAAGTGCATCACCAAATGCAACTGCCCCAACCAGCTCAGTGAATGGGTCAGAAAATGCTACTGAAGAAGAAGAAGAAGAACATATCTCCTCAAACCAAGAAAGCTCTCATGATGGCTCAAAAAGTGATGAGGCCAAGAAAGAAGAGTCTGCCCCTGCCAATGCTGATCTACAAAGAAGTTTATCTGATGAACAAGTGGAGTCAGAGACTGAAGAAGAAGAAGAATCTGTCTCCCCAATAGTTGAACCTCCTCAAAGAAGGAAAAGCTACAGGCTGCAAGCCCAATTTGCCTCCAAAAGGAACAGCAGCCAATCAAATGCCTTCACTGAATTGAGTGATGATGAATCTGTATCCTCAGAAGAAGATGCTGAAGAAGAAGCCAGCAGTGAAGAAAAAGATTCAAGGAAAGACTTGTTGAAGAGTCCGAACATGAAATGCAACAAGAAGATCTCTCTGCTGAAGCTGATCTAAATGGTTCTGGTTTTGAGAAGGAAGAAGCAGGAAATGATTCCAACTCTGAAGATCAGGAATCAGAAAACTCAGAACTCCACCTTGTTCTCTCACCTGCTAGATTTATCAGGAGAATAGTAGTAGAAGTTCCAAATGAACCATCAGAGACTCCTCCTGACAGATGAGTAAACCATGGAGGTGAACAGATCAGAATAGTAAGAATGACCTCCTTCGACTTAGTCAAGAACTGGAACAACATGGAAATGGACTGCACAACCATTCTCTATAACCCTAATGATCTATTGATGAGATGGTTCTTCCAGTGGATGCCATGGCTAAAGGCTCTTACTGAAAAGGATGGAAGCTACTTCAGTTGGTGTTACAAGCAGTTTCCAAGCATGGAACTGGTGGCTCAGAACTTTCCAAGAGTGAAGAAGTTTGCCACCAAGCTGATCACAAACCAGCCTCACTTCAAGGTCTATCGACATGCTGGAAATCTCTACATCCCCTACGATCGTAGAGTAGATTCTGAAGGAAGAAGGGTCATGACCAAGGAGCTAATCGTAGAGTCTGTTCACTCTATGGCTGATGGTGTTCAAGCCCAATCTCAGAAGCCTCCTTATGATCAAGCACTGCTATAAGACACTCCATCATCCTCCACAAGCAATTGGTACTCCACGATTGTTCAGATTATCCACACCTTTGAAAATCTTTCCAAAGATGACAATCGTAGAGTCCAATCCATTGCCCATACTGAAGTTGCCAATCAAGAGGATCAAACTGCTTTGGAGCAGGACTTACAGAAAAGCTTTGATGATCTAAGCAAGAAGATATCTATGCTCACTAAAGACTCACAGAAGTAGACAGCAGCAGGAGATGACTCTTACCAGCACAAACTTCAAGTTATCTTGACTGATGTATCTCTCAAAATTCAAGAGCGAGATAGCATCTATCAGAAGGCCATCCAAGATCAGAAGGCAGCAGCTCTACAAATTCAAGAGGCCAATGCAAAGCAGATAGAAGCCCTCTCTAACAAGATTGACGATCTGAAGCAGACCTTCTCTGTGCAACTTGAGCTCAGCCAGCAAGAACTAAAGTTTGAAGTTGCAAACTCCTCCTACCTGATGGAGCAGCTTATGTCCAACATGGAGCAGCTCTTTCGAATGATTGATGACAAAAAGGGGGAGAAAAAGAGGCAAAGAAAGAAGAGGAGCAAGAGGCATCAAAAGAAGAGAAAAGGGTTAAGGGAGAAGAAGTCAAAGAAGAAGTTAGCAGCAGCAGATAAAGAATCATCATCTGAGGGGGAGCCTAAAGATGATGATCCCATGATAGCAAAATCTGAGGGGGAGCCAGATAAGAAAGATGATGAAGGGGAGCCAAGCAAAGATAGAAGATCATCATCTGAGGGGGAGCAAGAGCAAGAAGCAGAATCAGATGAGTAGCTGATCAACAAGCATCCTGGAAACATGCATGGAGCCAAGGAGGTACATCTCTAACTAATTAGGTATGTTCTGGATCCAGGATGTAGAATGTTTGAATATATAAACTGCCATATTAATACAAATGACATTCATGATTATCTGCTTAGAAATACAGCTGCTCACTGTATATAAGATTCATTCATAACATGCATATGCACTTATTATTTTTGTCATAATCAAATAGGAGGAGATTGTCAGGAATAAACATGTGAATGATATTCCTATTTAATATATGATTTGATTATGATATATATGAATGAATATGCAAGTATGCTTGCATAAAAAAAGTTGTAAAGTCCTTTGATAGATAATAGAAATATATGTACAAGGACTTAGAATAAATTGATCAAATATGTTAGGTTGATCCTACATAAGCAAAACAGCTTTGTAAAGTCCTTAAAAAGAAATGACGTACAAGGACTATAAACATAGAAAGATCAAGCTTGTTAGGTTGATCTTATGATGTAATAGATAGGCTTGTCTGATCGTCGAGCACTGCACCAGAAGTCATAGTCTACCAGGAGAGTCAAAGATAACTCGGGAGCTATCGAGGCAGAATAGGAGTATACAAGATAGTGAGATCTCGGAGTTCGTAGACTTCCAGGGGAAACGAAGAAGGATCGTAGTGTGTCGAGAAGAGCTTTCTCGGGATCGTAGTGTGCTGAGGAAGTCACGTTCAGAATCGTAGAGACAGCCTGTCTATAAGCCGAACGACCATCTGCCGAAGCCAAGTATGAAACGAAGACTATGGTCAGAGTCGTAGAGTCTAGCGATGCCAAGACAAGGATCGTAAACTACACTCTGAGATCATAGAGTCTACTGAATGAATGCAGAGATCGTAGTCAGGCAAGATCAGATGAAGACAACAAGCACAAGGCAAAATCGTAGAGTGTCAAGATCTGATCTCGGGATCGTAGTGTCTGCAAACCCAAAGCTGAATCGTAGAGTGCAGGACTACATCTCGGGATCGTAGAGTCTGCACAGCCAAAGCTGAATCGTAGAGTGCAGGACTACATCTCGGATCGTAGAGTCTGCACAGCCAAAGCTGAATCGTAGAGTGCAGAACTACATCTCGGGATCGTAGAGTCTGCACAGCCAAAGCTGAATCGTAGAGTGCAGAACTACGACTCCAAAAGAAGTGCTCACAATGCTAAGTCAGAATCGTAGAGTAGATATGATTCTCAACAAATGAGCACTCCCAGAATATCCAAAGATACGACGCCTCTGGTTGGTACTGTAAAGATGAAATCCCAGTAAGGGAACCAGAGAGCACTCAACGAATGGCATGAAGGCTATCAGAAGATCTAAGCATCAACCCAACCAGCATCAAGGTTGAGCTGAAAGGCCATTCGTGATGAAGTCTACCACAAGGAGATCCAAAGAAGACTTCAGCAGTTGACTAAGGAAAAGTCAGCTAATGCAGTTGCTGTCAAGAGAACAGAAGACAACGATCTTAGAAGCAACCAAGATCGTAGTGCTTGCCAAACAAAGAAGGAACTGATGGAAGGTGAACCGAATACTGGTCAGCCTCTGAAGAGCAAGACTAAAGTGATTAAGTACTGGGTCAGATCATTGAGGATAAGTGAACGGGAGATCACAAGGAGAAAGCAAGTTGGACGGACCACTAATCTGAAATGTCTTAATATTCAGAAGGGGACCAGAGCAAGGAATTAGGCCATCAGTGTCTGAGAATAGTTGAAGCAAGCAGAAGTATTGAAGCACTGCACAATACAAGAAAGAGGTGTTTTACATTAAAAATACAATTAACACTCTTCCAGATCGTAGTGTTAACTCTACCAGTCAACGAACAACATTCAATAAGACACTACGATCAGGTCCTTGAAGACATGCATCAGAATCGTAGAGTTCGAATACTTGAAGACTGAAGCAGTGGCAACGGTTCAATCTGAAGGATAATATTCAAACAAGTGCTTATTGAGAGCATCGATGCAAAAGGACAACCTCTGATCTAGAAATCAGAAGTAATAAAGTCTTCAACCTGCCCAAGACAGTAAGTGATACATCTGACAGGGTAGGTGGAAAACGTAGACTGCAGCGTCAAATAAAGTATGACAAGTCACATCAAGCAGTCTACATCAAGCAACTCGAGATCTGTGAAGACATTTGAATAGCTTCCAACGGCTACTTTCCAACGGAAAGATTGGGAAGGTGTATAAATAGAGAAGAGCTTCAAAGATCAAAGAGTGCTAGAGTTATGAGTTTTGGAGAGAAGGTGGACTGATCGAATCAAGTGATAGTGAGTCCAGAGGCTCACTCTACGATCCACCAAGAACACTCAAAAGTCAGATCAAGCAAGAAGTAGAAGTGTGAGTTCTACTATGTAGAAGTGAGAGTTCTACTACATGAAGAGTATTCTGAACTGCCGAGAGAAAGAAGAGCATCATGCCATCTGGATGTCCATCATGGGAAGGCTCTAAGTTCAATAGAGAAGAGCTTACGGTCATCTTAGCAAGTCCATCATGGGAAGGCATCAAATAGCTAGAAGGGAGATCACAAAAGCCATCTTGGGGTAAAGCATGAGAAAACTTCTAAGTACCTTGCAGAAGAGCTTACAGTCATCTTAGAAGTCTCTCATGTGCAACCATCAAGTACCAAGGAGAATGATCTTCAAGGCAGTTCATCAAGGGGTCATCCGGAGTAGTTGAGCAACCTAAGAAGCTGAGCATCATGCAACACTCAACTGCTCTTCAAGGATGATCAAGCCAAGCTGCTAAAGATAGAAGATGTTCAGAGCATGAAGACATCTTAGCAGCTCAGCACCGACTCCAACAACAATAAACAACAACTCAACAAAGCCAGGGCTTGAGGGGTCCTTGTCCAATGGGACTAAATGAAGCAGGGCCAGAGGGTCCTTGTCCAGTGGGACCAAATGAAGCAGGGCCAGAGGGTCCTTGTCCAGTGGGACTAAATGAAGCAGGGCCAGAGGGTCCTTGTCCGGAGGGACTAAACAAAGCAGGGCCAGAGGGTCCTTGTCCAGAGGGACTAAACGAATTTTCAAGCCTGTTGGGCTTGAAGAGTTCCTAGGGAACTAGAGGAATCCCAAGGCTACTGGTCTTGAAGAGTTCTCAGTGAACTGAAGTCCCAAGGCTGCTGGCCTTGAAGGAATCGTAGAGATTCAGGGTGCTGCCCTTCCTTAGTGGAAATCCTGCTAGTTGAAAGCAGAAGAGTGGATTAGGAGCTTGAGTCTCTGAACCACTTAAAACCCTTTGTGTCTTTTACATTATGTCATTTACATTATGTCTATAACTGCTATAACTGCTATGTATGTTTTAACTGCTTACAACTAAACTAAACCAATGAACAATGTATGTATGAATATGAATATATCAATGAAGGGGAATCTTTTACTTATTCCGCTGTGCTTGAAAAGATTCTATGTTTGTCATATACTCTAATATGAACAATACATCATAAACCAAAAAAGTATTTTTGAAAAGAAAAAGGATCTATTCAACCCCCCCTTCTAGATCTATTGTGCCCTCTGGGAACTAACAAGAAGTACTAGGACGAATAAAACCAATATCTAACAATTCCTGCAGTTGGGTCTTTAACTCATGAAGTTCAATAGGAGCCATTCGATATGGGGCTTTAGAAATGGGTTTTGTATCGGGTTCAAGGTCGATACAAAATTCAATTTCACGCTCTGGGGGTAGGCCAAGAAGTTCTTCAGGGAATACGTCAGGAAATTCATTAACAATAGAAATATCATTCAAAACTGAAGTATTTTTGTTTAGATCCGTGACATGAGCTAAGAAAGCTTGACATCCATTTTTCAATAAACGAATAGCTTTATGGCTTGAGATGAAAATGATTGATTTTAATTGTTTGGTTGTTTGAATTCGCATAATAGGTTGATTAGGAATATGAAAGTTAACAACCTTACGAAAATAATCAATTTTTGAATGATGAGTAGTTAACCAATCAATCCCTAGAATTACATCAAATGCAAGTATTTTCAATGAAATAAGATCGACAGGTAATGTTAGGGTACCGATTTGAACCAAACAAGACTTATAAATAGTGGATGTAATGAAGGTTTCTCCCAACGGAGTTTTCACAGATAAGTCAAAGTCTAATTCTTTCGGAGTCAAATTTAATCGTTGAGCGCAAATAGGAGAAATAAAAGAATGGGTAGAACCGGTATCAAATAAGGTATAGACCTCGCTAGAGTTTATGATAAGCTTACCCGTGATGACCTCGTTCGGGTTCCTTTCTTTCTGGGAGGTCACAACAAACACTCTCCCTTGCACTATCGGTTTTGACTTTTCTGGGACGTCCTTTGGTGCCTCCATCCTAGCTGAACTTATCTTCGGTGAACGGCAAAATCGGGATAGGTAACCTTCTCTTCCACAATTATAACATGCTTTGGACGGCATCGCGTAGTTTGGACTGATGTGTCCCTCCCCTCCGCATTTGAAGCATATGATCGGTAGTCGTTCTCCTTCCTTAACCATGGGTGCTGGTGCTGACGTCTTTCCATCATTGTTGAATCTCCTCTTCTTGAAATGTCCATTCTTATTATTTTGGCCATGATTACCACCGAAGTGGTTACCATTTCTGGCCTGCTGATTCCCTCCACACTTGTTGTCACCGCTTCGATGACTGCTTTCACTGGTATTATCATTTTGCCTATTGCTCTCTTTTGGTTGCGTTGACTCGTTATCACGCTCCACTAACTGAGCCCTATTTACAATATCTGAATACAAACACAGTTTATGAGAAATAAGATGTTGACGTATCTCCGACTTCAAACCTCTTAAAAACATCCGCGTCATTCTCTCTTCATTATCCACCAAGTGAGACGCAAACCGGGACAACTCGACAAACTTAGCTTCATACTGCAACACGGTCATATTATTATGCTCCAACTTGATGAACTCTACCTCCTTCATGTGACGAATACTTTCGGGAAAGTACTTGTTATTGAACAGTTTTTGAAACTTCTCCCAAGACATCTTCAGTGCAGCAGGTTGAGTACGCTTTACCGATTCCCACCAATAATCTACCTCTTCTCGCAACATAAAGGTGGCAAAGGGAACCTTTTGCTCCTCGGCACATCCCAAGATATCAAATATCTTGGTGATCTGCTTTATCCACGTTTCCGCCTTAAGTGGTTTTGGTTCTCCAGTAAACTCTGGTGGTCCCAGCTCCTTGAACTGTTTAGCAGTGACCGTCCGAGAGTTTTTAGTGTTTCCACCTATATTTTGGACAGGAGCCGCTCTCGCCTGCTGTTGCATGAATTGCATAAAGCCTCTGAACATTCCATCATTCATCATTTGGTCAGTATTGTTGTTTGCATGAGGATTATCGCCTTCCTGATACACATTATCCTGATTATTGATATGTGGTGAATCAACGGTCGCCTGTGCTCCATTGCTATTCTCAACATTCTCAGATGTCATTTTCAAATACTGCCACAAAACAAGGGTTAAATAACATATCACATATTATCTCTATACTCTGACCGACCAATTAAATACCAAATAAACTTAGGTAGATCATACTGGCGAAGGAATTTTCCGTGTCTCCCCTCCTAGTTCTAGTCTCACATCTTAGCCAGGGATCATATCCCTAAGCTTTGATATCAACTGTGACACCCCCAAAATAGGTATACATCACCTATTCTGAGTCGCCAAATATATGGTACAAAATATAAATACAATCGTTAATATACGACAAGAGAGCTGTGAGTTTTAATACAAATACTGTCTTCTAAACAATATCCATTCTCAGAATAAGTCCTCGTTACATTTATTGTCACACTATTTAACAAAATAGTGAGGACTACTAATACTATCATCTGGTCCATCACTCCGTTCCCCAACTCGTTCCAGCTATATTCTCATTTCTTGAAGAGAACAATGAAAGAAAGGGTGAGCTCAACTAGCCCGGTAAAAAATATTATGACTAAAATAATGCAGAATAAATTATCATTAGTCTTAAACAGTGTTAAACTGATACAATATAAATAACATCACGTTTAACTGCAGCGGAACAAGCAACCCGTTAGAAGAGCCAAGTAGAGAATAAAATCTACTATCTTCTATGATTTAAAAGGTTTTTCATGACTTTTATCATTGGGACTCACCTTAAAAAAATAATCCACATCATCGAATCACCCCTGCACTACGCCCAAGGATATTCTTTAGTATCACGACTACAATTATCCATGCACTACGGGCCAAGAATATTTGTGTATTCATTAATGGTCATGATCATGCCAACCATTGTCCATCAATGCACTACGGGCCAATGAGGACTTTTACCACATCATTTGTAACATTACGGTCATGGTTATACCGAATAATCCCTGGTCATAATCATACCAAGTCCATCTATGCACTACAAGCCACAGATGACTTTCAACAGAATATAAACATGAGGATGATGACAATGATATAAGAATTCAATAAAATAAGTTCAAGATTTAATTTATCCAAGAACCAATAATGTCCAAATTGTCAACATGATACTGCTTTGTGGAGTAAAATTCAAGAATGCTCGGAAGAATATTTTCATGAAAAGATACTGGATGAAGCGCAAATATCAAGGATATTCCACTAATTTCATGGAGTATAAAAGTCAAAACTTTAACCAACTGAATATAATAAAGAATGGAATAACAAAAGAAATCACCATGCATGCGATAGACCGCACAGACAGGTTATTCCAACAGAAAAATAAATAATGGAACCAGGTCATGCGTAAACGCACAGACATGATATTCCGACAGAATAATAAATAATGGAACCAGGTCCAGCGTAAACGAACAGACAGGATATTCCGACAGAATAATAAATAATGGAACCAGGTCCGACGTAAACACACAGACAGAATATTCTGACAGAATAATGAATAATGAAACCAGGTCCGGCGTAAAACACACAGACAGGATATTCCAACAGAATAATAGTAAAGACGGAATAATAGAAGAATGTCACCAAGTATAGGGTAGTCCGCATATACTGGTTATTCTAGCAGAATAATAAAGAATGGAATAACAGAAGTTCTCTTCGTGAATACAAAAGAAAATAATACTCCTTACGAGTACAACAAATAATATACCTTACCGTAAAAGAAACTTAATATCGGAGTAGAGAAGTAGCAGAATACTTTTCTTCTTTCCCTCTATAGTTTCTCTCTCTAGAGTTTTAGTGATTTCGTAAGAAAATAATGAAGGAATGAGCTTCTATTTATAGAAAAATGGACTGCATAGTAACTAACTCATGAACGGTCTAGATTGATTTACTTTAATCTGACGGTCCATATTTAAAGCAAAATCTTTTAAATAAAATATAATATATTCTATTTATAATCTAATAAAACGAATAACTTTATAAAAGATTTTACTATGCAAATACTATGCAGGCACTATGCAAACACTATGCATAGTAAAATATAATATATTCTAATTATTATCTAATAAAATATATAACTTTATAAAAGTATTCTGTTTTATATAAAAAGATTTTACTATTAGCCTAATAAAACGAATAACTTTATAAAAGTATTATGTTTTATATAAAAAACTTTTCTGTTTTATTACATTAATAATACCAATAAAACAAAATCGAGTAACTTATCACGTAAGCATCAATAATCAATATCGTGTGCTACTATACAACCATGCGTATTACTGTACTTTTATTACCGAGTAGTTCAACAGTATTAATGGTAAAACTTCCGCCGTTATTTTCATAAAGTATTTTTGTCGTTTTCTCAATTCGACAATAATTCCGTTATAAGGTCCACCAATGATTGCGTCGTTGTACAAATATTCTCTGTTAAAACAAATATTCCCCGACCAATCGAATATTATATAGCAACTTGCGTACTTTGCAAAATTTATAAATATTACCCACAACTATAACATTATATCAATTTCACTCCATAATATTCAAAAATGATATTTATAGAAAATTCATCTTTATTTATAAAAGTTGGGGTCTTACAAATACCTAATGAAGTTTTACTTGTCTGTCAATAGAAATTACTATAGTGATAGTAGTACAAGTGATCCTTGGACTTGTGATCATCATAGTATCTTGTGTATGATGAGTTATGCTTTTACATATTTCATAAAACCATTAGGGTATATCTGCGATGCCCCCAAAATAGGTCCACACAACCCATTTTGAGTCGCCAAATACATGATACGAAATTTAAATACAACTTCATTTATACAACTATTAATTGTCGTGTAAAATACGACAAAACATACGCTGTGAGTTTTAATACAAATATTGTGTTGTAGATAATATCCAAACTCAAATAAAGTCTTCATTATAATTAATGTTATTCTATTTTATAAAATAGTGAGGACTGCTATAATAATCATCTTGAACCATTACTCCACTCCCCGACTAGTCCCGACTATATTCTCGCCTCTTGAGAAGAACAATGGAACTAAAAGGAAAAATGGTGAGCTCAACTAGCCCAGTAACGAATATTATAACTAAGATAATGTAGAACAAATTATCCTTAGTCCTCAAAAGGAAAAATATGATAGAGTACAATAGACAACAAGTTTTAGATCAACAACTGCAGCGAAAACAACAAGCCATTAGAAGAGTCAAGTAGAGCATAATGTTTACTATCTTCTACGATTTAAAAGTCCATCATCAATATTTTATCTTTGTAACACCAATCAATAATTATTTCCAATCAACGAATTATCTATGCACTACGGGCCAAAGATAATTGTTTGTATCACTAGTGGTCATGATTATACCAAATAACTATCTATTTATGCACTACAGGCCAAAGACTTTCACCACAAACCTTTGTCTGTAACATTATAGGTCATGATTATACCAATACACAATTCCTGGTCATAATCATACCAATCAACAGTCTATCTTTGCACTACGAGCCAAAGATGACTTCTAGTACAATATAAGCATGAGGATGATGACAATGATATAAAGAATCAATCAAGTGAGATCAAGGATAAATATTAGAGATTTATAATTTAATTTATCCAGAGTTCAAGAATGTCTAAATTGTCAACATGATAACTAATTGTGAAGTAAAATTCAAGAATGATATTCATGTATCAAAAATAATTTGGACAGAAAAGAAAATTAAATTATGTTGTGAACAATTCTCATGAATAGTACAGTATGAATATTACCCATGAATAGTACCTCGACATGAAAAGATTAAAATTTAATAAGAAAGTTCAGACTAATATTCCAGTGAAATGATATTAGATGGTGTGACAACCCGAGAATTTAGATAATTTATTTAAATCTTAAATGATGGATTAAAGGTTATATGATAGACCTAGACTGAAAATATGTGTGGATTTGATTTGATGTTTTTGTGAAATGTTTTAAGGATTTCAAAATTTTTGGAAAAAGGACTTGAATGAATCGATAAACTGTAAGTTTTAGTCTAATAATGAGGTATATGTTTAGTGTATGAGTTCATAAGAATCTGTGTATGTGGTTCTATGTGTGTAAGATGGTAGATAAAGATCAAACATTGATTAAATAAGTCACATAAGTGATTTTATGTGTACTGTTTGTGAATAAGGATCAAGGATTGATCAGATAGATTGTAACTTTAACAAGCCCTAAAGTTGGGTTAAGAACGTCATGGTTAAGTTAGAAAACTCTAACGAACTGTTAGAAACCCTAACGATACGTTCGGAAACCCTAATTTTAGTTCTAAAAATCCGAAACCCTAATTCAGATATTTAAAACCCTAATTCGGGAGCTCAAATGTTAAGTGTAAATGGCTAAATGTTAAATGTTATGGAATAAAAAGGAAATGTCCAAAATGCCCTTCAATGTATAGGGGAAAAGACCAAATTACCCTTAGTAGGGGTAAAAAGACCAAAATACCCTCGAGATTATCTTTTAACAAGAGATAAATACAAATCTTGGTGACTCATCACCAAGATTTGCCATGTGTCTAAATCCATAACATAAATGACTAAATTACCCTCAAATTTGAATGGGAAATTACAAAAGTACCCTTAGTGGGTGCGAAATGACGAAAATACCCTTTTTCTTAAAACTTAAGTAAAAGATTTTCCAAATCTTGGTGACTCATCTAGTTATGTTTATCCCATGTGTGTAATATCTTTCCAAGATCATATTTTTGTTGCCACCTAGCAATATTAGATATATGAATCAAAATCTAAGAGATTAAAAAGTAAGAAATACTTACTTTACTTCTCATTTGCTCCAAGTTCCTTCTCTCTCTAAAATTTTGAAATCTAGAGTGAGAGGGAGTGAAAAGTTAAGCCATGATTAGCCTTTAGCAATCAAATAGTAGATTCAAGGGTCAGAAATCAAAGATCAAAGCTAGAAAAAGGTATAAACCCTAATCTTTAAAATCTTGTGATTTGATGTTAGATGTTGTTGTTAGTTGGTTAAAGTTGTGTTAGGGGATGTTATTTAGTGATCCAAGATGTTACATCAAGGATTCATAACATCTAGAAGCCAGAAAACCAAGTTTTCAAACTGACCAAGAACCCTAAATATATGGCCTGACAGCCTAATGTCAGGGCCTCTAGATCCTTATGTGTTAATGATTTATTGTGTTTTAAGTTATAGATATGTAGTATGTCATGTGGACTATGATCTGGAACTGGAAACATGTTCAAATCATGTGTAGATTACAAGTTATAAGTGATCAAAGTCAGTTGACCGACCATGAAAACCGAAAATCTGGGTAACCCAGAATTTCCCAGAAGGCTTTGACAATGTTTTATGAGCCTCAGATCTTGCTGTATGTTAGTGTTTTGGCCATGTTGTTGTTTTAATGTTGTAGACTGGTATAAGGACTACACACTCATGCCTTTAGATCACCTAGATCCTTAACAGAATCAAAAATAATGATGGTCAAACCTAGGTTGACCAACTGCTTGATAAACATTTCTGGGTTACCCAGAAAGTTCAAGAACAGCTCCTGACCGGTACTTTGACCGACTCAAATCTTGGGTTGGTGATGTTGTTAGACTGATCTGATGTTATGTAGTTGTACCCTGACATGTGTTCTACAAGATTGAACCACTAGATTACATAAACAAGACCTAGACTGCAAGCTACAAGGATCTAAAGTAGCACACTCAAACTGTTCTTCATTTTTGAAAAACCCAGAAATGAAAAACAGCTTCTGACAAGGATTTGTGAGGATTATATCTCACTAATCTGATGTAGGATGACCATGAAATTTGTTTAGGGTTGTAGTACTACATCAGTACTATTAACACTTTAGCCAGCCCAGAAACATGATGAACAAGAATCTAGCTACGGTCAAACCTCCTACCCTGTTATGAGTTTTTGGGTTTGGCCAAGAACAGCTCAAGAACACCTATAGTGATGGTTCTGTTGCTATAGACAGCCTTTAGCGACTGTTTTATTATAAAATTATTATTTTTATTAAATAAATAGAGAAGATTAGTTTTTAATTATGAAAAATACAAAATAAATTCCTAAAAATTATTTTAAAGCCTACAAATGGGTTTTTAATAATTTTGAGTATATTTTATAAATATTTAATATTTTTGGAATATTAATGTTATTTAATTATAACATTAAATAAATTACTTAAAAAATATTTTGATACTTGAAAAATCATGAAAAAATATATTATGGTGTTAGAAAATATTTTAAGTTATTTTTAATAACTTTTGATATTTTGTGATGAATGTCATTAATAAATTAATATTAATGGTAATTGATTTATTTAATGAATATATTAAATAAATTATGAAAAATTAGAATTAATGATTTAAAAATCATATAAAAATAATTTAAGGGTTAGAAAAATATTTTAAGTTATAAAATATAACTTTTGATATTTTTTCATAAAAACATTAATATTTTAATATTAATGCAAATTATTGGTTAATGGATTTAAATGTTTAAAAATCATTTAAATGAGAAATTAAGGTAGTAAAAATACTTTGTAATATTATAAATATATTATAATATTATGTTATGATTTTTATTAATATTTAATAATAAATAAATATTAATGATAAGAGAATAATATGGTATTTATATTATATAAATACGATATAAGTGACTGAAAAATTATGATAAATGGTAATAATTATTTGAAAATTATTACGAATCTTTGAAAAATATTTTGACTAAATAGAAAATTATCTAAGTTAATTGTTAAGTGTTTAGACCGAGTCTTAGTGATATTAGGCTCGAGAATTATCCGACTAGACCGTCGGGATGTTAGAATTGTGTCGGGTTCAACTCAGACTTAAATAGTTTGACTTGATACCGAGTCTTAGATAGTTTGTGGACTGATAGGGTTATGTGTTATGTGTTATGTGTTTAGGATTATTTTATAAATATATTTATAACAGTATTATAATGTGATGATATTATTCTAATATTGGAGATCTATATTACTAATATTAGGTCTTCGGATAAAGCGATCTAAACTGTGTAGCAGTAGTCGGTGATACAGGCAAGTTCCTTGAGCTATACTCTTTTAATGAGCAAGTTCCTAACCTTGAACTTCTAAATATTGTGCAAGTTTTCTTAAACTCGACCTCGAGTTATTTCATTCGAATATGCTTATGGTTAATCATTTCTGATTACTATGTCTATAAATTATTGATTCGCACTCTGTGCATATTGCATGTATTCATCAAGTATGAAAGGCTGATCACCTTCATTACCATCTGATCCAGATATTATGTTCATGTTTATAATTGATATGTTCATGTTCAATGTTCGTTCAGCTATGAAAGTTTGTTCATGCTAGTTCACAATCATATTGTAGAACTTTAGCCAGCTATTATTCAAATTCTTTCAATCATGATATATCCTCAAATAAATTTAAACTTACTGGGCAAACTTTTTGCTCACCCTTGCTATATCATGATAAACATTGTAGATTAAGACAAATACGTCGGATACAGGAAAAGACCAAGTCAAGTTCAGCTTTGGATTGTATGTGCAGATAAAGTTTGTAATAGAATTATATGATAAGGACATTGAAAGTCAAATAGGTTATGAAATGTGTATAAGTTAAGGTTACTCGACCTTGGGGATTAATGTGTAAAGTTTATTGTATAAATAATTTATGTTTATATCTTTCACAATAGTTATAGAATGATTGTACCGGATCCGCGGTGATTTGGACCCGAATTTGGGGCTTTCACAGATGAAGCACAAGCCTTAAGAAATTTTAAATCATTTCAAGAATTATAGAAGCAATACTTACCATAGTAAGTTTAAATTTAGGAATATGAAATGAAATAATATCACTAGCATAATATGGAGTATGAAAGAAAATGATATTTCTTACGAGTATTGAAATAAAATAATATCCTTTACCTCAATAGGAAAGTAGTTCTGACTGGAATAACGGAGATTATGTTGAGAAAATCTTGCACTGCTATCAACACTCAAAATACCCTTATACACACAAGAAATACGCTCAATATTATAAAGAAAGAATTTTCTGATTCTGGTGTGAGTTTCATTGTTTAACTAATCAACCTATTTATAGAAAAATGCTAGCACACCAGGATTGACAAATTTTACATGCGCACATTAGTTTTGAAAATAATGCAGCACACCTATTTGAAAAAGGAGAGTTCAAACTCAAAATAAGAACTCCCACCTTTATTCACATGTTTATTTGAAATAAAAGAATTCAAATTCAATTTAAAAACTAATTCAAATTCAATTTGATCATCTTCACTCCATTTAATTCACATGCTACAAAAATATAATAATATTACCATTTAAATTACTATTATATTATCATATTATATTATGATAATGTAATATTATAATAATATATTTAAATAAATATATTATCGGAGAAGATAATTATGGTTTTATAGAAAAATATAACAAACTTTCGAAAAATGTCTCATTCTAAAATTCTTCTATTTATATTAAAATTGAAGAAATATTTACTTACCATATTCATCAATTATTTACAATTCTTAAATAATTATTTCTAATTAATATTGTAGATTCACAATACTGACAACTAGATCATTCCCAAGAAAGATGGGGCTTTTCGATAAGTATTTTTTCTTACTGGCGCGTAATTATATAACCTAACCCCTTTTCTCGAAAGAACTTTCTAGACATTATCAGTATTGCTATCTAATAATATCATTTCAATAATATGAGTTACTGCGTCGTGACAATTATTGAATCAATAATGTAAAATACTATTCAATTATCGCTGTAGCAATGATTGCATCAATAATATGAAACACTGTATAATTTTTATTGTATCAATTATTGAGTGACTTCTTATGTAAGAATCAATAATCAGAGATATTGTGCAATACCGTGTGCTACTGTGAAACCACGCGTATTACTGTACTTTTATCACCGGGTATTTCAACAGTTTAACAGTAAAAATTTTGTCATTATTTTTTATAAACAGATTATTTCTGTCGCTTTCTATATCCGATAGTTATTCCGTTATGTGGTCCACCAATGATTGCACCGTCGTACGGATATTCCCCAACAAAAAAAAATATTTTCCGATAAAATAAATATTTTATGACAACTTACTTACTTTACAAAATTTGCACATATCACATATAATTATAACATTATATCAAATCAACACCTTACTATTTAAAAAAGTATTTAGAGAAAATTGAATCTTTATTCATAAAAAATTGGGGTCTTACAACCTCCCCTTCTTATGAAATTTCATCCTCGAAATTGATGTACGTACCTGGTATATCGAAGAGGTAAGGATACCTTATTTTTATTTTAGATTCTAAATTCCAGGTCATTTTCTCAATATCGTGATTTCTCCATAAAATTTTGACTTGAGGTATAACCTTTGAGCGTAGAATATGTTCCTTCTTATCCAAAATCTTGGCAGGTACCTCCTCATACGTTAAATCTTCCGTTATCTCATCTGGTTCTAATTCAATAATGTGGTTTGGGTCTTCCACGTATTTACGTAACATAGATATGTGAAAAATATTATGAACACGAGACATACTTGGCGGTAAGGCGAGTCTATAAGCCACAGTTCCTACTCGGTCGAGGGTTTCAAATGGACTAATAAATCGAGGGTTGAGATTTCCTCTCTTTGTCGATTCTTGTTTCTTTAATAACACCTTATTGCACATTCTTCTTTATATTCATCAGCTCTGTAGCTTGAGCAGCTTTAACTTTATCGATTAAGGTCCGTTCTATTTGTATATTTGACATCATCATGTGGGTCCTTGGAGTCTTTAACTCTATCTCCATCCTTTATAAGTCATACAAAAATGGGCATTTGTGTTGACAATATCGCACTCGTACCTGCATATGATCTTCTACTCAATGCGTCAGCTACCATGTTCGCTTTTCCAGGATAATATTGAATGGTATGGTCATAATCTTTTAACTACTCGAGCCAACGTCTTTGGCGCATGTTAAGTTCGTTTTGGGAAAAAAAATATTTGAGGCTTTTGGAGTATATTAGGATGTCATCAATAAAGAGAACCACAAAATAATCCAAATATTCCTTGAATACTCGGTTCATCATATCCATGAGGGCAGCAGGAGTATTAGACAATCCAAAAGACATAACTAGAAATTCGTAATGCTCGTACCGAGTTTTAAAGACAGTCTTTGGAATGTCATCAATTTTAATCTTTAATTGATGATATTCGGAACAAAGATCGATCTTTGAGAAGAATTTAGCACCTTGCAACTGGTCAAACAGGTCATCAATGCGAGGTAACATATACCAATTTTTTATGGTGACAAGGTTCAACTCCCGATAATCAATGCAGAGTCGCATATTCCCATCTTTCTTCTTTACGAATAAAATAGGAGCACCTAAAGGTGATGTACTAGGACGAATGAAACCAATGTCTAACCGTTCTTGTAGTTGGGTTTTAACTCCTGAAGTTCAATATAAGCCATTTGGTATGTGGTTTTGGAAATAAGTTTTGTACCGGGTTCAAGGTTAATACAAAATTCGATTTCACGCTCTAAGGGTAGGCCAGGAAGTTCTTCGGGAAATACGTCAAGAAATTCATTAACAACAGAAATATCATTCAAATTTGACGTATTTTTGTTTAAATTCATAACATGGGCTAATAAATCTTGACATTCGTTTTTTAATAAACAAATAACTTTATGGCTTGATATGACAGTGATTGACTTTAGTGGTTTGATCGCTTGAATTCGCATAACAGGTTGGTTAGGAATATGAAAACTAACAACCTTAGGAAAATAATCAATTTTAGCATGATGAGTAGTTAACTAATCAATCCTTAAAATCACATCAAATGCAAGTATTTTTAAAGAAATGAGATCAATAGGTAATGTGAAAGTGTCGATTTGAATCAAACAAGATTTATAAACAGAGGATGTAATAAAGGTTTCTCCTAACGGAGTTTCAACAGATAAGTTAAAGTCTAATTTTCCAAGGGTCAAGTTCAAACGTTGAGCATAAGCAGGTGAAATAAAAGAATAGGTAGAACCGGTATCTAATAAGGTATAGACTTTGTAAGAGTTTATGATTAGCTTACCCGTGATAACTTCGTTCGGGTTCCTCATTTTTTAAGAAGTCACGACAAACGCTCTTCCTTGAACCATAGACTTTGACTTGTACGGGACAACCTTTGGTGCCACCGTCCCAGCTGGACTTGACTTCTCGACAGGATAAAATTGGGCTATGTGATCGTCCTTTCCACAACTGAAACACACTTTGGAAGGTTATGTACAGTTTGGACTGATGTGTCCCTCCTCTCCGCATCTGTAGCATCTAACTGGTGGTCGTTCGCCTCCCCTAAAAATGGTTGCTGGTGTTGGTGCTGCTGCCAATGTCTTTCTGTCATTGTTAAATCTTCTCTTTTTAAAATTTTCACTTGAGTCATTTCTTCTATTATCTTGGCCAGGATTACCACTGAAGTGGTTACCATTTCTGACATGATAATTTCATCCACGTTGGTTATCACTGCTCCGATGACTGTTGCCACTGGTACGACTATTATCGTGTTGCATGTTGTTGTCTTTTGGTTGAACTATCTCACTATCTCGCTCCAATAATTAAGCCATATTCACAGCATCTGAATACAAACAAAGTTTATGAGAAATGAAATATTGACAAATTTTGGGTGATTGAATTGTACGGTAACTATTTACTCAAAGGTTCTTTTATGATTAATGTTAAAATCTATAGTATCTGGAAAGTCGTTGATCGCTAGGGAGGTTTATCCCTATTGTAGAATAAATATTATTTATTTAAATAAATTAATAGTTTAATTTATTTATTTAAATAAGATTAGAATTGTTCTAATTGATTTATTCACAACCGGTTTAATATGGAGAACCTAAAGGGTCACACCATAAAAGGAAGAATAATTATTTAAGAAGTTAATGGCATAATCGTAATAATAAGTTAAGTATATTTAATTTAATCTATGGTGATAGAATAAATTAAATAGCTTAATATTTATTATTTAATATTTTAGAAATATTAAATATAAATTAATAAAATGAGTCTTATTATTATTATTACTATTATTATTATTTAATTCCTAAAGGAGTTTAAGAATTAATTAATAAAAATACTCTCATATTTTAATTAATTATTCTTAATAAGATTGGGAGTATAATTAATTAAATGAGTTTAATTAATTAAAATAAAACTCAATTCCTTAATTGCTAAGGAGGGTTGCTCACATCTATAAATAAGAGGAGTCTTATTATGGGTGTAGGGTTGTTGTTGATTTTTTCACAATAGACATAATTTTAATAGTTGGGAGAGTACACCTTTTTCTATGAGAGATAGAAAAATTAAGATTTAGCCAACCACCCTTCTTCTTAAATATTTCTTCTTCCTTGGTGGATCACCTCTAGATGCCAAACAATTGGGTGGCTAACGTTGATCAAAGGAAGGAACTAAACCCGGTGGATTCAAGTTGAATGCGAAAAAGATTGGAGGTGAACTTGTACCTGAGGAAGCTCGAATCTTCAAGGGTATGATTTTTGTTCTTCATATTTTTGTTTAATTAATAATTGTGCATAAAGGGTGATCCGGGTATATGGTTTGTAAAATTTTAAAACTCTGATTTTTTAGATTTCCGCTTACTTTGTGCAATTTGATTGCGTTCATGAATATTACAAACCTAACAGTGGTATCAAAGACAAACCTTTATGCAAATTATTAAGTGTTTTAATTTGATATGTATATTGATATGTGTTTAGAACAATTTAATTGAGCATAATTTTGTTATATAAAATAAAAAAAAAAAACCGAAATCACATTTTTTTTAAAAAGTTAATCCTGAATCATGAATTCCGCAGTAGTAATACGGTGTAATCATACATTGATTATATGATTCAGGATATTCACGGATGATGATTATATATATATATATATATATATGTGTGTGTGTGTGGTGCAGTGGGTGCATGGTGTTAACAGGATTATATGATATAAGGTATCATATATTACATATGATTCTTAAAGGTTAACAGGTCCTGGGGTATGGTTATATATGATATAATATATTATTTCAGTTTGGCCAAATCCGTGCTTGGTCAAGTTTACAGGATATATCATATGTTACTTTGTAAGAAACTTTACATGATGTAAACTACATCACGTGATTTCTTTTGGTTGCCTGCGAATAATATATATATAATATATATTGCGGCGGATATATATATATATATATATATATATATATATATATATATATATATATATATATATATATATATATATATATATATATATATTCTTATTATTTTGATATTAAAATAAAAGTTTATTTTAATCTTAAAATAAAAAAGTTTATTTTAATTTTAAAATTAAATTTCATTAACTAATTAGAGTTGGAATTGGATTCCATGATAACTAATTGGAGTTAAAATTAGATTCCATATTTCTTTAAATAAAGAAGTTTATTTAGATATGAAATAAGATTTCATATTATTCAAAATAAATGTGTTTATTTGTGAATAGGAAAGAGAATCTGTATTTCCTTAAATAAAGAAGTTATTTAGATATGAAATAAGATTTCATATTATTCAAAATAAAGGTGTTTATTTGTGAATAGAAAAGAGAATTCGTGTTTCCTTTAATAAAGTTTTTTTTTACATGGAATTGAATTCCATAATTAATTAAAATAAAGGAGTTTATTTTGATTAAAGATTTTGATTAAAATAAAATAGTTTATTTTATTCAAAATTGTATAAATTAAAATAAAAGGGTTTATTTTGATTTAAATTTGAATTAAAATAAAGGAGTTTATTTTGATTCAAAATTAGATTTTATACTAACTAAACTTGCGCATTAAATGATATCCATATATATATTAAATATTTATTATTCATGAGATGAATGTTATTTATTGATGCATATGGTGATATGTATGATAATAAATGAGATTGATTATGGACTATTGACCAATGTGATTGCCCAGTAAAGAATATTATAACTAAGATAATGTAGAACAAATTATCCTTAGTCCTCAACAGTGGAAAAATCTAATAGAATACAATAGACAACAAGTTTTAGATCAACAACTGCAGCGAAAACAACAATTCATTAAAAGAGTCAAGTAGAGCATAATGTCTACTATCTTCTACGATTTAAAACTCCATCATCAATATTTTATCCATGTAACACCAATCAATTATTATTTTCAATCAACGAATTATTTATGCACTATGAGCCAAAGATAATCATTTGTATCACCAGTGGTCATTATCATGTCAAACAACTGTCCATCTATGCACTACGGGCCAAAGAGAATTTTCACCACAAACCTTTGTCTGTAACATTATTGGTCATAATTATACCAATACACAATTTCTGGTCATAATCATACCAATCAACAGTCCATCTTTGCACTACGGGTCAAAGATGACTTCCAGTACAATATAAGCATGAGGATGATGACAATGATATAAAGAATCAATCAAGTGAGATCAAGGATAAATATTAGAGATTTATAATTTAATTTATCCAGAGTTTACAAATGTCCAAATTGTCAACATGATAACTAATTGTGAAGTAAAATTCAAGAATGATATTCATGTATCAAAAATAATTTAGACAAAAAAAAAAATTAAATTCTGTTGTGAACAGTACTCATGAATAGTACCCATGAACAGTATCATATGAATAGTACCCATGAATAGTTCCCCGACATGAAAAGATTAAAATTTAATAAGAAAGTTCAGACCAATACTCCAGTGAAATGATATTAGATAAAGCGCAAACCTTAAGGAATTTCTAATCATTTTAGGATTATTGAAGCAATACTTACCATAGTAAGTTTAAATTTAGAAATATGAAATAAAATAATATCACTTGCATAATATGGAGTGTAACAACCCGATATTTTCTATATAATTAAATCAGAAATTTTGCGTATAATTTTTTTTTATTTTATTTTAAGGATGAGAATTTGTGCAAGATAAGGTGTATATGTATTTATGTGATAAATAAAAATATATTTATTACATGAATATTTGCAAATAATTTTATTTTAAAATAAAAAATTATTATAAATTATATTCTTATAATAATTAATTTTATAATAGAAATATTTTTATTAATTATTTTCTATAAAAATATAATCATATATTATTTAAATAATATATGGAGTGAATTTTTAGAATAATTATAATAATTATTTAATTATATGAATTTTAGTACAGATTATTAAGTTAATTATTTTACCTTAATTATTAAGGTTAAATATGGAAGAATAAATCAGATATGGAATCCAAACCCTAATTTTTGGACTTTGATCAATGGATGAGAATAATAATATAATAATATTATATTTTGATTTTTTAGTGCTATAAATATGTACTGTATGTACGTATTGATGATGATTGGTCAATTATGGTGTATTATGACCAAACCCTAGCATTAATTTGTTTAACCCTATTTTTAAATTCAAATGGGAAAGTCAAGACCGATATATAACTGTGTTATATAATTTATGTTGTCTATTAAATGATTAATTAGGTAAACCCTAATTAAAATCTAAAAACCCTAATTTGGTAATTAGAAACCTTAATTATAATTTGGTAACCCTAATTATCAAAATAGTAAACCCTAATTGTTCAATTAGTAAGGTTAAGTATAATTAGTGATACTAAACCCTTATGTTCCTGTATAAATTAATTAGAAACCTAATCTAATTAACAAACCCTAATTTTCTATTTTTAGAAATTAATATTTATTTTATTTAAACCCTAAATTTAAAATCCTACAAATGCTATATGCTAACCCTAAGGGTTAAACCCTAAGGGTTTGGGACAAGATTACTCAAATGTCATTAAAAATATAAGCGAAAAGACTAAAATACCCCTCTTGCATTATTAGATTTTGCCAAGTGTTAAGAGTTGTTGGAGTTGTTGGCCAAACCTTGACTTCCCATGTGACAATCTTAGTAGATCAGCCACTATAATTAGCCATACATGCATCTTGGACTTCTATAAATAGATTGGAGAGAGAGAGAAAATCATTTGCTAGCCTAATTTTTGCACAACATTCAACCAATTCTCTCTCTCACTAAAACCAACGAAATATAGAAGTATTTCAGTCATATATTCAAGCCCCACAAACATCTTTAACAGATTCAGAAGCTAGAATCAAAACTTGTTCATAGAAGGTATAAACCTAACTTGAAAAATCTTTCCATTAATCTCATGTTAGATGTTGTGTTTTTATGTTAAAACATGTTGAATATAGTGTATAATGATGATCTGGGTTGATAGATGTTAGATCCATAACATCTATAGGCTTGGATTTGAAGATTTTTAAAATCTGGAAAATTGAGAAATATGGTCTGACAACCTAATGTCAGGTCCCATAGATCTCAGTATGTTTTGTGTTTTTGTTGTTTTAATGTTTGATCTTGTAGTATGTTATATGGACTTTGCTCTGGACTTGAAATCAGGCTTAGATCATGTCCAGAACAAAAGATATTCAAGGTCAAACTCAGTTGACCGAGCATTACCAAGAGTTTCTGGGCAGCCCAGAAACCCAAGAACACTGTCTGACAACATTTTCTCAAGCCTATAACTGTCAGGTGTTACGTGTTTTGTTGATGTTGTTGTATCTAATTTGTAGCCTGTTAGTTGTACTCCAGATCCATGCTTTTAATTCACTCATACAATCAACAGATTGTAAGTAGTTGATGGTCAAAGTATCCTACTCGGCATTGACTTACATTTTCTGGGCAACCCAGAATCTGTTCTTCAGTGTCTGACAAGATGTTCCTGATCCCAGATCTTGCATGCTTTTGATGTTTTGATTGTGTTAATGTATCTAGACTATACCCTGGTATGTGTACTACATATATGTGCTCATAAATTACCTAGATAACCATCAGAATGAAAGTTATTTAAGGTCAAACTACCCTACTCGTTCATAGATGCGGTTTTCTGGAAAACCCAGAAACCGTATGAACAAGGTTTTCTGACAACCTTTGACTTGTTGCTATCTGATGATTTTGATGTTATTTGATTGACCTGATGATTGATAAATGTACCTTACCATATGGACTATGAATATAAACCATTAGAACACCTTTACAGATATCAGAACCTATAGAACTTAAAGCCTCAAAATGGACCTAGAAGCTGACTGGGTTTTCTGGAAAACCCAGAAAGTTCTGACAATGACTTTGAGTGGCCAAATCTTTGTTCTATATGTTTGTATGACTTATTTGATGCTTGATTCATGTAGTATTACATAAACAATACATGATTAATCCTTAAGATTGTTCAGAACATGTGTAGACTGAAAATTAAAGCCGGTCAAAGAAGGGAGCCACTGAATGTTAGTATTCTTGGCCCTCAAGAACACCTATTGCGACAGAAATCGTCGCTAAAGCCTTTAGCGACGGATTTAATTAATTTAATTTCCTAATTTTCGAAAAATGCTTTAAAAATAGAAATAAATTCCTAAAAATTATAAAATCAGTTTTAAAAATTATTTTAAATTATAAAAATTAACTTTTAATAAATTGACATATTTTTCATTAATATTACTATTTATTTGAATATTAATGATATTAAATTTATTTAATAAATGTATTAAATAAATGGGTTAAAAATAATTTTTATATTATAAAAATTATTTTAAATGACAATAAGAGGTTTAAAAATATTTTAAGTTATAAATCATGACTTTTAATATTTTAAGATAATTTTTATTAATAATTTAATAATTATGATAATGAGTTTATTTAATATTTATATTAAATAAATAGTTTTAAAATGGTTTTAATGATTTAAAAATCATTTAAAATGGATATAAATGAATTAAAAATATTTTAAGTTATACTTAATGACTTTTAATATTTTGATAAATAAAATATTAATACTTTAATATTAATGATAATTATTAAAAAATGATTTTAAATATTTTAAAAATCATTTAAGGGTAATATAAATACTTTAAAAATATTATAAGTTATTATAAATAACTTTAATATTTTGAAAATAGTTTCATTAATAATTTAATATTAATTAAATGTTAATGATAATAGAATTGTTTAATATTTAAATCATTTAATAATGATTCCGATGTTTGAAAATTCATGATAAATTATAATAAATGTGTTAAAATTTTATTAAGTCATTTAAAAATAATATGACTGATACTAAGTTACAGGATAAAGTCTTAGACTCGATAATTACCCGATAAAGCAGTCGATACACCGATATATTTTAGAAATTGATCTGGACTTAGATAATTTGATTAGATTTGTGTTTATTTGTGATTCAATGGTTGTTAAACATATGTGACAATGCGATTAGGTTATGTGCTGACTGCAATAAGCAATATTATATGTTGGGATATGTTATTCTAGTCAATAAAATGATCTTATTACTGATAGGTGTTATATAAAGATAGAACTAAGTTACGAACTGTAAGCAGTGCATCAGACAAGTATCTTACCTTTGTATTTCCTTTATGCAATGGACATGAGTAAGAAGTTTCAGAATTATATTATTATTGTACTAGATTATCAACTTTATTGTCGTATATATTATATCCGATCATTGTTTATCAACATGATATTATATTATATAACTAATATATATATTATGTTCGTTAATTTCGAAATATGGTTATACAAGTGTTCTTACTTGGATAATCATTGTAGTTAAACACATGTTGATATATATATATATATATATATATATATATATATATATATATATATATATATATATATATAAAGATGTCTAAGCTATTTGACCCAGCTAGACACAGATTCAGAAATATCGTTGAATGAGATAAAACCTTTTTGTATCCAATCAAATTATTTTGGTTTGGATTCCAGACTAAGTATGAACATCCCGATCACGGAAAAATTTTTATGCGCCCAAGACGGACAGAGTGAACGATTATATCGTTCTTGCAATGTAGTATTGATCAATACAGGGCTCATTGGGATGATAACCCTCGCGCCCGTAAGTTATGACGGTTTACAGATGAAGTTCTGCTAAACCTTATCGAAAATTTAAAACGATGTTCATAGTATGTCACTTAAACCCCCTTATAGTCAATACGTAGTTTCAAAAATTTGAGATAAAATTGTTATGTTATTATTATCGGATCAGTTTACTTCACAACTATTGAATCGTTGTAGAAGTGATGTATAAAGAAAACATTTAATCCTTTCATCTAAATATAATTATAATTGCTATTACTTGCTGGGCACTCAAATGCTCATCCTTTCTTAATTTAAATATTTTCAGCTAAGTGTGAAGAACCAGAAAGCTCATACAGAAACAAAAGAAAAGGAAAGCTAATCAAATAAGATCCGTGGTAGTTTATGTATTAGTTCGATATTATTAAGACAAGTACGATATATATATTATCTATCATGTATTGTAATGAATGTTTAAAGGTCTCGTACCTGGGGATTAAACTCTGATGAAATGTAAATTAATTTGATCTTTATATTATTGTTATTATTATTAGTATTATTCCGCTCATAGAAATGGTATCATGAAGCACCGAGTTCGGATTTCAAGTATCCGGATTTGGGGGCTTTACATGGAGTATGAAAGAAAATGATATTTCTTACGAGTATTGAAATAAAATAATATCCTTTACAAAAAAAATATCATTTATCTTAGTAGGAAAGTAGTTCTTATTGGAATAACGAAGATTATGTTGAGAAAATCTTGCACTGCTATCAACACTCAAAATACCCTTATACTCATAAGAAATACGCTCAATATTATAGAGAAAGAATTTTCTAATTCTGGTGTGAGTTTTATTGTTTAACTAAGCAACCTATTTATAAGAAAATGCTAGCACACCAAGATTGACAAATTTTACATGTGCACATTAGTTTTGAAAAAGGAGGGTTCAAACTCAAAATGAGAACTCCCACCTTTATTCAGATGTTTATTTGAAATAAAAGAATTCAAATTCAATTTGAAAACTAATTCAAATTCAATTTGATCATCTTCACTCCATTTAATTCACATGCCAAAAAAATATAATAATATTACCATTTAAATTATTATTATATTATCACATTATACTATGATAATGTAATATTATAATAATATATTTAAATAAATATATTATCGGAGAAGATAATTATGGTTTTATAGAAAAATATAACAAACTTTCGACAAATGTCTCATTTTAAAATTCTTCCATTTATATCAAAATTGAAAAAATATTTACTTACCATATTCATCAATTATTTTTAAATTTTTAATAATTATTTCTAATTAATATTATAGATTTACAATACTGACAACCAGATCGTTCCTAAGAAGAGGGGGCTTTTCGATAAGGATTTCTCCTTACTAGCGCGCAATTATATAACCTAACCCATTTCAGCAAAAAAACTTTCTAGACATTATCAATAATGCTATCTAATAATATCATTTCAATAATATGAGTTACTGTGTCGTGACAATTATTGAATCAATAATGTAAAATACTATTCAATTATCACTATAGCAATGATTTCATCAATAATATGAAAGACTGTGTAATTTTTACTATATCAATTATTGAGTGACTTCTTACATAAGAATTAATAATCAGAGATACTGTGCAATACTGTGTGCTACTGTGCAACCACGCGTATTATTGTACTTTTATCACCGGGTATTTCAACAGTTTAACGGTAAAAGTTTTACCGTTATTTTTTATAAACAGGTTATTTCTGTCGCTTTTTATATCCGACAGTTATTTCGTTATGTGGTCCACCAATGATTGCGTCGTCGTGCGGATATTACCGACAAAAAGAATATTCCCCGACAAAACGAATATTTTATGACAACTTGTTTACTTTGTAAAATTTGCACATATCACCCATAATTATAATATTATATCAAATCAACACCTTATTATTCAAAATAATATTTAGAGAAAATTAAATCTTTATTCATAAAAAGTTGGGGTCTTACAATATTAAAGGGTATGTTTAGGTATAATAAGTTATACATGGAGATAATGAATGATCAACAAATTAAAGAATCTACCACTTCTAGTAAAAGGAGTGAATGTCTTATGTTATTCGATAAATGACAACTCAGTAGTCTTTGACCAAAGCAAAATAAAATTAGAAAGATGTTTCTAATTTACATTAATTAGAGTTGTGCATTTGAGAATCGAAATACATATAATTAAATAAAATAAAACTTGACAGTAATTTTATTTCTTATATTTAATTGGGACATTATATTGTAGAAGGATTAAATTGTACGGTAACTATGCACTGAAAGGTTCTTTTATAATTAATTTTGAAATCTATATTATCTGGAAAGTCCTTAATTGCTAAGGGGGCTTACCCTTATTTTAGAATAAATATTATTTATTTAAATGAATTAAATAGTTTAATTTATTTATTTAAATAAGATTAGAATTGTTCTAATTGATTTATTCACAACTTATTTAATATGGAGAACCTAAAGGGTCACACCACAAAAGAAAAATATTTATTTAAGAAGTAAATGACATAATCGTAATAATAAGTTAAGTATATTTAATTTAATCTATGGTGATAGAATACATTAAATAACTTAATATTTATTAATTAATATTTTAAAAATATTAAATATAAATTAATAAGAGGAGTCTTATTATTATTACTACTATTATTATTATTTAGTTCCTAAAAGAGTTTATGAATTAATTAATAAAAGTACTTTCATTATTTTCCAATTAGATTAGGAGCATAATTAATTAAAAAAAATTTAATTAATTAAATAAAATCCTATTCCTAAATAGTTTAGGAGGGTTACCTACATCTATAAATAAAAGAAGTCTTATTATGGATTGAGGTTACACAGTTAGTCAATCTTCCAAGAGTTGGGACTTACCATTTCTATAGAGATAGAAACTAGGATTTTGCCAAACCCCCAACTTTGTGAATACGTATTATTCCTTGGTGGATCACCTCTAGAGGCCAAACACTTGGGTGGCTTTCATTGATCTAAAGAAAAATATCATCGGTGGAATTCAAGGAGAACGGAAAGGAATTGGAGGTGCACTTGTATCCGAGGAAACTTTGATATACGATGGTATGATTCTATATCTCTGTCTCTTTTGTTTAATTGATAATTGTGCATAAGGATGATTATGGTGATGGTTTGTATAAAATTTTAAAATCTAATTTTATCACGATTCCGCACTATTTATGTAGTTTGATTGCATGTTCGCACTATATACAAACCTAAAAAAAAGAAAATGCACCCATATTCTCTCTTTTCTCAAATCTCTAACAAGCTAGGTTCTAAGGGAGGTTAAAGAAGTAAGTGAAAAAAAGTGCCAGAAACATTCACTTACATTCGCTTACAAAACAATAGGATCACACATATATTGGTATTCACATTTTTGTTTATTTTATATGTCCTTAGTGTTTAATATCTATGATATTAATTGCTTATACATCCATATTAAATACTTATAGTACAAAACACTATCACTTGACTTAGCGAAAAAAAACATTATCACTTGCATTCATTTATAATTGTGTTTATTCAAGCTAGCTATTGCTTTTATATATTAATCTAGGTTTTATACATTCTCCTCTCAAAGTGAGAAACTAGTGATCTATTTTCAAGCTTTAACAACTCATTTATACTTAGGAATTTGCGCTCTGTTAACTTAAGAATTTGAGAACCATATTCCTTTCAAGTATATTGATATAAGGCAATTTAATCCTTGAGACTGGTCACCCCGGCTATCCTTAGTGCAACCAGCTCTATCTTGATTCTTACAAGAAAAATTATTCTTTGTGTATAAAAAAATGGTTAATATATAGTCCTTTCATTGAGAGTTATGACTGTGCATTGGTAAATAATCGTACCGAACCAGTTACCAAAAGTGCCCGAATTTACGTATTGGTGCCGGTACCGGTTATACTGATATCTGGAACTGATTAACCAGATCGGTACCAGATCGGTACCGATTTTTGCCTATTTTTGTACCAGTTGTATGTAAGCAACTAAAAAAATAAAGCAAATAAAACATGTCCAGAACATACCTTTTAACCCACTGATTTCCCTTAAATCCTATACTCAACATATAATTATAAACATCATTCCCAGCCCTATAATCCTTCAACTCGGCAATTTAATCCTTGAGACTGGTCACCCTGGCTATCCTTAGCGCATCCAGTTCTATCTTGATTCTTACAAGAAAAATTATTCTTTGTGTATAAAAAATGGTTAATATATAGTCCTTTCATTGAGAGTTATGACTGTGCATTGGTAAATAATTGTACTGAACTAGTTATCGAAAGTGCCCGAATTTACGTATTGATGTCTGTACCGGTTATACCGATATCTGGAACTGGTTAACCAATTCGGTACCAGATCGGTACCGATTTTTGCCTATTTTTGTACCAGTTGTATATAAGCAACTAAAAAAATAAAGCAAAAAAAACATGTCCAGAACATACCTTTTAACCCACTAATTTCCCTTAAATCCTATACTCAACATATAATTATAAACATCATTCCCTGCTCTATAATCCTTCAACTCGCGTGACACACACTTTGAAAACCTTGGGAAAAAAAGTGATACGGCTGAACCCCTTCTTCAATCATTAAATAGAACTTGATTGTCTCTTGATAATCACCAAACTCACAATACATTCCTACAATTAAGTTCCAACTAAAAAGAATTCTTTATGGCATTTTGTAAAACAATTTACTTGTACAATCAATACAACCTAACTTATAGTACGACTCCAATATCTGGCTACCAAGAAATTCATATAATTCAACACCAAAAACAGTCATATGTGTATGAATTTGAAAACTCAACTACAAATCACCATTTTTTTTGACATTTCTAAAGGATTAAAGCATAAATTTGTACACACTCATCATAGTTTGTTAAAGTTATGGAATGGAGCAAAAGGCCACCGTTATTCAATACCTCATTTTCAAAAATTGTATCATTATAACTGTAATGATTCCTTCGATGGGATTTAGCTGATTTTGTAGAGATTTCATAATCTGTTATAATTAAAGCCAAAGGCCCCATTTTCTAGTTGGAAAAAAGTATAAGATTCGAATGAACTTTCATCTATTTCACTCTAGAGAGTCGAGACTCTCAACTTCCTCATCTTCAAAGGGGCTATTTCTTCAAACCCCCCCATCTTCTCTGTGATGAGCACTGGTTGCCAAAGACTGAAGAAACGAATATAAAAGGTAGAAGAAGGCTTTATTTAGTTAACTGGTACAACCGATTCAATCCGGTTCATACCGGACATGCAAAAATGGCTTCTCGAGCTCAGCACCGAATAAAAGGTATATATATGTTATATGTACCGATACCAAATCGTTTTTTTTTGTACCGAATCGACCGATTCAAACCGGTTCATTTTACCAAAAAATCAAAAAATACCAAATTGAATGCCCACCCCTATTGAGAGTGATAGGTATTAAACAACTTGATCCTATATATTAGAAACGAATGTTTGGACAGTGAAGCTAAGCCCGAGGTTTATTAGACCCTTTGAGGTACTGCAAAGAGTAGGTGAAATGGCTTATAAGGTAGCTCTACCTCAAAAATTGGACCATATTCACAATGTCTTTCATGTTTCGGTGTTACGACCGTATAAACCCTACTACAAGCTGTGATTGAGTATGAACCGTTACAGTTTGATAAAGATTTGTCTTATGAGAAAATTCCTATCTAGATAGTTGAAAGGAAAGAACAAATGCTCATGAATAAAGTGATACCTTCTGTGAAGGTGATATGGAGAAATCAATCATTGTAAATTCATATTTTAAACCAAATTAATCCGTTAAAATTACATTCTTTTCGTTTCTTCATGTATTTTCATAATCAATAATCAATTTACACATTATAATATGAATTGAACACTAATTTTAGTATCCAATAAGCCATATTCATATATATTACATTGTAAACTCACTATAATTAAAATTTCTTCATATTTATCATGTTTTTATGGATTAATCAACTATAAATCACATACAAATCATATAAAAACATATTACATATACAAATTAACATATATAAATAATATCTTAACCAAATTAATCATCACCATCAATTACAGAGAACTTTTAACCAAAACAAAAACTAAAATTATACATTTGATTCCTTGTTTAGCTTTGTTAGAAGATAGCAAATTACTTTGATAATCCCCCTCTTCTTTCAATTTTCTCTCAAATTCTCTCTAGAGCTCTCTTTTCTTCTTTTATGTGACAATTAGTAATTAAAAACTTAAAAAATTTGTTGTCAGGCTGGCTAATGTTGGAGGATCCAGTTAGGCTAGGGAGGAGGGACCTCATATGTCTAGAGAGGAGGAGCCTCGAGATATTCAAGTAGTCTAGGAACATCTAGTGTCAAGGGAGCCATTCCCGTTGGTTGTAGTTGTTGGTTACGCTCCGAAGTTTGAGCAGGAGGGGTTACCGGATGACGAGGATGAGATAGAGACAGATGAAGAGGATCCTGTGGAGCTACCACAGACAGATGAGGAGGAGGAAGGATGTGACGAACGAGAATTTTGTAATTTATTCTAATATTTATTGAATTAAATAAATGTTTTTTCGATGATTTAATTATTGGATTAAATAATCATTTGATGCAATTGTGGTAGATTAATTTAATTATATGTGTTACATTTATTAAATTAATGTGGAGAATTTTATTATTCGAAGTATGTGATTATGTGAGCTTATTGTATTAAAAGAAATATTTAATAAGCCATGTTATTTTAATTAATGCAATTATTAATCAGAGAGTTAATAATTTGACATTATTTATTAATGAGAAATTTAATTATGCGACTATGTGAATTTATGAGAAATTATTATATTTTATTTAAAATAAATTAAATAAAATATTGGATTTATTTTATAAGAAATTTTATAAGAAGTGCGACATTTTAAACTATATGATAAGGTGTTATTAAATTAATTGGTTTTGAAACCAATTCTTGCCAACCAAACAAGACCCAAAATGGAGTTGTTAGCAGTTATCCATGATCGGGTAACTGATCTCTATTGCGTCTTCAATTCTTTTATACGTCTTTCCTTTCCTCCCTTGTCATTGTTTGGCTAAGTCTGGCTTAAAACAGAGAGAAAATCTGAGAGATTGCTAAGAGGTTTGTGTGAGTCAGGAAGAATCAAAAGGAGTTCATCTCCTATTACTTTATCTACGCTTGGGTAATCTCTTTAACCAAGTTTTTATTTACGTCATTTAAAGTTTCCATGAATATGACTCCTAAGTCTTCTGTAAAGTCTTTGTAATTGAAATTGTGAGAGTTATGTGCATATATGTGTTAAGATATCATTTTAATGTGTTTTAATATATATTGTATATAATTCCTTATCATCAATTCATAATTTTACGTCGTATATGATTGCTGCAAAATTACAGAGTTTGGGTTTTGGCCATATGGCCTTATACGTGATATTTTATATATTGATCATATAGTATCCCTAAATTTTACACTTGTATGTTGTTATGCATGTTAATACAAAGAGACCAAGCTTTAAATGAACGGATTTGGCTTTACAACGAACCCGTGGCGTTGAATTTTAGGAATTTATGTTCAATACTTCAAGAACATCAAGAACAGTGGAAATTTTTATGTTTTAATTCTGTGATTATGTGTTTTAATGGGTTAGAATTACTTTACAGATGTTGGGTAATGATTATATGTGAATATTAACATGTGGGTATGTTAAATTAGTGAAATTAATGATTATTTGGTGTCCTTTTCGCTGAACTCTGTGTTCTTCGCGAATTGGGAATCGAATTCTGGAGTCTCGCGCCGCGGCGCCAACTCCGAAATTGAAGTCCCGCGCCGCAGCGCCACCGTTCCACAGCGCCAAGTATCAGACCGCAGCGCCATGGCGCTGTAGCGCCAAGAGCCAGTACAAACGTGGCGCCGCAGCGTCACTCCCCAGAAAATTCAGAAATGAGATATTAAAAATGTTTAAGTCTAACAATGTGTTAGTGGATTAATGTAATGGACATGTAAACATGTTAGAGGTATAATGTGATGATAAAAAATAGTTGTTTAAACATGTAAATAACATAATTACATGTGATTTAAATTATTGAATACATAATTAGATTATTATTCATGAAGTGCAAATTATGTGATAATGAGATAAGTTGACCAAGTATAGTCGATAATTAAAGTAGACAACGAGAATGAGTTTATGATGATTAATTAAGTTATAATTAACTGGTATTGTGTATGTGAATGGTATGTAGGATTTAATTCAAAGAACGAGTTTAGTTAAAGTGTAATCTACGCACGAGGCAAGTTTCCTGAACTTAAACTCTTAAATTTGAGCAAGTTTCCTAACCCTATTTATCATTATTGTTCAAGTTTATTATTTACCTCGAGTAAATTATCATTACTATCATTAAAGTTCAAATGTTATATTAAAGATTGATTATCTTTTCAAAGCATGATTCAGTTATACAATAATTATCCTATTGTATACTTTTGAGATTATTATTCAAATCGAATATCAATTATTATTGAACCTTATTAGACTAGTGAAACCTTAATGATTCAACTAGTCCTTAGTTGATGAGCGTTCTAAAATTCAGAATCCTTGATGAATTATCCAAACCAAACTTCCTTTGGTGCGGACTCGAACGTCAAACTGAGATGAACAACCCTGTATAGGGGATTATTTACGCTTTAGCGTTAAGATATTGTGCACAGTATGGTACTAAGGGCTGATCTCCCTAAGTACGAGAAGAAGGTCCATAATCTTATGACTATTTTAGGTTTCAAGTATAACCCTTGTTAACCTAGGACATAGTTCAAGGTCTTATGACCCTCAGAATTCTTTTGATTCTTGTTATTTATTCTTGATTCAAAAGTTGAGCTTTATTCAGACGTCTTTGATTATTCGCATGTTATTATACTGTTGTTTCATTATTATACTTGTGGGCATTTGTGCTAACTCTTGCTTAACAATAACATTGCAGTTAAGAACGAAAGAGCTGACGAACCTTCCACTAGTAAGGGCAAGAGCAAAGTTAGCAAATGATGGAGACTTGTTATTTGATATGACTTGTTATTTTATATGATGTATTTATTTAAGACTTAAGTTAAAGATGTTGTTTAAGACTTATTTATTTATAATTTCGCACATATGTTTAAGGTTAGTTTAACCTGGGGTTGTATTATTATTATTTAGATGTTGTAACCCTTAAGGGGAAGATTTTTATTCTATCTATTGCTTGGCTTACATTTATTATGGGTAGATAGAAAGATGATATTTGTATCGTGAACACCAAATCCTGTGGAAATAGAAGTACCAGATTTGGGGGTGTCACAAAGGAGAAGAGTTTCTATCGAACTCTATTGTAAGTCAGATGTATGACGAGGTGTACGACTGTAACATTGAGCTTCAGGATAGAGTCAGGGAATTGGAGGAGCTGGCAGATGAACGTCAGACCTCGATGGCGCAGAAGGACAATGAGATCCAGGATCTTGACGAACGTCTTGGTAATGTGGAATGAAAGCTAGTTCATACACAGAATGACAAGGAGCAGCTAATGGAAGAGGTTGTGAAGCTGAAGGAAAATCTGAGAGAAGAGTCCGCCAAGAGAGAAAGGGCTGAAGATGCTTACGAGAAGGCTTCCCAATGTGCAGATGTAGCTGAGGAAGAGGTGCATGCAAAGAAGGCTAAGATGGGAGAGATAAATTGTGTCTTCTACACTGCGATGAATAGAGCTCAAAACAGAGTCATGTACTATCCGACTCAGTTTGAGGAATTGCCATGGTATATGTTAGATCGTAGAACGATGTTCCGTATCATGGAAGAGGAGCACAATAAGGTTGTGCAACGTCTTAGTAGGCCTTGATAGAAAGTGTAATTATTATGTGAATAGTTATATAATAAATAATATGTAAATGTGACACCCCCAAATCCCGGTACTTCATTACCTCAGGATTCGGTGTTCACGATATATAAGCATTCACTTCTAACTACCCAATTATAATAAAATTGAATAATAAACATGCTCATACAGGAATACATTTAAAACAATTTCCCAGGTTGTCTAACCTTAAACATCATATAAATGCGAAAATAAAATTATTACATCACATCATTAATTAAAAGTCTATCATCATATCAATAAATAAAATTACAAGTTTTCATCACTTGTACATTTTTCTCTTTCCTTTGCTAGTTGTAGGCTCATCTACCTTCTCAACTTTAGCAGCAATAATTATATTTATGCAAGAGTGAGCAAAATAAATGCTCACTAGATATAACAATGAATCAACAAGATAATGATATGTCAATGAATAGGCTCATCAAAACTGAATAGTACTCTATCAATAATAACCAAAGACTGGAATCAAAATATGGAATATATATCTGAGGGTCATAAGACCACGAACTATGTCCACAGTTGTAAGTAATCTTTCAACTTCAACTTTAACAGTCATAAGACTATAAGGACTCCTCGTACTTAGGGGGATCAGCCCTTCGTACAATGTATTGTGCACAAACATTTCAACGCTAATCGTAAATTATCCCCTAATAATAGGGTTGTTCATCTCAGTATTTAGAGTACAAGTCCGCACCAAAGTAAGTTTAGTTTCGATACACTTCAAGGGTAATTTAGAATTCAACGGTCATCAACTAAGGATTAGTTGAATATAATATTGATAACATAATGCTATGGAATAATCATAACTGAATCGACATTATAAATTAGGATCATGCTTTAGGAATAAACTAATAGCATAAACATTGAATAATCATAACGTACCTTGCTTGAACAATATTAAGCCAAGGTTATTTAGAATTGAGTACTAAGCATGCATAACAAATAGTACTTTAAACGATAAAACTTGTTCAACATGAGTATATTAGAATATGTAAACTTGCATGCTAGATAACAAGTTAAAAACAAGAATAACTTGTTCAATATCAGAATAAGATCTAGATTTAGGAATCATAAACAAACTAGATACAAGAACTTGCTCAATAGTAAGAATAAACTTGCACAGTGTAATAAATGAACTATCTCAACGAAAATGTAGAGTTAGAAAACTTGCACAATTATTATAAGAGTAGAGTTAAAGAACTTGCTCAATGTAAAAAGATAAGTTTAGAAACTTACCTCGAGCGTAAGCTATAATATTAAACTCACGTTCACCTACACATAGGTTTAGAACCACAATATCTCTTAGACAAACTAAAATACCATAGCATATGTATTTCTAGTTAAACTTGTTATTTCAGTACAAGTCTTACATTACCATTTACATTTCAGAATTTCCAAGTGTTAACCTCACAACACTTATCTAACATTCATTGTGTACATTAACTCATAACATGTCATTTCCATAATTTACTAAACCTTTAACAACTTTAATAGTATCAATGACATGACATGGGTCTGTTTTAACCACCTTAATACATGTTTATTACATTAACACATCACTAACTAAGTTATAATGAGTGTCCAAAGTCTGCAGAAATAGCATACTTTACTGTCTGTGACTGGCTACTGGCGCGGTCGCGCCAGTTTTACACTAAATTACAGCGCCACAGCGCGCCCGTGCGATGCATCAGTTTCAATTTTGCAGAACGTGATTCAACACAGTTTTTAGTCCAACTAACACGAATTTCACCCACAAAACAGTGAAACCAAGATGTACAATAAATATAAAACTATCATAAACATGATTGCTAACATATTCATCAACATAGAACAATTTAACAACACTTCTAACTATTTTAATTTCTCAAATTTCTCATTTTCATATGAAAACTCCATTTTTGAGTTTCTTCACAAAAGTTAACATGGTGATTTCAATTCCTCACCAAATCACTTCGTTCAAGTTACATTATCTTCATTTCTTAATGAACTAGCATAAACAAGTTTCAATTTACAGTTTATCATACTAATTGACCATCATAACTGGTACTTTTACAAAACATATGAGAAAACATATACTGTCATTACTTTTTCTACTATAATACGAAAATTAGCATACAATTCTTGCTTAAACATAAATTCTAACCATCATAAACACATATAATCATCATAATTTAATTGTATAACAACAATTCAAACCATAGAAATTCACAGAGTATAAATTGTTGCCGTAGAACATATATATATATATATATATATATATATATATATATATATATATATATATATATATATATATATATTACATACTAAGGTTTAGATAAAATACCTTCAAATTACTTGAAATCCTTGTTATCACCACTGAACTTTCTTTGGAAACTCAAAAATTCTCTCAATCTCTCAAAATTCTCTCTTAGCTTCTCTCTGAAACTCTCAGTGTAGCCAATATAGACTAACTAAAGCGTAAAAGAAAACTGATATAATAACAATACAAATACTTATTAGGATATCAGTTATAAAATAACGTATAAGTTATAATTATATTTTATTTATTATTTAATTTATTTTATTTATTTTATTTATATAATTTAAAATTTGAAAATTCAAAAGCCATAAGGCTTTGTTTGGCAAAACCCTTTAAAATTAAAGACTTAATATATTTAAGCCTTGTTTGGGTTAAATCAATTTAAAACTACTTTAATTATTTTAATAAATAATTTAGTTTATAATTTATAATCACATATTATTTATTTGGATCTCCATATCCAACATTAATCAATTAAATTAGTTACAAACTATATTTTAATTAAATATACCATTTAAACAAATAACACAAAATTATAATTTTATTTAATAATTTAATACACCAATTTAAATTATTAAATTTAACAACAATATAACTCTCTCATTTTATATTACAAATTAATTTAATTTAGAATATTATCTAATAAATTAATTTATAAATATTTACTAATAATAACCACATCAATAAAATATTTATTTCATCAATTTTAACAATAAACACATCAAATAAATATTTATATAATTCAATAAATATTTAATATTACAATTTAAAATTTCGGATTGTTACAGTAAATCCCAAGCGTTATGTGACCAATGGGATATGATGATGTTATCTTGAAATTTACTAGTTCAGGAAAGTGATGTAAATAGCAGTGATGCTATCATTTCCATGTCTTTAAAAGATTATGAATGAACAAAATGTTAATATTTATTCAAGATGTTATGTGTTATGTGTTGATTTTTTTAGAATGTTCAAGTCAAGTAGAAAATACTTAAGAAATTGAGTAATGATCTAATAAGTTTATATTTTAAACAGAAAATGCCTCCAAGAAGACGTCAACTACGATAACGAACCCCTGAGAGGTTTACCAATAATAACAACGTCGATGCTAACCCAGTTCAGCAGTTGGTGACTTTACTGACGGGAGCACTGCAAAATCAGCCAAGAATCAAGCTGCGACCTTTAATGATTTCAAAGTAGTTGGACAGCCAGAGTTTCGCTGGTCTATGAATCCAGTGGAGGCACAGACTTGGATCATGGAAATAGAAAAGGTGTTCGACGTTGATAGAGTCGGTGACGACCAGAAGACTACTTTCGCAACGTTCGTGCTGAAAGCGAAAGCCAGTTACGGGTGGCAGGCGAATAAAACACGAGGGGGACCGAGAGTGATGGCGTGGAACAGATTTAAGAAAATATTTTTTGAGACCTATTTTCCAGGGAGCTCACAGAATCAGATGGATGTCCAGTTTTTAGTGCTGAAATAGGGTGCGATGACGGTGTCAAAGTATGCAACAAAATTTAATGAGTTGGTGAGGTTTGCGCCATATCAGGTTAACACAGATGAGCGTAAGGCAAGAAAATTTGAATAGGTATTGAAGCCCTGGTTGTACAACAGAGTCTCTATATTTCAGTTGAAGATATTTGCAGTAGTACTTAAAAAGGCGATTATCGCGGAAGGTAGAAGCGATGCCTTAACAAAATACAATCAACAATAGAGGAAGAGAAAGAATGAGAATGAAAAAAAAGCTGGTGGTAGCAGTGGCGGGAACAGTAACCCGAAGAGGAAGTGGAATGAGGGTGCAGGTGCTGGAAGTTAGTGGAATAGCCAGTAGAATAGGAAATTTAAAGCATGTGTCCTTTTAACTTATTTTAATAACTCACTTACTATATATATAGTTTATTTTTCACACTTTATTTAATTAAATTCTAACATTCAAATTCAATTAAATTAAAGTTAACAACAATTTATTAAATAAAAATGAATTATAATTTTAGTATAAATTATAATTTTATTTAAAAAATTGGTAAATCTCTAATTTAATAAATTTCTCTGGGGAATATTAAAAATGATAGTTCAAGGTATCAAGAAGTATAGATGATTATCAACAATAAGCGTTATGGACAATAATATTCAATGATTAAATCAATTCAAGATTTTAAAGCAATAAATACTGAGCAGTCACTAAGGACTATGAACTTCTCCTAGAATTAACAGTAATAGACTGATAATTCTACAAAACGAGTACAACAGGTGATCAACCTAAAGTACCTTATGTCATGCATAACATTTAGTCTTTCTCATGTGCGCACGTCGGTTCCTCGACAATATATAATTCCTCTACTAAGAGAGGGTTGTTCTTCTCAGTTATAAGAGTCCACACCAAGTTAATTTGGTTTGAATATCTTTTGATCAAATATTAATCGCCTAGCCGAATCAATGGCCTAGACAGTTTCTTTCTCAATATATATATGAATAATTATCGTTCGAATCAAAGTTTGAATTTTCCTTACGAAGTATTATTTCTTCAAAGTTCTACTTATACGATCAATAATAGCACAAGTTCAAGTAATGCTCAATAAAAAGTAAGGTTCGAGTACTTGCCTCAAGCGTAGTGTGACGCCCCCAACGCCCCCAAATCCAGGTACTTGAAACCCGAACTCGGTGCTTCACGATACCATTTTTATAAGCTGAATAATACAATAAAAATATTACATTCAAACCTAATTTACATACATCAAAGTTTACTTCCCAGGTACGAGACCTTCATTTACATTCCTTACAATACTTGAATAGATACCAATACTAACTATAACCATTAACTCATAATATAAACTCATTCGAACAGTTTTCCTTTCCCCTTGTTCGTGCCTGAGCCTTCAGGTTGCTCATACATAACTGAAAACATTTAATTTAAGCAAGGATGAGCATTTGAGTGCCCAGCAAGTAATAGCAACTATATATATATAAGTTGAAAGAATATAAGTATTCTCTTTACATAACACTTCTGCAACGAATCGAAAGTTGTGAAGTAATCTGTACTGATAAAAATTCACATAACAACTCTCTTTCAAATTCTTAAAATTTGGCTCTACCCATGAATATGGTTTAAGAAATATACTATGAACATTCTTTTCATTTTTGAAAAGGTTTAGCAGAAATCCATCCGCAAACCATCATAACTTACGGGCACGGAGGGTGATCAGTCTCGTTGTACCCTGTATTGATCAATACTACATAACCTGAACGAAATTCATCGCTCACTCTATCCGCCTTGGGCGCAAAAATTTTCCCATATAGGGATGTTCATACATGCTTAGTTCCAAATCCGAAGGTTTTTAATCTTGCTCAACAATAATATGTAATTCAACATATATATATGCGGGTAATTGACAAAGGTGTATCAACATGTGAATAAATGTCATGATTATCCAAGTGGGGACACTTGTATAACCATTTAGAAATTAACGAACAGAATATATATCTGAGCTAACATGTTGATAATCAAAGCGTACATAATCTGTACAGGAATAGAAAAGAATTCTGAAACTTCTTACTCATGTCCATTGCATAAAGGAAATGCAAAGGTAAGATACTTGCCTGATTTGCTGATTACAAATCTCAATTTAGATTCTATCTCATTATCACAACCTATCAATAATCAGATCATTCGTTCGATTAGAACAATATATCATAACACATAGTACTGTCTATTACAGTCAGCACATGGTCTAATCACATCATCACATATATCTAATAGGCATTACGTCCTAAACAATCATAAACACAGTCAAATATCTGAGTTCGGGTCAATTTTTGACAATTGTCGGTGTACCGACAGCTTTATCGGGTAAATACTGAGTCTAAGACTCTTATTCTGTACCTCAACATCTGTAAATATCAGTCATTTTATTTTTAAATGACTTGAAATAATTTTAAAACATTTATTAAAATTTATCATGCATTTTCAAACATCGGAATCATAATTAAATGATTTAAACATCAAACAATTATATTATCATTAATAATTAATTAATATTAAACTATTAATGAAACCATTGCCAAAATATAAAAGTTATTTATAATAACTCTAACTATTTTTAAAACATTTATATTACCCTTAAATGATTTTTAAAACAATTAAAATCATTTTTAAATAATTACCATTAATATTTAAATATTAATGTACTATTTATCCAAATATTAAAAGTCATTAATTATAACTTAAAATATTTTTAAATCCTTAATATCCTTTTTAAATGATTTTTTAAATAAATAAAACCATTTTTAAACTATTTATTTAATAATAATTATTAAATAAACTAAATATCATTAATATTATCTTAATATCATTAATATTTAATTATTAATAAAATCATCCTTTAAATATTAAAAGTTATATTTTATAACTTAAAATATTTTTAAATACCTTATTTTCATTTAAAATGATTTTTATAATATTAAAATCATTTTTAAACTAAATTATTTAATATAATCATTAAATAACTTTAATATCATTAATAATAATTAATTAATGAAATGCATCACAAAATATTAAAAGTCATGGAAAATAACTTAAAATATTTTCTTATACCATAAAATAATTTTTCATGATTTTTGCATGAATTAAAACTATTTTTAAATTATTTATTTAATATTATAATTAAATAAATAAATACTTTTTATATTCCAAAAATATTAAATATTTATGAAATATACTCAAAATAATTAAAAACTATTTTTCGGATTTTAAAATAATTTTTCAGAATTTATTAAGTATTTTTAATAATTAAAATCTAATTTTTCTAATTTTTAAATCATTTTCGGAATTTTCAGAAATTAAAAATTTAAAATAAATCAAAACCGTCGCTAAAGACTTTAGCGACGATTATCTGTTGCCTTGGGTGTTCTTGAGCCTCAAGAACACTGACAAGGCAGTTTCGAGGGGGCTAGTTTGACCACGATTTTAGATCGTATCGTGATGTTTCTGGGCAATCTAACACATAAATCTTGTAGTGTTAATGTAAGACTAAAATTAACAACAAACATCATGGCTAAAAAAACATTAGATCTAAGAGTTATTAGCCATCAAAAAGTCTGACTAGGCTGTTCTTTAACCGAAGAACAGTCGAGGTGCCTACTTTGGATCCTTATAACGTGCAATATGTGTATTGTTTGTGTGATCTATCAATTGGAGTGTGTAGAAAACATGTAGGACTACAACTATAAAGCATCATAACACTAAAAAATCATATCATGAGCAAGATCTAGCCGGTCAAAGTTGACCACGTAAATTGCTCAAAAAAAATCTGGGTTCGTGTTCTTCAGCGTTTTCGGTCAACGGGTTTTGACCATGAATAACTCCCGATCTATAATAGCTATGAACTTGATTATTTTTGTATATTAAAGAACACATATCAGGCTACAGATAAAAACTTATAAACAACAAAAACAGTAAATAATCACAGAGATATAAGCTCTGACATTTGATGAAAAATCACAGAATTCGGTTTTTCCAACTTGCTCAAATCTTCAAATTCGTGCACTTTGATGTTATGGGTCTTTGATTTATCAACTTAGAACATTAATAGACTCCCTATTACACAACTTTAAACAATCAATTGCATCAATTAACATCGAATCGAAGGATTTCTAATTTTTGGGATTTCATACCTTTTCTTCATTTGATTTCTTGATTTCTGACTTTGATCTTCTGTTTTTGATGCTTGTGATCGTGGGGTTGTGCTTAGGAGTGTATGGGCAAGTGTTTTTGGGAGCTAAGAGGTTGAGAGAATCTAGTTTGGAGAGTTGGGCAATTTTAGTGTACATTTTAAGCTTAATCTCTCCTTAATTTATAGAATTGATTGAATTCAATCATGTAAGGCTGATAATTGATGGGTGAAATGGTATAGTAGCGTGGATAACTTCTAGAAGCCATTGATTAGCTAGTATAATTGAAGATTCCATCAACAATGCTACTAATAATACACTAAAATGGACAAAAAGGGTATTTTGGTAATTTCCAATATAATTTCAAGGGCAATTTTGTACATGGCAATTAAATGTAATATTTAATCACTAGATGGTAATTCTTATCATTTACCAATTAATTTCTATCATTTGGTAAATTAAAACATTTTTACATTAACATCGTAATTAAACCCGATAATTTAAAATTAGGGTTTTCGATTGAAAATTTAGGGTTCTATAATTAGGGTTTCTTAACGTCATCAATTAGGGTTTCTAATTGACCATTAGGGTTCTCTAATTATCTGTGTATGTTACTAACACAGTCATTACGGTTTCTAACTTCAACCGGTTAGGGTTATAATAATTAGGGTTTGTCCTAATTATCGACGTACAAAAGTAATTAGGGTTTCCTTCTAATTACCGACATTCTTATACACAGTAACTTCATATACACAGTCACTACTCAGTCATGTCTCATAACTGAGTTTAATAATTAGGGTTTCACAGCACGGTAATATGATATGACCTAATTGACCGTCATTGCTCAATATTATATGTCCGCATATACACAGTACATATTTATGGTACTGTAAAATCATTATGTAAATAATATAATATTATTATTCTCATCTCTTGATCACAATCCCAATCCAGGGTTTGGATCTCATATCTGAATTCTCTTTCTTACACAACATCAATAATCAAGTTAAAATAATTAACTTGAACAAATCATATAATAAAATATTTATTATATAATTGTAATTACCACTTCATATATTATTTCCAATCATGTTTTCATGGAAAATAATTAATAAAAACATTTCGGCTTACAGGAATTAATTACCATAACAATATAATTGGTGGTAATTAATTATTCCAAAATTATTTTTATTTTTTCAAGTAATAAATATATTCGCATTTATCGTTCACATTACTAGACATTTATTCTCGTCATTAAATAATAAAAAAAAAATATGCAAAATTTCTGATTTATTTTATATAGAAAATCTAGGGTTATTACATTCACCCTCTCTTATAAGGATTCCGTCCCCGGAATCACCGCTCTAAAACTCATATGCAGAAGGGTACATAGCATATAATCACTGTACATAGACCTCGACCATACTTGGTCGAACTGGTCTTTAACTATTCTTCATAACACTCTGCTTAGGCAGAAATTTTATTTCTAAAAGAACTCAAATTCCTTATTCAACTTTTCTTACAAAATAAAATAATCTACTACATGTGTAGGAAAATCACATAAGATATATAAGTGATTCAAATAGCACCTGGAGTTCTGTTTCCAGCTGCCACTGTATCCTGGACCGTCATGTTGAAGACCCTCGGAGTTGCTACCGTTGGGGTACTGGTTGAGTGTGGTCCTGTTATTGCTAAAGAATCACTGCTCCTCCCCGTGGTTACGTTTCCTGCCTCTATTCCCCTCTTTGGACAGTTCCTCACCTTATGCTCAGTCGATCCGCATATAAAGCATCCACTGATCATCCTTGAGTTGGGGCAGTTGGGAGAGATATGACCCTCTTGCCCGCACTTGTAGCATACAAACTTGCCCTTCAGACACTCGCCAGAGTGATTCTTCTTGCAGTTCTTGCACTGCACTACCTGCTTCTTTGTACCTTCCTGCTTCACTTGCACGTTCTCAGAAAAATTCCTCATTCTTTTCTCACCCCTATTCCCACTACTACTTTCTATCTTTACTGCTCCTCCTGACTTATTTTTGTTCTTCTTCTCCTTGTGGTAGAGGCTCATGGCCTCACTTCCCTATTCAGCTATGATAGCCTTCTCCATGAGTGCTGCAAAAGTATTAATTTATAGTACTGACACCTTATTGTAGAGCCAGGGTTTTAAGCCCAGCTCAAATCTCCTTGCCTTTCTAGCTTCTGTATCCATTTGATGTGGAGCAAACCTAGCCAACTCATTAAACTTTGCAGCATACTCCACAACAGTCATGTTCTCCTGTTTTAACCCCAGGAATTTCACCTCCATTCTAGACTGCATACTAACATAGAGATAGTTTTCGAAAAATAAATTCTTAAATCTATCCCAAGTAATTTCTTCTTCTCCAGCCCGAGTCTTATTTGCCTCCCACCAAAAGTTAGCTTCCTCTTTCAACATGTAAGTGGCAAAAGAGGTCTTTTGCCCTTCATCTACTCTAGCAATTATGAAGGCCTTTTCTATTTTGTTCACCCATGTCTGGGCTTCTATAGGGTTAGTTGATCCTCTGAATTCTGGTGGTCCTACGGCTTTGAAGTCCTTGAAATTTGCCAAGCGATTGTCTGGCTGGTTCCCTGCAGCTGGTATTCCCTGCTGCATAGCCTGAGCTACCATGTTTGCAAAGTTTTGCATCAGTTCTGGCTGTCGTTCCCCAGCATTAGTAGATTCTTCTATCCTTTGATTTCGAGTTTGACGTCTTGGCGGCATTATCTGGTTAAATAAAACCATAAATTATACCCTTACATTTTAAACCTTATTGCATAAGATTAATGTATTAAACTCGTTTCATTTCTCAATCTTAGATTCATATTCATTTATTGAATATGTACATAGCACATCCTGCTTTAATCAACAGCTATCCCTTTGTGACTACGAAAGTCGGGATTTAAAATCTTGACCAACATAAAAGTTGAAAATAGTTTATTACTTATCACACATATTACATAACATAACTTATACTACTTATTTACCAAGCCTTTCTTCTCGGACATTCATTCGATCGATGTCCTTCCATCCCACAATTAAAACATCGACCTTTCTTATAGTCAGGGCAACGAGGAGAGGTATGTCCCTCACGGCCGCAAATATAACATATCTTCTTCCCTTTCTTCTTGTCAGGTTTTCCTAAGTCAGGGTCTTCTATCTTTCTTTTTCCTTTACCTCTCGGAGCTGCACACGATGTGTTGCTTGGGGCTCCCATCTGGTCAATTTGTAGTTTGAGCTTATCCTGCTCTTCCATTGTTTCTAGCAATGCTTGACGCAGTTGAATATTAAGCAACGCCTCTATCTCCCATAACCTTTCCAGCGTAGCAACCTTGTTCTCCAGATACTGCTCCTCCGTTGATGCTTGAGCAGCTTCAACTTTAGTGTCTGAATCACTATCTGTCAAATCCAACATTTCTGGGTCTGATGCTACGTTTTTCGCGACCGCGCCTGGTTTGTACTAAGGATTGGTGCGGCCGCGCTGCTCCTAGTGCAAACCAAGACATGGTTGCTTCTGCAGAAGGTTAGTGAACACTCGACTTGCACGTATATAAATAATCATGCAAAACACACATGTTAGTATGTGGATAACCAAGTTTGACCTTATATCATAACATTAACATAGGTCACCATCTATTCTCATTTAATCAAGATTTTAAGTGTTCAATTCATAATTTTCTTACGTTTAATCGTTAAACACATGTTATGTGGTTCATAGGTTTCTACTATACATGCTTGCATTCGTTAAATCAAGCATCTCAAGTTATGACGTTCTACTTCATTTATGCTTACTCTAAACCACACTTAACTAGTTTCACGATGCATATAACTCATTAGGCATTCATATTAATCACATTTACATGCATGACACACCTAATCATGATATCTCATATACACAATTTAAACCACATAAGCATGCTCACAAATCTTAACTCAAAGCGTATATAGAGTTTATCAAGTTTATTTCTGAAACTTTAAGCCTCCCTTAGTAAGTCATCAAAATTCATTCAAGCATACAAAATAAATCCACATACTCTATGTCATGCTCTCATGCTTAAAGTTATATAAAATCAGATTATGGTAGCATGTTTTCAAGTTCAAAACTTTGTGTGCACATAGTTCCTTAATACATTGTCTTTTACTTAAACTTTTCCTCTTTTACTCATGCTTGAATATCTTATACTATTCCAACCATACAAACTAGTATATTGGTCATATAATGGAACTTAACATATTGAGGCTTAGGGTCAGAACAAGCTCTACACCATGTTTATCAAACTAGTTTCCAAAGTTTTAAGTTTTCTTTGAATATTTAAACTAAAACAACTAATCATGGCTTACTATATACACAACAATCACAGTCCACATGTGCAGGTTATTTATAGGCATATTCTAAATGTCATAGTATGATAAGCACATCTTAAAGAGCTAACATGAGTAACTGTGATACACTACCCGCCCGGCCTCGCGGTGAGAGACTAGGGAAGTGGCGCGGCCGTGCCACTTCGCCCAGAGACAAAAATATGGCTTCTGCTTCTGCAGAGCCTCAACCCCAAACATTGCCAAACATCTTCTGTTGCAACACAAACTACTTCTAATACTTCTAAGCATATATACTAACTTAAACAACACACTCTTGTGCCAATTCATACCAAAGATCAGAGAATTCATGAGAATTACAAGATTTTGACAAAACTTAAACTAAGAACACAAAATTGGATTTTATACCTCTTGAAGCCTGAATTGAATTCCCTCACTCCTCTAATAATACTCTCTAATAGCTCAGCAACACTCACCCTCAATATATCCTTACCAGATAATTTAAGTAACTGAGAAATGAAGAAGGTGAGCTTCCATTTATGCAGAATTAGTTGTCCAGTCATTGCTCTTACACTTTGGTTTGATTCAATTGAAATTGGGAAGAAATGTTGTGTATAGAAGAGTTGGCCAACTGCCAATTCATAGGTATCATTACTGCTGATGCTATGAAGCTGGAGTTTTACGCACTGAAGAAGATAGGCTACTATTTGGTTACTGTTTGAGCATTGCGGAGTTTTAAAACTCGACAACGTGATTATAATGTTCAATTTGTTCTCTTAGGTTTCCAAAATATAATTTTAATGTATTAATGCTACTACATAATGGAAAGTTAGGGATTATTTAGGTGCCCACATCATATAATCCATGTACATTATTCCAGTTCAATTAATGTTTAAAACATGTATGGGCTCAATTTAATTGGTCCCTAATAATTTAATATCTCCTTGAAACTTTATTATTTCAATTAGACTCACTTATTGAAATAATTTGAAATTCTTTGATATAGTACATCTTTAATGTTTCCACGCATACTTATTGTCACATATGCAATTATTTATGTAACTTATAATTCTTTTCACTTTATTATATAGTTTCTGTATATAATATAGTTACCACAAGGTGTCACACTACACATTCTTTTTATTGTAGTTACTAGACATTACTACATACCTTGCAGACATCAATTAAATAAATAATACATACTCTAATTATGTAATTTTACTTTGCTCACAATAACAATTAATTAATTGTATAATATTAATTTATCTTTCACTCCTTAATTTATTCATCTCTTAATTAAATTAATTTCTTAAATCTCCATTCTCATGCCACATTAGGCATTTTCACAATTCTCATCAACATTTCCACATTTTCTCAATTCTTCTAAATTCGATTTAAATATGTTAAATTATTCATTTCACAACACATCAATATTTTTATTCAAATAAATACTCATTTTCTTATTACCTTAAAATAATTATTTATTCATGAAATTCATGGTTCTTACATCCTCCCCCCCCCCCCTTATAAAAACTCCGTCCTCGAAATTGGCACAAGGTTATACGAATAAATGGGGATAATCCCTTCGAATCTTATCTTCTAATTCCCACGTTGCCTCCTCGGCGTCGTGGTTTCACCAAAGTACTTTTACAGAAGATATACTTTTATTCCTTAATGTCTGTTCTTTCCTATCTAATATTTGGACATGAACTTCTTCATATGCTAGATTCTTTTCTACTTGAATGGGCTCGTACGAAATCACGTGTTTTTAGTCAGGCTTGTACGGACGCAACACAGAGATGTGAAACACGTTATGGATGTGCTCCAACTCAGGTGGTAATGCAACTTTGTACGCCACTTCGCCCACTCGCTTCAGTATCTCGAATGGTCCTATGAATCTCGGACTCAATTTTTCCTTCTTGCCGAATCATATTTTTCCCTTCCAAGGATATACTTTTAAGAAAACGTTACTTTCGACTTCAAAGTCGTGGTCCTGACGATGCATGTCTGCATAATTCTTCTAGCAATATTGTGCAGCTACTAGTCGAGTTCTTATTAATGTCACCACATCTGCGGTTTGTTGAACTAATTCCGGCCCTAGCATCTTTCGCTCCCCAACTTCATCCCAACACAGCGGTGTTCTACACTTTCTCCCGTAAAGAGCTTCGTACGGTGGCATGCCTATACTTGCATGGTAACTATTGTTAAAAGCTAATTCCACTAAGGGTAGGTGATCATCCTAACTTCCCTTAAAGTCCATCATGCAAGTTCTAAGCATGTCTTCTAGCGTTTGTATCGTTTGCTCACTTTGCCAGTCTGTTTGCGGATGATAAGCGGTACTTAACCTCAATTGTGTTCCCATCCTTTCTCGCAAGCTTTTCCAGAATTTTGACGTGAAGCACGGATCTCGATCAGAAACAATCGATACCGGCACTCCATGTCGTGAAACAATTTCCTTTACGTACAGATTTGCTAACTGAGTCAAACTATATCGGATCTTGATTGGTAGAAAATGAGCCGTCTTCGTTAGTCGATCCACGATAACCCAAATGGCGTCAAAACCTTTTTGCGTGACTGGAAGTCCTACCACGAAATCCATCGTAATATGCTCCCATTTCCACTCCGGTATCTCCAACGGTTGAAGTAGACCACTCAGCCTTTGGTGCTCTGCTTTGACCAGTTGACAAGTAAGACAACTACTAACGCACTAAGCGATTTCTCGTTTCTAATTTGGCCACCAAAAATGTTGCCTCAAATCCCGGTACATCTTCGTGTCTCCTAGATGAATAGAATACATCGTATTGTGTGCCTCGTGTAAAATTTCTTCCCTCAACTCGGTTATCACTGGCACCCACACTCTTCCTTCGAATCTTAAAATACCGTCTCTAACCATCTTGAACTTTTCTTCCTCATTTTCCATGATCCTCTTCCTGATCTTCTTGCATTCTTCATCTTTTTCTTGGGATTCCTTTATTTCGTCCAACAAGGTCGGACGAGCTTCTACTGCAAACAATCTCTCTTCAGACCTTTCCGGTCCTCTCACTTCTATCTCCAATTTTTCTATATCCCTTATTAACTCCTCCTGAGTTGTCAATTGAAATAACTTTTCCCTTCCTTTTCTACTTCACCCGTCGGCCACAACATTCGCCTTTCCTAGGTGATAAAGAATATCACAGTCATAATCCTTAATCAATTCTAACCACCTCCTCTGACGCATGTTCAACTCCTTTTGTGTGAAAATATATTTCAGACTCTTGTGATCCGTATATATCTTATATTTTTCTCCGTACAAATAATGCCTCTAAATCTTTAATACAAAAACTATTGCCGCTAACTTTAAGTCATGAGTAGGGTATCGATTTTCGTAATCCTTCAATTTTTGTGACGCATACGCAATGACTTTGCCATGTTACATTAGCACACAACCCAGTCCTCTGTGCGACGCATCACTATACACCACAAATCCTCCCGTATCATTAGATAATGATAATACAGGCGCCTCACTCAATCTCTTTTTCAGCTCTTGAAAACTCTCTTCGCACTTGTCCGTCCACACGAACTTCACCGTCTTCCTTGTTAGATTGGTCCAAGGGGTGGCTATCTTAGAAAAATCTTGGATAAATCTTCGATAGTACCCAGTTAACCCTAAGAAACTCCTCACTTCAGTTGGCGTCTTCGGTTGCTCCCAATTACTTATCGCTTCTACTTTCGCAGGGTCTACATAAATTCCATCCTTATCCACCACGTGTCCTAAGAATTGAACCTTTTCTATCCAAAATTCACACTTAGAAAATTTTGCATACTTCTTCTCTTTTCTTAGTGCCTCCAAAACCATCTCCAGATGTTCGGCATGTTCTTCTTCCATTTTCGAGTAGATCAAGATATCGTTGATGAAAACTACTACGAATTTATCTAAAAATGGCTTGAAGACTTGGTTCATCAAGTCCATAAACGCTACCGGAGCATTTGTTAACCGGAATGACATTACCAAAAAATCGAAATGTCCGTAACGAGTTCGAAATGTCGTCTTTGATATATCCTCTTCCCGCGCTTTCAACTGGTGATAACCCGTTCGCAAATCTATCTTCAAGAAACACTTGGCTCCCTTCAGTTGGTCGAAAAGATCGTCTATCCTTGGTAATAGATATCTATTCTTAATCTTCACTCTATTCAATTCTCGATAATCGATATAGAGCCTCATCGATCCATCTTTCTTCTTTACAAACAACACGGGTGCTCCCGAAGGAGACACACTTGGGCGTATGTAACCCTTATCTAGCAACTCTTGTAATTGTATCATCAATTCCTTCATTTCTACTAGCACCATACGGTATGGGGCTTTCGAAATCGGTGTCGTTCCTAGTGCTAAGTCTATTATGAATTCGATTTCTCTGTCTGGCGGAAGACTAAGCAGATCGTCCGAAAATACATCTTAAAATTCTCTCACTACGGATATATCCTGAATTTTTACTTCCTTCTTCTGAGTATCAATAATGTATGCTAAGTAACCTACACATCTTTTTCTTATCAATTTCTTGGCCTGCATCATCGTAAGATAACATGATTGCTTAAACGATGAGCTACCATAAAACACTACCTTAGACTTATTCGAAGTCTGAAGGTTCACACTTTTATCCTGATAGTCAATTATCGTGGTATGGTTATACAACCAATCCATTCTTAATATTACGTCAAACTCTCCCAATCTGATTGGAATTAAGTCTACGCTTAGTTCATGGTCTCTAATATTTACACGATAATTTCGGTAAATATACCCTACAAAAATTACTTCCTTATTCGCAACTTCTATGTTCAAGGGATTTCCTAATCGTTCTCGGGGTATTTTAAGTCGACTAGCAAATTCCTCATATACAAAAGAACAGGTGGCACCTGAATCAAATAATATATAGGCACTTATATCATTGATCGGGATGATACCTGACATAACGTCCTTCGCAGCTACGGCGTCCTGGACGATAATATTAAATGTTCTGGTAGTTGGACGGTTGGATGGCGTCGGTCCGCCAATCATCAGTTTGCCACTCCCTCCATATTGGCCGCTTCCTCCGCTACTTCCTTTCTTCGGGAAGTCTTTGATCAGATGGTCCACCGAACCACAAGCGAAACATCCTTTGATCTTCTTCGGCTTCGGGCAGTTTGGTGCATAATGTCCCTCTTGGCCACAGTTGTAACATACACTGCGCCCTTTCCAACACTCGCCTTGGTGATACCTCCCACACTTTGGGCATCCTTCCTCCTTCTTCTTAATCTCTCCTCGAAACTTCCCCACTTGATTGTTAAAATTCTTGTTGTTGTTGTTATTATCCCACTTCCTCTTTCCTAAATTGCTACCTCCACTGCTACTTCCTCCTCAGTTTTCTCCTCCGGTGCTCTTTCCCTTCTTCTCTTTGTTATACAGATTTAATGCTTCACTTCCTCTCTCTGCTATAATATCCTTCTCTAGCAATGTCGTAAAAGAATCTATTTGAAGAACCGACACCTTCTTAAACAACCAAGGCTTCAGTCCTTCCTCAAAATGCCTAGCTTTCCTCTCTTCATCTACCACCTGGTGCTCAGCAAATCGGGCTAGTTCATTGAACTTAGCCGCGTATTGCGCCACCATCATATCTCCTTGCTTAAGTTCTAAGAACTTCACCTCCATCTTATTTTTCATGCTCTTCGGGAAATAATTCTTAAAGAACAGAGTTTTAAACCTCTTCCACGTGACTATCCCTTCTCCCGCTCTCGGTTGATTCGCCTCCCACCAGTAGTTCACTTCGCCTTTCATCATATAGGTTGTAAATGCCATCTTCTGGTTTTCTCCCACACGAGTGATGGTGAACGCCTTCTCCATCTCCTTGATCCATGTCTGAGCCACGATCGAGTCGGTCGTTCCTACAAATTTTAGTGGTCCTACACTCTTAAAATGTTTAAAGTTTGTGACTGGAGCTGCTTGGGGAATGGGTGGTACTAGTTCATTTCTTCCCCTAAGAGCTTCTCCTAACAAATCTACAAGCCTCTATATCGGATCTACTGGTCCTCTCTTATCATTAACCGACTCTTCTGGCGCAGCTATTCTACGTATAGGCGGCATGTTTCTGCAACATAAAATTTTCATCTTATTATCTAATTATATTACTTAGACATTTCTCAAATAAAAGAAATAAAATTTTATAACACGTTTCTGAAATAAGATCATTTATATTCATATGCCAAATCATTACAATTACATTATCCTCCCTAGCATACTGCTATAAATGATAACACGTATCCCCTATTATCACAAAAGACGGGGACAACACCAGTTTACTACCCCTCTAACATTTTTCAAAAGTTGGGATTTACTACTATCTCACATCTTACACAAAAGACTGAGATTTCAACAACAAATTAAACAACACATAAATAAATACAATACAACTACTAAGCTTCTTTCTCTAGACTCAATCTAACACCCCACGCTCCACGGTACTCTGGTATTCCTTCTGAGTAATGTGCATCACCATATCTCGGCTTATGGTATGCCGGGTCTGTCCTTGCTCAGTCGGGTAGTGATTTACCCCATCAATCAATCTCTCCATGGTCGTGCGCAGAGCATAGCCTATCTTGTTCATCTTCTTTCTATTGCACTATACCTCATCCTCTAGATCATTCACCCTATCATTGGCTTCCTCCCACTTCTCCTCGAAGTGAATCCTATCCATCACCTCCATCTCCGTCCTCTCGCTCAACTCTCTTTGCTCCATTTCTTCTAACTTTCCTGCCAACTCTACATTCCTAGCCACCGATCGGTGAAACAAGGTCCCCATCTGGATTCCTGCCTCCTTACGGTGAGCAATCTCCACCTCCATCTCTTGCATCGCTAATTTCCTCTGATGGTCCTCGTCCCTCAATTTTTGGAACTCAGACTCCCTCTCCCTAGCCTCAGTCTCTAACTCCTCCACTCTACATCCTAACTCCAAGATCTGCTCCTCATACTCCTCCAACATCCGATCCTCAAAAATAGCCTCGTCGGAGTCCTCCATAAGCTCAGGCTCCTCCTCCGGATCAGACTCCTCGAGTAATGGCTCCATCTCCTCCTCCTCGTCATTATCATCAATAGGGGCCACTGCTGATATAGGCTCCGCTATCAATGGTGCCTCAAATACCACGTGTATGTCACGCGGCTCCTCCTCTACTACTCGTCTAGGTCCTCACATGTCAGTCATCCTAAAATCACCAACATAAGACGAATAAACAACAACTCCATTAGAATGTTAACTAACATAAGTTCATTGTATAGAATGAAGTTATATTCTATAACACACTAAGTCTCTCTCTATGAAAACTCTATATGAGTTTCATTCCTTTATATCCCTAAGTTCTCCTAAGTTATAATCTAAGGACTCTCGCTCCTAAGGTTTATAACTACAGCTCTGATACCAACCCGTGACGCCCCCAAATTCAGACCACTCTTGTCTCAAATTTGGTTGCCACATAATAACTCTAATAATAAATCAATATCTCACACAGCAGAATAATAGAATAAATTACATCGCTATAACATAATTATTCTTTCCCCAAGGGTTCGTAACTTAAACATCTCTTACATAACTTAATCATAATTAAACACCGTTTGGACATAACTGATACATAATACAATACCACTTAACTTAAACATAGCTTAATAAGTTCATCTATAACCAAATAATAGTACATCACTAGCATCATATAAATAACTACTTCAAAGCCTTCTCTTTACCCTTGTCCTTGCCAGAGGGTTCACCACGTTCTGCCTTCACTGAAATTTTTATGGAAAGCAAGGATGAGCAACTATTTTGCCCAGCAAGTAATATAGCAAAAAGGGTAATTAATATGTTTTAAATTTCTCCATGGTATATCAAAAATGATAGTTCAAGGTAGCAAGAAGTATCGATGATTATCAACAATAAGCGCTATGGACAATAACATTCAATGATTAAATCAATTCAAGATTTTAAAGCAATAAATATTGAGCAGTCACTAAAGACTATTAATTTCTCCTATAATTAATTGTAATAGACTGATAATTCTATAAAATGAGTACAACAGGTGATCAGCCTAAAGTACCCTATGTCATGCATAACATTTAGTCTTTCTAATGTGCGCACGTCGGTTCCCTGACAATATATAATTCCCCGACTAAAAGGGTTGTTCTTCTCAGTTATAAGAGTTCGCACCAAGTTTATTTGGTTTGGATAGCTTTTGATCAAATATCAATCTCCTAGCCGAATCAATGGCTTAGACAGTTTCTTTCACAATATATATATATATATATATATATATATATATATATATATATATATATATATGAACAATTATCGTTCGAATCAAAGTTTGAATTTTCCTTACGAAGTATTATTTCTTCAGAGTTCTACTTGTACGATCAATAATAGCACAAGTTTAAGTAATGCTCAATAAAGAGTAAGGTTCGAGTACTTGCCTCAAGCGTAGTTTACCAAAGTAAAGCTTAATATCAATCCAATGCACTATGATATCTTATTCATGTATAATCACATTAATTATATAAGTTCAACATGTACACCTACTATCTTAACTTACTATCATACACAAGTGTAATTTATCACTGCTAACAAATATTGCTAGTCTTCTAGTCGCATAATCTTATACGTATGGCATCACATGAAAATTAGTTTCTAACACACTATGTCATAGTTGAAATCACAATTTGACTTTAAAGTTGTGAACACTTATTCATCATAGGATCCTTTCAATAACATGCTTGTTAACACATGAATACTATACTGGACAGGTATTACGGATTAGAGTAACCATATAAGCATGAATGAACCCTCCAATTATTAATCGAAAACTGACCCTACTTCAGACTGGCGCGGTCGCGCCTGGTTTGTACTAAGGAGTGGCGCTGCCGTGCTGCTCCTAGTGCAAACCAAGACATGACTGCTTCTGTAGAAGGTTAGTGAACACTCGACTTGCACGTATATAAATAATCATGCAAAATACACATGTTAGTATGTTGTAAGACCCCAACTTATTAATGAATAAAATTAAATTTTCTCTAAATATTATTGTGAATAATAAGGGGTTAATTTGATATAATACTTTGGTTATGGGTGAAATGTGCAAATTTTGCAAAATAAACAAGTGGTTATAAAATATTCATTTTTGTCGGGGAATATTCATTTGGTCGTGGAATATTCTTGCTGTCGGGGAATATTCATACGACGGCGCAGCCTTGTGTGGGCCCCATAACGGAAAACGATTGGATGAAGAAAACAACAAGTATAAGTTGTTTATAAATAACGGCGTATTTGTTACCGTTAATACTGTTGGAATACCCAGTGGTTAAAATACAGTAGCACACGGTATTGCACTAATTATTGATTCTTACGTAAGAAGGCACTACTCAATAATTGTTACAGTAGTTATTATTCATTATTTTATTTTATTGATTCAATAATTGCTGCGTTGATATTTTATATTATTATTGTTTCAATAATTATTGCTGCACAGTATTTTCCATTATCAGATCAATAATTCATATTATTTGAATAATATTATTAGATAACATTATTGGCAATGTCTAGAAAGTTCTGTCTAAGGAGAGGTTTGGTCATCTAATTGCGCGCTAATAAGGAGAAATCCTTATTGGAAAGCCCCCTCTTTCCTGGGAACGGCCTGGTTGTCATAAATGTGATTCTGTAATATTATTTGTGAATAATTAATTATTGATTCATATGATAAAGAAATATTTATTTTATGTGGATATAAATGAGGGATATATTTTTGTGGCTAAAAATGAAGGAGTTAATGTTGAGGTTTTTATCAGTATTTTTGTCGGAATGGAGATATTAAAAATCAGGGTTTTTGAGATATTTTGCGGGGGTTATAATTTTTAATCCGACCGTTGGATCGTGGTAATTTTTGGATATGTTATACATATATAAGTTGAGTATATGTCCACAAATTTTGAACCATTAAAAATGAACGTATGATTTATTATGAATTTTACGAGATGACTGGTTCAGAAATTGTTAAATTTTCGGAGTTTATCATTTTGATAAAAAATTCTAGAATTGGTGGGCCCCACTCTTGGTTGGTAAAGAAATATGCTGAGATTTTTATTCAAATGTGGTGGGTGGGAATAGTAGCAGGTAAAGCCATCAGGTTGCAGGTTAAGTCTGCTTTGGCGTGCTAACATTTTCCTATAAATAAAGGGCTAAGTTAGAATTAAAAATCACACCAGAAACAAGTTTTCTCTCTTTCTCTCTCTAGATTATTGAGTGTATTTTGTGAGTATTTAGATACTTTGAGAGTTTCTATTCATCAGAGCAAGTTTCTTTCAGCCTTATACCGGTATTCCGACCAGAAGTACTGATATTTTGAGGTAAGGGATATTATTTTCTTCTTAAATGATATTATTTTCTTCAATATCATTATGCTGAAATATTAACATGAGTTTTTATCAAATTTGGAACTTTTTGTGTCGGGGTTACTACTCACGTATACGTTACTATTTACGTATACGGAACTATTCACGAATACGACACTATTCACCGAAAAATAAAATTTTCTCTTTTTATCCAAGATGTCTATTATGGTTATTATCTTTGATTGTATCCATGTTTTGATCTTTATTTTTGAATTCTGCTTCACAATTGATTATTATGAAGTATTATTGATCTTGGATAAACTGTTATACGAATCCCTACTATTTGTCCTTCTGTCTCACTGGATTCGTTTTCTTTAAGATACTTTTCATCATCCTCAGTCCTAAATGATGATACTACTGAATATCTTTGGCCTGTAGTGCAAAGATGTATGATTACTTGATGAATACATTTGGCCTGTAGTGCAAAGATGAATATTTGGATAAAGATGATTATTAATTGATGTTACAGGGATAAAATATTGATGATGGACTTTTAAATCTTAGAAGATAGTAGAATTCTTTCTCTACTTAACTCTTCTAATGGTTTGCTATTTCCGCTGCAGTTGTTGATCTAAAACTTGTTGTCGATTATATTCAATCAGATTTTTCCCTGTTGAAGACTAACGATAATTTGTTGTATATTATCTTAGTCATAATATTCTTTACTGGGCTAGTTGAGCTCACCCTTTTCCTTTTTGTTCCATTTTTCTTCTCAGGAGGTGAGAACATAGCAGGATCTAGTCGGGGTATGGAGTGATGGTTCTAGAAAGATGTTTTAACAGTCCTCACTATTTCTGTAAAATAGTGTTTAAATAATTGTAATGAGGATTTATTTGAGTGTGGATATTGTCCAGAAGACAATATTTGTATTTAAACTCACAGTATGTGTTGTCGTATTTTGCACGACAATTGTATTATTGAAGTTGTAGTTTGCTTTCTGTACCATGTATTTGGCGACTCAGAATGGGTGTTATATACCTATTTTGGGGACGTCACAGTTGGTATCAGAGCTTAGGGATATGATCTCTGGCTGAGATGTGAGACAAGAACTAGGAGGGGAGAGACGAGAAATTCCTTTGCTAGTATGACCTGACTAAGTTTATTTGGTGTTTATTTGGTCGGTCAGAGTATAGGGATAATATATGACATGATTATTAACCCTTGTTTTATGACAGCATTTAAGAATGGCAGCTGAGATCGTTAATAATGGAGTAAATCAGATCGTGGAGACACCTTTGATCACCACCCAGGGGAACGTGCAACAGGAAGGCAATATTCCTCCTGTAAACAACGTTACCGAGCAAATGATGAATGATGAAATGTTTAGGATGATGACAATGTTATAGGAATTCAATTAAACAAGTTCAAGAATTAATTTATCCAGAAACTAATAATATCCAAATTGTCAACATGATACTTCTTTGTAAAGTAAAAGTCAAGAATGCTCAGAAGAATATTTTCATAAAAAGATACTGGATGAAGCGCAAATATCAAGGATATTCCACTAATTTCATGGAGTATAGAAGTCAAAACTTTAACCAACTGTGTATAATAAAGAATGGAATAACAAAAGAAATCACCAGGCATGCGATAGACCGCACAAGCAGGTTATTCCAACAGAATAATAATTAACGGAACCAGGTCCGGCGTAAAACGCACAGACAGGATATTCCAACAGAATAGTAAAGACGGAACCAGGTCCGGCGTAGAATGCACAGACAGAATATTCCAACAGAATAGTAAAGACGGAACCAGGTCCGGCGTAGAACGCACAGACAGGATATTCTAACAGAATAGTAAAGACGGAACCAGGTCCGGCGTAGAACGCACAGACAGGATGTTCCAACAGAATAATAAATAATGGAACCAGGTCCGGCGTAGAACGCACAGACAGGATGTTCCAGCAGAATAATAAGGAATAGAAGAATAGAAGAATTTCACCAAGTATGCGGTACTTCGAATAAACAGGTTATTCCAACATAATAACAAAGAATGGAACAACAGAAGCTCTCTTCATGAAGATGAAAGAAAGAAATAATATTCCCTACCTTTGAAAGAAACTGGATATAGGAGTAGTGAGGGAGCAGACTTCTCTTCTTCTATAGATTTTCTCTCTATAGCTTCTCTCTATAATTTCTCTCTATAATAATGGCTCTAAAGCTTTAGTGAATTGGTGAGAAATGAAGGAAGGATGAGCTTCTATTTATAGGAAAATATAGTTTCGATAATTGCACGTTTTGGGGCTCAAAAATTACAGTATAATACCTTCCTCTTTTTCTTTATTTTTTATTTAGTCCTGCAAGTATTATCAATCTTGCACCAACTCCCCTAATAGTAAATCATGTGAATCAATAGTACCCGTGAATAGTAACTCATGAATAGTAACTCGTAAATAGTAACTCATGAATAGTAACTCGTGAATAGTACTCCGACACGAAAAGTGCTCCGAATACCCGAGTGAGCAATACTAGAGTGAATAGTAATTTGGGTGAATAGTAACCCCGTGAATAGTAACCCGTGAATAGTAACCCATGAATAGTAACTCGTGAATAGTACTCCGACACAAAAAGTGTCCCGAATACCCGATTGAACAATACTGAGTGACTTCTCACATAAGCATCAATAATCAATACCGTGTGCTACTATGCAACCACGCGTATTACTGTACTTTTAACACCGGGTGTTTCAACAGTATCAACGATAAAACTTCCGTCGTTATTTTTATAAAGTATTTCTGTCGTTTTCTAACTATGACAGTTCTTCTGTTGTGGGTCCACCAATGATTGTGTCGTCGTACGAATATTTTCCGACAAAAAGAATATTTCCCGACCAATCGAATATTATATAACAACTTGCATACTTTGCAAAATTTTCAAATACTACCCCCAACTATAACATTATCTCAAATCCACACCTTAATATTCAAAAAATAATTTGAAAATTTTAAATCTTTATTTAAAAAAATCTGGGGTCTCACAATCTCCCCTTCTTATAGAATTTCGCCCTCGAAATTTACGTACGTACCTGGTATGATAAAGAGGTGAGGATACCTTGAATACCTTTATCGTTGAAAGCATTAAATTCATCTTTGTAATTCGGTCAAAGATATTCATTAACAATTCATCTTTGCACTACAGGCCAAAGATATACAACTGTAAAACCAATAATGCTGAGACTCAGCTTAATAGTATCACGACCACGAATTATCCATGCACTACGGGCTAAGGATATTCGTGTTTTCAATTACGGTCATGATTATACCGAATAATCCCTGATCATAATCATACCAAGTCCATCTAAGCTCTACGGCCAAAGATGACTATTACCACATCCATGAATTAATATTTCATTGCTGAGGCTCAGCTCAAAAATTAACACACATCGTCGAATCATCCCTGCACTACAGGCCAAGGATATTCTTTAGTATCACGACCACGAATTATCCATACACTACGTGCCAAAGATAATCGTGTTTTCGATTACGGTCATGATTATACCGAACAATCCCTGGTCATAATCATACCAAGTCCATCTATGCACGTAAGCCACAGATGACTTTCAACACAATATAAGCATGAGGATAATGATATAAAGAATCAATCAAATGAGATAAAGGATAAATATTAAACATTTATAATATAATTTATTCAGGGTTCAAGAATATCCCAATGCTATCAATCACTTAATAATCTTATAATCTAATATCATTAATCTTATAACAATATTTTAATCACTTCTTAAACTTATAAATAATTTATTTCAATTGTTTACGCTTTACCATATAATGCATTTAATCATTCAAAAATGCCATACTCATAAGATATCATCACCAATGATTAAATCCCTCATCAAAAAAATATGCATATGCTCTATATAGGATTTCCAAGCCATAAAATTCTATTTTCCAACTTTGTTACTTCACATAACATATTTAACTCATATATTCGTAACTAAATATTTTTCATGAAAATACCAAATCAGTCTCAAAAATATTTCTTTTCTGGAATTTAGCATAATATAGTCTCATAATGAACATATATTTTTCTCGGAATTTTTAAAATTCATTTACTATTTTTAAAAAAATAATTTCCAATTAATTCCTTAAGAAATTTGCTACCTCAAGTTTAACTCCAAAATTTTCCAAATCTTGGAAGGACCTTACACATGCTAATTTGAGCCTTCAGTTTAAATTTCATGGTCATCGGAGTTGTAGAACTCCGGTTATAGCATTTTTCGTCCGAAAAACCTAAATATTGAAATGGTCATAACTTGCTCATTTTAAGTCGGAATGAGCTCATTTTTGGACACGATGTTCTTTATACCATATACTTTTATGTCCCAAAAGGCCTAAATTTTTCTCACTAATTAAGTGGCCGAAACAACCCTTACAAAAATGTGGCAGCAGCTTTTTGGACATTTTAAAGTTTTGACTCATTTGCTAAAATCAGTCCGCACGAAAATCTACAACACATTATTCAGTGATTCCACTTGGATTAGTTAGGTAACTCATAGATCTAACTCTAGGAGTTGACCACACTCAAAAATTCAAAATATAATAGGAGATATGGTCAATTGAATTTCATGTTACGTTTTTACCAAAATCTGATTTTTCAACCCTTTGTGATTTCTAAGAAACTTTCATGTTTTCACATAATAACCAACATAACTCATCATAACACTTACTAATACCACATATACCCATGATTTTTATTATTCCAACGCTTTTATTATAACTCTAATTATAATCAATGTAACCAGATCCTTTTAGTTGATGAAATATTTGAGGGTTTTATAAATGAGTTTTGTACTGGGGTCAATACAAAATTCGATTTCATGCTCTAGGGGTAGTTTAAGAAGTCTTCAAGAATACGTCAGAAAATTTATTAACAATAAAAATATCACTCAAAACTGTGACTCTCATCCAAGACTTGGATAGCACATGAAATGAAGGTTTCTCCTAACGGAGTTTCAATCGATAAGTCAAAGTCTAATCTCTCTGGAGTCAAATTTAAACATTGAGCGCAAGCAAGAGAGATAAAAGAATGGTTAGAACCCGTATCTAATAAGGTATAGACTCCGCAAAAATTTATAATTAACTAACCCGTGATAACTTCGTTCGATTCCTCGTCACGAAAAACGCTCTCCCTTAAACTACCGAATTTGTTTTATCTGTATCCGCCTTTGGTGCCACCGTCCCAGCTGGACTTGACTTCACTATACGACAAAATTGAGCTAAATGACCTTCTCTTCTTGAAATTTCCACTTCTATTATCTTGGTCATGATTACCACCGAAGTGGTTACCAATCTTGGCATGATAATTTCCCCCACGATGGTTATCATTGTTCCGATAACCGTTGCCACCGGTATGATTATTATCGTGTTGTTGGTCGTTACCTTTTGCTTGAGCTGAATCAACGCTCTCATGTGCTTCATTGCTTATCTCAGCATTTTCAGATGCCATTCCCAAACACTGTCACAAAACAAGGGTTAATTGACATATCACATATTATCCCTATACTCTGACCGACCAATTAAATACCAAATAAACTTAAGTAGGTCATATTAGTGAAGGAATTTCCCGTCTCTCCCCTCCTAGTTCTATTCTCACATCCTAGCCAGGGATCATATCCCTAAGCTTTGATACCAACTGTGACGCCCCCAAAATTATGTATACATCACCCATCTTGGGTCGCCAGATACATGGTACAGAATACAAATACAAACTTAATTATACAACTGTCGTGTAACATACTACAATACATAAACTAAGCGTTCTAATAGAAATATTGTCATCTAGACAATATCCATACTCAAGGAGTCCTCATTACATTTATTGTCACACTATTTAACAGAATAGTGAGGACTACTAATACTATCTTCTGGACCATCACTCATTTTCCCGACTCGTCCCAGTTATATTCTCATTTCCTGAAGAGAACATTGAAAGAAAGGGTGAGCTCAACTAGCCCAGTAAGAAATATTATGACTAAGATAATACAAAATAAATTATCAATAGTCTTTAACAATGTTAAACTGATAAAATACAATAGATATCAAGTTTAACTGCAGCGGAATAAGCAATCCTTAGAAGAGTCAAGTAGAGAATAAAATCTACTATCTTCTATGATTTAAAAATATTTTCATCAATTTTTATCGCTGAGACTCAGCTTAATAAATAAACCACATCTTCTAATCATCCTTGTACTACGAACCAAATATATTCATTAAATCATCCACGGTCATGACTATACCGAATAATCCCTGATCATAATTATACCAAAAACTTTCCATCAATGCATTACGGGCCACTGAGGACTTTTACCACATCACAGTTCATGATTATACCGAATGATCTCTGGTCATAATCATACTAAGTCCATCTATGCACGTAAGCCAAAGATGACTTTCAACATAATATAAACATGAGGATGATGACAATGTTATAGGAATTCAATTAAACAAGTTCAAGAATTAATTTATCCAGAAACTAATAATATCCAAATTGTCAACATGATACTTCTTTGTAAAGTAAAAGTCAAGAATGCTCAGAAGAATATTTCTATAAAAAGATACTGGATGAAGCGCAAATATCAAGGATATTCCACTAATTTCATGGAGTATAGAAGTCAAAACTTTAACCAACTGTGTATAATAAAGAATGGAATAACAAAAGAAATCACCAGACATGCGATAGACCGCACAAGCAGGTTATTCCAATAGAATAATAATTAACGGAACCAGGTCCGGCGTAAAACGCACAAACAGGATATTCCAACAGAATAGTAAAGACGGAACCAGGTCCAGCGTAGAACGCACAGACAGAATATTCCAACAGAATAGTAAAGACGGAACCAGGTCCGGCGTAGAACGCACAGACAGGATATTCCAACAGAATAGTAAAGACGGAACCAGGTCCGGCGTAGAACGCACAGACAGGATGTTCCAACAGAATAATAAATAATGGAACCAGGTCCGGTGTAGAACGCACAGACAGGATGTTCCAGCAGAATAATAAGGAATAGAAGAATAGAAGAATTTCACCAAGTATGCGGTACTTCGAATAAACAGGTTATTCCAACATAATAACAAAGAATGGAACAACAGAAGCTCTCTTCATGAAGATGAAAGAAAGAAATAATATTCCCTACCTTTGAAAGAAACTGGATATAGGAGTAGTGAGGGAGCAGACTTCTCTTCTTCTATAGATTTTCTCTCTATAGCTTCTCTCTATAATTTCTCTCTATAATAATGGCTCTAAAGCTTTAGTGAATTGGTGAGAAATGAAGGAAGGATGAGCTTTTATTTATAGGAAAATATAGTTTCGATAATTGCACGTTTTGGGGCTCAAAAATTACAGTATAATACCTTCCTCTTTTTCTTTATTTTTTATTTAGTCCTGCAAGTATTATCAATCTTGCACCAACTCCCCTAATAGTAAATCATGTGAATCAATAGTACCCGTGAATAGTAACTCATGAATAGTAACTCATGAATAGTAACTCGTAAATAGTAACTCATGAATAGTAACTCGTGAATAGTACTCCGACACGAAAAGTGCTCCGAATACCCGAGTGAGCAATACTAGAGTGAATAGTAATTTAGGTGAATAGTAACCCCGTGAATAGTAACCCGTGAATAGTAATTCATGAATAGTAACTCGTGAATAGTACTCCGACACAAAAAGTATCCCGAATACCCGATTGAACAATACTGAGTGACTTCTCACATAAGCATCAATAATCAATACCGTGTGCTACTATGCAACCACGCGTATTACTGTACTTTTAACACCGGGTGTTTCAACAGTATCAACGGTAAAACTTCCGCCGTTATTTTTATAAAGTATTTCTGTCGTTTTCTAACTATGACAGTTCTTCTGTTGTGGGTCCACCAATGATTGTGTCGTCGTACGAATATTTTTCGACAAAAAGAATATTTCTCGACCAATCGAATATTATATAACAACTTGCATACTTTACAAAATTTTCAAATACTACCCCTAACTATAACATTATCTCAAATCCACACCTTAATATTCAAAAAATAATTTGAAAATTTTAAATCTTTATTTAAAAAATCTGGGGTCTCACAGCGAGATAATGAGTATGTGCAACCGAGGGACCACAACCAGGGTCATACCGGTGGCGGCAGTCATCGAAGCAATGAAAACCAGCAGGGAGGAAAACATTCGGACAAAAGCGGTAACCACTCTGGTGGTAATCGTGGTCGTGATAATAGAAGGAGCGAGTCGGGAGGAGATTTCAAGAAGAGAAGGTACAACAATGATAACGTGAAGACGTCAGCACAAACATCAACTGTTTCTAGGGGAGGAGAACGACCACCGGTTGTATGTTATAAATGTGGGAAAGAGGGACATATTAGCCCAAACTGCCCACAACAATCTAAGGTATGTTATAAATGTGGAAAGGAGAGCTCGAGAGTGTTCTGTAGAAAAACCAAGTTCAGCGGGGATGGTGACTCCAAAAGTTGTCCCGGATAAGTCAAAATCAGCGGTTCCTGGAAGGGCATTTGTCGTAACTGGCCAAAATGCGAGAAATCCGAACGAGGTGATCACGGGTTAGTTAATCTTGAATTCTTGCGAAGTTTATACTTTACTAGATACCGGTTCTACCCATTCTTTTATCTCTCCTGCTTGTGCTCAACGTTTAAAATTGACTCCGGAGAAAATTAGACTTTGACTTATCTGTTGAAACTCCGTTAGGAGAAACTTTCGTTACATCCACTGTTTATAAATCTTGTTTGATCCAAGTTGGCACCATCACATTACCTGTTGATCTTATCTCTTTAAAGATACTTACTTTTGATGTGATTTTAAAAATTGATTGGTAAACCACTCATCATGCCAAAATTGATTGATTTCGAAAGGTTGTTAGTTTTTATATTCCTAAGCAACCTGTTATTCGAATTTAAGCAACCAAACCATTGAAGTCAAACTCTTTTATATCAAGCCGTAAAGTTATTCGTTTATTGGAAAATGGATGTCAAGCTTTCTTAGCCATGTTATGGACTTGAACAAAAATACGTCGGATTTGAATGATATTTCTGTTGTTAGTAAATTTCCTGACGTATTTCCTGAAAAATTTCTTGGCTTACTCCCAAAGTGTGATATTTAATTTTGTATCGACTTTGAACCCGATATAAAACCCATTTCTAAAATCTCATATCGAATGTCTCCTATTGAACTTCAGGAGTTAAAAATTCAACTATAGAATTTGGTACCTGAGCCTCTATCTGGTGACTTTCTTTGTGGAATACACCGAAGCCAGACTCTCTGTAGGGGACGCCATATTTGTGTGGTAGTAAACTGATAGGTGTCATTTTGACGTGCTATCCAAGATTGGGATATGAGTCACAGTTGAGAGCAACCTAAGTCAGTAATCGAAATGCGTAGCTTTCTATGCTTAGTTGGTTATTATCGAAGATTTTGTTGAAAGATATTCTCGAATCACTACTCCGTTAATTCAGCTGACTCGGAAAGATATAAAATTCGTATGGAGTGAGGAATGCGAGAAGAGTTTCTAAGAACTCAAGAGGAGACTTATTTCGGCACCTGTTCTGACAATACCATCTGGTTCGGATGGATTTGTTATCTACAGCGATGCTTCAGGCAAAGGGTTAGGATGTGTTCTCATGTAACATGGGAAAGTCATAGCCTATGCCTCACGACAACTCAAAGAATATGAGAGGAATTATCCTACTCATGATTTGGAGTTGGCAGCAGTCATTTTTGCGTTGAAGATCTGGAGACACTACCTGTATGGGGAGAAAGTGGAGATCTATATAGATCATAAAAACCTCAAATATTTCTTCATCCAAAAGGAACTCAACATGCGGCAGCGACGTTGGCTCGAGCTGTTGAAAGATTACGATCATACCATCCAATATCATCCTGGAAAAGCAAACGTAGTAGCTGACGCATTGAGTAGAAGATCATATGCGGGTACGAGTGCAATGTTGTTAACACAAAGACCCATTTTGTATGACTTGCAAATGATGGAGATAGAGATGAAGGCTCCAAGTACCCACATGATGATATCAAATATACGAGTAGAACCGACTTTAGTCGATAAAGTTAAAGCTGCTCAAGCTACGGACATGGAGCTGATGCGTATGAAGAAGAAAGTGCAAGAAGGTGCTATTCCAGAAGTAAGAATCGATGAAGAAGGAATACTTCGAGTCAACTCCAGACTTTGTGTTCCTAACGATTTTGACTTGAAGCATAGAATAATGATGGAGGCACACAACACACCGTTTGCAATCCATCCTGGGAGTACCAAAATGTATCACGATCTTCGACATATATTTTGGTGGAACAATATGAAAAGAGAGATTGCGGAGTTTATCTCGAGATGTTTAACTTGTCAACGTGTAAAAGCGGAGCATCAAGTACCAAAGGGTCCATTGCAACCACTTGAGATTTTGAAATGGAAGTGGGAATACATTACTATAGATTTTGTTACGGGTCTTCCCAAGGTTTCTCAAGGCATAGATGCGATTTGGGTTATTGTTGATAGATTAACCAAGTCCGCTCATTTCTTGCCGATACGTGAGACTTATTCCCTTGAACGTCTTGCTAGTATGTACGTGAACGAGATTGTGAGATTGCATGGCATGCCAGTATCCATAGTTTCGGATCGTGACCCAAGATTCACTTCACGATTTTGGGTTAGCTTGCAGAAAGCTATGGGCACGGATTTACGATTCAGTTCGGCATATCATCCTCAAACGGACGGACAATCAGAGAGGACTATTCAAACTCTTGAAGATCTATTAAGACTTTGTGTCCTAGATCTCAAAGGGAGTTGGGATAAGTACCTACCATTAGTGGAATTCTCCTATAACAACAGTTATCAGGCGAGCATAGGTGTGGCTCCATTCGAGGCGTTGTATGGAAGAAAATATCGTTCTCCAATATGCTAGGACGAGGTGGGTGAAGCAACATTGTTGGGACCAGAGTTAGTACGCATTACTACAGAAAAGATCCAAACGATTCGATAACGTATACAAACGACACAGGATCGACAAAAGAGTTATGCGGATCTTCATCGGAAGGACGTGAAATTTAATATTGGGGATCATGTATTGTTACGTGTTACACCATGGAAGGGAGTTACAAGATTTGGGAAGAGAGGAAAGCTCAATCCAAGATTTGTTGGTCCATTTGAGATTCTTGAGCGAATAGGAAATGTGGCATATAGACTCGCATTACCTCCAAGCATGTCTCGTGTTCATAATATTTTTCACATATCTATGCTTCGTAAATAAGTTAAAGACCCGAACCACATTATTGAGTTAGAACCAGACGAGATAGCTGAAGATTTAACGTACGAGGAGGTACCTGTTAAGATCTTGGATAGGAAAGAGCATGTCCTACGCACAAAGGTTATACCACAAGTTAAGATTTTGTGGAGAAACCATGCTATTGAAGAAATGACCTGGGAGTTGGAATCAGAAATGAAAGCGAGGTATCCTCACCTTTTCGAAATATCAGGTACGTACGTCAATTTCGAGGATGAAATTTCATAAGGAGGGGAGGTTGTAAGACCCCAACTTATTAATGAATAAAATCAAATTTTCTCTAAATATTATTGTGAATAATAAGGGGTTAATTTGATATAATACTTTGGTTATGGGTGAAATGTGCAAATTTTGCAAAATAAACAAGTGGTTATAAAATATTCATTTTTGTCGGGGAATATTCGTTTGGTCGTGGAATATTCTTGCTGTCGGGGAATATTCATACGACGGCGCAGCCTTGTGTGAGCCCCATAACGAAAAACGATTGGATGAAGAAAACAACAAGTATAAGTTGTTTATAAATAACGGCGTAGTTGTTACCGTTAATACTGTTAGAATACCCGGTGGTTAAAATACAGTAGCACACGATATTACACTAATTATTGATTCTTACGTAAGAAGGCACTACTCAATAATTGTTACAGTAGTTATTATTCAATATTTTATTTTATTGATTCAATAATTGCTGCGTTGATATTTTATATTATTGTTGTTTCAATAATTGTTACTGCACAATATTTTCTATTATCAGATTAATAATTCATATTATTTGAATAATATTATTAGATAACATTATTGACAATGTCTAGAAAGTTCTGTCTAAGGAGAGTTTTGGTCATCTAATTGCGCGCCAATAAGGAGAAATCCTTATTGGAAAGCCCCCTCTTTCCTGGGAACGGCCTGGTTGTCATAAATGTGATTCTGTAATATTATTTGTGAATAATTAATTATTGATTCATATGATAAGGAAATATTTATTTTATGTGGATATAAATGAGGGATATATTTTTGTGCTTAAAAATGAAGGAGTTAATGTTGAGGTTTTTATCAATATTTTTGTCGGAATGGAGGTATTAAAAATCAGGGTTTTTGAGATATTTTACGGGGGTTATAATTTTTAATCCGACCGTTGGATCGTGGTAATTTTTGGATATGTTATACATACATAAGTTGAGTATATGTCCACAAATTTTGAACCGTTAAAAATGAACGTATGATTTATTATGAATTTTACGAGATGACTGGTTCAGAAATTGTTGAATTTTCGGAGTTTATCATTTTGATGGAAAATTCTAGAATTAGTGGGCCCCACTCTTGGTTGGTGAAGAAATGTGCTGAGATTTTTATTCAAATGTGGTGGGTGGGAATAGTAGCAGGTAAAGCCATCAGGTTGCAGGTTAAGTCTGCTTCGGCGTGCTAACATTTTTCTATAAATAGAGGGCTAAGTTAGAATTGAAAATCACACCAGAAACAAGTTTTCTATCTTTCTCTCTCTAGATTATTGAGTGTATTTTGTGAGTATTTAGATACTTTGAGAGTTTCTATTCATCAGAGCAAGTTTCTTTCAGCCTTATACCGGTATTCCGACCAGAAGTACTGATATTTTGAGGTAAGGGATATTATTTTCTTCTTAAATGATATTATTTTCTTCAATATCATCATGCTGAAATATTAACATGAGTTTTTATCAAATTTGAAACTTTTTGTGTCGGGGTTACTATTCACGTATACGTTACTATTCACGAATACGGCACTATTCACGAATACGACACTATTCACCGAAAAATAAAATTTTCTCTTTTTATCCAAGATGTCTATTATGGTTACTATCTTTGATTGTATCCATGTTTTGATCTTTATTTTTGAATTCTGCTTCACAATTGATTATTATGAAGTATTATTGATCTTGGATAAACTGTTATACGAATCCCTACTATTTGTCCTTCTGTCTCACTGGATTCGTTTTCTTTAAGATATTTTTCATCATCCTCAGTCCTAAATGATGATACTACTGAATATCTTTGGCCTGTAGTGCAAAGATGTATGATTACTTGATGAATATCTTTGGCCTGTAGTGCAAAGATGAACAGGTGTTGAGATGAAATGACTGACAGGTGATACAAATGAATATCTTTGGCCTGTAGTGCAAAGATGAATATTTGGATAAAGATGATTATTAATTGATGTTACAGGGATAAAATATTGATGATGGACTTTTAAATCTTAGAAGATAGTAGAATTCTTTCTCTACTTAACTCTTCTAATGGTTTGCTGTTTCCGCTACAGTTGTTGATCTAAAACTTGTTGTCGATTATATTCAATTAGATTTTTCCCTGTTGAAGACTAACGATAATTTGTTGTATATTATCTTAGTCATAATATTCTTTACTGGGCTAGTTGAGCTCACCCTTTTCCTTTTTGTTCTATTTTTCTTCTCATGAGGTGAGAACATAGCAGGATCTAGTCGGGGTATGGAGTGATGGTTCTAGAAAGATGTTTTAACAGTCCTCACTATTTCTGTAAAATAGTGTTTGAATAATTGTAATGAGGATTTATTTGAGTGTGGATATTTTCCAAAAAATATTATTTGTATTTAAACTCACAGTATGTGTTGTCGTATTTTGCACGACAATTGTATTATTGAAGTTGTAGTTTGCTTTCTGTACCATGTATTTGGCGACTCAGAATGGGTGTTGTATACCTATTTTGGGGGCGTCACATATGTGGATAACCAAGTTTGACCTTATATCATAACATTAACATAGGTCACCATCTATTCTCATTTAATCAAGAATTTAAGTGTTCAATTCATAATTTTCTTACGTTTAATCGATAAACACATGTTATGTGGTTTATAGGTCTCTACTACACATGCTTACATTTGTTAAATCAAGTATCTCAAGTTATGACATTCTACTTCATTTATGCTTACTCTAAACCACACTTAACTAGTTTTACAATGCATATAACTCACAAGGCATTCATATTAATCACATTTACACGCATGACACACCTAATCATGATGTCTCATATACACAAGTTAAACCACATAAGCATGCTCACAAATCTTAACTCAAAGCGTATATAGAGTTTATCAAGTTTGTTTCTGAAACTTTAAGCCTCCCTTAGTAAGTCATCAAAATTCATTCAAGCATACGAAATAAATCCACATACTCTATGTCATGCTCTCATGCTTAAAGATATATGAAATCAGATTATGGTAGCATGTTTTCAAGTTCAAAACTTTGTGTGCACATAGTTCCTTAATACATTGTCTTTTACTTGAACTTTTCCTCTTTTACTCATGCTTGAATATCTTATACTATTCCAACCATACAAACTAGTATATTGGTCATATAACGGAACTTAACATATTAAGGCTTAGGGTCAGAACATGCTCTACACCATGTTTATCAAACTAGTTTCCAAAGTTTTAAGTTTTCTTTGAATATTTAAACTAAAACAACTAATCATGGCTTACTATATACACATCAATCATGCAACGACCCGATATTTTCTATATAAATTAAATCAGAAATTTTGCGTATAAATTTATTTTTTTTATTTTAAGGATGAGGATTTGTACAAGATATTATGTATATGTATTTATGTGATAAATAAAAATATATTTATTACATGAATATTTACAAATAATTTTATTTTAGAATTATTGATTATTATAAAGTATATTCTTATAATAATTACTTTTATAGCAGAAATATTTTTATTAATTATTTCCATGAAAATATAATCCTATATTATTTAAATAATATAGGGAGTGATTTTTAGAATAATTATAATAATTATTTTATTATATGAATTTTAGTACAGATTATTAAGTTAATTATTTTACCTTAATTATTAAGGTTAAATAGGGGAGAATAAATCAGATATGGAATCCAAACCCTAATTTTAGATTTTTATTAAGGAATGAGAATAATAATATAATAATATTATATTTTGATTTTTCAGTGCTATAAATATATACTGTATGTACGTATTGAGGATGGTTGGTCAATTATGGTTTATATTTTCAAAACCCTATTGTTAATTGGTTAAACCCTAGCTCAAAAGTTAATACGCATTCAAGACGATGTAGTAATGATGTTATTTGATTTATGTTGTGCTATATAGGCTTTTATGTTAATTTTGAAAACCCTAATTCTAAAATTAGTAACCCTAATTAATATTTCAAAAATCCTAATTTCTGAAATCTTAAACCCTAATTTGAAACTCAAATTAGAGTTCAAGATTGATTGGTGATTGTGTTAATGTGATTAATGAATAAGTATTAGAATTACAATTGTTAATTATGGAAACCCTAAATTGGTAAACCCTAATTGCTAAACTAGAACCCTAATTTAGTATTTGGAAACCCTAATTGTAATTTGGTAACCCTAGTTACCAAAAGTATAAACCGTAATTGCTAATTTAGCAAGGTTAATTATAATTAGTGATTTAAAACCCTAATATTCCTGTATAATGTAATTAGAAAACTAATCTAATTAACAAACCCTAATTTTCTATTTTTAGGAACTAATTTAATTTTTATTTTATTTTGTAAACCCTAAAATGTAATTCTAGAAAAGCAATTGTTGGGAAACCTTAAGGTTAAACCCTAAGGGTCAAACCCTAAGAGTTTGCCAATTGCCCAAAATGCCATTAAATTTCCAAGACAAAAGACTAAAATGCCCTTTTGTCACATTTTTTTATTATTAAGCTTATTTGCAAATCTAGGTAAAATGGAGTTGGTGACCAACTTATTTGAAAATTGTGACTTAATAATGCCAGCAATTAGCCTCTAGATATCAGCCATTCATTAATCCAACTTTTATAAATAGATTGGAGGAGAGAGAAATGGCATTAGTTAGCCTATTTTTGTTCCAACACTCCATCATTTTCTCTCAACCTAAACCCACGAATTTCTAAGGTATATTAGTCCCCAAGAACAGCCCCACGAAATCCAATAACCAAATCAATAGCCAGAATCAGAGATTGATCAAAGAAGGTATAAACCCTAGCCATTAAATCTGACCAAAAATCTGTTGTTAGATGTTAGTTTTTTTTGTTAAACATGTTATATAAGGTGTATAATGATGATCTGGATTGCTAGATGTTAGATCCATAACATCTAGAGGCTCGGACTTGAAGATTTCAAAATTTTGGAAAAAATGTTCTTGGTGGTCTGACAATGAATGTCAGACCTTATATCTATGTGATCTTTAATGAGTTTTGTGTTTTGGAAGTTGGTAGTTGTAGTCTGATATGTACTCTTGGATCTGGGCTTGAAATTAGACTTAGATCTGGTCTAGAGTGCAAGATAATGGAGGTCAAAAGCCGTTGACTGGCCATGACTGGGCGTTTCTGGGTAACCCAGAAACTACCCAGAAACGGTCTGACAATACTTTTGCCGTCTCTGATCTTGCTGCTTTTGGTTGTCTTGATGTTGTTTTTGTAAGATATGTGTAATATAGTATGTGTACTACAGGTTAATGCTCTTACATCGCTTTATCACAAACATACGAGATTTGGGGGATGGTCAAACCAAGCAGAAGGTGTAAGACCCCAACTTTTATAAATAAAGATGAATTTTCTATAAATATTATTTTTGAATATTATGGAGTTAATTTGATATAATGTTATAGTTGTGGGTAATATTTATAAATTTTACAAAGTACGCAAGTTGTTATATAATATTCGATTGGTCGGGAAATATTCATTTTAACAGGGAATATTCGTACAACGGCACAATCATTGGTGGACCCCACAACGGAATTATTGTCGGATTGAGAAAACGACAAAAATATTTTATTAAAAATAACGGCGGAAGTTTTACCATTGATACTGTTGAACTACTCGGTAGTAAAAGTACAGTAATACGTGTGGTTGCATAGTAGCACACGGTATTGATTATTAATGCTTATGTGAGAAGTCACTCAGTTTGATTCAATTATTGTCAGTTAATAATATGAATTATTTAGCGATAATAAAGTTTTGTTTTATTCGTATTATTAACGTAATAAAACAAAAACATCTTTTTATATAAAACAGAATACTTTATTAAAGTTATTCTATAAATAGAATATATTATATTTTATTTAAAAGATTTTTCTTTAAATATGGACCGTCAGATTAAAGTAATCAATCTGGACCGTTCGTGGATTAGTTACTATGCATTCCATTTTTCTATAAATAGCAGCTCATTCCTTCATTATTTCTAACGAATTCATTGAACTCTAGAGAGAGAAACTATAGAGAGAGAGAAGAAAAGTATTCTGCTACTTAACTACTTCCTTATTTCAGTTCTTCTTTAAACCGGTAAGGGGTGTTATTCTTTCTTATTCATGAAGAGAACTTTTGTTATTCCATTTCTTATTATTCTGTTGGAATAACCTGTATACGCGGTCTACCCTATACTTGGTGACATTCTTCTATTATTCTGTTGGAACATCCTTTCTGTGTGTTTTACACCGGACCTGGTTCCGTCTTGTTATTATTCTGTTGGAACATCTTGTCTATGTGTTTTACACCGGACCTGGTTCCATTATTTATTATTCTGTCGGAATATCATGTCTGTGCGTTTACGCCGGACCTGGTTCCATTATTTATTATTCTGTCGGAATAACCTGTCTGTGCGGTCTATCTCATGCCGGGTGATTTCTTTTGTTATTCTATTCTTTATTATACTCAGTTGATTAAGTTTTAACTTCTATACTCCATAAAATTAGTTGAATATCCTTGATAATTGCGTTTCATCCAGTATCTTTTCATGAAAATATTATTCTAAGCATTCTTGAATTTTACTCCACAAAGCAGTATCATGTTGACAATTTGGACGTTGTTAATTATTGGATAAATTAATTCTTGAACTTATTTTATTGAATTCTTATATCATTGTCATCATCCTCATGTTTATAAAATGTTGAAAGTCATCTATGACCTGTAGTGCATAGATGGACTTGGTATGATTATGACCAGGGATTATTCGATAAAATCATGACCGTAATGTTACAAATGATGTGGTAAAAGTCCTCATTGGCCCGTAGTGCATTGATGGACAGTTGTTGGCATGATCATGACCATTAATGAATACACAAACATTCTTGACCCTTAGTGCATGGATAATTGTGGTCGTGATACTAAAAAATATCATTGGCCGTAGTGCAGGGGTGATTCGATGATGTGGATTATTTTGTTAAGCTGAGTCCCAGCGATAACAGTGTTGAAAAACCTTTTAAATCATAGAAGATAGTAGATTTTATTCTCTACTTGACTCTTTTAATGGATTGCTTGTTTCGCTGCATTTAAACTTGATGTTCGTTATATTTTATCAGTTTAACACTGTTGAAGGCTAATGATAATTTATTCTGCATTATCTTAGTCATAATATTTCTTACTGGGCTAATTGAGCTCACCCTTTCTTTCATTGTTCTCTTCAGGAAATAAGAATATAGCTGGGACGAGTCGGGGAACGGAGTGATGGACCAGATGATAGTATTAGTAGTCATCACTATTCTGTTAAATAGTGTGACAATAATTGTAATGAGGACTCTTTTTGAGTTTGTATAGTCTCTAGTAGATAATAATTGTATTCAAACTCACAGTTATGTTTTGTCGTATTGTATACGACAGTTGTATTAGTAAGTTGTATTTTTTTCTGTACCATGTATCTGACGACCCAAGGTGGGTGATGTATACCTAATTTTGGGGGCGTCACAGTTGGTATCAAAGCTGAGGGATATGATCCCTGGCTAAGATGTGAGAATAGAACTAGGATGGGAGAGACGGGAAATTCCTTCGCTAGTATGACCTACCTAAGTTATTTGCATGGTATTTAATTGGTCGGTCATAATATAAGGATAATATATGACATATCAATTAACTTTTGTTTTGTGGCAGCATCTGAAAATGGCATCCGAGAATGTTGAGAATAGCAATGGAGCACAGGCGACTGTTGATTCATCACATATCAATAATCGGGATAATGTGCATCAGAAGGCGACAATCCTCATGCAAACAACAATACTGACCAAATGATGAATGATGAAATGTTCAGAAGCTTTATGTAGTTCATGCAACAGCAGGCGAGAGTGGCTCCTATTTAAAATGTAGGTAGAAACACTGAAAACCCTCGGACGGTCACCGCTAAAAAGTTTAAGGAGCTGGGACTACCGGAGTTTAAGGGAGAGCCAAAACCACTTATAGCGGAAACATGGATAAAGCAGATCACCAAGATATTTGATGTCTTGGGATGCTCTAAGGAGCAAAAGGTTCCCTTTGCCGCCTTTATGTTGCGAGGAGAGGCAGATTACTGGTGGGAATAGATTAAGCGTACTCAACCTGCCGCACTGAAGATGTCTTGGGAGAAGTTCCAAGAGTTGTTCAATGACAAATACTTTCTCGAAAGTGTTCGTCACATAAAGGAGGTGGAGTTCATCAAATTAGAGCAGAATAATATGACCGTGTCGCAGTATGAGGCTAAATTTGCTGAGTTGTCCCGGTTTGCGTCCCACTTGGTGATAATGAAGAGCGAATGACGTGAATGTTTTTGCGAGGTTTGAAACCTGAGATACGTCAACATCTTATTTCTCATAAACTGTGTTTGTATTCAGATGTTGTGAATAGGGCTCAGTTAGTGGAGCGCGATAATGAGTCAACGCAACCAAAAGAGAGCAGTCGGCAAAATGATAATACCAGCGAGAGCAGTCATCGAAGCGGTGACAACAAGCGTGGAGGGAATTAACAGGCCAGAAATGGTAACCACTTCGGTGGTAATCAGGGCCAAAATAATAAGAATGGTCATTTCAAGAAGAGGAGATTCAACAATGATGGAAAGACGTCAGCACCAGCACCCGTTGTTAAGGAAGGAGAACGACCACCTATCATATGTTTCAAATGCGGAGGGGAGGGGCACATCAGTCCAAACTACGCGATGTCGTCTAAAGCATGTTATAATTGTGGAAGAGAAGGTCATTTAGCTCGATTTTGTCATTTACCAAAAACAAGTTCAGCCAGGATGGAGACACCAAAGGCCATCCCAGAAAAGTCAAAACCAGTAGTGCAAGGGAGAGCGTTTGTTGTGACCTCCCAGAAAGTAAGGAACCTGAATGAGGTCATCACGGGTAAGCTTATCATAAACTCTAACGAAGTCTATACTTTGTTTGATACCGGTTCTACCCATTCTTTTATTTCTCCTACTTGCGCTCATCGATTAAATTTGACTCCGGAGAAATTAGACTTTGACTTATCTATTGAAACTCCATTGGGAGAAACCTTCATTACATCCACGGTTTATAAGTCTTGTTTAGTTCAAGTTGGTACCCACACATTACCTATCGATCTTATTTCATTAAAAATACTTGCATTTGACGTGATTCTAGGGATTGATTGGTTAACTACTCATCATGCAAAAATTGATTGTTTTCGTAAGGTTGTTAGCTTTCATATTCCTAATCGACCTATTATGCGAATTCAAGCAACCAAACCATTAAAATCAATCGCTGTCATCTCAAGCCATAAAGCTATTCGTTTATTGAAAAATGGATGTCAAGCTTTCTTAGCTCATGTCACGGATCTAAACAAAAATACGTCAGTTTTGAATGATATTTCTATTGTTAATAAATTCCCTGACGTATTCCCTGAAGAACTTCCTGGCCTACCCCCAGAGCGTGAAATTGAATTTTGTATCGACCTTGAACCCGGTACAAAACCCATTTCCAAAGCCCCATATCGAATGGCTCCTATTGAACTTCAGGAGTTAAAGATCCAACTGCAGGAATTGTTAGACATTGGCTTTATTCGTCCTAGTACTTCTCCTTGGGGTGCTCCTGTTCTATTTGTGAAGAAGAAAATGGAAGTATGCGACTTTGTATTGATTATCGGGAGTTGAATCATGTCACCATCAAAAATAGGTACCCATTGCCACGTATTGATGACCTGTTTGACCAATTGCAAGGAGCACAATTCTTTTCAAAGATCGATCTTCGTTCTGGATATCATCAGCTGAAGGTTAGAACTGAGGATATTCCAAAGACGGCTTTCAGAACTCGGTACGGGCATTATGAATTCCTAGTCATGTCCTTTGGATTGACTAATGCTCCTGCTGCCTTCATGGATATGATGAACCGGGTATTCAAGGAATATTTGGATCACTTTGTGGTCGTCTTTATTGATGACATCCTTATTTATTCCAAAAGCCGTGAAGATTATGAGCAACACTTGAGGCTGGTACTCCAAAAGCTTCGTGAATACAAGCTTTATGCCAAGTTGAAGAAATACGAGTTCTGGCTGGAGGAGGTAGCATTCCTTGGGCACGTAGTATCAAGTCGTGGAATATCTGTTGACCCGGCAAAGATTGAAACTATTCAAAGTTGGGAGCAACCTAAATCAGTGACCGAAATACGTAGCTTTCTTGGTTTAGCTGGTTATTATCGGAGATTCGTGGAAGGATTTTCTCGAATCGCTACTCCATTAACTCAGCTGACTCGGAAAGATACAAAGTTCGGTTGGAGCGAAGAATGTGAGAAGAGTTTTCAAGAACTCAAGAGGAAACTCATTCCAGCACCTGTTCTAACAATACCATCTGGCTCGGAGGGATTTGTCATCTACAGTGATGCTTCGAGCAAAGGGTTGGGATGCGTTCTCATGCAACATGAAAAAGTCATAGCCTATGAATCAAGACAACTCAAGGAATATGAGAGGAATTATCCTACTCATGATCTAGAGTTGGCAGCTGTTGTCTTTGCACTTAAAATTTGGAGGCATTACTTGTATGGGGAGAAGGTGGAGATCTTTACGGATCATAAAAGCCTCAAATATTTCTTCACTCAAAAGGAACTCAACATGCGACAACGACATTGGCTTGAACTGTTGAAAGATTATGATCATACCATTCAATACCATCCTGAAAAAGCGAACGTGATAGCTGACGCATTGAGTAGAAGATCATATGCAAGTACGAGTGCGATATTGTCAACACAAAGGCCCATTTTGTGTGACTTGCAAAGGATGGAGATAGAATTAAAGACTCCAAGTACCCATGTGATGATGGTGAATATACGAGTAGAACCAACTTTAATCGATAAAGTTAAAGCTGCTCAAGCTACAGACCTAGAGCTGATGCGTATGAGCAAGAAAGTGCTATGCCGGAAGTAAAAATCGATGAAGAAGGAATACTTCGAGTCAACTCCAGACTTTGTATTCCTAACAACCCTGATTTAAAGTATGAAATCATGATGGAGGCGCACAACACAACGTTTGCAATCCATCCTGGGAGTACCAAAATGTATCATGATCTTCGTCATGCATTTTGGTGGAGCAATATGAAGAGAGAGATAACGCTGTTTATCTCAAGGTGTCTAACTTGTTAACGAGTCAAAGCAGAGCATGAAGTACCAAAAGGTCCATTGCAACCACTTGAAATTTCAAAATGGAAGTGGGAGCACATTACCATGGATTTCGTTACCGGTCTTCCTAAGGTTTCTCAAGGTATAGATGCGATTTGGGTCATTGTTGATAGATTGACCAAGTCTGCTCATTTCTTACCGATAAGAGAAACTTATACACTTGAACGTCTTGCTCGTATGTACATAAACGAGATTATAAGACTGCATGGTATGCCAGTATCTATAGTTTCTGATCGAGACCTAAGATTCACTTCACGATTTTGGGTTAGTTTACAAAAAGCTATGGGCACGGATTTACGATTTAGTTCGGCATATCATCCTCAGACGGACGGACAGTCAGAGAGGACTATTCAAACTCTAGAAGATTTATTAAGACTCTGTGTCCTTGACTTCAAGGGAAGTTGGGACAAGTTCTTACCATTGGTGGAGTTTTCCTACAACAACAGTTATCAAGCAAGTATTGGCATGGCTCCATTCGAAGCATTGTATGGAAGAAAATGTCGTTCTCCAGTATGCTGGGATGAGGTGGGTGAAGCAACGTTGTTGGGACCGGAGTTGGTACGTATGACTACAGAAAAGATTCAAGCGATCCGACAACGTATAAAAACCTCACAAGATCGACAAAAGAGTTATGCTGATAGTCATCGAAAGGACGTGGAATTTGATATAGGAGATCATGTATTCTTACGTGTTGCTCCATGGAAAGGAGTTACGAGATTTGGAAAGAGAGGAAAGCTCAATCCTCGATTCATCGGTCCATTTTTAATCCTCGATCGAGTAGGAACTGTGGCTTATAGACTCGTTTTACCGCCAAGTATGTCTCGTGTTCATAACGTTTTTCACATATCCATGTTACGTAAATATGTGGAAGACCCAAACCACATTATTGAGTTAGAACCGGACGAAATAGCGGAGGATTTGACGTATGAAGAAGTTCCTGTTCAAATCTTGGATAAGAAGGAACATATTCTATGCTCCAAGGTTATACCTCAAGTCAAAGTTTTGTGGAGAAATCACGATGTTGAGGAAATGACTTTGGAGTTAGAATCTGAAATGAAGTCAAGGTATCCTTACCTCTTCGACATACCAGGTACGTACCCTGATTTCGAGGGCGAAATTTCATAAGAAGGGGAGGTTGTAAGACCCCAACTTTTATAAATAAAGATGAATTTTTTATAAATATTATTTTTGAATATTATGGAGTTAATTTGATATAATGTTATAGTTGTGGGTAATATTTATAAATTTTGCAAAGTACTCAAGTTGTTATATAATATTCGATTGGTCGGGGAATATTCGTTTTAACAGGGAATATTCGTACAACGGCACAATCATTGGTGGACCCCACAACGGAAATATTGTCGGATTGAGAAAATGACAAAAATATTTTATTAAAAATAACGGCAGCAGTTTTACCATTGATACTGTTGAACTACTCAGTAGTAAAAGTACAGTAATATGTGTGGTTGCATAGTAGCACACGGTATTGATTATTAATGCTTATGTGAGAAGTCACTCAGTTTGATTCAATTATTGTCAGTTAATAATATGAATTATTTAGCGATAATAAAGTTTTGTTTTATTCGTATTATTAACGTAATAAAACAAAAACATCTTTTTATATAAAACAGAATACTTTATTAAAGTTATTCTATAAATAGAATATATTATATTTTATTTAAAAGATTTTTCTTTAAATATGGACCGTCAGATTAAAGTAATCAATCTGGACCGTTCGTGGATTAGTTACTATGCATTCCATTTTTTTATAAATAGCTGCCCATTCCTTCATTATTTCTTACGAATTCACTGAACTCTAGAGAGAGAAACTATAGAGAGAGAGAGAGAAGAAAAGTAATCTGCTACTTAACTACTCCTTTATTTCAGTTCTTTTTTAAACCGGTAAGGGGTGTTATTCTTTCTTATTCATGAAGAGAACTTTTGTTATTCCATTTCTTATTATTCTGTTGGAATAACATGTATACGCGGTCTACCCTATACTTGGTGACATTCTTCTATTATTCTGTTGGAACATCCTATCTGTGTGTTTTACACCGGACCTGGTTCCGTCTTGTTATTATTATGTTGGAACATCCTGTCTGTGTGTTTTACATCGGACCTGGTTCCATTATTTATTATTCTGTCGGAATATCTTGTCTGTGCGTTTACGCCGGACCTGGTTCCATTATTTATTATTCTGTCAGAATATCCTGTCTGTGCATTTACGCCGGACCTAGTTCTATTATTTATTATTCTGTTAGAATAACCTGTCTGTGCGGTCTATCGCATGCCGGGTGATTTCTTTTGTTATTCCATTCTTTATTATACTCACTTGGTTAAGTTTTAACTTCTATACTCCATGAAATTAGTGGAATATCCTTGATAATTGCGTTTCATCCAGTATCTTTTCATTAAATATTATTCTAAGCCTTCTTGAATTTTACTCCACAAAGCAGTATCATGTTGACAATTTGGACGTTGTTAATTCTTGGATAAATTAATTCTTGAACTTGTTTTATTGAATTCTTATATCATTGTCATCATCCTCATGTATATAAAATGTTGAAATTCATCTGTGGCTTGTAGTGCATAGATGGACTTGGTATGATTATGACCAGGGATTATTCGGTATAATCATGACCGTAATGTTACAAATGATGTGGTAAAAGTCCTCATTGGCCCGTAGTGCATTGATGGACAGTTGTTGACATGATTATGACCATTAATGAATACACAAACATTCTTGACCCGTAGTGCATGGATAATTATGGTCGTGATACTAAAGAATATCCTTGGCCGTAGTGCAGGGGTGATTCGATGATGTGGATTATTTTGTTAAGCTGAGTCCCAGCGATAACAGTGTTGAAAAACCTTTTAAATCATAGAAGATAGTAGATTTTATTCTCTACTTGACTCTTTTAATGGATTGCTTGTTTCGCTGCAGTTAAACTTGATGTTCGCTATATTTTATCAGTTTAACACTGTTGAAGGCTAATGATAATTTATTCTGCATTATCTTAGTCATAATATTTCTTACTGGGCTAGTTGAGCTCACCCTTTCTTTCACTGTTCTCTTCAAGAAATAAGAATATAGCTGGGACGAGTCGGAGAACAGAGTGATGGACCAGATGATAGTATTAGTAGTCCTCACTATTCTGTTAAATAGTGTGATAATAATTGTAATGAGGACTCCTTTTGAGTTTGTATAGTCTCTAGTAGACAATAATTGTATTCAAACTCACAGAATGCTCAGAATAATATTTCCATAAAAAGATACTGGATGAAGCGCCAATATCAAAGATATTCTACTAATTTCATGGAGTATAGAAGCCAAAACTTAACAAAGTGAGTATAGAATTCGAAATCTGAAACGAAATAATATTACTTACATACTACAGAGTATGGAAGAAAATATTATTTTATACGAATACTGAACAAAAATAATATCACTTACCTTGAAAAAAAGAGTATTTCAACTGGTATAGCGGGGATATTCTTAAAGAAAACTTATACTGTTTTCTACGCTCAAAGCTTTCTAAAACTCGAAAGAAATACGCTCAATATTATAGAAGAAGAATTCTCTGATTATGGTGTGATTTTCAACTCTAACTAAGCATCCTATTTATAGGAGAATGAAAGGATACTATTTGAAAATTTTAATCACGGGTGAACAGTACTTTTCTTTTCTTTTTCTTTTCACGGGCGAAACAACTGGAAGGTCACAGATGAATTAATTTGTAGACTTCTGATTTCAAGAATACTTGCAAGCTATATATATATATATATATATATATATATATATATATATATATATATATATATATATATATATATATATATATATATATATACTAACATGTTATATATATATATATATATATATATATATATATATATATTATAATCATACCATACAAATTTCCCTCCTCATTAGTCAATCTTCACATGTTATATATATATATACTTTATAACTTCCTTCCGATTATTTTAAAAAAATGGGTAAAAGGGGGTCCAAATAATAAGCAAAATTTTCATCAAAGACTTCATAAAAAATCCCTTCAATATTTTTAACAACATTTATCATCATTATTATAATTCACAATATTTAACGACCAAGTCGTTCCCAGGAAAGAGGGGCTTTCCAATAAGAATTTCTCTCTATTGGCGCGCAATTAGGTGACCAAACCTCTCCTTGACAGAGCTTCTAGACATCGTCAATATTGTAAAAATAATATTAATAACTTAGTCGTCTCAATTATTGATTTAATAATATAAAATATTTTGCAGATGATACTGTGACAATAATTGAATCAATAATATGAGAGATATGATGCAGCAATTACTGTAGCAATAATTGAGTATAACTGAGTGACTTCTCACGTAAGCATCAATAATCAATACCGTGTGCTACTATGCAACTAGGCGTATTACTGTACTTTTAACACCATTTATTTCAACAGTTAACGGTAAAACTTCCGCCGTTATTTTCATAAAAAGATATTTCTGTCGTTTTCTAACTCCGACAATAATTTCGATGTGGGGTCCACCAATGATTGTGTCGTCGTACGAATATTTCCTGTTAAAATGAATATTCCCCGACCAATCGAATATTATATAACAATTTGCATACTTTGTAAAATTTATAAATATTAACCACAACTATAACATTATATCAAATCCACACCATAATATTCAAAAATATATTTCGGAAAAAATAAATCTTTTTTTATAAAAGTTAGGATCTTACAACCTCCCCTTCTTATGAAATTTCACCCTCGAAATTAGGGTACGTACCTGGTATGTCGAAGAGGTGAGGATACCTTGATTTTATTTTAGATTCTAACTCCCAGGTCATTTTCTCAACATCGTGGTTTCTCCACAAAACTTTAACTTGAGGTATAACCTTGGAGCGTAGAATATATTTCTTCTTATCCATGATTTTAACAGGAACCTCTTCATACGTTAAATCTTTTACTATTTCATCCGGTTCTAACTCAATAATGTGATTCGGGTCTTCCACATATTTACGTAACATGGATATGGCAAAAACATTATGAACACGAGACATACTTGGCGGTAACGCGAGTCTATAAGCCACAGTTCCTACTCGGTCAAGGATTTCAAATGGACCAATGAATCGAGGATTGAGCTTTAATCTCTTTCCAAATCTTGTAAGTCCCTTCCATGGAGCAACACGTAATAACACATGTTCTCCAACATTGAATTCCACGTCCTTTCGATGAAGATCAGCATAACTCTTTTGTCGATCTTGTGAGGTTTTTATACGTTGTCGGATCATTTGAATCTTTTCCGTTGTCACGCGTACCAATTTCGGTCCCAACAACGTTGCTTCACCCACCTCGTCTCAACATACTGGAGAACGACACTTTCTTCTATACAACGCCTCAAATGGAGCCATGTCGATACTTGCTTGATAACTGTTGTTGTAGAAAAATTCCACTAATGGTAAGAACTTGTCCCAACTTCCTTTGAAGTCAAGGACACAGAGTCTTAATAGATCCTAAAGAGTTTGAATAGTCCTCTCCGATTGTCCGTCCGTTTGAGGATGATACGCCGAACTAAATCGTAAATTTGTGCCCATAGCTTTTTTGCAAACTAACCCAAAATTGTGAAGTGAATCTTGGGTCTCGATTAGAAACTATGGATACTGTCATATCGTGCAGTCTTACAATCTCATTTATGTAAATATGAGCAAGACGTTCAAGTGAATAAATTTTTCGTATAGGTAAAAAATGAGCCGACTTGGTTAATCTATTAATAATGACCCAAATTGCATTTATGCCTTGAGAAATCTTAGGAAGACCAGTAACGAAATCCATGATAATGTGCTCCCACTTCCATTCTGGAATTTCAAGTGGTTGCAATGGACCTTTTGGCACTTGATGCTCTACCTTGACACGTTGACAGGTTAGACACCTTGAGATAAACTCTGCGATCTCTCTCTTCATATTGTTCCACCAAAATATATGTCAAAGATCACGATACATTTTGGTACTCCCAGGATGGATTGCAAACGGTGTGTTGTGCGCCTCCATTGTGATTTTATACTTTAAATCAGGATCGTTAGGAACACAAAGTCTAGAGTTGACTCGTAGTATTCTTTCTTCATCAATTCTTGCTTCCGGGATAGCACCTTCTTGCACTTTCTTCCTCATATGCATCAGCTCCAGGTCTGTAGCTTGAGCAGCTTTAACTTCATCGATTAAAGTCGGTTCTACTCGTATATTTGTTATCATCACATGGGTCCCTGGAGTTTTTAACTCTATATCCATCCTTTGCGTCATATAAAATGGGCCTTTGCGTTGACAATATCGCACTCGTACCCGCATATGATCTTCTACTTAATGCGTCAGCTACCACGTTTACTTTTCTAGGATGGTATTGAATAGTATGATCATAATCTTTCAACAGTTCGAGCCAACGTCGTTGCCGCATCTTGAGTTCCTTTTGAGTGAAGAAATATTTGAGGCTTTTATAATCCGTATAGATCTCCACTTTCTCCCTATACAGGTAATGTCTCCAAATTTTAAGTGTGAAGACAATAGCTGCCAACTCTAGATCATGAGTATGATAATTCCTCTCATATTCTTTGAGTTTTCGAGAGGCATAGGCTATGACTTTCCCATGTTGTATGAGAACACATCCTAACCCCTTGCCCGAAGCATCACTGTAAATGACAAATCCCTCCGAGCCCGATGGTATTGTCAGAACAGGTGCTGAAGTGAGTCTTCTCTTGAGTTCTTGAAAACTCTTCTCACATTCCTCGCTCCAACCGAATTTTGTATCTTTTCGAGTCAGCTGAGTTAATGGAGTAGCGATTCGAGAAAACCCTTCTACGAATCTCCGATAATAACCATCTAAGCTGAGAAAGCTACGTACTTCGGTCACTGATTTAGATTGCTCCCAGCTTTGTATTGCTTCAATCTTTGTCAAGTCAACAGATATTCTATGACTTGATACTACGTGCCCAAGAATGCTACTATCTCAAGCTAGAACTCGCATTTCTTCAACTTGGCATAAAGCTTATTTTCAGGAAGCTTTTGAAGTATCAGCCTCAAGTGTTGCTCATGATCTTTAAGGATTTTGGAATATATGAGAATGTCATCAATAAAGACAACCGCAAAATAATCCAAATATTCCTTGAATACTCGGTTCATCAAATCTATGATGGCAGCAGGAGCATTAGTCAATCCAAAAGACATGACTAGGAATTTATAATGTCCGTACCGAGTTTTGAAAGCAGTCTTTGAAATGTCATCAGTTTTAATCTTTAACTGATGATATCTGGAACGAAGATCGATCTTTAAAAAGAATTTGGCGTCTTACATTTGGTCAAACAGGTCATCAATATGAGGTAACGGGTACCTATTTTTTATGGTGACATGGTTCAACTCCCGATAATTAATACAAAGTCGCATACTCCCATCTTTCTTCTTCACGAATAGAACAGGAGCACCCCAAGGAGACGTACTAGGATGAATGAAACTAATGTCTAACAATTCCTGTAGTTGGGTTTTTAACTCCTGAAGTTCAATAGGAGCCATTCGATATGGGGATTTGGAAATGGGTTTTGTACCGGGTTCAAGGTCAATACAAAATTTAATTTCACGCTCTGGGGGTAGGCCAGGAAGTTCTTTAGCGAATACGTCAATAAATTTATTAACAATAGAAATATCATTCAAAACTGACGTATTTTTGTTTAAATCCGTGACATAAGCTAAGAAAGCTTGACATCCGTTTTTCAATAAATGAATAGCTTTATGACTTGAGATGACAGTGATTGATTTTAATGGTTTGGTCACTAAAATTTGCATAATAGGTTGGTTAGGAATATGAAAGCTATCAACCTTACGAAAATAATCAATTTTAGCATAATGAGTAGTTAACCAATCAATCCCTAGAATTACATCAAATGCAAGTATTTTCAATGAAATAAGATCGACTGGTAATGTGAAGGTACCGATTTGAACCAAACAAGACTTATAAACAATGGATGTAATAAAGGTTTCTCCCAACGGAGTTTCAACAGATAAGTCAAAGTCTAATTTCTCCAGAGTCAAATTTAAACGTTGAGCGCAAGTAGGAGAAATAAAAGAATGGGTAGAACCAGTATCAAATAAGGTATATACTTCGCTAGAGTTTATAATAAGCTTACCCGTGATGACCTCGTTCAGGTTCCTTGCTTTCTGGGAGGTCACGACAAACGCTCTCCCTTGAACTACTGGTTTTGACTTGTCTGGGACGGCATTTGGTGTCATTATTCCAACTGAATTTGGCTTTACTGTATGACAAAATTGAGCTAGATGACCTTCTCTTCCACAATTGTAACACGTTTTGGACTGTTGCGCACAGTTTGGACTGATGTGTCCCTCCCCTCCGCATTTAAAACATACGATCGGTGGCCGTTCTCCTTCTTTAACAACGGGTGCTGGTGCTGACGTCTTTCCATCATTGTTGAATCTCCTCTTCTTGAAATGTCCACTTTTATTGTCTTAGCCATGATTACCACCGAAGTGGTTACCATTTCTTGCATGTTGATTTCCTCCACGTTTGTTGTCACCGCTTCGATGACTGCTACCACTTGTATTATCATTTTGTCGGTTGCTCTATCTTGGTTTGGTTGACTCGTTATCATGCTCCAATAACTGAGCCCTATTTACAACATCTGAATACAAACACAGTTTGTGAGAAATTAGATATTGACGTATCTCAGGTTTCAAACCTCTTAGAAATATTCACGTCATTCTCTCCTCATTATCAACCAAGTGGAACGCAAACCGGGATAACTCGGCAAACTTAGCTTCGTACTACGACACGGTCATATTGTTCTGTTCTAGCTTGATGAACTCTACCTCTTTCATGTGACGAATACTTTCGGGAAAGTACTCATCGTTGAACAGTTCTTGGAACTTCTCCCAAGTTATCTTCAGTGCGGCAGGTTGAGTACGCTTTACAGATGCCCACCAGTAATCTGCCTCTCCTCGCAACATAAAGGTGGCAAAGGAAACCTTTTGCTCCTCGGAGCATCCCAAGAATCAAATATCTTGGTGATCTGCTTTATCCACGTCTCCGTCTTAAGTGGTTTTGGCTCTCCAATAAACTCCGGTGGTTCCAGCTCCTTGAACTGCTTAGCGGTGACCGTCTGAGAGTTTTCAGTGTTTCCACCTGTATTTTGGACAGGAGGCTCTCTCGCCTGATGTTGCATAAATTGTATAAAGCCTCTGAACATCCCATCATTCATTATTTGATCGGTGTTGTTGTTTACTTGAGGATTATTGTCTTCCTGTTGCACATTATCCTGGGTATTGATCTGTGGTGACTCAACGGTCCCTTGTGCTCCATTGCTATGCTCAACATTCTCGCATGTCATTTTCAAATACTGTCACAAAACAATGGTTAATTGACACACCACATAATATCCCTATATTCCGACCGACCAATTTAAATAACAAATAAACTTAGGTAGGTCATACTAGCAAAGGAATTACCCGTCTCTCCCCTCCTAGTTCTAGTCTCACATCTCAGCTAGGGAACATATCCCTAAGCTTTGATACCAACTGTGACGCCCCCAAAATAGGTATACATCACCCATTCTGAGTCGTCAAATACATGGTACAAAATACAAATACAATCTTAAATAAACAACATGGGCTGTGAGTTTTAATACAAATATTGTCTTCTAGACAGTATTAAAACTCAAAATAAGTCCTCAATACATTTATTATCACACTATTTTACAGAATAGTGAGGACTACTAATGCAAACATCTGGACCGTCACTCCGTTCTCCGACTAGTCCCAGCTATATTCTCATTTCCTGAAGAGAACAACGAAAGCAAAGGGTGAGCTCAACTAGCCCAATAAGAAATATTATGACTAAGATAATGCAGAATAAATTATTGTTAGCCTTCAACAGTGTTAAACTGATAAAATATAATAAACATCAAGTTTAACTGCAGCGGAACAAGCAATTCATTAGAAAAGTCAAGTAGAACATGAAATCGACTATCTTCTATAATTTAAAAAGTTTATCAGCAGTTTTATCGCTGAGACTCAGCTTATTAAATAATCCACATCATCCCTACACTACGACCAATGATATTCATTAGTATCACGACCACAAATTATTCATACACTACGGGCCAAGGATATTCATGTTTTCATTAATGGTCATGATCATGCCAACAATTGTCCATCAATGCACTACGAGCCAATGAGGACTTTTACCACATCATTTGTAACATTACGGTCATGATTATACCGAATAATCCCTGGTCATAATAATACCAAGTCCATCTATGCACTACAGGCCACAGATGACTTTTAACATAATATAAATATGAAGATGATGACAATGATATAAGAATTCAATAAAACAAGTTCAAGGATAAATTTTTAAAGATTTATAATTTAATTTATTCAGAAATCAATAACGTCCAAATTGTCAACATGATACTACTTTGTAGAGTAAAATTCAAGAATAATATTGTACCAAAAATAATTTAGACCAAAAACGAATTAATTTTTATCATGAATAGTACCCCGGGTGAATAGTACTCGAGTGAATAGTACTCCGTGAATAGTACTTTGGGAATAGTAACCTCGTGAATAGTACTTCGGTATGAAAATATTAAAACTTATCAAGAATGCTCAGAATAATATTTCCATGAAAAGATACAGGATGAAGCGCAAATATCAAGGATATTCTACTAATTTCATGGAGTATAGAAGCCAAAACTTAACAAAATGAGTATAGAATTCGAAATCTGAAACGAAATAATATTACTTACATACTACAGAGTATGGAAGAAAATATTATTTTATACGAATACTGAACAAAAATAATATCCCTTACATTGAAAAAAAGAGTATTTAACTGGTATAGCGGGGATATTCTTGAAGAAAACTTATACTGTTTTCTACGCTCAAAGCTTTCTAAAACTCTAAAGAAATGCGCTCAATATTATAGAAGAAGAATTCTCTGATTCTGGTGTGATTTTCAATTCTAACTAAGCATCCTATTTATAGGAGAATGGAATGATACTATTTGAAAATTTTAATCACGGGTGAACAGTACTTTTCTTTTTTTTCTTTTCACGGGCGAAACAACTGGAAGGTCACGGATGAATTAATTCGCAGACTTCTGATTTCAAGAATACTTGCAAGCTATATATATATATATATATATATATATATATATATATATATATATATATATATTATAATCATACCATACAAGTTAAAGTTTTGGCTTCTATACTCCATGAAATTAGTGGAATATCCTTGATATTTGCTCTTCATCCAGTATCTTTTCATGGAAATATTCTTCTGAGCATTCTTAAATTTTACTCCACAAAGCAGTATCATGTTGACAATTTGGACGTTATTGATTTCAGGATAAATTAACTTATAAATCTTTAAAATTTATTCTTGAACTTGTTTTATTGAATTATTATGTCATTGTCATCATCCTCATGCTTATATTGTGATGAAAATCATCTTTGGTTTACGTGCATAGATGGACTTGATATGATTATGACCAGGGATCATTCGGTATAATCATGACCTGTAATATTATAAATGATGTGGTAAAAGTCCTCAGTGGCCTGTAGTGCATTGATGGACAGTTTTTGGTATGATTATGACCAGGAATTATTCAGTATAGTCATGACCATTGATGATTTAATGAATATCATTGGCCCGTAGTGCAGGAATGATTCGATGATGTGGTTTATTTATTAAGTTGAGTCTCAGCGATAAAAATTGATGAAAATATTTTAAATCATAGAAGATAGTAGATAGCATGCTCTACTTGACTCTTCTAATGGGTTGCTTATTCCGCTGCAGTTAAACTTGTTGTCTATTATATTCTAACAGTTTAACATTGTTGAAGGCTAATGATAATTTCTTCTGCATTATCTTAGTCATAATATTTCTTACTGGATTAGTTGAGCTCACCCTTTCTTTTACTGTTCTCTTTAGGAAATGAGAACGTAGTCGGGACTAGTCGGGGAATGGAGTGACGGTCCAGATGATAGCATTAGTAGTCCTCACTATTTTGTTAAATAGTGTGACAATAAATGTATTGAGGACTTATTTTGAGTTTGAATACTGTCTAGATGACAATATTTGTATTAAAACTCACAACTCATATTTTGTCATATTTTACACGACTGTTGTATAATTAAGTTGTATTTGAATTTTGTACCATGTATTTGGCGACTCAAGATGGGTGATGTATACCTATTTTGGGGGCGTCACAGTTGGTATCAAAGCTTAAGGATATGATCCCTAGCTGAAATGTGAGACAAGAACTAGGAGGGGAGAGACGGAGAATTCCTTCGCTAGTATGACCTACCTAAGTTTATTTGGTATTTAATTGGTCGGTCAGAGTATAGGGATAATATGTGATATGTTAATTAACCCTTGTTTTGTGGCAGTATTTGAAAATGGCATCCGAAAATGTAAAGATAAGCAATGAAGCACATGAGATCGTTGAGTCACCACATATTAATACCCAGGATAATGTGCAATAGGAAGACAATAATCCTCAGGTAAACAACAACGATCAAATGATGAACGATGGGACGTTCAGAGGTTTTATGCAATTCATGAAACATCAGGCGAGGGCGGCTCCTGTCCAAAATGCACGTGGAAACACTGACAACTCTCGGACGGTCACCACTAAGCAGTTCAAGGAGCTGGGACCACCGGAGTTTTTTAGAAAGCCAAAACCACTTAAGGCGGAGACGTGGATAAAGCAGATCACCAAGATATTTGATGTCTTGGGATGCTCCGAGGAGCAAAAGGTTTCCTTTGCCACCTTTATGTTGCGAGCAGAGGCAGATTACTGGTGGAAATCTATAAAGCATACTCAACCTGCCGCACTAAAGATGACTTGGGAGAAGTTTCAAGAACTGTTCAATGACAAGTACTTTTCCGAAAGTATTCGTCACATGAAAGAGGTAGAGTTCATTAAACTGGAGCAAAACAACATGACCGTGTCGCAGTACGAAGCCAAGTTTGCCGAGTTGTCCCGGTATGCGTCCCACTTAGTTGATAACGAGGAGAGAATGACACGGATATTTCTAAGAGGTTTGAAACCTGAGATAATTCAATATCTAATTTCTCATAAACTGTGTTTGTATTCAGATGTTGTAAATAGGGCTCAGTTATTGAAACGCGATAACGAGTCGACCCAACCAAGAGAAAGCAGCCGACAAAATGATAATACCAATGGTAACAGTCATTGAAGCAGTGACAACAAGCGTGGACGGAATCAACATGCCAAAAATGATAATCACTTCGGTGGTAATCATGGCCATGAAAATAAGAGTGAACATTTCAAGAAGAGGAGATTCATCAATGATGGAAAGATGTCAGCACCAGCACCTGTTGTTAAGGAAGGAGAACGTATGTTACAAATATAGAGGGGAGGGACATATCAGTCCAAACTGCGTGATGCAGTACAAAGAGTATTATAATTATGGAAAAGAAAGTCACCTAGCCCGATTTTTTCATGTACCAAAGTCAAGTCCAGTTGGGATGGAGGCATCAAAGAGTGTCCCAGACAAGACAAAATCGGTAGTTCAAGGGAGAGCGTTTGTCGTAACCTCCCAAAAAGCGAGGAGTCCGAACGAGGTGATCACGGGTAAGCTAATCATAAACTCTAGTGAAGTATATACCTTATTTGATACCGGTTCTACTCATTCTTTTATTTCTCCTACTTGCGCTCAACGTTTAAATTTGACTCCGAAGAATTTAGACTCTGACTTATCTGTGGAAACTCCGTTGGGAGAAACCTTCATTACATCCACTGTTTATAAGTCTTGTTTGATTCAAATCGGTAACCACACGTTACCTGTCGATCTTATTTCTTTGAAAATACTTGCATTTGATGTGATTTTAGGGATTGATTGGTTAACTACTCATCATGCTAAAATTGATTATTTTTGTAAGGTTGTTAGTTTTCATATTCCTAACCAACCTATTATGCGAATTCAAGTAACCAAACCATTAAAATCAATCACTGTCATATCAAGCCATAAAGCTATTCATTTATTGAAAAAGGGATGTCAAGTATTTTTAGCCCATGTCACGGATTTAAATAAAAATACGTCAGATTTGAATGATATTTCTATTGTTAATAAATTTCCTGACGTATTCCTTGAAGAACTTCCTGGCTTACCCCCAGAGCATGAAATTGAATTTTGCATCGACCTTGAATCCGATACAAAACTCATTTCCAAAGCCCCATATCGAATGGCTCCTATTGAACTTTAGGAGTTAAAAACCTAACTATAGGAATTGTTAGACATCGGTTTCATTCGTCCTAGTACGTCTCCTTGAGGTGATCCTGTTCTACTCGTGAAGAAGAAAGATGGAAGTATGCGACTTTGTATTGATTATCGGCAGTTGAATCATGTCACCATCAAAAATAGGTACTCGTTACCTCGCATTGATGACCTGTTTGACCAGTTGCAATGAGCCAAATTCTTTTCAAAGATTGATCTTCGTTTCTGATATCATCGGTTGAAGATTAAAACTGATGACATTCCAAAGACTGCTTTTAGAACTCGGTACGAGCATTATGAATTCCTAGTCATGTCTTTTGAATTGACTAATGCTCCTGCTGCCTTCATGGACATGATGAACCGAGTATTCAAGAAATATTTGGATCACTGTGTGATCGTCTTTATTGATGACATCTTCATATACTCCAAAACCCGTGAAGACCATGAGCAACACTCACTACAAAAATATGAGACTTCAGCAACAATCGATTTTCGTTGCTAAAGGTGCCAAATTTCTTTGCTAAAGGTTTTTGGCAACGACTTTACTGTCGTTGCGTATTTCGTTGCGCAATGAGCGTTGCTAATTGTTCCGCAATGAACGTATTTTTTTCGTTGCCAAAAGTAATACATTTTGCAACGAAATTTGGCTTTCGTACGGATACATTGATCCTTTAGCAACAAAATGTATTGTTGCAGAATAATTAAAATTTCGTTGCTAAAAACCCCTTTTTGTTACAAAAGCCTGCTAATTGGCAACGAAATGAACTCTCTTTTTTTGCGACGCCCATGCATTTTCGTTGCAATTGACACCATTTTGCAACGATATTTTTCGTTTCAGTAAATTATGAAAATTGTTGCCTATGTTTGCTTTCGTTGCGGAATGTAAACTTTTTTGTAACGATTTTCGTTGCTGATTATATTTTTTGGCAACGACATTATGCTGAATCAGCAACGAAAATGTTTGTTGCTGGTTATTTTTCAATAGCAACGACATTATATGTTGTCGTTTCTTTATATGTGTAACGAAAGTTGATATAATTTACAACGGTAAAAAATATTGTCTTTTATTTTAGTATTAACAACAATATCATCTTCGTTGTTATTAGGTTAATTTTTCGTTGCCAAATATTTTATTTTTAATGCCATTAGCAACGAAAATTTGTTGCTAAATGTATAAAAAATTGTTGCTATATTAAAACTTGTTCAATGCTTTGGTAACGAATTATATTGTTACCAAATCAAAATTTAACATTCTTTTTGTGTATCTGGCTGGCTCAATGTCTCCATAGAAAATAATGGCAAAAATACAAAAAACTAAAATATTATTAACTTAATAAAATCATCCACTACATAATCATTCATTATCTTTACAATTAACCATCTAACGCTACCACAGTTCTTCAATCAACGTATATATCTACATATATATAGAGAGTACACTTCATAATTTCGCCGCTTGTCTTCCGTACATGTAGCACGAAAATTTGATACCCAATATTGTAAGGCAGGTCGTAGAAGCAGTTTTCCTGCACATATTTAGAAATAATAGCAAGTCAGGAAAATGAAATAAATAGGTCCCCAAGGTACTTAGTGCCAAAATCAATACACAAAGACAACAATGTTGTGTTATTTTCTTACTAATCAAGGGACATGGAAGAAAGTAATACCCTTTTTATTGACTACCAAATTAATATCTAAATCAAATATCCTGAAGACAAGTATGTGCTTCGTGAACCTCATCTTGGTGGGTATACATTGACACACGGATCAAGATAATAATTGGTGCTCATAAATAATGCTACAAGTGAACAGACAATTTACAGGCTTATAATGATAACAGTACAACTTGATAAATATGTTCGTGCGTGTAGCGAAAGTCAGAAGCATACTTGATGATTTTGCTGGAAAGGAAATTGCTGATTGCGATAATTGTTTTTCCTGCTTAATTGCATGATGTTTCTGGAACGAATCTGATGTTTGGTGCCTTAGCAGCATGTCTTGTTGTAATATATTTGGTTGTTGTTGCTGTAATTGTCGTTGTGAATCTTGTTGTGGCTCTTTTGCTCAATTCACCTTCTCTAAAACATATATTGTGAAACTTCACCAAATTAAACTATGAAACACATATAACGGTCAAAAAAAGTGTGATTTACAAAGCATATGCTAGTCATATGGGAATGTTGGATAAACCATTCATCATTTTCAGAGAACCATCATATATGATAGTGAAGCCATATAGAAATCAATAGACAAGTCTATTAATTTAGCTGGTAAAAACATGTTCAATATTGAGATAATGTCAGCTGACATGTATAATTTGACATCTAGATATACTTATCAATAATATATATATATATATATATGTGTGTGTGTGTGTGTGTGTGTGTGTGTGTGTGTGTGTGTGTGTGTGTAAAATCTAGACATGGATAAAAAGTCCCGATTTACAAAGGAAGTCGAGCACAAGTAAAAATAGAAAGAATGAAAATAATATGATAGAAAGGAAATTGATCTTGTGTAAGCAATGCTCAGTTTTTAAAAGGTGATCCTTTGATAATAAAGCACCCAAACTAACTTATATTGTTTACTAGCCTAAGATATATTTAAGTTTGGCAAAAAAAAAGAAAATTTTATCTTAAGCTTACAGCTGATGCCTTTGGTAAAACTCTTGTCCCAAGAAGTAGCAAGCAAATAAACATCAGATTCCAAAAAATGGCGTCCATCAATAGCTACATTGACAATGGAAACCCCATTTAATCAAAGAAAAGTATGCCATTACTATGAAAAACTTCTTTATCATACAAAAGAAAATGTTTATACCTTCCCATAGCATGAAACTATTGATGCAAAGCTTGCATGAGTGGATATGAAATAACATGGCATTCAAAATAATCTAAAGGTCATCATAGAAAATTCTAATTGCAAATAGATCAAGTTATAAATTTAATAATAATGCTATTTCTATCCTTAGCTCCATTCATTTCTTTAGTTTTTTGTGTCTTTCTTCTTTTTTTACCGAATCTAGTTGTCAATCCTCCTAAATTTAACCACCAAACCCATTCATTAAAAAAACTACTTGTACAAATGGAACCAAAAGGAACTGCTACTGAATAATAAAATGTCTTTCCAATTTATGGTCTATAATAAAATGGTATAGAACCTTTTTTTCCAAATAAATAAATTTTAACCAAATGCATTAAAATGACTAATAATGGAACCTTATTACAAAAAGTGTTTTCTTAAGCTGAAATTTTTATGACATGCCTTACAAATAGAAAGCAACAACAATTTTAGAAGTATATCCATTTTCACTTTAAAAGGACTGATTTTTGTGCCGCTTGTGAAACATTTGTTTGTACATGGACATCATATCAAATGAGAAATCAAATTTGAATTCATTAATGTATATTTGTATATTTAAGGGGGTAAGGTTACTTTTATTTTTCATGAAGTATGAGGGGAAGAGTAAGCTTCTCCACAGTGTTGCAACATCCATACCAATCCTGCCTCATCTTCCCCAAACAAGTACATCATCCATTTTATCTCCTCATTTATTTGTACATGGACAGTATATCAAAGGAGAAATCAAATTTGATTTCATTAATGTATATTTGTATATTTAAGGGGGAAAGAGTACATTTATTTTTCATTAAGTATGAGGGGCAGAGTAAGCTTCTCCACAGTGTCGCAACATCCATACCAATCCTGCCTCATCTTCCCCAAACAAGTACATCATCCATTTTATCTCCTCAAATTACCCACACCTATAAGTTGACTTAATTTCATGTTTATCTTACTATGTTAAGTGGGATACCATTTAAATGTTATGGAGCACAATTAATGCATTCTATAACAAATATAAAAGAAACAAGCTTTATACTTATGATTCAATATCATAAAAATCTCAAATTCCATATCAGTAATTGTAATATAATTTGTTTCCACGTTGTTTCAGATTCTTCTCTTCACTGGTTGCTTAACAAATAACATATCAGCATATCAGTCAAAAAATTGTAATGTACTCTATTATCATAAGAATTTGAAACAGAATTCTAACTTTACAAATACTTAAGCTACTCGATTAAAATAAATAAGACATAATATCAAATTTTGAAAAAGTAAATACTCTAACACAAAGTACACTTACACTCAATTGATCCAAATCTGATGCAGAAGAGTTCATCTTTGAGTTCACCATCAGCAAAATCAGTAGCATGCCAAACGCAAGACTTCTCATTTCCAGCATGTTCCTGAATAGACATATTTGGAAGAACTGTAAAAAAACAATCTCAAAATATTAAAATTCTTTACATAAAAACACTAATATCTGATCTTCCAACATTTATTCTATTAGAAAAATAAAATTATATATTTAAAAAATGAACACACCGAGGTGATTAGCCTCAAAGCCAACATTCTTAGAATTCAAAAGACAGTATGAACTTCAATTCTTCAGCTTTTACATTGAGCAGTCAAAGTTCAGTCATAAAGGTTTCTGTTCTTAACACACTGAAATCAATAAATATACTTAGGCCATTTAAATTCCAACATAATGAATCAAAAAAGACAGAAAGAAGAGGTTCAACTCACAACCATTGCTTTCAAAATTGTCTGAAGCTCAACCCCATCAGTTCTGTTCACAGAGGACTGATATTTTACACGAACCGCAATAGTGTTCTGGTCAAATGTCACAGCATTCTCCATAAACCTTACAAGCACCTCTTGAATCTACAAACCCAAATCCAATTCCTCTAAATCGCAAACTCAACAAAAATCACTACAAAATTACTGCCAATAAATAAATACGTAAATCTGATAATAGGCAAACTTAAGGTAACTAAAACAGCATAATTATGTTTATTGAGTTCACATGCATGAATTATTCAGTTAAACTCCTAAATTAAATTACCATCCAAAATTTGTAAAGCAATCAAAAAAACAAAGTCGGAAGACAAACTAAAACATGAAAAATTACTTTTCCCTCAATATTCTTAGCACTCAAACAGAATTCGAGTTCACCAACCTCTTCGAAGCACTCCATCCACTCCTTCCTAAATAAGCGAAAAACCACTGGCTCTCTCCCCTCTTCCTACTCCCCAGCATTGTCTCGAATTCGCAACGCAGTCTTTAATTCTCTCACCGCCTCTGTTGCCTCAACCACTCTTTCCTCTTAGTGCTAATCTCTCCAATTACGTCTCGGATCTCGGCGTCGATCGGATGGTCCAAAATCAGCCGGAGAAGGTCGATAACTTGAACGGAGATGTGTTCGGACCTAGAAACGGCGTCGGAGCATTGGGAGAAGAGAGAATAAAAGTCGTCGTGGTGAGAGAGAATATAATGTTGGACTTTAGACTTGATGTGGAGAGAACTGACTTGTAGTCGGTCGATCAGGAAGCGGAGATCAGGTGCGGACAGCGGCGACGAGCCCTTAACAAGAGCATTCTGCTCCTCGACATCGTAATCGAGCGAAAGATACTTGGAAACGAAGCTCAATTGAGGCTCAGCCACTTCTCCTTTGCTGCTGTTCTGAAACGTTAGCTTCAGTTTCGCCAGATTCTCCAACAACTTGCACGATATCTTGTGAAAATACACTGAGTTGTCACTGTCAAACTCCGACGTCACCATGAGGGTCGGCCGCTTAGCAAATATTGACATTAATCCTCCACCTTCGCCGCCGCGAACTCCAGCGGTGGGTCGTGGTGGCTGAACGCCTCTTCAATTTTAGGTTTCTAAAGTCAGATCCCCAAATTTTTATCGACTAGACTTGGAAAAGTATATTAAGAGAAAGCAGAATTGCCTAAATTATATTTAACTTTCTCAATTATATTTTTTTGTTCAAATTTTCTTGGAATATAATCTTCTTTTAACCAAATTATATAATTTAAGAACAATTTTTATAAATAAAAAGATTTTTTATTTTTTTAAAAAAAAGCTTTAATTTTTTCAGAAAATTTTTTATTTTTAAACGAATATTTTTTAAAAAATAAAAAACTTCAACGACTACCGTTGGGAGTAAAGGCTCTCAAATCTAATTTGAAGTTTTGGATTTTTTTTTTTTTTTGCTAAGAATCAGAAAGGCAACTAACGCCACTTTAAAAAATATTATTTTAAAAAATGAATTTAAAAAAAATTATCTTAATTTTTTTAAAACGATTTTATTTTTTAAAATAAATTTGAAAAAAATAAAAATGTGATTCAATGCTAAACTAACCGGCATTGTAACTTTTTTTAATTTTTTTTATAAAGCAAATTTGTAAAAAAAAATAAAATAAGATGTAACATCATTTTAACTGACTTTGGAATTTCTTTTTTTTTTTATAATTTCTTTTTCTTGTTTACAAACATCAATATTTTTTAATGTTTATTATATGTCATCGACGTTGGAAATGAAGGAGTATATAAGACTTCAGCTATAAAAAAATAAAAATAAAAATTTTAACGCCAATTATAGTAACGTTGCATCTTACTCTTCTTTTTTATAAATTCGTTTTTTTTTAAAATTTAAATAAAATAGGGATAAAATTGATATTACATTAATATGGGTCAAATTAACTTATTAGGAATGACTTATAAGTCGTTTTAAATAACTTTATTCAGTTTTAGTTCATAAAATATACTAAATTTTTCTTCATCTTTTATGTTTTCTCTTAAAACTGATAGTATTATAATTTAATTTTATAATATATTTGAAAAAAAGGTAAAAGGAAAACTAGGAATAGCTAGGGGTATACCATTACTATTCTTCTTTTTATGTTTTATTTTTGGACTTAAAAATATGTTCATGATTTAAGTTGCTCCCTCCGTCTAAGAATAAAAGTTCTTATTATTTTATGTAATCTCAAGTTAAATATTTATTTATATTAAATAATCTATTTTTTTACAATAATTTGTGTGTAATATCCTTAGTATTAAATGTCATATTTTTATTATTTATAAATATTTATATAATATCACTAGTCATGTATAGAAAAAAATACAATTAGATGAGAATTTAAATATGAATAATTTTATCATTTGACATTTTTTTTTAAAATTCGCATAAAATCAATCATCACTTTCATTCTCGGAGTGAGGGAGTACTTGTAAGTATATCCTACTTCTATCTAGAAATAGAAAATATTGGGAAGCATAGATATAATAATCAGGTTTGATGAGGTTGGGTTTATTTGGGTCGGAGGCCCGGAACTAACATGTTTGGCGCAATCGATTGTCACGAGTACTATTTCAACAACCATAATCTATACTGTTGATCGCAACATTGGATGACACGGATTGAAATGGATTTTTCCATGCCGTTACAAGCTGTAGTGACATGAGAAATTACTCATTTGCCCCTCATTAGCTCATGTGCTACACTGTCTACCTCTAATAGTTATGGAGGATAGTTTACTTAACTAATAAATTAGAATGGCTCAGTGATAGCTTAATGGCTCAATAACCCATAGGTCTTAGGTTCAAAACCTAATTATGATATTTTTACTTTTTATGTTATATTTTTTGTGTATTAGATAAATTCTATTATCATATATATATATATATATATATATATATATATATATATATATATATATATATATATATCTCTAAAATTTATAAATATTTCATCTAAAATTTATTTTAATGTTGAGATTTATTTAGTTAACTAATAAATTAGAATGGCTCAGTGGTAGCTTAATGACCCAATAACCAATAGGTCTTAGGTTTGAAACCTAACTGTGATATTTTTACTTCTTATGTTATATTTTTTGTGTATTAGATAAATCCTATTATCATCTGTATATATATACACATCTTAAATATTTACATTAAACTAAATATATAAAGTAACTATGAATATTTATATAACGTAACTATATATATATATATATATATATATATATATATATATATATATATATATATATATATATATATATACAGTCCCCTTCAGTTGAGGGATCCCTCAAATAGTGTTATTTGAGGGATAGGGCGCTCAACCGTTGGATCTGTTTTAATGACTTTATGTGGATGAGATTTTACATCTTTTAACCCGTTTTCTCCAAATAATCTAACACATCCAATGTTGGAGAAAACTTAAGGCACGTAAAAGGGAAAAGAGGAAGAGTCTTGTGCAAGAGAAGACCAATCCTTTCGAGATGAATAGATGACCCACCATTTTCACAATTTTCAACTCAAATTGCAAGATTTCTATTTCTATAAGGTATCCACGTAGTTTTTTTTTCTAACAAAATCTAGGTTGTGGGCGTTGATTTGGAGATGTACGAGAGTTTTTTGAATTGGGTTTTTTAAATTTGAGTTGAGATTACATCTCCAGATTTAATATAGATTTGTAAAAATTCGTGTGACTTATTATTGTTGAAAGAAAAGAAAAGTCAAGAGACATGAAGCAAGAGAATCAAACATCTAATGGGTAATTTTTTATTTCAGTTATAATGATGAATTCTAGATATAGGTTCTAATGGGTAGTTCTTAATTTGGGTTTCATTGATAAATTCTTGGTATAAGTTCTAATGGATTATTTTTAATTTGTGTTAAATTCTTGATTTGGGTTCTAATGATGAATTCATCATATAAGTTTTAATGGATGTGTTGGGTTATTTGGAGAAAACGGATTAAAAGATGTAAAACAATCTCAGCCACATAAAGTCATTAAAACAGATCAAACGGTTGAGCGCCATATCCCTCAAATAACACTATTTGAAGGATCCCTCAACTGAAAGTGACTGTGTGTGTGTGTGTGTGTGTGTATATATATATATATATATATATATATATATATATATATATATATATATATATATAAATTTATCTCTAAATATTCATATACATATTTATAAACAAATATTCATATAAATTTATCTTTAAAATTTATAAATTTATAAATATTTCATCTAAAATTTACTTTAATGTTGAGATTTATTTAGTTAACTAATAAATTAAAATGGCTCAGTGGTAGCTTAATGGCCCAATAACCCATAGGTCTTAGGTTTGAAACCTAGCTGTGATATTTTTACTTCTTATGTTAAATTTTTTGTGTATTAGATAAAATTTCTATTACATATATATATATATATATATATATATATATATATATATATATATATATATATATATATATATATATATATATATATATATTTATCTCTAAATATTCATATAAATATTTATAAACAAATATTCATATGAATTTATCTTTAAAATTTATAAACAAATATTTATTTATAAATATTTCATCTAAAATTTATAAAATTTAGATATGAATATTTGTAATAAAAATTTATATGAATATTTAGAGATAAATTTATAAATATTTATTATTATTACTGTTATTGTTATTATATATAATATTACAACATCAGTACCACCCATCCAATTTTTCACCACCCAATTTAGCCACACTTTCCTTCTCACACACGTACACACACATATTACACACACATATATATATATATATATATATATATATATATATATATATATATATATATATTGTAAAATCTCAACTTTTTGAATAAAGATGAATTTTCTATAAATATTGTTTTTGAATATTATGGAGTGAAAATTTAATATAATATTATAGTTGTGGGTAATATTTATAAATTTTGCATAGTATACAAGTTGTTATATTATATTCGATTGGTCGGAGAATATTCGTTTTAGCAGGGAATATTCGTACAACGGCGCAATCATGGGTGGACCCCACAACAGAATTATTGTCGGATTGAGAAAACGACAAAAATATTTTTATGAAAATAACGGTGGAAGTTTTACCGTTAATACTATTGAACTACTCGGTAGTAAAAGTACAGTAATACGTGTGGTTGCATAGTAGCACACGGTATTGATTATTAATGCTTGCGTGAGAAGTCATCTCAGTTTTGTTTAATTACTTATATATATATATATATATATATATATATATATATATATATATATATATATATATATATATATATATATATATAAAGTTGTCAAGTTGACAAAGTAGGTGGAGGAAAATTTGTGTTCACGTGGGAGGAGAGAGCAATTATTATTATATATATTTAGGTTTACAACATGTGTTGATTATATATATAGATATGTTTTATAATCTTTCTCCTTTATTTTGATTGGTTGGGACCTTGACATTTGGTAGCTTTGTTTGGCAAATTGTGGGATGATTTTCAAACCTAGACATTCATTGGACAACTCTTTGAAAAATGAATACTGATATGTTGCTGTGATGTTCCGTCTGTGATTTTTTTAAAAATAAATGTTGCGTCCGTTTCTCAACAGTACACCTTCAATTCTCCTATAAATAGAAGCTCATTCCTTCATAATTTTCTTACGAATTCATTGAGAGAAAATTATAGAGAGAAAGAAGAAGAGTTTTCTGTTACTTCACTAGTCTGATATCAAGTTTATTTTACGGTAAGGGATATTATTCTTTTGTATTCATGAAGAGAACTTCTGTTATTCCATTCCTTATTATTCTGTTGGAATAACCTGTATACGCGGGCTACCCTATACTTGATGACATTCTTCTATTATTCTGTCTTTATTATTCTGTTGGAATATCATGTCTGTGTGTTTTACACCGGACCTGGTTCCGTCTTTATTATTCTGTCGGAATATCCTGTCTGTGATTTTACGCCGGACCTGGTTCCATTATTTATTATTCTGTCAGAATATCATGTCTGTGCGTTTACACCAGACCTCGTTCCATTATTTATTATTCTGTCGGAATATCCTGTCGGTGCGTTTACGCATGACCTGGTTCCATTATTTATTTTCCTGTTGGAATAACCTGTCTGTGCGGTCTATCGCATGCATGGTGATTTCTTTTGTTATTCCATTCTTTATTATATTCAGTTGGTAAAAGTTTTTACTTTTATACTCCGTGAAATTAGTGGAATATCCTTGATATTTGCGCTTCATCCAGTATCTTTTCATGAAAATATTCTTTCGAGCATTCTTGAATTTTACTCCACAAAGCAGTATCATGTTGACAATTTGGACGTTATTGGTTCCTGGATAAATTAATTCTTGAACTTGTTTCATTAAATTCTTATATTATTGCCATCATCCTCATGTTTATATTCTGTTGAAAGTCATCTGTGGCCTGTAGTGCATAGATGGACTTGGTATGATTATGACCAGGGATTATTCGGTGTAATCATGACCGTAATGTTATAAATGATATGAAAAAAGTCCTCATTGGCCCGTAGTGCATTGATGGACAGTTGTTGGCATGATCATGACCATTAATGAATACATAAATATTCTTGGCCCGTAGTGCATGGATAATTGTGGTCGTGATACAAAAGAATATCCTTGGTCGTAGTGCAGGGATGATTCGATGATGTGAAATATTTATTAAGCTGAGTCTCAACGATAACAGTGATGAAAAACCTTTTAAATCATAAAAGATAGTAGATTTTATTTTCTACTTGACTCTTTTAATGGATTGCTTGTTCCGCTGTAGTTGAACTTGATGTCTATTATATTTTATCAGTCTAACATTGTTGGAGACTAATGATAATTTATTCTGCATTATCTTAGTCACAATATTTCTTACTGGGCTAGTTGAGCTCACCCTTTCTTTCACTGTTCTCTTCAGGAAATGAAAATATAGCTGGGACGAGTCGGGGAACGGAGTGATGGTCCAGAGGATAGGATTAGTAGTCCTCACTATTCTGTGAAATAGTGTGATAATAATTGTAATGATGACTCCTTTTGAGTTTGTATACTCTCTAGTAGACAATATTTGTATTCAAACTCACAGTTTATGTTTTGTCGTATTGTACACGACAGTTGTATTTGAATTCTGTACCATATATCTGGCGACTCAAGATGCGTGATGTATACCTAATTTTGGGGGCATCACAGTTGGTATCAAAGCTTAGGGATATGATCCCTGGCTAAGATGTGAGACTAGAACTGGGAGGGGAGAAACGGGGAATTCCTTCGCTAGTATGACCTACCTAAGCTTATTTAGTATTTAAGTGGTCGGTCAAAGTATAGGGATAATATGTTATATGTTAATTAATCTTTGTTTTGTGGCAGTATCTGAAAATGACATCCGAGAATGTTGAGAATAGCAATGAAGCACAAGAGACCGTTGAGTCTCCACAGATCCATAATCAGGATAATGTGCATCAGGAAGGCGACATTCCTCAGGCAAACAATAACACTGACAAAATGATGGATGATGGACTGTTTAGAGACTTTATGCAATTCAGCAACATCAGGCGAGAGCGGCCCTGTCCAAAATGTAGGTGGAAACACTAGAAACTCTCGGACGGTCACTGCTAAACAATTCAAGGAGCTAGGACCACCGAAATTTATAGGAGAGCCAAAACCACTTAAGACGGAAGCATGGATAAAGCAGATCACCAAGATATTTGATGTCTTGGGATGCTCCGAGGAGCAAAAGGTTCCCTTCGCCACCTTCATGTTGCGTGAAGAGGCAGATTACTGGTGAGAATCTGTAAAACGTACTCAGCCTGACGCACTCAAGATGTTTTGGGAGAAGTTCCAAGAGCTATTCAACGACAAGTACTTTCCGAAAGTATTCGTCACATGAAAGAGGTGGAGTTTATCAAGCTGGAGCAGAATAATATGACCGTGTCGAAGTACGAAGCAAAGTATGTCGAGTTGTCCCGGTTTGCATCCCACTTGGTGGATAATAAAGAGAGAATGACGCGGATGTTTTTAAGAGGTTTGAAGCCGGAGATATTTCAACATCTTATTTCTCATAAACTGTGTTTGTATTCAGATGTTGTAAATAGGGCTCAGTTAGTGGAGCGCGATAACGAGTCAACGCAAACAAAAGAGAATAGCTGGCAAAATAATAATACCAGCGAGAGTAGTCATCGAAGCGGTGACAACAAGCGTGGAAGGAATCAACAGGCCAGAAATGGTAACCACTTCGGTGGTAATCAGGGCCAAAGCAATAAGTATGGACATTTCAAGAAGAGGAGATTCAATAATGATGGAAAGACGTCAGCATCAGCACCTGTCGTTAAGGTAGGAGAACGACCACCTATCATATGCTTCAAGTGTGGAGGAGAGGGACACATCAGTCCCAACTGTGTGATGCCATCCAAAGCATGTTACAACTGTGGAAGAGAAGGTCACCTGGCCCGATTTTGTCATACACCGAAGAGAAGTCCAGCTGGGATGGAAGCGTCAAAGGTCGTCCCAGAAAAGTCAAAACCAGTAGTGCAAGGGAGAGCGTTTGTTGTGACCTCCCAGAAAGCAAGGAACCCGAACGAGGTCATCACGGAAAAGCTAATCATAAACTCTAGCGACGTTTATACTTTATTTGATACTGGTTTACCCACTCCTTCATTTCTCCTACTTGCGCTCAACGTTTAAATTTGACTCCGGAGAGATTAGACTTTGACTTATCTGTTGAAACTCTGTTGGGAGAAACCTTCATTACATCCACTATTTTTAAGTCTTGTTTGGTTCAAATCGGCACCCGCACATTACCTGTCGATCTTATTTCATTGAAAATACTTGCATTTGATGTAATTCTAGGGATTGATTGGTTAACTACTCATCATGCAAAAATTGATTGTTTTCATAAGGTTGTTAGCTTTCATATTCCTAATCAACCTATTATACGAATTCAAACGACCAAACCATTAAAATCAATCACGGTCATCTCAAGCCATAAAGCTATTCGTTTATTGAAAAATGGATGTCAAGCTTTCTTAGCTCATGTCACATATCTAAACAAAAATACGCCTGTTTTGAATAATATTTCTATTGTTAATGAATTTCCTGACGTATTCTCTAAAGAACTTCCTGGCCTACCCCCAGAACGTGAAATTAAATTTTGTATCGACCTTGAACCCGGTACAAAACCCATTTCTAAGGCCCCATATCGAATGGCTCCTATTGAACTTCAGGAGTTAAAGACCCAACTGCAGGAATTGTTAGACATTGGCTTTATTCGTCCTAGTACTTCTCCTTGGGGTGCTCCTGTTCTATTCGTGAAGAAGAAAGATGGGAGTATGCGACTTTGTATTGATTATCGGGAGTTGAATCATGTCACCATCAAAAATAGGTACCCATTGCCACGTATTGATGACCTGTTTGACCAGTTGCAAGGAGCCAAATTCTTTTTAAAGATTGATCTTCGCTCTGGATATCACCAATTGAAGATTAGAACCGATGACATTCCAAAGACGGCTTTTAGAACTCGGTACGGGTATTATAAATTCCTAGTCATGTCCTTTGGATTGACTAATGCTCCTGCTGCCTTCATGGATATGATGAACCGAGTATTCAAAGAATATTTGGATCACTTTGTGGTCGTCTTTATTGATGACATCCTTATTTATTCCAAAAGCCGTGAAGATCATGAGCAACACTTGAGGCTGATACTCCAAAAGCTTCGTGAATATAAGCTTTATGCCAAGTTAAAGAAATGCGAGTTCTGGCTTGAGAAAGTAGCATTCCTTGGGCACGTGGTATCAAGTCATGGAATATCTGTTGACCCAGCAAAGATTGAAGCTATTCAAAGCTGGGAACAACCTAAATCAGTGACTGAAATGCGTAGCTTTCTCGGCTTAGCTGGTTATTATCGGAGATTCGTAGAAGGGTTTTCTCGAATCGCTACACCACTAACTCAGCTGACTTGGAAAGATACAAAGTTCGGTTGGAGCGAGGAATGTGAAAAGAGTTTTTAAGAACTCAAGAGGAGACTCATTTCAGCTCCTGTTCTAACAATACCATCTGGTTCGGAGGGATTTGTCATCTATAGTGATGCTTCGAGCAAAGGGTTAGGATGTGTTCTCATGCAACATGGGAAAGTCATAGCCTATGCCTCACGACAACTCAAAGAATATGAGAGGAATTATCTTACTCATGATCTAGAGTTGGCAGCTGTTGTCTTCGCACTAAAGATTTGGAGGCATTACTTGTATGGGGAGAAGGTGGAGATCTTTACGGATTATAAAAGCCTCAAATATTTCTTCACTCAAAAGGAACTCAACATGCGATAACGACGCTGGCTTGAACTGTTGAAAGATTATGATCATACAATCCAATACCATCCTGAAAAAGCGAACGTGGTAGCTGACGCATTGAGTAGAAGATCATATGCAAGTGCGAATGCGATATTGTCAACGCAAAGGCCCATTTTGTGTGACTTGCAAAGGATGGAGATAGAGTAAAAGACTTCAGGGACCCATGTGATGATGGCTAATATACGAGTAGAACCGACTTTAATTGATAAAGTTAAAGCTGCTCAAGCTACAGACCTGGAGCTGATCCGTATGAGGAAAAAAGTGCAAGAAGGTGCTATGCCGGAAGCAAGGATCGATGAAAAAGGAATACTTCGAGTCAACTCCAGACTTTGTGTTCCTAACGACCCTGATTTAAAGTATAAAATCATGATGGAGGCGCACAACACACCATTTGTAATCCATCCTAGGAGTACCAAAATGTATCGTGATCTTCGTCATATATTTTGGTGGAGCAATATGAAGAGAGAGATAGCACTGTTTATCTCAAGGCGTCAACTTGTCAACGAGTCAAGGTGGAACATCAAGTACCAAAAGGTCCATTGCAACCACTTAAAATTCTAGAATAGAAGTGGGAGCACATGCATTACCATGGATTTCGTTATTGGTCTTCCCAAGGTTTCTCAAGGTATTGATGCAATTTGGATCATTGTTGATAGATTGACCAAGTCTGCTCACTTCTTACCAATACGAGAAACTTATACACTTAAACGTCTTACTCGCATGTACATAAACGAGATTGTAAGATGGCATGGTATGCCAATATCCATAGTTTCTGATCGAGACCCAAGATTCACTTCACGATTTTGGGTTAGTTTGGAAAAAGCTATGGGCACGGATTTACGATTTAGTTCAGCATATCATCCTCAGACGGACGGACAATCAGAGAGGATTATTCAAACTCTTGAAGATTTATTAAGACTCTGTGTCCTTGACTTCAAGGGAAGTTGGGACAAGTTCTTACCGTTGGTGGAGTTTTCCTACAACAACAGTTATCAAGCAAGCATTAGCATGGCTCCGTTCGAGGCGTTGTATGGAAGAAAGTGTCGTTCTCCAGTATGCTGGGATGAGGTGGGTGAAGCAACGTTGTTGGGACCGGAGTTGGTACGTATGACTACGGAAAAGATTCAATCAATCTGACAACGTATAAAAACCTCACAAGATCGACAAAAGAGTTATGCTGATCTTCATCGAAAGGACGTGGAATTTAAAATAGGAGATCAAGTGTTATTACGAGTTGCTCCGTGGAAAGGAGTTACGACATTTGGAAAGAGAGGAAAGCTCAATCCTCGATTCATTGGCCCATTTTTAATCCTCGATCGAGTAGGAACTGTGGCCTATAGACTCGCTTTACCGCCAAGTATGTCTCGTGTTCATAACGTTTTTCACATATCCATGTTAAGTAAATATGTGAAAGACCCGAACCACATTATTAAGTTAGAACCGGACGAAATAGTGGAAGATTTGACATATAAAGAGGTTCCTGTTCAAATTTTGGATAAGAAAGAACATATATTATGCTCCAAAGTTATACCTCAAGTCAAAGTTTTGTGGAGAAACCACGATGTTGAGGAAATGACCTGGGAGTTAAAATCTGAAATGAAATCAAGGTATCCTTACCTCTTCGACATACCAGGTATGTACCCTAATTTCGAGGGCGAAATTTTATAAGAAGTGGAGATTGTAAAACCCCAACTTTTTGAATAAAGATGAATTTTCTATAAATATTATTTTTGAATATTATGGAGTGAAAATTTAATATAATGTTATAGTTGTGGATAATATTTATAAATTTTGCATAGTATGCAAGTTGTTATATTATATTTGATTGGTCGGAGAATATTCGTTTTAGCAGGAAATATTCGTACAACGGCGCAATCATGGGTGGACTCCACAACAAAATTATTGTCGGATTGAGAAAACGACAAAAATATTTTTATGAAAATAACGGTGAAAGTTTTACCGTTAATACTGTTGAACTACTCGGTAGTAAAAGTGCAGTAATACGTGTGGTTGCATAGTAGCACACGGTATTGATTATTAATGCTTACGTGAGAAGTCATCTCAGTTTTGTTTTATTACTTATATATATATTAGAGTTATATATATAAGATAGGTATATATATATATATGTGTGTGTGTGTGTGTGTGTGTGTGTGTGTATAAAGTTGTCAAGTTGACAAAGTGGGTGGAGGAAAATTTGTGTTCACGTGGGAGGAGAGAGCAATTATTATTATATATATTTAGGTTTACAACATGTGTTGATTATATATATAGATATGTTTTATAATCTTTCTCCTTTATTTTGATTGGTTGGGGCCTTGACATTTGGTAGCTTTGTTTGGCAGATTGTGGGATGATTTTCAAACCTAGACATTCATTGGACAACTCTTTGAAAAATGAATACTGATATGTTGTTGTGATGTTCCGTCTGTGATTTTTTTAAAAATAAATGTTGCGTCCATTTCTCAACAGTACACCTTCAATTCTCCTATAAATAGAAGCTCATTCCTTCATTATTTTCTTACGAATTTATTGAGAGAGAAAATTATAGAGAGAAAGAAGAAGAATTTTCTGTTACTTCACTAGTCTGATATCAAGTTTATTTTACGGTAAGGGATATTATTCTTCTGTATTCATGAAGAGAACTTATGTTATTCCATTCCTTATTATTCTGTTGGAATAACCTATATACGCGGGCTATCCTATACTTGGTGACATTCTTCTATTATTCTATCTTTATTATTCTGTTGGAATATCCTGTCTGTGTGTTTTACACCGGACCTGGTTCCGTCTTTATTATTCTGTCAGAATATCCTGTCTGTGCATTTACGCCGGACCTGGTTCCATTATTTATTATTCTGTCGAAATATCATGTATGTGCGTTTACGCCGAACCTAGTTCCATTATTTATTATTCCGTCAGAATATCCTGTCGGTGCGTTTACGCATGACCTGGTTCCATTATTTATTTTTTTGTTGGAATAACCTGTTTGTGCGGTCTATCGCATGCATGGTGATTTCTTTTGTTATTTCATTCTTTATTATATTCAGTTGATAAAAGTTTTTAGTTTTAAACTCCATTAAATTAGTGGAATATCCTTGATATTTGCGCTTCATCCAGTATCTTTTCATGAAAATATTCTTCCGAGCATTCTTGAATTTTACTCCACAAAGCAGTATCATGTTGACAATTTGGACGTTATTGGTTCCTGGATAAATTAATTCTTGAACTTGTTTTATTGAATTCTTATATTATTGTCATCATCCTCATGTTTATATTCTGTTGAAAGTCATCTGTGGCCTGTAGTGCATAGATGGACTTGGTATGATTATGACCAGGGATTATTCGGTGTAATCATGACCGTAATGTTATAAATGATGTGGAAAAAGTCCTCATTGGCCCGTAGTGCATTGATGGACAATTGTTGGCATGATCATGACCATTAATGAATACACAAATATTCTTGGCCCGTAGTGAATAGATAATTGTGGTCGTGATACTAAAGAATATCATTGGCCGTAGTGTAGGGGTGATTCGATGATGTGAAATATTTATTAAGCTGAGTCTCAGCGATAACAGTGATGAAAAACCTTTTAAATCATAAAAGATAGTAGATTTTATTTTCTACTAGACTCTTTTAATGGATTGCTTGTTCCGCTGCAGTTGAACTTGATGTCTATTATATTTTATCAGTTTAACATTGTTGGAGACTAATGATAATTTATTCTGCATTATCTTAGTCACAATATTTCTTACTGGGCTAGTTGAGCTCACCCTTTCTTTCACTGTTCTCTTCAGAAAATGAGAATATAGCTGGGACGAGTCGGGGAACGGAGTGATGGTCCAGAGGATAGGATTAGTAGTCCTCACTATTCTGTGAAATAGTGTGTTAGTAATTATAATGAGGACTCCTTTTGAGTTTGTATACTCTCTAGTAGACAATATTTGTATTCAAACTCACAGTTTATGTTTTGTCGTATTGTACACGACAGTTGTATTAGTAAGTTGTATTTGAATTCTGTACCATATATCTGGCGACTCAAGATGGGTGATATATACCTAATTTTGGGGGCGTCACATATATATATACTTTATAACTTTCTTCCGATTATTTTAAAAAAATGGATAAATGGGGGTCCAAATAATAAGCAAAATTTTCATCAAAGACTTCATAAAAAATCCCTTCAATATTTTTAACAATATTTATCATCATTATTATAATTCACAATATTTAATGTAAGACCCCAAATTTTATGAATAAAGAATAATTTTCTCAAAATATATTTTTTGAATATTATGGTGTGGATTTGATATAATGTTATAGTTGTGGGTAATATTTATAAATTTTGCAAAGTAAGCAAGTGGTTATAATATTCGATTGGTCGGGGAATATTCGTTTTAACAGGGAATCTTCGTACGACGGCACAATCATTGGTGGACCCCACAACAGAAGTATTGTCGTAGTTAGAAAACAACATAATTATCTTTTTATAAAAATAACGGTAGAAGTTTTACCGTTAAACTGTTGAACTACCCGGTAGTAAAAGTACAGTAATATGTGTGGTTGCATAGTAGCATACGGTATTGATTATTGATGCTTACGTGAGAAGTCACTCAATTATATTCAATTATTGCTACAGTAATTACTGCATCATATCTCTCATATTATTGATTCAATTATTGTCACAGTATCATCCGCATAATATTTTATATTATTAAATCAATAATTGAGACGATAAAGTTATTCATATTATTATTTATAATATTGACAATGTCTAGAAAGTTCTGTCAAGGAGAGGTTTGGTCACCTAATTGCGCGCCAATAAAGAAAAATTCTTATCGGAAAGCCCCCACTTTCCTGGGAATGATCTGGTTGTTAAATATTGTGAGTTATAATATTAATGATGAATAAGTTCATGTTGATTAAATATAAAATTGATGGTTCCATTGTGTGGGAATTATTAGTTGTAAGACCCCGAATTTTATGAAATAAAAGTATTCATTTTTTCTTATAATTACTATTCAGTAAATGGTTAAATTGATAAAAGTTAAAGTTAAGGATGATATATGAAATTTTTTTCAAAATACGCAAGTGGTTATAAAATATTCATTGTTGTCGGGGAATATTCGTTTAGTCGTGGAATATTCTTTCTGTCTGGGAATATTCGTACGACGGCGCAACCATTTGTGGATCCCATAACAGAATAACTGTCGGATGAAGAAAATGATAAATTTGAGTTTTTATAAATAACGGCGTAGTTGTTACCGTTAACACTGTTGGAATACCTGGTGGTTAAAATACAGTAATACGTATAGTTGCACAGTAACACACGGTATTGCACAATATTTTTTTCAATTATTGATTCTTACGTGAGAAGGCACTACTCAATAATTGTTATAGTAATTTCTGTTCAATATTTTATTTTATTGAATCAATAATTGCTGTGTTGATATTTTATATTATTATTGTTTCAATAATTATTGTTGCACAGTATTTTTTATTATCAGATCAATAATTCATATTATTTGAACAATATTATTAGATAGCATTATTGGCAATGTCTAGAAAGTTCTGTCTAAGGAGAGGTTTGGTCATCTAATTGCGCGCCAGTAAGGAGAAATTCTTATTGGAAAGCCCCCTCTTTTCTGGGAACGGCCTAGTTGTCATAATTGTGATTCTGTAATATTATTTGTGAATAATTAATTATTGATCTATATGATAATGAAATTTTTATTTGATGTGGATATAAATGATGGATTTATTTATGTGCTTATAAATGAAGAAATTAATGTTGAGGTATTTTATCAGTATTTTTTCTGATTGGAGGTATTAAAAGATCAAATCAGTGTTCTTACAGCTTTATTGTGTGAGTTATAATTTTTAATTTGACCGTTGGATCATTGTGATTTTTAGATATGTTATACATATATAAGTTGAGTATATGTTCAAAAATTTTGAACCGTTAAAAATGAACGAATGATTTGTTATGAATTTTAAGAGGTGGCTGATTCGAAAATTAGGTTTATAAATGATTTTAGTAGAAAATTCTAGAAATGGGTGGGCCCCACTTTTGGTTGTTGGGGAAGATGGCTGACTTTTGGTGGGTCGAATAGTAGCGGGTAAAGTCATCAGGTAGCAGGTCAAGTCTGCTTCGGCGTGCTAACATTTTCCTATAAATAGAGGGCTAAGTTAGAATTGAAAATCACACCAGAATTTATAAGTTTTCTCTCTTTTTCTCTTAGATTATCGAGTGTATTTTGTGAGTATTTAGATACTTGGTGAGTTGCTATTCATCAGTGCAAGTTTCCTTCAGCGTCATATCCGATATCCAGTCAGAAGTGCTGCTCTTTTGAGGTAAGGGATAGTAAAGAATTTTAAGGGTTATTATGTTTTTCAGTTTCGAAATTTTTCTGAACCTTTAAAAATTCTGAAAAATTTAAAATGATAATTTGATGAGTTTTCTAGATTGTGTCCAAAAATGGCGATTTTTGGATGTATAGATTAAGAGTTATGAATTTTATGGGAAAAGACTATTTTAAAAGTAAACCCTTATAACTCTTTGTGGTTAACTCCAAAATTGGTGAAATTTTTATTGAGAGTACATGTATATGATAGAAATATACTCTGTAAATTTTGGAATTTTTGGACAAAAGTGTAATTTATAATAAATGTCTAAATATTTGGCAGTATTTGCCATATGAAAAATAGTAAATGAATTTTAAAAATTCTGAGAAAAGTTCAAAATGGGACTATATTATGCTAAATCTCAGAAAAAAAATATTTTTGGGACTGATTTTTTATTTTTCATGAAAATAGACTAGTTATGAGTAAATAAATTAAATATTTTATGTGAAGTAAGAAAAGTGAAAATAGGATTTTATGGCTGAAGAATCCTATATGAGGTATATGCAGATTTTTTTATGAGGGTTTTGGTTATTGGTGATGAAATCTTATGAATTTGACATTTTAGGATGATTAAATGCATTATTTAGTAAAGTGTAAACAATTAAAATAAATTATTTATAAGTTTAAGAAATGTTATTCTTTTAATATCATTATACCGAAATATTGGTATAGATTTTATTGTAGAATTTTTACCTTTTTTATGTTAGGGTTACTATTCACGAGCTACTATTAACGAGTTACTATTCACAGGTACTATTCACGATAAAAATTAGTTTCGTTTTCTGACCAAATTATCGTTGATTTATGATTGTTACTCTTGAAAATAAATGCAGTTGTTTATCATATTATTTTTATTATCATATATAACATTTTTATAACCCTGATGTTGAATTTCTCTTTCACTTGAGTGTAAAGATGGGCAAATTATTGGTATGATCGTGACTGAGGAATATCTTTGGCTTGTAGTGCAAAGATGAATTGTTAACTGGTATGATCATAACCATTGAATTTATAATTGAATATCTTTAGCTTAAGTGTAAAGATGAACTGATTAACATGGTTATAATTATTGTTTATATAAATTCTGAAATGATTATATATTTCTTTGAGATATGAATATATTTGGCATGTAGTGCAAATATGAACTGTTGAGGAATATCTTTGGCCTGTAGTGCAAAGATGATCTGTTGTTGAATATCTTTGGCATGTAGTGCAAAGATGACCTGTTGTTGAATATCTTTGGCAAGTAGTGCAAAGATGAACTGTTGATGAATATCTTTGGCATGTAGTGCAAAGATGACCTGTTGTTGAATCTCTTTGGCAAGTAGTGGAAAGATGAAATGTTGACGAATATCTTTGGCCCGTAGTGCAAAGATAAAATTGTTAGTATAATTATGAACAGAACTGTGATTTGGTATAACCATGATCTTTGATGTTTCAGGTAATGACATGTGATGAAAATTATCTTCGTCCTGGATGCGAAGAGGAATTTAGAATCACAATTATGATTATGAGTTATTTATATGATTGTGGACCAGAACTGTTGATTGATGTTATAGGGATAAAACATTGTTGATGGATTTTTAACATGGAGAAGATAATAGATTTTATGGTCTATTTGACTCTTCTAATGGATTGCTCGTTCCGCTGCAACTATGGTTGAAAAGTTTTATCATCTACCATATGTTCTAAATATCTGATTTATTACTGATGAAGGCTATTGATAAGTTATTTATCTTTAGTCATGATATTCTTTACTGGGCTAGTTGTGCTCACCCTTTTGCTTCAAAATTCCTTTTCAGGTAATAAGAGTGTAGCTAGGTCGAGCGAGGGCAACGGGAAAATAGAATGGTGGTCTCTAGCTATGGAGGTTCTCCATAAGCAGTGTAGAAAGGTGTTGTATACATCATTTTGTAGTTATATTTGGTGAATCAAATAGGGTGAGGTGAACCCAACGTTAGAAGGGTGTTTTGCCACTATCATACAAGATGTCTAATGACATACAACCTTGTGTCATCATAAGACAGGGTTGTGTTCATCCACTTGCTGAGAATATTTACGTGCACTACCTATATAATCTTGGTGTTTGTTTGAAGTATAATTCTCAATTAGAGACAGTGGAGATAATGATATGTCAAGAGAAGACTCACCATTGGGAATAATATGATAGTAATCTTCTCATTTTTCTTTGGGGTCTATTGGGTCAACCAAGGATAATTCTGTGGCCATATGATATCTATCATAACTTAGACGCATGGCGTCCCATGTACGAAGGTTTCCTTGAGCACTTCTCAAAGATTCTAATTTCTAAAACAGTTTTTGACTATACCTTTATATAGGTATCACTGTGAGGTGTTGTCCACTGATGGGACATTTTTCACATTACGGTTGGGACACGAGTCGCAGTTGGTATATATTTGTATCCAAACTCACATCATATGTGTTGTTATATTTTGTACGACAATTGTTGTAATAAAGTTGTAGTTATTTTTTGTACCATGTATTTGGCGACTCAGAATAGGTTGGGTGAAATTGACCTATTTTGGGGTCGTCACAGTTGGTATCAGAGCTTACGGAAATGGTCTTTGGCGGAGATCGGGGAATATAACTTGGAGGAGAGAGATGAGTAATCCTTCGCTAGTGTGTGTCCTACCTAAGCTGAATTTTCTTACTTAAGTTGACAAATTGTAATATGTCAATTAACCTTTGTTTTGAAGCTGTATTCTAGAATGATATCTGAAATACAGGAGATGAGCAATGGAAAAATCATGAGGACAGGGAAGATGGAATCTGAAATGAAAGCAAGGTATTCTCAACTCTTTGAAATACCAGGTACGTAAATTTCGGGGACGAAATTTCATAAGGAGGGGAGATTGTAAGACCCCGAATTTTATGAAATAAAAGTATTCATCTTTTCTTATAATTACTATTCAGTAAATGGTTAAATTGATAAAAGTTAAAGTTAAGGGTGATATATAAATTTTTTTTCAAAATACGCAAGTGGTTATAAAATATTCATTGTTGTCGGGGAATATTCGTTTAGTCGTGGAATATTCTTTCTGTCGGGGAATATTCGTACGACGGCGCAACTATTTGTGGGTCCCATAACATAATAACTGTCGGATGAAAAAAATGACAAATTTGGGTTTTTATAAATAACGGCGTAGTTGTTACCGTTAACACTGTTGGAATACCTGGTGGGTAAAATACAGTAATACGCATAGTTGCACAGTAGCACACGATATTGCACAATATTTTTTTCAATTATTGATTCTTACGTGAGAAGGCACTACTCAATAATTGTTACAGTAATTTCTGTTCAATATTTTATTTTATTGAATCAATAATTACTGCGTTGATATTTTATATTATTGTGGTTTCAATAATTATTGTTGCACAGTATTTTCCATCATCAGATCAATAATTCATATTATTTGAATAATATTATTAGATAGCATTATTGGCAATGTCTAGAAAGTTCTGTCTAAGGAGAGGTTTGGTCATCTAATTGCGCGCCAGTAAGGAGAAATCCTTATTAGAAAGCTCCCTCTTTCCTGGGAACGGCCTGGTTGTCATAATTGTGATTTTGTAATATTATTTGTGAATAATTAATTATTGATCTATATGATAATTGAATATTTATTTGATGTGGATATAAATGATGGATTTATTTATGTGGTTATAAATGAAGAATTAATGTTGAGGTATTTTATCAGTATTTTGTCGGATTGGAGGTATTAAAAGATCAAATCAGTGTTCTTACAGCTTTATTGTGTGAGTTATAATTTTTAATCTGACCGTTGGATCGTTATGATTTTTGGATATGTTATACATATATAAGTTGAGTATATGTTCACAAATTTTGAACCGTTAAAAATGAACGAATGATTTGTTATGAATTTTAAGAGGTGACTGATTCGGAAATTAGGTTTATAAATGATTTTGGGGAAAATTCTAGAAATGGGTGGACCCCACTTTTGGTTGTTGGGAAAGATGGCTGATTTTTAGTGGGTGAAATAGTAGCAGGTAAAGCCATCAGGTAGTAGGTCAAGTCTGCTTCGGCGTGCTAATATTTTTCTATAAATAGAGGGCTAAGTTAGAATTGAAAATCACACCAGAATTCATAAGTTTTCTCTCTTTTTCTCTCTAGATTATCGAGTGTATTTTGTGAGTATTTAGATACTTGGTGAGTTGCTATTCATCAGTGCAAGTTTCCTTCAGCGTCATATCCGATATCCAGTCAGAAGTGCTGCACTTTTGAGGTAAGGGATAGTAAGGGATAGTAAGGGATTTTAAGGGTTATTATGTTTTTCAATTTCGAAATTTTTCTGAACTTTCAAAAATTCTGGAAAATTTGAAATCATAATTTGATGAGTTTTCTAGATTGTGTCTAAAAATGACGATTTTTGGATGTATAGATTAAGAGTTATGAATTTTATGGGAAAATACTATTTTAAAAGTAAACCCTTATAACTCTTTGTGGTTAACTCCAAAATTGGCAAAAATTTTATTGAGAGTACATGTATATGATAGAAGTATACTCTGTAAATTTTGGAATTTTTGGACAAAAGTACAATTTATGATAAATGTCTAAATATTCGGCAGTATTGGCCATATGAAAAATAGTAAATAAATTTTAAAAATTCTGAGAAAAGTTCAAAATGGGACTATATTCTGCTAAATCTCAGAAAATAAATATTTTTGGGACTGATTTGGTATTTTTCATGAAAATAGACTAATTATGAGTAAATAAATTAAATATTTTATGTGAAGTAAGAAAAGTGAAAAATAGGATTTTATGGCTGGAGAATCCTATATGAGGTATATACAGATTTTTTTATGACGGTTTTGGTTATTGGTGAAGAAATCTTATGAGTTTGACATTTTAGGATGTTTAAATGCATTATTTAGTAAAGTGTAAACAATTAAAATAAATTATTTATAAGTTTAAGAAATGTTATTCTTTCAATATCATTATACCGAAATATTGATATAGATTTTATTGTAGAATTTCTACCTTTTTCATGTTGGGGTTACTATTCATGAGTTTCTATTCATGAATTACTATTCACGGGTACTATTCACGATAAAAATTAATTTTTTTTTTGACCAAATTATCGTTGATATATGATTGTTGCTCTTGAAAATAAATGCAGTTGTTGATCATATTATTTTTATTATCATATATAACATTTTTATAACCCTGATGTTGAATTTCTCTTTCACTTGAGTGTAAAGATGGGTAAATTATTGGTATGATCGTGACTGAGAAATATCTTTGGCCTGTAGTGCAAAGATGAATTGTTAACTGGTATGATCATAACCATTGAATTTATAATTGAATATCTTTAGCTTAAGTGTAAAGATGAATTGATTAACATGGTTATAATTATTGTTTATATAAATTCTGAAATGATTATATATTTCTTTGAGATATGAATATATTTGGCCTGTAGTGCAAATATAAACTGTTGAGGAATATCTTTGGTCTGTAGTGCAAAGATGATCTGTTGTTGAATATCTTTGGCATGTAGTGCAAAGATGACCTGTTGTTGAATATCTTTGGCAAGTAGTGCAAAGGTGAACTGTTGATGAATATCTTTGGCATGTAGTGCAAAGATGACATGTTGTTGAATCTCTTTGGCAAGTAGTGGAAAGATGAACTGTTGACGAATATCTTTGGCCCGTAGTGCAAAGATAAAATTGTTAGTATGATTATGAACAGGAACTGTGATTTGGTATAACCATGATCTTTGATGTTTCAGGTAATGACATGTGATAAAAATTATCTTCGTCTTGGATGCGAAGAGGAATTTAGAATCACAATTATGATTATGAGTTATTTATATGATTGTGGACCAGAACTGTTGATTGATGTTACAGGGATAAAACATTGTTGATGGATTTTTAACATGGAGAAGATAATAGATTTTATGGTCTATTTGACTCTTCTAATGGATTGCTCGTTCCGCTGCAACTATGGTTGAAAAGTTTTATCATCTACCATATGTTCTAAATCTCTGATTTATTACTGATGAAGGCTATTGATAAGTTATTTATCTTTAGTCAAGATATTCTTTATTGTTCTAGTTGTGCTCACCCTTTTGCTTCACAATTCTTTTTCAGGTAATAAGAGTGTAGCTCGGTCGAGCGAGGGTAACGGAGAAATAGAACGGTGGTCTCTAGCTGTGGAGGTTCTCCATAAGCAGTGTAGAAAGGTGTTGTATACATCATTTAGTAGTTATATTTGGTGAATCAAATAGGGTGAGGTGAACCCAACGTTAGAAGGGTGTTTTGCCACTATCATACAAGATGTCTAATGACATACAACCTCGTGTCATCATAAGACAATGTTGTGCTCATCCACTTGCTGAGTATATTTACGAGCACTACCTATATAATCTTGGTATTTGTTTGAAGTATAATTCTCAATTAGAGACAGTGGAAATAATGATATGTCAAGAGAAGACTCACCATTGGGAAGAATATGATAGTAATCTTCTCGTTTTTCTTTGGGGTCTATTGGGTCTACCAAGGATAATTTTGTGGCCATATGATATCTATCATAACCTAGACGCATGGCCTCCCATGTACGAAGGTTTCCTTGAGCACTTCCCAAAGATTCTAATTTCTAAAACAGTTTTTGACTATACCTTTATGTAGGTATCACTGTGAGGTGATGTCCACTGATGGGACATTTGTCACATTACGGTTGGGACACGAGTCACATTTGGTATATATTTGTATCCAAACTCACATCATATGTGTTGTTATATTTTGTACGACAATTATTGTAATAAAGTTGTAGTTGTTTTCTATACCATATATTTGGCGACTCAGAATAGGTTGGGTGAAATGGACCTATTTTAGGGTCGTCAAAGTTTGTATCAGAGCTTAGGGATATGGTCTTTGGAGGAGATCGAGGAATATAACTAGGAGGGGAGAGATGAGTAATCCTTCGCTAGTGTGTGTCCTACCTAAGCTGAATTTTCTTACTTAAGTTGATAAATTGTGATATGTCAATTAACCTTTGTTTTGAAGTTGTATTCTAGAATGATATCTGAAATACAGGAGATGAGCAATGGAGAAATCATGAGGACAGGGAAGATTGAATCTGAAATGAAAGCAAGGTATTCTCAACTTTTTGAAATACCAGGTACGTAAATTTCGGGGACGAAATTTCATAAGGAAGGGAGATTGTAAGACCCCGAATTTTATGAAATAAAAGTATTCATTTTTTCTTATAATTACTATTCAGTAAATGGTTAAATTGATAAAACTTAAAGTTAAGGGTGATATATAAATTTTTTTTCAAAATACGCAAGTGGTTATAAAATATTCATTGTTGTCGGGGAATATTCGTTTAGTCGTGGAATATTCTTTCTGTCGGGGAATATTCGTACGACGGCGCAACCATTTGTGGGTCCCATAACAGAATAACTGTAGGATGAAGAAAACGACAAATTTGAGTTTTTATAAATAACGGCGTAGTTGTTACCGTTAACACTGTTGGAATACCTGGTGGTTAAAATACAGTAATACACATAGTTGCACAGTAGCACACGGTATTGCACAATATTTTTTTTAATTATTGATTCTTACGTGAGAAGGCACTACTAAATAATTGTTACAGTAATTTCTGTTCAATATTTTATTTTATTGAATCAATAATTGGTGCGTTGATATTTTATATTATTGTTGTTTCAATAATTATTGCTGCACAGTATTTTCCATTATCAGATCAATAATTCATATTATTTGAATAATATTATTAGATAGCATTATTGGTAATGTCTAAAAAGTTCTGTCTAAGGAGAGGTTTGGTCATCTAATTACGCGCCAGTAAGGAGAAATCCTTATTGGAAAGCCCCCTCTTTCCTGGGAACGGTCTGGTTGTCATAATTGTAATTCTATAATATTATTTGTGAATAATTAATTATTGATCTATATGATAATGAAATTTTTATTTGATGTGGATATAAATGATGGATTTATTTATGTGGTTATAAATGAAGGAATTAATGTTGACGTATTTTATCAGTATTTTGTCGGATTGGAGGTATTAAAAGATCAAATCAGTGTTCTTACAGCTTTATTGTGTGAGTTATAATTTTTAGTCTGATCGTTGGATCGTTGTGATTTTTGAATATGTTATACATATATAAGTTGAGTATATATTCACAAATTTTGAACCGTTAAAAATGAATGAATGATTTGTTATGAATTTTAAGAGGTGACTGATTCGAAAATTAGGTTTATAAATGATTTTGGTGGAAAATTTTAGAAATGGGTGGGCCCCACTTTTAGTTGTTGGGGAAGATGGCTGATTTTTGGTGGGTGGAATAGTAGCAGGTAAAGCCATCAGGTAGCAGGTCAAGTCTGCTTCGGCGTGCTAACATTTTCCTATAAATAGAGGGCTAAGTTAGAATTGAAAATCACACCAGAATTCATAAGTTTTCTCTCTTTTTCTCTCTAGATTATCGAGTGTATTTTGTGAGTATTTAGATACTTGGTGAGTTGCTATTCATCAGTGCAAGTTTCCTTCAGCGTCATATCCGATATCCAGTCAGAAGTGCTGCACTTTTGAGGTAAGGGATAGTAAGGGATAGTAAGGGTTATTATGTTTTTCAGTTTCGAAATTTTTCTGAACCTTCAAAAATTCTGGAAAAATTGAAATGATAATTTGATGAGTTTTCTTGATTGTGTCCAAAAATATCGATTTTTGGATGTATAAATTAAGAGTTATAAATTTTATGGGAAAAGACTATTTTAAAACTAAATCCTTATAACTCTTTGTGATTAACTCCAAAATTGGTGAAATTTTTATTGAGAGTACATGTATATGATAGAAGTATACTCTGTAAATTTTGGAATTTTTGGACAAAATTACAATTTATGATAAATGTCTAAATATTCGGCAGTATTGGCTATATGAAAAATAGTAAATGAATTTTAAAAATTTTGAGAAAAATATATGTTCAAAATGGGACTATATTCTGCTAAATCTCAGAAAAGAAATATTTTTGGGACTGATTTGATATTTTTTATGAAAATAGACTAGTTATGAGTAAATAAATTAAATATTTTATGTGAAGTAAGAAAAGTGGAAAATAAGATTTTATGGCTGGAGAATCCTACATGAGGTATACGCAGATTTTTTTATGAGGGTTTTGGTTATTGGTGATGAAATCTTATGAGTTTGACATTTTAGGATATTTAAATGCATTATTTAGTAAAGTGTAAACAATTAAAATAAATTATTTATAAGTTTAAGAAATGTTATTCTTTCAATATCATTATACCGAAATATTGGTATAGATTTTATTGTAGAATTTCTACCTTTTTCATGTTGGGGTTACTATTCACGAGTTACTATTCACTAGTTACTATTTACGGGTACTATTCACGATAAAAATTAGTTTCTTTTTCTGACCAAATTATCGTTGATTTATGATTGTTGCTCTTGAAAATAAATGCAGTTATTTATCATATTATTTTTATTATCATATATAACATTTTTATAACCCTGATGTTGAATTTCTCTTTCACTTGAGTGTAAAGATGGGTAAATTATTGGTATGATCGTGACTGAGGAATATCTTTGGCCTGTAGTGCAAAGATGAATTGTTAACTGGTATGATCATAACCATTGAATTTATAATTGAATATCTTTAGCTTAAGTGTAAAGATGAATTGATTAACATGGTTATAATTATTGTTTATATAAATTCTGAAATGATTATATATTTCTTTGAGATATGAATATATTTGGCCTGTAGTGCAAATATAAACTGTTGAGGAATATCTTTGGTCTGTAGTGCAAAAATGATCTGTTGTTGAATATCTTTGGCATGTAGTGCAAAGATGACCTGTTGTTGAATATCTTTGGCAAGTAGTACAAATGTGAACTGTTGATGAATATCTTTGGCATGTAGTGCAAAGATGACATGTTGTTGAATCTCTTTGGCAAGTAGTGGAAAGATGAACTGTTGACGAATATCTTTGGCCCGTAGTGCAAAGATAAAATTGTTAGTATGATTATGAACAGGAACTGTGATTTGGTATAACCATGATCTTTGATGTTTCAGGTAATGACATGTGATAAAAATTATCTTCGTCTTGGATGCGAAGAGGAATTTAGAATCACAATTATGATTATGAGTTATTTATATGATTGTGGACCAGAACTGTTGATTGATGTTACAGGGATAAAACATTGTTGATGGATTTTTAACATGGAGAAGATAATAGATTTTATGGTCTATTTGACTCTTCTAATGGATTGCTCGTTCCGCTGCAACTATGGTTGAAAAGTTTTATCATCTACCATATGTTCTAAATCTCTGATTTATTACTGATGAAGGCTATTGATAAGTTATTTATCTTTAGTCATGATATTCTTTACTGGGCTTGTTGTGCTCACCCTTTTGCTTCACAATTGCTTTTCAGGTAATAAGAGTGTAGCTGGATCGAGCGAGGGTAACAGGGAAATAGAACGGTGGTCTCTAGCTGTGGAGGTTCTCCATAAGCAGTGTAGAAAGGTGTTGTATACATCATTTAGTAGTTATATTTGGTGAATCAAATAGGGTGAGGCGAACCCAACGTTGGAAGGGTGTTTTGCCACTATCATACAAGATGTCTAATGACATACAACCTCGTGTCATCATAAGACAGAGTTGTGCTCATCCACTTGCTGAGTATATTTACGAGCACTACCTATATAATCTTGGTGTTTGTTTGAAGTATAATTCTCAATTAGAGACAGTGGAGATAATGATATGTCAAGAGAAGACTCGCCATTGGGAAGAATATGATAGTAGTCTTCTCGTTTTTCTTTGGGGTCTATTGGGTCAACCAAGGATAATTCTGTGGCCATATGATATCTATCATAACCTAGACGCATGGCCTCCCATGTACGAAGGTTTCCTTGAGCACTTCCTAAATATTCTAATTTCTAAAACAGTTTTTGGCTATATCTTTATGTAGGTATCACTGTGAGGTACTGTCCACTGATGGGACATTTGTCACATTACGGTTGGGACACGAGTCACAGTTGGTATATATTTGTATCCAAACTCACATCATATGTGTTGTTGTATTTTGTACGACAATTGTTGTAATAAAGTTGTAGTTGTTTTTTGTACCATGTATTTGGCGACTCAGAATAGGTTGGGTGAAATGGACCTATTTTGGGGTTGTCACATTAGTGTTAATGGAAATCGATATTTATTTCGATAATAATTAATGTCTAGAGGTTATATTGACCAATCGGGTAATTGATCGGATAAATGAACAATTAATTGCTATTATTTCAAATACTTATAACTATTTGTTCACATGTGTGTACTATTGATTCACATTCATTTACTATTAGGGGAGTTGATACAAGATTGATAATACTTGCATGACTAAGTTAAAAATGGAGGTATAGTTGAAGGTACTATACTGTAATTCGTATTTTCACATGATTATAACTATTGAGCCACATGATTGAACTATTGATTCACATTATTTACTATTAAGGGAGTTGGTACAAGATTGATAATACTTGCATGACTAAGTTAAAAATGGAGGTATAGTTGAAGGTACTATACTGTAATTCGTATTTTCACATGATTATAACTATTGAGTCACATGATTGAACTATTGATTCACATTATTTATTATTAGGGGAGGTGGTGCAATTTTGATAATACTTACAGGACTAAATTAAAAATGAAGAAAAAGAGGGAGGTATTATACTGTAATATTTTGAGCCCAAAAATGTGCAATTATTGTAACTATATTTTCCTATAAATAGAGCTCATTCTTCCTTCATTTCTTACCAATTCACTAAAGTTATAGAGCAATTATTATAGAGAGAAAGAAGAAGAGAAGTCTGCTACCTCACTATTCCAGTATCCAGTTTCTTCTAAGGTAAGGGGTATTATTCATTCGTATTCATGAAGAGAGTTATTTTCTTACAATACTCGTAAGGGTTGTTATTCCATTCTTTATTATTATGTTGGAATAACTTGTCTATTCGAAGTACCGCATACATGGTGAAATTTTTCTGTTATTCTATTCTTTATTATTCTGTTGGAATAACCTATCTGTGCGGTCTATCGCATGCCTGGTGAATTTTGTTGTTATTCCATTCTTTATTATGCTGTTGGAATATCCTGTCTGTGCGGATTACTCATGACCTAGTTCCATTCTTTATTATTATGTTGGAATATCCTGTCTGTGCGGATTACACATGACCTGGTTCCATTCTTTATTATTCTGTTGGAATAAACTATCTATGCGGACTACCGCATGCATGGTGAATTCTTTTGTTATTCCATTCTTTATTATTCTATTAGAATAACCTGTCTATGTGGATTACCACATGCATTGTGAATGATCCTTCGTATTCATTCCTTATTAAATTGTGGAAATGATCTGTCCACATGGATTACCGCATGGCGGGAAAAAATCCATTTGCGGTTTCATATATTCTATTATACTCAGTTGGTTAAAGTTTTGGCTTCTATACTCCATAAAATTAGTGGAATATCCTTGATATTTGCTCTTCATCCAGTATCTTTTCATGAAAATATTTTTCTGAGCATTCTTGAATTTTACTCCACAAAGCAGTATCATGTTGACAATTTGGACGTTATTAATTTCAGGATAAATTAACTTATAAATCTTTAAAATTTATTCTTGAACTTGTTTTATTGAATTATTATGTCATTGTCATCATCCTCAAGCTCATATTGTGATGAAAGTCATCTTTGGCTTACGTGCATAGATGGACTTGGTATGATTATGACCAGGGATCATTCGATATAATCATAACCTGTAATGTTATAAATGATGTGGTAAAAGTCCTCAGTGGCCTGTAGTGCATTGATCGATAGTTTTTGGTATGATTATGACCAGGGATTATTCAGTATAGTCATGACCATTGATGATTTAATGAATATCCTTGGCCCGTAGTGTAGAAATGATTCGATGATGTGATTTATTTATTAAGTTGAGTCTCAGCGATAAAAATTGATGAAAACATTTTAAATCATAGAAGATAGTAGATATCATGCTCTACTTGACTCTTCTAATGGGTTGCTTATTCTGCTGCAGTTAAACTTGTTGTCTATTATATTCTATTAGTTTAACATTGTTGAAGGCTAATGATAATTTCTTCTGCATTATCTTAGTCATAATATTTCTTACTGGGCTAGTTGAGCTCACCCTTTCTTTTATTGTTCTCTTCAGGAAATGAGAACATAGCCGGGACTAGTCGGGGAACAGAGTGACGGTCCAGATGATAGCATTAGTAGTCCTCACTATTCTGTTAAATAGTGTGACAATAAATGTATTGAGGACTTATTTTGAGTTTGAATACTGTCTAGATGACAATATTTGTATTAAAACTCACAACTCATGTTTTGTCGTATTTTACACGACTGTTGTATAATTAAGTTGTATTTGAATTTTGTACCATGTATTTGGCGACTCAAGATTGGTGATATATACCTATTTTGGGGGCGTCACATTTAACGACCAAGTTGTTCCCAGGAAAGAGGGGGCTTTCCAATAAGAATTTCTTCCTATTGGGACCAAACCTCTCCTTGACAAAACTTCTAGACATCGTCAATATTGTAAATAATAATATTAATAACTTTGTCGTCTCAATTATTGATTTAATAATATAAAATATTATGCAGATGATACTGTGACAATAATTGAATCAATAATATAAGAGATATGATGCAGCAATTAATGTAGTAATAATTGGGTATAACTGAGTGACTTCTCACGTAAGCATCAATAATCAATACCGTGTGCTACTATGCAATCACGCGTATTACTATACTTTTAACACTGATTATTTTAACAGTTAACGGTAAAATTTCCGCCGTTATTTTCATAAAAAGATATTTCTGTCGTTTTCTAACTCCGACAATAATTTCGCTGTGGGGTCCACCAATGATTGTGTCGTCGTACTAATATTCCCTGTTAAAACGAATATTCTCCGACCAATCGAATATTATATAACAACTTGCATACTTTATAAAATTTGTATATATTACCCACAACTATAACATTATATCAAATCCACACCATAATATTCAAAAATATATTTTGAAAAAAATAAATCTTTATTCATAAAAATTGGGGTCTTACAATAAAGACGAAATTTCGGTAGATCTATTGAAGGTTGAAGCCGTGATAAATTGGGATCAGCTGAAGACACCGTCGGAAGTAAGGAGTTTCTTGGGTTTAGTAGGGTACTATAGAAGATTCATTCAATATTTTTCCAAAATCGCGACTCCGTTGATGAATTTGACTAGGAAAGCGATGAAGTTCGTTTGGACGGAGAAGTGTGAGGAAATTTTCCGAGAGTTGAAGAAAAGGTTGAGTTCGGCACCTGTGTTGTCTCTGCCTGATAGCACATGAAATTTTATGGTGTATAGTGATGCATTGCATAAGGGACTAGGTTGTGTGCTTATGAAAAATGGTAAGGTTATTACGTATGCATCATGACAATTGAAGGATTATGAGAAAGGGTATCTGACCCATGATTTGGAATTGGCTGAGGTGGTGTTTGCTCTGAAGATGTGGAGACACTATCTCTATGGGGAGAAGTGTGAAATATATACAGACCATAGAAGTCTGAAATATATTTTCACACAGAAGGATCTGAATATGCGTCAGAGGAGATGGTTGGAGCTAATTAAAGACTACAACTACGAGATTTTATACCATTCGGGTAAAGCTAATATGGTTACCGATGCCTTAAGCGGGAAGGGTCGGGAGAAATTATTTTTGTTAACCGCTCAGGAGGAGCTAATCTCATCAATGGCAAAGCTAGATTAGGAAGTTAAATATCCGAAAGAATCAGATGAAAAGTTATTCCAGATAGAGGCTAGTTCAACTTTGTTAGATAAGGTAAAAGAAGCTCAACTTCAAGATGAAGAGTGTGAAAAAATCAGAAAGAAGGTTTCTGCATGTGAGAAGATAAAATTTAAAGTCGATATTGAGGGATTGCTACAATATGAAGACAAAATTTGGGTTCCGCCAGTACTGGAAGTCAAAGAGGAATTTTTAAGCGACGTTCATAGTTCAAGATATTCGATTCACCTAGGAAGTACAAAAATGTACCAGGATCTTCGACAATATTTTTGGTGGCCAAATATAAAAAAAGAAGTTGTTGAGTGTTTGGCGAAGTGCTTAACATGTCAGAAAGTCAAAGTAGAACACCAGAGACCAAGCAGATTATTACAACCGTTAGAGATACCAGAATAGAAGTGGGAGCATATCACGATGGATTTCTTGGTTGGTCTTCCAATGACTCAGAAAGGTTTTGACGTAGTGTGGGTTATCATGGATCAACTAACGAAATCGGCGCATTTTTTACCGATCAAAATCAGATTCAGTTTGGATCAATTGGCGAAATTATATGTTAAAGAAATCGTTTTTAGACACTGTATTTCAGTGTCAATTGTGTCAGACAGAGATCCGCGTTTCACGTCGAACTTCTGAAAGTAGTTGCAAAAAATTTTGGGAACACAGTTGAGAATGAGTAAGGGGTATCATCCTCAAACTGATGGGCAGAGCGAGAGGACAATCCAGACTTTGGAGGATATGTTAAGAGCTTGTATTATGAATTTTAAGAGGAATTGGGATGATCATCTACCGTTGGTGGAATTCTCTAACAATAATAGTTACCACACAAGTATTAGCATTCTACCTTACGAAGCATTGTACGGCCGAAAATGCAAAACTCTGTTGTGTTGGGATGAAGTTGGTGAGCGAAAACTACTAGGTCCTGAATTGGTACAACAGACTGTCGAAATCGTCAAAGTGATCAGGGCGAGATTGATAGTTACTCAGGATAGGTAGAAGAAATATACTGATCAGCATTGTCAGAACTGGGAATTTGAAGTGGGTAGCTTTTTTTTTCTGATAATGTCTCCCTAGAAGGGAAAAATTCGATTTGGTAAGAAGGGGAAACTAAGTCCCAGATTTATTGGACCCTTTCAGATATTGCGAAGGGTTGGTGAGGTAGCTTATGTGGTTGCATTACCTCCAAAATTAAACCATATTCATAACGTTTTCTATGTTTCAGTGTTACGACCATACAAGCATGATTACAAACATGTCATAGAATATGAACCATTACAGTTTGAAAAAGATTTATCTTACGACGAAGTCCCTGTTCAGATAGTTGACAGGAAAGAGCAAGTACTTAGAAACAAAGTAATAACTTCTGTTAAGGTAATCTGGACGAACCACAATGTTAAAGAAGCTACTTGGGAACTCGAAGACGTTATGATGAAGAACTATCCTCAGTTATTTGCTTAAATCCGTGTGTAGCGATTCTGGGGACAGAATCTTTTTAAGGGGGAAGAATGTGACGAATGAATTAATTGGGTAATGATTCTAGGGACATAATCCTTTTAAGGTGGAAAGGATGTAACGAACGAGATTTTTGTATATGATTTTAAATATTTATTAAATTAAATAAATATTTTAGTTAATTTATTTATTGAGTTAAATAAATATTTGATGGAATTGTTGTGGATTAATTTAATTAAATGTTATGTGTTAATTAAATTAATGTGGGATAATTTTATAGTTTGAAGTTTTAATTTAATTAGGATAATTAAATTAAATGAGTTGTCAAATAATTATAATGTTGTCCCAATTTAATTTAATAATAAAATTAGAGATTTAATGATTTGTTAAATAAATTATAATTTATAATGTGAATTATAAATATGTGAAAAATTGATTTAATAAGTTGATATTAACTTTAGTTTACTTGAATTTAAATAAAAGGGTTTGATTAATTAAAGTGTGACAATTGAACTATGTTATATAAGTAATATAAAATAAATTAAAAAAGGGTTTAAAAGTGTTTTGCCAAACAAGGCCTTATGGCTTTTGAATTTTAAAACTGATAAAATTGATTTCCTAGTTGTGTAATTGATGATTTAATAATGTGTATTATGTATTTTATCAGTTTTATTTTCTTTACGTGTTCTACACTTGGCCTAGCTTATTTGCAAAGAATACAGAGAATAAGTGTAATAATCCGATATTCTCTATATAATTAAATCAGAAATTTTGTGTAAAATTTTTTTTTATATTTTAAAGGTGAGAATTTGTATAAGGTAATGTGTATGTATATTTATGTGATAAATAAAAATATATTTATTACATGAATAATTACAAATAATTTTATTTTAGAAGTATTGATCATTATAAAGTATATTCTTATAATAATTAATTTTGTAGAAAAATATTTTTATTATTTATTTTCCATGAAAATATGATTATATATTATTTAAATAATATATGAAATGATTATTAGAATTAATATAATAAATATTTTATTATATGAATTTATTCAAATTAGTTAAGTTAATTATTTTAATTAATAATGGTACGTGTAAGACCCCGAATTTTATGAAATAAAAGTATTCAATTTTTCTTATAATTACTATTTAGTAAATGGTTAAATTGATAAAAGTTTAAAGTTATGGGTGAAATGTAAATTTTTTTTTCAAAATAAGCAAGTGGTTAAAAAATAATCATTGTTGTCGGGGAATATTCGTTTGGTCGTGGAATATTCTTTCTGTCGGGAATATTCGTACGACGGCGCAGCCATTTGTGGCCCCATAACAGAATAACTGTCGGATGAAGAAAACGACAAATTTGAGTTTTTACAAATAACGGCGTAGTTGTTACCGTTAACACTGTTGGAATACCCGGTGATTAAAATACAGTAATACGCGTTATTGCACAGTAGCACACGGTATTGCACAGTACTTTTGAAATTATTGATTCTTACGTAAGAAGGCACTACTCAATAATTGTTACAATAATTACTGTTCAATATTTTATTTTATTGATTCAATAATTGCTACGTTGAAATTTTGTATTATTGTTGTTCAATAATTGTTGCTGCACAGTATTTCCCATTATCAGATCAATAATAGTATTATTAGATAGCATTATTGGCAATGTCTAGAAAGTTCTGTCTAAGGAAAGGTTTGGTCATCTAATTGCGCGCCAGTAAGGAGAAATCCTTATTGGAAAGCCCCCTCTTTCCTGGGAACGGCCTGGTTGTCATAAATGTGATTCTGTAATATTATTTGTGAATAATTAATTATTGATTCATATGATAAGAAAATATTTATTTTATGTGGATATAAATGAGGGATATATTTTTGTGGTTAAAAAATGAAGGAGTTAATGTTGAGATTTTTATCCGTATTTTTGTCGGAATGGAGGTATTAAAAATCAGGGTTTTTGAGATATTTTGCGGGGGTTATAATTTTTAATCCGACCGTTGGATCGTGGTAATTTTTGGATATGTTATACATATATAAGTTGAGTATATGCCCACAAATTTTGAACCGTTAAAAATGAACGTATGATTTATTATGAATTTTACGAGATGACTGGTTCAGAAATTGTTGAATTTTCAGAGTTTATCATTTTGGTGGAAAATTCTAGAATTGGTGGGCCCCACTTGTGGTTGGTGAAGAAATGTGCTGAATTATATTTCAAATGTGGTGGGTGGGAATAGTAGCAGGTAAAGCCATCAGGTTGCAGGTCAAACCTACCAAAATTTTTCTATAAATAGAGGGCTAAGTTAGAATTGAAAATCATACCAGAAACATAAGCTTTCTCTCTTTCTATCTCTATATTATGAAGCATATTTTGTGAGTTTTTAGATACTTGGTGAGTTGCTATTCATCAGTACAAGTTTTCTTCAGCATCATATCCGATATCCAGTCAGAAGTACTGCTCTTTTGAGGTAAGGGATATTAAGGATTTTAAGGGTTGTTATGATTTTCAGTTTCGTAATTTTTCTGATCTTCAAAAATTCTGGAAAAATTTAAAATGATATTTTGATGAGTTTTATTGATTGTGTCCAAAAATGGTGATTTTTGGATGTATAGATTAAGAGTTATGAATTTTACGGGAAAAGACTATTTTAAAAGTAACCGCTTATAATTCCTTGTGGTTAACTCCAAAATTGATGAAATTTTTATTGGGAGTACATGTATATGATAGAAGTATACTCTGTAAATTTCAGAATTTTTAGACAAAAGTACAATTTTTGATAAATGTCTAAATATTCGGCTATTTTGGCCATATGAAAAATAGTAAATGACTTTTAAAAATTCTGAGAAAAATATATGTTCACTATGGGACTATATTATGCTAAATCTCAGAAAAGAAATATTTTTGGAACTGATTTAGTATTTTTCATGAAAATGGTCTAGTTATGAGTAAATGAATTAAATATGTTTTGTGAAGAAAAAAAATTGGAAAATAGGATTTTATGGCTTGAGAATCCTATATGAGGTATATGCAGATTTTTGATGAGAGTTTTGGTTATTGATGATGAAATTGTAAGAGTTGGCATTTTATGATGATTAAATGCATTAATTAGTAAAGTGTAAACAATTAAAATAAATTGTTTATAAATTTAAGTAATGTTATTCTTTCAATATCATTATACCGAAATATTGGTATGTATTTTATTATAGAATTTCTATCTTTTGTGTCGGGGTTACTATTCATGAGTTACTATTCACGATTTACTATTCATGAGTTACGAATATTACTCTTGAGATTAAAACTATATGTTGATCATATTATTTTTATCATTATATATAACATTTTCATAATCCTGATGTTGAAATTCTCTTTCACTGGAGTGTAAAGATGGGTAGGTTATTGGTATGATCATGACTAGGGTTCTCTTTGGCCTGTAGTGCAAAGTTGAATTGTGACTGGTCATGATCATGACCATTGAATTTATAAGTGAATATCTTTAGCTTAAGTGCAAAGGTGAATTGATCAACATGGTTATAATTATTGTTTATATAAATTCTGAAATGATTATATATTTCTTTGAGATATTAATATCTTTGGCCTGTAGTGCAAAGATGAAATATTGATGAATATCTTTGGCCTGTAGTGCAAAGATGAATTGTTGATGAATATCTTTGGCCCGTAGTGCAAAGATAACATGTTGTTGAATATCTTTGGCCAGTAGTGCAAAGATGAACAGATGTTGAGATAAACATAACCAACTGGTGATACAAATGAATATCTTTGGACGTAGTGCAAAGATGAAGTTATTAGTATGATTATGAACAGGAAATGTGATTTGGTGTAACCATGATTTTTGATGTTTCAGGTAAAGACAAGTGATGAAAATTATCTTTGTCCTGGATGAGAAGAGGAATTTAGAATCATAATTATGATTATGAGTTATTTATATGATTGTGGACCAGAACTGTTGATTGATGTTATAGGGATAAAACATTGTTGGTGGATTTTTAACATGGAGAAGATAATAGACTTTATAGTCTATTTGACTCTTCTAATGGATTGCTCGTTCCGCTGCAACTATGGTTGAAATTTTTATCATTTACCATATGTTCTAAATCTCTGATTTATTGTTGATGAAGGCTATTGATAATTGAATTATCTGTAGTCATGATATTCTTTACTGAGCTAGTTGTGCTCACCCTTTTGCTTCACAATTCCTTTCAGGTAATAAGAGTGTAGCTGGGTCGAGCGGGGGTAACAAGGGAATAGAACGGTGGTCATCATTTAGTAGTTATATTTGGTGAAGAAAATAGGGTGAGGCGAACCCAACGTTGGAAGGGTGTTTTGTCACTATCATACAAGATGTCTAATGACATACAACCTCGTGTCATCATAGGACAGGGTTGTGCTCATCCACTTGCTGAGTATATCTATGGGCACTACCTATATAATCTTGGTGTTTGTTTGAAGTATAATTCTCAATTAGAGACAGTGGAGATAATGATAAGTCAAGAGAAGACTCACCATTGGGAAGAATATGATAGTAATCTTCTCGTTTTTCTTTGGGGTCTATTGGGTCAATCAAGGATAATTCTGTGGCCATGTGATATCTATCATAACCTAGATGCGTGGCCTCCCATGTACGAAGGTTTCCTTGAGCACTTCCCAAAGATTCTAATTTCTAAAACAGTTTTTGACTATACCTTTATGTAAGGTGTTATTGTGAGGTGATGTCCACGGTTGGAACATGAGTCACATTTGGTATATATTTGTATCCAAACTCACAGCATATGTGTTATTGTATTTTGCACGATAATTGTTGTAATAAAGTTGTAGTTGTTTTCTGTACCATGTATTTGACGACTCAGAATGGGTTGGGTGGAATGGACCTATTTTGGGGTTGTCACAGTACGTATCTAAAAGAAATATCAGATATGGAATCCAAACCCTAATTTTGGATTTGGAACAAGGAATGAGAATAATAATATTATATTAAATATATTTCAGTACTATAAATATGTACGTATTGATAATGGTTGGTCAATTATGGTGTATAATGTCAAAATCCTAATATTAATTTGTTAAACCCTAGTTCAAAAGTTAAATACGAGTTCAAGATTGTGTAGTAATTGTGTTATATGATTTATGTTGTGTATTATAGAATTTTATGTTAATTAGGAAAACCTTAATTAATTTTTAAAAACCCTAATTAACTAGAAACCCTAATTTCTAAATAAGTAACCCTAATTGCTAAATGGGTGCCACTAATTGTTAATTGTAAGCCCTAATGCTAATTATTGGATCTTAAACCCTAATGTTCAAGTATAATGCAATTAGAAAACTAATTGTAATTAGTAAACTTTAAATTACATTTTTAGGAAACTAATTTTTATTTTTAAACTCTAAATGAAATTTTAGAAATTCAATTTTTGGAAAACCGTAGGGTTAAACCCTAAGGGTCAAATCCTAAGGGTTTGTCAAGATTACATTTTTGCTATTAAATTAGAAAGCCAAATGACCAAAAAGCCCTTTTTGTCACATTCTTGGATTTGTTGCTTGCAAATCTTGTCATATCTTGGCAACTCACCAACCCTAGATTTACCCATGTGCCAAAATCTTTTCAAATCAGCCAAGTAAATCTTCCAAGTGCATTGCATCTAAGTTATATAAACAGAATTGGAGAGAGAAAGTGTACATTCATGCTCATTTATTTCCAATACTCAACTTTGACCTTCTCTCTCTAAACCCACGAATTATAGTAGTCTATCAGCCCCTAAATCAAGCCCCACGACTTCCATTATCAGATCAGTACCTAGAATCAAGAAATTTTTTCAAAGGAGGTATAAACCTAAACCAAAAATCTGACCCTTGATCCTCTGTTAAATGTTATGTTTTAATGTTTAAACATGTTGTTTATAGTCCATATAGATGATCTGGGTTGATAGATGTTAGATCCATAACATCTATAGACTCGGATTTGAAGTTTTTCAAAATCTAGAAAATATGTGTTTTTGTTGTCTGACAATGAATGTCAGACCTCATATCTCAGTGTTTGTTAATTATTTTTGGGTTTTGAAAGTTTGTAGTTGTTGTATGCTATGAGATCTTTGATCTGAAACTGGAATCAAGCCCAGATCATGAACAGGTTAAAAGTTATGGCTGATCAAACCTAGTTGACCAAGCATGACTTTCCAAATCTGGAAAACCCAGATCGTGCCCAGAAGGCTCTGACAAGATCTTCATGGGCACGGATCTGACAATGGTTTGATGATCTGTTATTGTTATTGTATCTAATCTGTAATATGTTATATAGATTACATGTTAAGGCCTTTAGAACGTATAAACATATTACTGACTGGATTCAGTGGTCAGTCAAACTAGCCAAGTCGATCACGTTCTCTGTTTTCTGGGTAACCCAGAAAACATATGAACGTGTTGTCTGACATGGTTTGACCGGATGATATTTGTTAATTGTGATGTTTTTATATATAGTTTAAGTGATTGATCTCTTCCTTGTCATGCTGGCTACACACTACACCCATTAGATCACAAAATCATTACAAGAACATCAAGTTGTGGAAGCCCAAAGTAGGCCTCACGAACTGTTCTTCATTTCTGGGTAACCCAGAAAATGAAGAACAGCTCTGACAGTCTTTTCAATGGCTTACATCTTTTTGATTAATGATGTTTAGACTTCACTATTGTTCAAAACATGTTCTATGTTAGTTCCTCTGCACAGCCCGACGTTTAAAACACCTTTACCATGAACATATTTCACGATATAAGGCCACCAAGGTCGTTGACCGGCTATGACTTGATTTTCTAGGCAGCCCAGAAACGTGATGAACAGCTCTGACAGCTTGTTCTTGAGCATAGATCTTGCATTTGGTGCATGTTTTGACCGTGTTTGATGTTGGATCTTGTAGTGTTACATTAGTGCTACAAGATCTGACCAACAACATGCCTAGAAACACATTATACACAAATTAATTGATGGTCAAACATGCTACCTCGTCAACTGCTTATGAATGTTCTTGAGTCTCAAGAACACCTAAGGGGACAGATTCTGTCACTAAAGGCTATAGCGACAGGTTTATTCATTTTATTTATTTTAATTTCCAAAAAAATCATTTAAAAATAAAAATTAATTATTAAAAATTCCAAAAATAGTTTTAAAAATTATTTTAAGTTATAAAAATTAACTTTTAATAATTTGATATATTTTTCATAAATATTAGTATTTATTTAAATAATATTTAAATTTAATTTATTTAATAAATGCATTAAATAAATTAATTAAAAATAATTTTATTATATTAAAAATTATTTTAAATGATAATAAGATATTTAATAATATTTTAAGTTATAAAATATAACTTTTAATTTTTTTAAACAAATTTCATTAATTATTTAATATTAATGATATTAGATTTATTTAATAATTATATTAAATAAATTAGTTTTTAAAATGATTTTAATATTATAAAAACCATTTTAAATAAAAATAAAGAGTTTAAAAATATTTTAAGTTATAAAATATAACTTTTAATATTTAAAGGTAAATTTCATTAATAATTTAATATTAATTTATTTAATAATTATATTAAATAAATAGTTTTATTGAATTAAAAATCATTTAAAAAGGATTTCAATGTTTTAAAAATATTTTAAGTTATAATTAAGGACTTTTAATATTTTGGTAAATAATACATTAATAATTAAATATTAATGATAATTATTTAAAAATAATTTTAATTTTTTTAAAAATCATTTAAGAATAATAAAAATATTTTGAGTTATTATAAATAACTTTAATATTTTGACAATGGTTTCATTAATAATTTAATATTAATTAAATATTAATGATAATAGAATTATTTAATATTTAAATCATTTAAAAATGATTTCAGTGTTTGAAAAATCATGATAAATTATAATAATTATTTAAAAATTATTATAAGGCTATGAAAAATAATATGACTGATATTTAAAATATCTAAAAGTAATATTGAACTACAGAATAGAGTTTTAGACTCGATAATTACCCGATAAAGTCGTCGGTACACCGAAATATTTTAAAAATTGATTTGGACTAAATACGTATTTGTTTATGATCAAATGACTACTAAACATATGTGACAACGTGATTAGGTTATGTACTGACTGTAAATAGTAGTACTATGTGATATGATATACTATTCTAATCGAACGAATGATCTTATTAATGATAGATTTTGATATAAAAGATAAAACTAAGTTGCGTTATTGTAAGCAGCAGCTCAGGCAAGTATCCTACTTTTGTATTTACTTTATGCAATGGACATGAGTAAGAACATTTTAGAATTATATTATTATGCCAGATTATTAACTCTATTACTATGGATTATATATCCAATCTTTTGTATTCATACAAGTTCTTAAATTATCCGATCATTGTTTATCAATATAGTACTATTGTACAATTTAGATATTTATTCTGTTCGTTAATTTCTAAATATGATTATACAAGTGTCCTCACTTGGATAATCATTATACTTAATCACATGTTGATACATACTTATTGATTTTCAGTATGTATATGTTGACTTAAAAGTCGTCTAAGCTATTTGATCCTGCTAGACACAAACTTAAAAATATTGTTGAACAAGATAGAACTTTATTATTATCCAATCAAATTATTTTGGTTCGGATTTCTGACTAAGTATGAACATCCCATACATGGAAAAACTTTTGTGCGCCAAAGGCGGATAAGATGAACGATAATCTCATTCTTGCATGTAGTATTGATCAATACAGGGCATAACGGGTTGATCACCCCCGTGCCTGTAAGTTATGACGGTTTACAGATGAATTTTTGTTAAACCTTTTCGAAAATAGAAAGCAATGTTCATAGCCTGCCGACTAATCTCCATTTATAGTCAATACGTAGTTTCAAAATTTGAAATAGAATTGTTATGTTGTTTAGAATTGTTTTAGCTTACTTCACAACTGTTGATTCGTTGTAGAAGTGTCGTTCAAAGAAAATATTTAATCCTTTCAGCTAATGTTTGTTTTTGTTATTACTTGTTGGGCACTCAAATACTCATTCTTGCTTAATTTAAATATTTTCAGTTAAGTGTAATCAACCAGAAAGCTCTACCAGGAACAAAGGAAAAGGAAAGGTTGCAGAATAAGTTTTACGCTATCCTATGTAATAATTAGACTTTATTAAGACAATGATATTTAGTAATTATCATGCAATGAATGTTTAAAGGTCGCGTACCTAGGATTTAGAATCTGATAAATGTAAATTAAGTTTGGTATCTATATTATTGTTATTATTATTAGTATTATTTCGCTCATAGAAATGGTATCGTGAAGCACCGAGTTCGGGTTTCAAGTACCTAAATTTAGGGGAGTCACAGGTTGGTATCAGAGCTTTAGTGTGACGCCCCCAAAATTAGGTATACATCACCCATCTTGGGTCGTCAGATACATAGTACAGAATACAAATACAACTGTCGTGTACAATACGACAAAACATAAACTGTGAGTTTGAATACAAATATTATTTTCTAGAGAGTGTTCATACTCAAAAGGAGTCCTCATTACATTTATTAATACACTATTACATAGAATAGTGAGGACTACTAACTAATACTATCATTCGAACCATCACTCCGTTCCCCGACTTGCCCCAGCTACGTTCTCATTTCCTGAAGAGAACAGTGAAAGAAAGGGTGAGCTCAACTAGCCCAGTAAGAAATATTATGACTAAGATAATGCAGAATAAATTATCATTAGCCTTCAACAATGTTAAACTGATAAAATATAATAGACATCAAGTTTAACTGCAGTGGAACAAGCAATCCATTAAAAGAGTCAAGTAGAAAATAAACTCTACTATCTTTTATGATTTAAAAGGTTTTTCAACACTGTTATCGCTGTGACTCAGCTTAATAAAATAATCCACATCATCGAATCACCCCTGCACTACGGCCAAGGATATTCGTGTATTCATTAATGGTCATGATCATGCCAACAACTGTCCATTAATGCACTACGGGCCAATCATGACTTTTACCACATCATTTGTAACATTACGGTCATGATTATACCAAATAATCTCTGGTCATAATCATACCAAGTCCATTTATGCACTACATGCCACAGATGACTTTCAACAGTTTATAAACATGAGGATGATGACAATGATATAAGAATTCAATAAAACAAGTTCAAGAATTAATTTATCCAAGAATTAATAACGTCCAAATTGTCAACATGATACTGCTTTGTGGAGTAAAATTCAAGAATGCTTAGAAGAATATTTTCATGAAAAGATACTGGATGAAACACAATTATCAAGGATATTCCACAAATTTCATGGAGTATAGAAGTTAAAATTTAACCAACTGAGTACAATAAAGAATGAAATAACAAAAGAAATTACCATGCATGCGATAGACCGCACAAACAGGTTATTCCAACAGAATAATAAATAATAGAACCAGGTCGGCGTAAACGCACAGACATGATATTCCGACAGAATAATAAATAATGGAACCAGGTCCGGCGTAAACGCACAGACAGGATATTCCGACAGAATAATAAATAATGGAACCAGGTCCGGTGTAAAACACACAGACAGGATGTTCCAACAGAATAATAACAAGACGGAACCAGGTCCGGTGTAAAACACACAGACATGATGTTCCAACAGAATAATAACAAAAACGGAACCAGGTCCGGTGTAAAACACACAGACAGGATGTTCCAACAGAATAATAGAAGAATGTCACCAAGTATAGGGTAGACCGCGTATACAGGTTATTCCAACAGAATAATAAAAAATGGAATAACAACAGTTCTCTTCATGAATAAGAAAGAATAACACCCCTTACCATTTTAAAGAAGAGCTTAAATAAGGAAGTAGTTAAGTAGCAGAATACTCTTCTTCTCTCTCTCTATAGTTTCTCTCTATAGTTTCTCTCTCTAGAGTTCAGTGAATTCGTAAGAAATAATGAAGGAATGAGCTGCTATTTATAGAAAAATAGAATGCATAGTAACTAATCCATGAACGGTCCAGATTGATTACTTTAATCTGACGGTCCATATTTAAAGAAAAATCTTTTAAATAAAATATAATATATTCTATTTATAGAATAACTTTAATAAAGTATTCTGTTTTATATAAAAAGATGTTTCTGTTTTATTACGTTAATAATACGAATAAAACAAAACGTCATTATCGCTAAATAATTCATATTATTAACTGACAATAATTGAATCAAACTGAGTGACTTCTCACATAAGCATTAATAATCAATACCGTGTGCTACTATGCAACCACACGTATTACTGTACTTTTACTACCGAGTAGTTCAACAGTAACAATGGTAAAACTTCCGCCGTTATTTTTAATAAAATATTTTTGTCGTTTTCTCAATCCGACAATAATTCCGTTGTGGGGTCCACCAATGATTGTGTCGTTGTACGAATATTCCCTGTTAAAACGAATATTCCCCGACCAATCGAATATTATATAACAACTTGCGTACTTTGCAAAATTTATAAATATTACCCACAACTATAACATTATATCAAATTAACTCCATAATATTCAAAAATGATATTTATAGAAAATTCATCTTTATTTATAAAAGTTGGGGTCTTACAACCTCCCCTTCTTATGAAATTTCGCCCTCGAAATTAGGGTACGTACCTGGTATGTCGAAGAGGTAAGGATACCTTGATTTCATTTCAGATTCTAACTCCCAAGTCATTTCCTCAACATCGTGGTTTCTCCACAAAACTTTGACTTGAGGTATAACCTTGGAGCGTAGAATATGTTCCTTCTTATCCAAGATTTGAACAGGAACTTCTTCATACGTCAAATCCTCCACTATTTCGTCCGGTTCTAACTCAATAATGTGGTTCGGGTCTTCCACATATTTGCGTAACATGGATATGTGAAAAACGTTATGAACACGAGACATACTTGGCGGTAAAGCGAGTCTATAAGCCACAGTTCCTACTCGATCGAGGATTAAAAATGGACCGATGAATCGAGGATTGAGCTTTCCTCTCTTTCCAAATCTCGTAACTCCTTTCCATGGAGCAACACGTAAGAACACATGATCTCCTACATCAAATTCCACGTCCTTTCGATGAAGATCAGCATAACTCTTTTGTCGATCTTGTGAGGTTTTTATACGTTGTCGGATCGTTTGAATCTTTTCTGTAGTCATACGTACCAACTCCGGTCCCAACAACGTTGCTTCACCCACCTCATCCCAGCATACTGGAGAACGACATTTTCTTCCATACAATGCTTCGAATGGAGCCATGCCAATACTTGCTTGATAACTGTTGTTGTAGAAAAACTCCACCAATGGTAAGAACTTGTCCCAACTTCCCTTGAAGTCAAAGACACAGAGTCTTAATAGATCTTCAAGAGTTTGAATAGTCCTCTCTGATTGTCCGTCCGTCTGAGGATGATATGCTGAACTAAATCGTAACTCCGTGCCCATAGCTTTTTGTAAACTAACCCAAAATCGTGAAGTGAATCTTGGGTCTCGGTCAGAAACTATGGATACTGGCATACCATGCAGTCTTACAATCTCGTTTATGTACATACGAGCAAGACGTTCAAGTGTATAAGTTTCTCGTATCGGTAAGAAATGAGCAGACTTGGTCAATCTATCAACAATGACCCAAATCGCATCAATACCTTGAGAAACCCTAGGAAGACCGGTAACGAAATCCATGGTAATGTGCTCCCACTTCCATTCTAGAATTTCAAGTGGTTGCAATGGACCTTTTGGTACTTGATGCTCCGCTTTGACTCGTTGACAAGTTAGACACCTTGAGATAAACAACGCTATCTCTCTCTTCATATTGCTCCACCAAAATGTATGACGAAGATCATGATACATTTTGGTACTTCCAGGATGGATTGCAAACGGTGTGTTGTGCGCCTCCATCATGATTTCATACTTTAAATCAGGGTTGTTAGGAACACAAAGTCTGGAGTTGACTCGAAGTATTCCTTCTTCATCGATTCTTGCTTCCGGCATAGCACCTTCTTGCACTTTCTTCCTCATACGCATCAGCTCCAGGTCTGTAGCTTGAGCAGCTTTAACTTTATCGATTAAAGTCGGTTCTACTCGTATATTTGCCATCATCACATGGGTCCCTGGAGTCTTTAACTCTATCTCCATCCTTTGCAAGTCACACAAAATGGGCCTTTGTATTGACAATATTGCACTCGTACTTGCATATGATCTTCTACTCAATGCGTCAGCTACCACGTTCGCTTTTCCAGGATGGTATTGAATGGTATGATCATAATCTTTCAACAGTTCAAGCCAACGTCGTTGTCGCATGTTGAGTTCCTTTTGAGTGAAGAAATATTTAAGGCTTTTATGATCCGTAAAGATCTCCACCTTTTCCCCATACAAGTAATGCCTCCAAATTTTAAGTGCAAAGACAACAGCTGCCAACTCTAGATCATGAGTAGGATAATTCCTCTCATATTCCTTGAGTTGTCTTGATGCATAGGCTATGACTTTTCCATGTTGCATGAGAACGCATCCCAACCCTTTGCTCGAAGCATCACTGTAGATGACAAATCCCTCCGAGCCAGATGGTATTGTTAGAACAGGTGCTGAAATGAGTCTCCTCTTGAGTTCTTGAAAACTCTGCTCACATTCTTCGCTCCAACCGAACTTTGTATCTTTCCGAGTCAGCTGAGTTAATGGAGTAGCGATTCGAGAAAATCCTTCCACGAATCTCCGATAATAACCAGCTAAACCAAGAAAGCTACGTACTTCGGTCACTGATTTAGGTTGCTCCCAGCTTTGAATAGCTTCAATCTTTGCCGGGTCAACCGATATTCCACGACTTGATACTACGTGCCCAAGGAATGCTACCTCCTCCAGCCAGAACTCACATTTCTTCAACTTGGCATAAAGCTTGTATTCACGAAGCTTTTGGAGTACCAGCCTCAAGTGTTGCTCATGATCTTCACGGCTTTTGGAATAAATAAGGATGTCATCAATAAAGACGACCACAAAGTGATCCAAATATTCCTTGAATACCCGGTTCATCATATCCATGAAGGCAGCAGGAGCATTAGTCAATCCAAAGGACATGACTAGGAATTCATAATGCCCGTACCGAGTTCTAAAAGTCATCTTTGGAATATCCTCAGTTCTAACCTTCAGCTGATGATATCCAGAACGAAGATCGATCTTTGAAAAGAATTGTGCTCCTTGCAACTGGTCAAACAGGTCATCAATACGTGGCAATGGGTACCTATTTTTGATGGTGACATGATTCAACTCCCGATAATCAATACAAAGTCGCATACTTCCATCTTTCTTCTTCACGAATAGAACAGGAGCACCCCAAGGAGAAGTACTAGGACGAATAAAACCAATGTCTAACAATTCCTGCAGTTGGGTCTTTAACTCCTGAAGTTTAATAGGAGCCATTCGATATGGGGCTTTGGAAATGGGTTTTGTACCGGGTTCAAGGTCGATACAAAATTCAATTTCACGCTCTGGGGGTAGGCCAGGAAGTTCTTCGGGAAATACGTCAAGAAATTTATTAACAACAGAAATATCATTCAAAGCTGACGTATTTTTGTTTAGATCTGTGACATGAGCTAAGAAAGCTTGACATCCGTTTTTCAATAAACGAATAGCTTTATGGCTTGAGATGACAGCGATTGATTTTAATGGTTTGGTTGCTTGAATTCGCATAATAGGTCGATTAGGAATATGAAAGCTAACAACCTTACGAAAATAATCAATTTTTACATAATGAGTAGTTAACCAATCAATCCCTAGAATCACGTCAAATGCAAGTATTTTTAATGAAATAAGATCGACAGGTAATGTGTGGGTACCAACTTGAACCAAACAAGACTTATAAACTGTAGATGTAATGAAGGTTTCTCCCAATGGGGTTTCAACTGCTAAGTCAAAGTCTAATTTCTCCAGAATCAAATTTAATCGATGAGCGCAAGTAGGAGAAATAAAAGAATGGGTAGAACCGGTATCAAATAAAGTATAGACTTCGTTAGAGTTTATGATAAGCTTACCCGCGATGACCTCATTCGGGTTCCTTGCTCTCTGGGAGTTCACAACAAACGCTCTCCCTTGCACAACTGGTTTTGACTTTTCTGGGACGGCCTTTGGTGCCTCCATCCTAGCTGAATTTGTCTTCGGTAAACGACAAAATCGGGCTAAATGACCTTCTCTTCCACAATTATAACATGCTTTGGACGGCATCGCGCAGTTTGGACTGATGTGCCCCTCCCCTCCGCATTTGAAACATATGATAGGTGGTCGTTCCCCTTCCTTAACGACAGGTGCTGGTGCTGACGTCTTTCCATCATTGTTAAATCTCCTCTTCTTGAAATGCCCATTCTTATTGTTTTGGCCCTGATTACCACCGAAGTGGTTACCATTTCTGGCCTGTTGATTCCCTCCATGCTTGTTGTCACCGCTTCGATGACTGCTTTCATTGGTATTATCATTTTGCCGGCTGCTCTCTTTTGGTTGCGTTGTCTCGTTATCGCGCTTCACCAGCTGAGCCCTATTTACAACATCTGAATACAAACACAGTTTATGAAAAACAAGGTGTTGACGTATCTCCGGCTTCAAACCTCTTAAAAACATCCGCATCATTCTTTCTTCATTATCCACCAGGTGGGACGCAAACCGGGATAACTCCGCAAATTTTGCCTCATACTGCTACACGGTCATATTATTCTGCTCCAATTTGATGAACTCCACCTCCTTCATGTGACGAATACTCTCGGAAAAGTATTTGTCGTTAAACAGCTCTTGGAACTTCTCCCAAGACATCTTCAGTGCGGCAGGTTGAGTACGCCTTATCGATTCCCACCAGTAATCTGCCTCTCCTCGCAACATAAAGGCGACAAAGGGAACCTTTTGCTCCTCGGAGCAACCCAAGACATCAAATATCTTGGTGATCTGCTTTATCCATGTTTCAGCTACAAGTGGTTTGGGTTCTCCCTTAAACTCCGGTGGTCCCAGCTCCTTAAACTGCTTAGCGGTGACCGCCTGAGAGTTTTCAGTATTTCCACCTACGTTGTGGACAGGAGCTGCTTTCACCTGTTGTTGCATGAATTGCATAAAACCTCTGAACATTCCATCATTCATCATCTGGTCAGTGTTGTTGTTTGCATGAGGATTGTCACCTTCCGGATGAACATTATCCTGATTATTGATATGTGGTGAATCAATAATCGCCTGTGCTCTATTACTATTCTCAACATTCTCAGATGCCATTTTCATATACTGCCACAAAATAAAAGTTAATTGATATGTCATATATTATCCTTATATTATGACCGACCAATTAAATACCATGCAAATAAATTTAGGTAGGTCATACTAGCGAAGGAATTCCCCGTCTCTCCCCTCCTAGTTCTATTCTCACATCTTAGCCAGGGATCATATCCCTAAGCTCTGATACCAAAAGTCAGGGAACGGAGTGATGGTTCGAATGAAAGTTGGTATCAGAGCTTAGGGATATGATCCCTGGCTAAGATGTGAGAATAGAACTAGGAGGGGAGAGACGGGGAATTCCTTCGCTAGTATGACATACCTAAGTTTATTTGCATGGTATTTAATTGGTCGGTCATAATATAAGGATAATATATGACATATCAATTAATTTTTATTTTGTGGCAGTATCTGAAAATGGCATCTGAGAACGTTGAGAATAGCAATGGAGCACAGACGACTGTTGATTCACCACATATCAATAATCAGGATAATATGCATCAGGAAGGTGTCAATCCTCATGCAAACAACAACACTGACCAAATGATGAATGATCAAATGTTCAGAGGCTTTATGCAATTCATGCAACAACAGGTGAAAGCGGCTCCTGTCCACAACGTAGGTGGAAATACTGGAAACTCTCTGGCGGTCACCGCTAAACAGTTTAAGGAGCTGGGACCACCGGAGTTTAAGGGAGAACCCAAACCACTTGTAGCTGAAACATGGATAAAGCAGATCACCAAGATATTTGATGTCTTGGGTTGCTCCGAGGAGCAAAAGGTTCCCTTTGCCGCCTTTATGTTGCGAGGAGAGGCAGATTACTGGTGGGAATCGATAAAGCGTACTCAACCTGCCGCACTGAAGATGTCCTGGGAGAAGTTCCAAGAGCTGTTTAACGACAAATACTTTCCCGAGAGTATTCGTCACATGAAGGAGGTGGAGTTCATCAAATTGGAGCAGAATAATATGACCGTGTCGCAGTACGAGGCAAAATTTGCGGAGTTATCCCGGTTTGCGTCCCACCTGGTGGATAATGAAGAAAGAATGACGCGGATGTTTTTAAGAGGTTTGAAGCCGGAGATACGTCAACATCTTGTTTCTCATAAACTGTGTTTGTATTCAGATGTTGTAAATAGGGCTCAGTTGGTGGAGCGCGATAACGAGACAACGCAACCAAAAGAGAGCAGCCGGCAAAATGATAATACCAGTGAGAGCAGTCATCGAAGCGGTGACAACAAGCGTGGAGGGAATCAACAGGCCAGAAATGGTAACCACTTCGGTGGTAATCAGGGCCAAAACAATAAGAATGGACATTTCAAGAAGAGGAGATTCAACAATGATGGAAAGACGTCAGCACCAGCACCTGTCGTTAAGGAAGGAGAACGACCACCTATCATATGTTTCAAATGCGGAGGGGAGGGGCACATCAGTCCAAACTGCGCGATGCCGTCCAAAGCATGTTATAATTGTGGAAGAGAAGGTCATTTAGCCCGATTTTGTCGTTTACCGAAGACAAATTCAGCTAGGATGGAGGCACCAAAAGCCGTCCCAGAAAAGTCAAAACCGGTTGTGCAAGGGAGAGCGTTTGTTGTGAACTCCCAGAGAGCAAGGAACCCGAATGAGGTCATCACGGGTAAGCTTATTATAAACTCTAAAGAAGTTTATACTTTATTTGATACCGGTTCAACCCATTCTTTTATTTCTCCTACTTGCGCTCATCGATTAAATTTGATTCCGGAGAAATTAGACTTTGACTTATCTGTGGAAACTCCGTTGGGAGAAACCTTCATTACCTCCACTGTTTATAAGTCTTGTTTGGTTCAAGTTGGTACCCACACATTACCTATCGATCTGATTTCATTAAAAATACTTGCATTTGACGTGATTCTAGGGATTGATTGGTTAACTACTCATTATGCAAAAATTGATTGTTTTCGTAAGGTTGTTAGTTTTCATATTCCTAATCGACCTATTATGCGAATTCAAGCAACCAAACCATTAAAATCAATCGCTGTCATCTCAAGCCATAAAACTATTCGTTTATTGAAAAACGGATGTCAAGCTTTCTTAGCTCATGTCACAGATCTAAACAAAAATACGTCAGTTTTGAATGATATTTCTATTGTTAATAAATTCCCTGACGTATTCCCTGAAGAACTTCCTGGCCTACCCCCAGAGCGTGAAATTGAATTTTGTATCGATCTTGAACCCGGTACAAAACCCATTTCCAAAGCCCCATATCGAATGGCTCCTATTGAACTTCAGGAGTTAAAGATCCAACTGCAGGAATTGTTAGACATTGGCTTTATTCGTCCTAGTACTTCTCCTTGGGGAGCTCCTGTTCTATTCGTGAAGAAGAAAGATGGAAGTATGCGACTTTGTATTGATTATCGGGAGTTGAATCATGTCACCATCAAAAACAGGTACCCATTGCCACGTATTGATGACCTGTTTGACCAGTTGCAAGGAGCACAATTCTTTTCAAAGATCGATCTTCGTTCTGGATATCATCAGCTGAAGGTTAGAACTGAGGATATTCCAAAGACGGCTTTTAGAACTCGGTACGGGCATTATGAATTCCTAGTCATGTCCTTTGGATTGACTAATGCTCCTGCTGCCTTCATGGATATGATGAACCGGGTATTCAAGGAATATTTGGATCACTTTGTGGTCGTCTTTATTGATGACATCCTTATTTATTCCAAAAGCCGTGAAGATCATGAGCAACACTTGAGGCTGGTACTCCAAAAGCTTCGTGAATACAAGCTTTATGCCAAGTTGAAGAAATGCGAGTTCTGGCTGGAGGAGGTAGCATTCCTTGGGCACGTAGTATCAAGTCGTGGAATATCGGTTGACCCGGCAAAGATTGAAGCTATTCAAAGCTGGGAGCAACCTAAATCAGTGACCGAGGTACGTAGCTTTCTTGGTTTAGCTGGTTATTATCGGAGATTCGTGGAAGGATTTTCTCGAATCGCTACTCCATTAACTCAGCTGACTCGGAAAGATACAAAGTTTGGTTGGAGCGAAGAATGTGAGCAGAGTTTTCAAGAACTCAAGAGGAGACTCATTTCAGCACCTGTTCTAACAATACCATCTGGCTCGGAGGGATTTGTCATCTACAGTGATGCTTCGAGCAAAGGGTTGGGATGCGTTCTCATGCAACATGGAAAAGTCATAGCCTATGCATCAAGACAACTCAAGGAATATGAGAGGAATTATCCTACTCATGATCTAGAGTTGGCAGCTGTTGTCTTTGCACTTAAAATTTGGAGGCATTACTTGTATGGGGAGAAAGTGGAGATCTTTACGGATCATAAAAGCCTCAAATATTTCTTCACTCAAAAGGAACTCAACATGCGACAACGACGTTGGCTTGAACTGTTGAAAGATTATGATCATACCATTCAATACCATCCTGGAAAAGCGAACGTGGTAGCTGACGCATTGAGTAGAAGATCATATGCGGGTACAAGTGCAATATTAACAACGCAAAGGCCCATTTTGTGTGACTTGCAAAGGATGGAGATAGAGTTGAAGACTCCAGGGACCCATGTGATGATGGCGAATATACGAGTAGAACCGACTTTAATCGATAAAGTTAAAGCTGCTCAAGCTACAGACCTGGAGCTGATGCGTATGAGGAAGAAAGTGCAAGAAGGTGTTATGCCGGAAGCAAGAATCGATGAGGAAGGAATACTTCGAGTCAACTCCAGACTTTGTGTTCCTAACAACCCTGATTTAAAGTATGAAATCATGATGGAGGCGCACAACACACCGTTTGCAATCCATCCTGGAAGTACCAAAATGTATCATGATCTTCGTCATACATTTTGGTGGAGCAATATGAAGAGAGAGATAGCGTTGTTTATCTCAAGGTGTCTAACTTGTCAACGAGTCAAAGCGGAGCATCAAGTACCAAAAGGTCCATTGCAACCACTTGAAATTCCAGAATGGAAGTGGGAGCACATTACCATGGATTTCGTTACCGGTCTTCCTAGGGTTTCTCAAGGTATTGATGCGATTTGGGTCATTGTTGATAGATTGACCAAGTCTGCTCATTTCTTACCGATACGAGAAACTTATACACTTGAACGTCTTGCTCGTATGTACATAAACGAGATTGTAAGACTGCATGGTATGCCAGTATCCATAATTTCTGATCGAGACCCAAGATTCACTTCACGATTTTGGGTTAGTTTACAAAAAGCTATGGGCACGGAGTTACGATTTAGTTCAGCATATCATCCTCAGACGGACGGACAATCAGAGAGGACTATTCAAACTCTTGAAGATCTATTAAGACTCTGTGTCTTTGACTTCAAGGGAAGTTGGGACAAGTTCTTACCATTGGTGGAGTTTTCCTACAACAACAGTTATCAAGCAAGTATTGGCATGGCTCCATTCGAAGCATTGTATGGAAGAAAATGTCGTTCTCCAGTATGCTGGGATGAGGTGGGCGAAGCAACGTTGTTGGGACCGGAGTTGGTACGTATGACTACAGAAAAGATTCAAACGATCCGACAACGTATAAAAACCTCACAAGATCGACAAAAGAGTTATGCTGATCTTCATCGAAAGGACGTGGAATTTGATGTAGGAGATCATGTGTTCTTACGTGTTGCTCCATGGAAAGGAGTTACGAGATTTGGAAAGAGAGGAAAGCTAAATCCTCGATTCATCGGTCCATTTTTAATCCTCGATCGAGTAGGAACTGTGGCTTATAGACTCGCTTTACCGCCAAGTATGTCTCGTGTTCATAATGTTTTCCACATATCCATGTTACGCAAATATGTGGAAGACCCGAACCACATTATTGAGTTAGAACCGGACGAAATAGCGGAGGATTTGACGTATGAAGAAGTTCCTGTTCAAATCTTGGATAAGAAGGAACATATTCTACGCTCCAAGGTTATACCTCAAGTCAAAGTTTTGTGGAGAAACCACGATGTTGAGGAAATGACTTGGGAGTTAGAATCAGAAATGAAATCAAGGTATCCTTACCTCTTCGACATACCAGGTACGTACCCTAATTTCGAGGGCGAAATTTCATAAGAAGGGGAGGTTGTAAGACCCCAATTTTTATAAATAAAGATGAATTTTCTATAAATATCATTTTTGAATATTATGGAGTTAATTTGATATAATGTTATAGTTGTGGGTAATATTTATAAATTTTGCAAAGTAAGCAAGTTGTTATAAAATATTCGTTTGGTCGGAGAATATTCTTTTTGTCGGGGAATATTCGTACGACGGCACAATCATTGGTGGACCCCACAACGGAATTATTGTCGGATTGAGAAAACGACAGAATTATCTTTCTATAAAAATAACGGCTGAGGTGTTACCGTTAAAACCGTTAAAACTGTTGAACTACTCGGTAGTAAAAGTACAGTAATACGCGTGGTTGCATAGTAGCACACGGTATTGATTATTGATGCTTACGTGAGAAGTCACTCAGCTATACTCAATTATTGCTACAGTAATTGCTGCATCATATCTCTTAAATTATTGTCATAGTATCATCTGTATAATATGTTATATTATTAAATCAATAATTGAGACGTTGTGGTAAGTTTGGTTATTTTATGGGGGGCCATATGTCATCATCTAAGAGTCTCTTCATCAATAGTATTTACCTTGGTCAATAGTAATTACTTTCGTCAATAGTAGTTGTCCCTTCAATATTACCAAGAGTCATTTGACCCTTCGTTAAGACCAAGAGTCATTTGACCCTTCGTTAAGACCAAGTGCCACCCTCAGTTTTTCTATAAATAGAGGCCTAGGGCTTCATTATTTTTCACGAATTCATTCAAGCTATAGAGAGAGAAAGTATAGAGAGAATAAGAGAGAGAGAATAAAAGTATTCTGCTACATCACTTTTTCAATATCCAGTTCTTTTAAGGTAGGGAATATTATTTCTTTTATATTCATGAAGAAAACTTCTGTTATTCCATTTGTTATTATTCTGTTGGAATAACCAGTATACGCGGTCTACCCTATACTTGGTGACATTCTTCTATTATTCTGTTGGAACATCCTGTCTGTGTGTTTTACACCGGACCTGGTTCCGTTTATTATTCTGTTGGAACATCCTGTCTGTGTGTTTTACACCGGACCTGGTTCCGTTTTATTATTATTCTGTTGGAATATCCTGTCTGTGTGTTTTACACCGGACCTGGTTCCATTATTTATTATTCTATCGGAATATCCTGTCTGTGCGTTTACGCCGGACCTGGTTCCATTATTTATTATTCTATTGGAATAACCTGTCTGTGCGGTCTATCGCATGCATGGTGATTTCTTTTGTTATTCCATTCTTTATTGTACTCAGTTGGTTAAGTTTTGACTTCTATACTCCATGAAATTTGTGGAATATCCTTGATAGTTGCGTTTCATCCAGTATCTTTTCAAGAAAATATTCTTCTAAGCATTCTTGAATTTTACTCCACAATGCTGTATCATGTTGACAATTTGGACGTTGTTAATTCCTGGATAAATTAATTCTTGAACTTGTTTTATTGAATTCTTATATCATTGTCATCATCCTCATGTTTATAAAATGTTGAAAGTCATCTGTGGCATGTAGTGCATAGATGGACTTGGTATGATTATGACCAGGGATTATTCGGTATAATCATGACCGTAATGTTACAAATGATGTGGTAAAAGTCCTCATTGGCCCGTAGTGCATTGATGGACAGTTGTTGGCATGATCATGACCATTAATGAATATACGAATATCCTTGGCCGTAGTGCAGGGGTGATTCTATGATGTGGATTATTTTATTAAGCTGAGTCCCAGCGATCACAGTGTTGAAAAACTTTTTAAATCATAAAAGATAGTAGAGTTTATTTTCTACTTGACTCTTTTAATGGATTGCTTGTTCCGCTACAGTTAAACTTGATGTCTATTATATTTTATCAGTTTAACATTGTTGAAGGCTAATGATAATTTATTCTGCATTATCTTAGTCATAATATTTCTTACTGGGCTAGTTGAGCTCACCCTTTCTTTCACTGTTCTCTTCAGGAAATGAGAACGTAGTTGGGGCAAGTCGGGGAACGGAGTGATGGTCCGAAGAATAGTATTAGTTAGTAGTCCTCACTATTCTATGTAATGGTGTGTTAATAAATGTAATGAGGACTCCTTTTGAGTATGAATACTCTCTAGAAGATAATATTTGTATTCAAACTCACAGTTTATGTTTTGTCGTATTGTACACGACAGTTGTATTATTAAGTTGTATTTGTATTCTGTACTATGTATCTGACGACCCAAGATGGGTGATGTATACCTATTTTTGGGGGCGTCACAATAATAACAAGACGGAACCAGGTCCGGTGTAAAACACACAGACAGGATGTTCCAACAGAATAATAACAAAAATGGAACCAGGTCCGGTGTAAAACACACAGACAGGATGTTCTAACAGAATAATAGAAGAATGTCACCAAGTATAGGGTAGACCGCGTATACAGGTTATTCCAACAGAATAATAAGAAATGGAATAACAACAGTTCTCTTCATGAATAAGAAAGAATAACACCCCTTACCGTTTTAAAGAAGAGCTGAAATAAGGAAGTAGTTAAGTAGCAGAATACTCTTCTTCTCTCTCTCTCTATAGTTTCTCTCTATAGTTTCTCTCTCTAGAGTTCAGTGAATTCGTAAGAAATAATGAAGGAATGAGTTGCTATTTATAGAAAAATAGAATGCATAGTAACTAATCCATGAACGGTCCAGATTGATTACTTTAATCTGACGGTCCATATTTAAAGAAAAATCTTTTAAATAAAATATAATATATTCTATTTATAGAATAACTTTAATAAAGTATTCTGTTTTATATAAAAAGATGTTTCTGTTTTATTACGTTAATAATACGAATAAAACAAAACGTCATTATCGCTAAATAATTCATATTATTAACTGACAATAATTGAATCAAACTGAGTGACTTCTCACATAAGCATTAATAATCAATACCGTGTGCTACTATGCAACCACACGTATTACTGTACTTTTACTATCGAGTAGTTCAACAGTAACAATGGTAAAACTTTCGCCGTTATTTTTAATAAAATATTTTTGTCGTTTTCTCAATCCGACAATAATTCCGTTGTGGGGTCCACCAATGATTGTGTCGTTGTACGAATATTCCCTGTTAAAACGAATATTTCCCGACCAATCGAATATTATATAACAACTTGCGTACTTTGCAAAATTTATAAATATTACCCACAACTATAACATTATATCAAATTAACTTCATAATATTCAAAAATGATATTTATAAAAAATTCATCTTTATTTATAAAAGTTGGGGTCTTACATTTAGGGTTAGAAACCTTAGGTGGGATAGACCTTAGGCTATAACCTTAGAACAGAGGGAAACGTTAAAAATATAAATAACTCATATAGAGTTTAAAAAGAAAATGAATTGGATAAATTCATCGTCAAACAAAAAAAAGATAACTTATATAAAACTATTATTTACTGTATGTATATATTATATACTAATCTAGATAATTTGTGTGTAGATGTCAGGTGAAAAAGGCTTATTATATGCTTATAGCATGAAGAAGGATCAAATCCATACACCCGAGCTAATATCGAAGCCAATAGCTGAAATAGAGGCTCACAATGAAAACAACTCGGATGAGGTGGTTATTTTAGAAAATATAGTACTAGATCTAGAAATGGTGGAACTAATAGATAGTGATTCGGACACCGAAGTTGGAGTTGATCAAGCATCAACGGAAGTGCAGAATCTGAAGGACAAGGTTTCTTCTCTGGAAAAGCTGTGGAAAATAGAAAAGCTACTAAATAGTCAATTGCGGCAGGCGTTAATAGAAACAATGGAAGAACAAGATAAGCTTAAAATCCAAATTGATCTAATGGGAGCCAAAAGTAACATATCGTGTGCAGCTCCGAGCAATAAGGGGAAAAGAAAGATGAAAAACCACGACATAGGAAAATCCGATAAGAACCAAAGGAAAAAGATATGTTATATTTGCGGCCATGAGGGACATACCTCTCCTTATTGTCCCGACTTTAAGTAATGAGCATGTTTTATTTGTGAGTTGGAAGGTCATCGGGCGAAAGGTTGTCCAAAATCAGAAAAAAGGTGTAGGAAATAATTAGGATTAGTAGTTGATTATGTATGTTTAATATTGTGCGTGTGTAATGTAATATTCTCAACTTTTGTAAATCCCGACTTTTGTTTTCACAAAGGGATAGCAGTATGTGCTATGCTATGTAAAGTATTTTGAAATCGTTGAATGAATATGAATCTATGTTTGATTTATGAAATAAGTTTGATATATTAAACTTATATAATAAGGTTTAGAATGTAAGTTAAATTTATGATTTTATTTAATCAGATAATGTCACCAAGACGTCAAACTCAAAATCAAAGGGCAGAAGAATCTGTCAATAACGCTGGAGGATAACAACCAAACCTGATGCAAAACTTGGCAAACATGGTAGCTCAAGCCATGCAGCAGAGAATACCAGCCGCAGGGAACCAACCAAACAATCGCTTAGCGAATTTCAATGACTTCAAAGCGGTCGGACCACCAGAATTCAAAGGAACAGCTGACCCTATAGAAGCCCAGACATGGGTTAAAGAGATAGAAAAGGCTTTCATAATTGCTAGGGTAGATGAGGGGCAAAAGACAGCTTTTGCCACCTATATGATGAAATGGGAGGCTAACTTTTGGTGGGAGGCAAATCAAGCTAAAGCAAGAGAAGGTGTAGTTACATGGACTAGGTTTAAGACATTATTTTTTAAAAACTATCTATCAACTAGTATGCAGGCGAGGATGGAGGTGAAATTTCTGGATTTAAAGCAAAAGAACATGATAGTTGCGGAGTATGCTGCAGAGTTTAATGAGTTGGCTAGGTTCGCTCTGCATCAAGTTGATACAGAGGCTAGGAAGGCGAAAAGATTTGAGCTGGGATTAAAACCCTGGCTCTACAACAACGTGGTAGTGTTGCAGATAAGCACTTTTGCAGTACTCATGGAAAATGCTATCATAGCCGAAGAAGGGAGTGAAGCCGTGAGCCTCTATAACAAGGAGAAGAAGAACAAAGGCAAGGTCGTAGGAGCTGTGAAGGTGGAAACTAATAGTAGAAGTGGAAGTAAAAAGAGAAATGGGAGCAATTTTGGGAACGTTCAGGTGAAGCAGGAAGGTGAAAAGAAGTAGGTGGTTCAGTGCGGGAAATGTGGGAAGAATCACTTAGGTGAGTGCCTTAAGGGAAAATTTGTTTGCTATAAGTGCGGGCAGAAGGGACATATCTCTCCCAACTGCCTTAATCCAATGATGAACAATGTGTGTTTCATGTGTGAGTCAATGGAGCATAAGGTGAAGGATTGTCCGAAAAGGAGAATGGAGGCAGGGAGTCATGTGACTACTGGGAAAGGCAGCGGGACTGTGGCGATAACTGGACCGACTTCAACAAACAAACTAACTAAGTCAACTGCGAGAGTCTTCAACATGACGGTCCAGGATACTGTGGCAACTGGTGATGGAACTCCAGGTATTATTCGTATAACTTTTATTTTCGTATATATGATTTCCTTATATGTAGTAAATTATTTTATAAAGAAATTTTGAAGGATGAATTTAAGATCTTTTAGAAATCAATTTTCTGTTTAATCAGATAGACAAGCTTTATGTTGAATAGTTAAAGATCAGTTCGACCGAATTTGATCGAGATCTACTTGCAATGATTATGTATGCTATGTACCCTGGTGGGTATAAGTTTTAAAACAGTGATTCCGGGGACGGAATCTTTATAAGGGAAGGTGAATGTAATAACCCGATATTCTCTATATAATTAAATTAGAAATTTTGTGTAAAATTATTTTTTTTTATTTTAAAGGTGGGAATTTGTATAAGGTAATGTGTATGTATATTTATGTGATAAATAAAAATATATTTATTAAATGAATAATTACAAATAATTTTATTTTAGAAGTATTGATCATTATAAAGTATATTCTTATAATAATTAATTTTGTAGAAAAATATTTTTATTATTTATTTTCCATGAAAATATGATTATATATTATTTAAATAATATATGAATGATTATTAGAATTAATATAATAAATATTTTATTGTATGAATTTATTCAAATTAGTTAAGTTAATTATTTTAATTAATAATGGTACGTATCAAAAAAAAATATCAGATATGAAATTCAAACCCTAATTTTGAAATTGGAACAAGAAATGAGAATAATAATATTATATTAAATATATTTCAGTGCTATAAATATGTACTGTATATACGTATTGATAATGGTTGGTCAATTATGATGTATAATGTCAAAATCCTAATATTAATTTGTTAAACCCTAGTTTAAAAGTTAAATACGAGTTCAAGATTGTGTAGTAATTGTGTTATATGATTTATTTTGTGTATTATAGGATTTTATGTGGGATAAATCACTTTTTAGTCACTGTACTGGGGTTCGGTTTTCATTCTGGTTATCAAAAATTTTTTTGTTACAATCGAATAATTGTATTATCACATATTATAAAATGGTCATTATTTTTAATTTCCGTCCGAAAAAACGAACGGAAAAGCTGACTATGCATAAATGAACGAATTTTGCTGATGTGGACGGGTTTTTTTATATAAACTAAATAAATAAACTAACTAATTATCTCAAATAAATAAACTAAACCCAAATAATAAAACAAAAATACTACTTAATTAAACCCAATTGCATTTTCTCTCTCCAGTCATTATCTTACTTTCTCTATCCCTCGTCTTCCTTTTCATTTCAGATCCGGTAAGAGGTTGAGATAAGCATAGAAAAGGTAGCTCCAGTGTCGGCCTGCACATCCACCAAGAACCGACGAAGCTGCTCCGCCTCTGTTATTCAGAACTTCCTTGTAATGCATACACAAACCAGATCTGTAACTCCCCCATTAATTTCTGATCATCTATATGTATACTAGTGTCTAGTCTCTATGGGAGCTTCCATCATAGCTGTTGTTGCTGAGTTTTGTTTGGTAATATTGGTGTGGGTGATCATTTTTATGGATTAGTCTTCTTCCTCCACTCGTTTTTTTTATGGGGAAAAAATAAAGTAGGTTTGAGATTTGTGTTTTAAAAAGAGAGAGTAAAGTGGGTTTGAGGTTTGTTTTAGAGAGAGAAAATGAGTGGGTTTCATATTTGGATTTGAGAATTCTTCCTTGAAATCTTCTTATCTTCTCACTTTCTTTTTGTGTTCTTATTATTTTCTAGATATGGTTTACTACCATTAACAGAAATAAAGATTTTTGGAATTATGTTTATCTTTAATAAATTTTAAATTAACACTTGATAATGGATTTGCAAATTTGAATTTACTCTACGAGTTATAGTAGTAATGGATTAATTCATTGTTGGTGTTGGTCTTGGTGGTGATTATGATGGTGGAAGTTAGTGGAGATGGTATAAGAACATTGATTAATAAAATTGGTTTCTGGGTATAAAAGAATGAAGAAGAAAAGGTTAGATCATATCTTTTAAATTTATTCTGTAATTTATTTATTTAAATATTTTTAACCGTCAAACTTGGTTAAATGTATTTATAATAATAAAGTATTATTATAAATAAATGAAATTATAAAGTATTTATTTTTCGTATTCAATTATTATTATTGTATGTGAAAACTGAAAATGGAAAGAATGATAGATAATGACAGATCAGCCGTTGGAAGAGGTCAAGTAAACCCGTACACATCAGCAAAAATCCGTGCATCAGTCAGCTTTTCCGGCCGATTTTTAGGACGGAAATTGAAAATAATGACCATTTTATAATATGTGAGAGTACAGTTATTCGATGTAACAAAAAAAGTTTCGGTAACCAGAATAAAAATCGGACCCCAGTACAGTGATCAAAAAGTGATTTATCCCGATTTTATGTTAATTAGGAAAATTTTAATTAATTTTTAAAAACCTTAATTAACTAGAAATCTTAATTTCTAAATAAGTAACCCTAATTGTTAAATGGGTACCCCTAATTATTAATTATAAGTCTTAATGTTAATTATTGGATCTTAAACCCTAATGTTTAAGTATAATGCAATTAGAAAACTAATTGTAATTAGTAAACTTTAAATTACATTTTTAGGAAACTAATTTTTATTTTTATTTTTAAACTCTAAATGAAATCTTAAAAATTCAATTTTTGGAAAACCTTAAGGTTAAACCCTAAGGGTCTGTCAAGATTATATTTTTGCCATTAAATTAGAAAGCTAAATGACCAAAAAACCCTTTTTGTCACATTCTTGGATTTGTTGCTTGCAAATCTTGTCATATCTTGACAAATCACCAACCCTAGATTTGCCCATGTGCCAAAATCTTTTCAAATCAGCTAAGTAAATCATCCAAGTGCATTGCATCTAAGTTATATAAACAGAATTGGAGAGAGAAAGTGTACATTCATGCTGATTTATTTTCAATACTCAACTTTGACCTTCTCTCTTTAAAACTCACGAATTATAGTGGTGTATCAGCCCCTAAATCAAGCCCCACGACTTCCATTATCTGATCAGTAGCTAGAATCAAGAAATTTTTTCAAATGAGGTATAAACCTAAATCAAGCCCCACGACTTCCATTATGTTTTAATGTTTAAACATGTTGTTTATAGTCCATATAGATGATCTGGGTTGATAGGTGTTAGATCCATAATATCTATAGACTCGAATTTGAAGTTTTTCAAAATCTGAAAAAAATATTTTTTTTTGTCTGACAATGAATGACATACCTCATATCTCAGTGTTTGTTAATTATTTTTGTGTTTTGAAAGTTTGTAGTTGTTGTATGCTATGAGATCTTTGATCTGAAACTGGAATCAAGCCCATATCATGAATGAAAGTAGTATGCACACAAGCCAATCATATTTGATGATAAAGCATATACTTTGTAACAATCTTATTCAATTATTAATAAAAAAATATTAATTTATTAAAGGCTTTTAATTATCTACATAATGTTATTTTATAATATGTGATAAACCTATAGTTTTATGCAATGCTTTTAGAATAATGGTGATCATTCTAATGAGATCTAAATTCATAGAAAGCTTAAAACTAAAATAGTTCACAATCGTTGGATTACTAAATTGGGGATTAGTGAATCCGGATAGATTGGTACATACGTTGCTTGCTCATTGGATGAGGATGATTGATCTCATGATCATTTGTGTGGAGACACTAAAGCAAGTATGTAGGTACTTATTAGAGAATAAGTTCACTGAACGTAGCTCGCTAAGGAATACCTAATGGAGTTTTACTTGCCTGTCAATAGGAATTCCTGTAGTGATAGTAGTACAAGTGATCCTTGGACTTGAGATCATCATAGTATCTTATGTATGATGAATTATACTTTAACTTATTCCTTAAGACCCTTATGGTATATCAAAGGGTATGCTTGGGTATAATAAGTCGTACATGGAGATAATGTATGATCAATAAAAAATCTACTGCTTCTAGTAAAAGAAGAGAAATGTCCTATGTGATTCGATAAATAACAACCAAGTAGTCCTTGGCCAAGGCAGAATGAAATTAGAAAGGAGTTTCTAATTTACATTATTTGGAGTTGTGCATTTAAGGATCGAAATACATATAATTAAATAAAATAAAACTTGACAGTAATTCCATGTCTTATATTTAATTGGGATATTGTATGGTGGAATGATTGAATTGTACGGTAACTATTTACTCAAAGGTTTTTTTATGATTAATGTTGAAATCTATATTATCTGGAAAGTCGTTAATCGCTAGGGAGACTTATCCCTATTGTAGAATAAATATTATTTATTTAAATAAATTATTAGTTTAATTTATTTATTTAAATAAGATTAGAATTGTTCTAATTGATTTATTAACAACCGATTTAATATGGAGAACCTAAAGGGTCACACCATAAAAGGAAGAATAATTATTTAAGAAGTTAATGGCATAATCGTAATAATAAGTTAAGTATATTTAATTTAATCTATGGTGATAGAATAAATTAAACAGCTTAATATTTATTATTTAATATTTAGAAAATATTAAATATAAATTAATAAGAGGAGTCTTATTATTATTATTACAATTATTATTATTTAATTTCTAAAGGAGTTTGAGAATTAACTAATAAAAGTACTCTCATATATCCTAATAAGATTAGGAGGCTAATTAATTAAAAGAGTTTAATTAATTATTCCTAATAAGATTGAGAGCCTAATTAATTAGGGAAATTTAATTAATTAAAATAAAACACAATTCTTTAATTGTTAAGGAGAGTTGCCCACATCTAAAAATAAGAGGAGTCTTATTATGGGTGTTGTGGGTTGTTGATCTTTTTACAACAGACGTGATTTCAATTGTTGGAGAGTACACTCTTTTCTATGAGAGATAGAAAACTAGGGTTTTGTCAAATACACATCTTTTTGAATCTTTCTTCTTCTTTGGTGGATCACCTCTAGAGACCAAATACTTGGGTGGCTAACGTTGATCAAAGGAAGGAACCAAACTCGATGGATTCAAGATGAACGCGAAAAAGATTTGGAGGTGAACTTGTACCTGAGGAAATTCGAATCTTCAAGGGTATGATTCTTATTCTTTATCTTTTTCGTTTAATTAATAATTGCGCATAAAGGATGATCCGGGTATATGGTTTGTAAAATTTTAAAACTCTGATTTTCCATGCTTCCGCTTATTTTGTGCAATTTGATTGTGTTCATGAATATTACAAACTTAACAGTGGTATCAAAGTCAAACCTTTATGCGAATTATTAATTATTTTAATTTGATATGTATATTGATATGTGTTTAAAATAATTTAATTGGGCATAATTTTATTGTATAAAATTTATTTAAAAAAAATCGTGATTCACGAGGCCTTTTCCCAATCCGCTTCTACAGTTCCTTTACTGTACGTTTAAGGATTACTATATATATGATCCTATTCCTTATCCTGCAAAATTGATTAATTAAAAAAAATATGGTGATTCTAGGAGATAAGGTGATTCACGTAGACCATCTTTTTCATCCAGGATAGTTTATAAACTATGTTATATATAAATATGTCATATGTGACACCCCCAAATTCCGGTACTTCATTACCTTAAGATTTTGTGTTCACGTAATCAAAACATTCATTTCTAACTACCAAATCATAATAGAATTGAATAATAAAAGAAAACATGCCCATACATGATTAAACTTAAATAAAAATCTCCCAGGTTATCTAACCTTTAACAACAATCATTCAAATGCAGAAAATTAAATAACTTCATTACAATCTTTAAATCAAATTCTAAAAGTAAACTATCAAAACTATTACAAGTTTTCAGTATTTATTCATCTTTCCTTTTCCCTTACTGGTGCTAGGTACGTCACCCGTTTCAACTTTAGCTGTAAGAAATTTTACAGGCAAGAGTGAGCAAACAAGGCCCACTTGAAATAATAATAAGTAAATCTTTAAACTTTCACATCAATTGCCAATATTAGGCTCAATAGAACTGAACAATATATTCTATTAACTTTCTGAAAATTATAACATTCACTGAGGGTCTAATGACCACGAACCATGTCCACAGTTATAAGTAATCTTTCAACTTTAACCTTAACAGTCATAAGACTATAAGGACTCCACGTACTTAGGGGGATCAACTCTTCGTACAATGTATTGTGCACAACCATTTCAACGTTAAGCGTAAACCTCTATTAAAAGAGTTGTTCATCTCAGTATTTAGAATACAAGTCCGCACCAAAGTAAGTTTGGTTTGGATAAGCTTTCAAGAAAATTTGGAATTCAACGAACATCAACTAAGGAGTAGTTGAATAAAACCAATAACACTATACTATAGAATAATCGTGATTGAATCAATCATAGTAGACCAAGGTCATGCTTTAGGAATAATCTAATAGCATACAATTTGAATAACTATAGCATACCTTGCTTGAACAATACTAAGCCAAGGTTAATTAGAATTGAATACTAAGTATGCATAGCAATTTGAACGATAGAAATGTTCGACATTAGTATATATAGTTGTGCATGCTAAACAACAAGTTAAATACAAGAATAACTTGCTCCAGAATAACTTACATTATTATATTATAATCGAATTGAAAACAATACTTGAATTAACAAGATAATAGATTAGAAAACTTGCTTAAAGATAGCTAGATACTTGCACAATTATAAAAGTAGAGTTAGAGAACTTGCCTCGTGCATAGGTTAAACAATTACTATTCACGTTCACCCCAAGTCCTACACATACCATATGTATTGATAATACACATTAGTTACACTAACATTACCTTTATGAGTTACTTTATTACTCTTAGTATAGCTACTAACTAAGTTTAAGTTTAAACAACATCACATCTTTTCATGAACATTACTTTTTAGCTTTATTACCACTACTTAAGTGATCATGTCATTGCACCACATGCACATTAACAACTTAATACAACATCCTATTACATGTCCAACATGTTATCATTAAGTTATACTAATACACAAAGGGTTGCACTAGCATTCGTGCATCCCGACGCCCTCCGATTGGCTCCAAATACACAATAGTTCTAAAAATGGCCATTTTGACTACTATTACAGACCTCAAATTAAAAAACTTAAAGCATAAAAGTTGTAGGTCTATTCGTCCTCGTTCCGGATCATCTTGAATTAACTCAATCGGAGTTCGTATGAGAAAGTTATGGTCGTTTTATTACAGGAGGTCAAAACTATCCGACCCGGACCACTTTTCCAGCACTGGGGCGCGAAATAGTGGCGCCGGGCCGCGAATTCCAGTGCCGGGGGCGAACTTCTGGCCTATTTTGGCGCTGGGGCGCGAAATTTGGCGCTGGGGCGCGAAATTTGACGCTGGAGCGTGAATTTTGACGCTGGGGCGCCGAAACTCACAGAACCAAACCAGAAAAACAGAGCAAAGCTACTGTCTAATTTTTTTTAACAGCCAATGACATCCAATAACATGTATAACTTCATGAAAATTACACATAAAAGTTATGAAGTATTTGTGTACGAATTTTACACAACTAAACAACAATATCAGAGAACTAATTATTTGAAAACACTGTTTTCCTTTAAAACCAAACATTTAAAAATCAAAACTCCATTGTTGATATAGTAAGCACTGTAATCATAGTTAGAAAATAATTTGATTTATTCTAACTATATTCTGTTTAATTCTTACTCAATTCATATAATCACAGTTAAATTCCATGATTATCATACAATACAAGTATAAATTTTTGGTACTCTGAAAAACATACATTCATACATGTTTATGTTCACAGTAAAATTATTTCTTTTTCTTTAACACATGATTAAAATACCACTCATATATATATATATATATATATATATATATATATATATATATATATATATATACATGCTAGTTATAAAAATTATAACAACAAAACATGTAATACCAAAACAAATTCTAAAACAAGGTTTACAGACAAATTTGGTAAAAACTTATACACGGTTATTTCAAGAAAAACAGAGACATAAAATTTCTCAAAAAACTATATAATGTAAACATATATGATAAGGTTTATACAACCTACCTTTAATTTGTTCCGACAACACTTGATAATCACTGAAAATAGCTTTGACAAACTCAGAACTTATTTGAAAAACACAGTCTTTTCTCTCTTAAACTTTCTCTGAAATTCTCTCTTAATGTTCTTCTCTCTTTTCTCTACAACTAGAAATCTAGAATGTGTAAAAAGAAAACAACCGATAGCTATAACGCGTAAAATAAAACCACTAACCTTAATACGTCTAATTTAATAACATATCAGTTACAAAACTAACGTATATATTATATTATTAATCATTTAAATTTCAAAATCCAAAAGCCGTAGGCTTTGTTTGACTTAACTAATTTATAATTAAACACTTAATAACCTTAAGTATTGTTTGGATAAAACCAACTTAAATTACTTTAATTTATTTTAATAACTCTTTATAACATAATTATTTGTCACACTTTATTTAATAACAATTTATTAAATAAATGACTTAATGACATAACTCAATCCACATAACACATTAATTATTTAATAAATAAATAATTACTAACTCAACTCAATCAAATTAAACAATTATTTATTCAATAATAAACATATCCAATAAATATTTATTTAAATTAATAAATATTTATAATTTATATTTATAAAATCTGGAATGTTACATCATATATATATATATATATATATATATATATATATATATATATATATATATATATATATTATATACTCCCTCCGTCCCAAATTAACTGCTCAGTTTTGACTTTTTAAAGTCAAATTGACCATTTTTAAAACTAATATTTTTACTATTTTTGCTAAAATATAGGTGAAGTGATTATAACCAAAAGAAAGTATATACAATTTATTACTAATCCCAATTTTTATAATTTTATAAATATATTTATATATGCTTAATTATTAATTCTAAAAATAGTCAATTTGACTTAAAAAAGTCAAAACTGAGCAATTAATTTGGGACGGAGGGAGTATATAATAACTGTACGCATTAGAAAACTCCTGTTAACTAACTTTTATATATATATATATATATATATATATATATATATATATATATATATATATATTAATCTTAATAATTTTATAATTAAAATAAAGAGTTTATTTTAATTTTAAAATTAGATTCCATGATAACTAATTGGAGTTGAAATTGGATTTCATGTTTTCTTAAATAAAAGAATTTATTTAGATATGAAATAAGATTTCATATTATTCAAAATAAAAGAATTTATTTGTGAATAGGAAAGAGAATCCGTATTTCCTTAAATAAAGGAGTTTATTTATATATGGAATAAGATTTCATATTATTCAAAATAAAAGAGTTTATTTGTGAATAGAAAAGAGAATCTGTATTTCCTTAAATAAAAGAGTTTATTTAGATATGGAATAAGATTTCATATTATTCAAAATAAAATAGTTTATTTGTGAATAGGAAAGAGAATCCGTGTTTCCTTTAATAAAGGAGTTTTTTTTTACTTAGAATTGGATTTCATAATTAATTAAAATAAATGAGTTTTTTTTAATTAAAGAATTTGATTAAAATAAAATAGTTTATTTTATTCAAAATTAGATAAATTAAAATAAAAGAAGTTTATTTTGATTTAAATTTGAATTAAAATAAAGGAGTTTATTTTGATTCAAAATTAGATTTAATGCTAACTAAATTTGCCCATTAAATGATATCAATATATATATTGAATGTTTATTATTCATGAGATGAATGTTATTTATTGATGCATATGGTGATGTGTATGATAATAAATGGAATTGATTATGGACTATTGACCAATGTGATTGTATTTTATTTTAGTTGGATGCATGAATGAATGAGTTTTATTAAATGGGGTCTGCGTACCTCCTCTTCTCTAATTTTTCTTATTGTAAATTATATCTCTCTCCTATGTACTTCCCCTTGACTGCTGATCAAGGTTTCTATTTATTTTAAATAGTTTTGTAACATGAATAGTTAGAATTAATTTTGAAGAATTAGAAATCAAGGAGTAAGGAGCGCTTGAAGACCCGTTTGTAATGGAGCCCGGGTTTAAATGTAATAGTTATGTTTAAATATTAATTCTTGCACCCCTAGGATTTGACCTTTTGGTCCACTTAGTGGCTCTAGTGAACTAAACTAGAATAAAAGTTCATAATCAATCCGGGTAGAATATAGTATTCTATATGTGCATGCTTATACTATATATATTATATATTATGCAAACATGCTTCGCATGTTAATTAATATGACGCGTATTTTATATATATGTGTGCATGCGCGCTAAACAAGATGAGACAAATTAATAACAAACCCCTCAAATATTTTATATTAAGTTATAACGTTCAAAGATATTTGAAATATCGAACGTCACCTTCTAGCATGATAGAAACACTAGAGTATTGAATATTTAATATGAGTTTGTTGTGCACACACAAAGCAAGTATTATATATTTTAGATTTTGTTTTTATTACATATGATGTTTATAAGGAATTGAACATTACTGATTTGTTGTGCACACACAAGGGCTATAGTTTTCTCTTCACTTATGTGGAAATGCTGGGTCTGACTTAACTTAAATCATTTTAGTTCGGATGTGCACACACTTGACCATTATGATTTAAGAGGCAAAATAGAAGGAGTTACATAGTTGATGTAATTGACAAGAGTTGTCTACCTATTTATTTATGTATAGTTTGTTGTGCACACACAAGGCTATATACATTTGAAATGGGATTCTTATTCTCACTAGCATATCTTTAATTAGATTTGCCGAACTATATAAATTGAGGGTAATATAGTTTGAAGAAAATAGTGGGAGATACCAATTTAAAACAAGACCTAATTTATTTTGGTAATTAATAAAAAAATGTATGCTAAAATGTTGTTAAGTACAAATTCATTTACAGAATTTTATAATGTCTAAATTACTATCACTGCGAAGCATATTAGATGCTATTTAATCGGACCGTATTAAACGGATTGGTTAAGGAAATTGAGAAAAGATCTCACGGCTGAAAAGTTATCTTATGTCCTTAATATGCCTATCCATGCAATGGTTGCAGACAATACCTCTGAGGAAGAGATTTCTACTTTTAGAAAGTGGCAAGATGATGCACAGTTGGCTCAATGCATCATGCTCGCATCCATGAGTAACGAGCTTCGGCGTCAGCATGAAACTATGGATGCTCCTACTATATTCCTGCACATCAAGTAGTTGATGGTGAGGAAAGTAGGACTGATAGATATCAGATATTTAAGGAGCTCTTCCGATCTAGAATGACCGATGAAACTACAGTACAGATAAAAGTCTTTAACATTATCAATTTGATTGATCAATTAGAACAACATATTTTATCAAGAATGGAGAGTTGAGCCAAAATTTGATCTTGCACTCACTCCCGGACTCCTTTCACAATTGTTGTGAATTTTTCATATGAACAAGCTAGATATCAAGCTCGCTGATTTGCTTAACATGTTGAAAAATATTGAGAGTCACTTTCCAATCAAGAAAGATCATGTCTTACTGGTAGGGGCCAAAGGATCTTCTGAAAAGAAGAACGATTCTAAGAAGGTAAATAGAAAAGGAAAAAACAAAGGATAATAAGAACAAAACTAATACGGATAGCAAAGGAGTTTGCTTTCACTGCAATAAGCTTGGACATTAGAAAGAAACTGTAAGAAGCATCTTGCAGAGGTTAACCAGAAGAAGCTTAGTGAAGTTTCGGTTAAAAATACAATTTTGTTCATGATTTAAAATAAATTTTTCTTTAAGTCAAGATTCTACTTGGGTATTAGATACCGGCTTTGGTTATCATAACTATAGATTTATAAAGGGACCAAGCAGAAGTAGAAAGCTAAACAAAGTTAAGCAATCCTATGTGTGGAAAATGAAGCAAAGGGTGCTACATTAGCCATAGAAACTTATAGTTTAGCAATGCCTACGGGTAAATCTATTAAGTCAATAAGTTGTTATTGTATTCCAGTTCTTGTTAGAAATATTATTTTCATTTTGTTGTTGGACAATGAAATCTTTGGTATTATATTTAAGAACAATTGTTGTTCTATTTATAATAATAATATTTTATATAGAACTGGAATATTACTTAATGGATTTTGTATACTTGACTTACGTGAAAAATTATTTTGCAAATTGAACAAACTAGTATAAGAAAAGGAGATGATCATTCAAAGAGTTGGATGTTTGTATTTGATGAAATACAAGTATGAATTATTTGAAAGGTTCAAAGAATTCAGAAGTGAAACAAATTGGCAAAGTATTAGGATTCTTTGATCGGATCAAGGAATGAATACTTGTGCAATGAGTTTCTAGATCATCTCAAATGGCTTTCTCACAATGGACGCCTCCTGATACGCAATAATTGATTGATGTATCTAAAAGAAAAAATCGTACCTTATTGGACATGGTACGGTCCATAATAATTTTACCGACATTCTTGTATCCTTCTGAGGTCATGTCCTAGAAATGGCTGCATATCTACGAAAAGGTAACCTCAAAATCCGACCCCAAGACTCCATAAAAGTTATGGACAGGGAAGATTCCTAATCTTAAGTATGTTAACATAAGGGGTTGTCCAACTTATGTGAAAAAGTTTCAAAGAATGGGACAAGATTTGACAAGTACAGATTTATGGGACATCCTAAAGTAAGTTTAAGGTATATGTTCTAAAATCCTACTTAGCAAAAGGTGTTTGTTGCGAAACACATTACCTTCTAAGATAAAGGTGTTTATCATTGAAGGGGCTAGTGGGAGGATAATAGAATCTTGAAGAGTTCAAGAACCACAAAATACTATAATCTTGGGGTTGTCCAACTTATGTGAAAAGGTTTCAAAAAATAAGCTTGGGACAATATTTGACAAGTACAGATTTGTGGGACATCCTAAAGTAAGTTTAGGGTATATGTTCTATAATCCTACTTAGTAAAAGGTGTTTGTTGCGAAACACGCTGCCTTCTAAGATAAAGGTGTTTATCATTGAAGGGGCTAGTGGGAGGATAATAAAATCTTGAAGAGTTCAAGAACCACAAAACACTATAAGTTAAATAAGAGGAACTTGTAGATAGACCTATTGTACCACAACCGAATCGTAAATCTGGAATAGTACCGAAGATACCTGGGAGGTATGGATTCATCATAGATGATGATGATAAGGTACGTATCATAGAAGATGATGATCCAGTTACATACGATGAGGTAAGAGTTGTAGACACTCAGAGAAATGGATTGAAGCAAGTTTCTCAAAAATGGAACATTCATTTTGATGAAATAATCAAAAGAGTTTGATTTTATCAAAAATACGAATGAACCTAGTGTGTACAAAAGGCACAGTGGGAGCGTCGTGACATTCTTAGTATTATATGTTGATATACTACGGATAAGGAATGACATACCAGTGCTACAATTAATAAAGATAAAGTTGTCTAAATATTCCTCCACGAATGATTTGGGAAGAGTATCGTAATTGGGGATAAAATCTATATAGATAGATTTAAGAGGATACTCGACTTAAAGAAATGTATATTCATTTGATGCTAAAGTCGTTTAGCATGACAAACTCCATGGGATGTCTCATGTTGATGAGCATTAGAGTGTATCTCTCTTAATAGTCCCCATAGACTCATACAAGAGAGATCGCATGAGTAACTATCATGTATGCAATGAAATGTACGAGACCTGATGTTGATTACTCATATTCTGGAGAAGTTCACTATGAGTCAGTGAAAAATATCTTAAAATACTTAACCAACACTAAGGATGTGATCATATTTGTGAGACCCCAAATTTTATGAATAAAGATTTAAATTTCTTGAAATATTTTTTAAAATATTATGGTGTAGATTTGATATAATGTTATAGTTGTGGGTAATATTTATAAATTTTATAAAGTATGCAAGTTGTTATAAAATATTCGTTTGGTCGGAGAATATTCTTTTTATCGGGGAATATCCGTACGACAACACAATCATTGGTGGACCCCACAACAGAAGTATTGTCGTAGTTAGAAAACGACAGAATTATCTTTTTATAAAAATAATGGCGAAAGTGTTACCGTTAAAACTGTTGAACTACCCGGTAGTAAAAGTACAGTAATACGCGTAGTTACATAGTAGCACACGGTATTGATTATTGATGCTTACGTAAGAAGTCACTTAGTTATACTCAATTATTACTACAGTAATTGTTGCATCATATCTCTCATATTATTAATTCAATTATTGTCACAGTATCATCTGTATAATATGTTATATAATTAAATCAATAATTGAGACGACAAAGTTATTCATATTATTATTTGTAATATTGATAATGTCTAGAAGTTCTGTCAAGGAGAGGTTAGATAATCTAATTGCGCGCCAATAGGGAGAAATTCTTATCGGAAAGCCCCTTCTTTCTTGGGAACGACCTGGTTGTTAAATATTGTGAGTTATAATATTAATGATGAATAAGTTCGTGTTAATTAAAGATAAAATTGATAGTTCCATTGTGTTGGGATTATTAGTGTTAGTGAAAATTGACATTTATTTCGATAATAATTGATGTCTGGAGATAATATTGACTAATAAGGTAATTAATCGGATAAATGAGTAATTAATTGCTATTATTTCACATGCTTATAACTATTTATTCACATGTGTGTACTATTGATTCACATTCTTGTACTATTAGGGGTGGTGGTGCAAGATTGATAATACTTGCATGACTAAGTTAAAAATAGAGGTATAGATGGAGGTACTATACTGTAATTAGTTTTTTTCACATGATTATACTATTGAGTCACATGATTTTACTATTGATTCACATTATTTACTATTAGGGGAGGTGGTGCAAGTTTGATAATACTTGCAGGACTAAATTAAAAATGAAGAAAAAGAGGAAGGTATTATAGTGTAATATTTTGAGCCCCAAAACGTGCAATTATCGAAATTATATTTTCCTATAAATAGAAGCTCATTCTTCCTTCATTTCTCACCAATTCACTAAAGCTATAGAGCAATTATTATAGAGAGAAATTATAGAGAGAAAGAAGAAGAAAAATCTGCTACCTCACTATTCCAGTATCCAGTCTTCTTCTGAGGTAAGGGGTATTATTTCTTTCGTATTCATGAAGAGAGCTTCTGTTATTCCATTCTTTATTATTATGTTGGAATAACCTGTCTATGCGAAGTACCGCATACATGGTAAAATTCTTCTGTTATTCCATTCTTTATTATTATGTTGGAATATCCTGTCTGTGCGGATTACGCATGACCTGGTTCCATTCTTTATTATTCTGTTAGAATATCCTGTTTGTGCGTATTACGCATGACCTGGTTCCATTATTTATTATTCTGTTGGAATAACCTGTCTGTGCGGTCTATCGCATGCATGGTGAATTCTTTTGTTATTCCATTCTTTATTATTCTGTTAGAAATGATTTGTCTACGTGGATTACTGCATGACGGATGAAAATCTATTTGCAGTTTCGTATATTCTATTATACTCGTATGAGATATCATTTCTTTTGTACTCGTCATGAAATATCATTTTCTTTGATATTTTTCTTTTACGAGTTACTATTCACGGGTTACTATTCACTCTAGTATCATTCACTCGGGTATTCGGGGTACTTTTCGTGTAGAAGTACTGTTCACGAGTTACTATTCATGGATTACTATTCACCCAAATTACTATTCACCCGAATATTATTCACTCGGATATTTGGGGTACTTTTCATGTCGAGGTACTATTCACGAGGTATTATTCCTAAAGTACTATTCACGAGGTACTATTCACGGAGTACTATTTACCCGAAAAATATATTTCTTTTCTGTTCAAATTATTTTTTGGTACATGAATATTATTCTTGAATTTTACTCTACAAAGTAGTATCATGTTGACAATTTGGACGTTATTGATTTCTGGATAAATTAAATTATAAATCTTTAAAATTTATCCTTGAACTTGTTTTATTGCATTATTATGTTATTGTCATCATCCTCATGCTTATATTGTGATGAAAGTCATCTTTGGCTTATGTGCAGAGATGGACTTGGTATGATTATGACCAGGGATTATTCAGTATAATTATGACCATTGATGATTACATGAATATCCTTGGTCGTGGTGCAGGGATGATATGATTTTATTTATTAAGCTAAGTCTCAGCGATAAAGTTGATAAAAAACTTTTTAAATCATAGAAGATAGTAGATTTTATGCTCTACTTGACTCTTCTAATGGATTGCTTATTTCCGCTGCAGTTGTTGATCTAAAACTTGTTGTCTATTGTATCCTATCGGTTGTTATACTGTTGAAGGCTAAGGATAATTTATTCTGCATTATCTTAGTCATAATATGTCTTACTAGGCTAGTTGAGCTCACCCTTTCTTTCATTGTTCTCTTCAGGAAATGAGAATATAGCTGGGACGAGTCGGGAAATGGAGTGATGGTCCAGGATAAATGGCTTTAGTAGTCCTCACTATTCTACGGAATAATGTGATAATAATTGTAATGAGGACACCATTGAGTGTGGATATTGTCTAGATGACAATATTCTTGTTTAAACTCTCAGCTATGTTTTGTCGTATTTTACACTACTGTTGTATAATTAAGTTGTATTTGAATTTATATACCATGTATCTGGCGACTCAAGATGGGTGATGTATACCTGTTTTGGGGGCGTCACAATATTCATGGTGGGTCTGAATTAAAACTAGAGGGCTTAACAGACTCGAGTTTTTTCAGACAGACCAAGGCGACAGAAAATCCACTTTAAGGTAAAGTGTTACCTTGAACAGTGGTGAAGTGAATTGAAAAGGTTTTAAACAGCAAAGTGTTGTTGGTTTAGTGATAAAGACAAAGTATATAGCTATAAATGAAGCTGCAAGTTGATTGTTTGGATGAAAAGTTTATTACAGAACTAGGAATAGTTCCTAAGTCTCATCTTGGATTTACACATGTCTTGTGGCACTTTCATTTGATTATAAGAATCATTGAAAGATGGGAAATCACTATAGAGATAGTGGACTCTCAAGAACAACATTACATATCTACTAACTAAAGCTTATCCAACAGCAGGATAATCGTCACTTAGAGAAGAAGGGTATGAGATACCATGGTGATTGGCTTTACTGCAAGTGGGAGATTGAAAGTAGTATGCACACAAGCCAATCGTGTTTGATGATAAAGCATATACTTTGTAACAATCTTATTCATTTATTAATAAAAAGTATTAATTTATGAAAGACTTTTAATTATCTACGTGATGTTGTTTTATAATATGTGATAAACTCATAGTTTTAAGCAATGCTTTTAGAATAATGATGATGATCATTCTAATGAGATCTAAATTTTTAGAAAGCTTAAAACTAAAATAGTTTCCAATCGTTGGATTACTAAATTGGGGATTAGTGAATCCGGATAGATTGGTACATACGTTGCTTGCTCATTGGATGAGGATGATTGATCTCATGATCATTTGTATGGAGACACTAAAGCAAGTATATAGGTGCTTATTAGAGAACAAGTTCACTGAACGTGGCTCGCTAAAGATTACCTAATGGAGTTTTACTTACCTGTCAATAGGAATTCATGTAGTGATAGTAGTACAAGTGATCCTTGGACTTGAGATCATCATAGTATCTTGTGTATGATGAATTATACTTTGACTTATTCCTTAAGACCCTTAGGGTATATCAAAGGGTATGCTTGGGTATAATAAGTTGTATATGGAGATAATGTATGATCAATAAAGAATCTACCACTTCTAGTAAAAGAAGAGAAATGTCATATGTGATTAGATAAATGACAACACATTAGTCCTTGGCCAAGGCAGAATGAAATTAGAAAGGAGTTTCTAATTTGTATTATTTGAAGTTGTGCATTTAAGGATCGAAATACATATAATTAAATAAAATAAGACTTGACAGTAATTCCATGTCTTATATTTAATTGGGATATTGTATGGTGGAATGATTGAATTGTACGGTAACTATTTACTCAAAGGTTTTTTTATGATTACTGTTGAAATCTATATTATCTGAAAAGTCGTTAATCGCTAAGGAGGCTTATCCCTAATTGTAGAATAAATATTATTTATTTAAATAAATTATGAGTTTAATTTATTTATTTAAATAAGATTAGAATTGTTCTAATTGATTTATTCACAACCGGTTTAATATAGAGAACCTAAAGGGTCACACCATAAAAGGAAGAATAATTCTTTAAGAAGTTAATGGCATAATCGTAATAATAAGTTAAGTATATTTAATTTAATCTATGGTGATAGGATAAATTAAATAGCTTAATATTTATTATTTAATATTTTAAAAATATTAAATATAAATTAATAAGAGGAGTCTTATTATTATTATTATTATTTAATTCATAAAGGAGTTTGAAAATTAATTAATAAAAATACTCTCATATATCCTAATAAGATTAGGAGGCTAATTAATTAAAAGAGTTTAATTAATTATTCCTAATAAGATTGGGAGCCTAATTAATTAAAATAAAACACAATTCCTTAATTGTTAAGGAGGGTTGCCCACATCTAAAATAAGAAGAGTCTTATTATGGGTGTTGTGGGTTGTTGACTTTTTCACAACAGACGTGATTCCAATTGTTGGAGATTACATTCTTTTCTATGAGAGATATAAAACTAGGGTTTTCCCAAATACACATCTTCTTGAATCTTTTTTCTTCCTTGGTGGATCACTTCTAGAGGCCAAACACTTGGGTGGCTAACGTTGATCAAAGGAAGAAACCAAACCCAATGGATTCAAGATGAAGGCGAAAAAGATTTGGAGGTGAACTTGTACCTGAGGAAGCTCGAATCTTCAAGGGTATGATTCTTGTTCTTTATCTTTTCGTTTAATTAATAATTGCGCATAAAGGATGATCCGGGTATATGGTTTGTTAAATTTTAAAACTCTGATTTTCCATGCTTCCGCTTATTTTGTGTAATTTGATTACGTTCATGAATATTACAAACCTAACAATGAATAGGTTAAAAGTTATGGTTGGTCAAACCTAGTTGACCAAGCATGACTTTCCAAATTTGGAAAACCCAGATCGTGCCCAGTAGGCTCTGACAAGATCTTGATGATCTATTATTGTTATTGTATCTAATCTGTAATATGTTATATAGACTACATGTTAAGGCCTTTATAACGCATAAACATATTACTGACTGGATTCAGTGGTCGGTCAAACTAGCCAAGTCGATCACGTTCTCTGTTTTCTGAGTAACCCAGAAAACATATGAACGTGTCGTCTGACATGGTGTGACCGGACGATATTTGTTGATTGTGATGTTTTTATATGTAGTTTAAGTGATGGATCTCTTCCTTGTCATGCTGGCTACACACTGCACCCATTAGATCACAAAATCATCACAAGAACAGCAAGTTGTGGAAGCCCAAAGTAGGCCTCACGAACTGTTCTTCATTTCTGGGTAACCCAGAAAATGAAGAACAGCTCTGACAGCCTTTTCAATGGCTTAGATCTTTCTGATTAATGATGTTTAGACTTGACTATTGTTCAAAACATGTTTTATATTAGTTCCTCTACACAGCCCGACATTTAGAACACCTTTACCATGAACAGATTTCACTATATAAGGCCATCAAGGTCGTTGACTGGCCATGACTTGATTTTCTGGGAAGCCCAGAAACGTGATGAACAGCTCTGACAGCTTGTTCTTGAGCTTTGATCTTGCATTTGGTGCGTGTTTTGACCATGTTTGCTGTTGGATCTTGTAGTGTTACATTAGTATTACAAGATCTGACCAACAGCATACCCAGAAACACATTATACACAAATTAATTAATGGTCAAACATGTTACCTCGTCAACTGCTTATGAATGTTCATGAGCCTTAGGAATACCTAAGGCGACAGATTCTGTCGCTAAAGGCTATAGCGACAGGTTTATTCATTTTATTTATTTTAATTTCCAAAAAAATCATTTAAAAATAGAAATTAATAATTAAAAATTGCAAAAATAGTTTTAAAAATTATTGTAAGTTATAAAAATTAACTTTTAATAATTTGACATATTTTCCATAAATATTAGTATTTATTTAAATAATATTGATATTTAATTTATTTGATAAATGCATTAAATAAATTAATTAAAAATAATTTTATTATATTAAAAATCATTTTAAATGATAATAAGATATTTAATAATATTTTAAGTTATAAAATATAATTTTTAATATTTTAAAACAAATTTCATTAATTATTTAATATTAATGATATTAGATTTATTTAATAATTATATTAAATAAATTAGTTTAAAAATGATTTTAATATTAAAAAAATCATTTTAAATGAAAATAAAGAGTTTAAAAATATTTTAAGTTATAAAATATAACTTTTAATATTTAAAGGTAAATTTCATTAATAATTTAATATTAATTTATTTAATAATTATATTAAATAAATAGTTTTAAAATAGTTTTATTGAATTAAAAATCATTTAAAAAGGATATCAATGTTTTAAAAATATTTTAAGTTATAATTAAGGACTTTTAATATTTTGATAAATAATATATTAATAATTAAATATTAATGATAATTATTTAAAAATAATTTTAATTATTTTAAAAATCATTTAAGAATAATAAAAATGTTTTAAAAATATTTTGAGTTATTATAAATAACTTTAATATTTTGGCAATGGTTTTATTAATAATTTAATATTAATGATAATAGAATTATTTGATGTTTAAATCATTTAAAAATGATTTCAGTGTTTGAAAATTTATAATAAATTATAATAATTATTTAAAAATTATTATGAGGCTATAAAAAATAACATGACTGATATTTAAAATATCTAAAAGTAATATTGAACTACAGAATAGAGTTTTAGACTCGATAATTACCCGATAAAGTCGTCGGTACACCGAAATATTTCAAAAATTGATCTAGAATTAGATAATTGGACTAGATACGTATTTGTTTATGATCAAATGATTGCTAAACATATGTGACAACGTGATTAGGTTATGTGCTGACTGTAAATAGCAGTACTATGTGATATGATATACTATTATAATCGAACGAATGATCTTATTAATGATAGGTTTCGATATAAAAGATAAAACTAAGTTGCGTTATTATAAGCAGCACCTCAGGCAAGTATCCTAGTTTTGCATTTACTTTATGCAATGGAAATGAATAAGCAAGTTTCAGAATTATATTATTATGCTAGATTATTAACTGTGTTACTATGGATTATGTATCCAATCTTTTGTATTCATACAAGTTCTTAAATTATCCGATCATTGTTTATCAATATAGTATTATTGTACAATTCATATATTTATTCTGTTTGTTAATTTCTAATTATGATTATACAAGTATCCTCACTTGGATAATCATTATATTTAATCACATGTTGATACATACTTATTGATTTTCAGTATGTATACGTTGACTTAAAAGTCATCTAAACTATTTGATCCGACTAGACATAAACTTAAAAATATTGTTGAAAAAGATAGAACTTTATTATTATCCAATCAAATTATTTTGGTTCGGATTCCCGACTAAGTAAGAACATCCCGTATATGGAAAAACTTTTGTGCGCCAAAGGCGGATAAGATGAACGATAATCTCGTTCTTGTATGTAGTACTGATCAATACAGGGCATAATGGGGTGATCACCCCCGTGCCTGTAAGTTATGACAGTTTATAGATGAATTTCTGTTTAACCTTTTCAAAAATAAAAAACAATGTTCATAGCCTGTCGACTAATCTCCATTTATAGTCAATACGTAGTTTCAAAATTTGAAATAGAATTGTTATGTTGTTTAGAATTGTTTCAGCTTACTTCACAACTGTTGATTCGTTGTAGAACTGTCGTTTAAAGAAAACATTTAATCCTTTCAGCTAATATTTATTATTTCTATTACTTGCTGGGCACTCAAATACTCATTCTTGCTTAATTTAAATGTTTTCCGTTAAGTGTGATCAACTAGAAAGATCTGCCAGGAACAAAGGAAAAGAAAAGGTTGCAGAATAAGTTCTACGCTATCCTATGTAATAATTAGAATTTATTAAGACAATGATATCTAGTAATTATCATGTAATGAATGTTTAAAGGTCGCATACCTGGGATTTAGACTCTGATAAATGTAAATTAAGTTTAGTATCTATATTATTGTTATTATTATTATTATTATTCTGCTCATAGAAATGGTATCGTGAAGCACCGAGTTCGAATTTTAAGTACCTGAAATTTGGGGGCGTCACAATAATAGAGAGCTCTAGAGAGAGTTTGGGAGAGAAATTGTGAGAAGGAATTCTATAAGAACAAGAAGGAGTAGCAATCAAAGTCTTATAGTCATCTTCTAGCTAATCTAAACAAGAAAGTAAAGGTAGAATTCTTAGTTTTAAAGTTTAGTTTTTATTTTCTAAAAAGTTCTCTATAATTAATTTTTGTGGATAATTGTTGAAATTATGAGTTTGTATGTGTTAATGGATGTTTATAACATGTTTTATATCATTCATTCGTGATTTAGAGTAATCAAATTCATGGAAATATGTTTAAAAGTGAAGAAATCGAATTACAGTGAAATATATATGATATGGCTTATTTTAGAGTCAAAATTGATCCTCAATTCATGTAATAACTATAAATTGATGATTGATTGTGTTAAAACGTTAAGAAACAAAAATAATTTAATTTGAATGGACTGATTTGGTTGAGAAACGAATTCATGGTAGTTGATTTCATTAACAATGTCTAAAAATGAAGTTTTTGCAAGAACATTGAATTTAAGGGTTTAAATTTGATTGTTTGTGTTGTTTTGTTGGTTATAATCATGTTATACATGTTTAGTAGTGATTTTATGAAGTCTATATAGTCTGGGTATGCGTAATTTGTTGTGTGAATGAAGTTTTTGGGTTTTTATGGCTTTGTCTGTGTTCTACGCGAGCTGTCTCTTCGTGTTGTTGTGCTGAGGCATCGCATCACCTATTTTGTGAGTAAACAAAGCGTTGCAGCGCTCTGGCAGTGTCTGTCACCGTGTCAAGGTGCCGCAACACCTATTATGTGAATAAACAGGAGTGTTGCAGCGCCGAGGCCGAGCTGCAGTGTCGGTTTTAGTTCATTGGGCAGCTCTGCAGCGCCACTTGGCAGATTGGCCAGAAATGGTTATTTAAATGTATAAATTTTGGGGATGTTAATCTAATTGTATTTAATGATCATGAAATTTTGTTAATCATATAATAAGATGATTAAACAGATTGTAACATGTAAAGAATGATTTCAAATGGTTAGTTAATAAATTGAATGTAAACTTAAACTCGTTGTCTGTAAGTGTGGTATTATGTTTAAGAGTTAAGACTTGTTTGTATGGTTAATATAATCAAGTTTAGAGTTATGAATTATGAAATTGATTTAAAGAGAAATGAACCAAGGATGTTAGTGGTATTATAATTAATTGGTGTTGTGTTATTAAATTGTATGTAGGGTTAATTGGGGAACGTGAGTAGTAACTATTTAATCTACGCACGAGGCAAGTTTCCTACCCCTGTCTTGTTATCTTACGCAAGTTCTTTACTCTAACTTGATTACGATTACACATATTTCTTAACTAACGCTTCTTTTCCTCAAAGCTTAAATTGTTCAAGCTCGTTGTTTGTAATGAGAATTCCTAATTCTTTGAAAGTAATACCTTGGATGTACAATGTTTGTTCTATTATACATTGTTGTTGTTCAATCTTTGATCATAAATATCATTGTTTAATTCTCTAATGTTGTATAAAACTCTTATATGGCTAGTGAACCTTATTGATTTAACTAGTCCACAATTGATGAAGCGTTCTAAAATTCTAGAAATGTTATAGAAGTTAATCCAAACCAAACTTTCTTTAGTGCGGACTCGAATGTCAAAACTAAGATGAAAAACCCTATTATAGGGGATTATATATGTGTTAGCGTTAAGATGTTTGTGCACAATATATGGTACAAAGGGTTGATCCCCCTAAGTACGAGAAGTAAGGTCCATATAGTCTTATGAATGTTAAAGGTTTAAAGTAGAGATACTCAACAACCTAGGATATAGTTCATGGTCTTGTGACCCTCAGATGTACTTTTGATCTTGTTCTCTATTCTTGATTCAAAATTTGAGCTTTCTATTATTCAATAACCATTGATTATTCTCATGTTATCATTGTTGCTACTTTTAAACTTGTGGGCAATTGTTTGCTCACTCTTGCATATAAAATATTGCAGCTAAAGTTTAGAAAGTTGACAAGCCATCTACTAGTAAAGGCAAGGGCAAGATGAACAAGTGTTGAAGACTTGTTTATGTTATTTAATTCAATCTATGTAATGAGGCAATTTTATTTATTGTTCTATTTTTGGATGATGATTTTAAGGTTAGATCACCTAGGATTATTTGAGAAGTTGTAACCCTTTAATAGGGAAGATTATCATTTAAGTTTGTTAAAGTTTATGTTTAAATGTTATCCTTTACTGTGGATAGTTAGATGTGTTGTTTCGGACAGTGAACACCAAATTCTGTGGGAATGAAGTACCCGAATTTGGGTGTGTCACATGATCGTCCCTACTCTCACAATAGAAGAGAGGACTAGGAAACTTTTATCCTCTAAACCTCTTAAAAATTCACTGTGTTCTTTACATTATGTGTTTTTACTTTCTAGTTAATCTACGTTTTTATACATGTGACTAGTTTTCATAATCTGTACTAAATTTAGAACTGAAATTTTCTTTTAATCTTTAAAGGGGATTTCAAACTTATATTTTGTTTTGGTAATCTAAATCAAATTAACTTGATTAACTAATTTAGTAACTTCCATTTAAAAGAAAATTTTAAAGAATCTATTCAACCCTCCTTCTAAATATCTTTGTCTTCTTTTGGGAATAACAAGTGGTATCAAAGCTTAGTTTTCTTGAACTAAGCTTTACAACTTGAGTAGATTCATAGCACAAAACAAGACAAGTTTTGAACTTACTGGTGGAAACAAACCACCCTTATGCAACAAAGATAAATTTGCTAATTGAAAGGTTCATATAAAGACTTATATGGATGTTATTGATGATAAACTCTTAGATTTTGTGTTTAATGGTCCATATGTACTTACCAAACTTGCTCCAACCCCAGAAAAAAAAGTAGTTGTTCAGCTAAGAATAGAGTGGAGTAATAATAAGAAGAATCTTGTGACACTTGACAAGAGAGCTAAGAACATCTTGTTCATGACTCTAGAAGATAAACTATTTGAGAATGTAGTCAACTGCAAGAATGAAAAGGAAGTTTAAGAAGTTCTCCTAGTGTTGCATGAAAGGATTTGGGAAGTAAGGGAGAATAAACAATATCTACTCATTCAACAATATGAGATGTTCTCTCACATTCCTGGAGAAGATATTACAACAACTTATGAAAGGTTCAATGTATTGTTCAATTCATTTAGAGCATTTAGGAAAGTTTATCCCAACAAAGACTTGAACATCAAGTTTTTTAGGAATATGTATGTAGATTAGAAGGTTGCTTCATTAAGGGGGAGATTGATTAGAACATTCATAAGATTCCAAATTTATATGATTTGATGATGAAACACATAAAGTATATTTGTATGCATAAGTTTTGTACATTCCTTAACTGAGATATCTATATATAAGGACTTAGAGAATAGAACGATAAAATTTGTTAGGTTGAAATTTAACTTGTCTGCATATGTAATAGATAGGATCAATTGTAAAAGTTACTATGCATGTTAGTAGTGTAAATGTTGTTAGCAGAGTAGCCTATATGTTTGAAGAAAAATATGATTAATGTATATTTGTATAAGTAAGTTTTGTAAAGTCCTTACAAATAATTTGATGTACAAGGACTTAGATTAGAAAGATCAAATAATGTTAGGTTGATCTTGTTGAGATGATCTGATGTATAGCTTATAGGAATCCATTGATCGTAAAGTAACTCTATCAGTTTCATAGTATAAAGATGAATCACAGATTCAACTTATGTCCTTAAAGCATTAGGTGGATTATTGAACTCACACTGAATTATAAGGCGAAGATCAATTCGTAGAGTGGATAAGATGATCACAAAGTTGCAAGGTTATCACAGAGTTATAGAAGGAATCACAAAGTTCTGATGATTATCACTTTACAAAGTAACGACTAACTACAAAGTGATTAACGAATTGTAAATTCAAGAAAAGCTCATTTAGTAAAGACTGAACGTAGAATACACCAAGCAGACACTAAATGAAAATCATATTGTAAGATAACTCTAAGATCGTTCAGTGAAGTCAAGATCGCAAAGTCAGCCTCAGAATCGTAAAGCATTACTTGTAAAGCTGACCATAAAGCTAAAAGTGATTGTAAAGCTTACCTTCGTGCCATGGATATAAGTTGAAGGACAATCAAGAAGAACCTAATAGCATAAGGACATACTCTAAAGATATCTTTGTATAGTCTTCACCAGAAGGAACTTTCAGAAGGACTCTATAAATATTAAATTGCAAAGATATTATCCCTAGTTATAAAGCTTATTAAAGTTCGCAGAGTAAACAGGATTTCATAGAGAAGTAGCTGGCACTGTAAAGCACAAAGAGACAACTAGTTCAGGAAACTATTTTTGGCTTCGTAGAGTTGCTAAAGTGTTAAGAAAACGAATAAGAGTCTAAACATCAAGCCCGAATATTATGAAGCAATCAGATAGTAGAACAGAAGTCAAATTTTTATTAGCAAAGCAAATACAAGCTTAAGTTTACGATGTCTGTCACTCTATTAACAACCGTTAGAAGAACAAAAATTTGAATAGAAAGTAGAGCTCAACCCTACGGTTCTTCAGACAATAAATTGTAGAGCCAAGTCAAGTCTGACAAGAGGAATGACAATGGAATGTTGCAAGTAGAAGATCACAAGGTGTCAAATAATATATCCTTGGTAGAAATTAAAGGTGTGTCCACTGGCTATTTTACCGAAAGTGACCTATCAAGGAAGTAGGTAAAGTTGCATTTTGATGTGAAAAGTCTTGAGTCAGAAAGTATGTCGACACAAAGTTCTAGGAGGTCAACATCAGGAATATCAAAGTATTTAAGCATTAAATGTTCCAACAGACATTTCTCAACGGGAATATTTCAAAAAAGTATAAAAGACAACGTCATTCAAAAATAAAAGTGGTGGTGATGGGCATTTAACAACTAATACAAAAAGGATCATCATCAGAAAAGAACACAGTGATGAAATTCGAAAAACATAGAGTAAGTATCACTCTACGATTGAAGATGTATTTAAGGATGCTAAGTATAAAAAAGGGAAAGAGATTAAATGTCACATTGGCAACACATCATCTGAACATGAAAAGTTGATGAGTAATTGAAGAAGCCAGAGCAAAGAACTAGAGAGCTAAGGAGCTAGAGCCGAAGTGCCAAGATAATGGAGGAATGATAAAGCTGAAAGAAAAATATGAAGAAGTCATGCAGTTGATGTTGGTGAAGTATGAGTGGTAGATCAGAAAGCCAATCTCAAGTACCACTCTAAGTTCCACCAAGAACAATTAGAGCTAAACAAATAAAGACGTAGAGCAGAAGTCTACGACCCAACAAGTTTTCAAAGCTACTAGCCATAAGAAGATGTCGAGCTTAATGAAATTGGTTAGCAGCACATTAACTATAATCATGAGTAGCTGCGAACTGTAAGAAGAGATCGAGCGTCAAAGTCAAGTTCAACAAGCGCCAAGAAGATGATCACAACAATGTTGTTAAGTACCATAAGATGAAGAGCATTCATGCCATCTTAGTAGCACCTCCAACATACTTCAACAAACAAAATTGGGATCGGAGGATCCTGGTCTTAGTGACCAAATTGGGGTCAGAGGATCCTGGTCTTAGTGACCAAATGGTTGAGTTTAAGTGACTTGATGCCGAGACTTAGTGTCTCGAAGGAACCTTAGTGGTTCAGATGTAAATGGTCTGTTAGGCCTATATCCTTAGTGGATATCCTACTCATGGAGTAGAAGAGTGGACTATGAGTTGTTTAGTCTCCGAACCACTTAAAACATCTTGTGTCTTTTAATTGAAGTCATTTACATTATGCAAATTATAACTGTTATATTTGTTATGTGCATAAGACTTAATATAGAACTGAGAATTCGTATAAATATTCAACGGGAGTTTTCAAACTTATATTCCTTTGTGTATAGCTAATCTTGATTAACTAATTATTTGGTAAATCTCAAATAAGTAATTGAAGAGTTTTTAAAGATTTATTCAACCTCCCCTTCTAGATCTCTATTGTGCCTTTGGTGCTTTGGTGTTAGGTTTGTATTATTCATGAACACAATCAAATTGCACAAAATAAGCGGAAACGTGAAAAATTAGAGTTTTAAAATTTTACAAACCATATACTCGGATTTTCCTTTATGCGCAATTATTAATTAAACAAAAAGATAAAGGACAAGAATCATACCCTTGAAGATTCGAGCTTCCTCAGGTACAAGTTTACCTCCAATCCTTTTCGCGTTCAACTTGAATCCACCGGGTTTGGTTCCTTCCTTTGATCAACGTTAGCCACCCAAGTGTTTGGCCTCTAGAGGTGATCCACCAAGGAAGAAGAAAAATTCAAGAAGATGGGTGGTTGGCTAAACCCTAGTTTTCTATCTCTATAGAAAAAGAGCGTACGCTCCAACTATTGGAATTGCTTATTCGTTGAAAACGTCAACCACACCACCCATAATAAGACTCCTCTTATTTATAGATGTGGGCAACCCTCCTTAACAATTAAGGAATTGAGTTTCCCAATCTTATTAGAAATAATTAATTAAACTCTTTTAATTAATTAGCCTCCTAATCTTATTAAGATATAAATAAGAGTACTTTTATTAATTAATTCCCAAAATTCTTTAGAAATTAAATAATAATAATAGTAATAATAATAATAAGACTCCTCTTATTAATTTATATTTAATATTTTTAAAATATTAAATAATAAATATTAAGCTATTTAATTTATTCTATCACCATAGATTAAATTAAATATACTTAATTTATTATTACGATTATGCCATTAACTTCTTAAATAATTATTCTTCCTTTTATGGTGTGACCCTTTAGGTTCTCCATATTAAACTGGTTGTGAATAAATCAATTAGAACAATTCTAATCTTATTTAAATAAATAAATTAAAATATTAATTTAATTAAATAAATAATATTTATTCTACAATAGGGATAAGCCTCCCTAGCGATCAACGACTTTCCATATAATATGAATTTCAACATCAATCATAAAAGAACCTTTGAGTAAATTGTTACCGTACAATTCAATCCTTCCACCATACAATGTCCCAATTAAATATAAGACATTGAATTATTGTCAAGTCTTATTTTATTTAATTATATGTATTTTGACTCTTAAATGCACAACACCAAATAATGCAAATTAGAAACTCCTTTCTAATTTCATTCTGCCTTGGCCAAGGACTACTGGGTTGTCATTTATCGAATCACATATGACATTTCTCTTCTTTTACTAGAAGTGGTAGATTCTTTATTGATCATACATTATCTTCATGTACAACTTATTATACCCAAGCATACCCTTTGGTATACCCTAAGGGTCTTAAGGAATAAGTCAAAGTATAACTCATCATACACAAGATACTATGATGATCTCAAGTCCAAGGATCACTTGTACTACTATCACTACAGGAATTTCTATTGACAGGCAAGTAAAACTCCATTAGGTAATCCTTAGCGAGCCACGTTCAGTGAACTTATTCTCTAATAAGCACCTACATACTTGCTTTAGTGTCTTCACACAAATGATCATGAGATCAATCATCCTCATCCAATGAGCAAACAACGTATGTACCAATCTATCCGGATTCACTAATTTCCAATTTAGTAATCCAACGATTGCGAACTATTTTAGTTTTAAGCTTTCTAAGAATTTTGATCTCATTAGAATGATCATCATCATTATTCTAAAAGCATTACTTAAAACTATGGGTTTATCACATATTATAAAACAACATCATGTAGATAATTAAAAGCCTTTAATAAATTAATATTTTTTATTAATAAATGAATAAGATTGTTACAAAGTATATGCTTTATCATCAAACATAATTGGCTTGTGTGCATACTACTTTCAATCTCCCACTTGCACTAAAGCCAATCGCCATTGTATCTCATACCCTTCTTCTCTAAGTGACGATTATCCTGTTGTTGGGTAAGCTTTAGTTAATGGATATGTAATATTGTTCTTGAGAGTCCACTATCTCTATAGTGATTTCCCATTTTTCAATGATTCCATAATAAAATGAAAGTGCCACAACACATGTTTAGATCTAAGATGAGACTTAGGAACTATTCCTAGTTCTGTAATAAACTTTTCATCCAAACAATCAACTTATAGCTTCATTTATAGTAATATACTTTGTCTTTATCACTAAACTAGCAACTCTTTGCTATTTGAAACCTTTCCAATTCACTGCACCACCGTTCAAGGTAACGCCTTACCTTAAAGTGGATTTTCTGTCGTCTTGGTCTTTCTAAAAAACTTGAGTCTGTTAAGCCCTCTAGTTTTAATTTAGACTCACCATAAATTTTAAACACATCCTTAGTGTCGGATAAGTACTTTAAGATGTTTTTCATTGACTCATAGTGAACCTCTCTAGAATATGACTGATCAACATTAGGTCTCGTACATTTCATTGCATACATGATAGTTACTCATGCGATCTCTCTTTTTGGAGTCTTTGGGGACTATTAAGAGAGATACACTCCGTGGCTCATCAACATGAGACATCTCTTGGAGTTTGTCATGCTAAACGACTTTAGCATCAAATGAATATACGTTCCTTGGGTTAAGTTGAGCATCCTCTTAAATCTATCTATATAGATTTGTATCCCCAATTAAGATACTCTTCCCAAATCATTCATGGAGAAGTGTTTAGACAACTTTATCCTTACTGATTGTAGCATTAGTATGTCATTCCTTATCTGTATTATATCAACATATAATACTAAGAATATCACGACGCTCCCACTGACCCTTTTGTACACACTAGGTTCATTCTTGTTTTTGATAAAATCAAACTCTTTGATTGTCTCATCAAAACGAATGTTCCATTTTGAGAAGCTTGCTTCAATCCATTTCTCTGAGTGTCTACAACTCTTACCTCATCGTATACAACTGGATCATCATCTTCTATGATGTGTACCTCATCATTATCGTCTATGATGAATCCATACCTCCCAGGTATCTTCGGTACTATTCCAGATTTACGATTCGGTTGTGGTACAATAGGTCTATTTATAGGTTCCTCTTATTTGACTTATAGTGATTTGTGGTTCTTGAACTCTTTAAGATCTATTATCCTCCCACTAGCTCCTTCGATGATAAATAAATTTATCATAGAAGGTAGCGTGTTTCATAATAAACACATTTTGCTAAGTAGGATTATAAAATATATAACCTAAACATACTTTAGGATGTCCCACAAATCTATAATTGTCAAATCTTGTCCCAAACTTATCCTTTGAAACCTTTTTCACATAAGTTGGACAACCCCTTATCTTAACATACTTAAGATTAGGAATCCTCCATGTCCGTAACTTTTATGGAGTCTTGAGGCCGGATTTTGAGGTTACCTTTTCTGTAGATATGCAGCCATTTCTAGGACATGACCCTAGAAGGATACTGGAATGTCGGTAAAATCATTATGGACCGCACCATGCCCAACAAGGTATGATTTTTCCTTTCAGATATATCAATCAATTATTGTGTATTAGAAGGCGTCCATTATGAGAAAACCATTTGAGATGATGTAGAAACTTATTGTACAAGTATTTATTTCTTGATCTAATCAAAGAATCTTAATACTTTGTCAATTTGTTTTACTTCTGAATTCTTTGAACCATTCAAATAATTCACACTAGTATTTCAGCAAATACACACATTCAACTCTTTGAATGATCATCTCCTTTTCTTATACTAGTTTGTTCAATTTGTAAAATATATTTTTATGCAAGTCAAGTACACCAAATCCATTAAGTAATATTTTAGTTCTATAAAAATATTATTATTATAAATAGAACAACAATTGTTCTTAATTATAATACCAAAAATTTCATTGTCCAACAACAAAATAGAAATAATATTTCTAACAAGTACTAGAATACAATAACAACTTATTGACTTAATAGATTTGCCCGTAGGCATTGCTAAACTATAAGTTCCTATGGCTAATGCAGCAACCTTTGTTTCATTTACCAGACATAGGATTACTTATCCTTTGTTTAGCTTTCTACTTCTGATTGGTCCCTTCATAAATCTATATTTATGATAACCAAAGTCGGTATCCAATACCTAAGTAGAACCTTGACTTAAAGAAAAATTTATTTCAATCATGAACAAAAGCTATATTTGTAACCGAAGCTTCACTAAGTTTCTTTGGTTAGCCTCTGCAAGATGCTTCTCGCATTTTCTTTCCAGTGTCCAGCCTTATTACAGTGGAAGCAAACTCATTTGCTATCCATATCAGTTTTGTTCTTATTATCCTTTAATTTTTGCCTTTTTATTTACCTTCTTTGAATCGTTCTTCTTTTCAGAAGATCCTTTGGCCCCTACCAGTAAGACATGGTCTTTCTTGGTTGGAAAGTGACTCAACATTTTTCAACATGTTAAGCAAATCAGCGAGGCTGATATATAGCTTGTTCATATGAAAAATTTATAACAATTGTGAAAGGAGTCCGGGAGTGAGTGCAAGATCAAATCTTGGCTCAACTCTCCATCCATGACAAAACCTGTTGTCCTAATTGATCAATTAAATTGATAATGTTAAGGACTTTTTTCTGTACCGTAATGTCATCGGTCATTCTAGATCGGAAGAGCTCATTAGATATCTGATATCTATAAGTCCTACTTTCCTCACCATCAACTATTTGGCGTGCAGGAGTATAGTAAGAGCATCCATAGTTTCATGCTGACGCTGAAGCTCGTTACTCATGGATGCGAGAATGATGCATTGAGCCAACTGTGCATCATCTTGTCACTTTCTAAAAGTAGCAATCCCTTCCTCAAAGGCATTGTCTGCAACCATTACAGGGATAGGCGTATTAAGGACATAAGATAGCTTTTCAGCCGTGAGTACTTTTCTCAATTCATTAACCAATCCGAATAATTCGGTCCGGTTAATTAACATCTAATATGTTTCGCAGTGATAGTAATTTAGACATTGTAAAATTCTGTAAATAAATTTGTTCTTAACAATATTTTAGCATACATTCTTTTATTAATTACCAAAATAAATTAGGTCTTATTTTAAATTGGTGTCTCCCACTATTTTCTTCAAACTATATTAACCTCACATATATAGTTCGGCAAAATTAAATTAAAGATTTGCTAGTGAGAATAAGGATCTCATTTCAAATGTATATAGTCTTGTGTGTGCACAACAAACTATATATAAATAAATAGGTAGACAACTCTTGTCAATTACATCAACTATACAACTCCTTGTATTTTGCCTCTTAAATCATAATGGTCAAGTGTGTGCACATCCGAACTAAAATGATTTAAGTTAAGTCAGACCTAGCATTTCTATATAAGTGAAGAGAAAACTACAGCCCTTGTGTGTGCACAACAAAGCAGTAATGTTCAATTCCTTATAAACATCATATGTAATAAAAATAACATCTTAAATATTTAATACTTGCATTGTGTGTGCACAACAAACTCATATTAAATATTCAATACTCTACTGTTTATATCATGCTAGATGGTGACGTTCGATATTCCAAATATCTTTGAATGTTACAACTTAATATAAAATATTTGAGGGGTTTGTTATTAATTTGTCTCATCTTATTTAGCGCGCATGCACACACATATATATAAAATACGCGTCATATTAAATAACATGCGAAACATGTTTGCATAATATAATATATATATATATATATATATATATATATATATATATATATATATATATATATAGTATAAGCATGCACATATAGAATACTATATTCTACCCGAATTGATTATAGACTTTTATTCTAGTTTGGTTCACTAGAGCCACCAAGTTAACCAAAAGGTCAAACCCTAGGGGTGCAAGAATTAATATTTAAATATAACTATTACATTTAAACTCGGGCTCCATTACAAATGGATCTTCAAGCGCTCCTTGTTTCTTGATCTCCAATTCTTCAAAATTAATTCTAACTATTCCTATTACAAAACTATTTAAAATAAATAGAAAGCTTGATCAGCAGTCAAGAGGAAGTACATAGGAGGGAGTTAGAATTTACATTAAGAAAAAAAATTAGAGAAGACGAGATACGCAGACCCCATTTAATAAAACTTATACATTCATGCATCCAACTAAAATAAAATCCAATCACATTGGTCAATAGTCCATAATCAATTCTATTTATTATCATACACATCACCATATGCATCAATAAATAACATTCATCTCATGAATAATAAACATTCAATATATATATATATATATATATATATATATATATATATATATATATATATATATATATATATCGATATTATTTAATGGGCAAATTTAGTTAGTATAAAATCTAATTTTGAATAAAAATAAACTCCTTTATTTTAATCCAAATTTAAATCAAAATAAACCTCTTTTATTTTAATTTATCCAATTTTGAATAAAATAAACTATTTATTTTAATCAAAATCTTTAATCAAAATAACTCATTTATTTTAATTAATTATGGAATCCAATTCCAAGTAAAAAAAACTTTTATTAAAGGAAACACGGATTCTCTTTCCTATTCACAAATAAACTCCTTTATTTTGAATAATATGAAATCTTATTTTATATCTAAATAAAACTCATTTATTTAAGAAAACATGGATTCATTTTCCTATTTACAAATAAACTCCTTTATTTTAGGAAACATGAAATCCAATTTTAACTCCAATTAGTTATCATTTAATTCAATTTCAACTCTAATTAGTTAGCATGAAATCTAATTTTAAAATTAAAATAAACTTTTTATTTTAATTATAAAATTATTAAGAATATTATATATATAATACGGTTGCCGCGGAAGTAACTATATATATATATATATATATATATATATATATATATATATATATATATATATATATATATATATATATATATATATATATTACAACCGTACAGGATCAACATATGATTAATAAGATATCTTATATTATCTACATATGCATGATCAACCCTTTTCCATCAAAGCAAGCATGTTACTTATATATATAATATATAATCATATAACAGTAATGATTACATTTGTAGCCTGATAACTTTGGTTAATATATATAAATAACATGCTTATTTAAGTGATTCAGGATCACTTAACAGTTTAGTTGGAAACATTATATATATATAATACAAAGATCATGGGCCACGTGAATATGTATCATCCAACATAAATATATGTATCATGATTACTTAAGAATACTGAATTAAAAAAAAACAAAATGAATTCGTGAAAAACCTTTTTTTTTAAAATAAATTTTATACAACAAAACATGTCCAATTAAATTGTTCTAAACACATATCAATATACATATCAAATTAAAATAATTAATCATTCGAATAAAGGTTTGGCTCTAATGCCACTGTTAGGTTTATAATATTCATGAACGCAATCAAATTGCACAAAATAAGCGGAAACGTGAAAAATTAGAGTTTTAAAATTTTATAAACCATATACCCGGATCATACTTTATGCACAATTATTAATTAAACAAAAAGATAAAGGACAAGAATCATAACCCTTGAAGATTCGAGCTTCCTCAGGTACAAGTTCACCTCCAATCCTTTTTGCATTCAATTTGAATCCACCGGGTTTGGTTCCTTCCTTTGATCAACGTTAGCCACCCAAGTGTTTGGCCTCTAGAGGTGATCCACCAAGGAAGAAGAAAAATTCAAGAAGATGGGTGGTTGGCTAAACTCTAGTTTTCTATCTGTATAGAAAAAGAGCGTACTCTCCAACTATTGGAATTGCGTATTCGTTGAAAACGTCAACCACACCACCCATAATAAGACTCCTCTTATTTATAGATGTGGGCAACCCTCCTTAACAATTAAGAAATTGGGTTTTATTTTAATTAATTAAAATCTTTTAATTAATTAGGCTCCCAATCTTATTAGGAATAATTAATTAAACTTTTTTAATTAATTAGCCTCCTAATCTTATTAGGATATAAATGAGAATACTTTTATTAATTAATTTCCAAAATTCTTTAGGAATTAAATAATAATAATAATAATAATAAGACTCCTCTTATTAATTTATATTTAATATTTCTAAAATATTAAATAATAAATGTTAAGCTATTTAATTTATTCTATCACCATAGATTAAATTAAATATACTTAATTTATTATTACGATTATGCCATTAACTTCTTAAATAATTATTCTTCCTTTTATGGTGTGACCCTTTAGGTTCTCCATATTAAACCGGTTATGAATAAATCAATTAGAACAATTTTAATCTTATTTAAATAAATAAATTAAAATATTAATTTATTTAGATAAATAATATTTATTCTACAATAGGGATAAGCCTCTCTAGCGATCAACGACTTTCCAGATAATATAGATTTTAACATCAATCATAAAAGAACCTTTGAGTAAATAGTTACCGTATAATTCAATCATTCCACCATACAATGTCCCAATTAAATATAAGACATTGAATTACTGTCAAGTCTTATTTTATTTAATTGTATGTATTTCGACTCTTAAATGCACAACACCAAATAATGTAAATTAGAAACTCCTTTCTAATTTCATTCTGCCTTGGCCAAGGACTACTGGGTTGTCATTTATCGAATCACATAGGATATTTTTCTTCTTTTACTAGAAGCAGTAGATTCTTTATTGATCATACATTATCTTTATGTACAACTTATTATATCCAAGCATACCCTTTGATATACCCTAAGGGTCTTAAGGAATAAGTCAAAGTATAACTCCTCATACACAAGATACTATGATGATCTCAAGTCCAAGGATCACTTGTACTACTATCACTACAGGAATTCCTATTGACAGGCAAGTAAAACTCCATTAGGTATTTCTTAGCGAGTCACGTTCAATGAACTTATTCTCTAATAAGCACCTACATACGTGCTTTAGTGTCTCCACACAAATGATCATGAGATCAATCATCCTCATCCAATGAGCAAGCAACGTATATACCAATCTATCCGGATTTACTAATCCCCAATTTAGTAATCCAACGATTGGGAACTATTTTAGTTTTAAGCTTTCTAGGAATTTAGATCTCATTAGAATGATCATCATCATTATTCTAAAAGCATTACTTAAAACTATGGGTTTATCACATATTATAAAACAGTATCATATAGATAATTAAAAGCCTTTAATAAATAATACTTTTTTATTAATAAATGAATAAGATTGTTACAAAGTATATGCTTTATCATCAAACATGATTGGCTTGTGTGCATACTACTTTCATTTGGAAAATAACAAAGTTCATGTAAAATCCTGAAATCTGGTCTATCTTCACACCCAAATTTCATGCATCACGAGTACATCTTCTTCCAAACATACATTATTATATAGTTAAATATAACAACATACATTCTCAAATCACAGGTTGTAATACCTTATAATCTCGTTCATTATAAATAATGATAATTACATTATTCTTTACATCTTACAAGAGTGACTTTCATCCCCCACCAAGGATACATAACAGTTCATTAAACTATTCTTCATTACAAGTCTTGGCTTGATCTTCACACTCATTCATATACTGAATGACAGTTCGTCTGGATATCGGTCAGCTTAATCTTTACAGAATCCTTAAGTTCTTCTACTCATACGCTGAAAATGTTTTTTATTTAAAGTAAGTGTGAGCATTCAATTGCTCAGCAAGTCATAGCAGTTGAATAAACAACCTCAAGAATTTAAACATTCCTTTAGAACTTCTATAACCGAACAAAGGTTATGAAGCAGCTTGAATAATAGGAATAATTCTGATTCCTATTATTTTAAAATATTAGTCACATTCACTTTGAAATACTTTCATTCTTTTATCTTTTTCATACACATTCTGTTTGGCTAGAATCATTAGTACAGACTTAAAAATAATGGTTCATGAATAAACAGAACATTTTCATATTGAACAATTCAATCACAGACCAATTCATCTCATAGAAACACCGAATTATTAAAATTGTAGCACAAGGCCTCATACGTTCTACCACCTTGTACAAATAACACACATTTGGACATAGATAAAACTTCTCAAGTTTAACATCTGAGAAAGTTTAAGAAACTAGCATTCATTTAAAATATAAATGAAGTTAGAAAACTTCTCTTACGCATAACTACAACTTATAGTTTACGCTGAACTGCTCATTAAAATCCCTATATAACACATAAGGAAATAGCACATGCACCAATTAGTCAAGTATATTTGACTTACGTATTGGTTTAAACTTAAATTTACTTCTTAGGGTTCGCGTTTTTGCAATCTAAGTTTACGCGACCAACTTTCTCCTACCGCTTTACGGTGTTACGACATATGGAGATGTCTTAACTCATACGATCACCATCTCCGATTATTTACATTCTTATCTTTTTCTTATAACCTTTCTAGGACTTAGCACACATCGAATCTCTACTAGTATTCCATATAGTACTCTGAGCGGTTTCCCACAAACAACCAACAAACTAATTTTCCGTCTCATCTACACTGTCTTTCACAGCGAGTGAGATCGGTTGCTAGTTTAGTATATACCTTCGCTCTCTGAAGGAATTTTTTAGCCCAGCTCCCATATGTCAACCATTAAGGATTACGATTGTACCACAACCTAAACTTAACTTAACTTATCAGAACCATTAAAACTATAATGTTCGTTGAGTTAATTTCTCTTTCCTTATGGCTTTCTGGCAACTAAATGCCATACCTCATGATTCATTCTTTATCGTCTAAGTCATACAGTTTTTTGTATACTTATAACGATCATTCAATATTAATTCTATGCATTCATAGCGTTAAGCATTTTACGTTACCTTATTCATATCTTATAACGTCCGTGTATACACTCGCAATTTTCTTTTCCTGTTACTAACTATGCAGGAGGGCAAAAACATCTATTTCACACTCTAGAGGTGACCTTGGAGGACCACAACATCAATTCTAACCCTAGAGATAGCCCTGGGAGATCTAGTTTCTAACCCTAGAGATAATCCCGAGAAATCAATTTCCAAACCTGGAGATAACGCCGGGAAAGTCAATTCTAACTCCGGAGATAACCCCGGGAGATCAAGTTCAAATGCCCGGAGATAACCCAGGAGGTCAAGCCAACCTCAGAGATAACCCCGGGAGATCAAGTTCAAATGTTCGGAGATAACCCCAGGAGGTCAAGCCAACCTCAGAGATAACCCTGAGGACAGTCAAAGCCAACATCAAGTTAACCTCAGAGATAACCCTGAGAAAAGACTAATACAACTGCGCAAAAATAGAAGATAACCCTGGAAGGGGAAAAATGGTCATTTTGCCAACTCAACTTTAACTCACATCAAATACACTCATTTCAACTCAAATTACTTCAATAGAAGTCCCACAAGAACCATATCTTAACTTTCGAGCGCAAACTACGCAAAACGGCTCAACGGACTGCCTGACGGAAACCTGGAAATGCCATTTTGGTCATGGACCTATCTTCCTAGAATTAAAAAAAGGGCAAATCATATGTCATTGTGTAGCTCTCGAAAAGAACTTTTTAGAATGGTATGGCACGCTTCCATCGGACTCCCGGATTGAAAGTAATGAAGGTTCGAGTGAACAACGCGTTGTTCGAGTGCACGTACGTCGAGACAGCGGGACCCACATTGGCCAGGGAATCCCGGGTAGCCGCAGGTACACCTGCTACTACCACTGGTACACCTGCTACTGTCGCAGGTACACCTGCGGCTCCCCTCTCTATAAATAGAGGGCTTGGGGTGGCCATATTTGCAAGAGAAAAGGCGAGGAAGCCCTGTCTAATTTGCTCTGTACACCTCCTAAACTGAGTGTTTTCTCATTTTAAATACTTTTAAGCTCATATATAGCTACTTTTCTACCAGCGGGAGCCGAGTGTTCATCCACTTAAAGTTATAGAAGTCTTCTTTGACAGCCCACTGTAAACCTTCTTATACACTTTAAAGTCTTTCTCTTCATCTTAGCACACAACTATTCTTCACGTTGAGAGTCGTGTTGCGTGTGTATGCCCGGACTTCGGTCTGTGGTTTCATTTCAGTGTGTGTATATATATATATATATATATATATATGAACTGTGTGTTGAACTCTGTTCGATATATATATATATATATATATATATATATGAACTGTTGTCGGACTTTTTTCGATGAGCCTGGATTTTATATCCGGTGCGTTTACATGCTTATATATATATATATATATATATATATATATATATATATATTTCGTCCTGCCTGGAGTTTACTTCGTGACGGTTGACCGTTTTTACTAATTTCTATACATTTCGTCCCTCCTGGAGTTTACTTCGTCGCGGTTGACCATTTTTACAGCTTTATTTACATTTTGTCCTGCCTGAAGTTTACTTCAAGGCGGTTGATTTTTTGCACACACACACACACACACACACATATATATATACCACTTTTATATATTTACATTTTCGATCCCCCATGGAGGTGCTTCGTGGTGGTTGATCATGTCTGTATATATATATTTACAACTTTTATATATATATATATATATAACTGCTTACTGCGTTCATATCAATTGCGGCATCATGTGAGCCTAGGAATCATGTGATCACAGATTCAGTCCACTGAATCTAGATTCGGTTATCGTGATGGACATTTTCAGCTGTAAGCAGCTTGTAAATTATTCACGGTGTTTGGATTTTCTTATATGGTTTTCATACCCATGAGGAGTTTGGCACTGCTTTGTACATTATTTTCTCGAAGATGCTTCGCATCTCGAAAATAAAAGCAATCAAGCCGAACATTTTAATAAAATGAAAGTATCAAAGGCCTCAATTACTATTGAGCACAGGGTTTGAAAAATCTCTTTTTTACAAAACATCACTACTATATCTTGTTAAAACTAAATTTTATACCGAAATTCAAACCTTTTGTATATAGGTGCGAACGAGGCATAGCACTACTTCCAAATAACAGCACATTGACCCACACACACACATTCATATAACAATTTCTTGAAAAGTGGTGGTCACCGTGACAACACGGATGTCGGGGGGTGCCTAACACCTTCCCTCCGTATAAGCAAGTCCCCGGGCCCTAATGAATCTCGATTTCACAGACCCGTTTAGCAGTGTCACATCACTGGGTCAATGTGCAAACCTTTTATCGGTTGTGTTGGTACAACCAGTTAAAAAACAAACTGGCGACTCTTATAGTCCAATCATCGACATATACATGTCGGACCTTTTAAGCTTGTTTTTTTCAAACAAATCTCACCTAAAATGAGAACACAAAAGAACAAGAATAGAAAAAGGACAAAAAAAAATCCCGACGTCGACAGGTGGCAACTCAGCTGGGGACTCCAGTAAGAGGACTTAAACCGCTATTTCAAACTTTTCAAAACTGTTATATGCCTGCGTGTGAATATTGCATTTACATTTGAATGAATGTGTACTAATGCATTTACTTACTGCACTTAGTGCTTCGCACCATATCTGCCTGTGATATTAGTTCTTTACACATGTCATCATTTCCATACGGTGAGACACGTTATATGTGAATGTATGTTGTGTGGTTCCTCCATCAGGAGGCTATACTGTCGATGTTTGATTACTGGACTCGTAGGAAGACTAATTCCAACGAGGCTCAGGAAAGGCACCACCCAACCAGTTGAAAGACCGGATTAATTTCCTGTCAAGTAAATTGCGATAATTTGGGAACCTTCATGCCGAAAAACCGCGAGAGTAACCTAAGATAGGTCAGCCTCTGATAAACCAAATGTGGAGGAAAGTCTCTTCATACGTTCACATTTCAATTACTTGTAAATTCAATTACTTGTAATCTCATTTCCATGTAAATCTCAATGCAATGGAAAATATGAAGGAATATGTGTACATGCCTTCCCTTTATATCAAAACCTGACATCCTATTTTGTCAACTGACATCCGTTTCGCAGGACGATACTCCTAAACGGACAAATTACGTAATATTGCTACATTCACTAAGACTAAACTACATAAGTCTTTTTTGTAGGGATATAATTGGTTCAATAACCCGGTCAAAATCCAAAAAACCCACAAGCCTACAGCCAATTATGTCTTCATCTGACTAGACTGATCTTAATCCAGTTTCTCGCAAAGAATTTGACGAATTAAGTAAACAAATCACAAATTTGGCTGTTCTGCTTAAAGAATTACACCAATCTACCCAGGGTACAAGTATACCTGTACATGCTGATTCCTCCGCACAAGAAGGAACCCAAGGTCTGGATACTGCTAGTTCCAGTCATAGGAGCCCTCATAAGCACAGACAGATTCCTTCAGCTTCAGTCACACGACGATTATCTCCACCTACAGTTCCTGAGCCTGTACGGTCTCTGATAAAGGTGCCTGCCCATGTAATGACTATGTTATTTCCTAAACCGATACCGGTGAAGGAGAAAGAAATCCTAGTTCAAGATCCCGCATTGGAAGAAGAGGAACGAAGAATTAAACAAGACATCGTCAGAATGATGTCCAATGTACGCATCATTATCCATGATGAACACATAAACAGATACACCCCAAACGATGATTGCCCAGACATAATGGTCATCATTCAGGAAAAGAAGGACGATGACAACCCCTCCATCACTGCAGTCCATCAGGACTTTGCCCTCGACAATTGGAGCAGCACTCCTTGTATTGGTCGACAAGGGTAAAACGGGCAGAAACTCATTCTGCCCTATAGATAGTAATAACTGCTTACTTTTTCTGTACAGTATTAGCAGTTACTTTTGTCATTACATGCTAACACTTTATGTGATTGAACAGTTTCATATATTAAGTGAAAGCATTTTGTTTCAGGACTCTAAAGTTAGATGTGCCTAGACTTGCTGATGAGGTGCCTATGCTCCACAAGGACTGTAATTTTGATGTAAAGTTGGACTCAGACTTGATGGAAATACAAGAGGACTATGAGATACCTCAGGAGATCAAAGAATGGGTCAAAGACAAACCCAAGCCAAATCTTGATCAAACCACCCCTTTTAACCTCGGAACCTTAGAAAACCCTAAACAAATCCAGATTGGTACGGACCTCACTCCAAACCAAAGGAATGACATGGTTACTCTATTGACCCTATTCCAGGATGTGTTTGCATGGTCTCACGAAGACATGGTCGGTTTATCCACTAACATTGTCATTCATCGCCTTCCCATCAAAGGGGGATTCAAGCCAGTCAGGCAGAAGCTCAGGCGATTAAAACCTGGGTGGAGGTTAAAAGTTAAAGAAGAAATTGTGAAACAATTTCAAGCAGGCGTCATCATGGTGTCAGCATATCCTGAATGGCTATCCAACATAGTCCCCGTACCCAAACCAAGAGGGAAGATGTGAGTTCGCGTGGACTACAATGATCTGAATAAAGCTTGCCTCAAAGATAGCTTTCTCGTGTCATTCATCCACATACTCAATGATAATACAGCTCAATACGATATGTACTCCTTTGCGGATTGCTTTACGGGGTACCACCAAATCATGGTTGCTGAAAAGGATCGTGAGAAAATTGCATTCATCACTCCTCGGGGAACCTTTTGCTACAGACGATTGTCATTCGGCCTCATCATTGCCGGAGCTATCTATCAGTGAGCCATATGGCTCTTTTCCATGATCTAATGCATAAAAATAAAAAGAAAAAAAGAAAAAAAAAGCTCTTCAACAGGTTCTACAGTTGTTGCCTTACCATCGGCAGGTTCTACAGATGGCTTCGGAGTTTGAAGAAAAATCCTTCCTCCATATTCCTCGGAATAGGAATGATTTTGCGGATGCGCTAGCAATTTTGGCCTCCTTGATCAACATACATGACAAGGAAGACATACCAATCCTCACATTTGCCCAACAAAATGATCCAGCCTATGGGAATTACATTGGAGAAGTATCGGATGAGCTACCTCCCATCCAGCACCCTTGATATCAGCATATCAATGAGCACTTACAAGATAGATCTACACCCGCTGAGGCGAGCTCGACTAAAAGAAGGCAGATCCATCAACTTGCTATGAAATTCTACCTGAGCGGAGATGCACTTTATAAAAGAGATGCAGGACGAGGTCTCCTCAGATGCCTAGACGAGGACCAAGCTCAGAGGCTCATTGATGAAATCCATGGGGGAGTATGTGGCCCACACATGAGCGGCCCTCTACTTGTAAAGAAGATCCTACAACAGAAAAGTCCGACTACGGTAATTCAAACAACACGACTTGATTTTGAAGAAGATCGTTGACAACCAAGCCCAATCTAAAGGAAAATTCGCTCCAAACTGGGAAGGCTCATTTATTGTCAACGAGGTATTGACAGGAGGCGCTCTCAGATTACAGGAAATGGATGGTGAAGAATTTCCACAACTCATTAAGTCGGACACCGTGAAACGATACTATGTCTGAGGTTACTATCAAGCAAACATCCTGGCTTTGGATCACCAGATCCCCAGTCATTTCAGGTTTTCTAACCTTTCACCACATACAACTTTTCTTCACACCCATTTGCCCCATTAGGGATAAAAATACTTTTCTAACCAGCAGCCTAGTTTTAGATCACCAGATCCTTCATTCCCCGTAGGTTTTCAAAACCTTTCACACTTTCAGTTTATCCCACAAGGGATTAAACCTTTCACACCTTCAGTTTATCCTATACATGGGATTAAACTTTTCACCTGTAATCTGCCCTATACATGGGGCGAACTACGCAGACCTGATCTCCCCAATACACGGGAGTACGTAGGCAGCCATCTTTATGGTCCGGTCTCACCACAAAAAAAAATAAAAACAAACATACTCCTATCCATAACCACATACAGAAACCAGTCCCAAGACACCAAAGATGGTAGGGAATACACACAGATCGACGATCTAATTTAAAAATCCTGAGACATCTCACTGTCCATCCATCAAGGAGGAGTTCATAATACATCCAGATCACAAAGCCCTGGAGAAACAGGCAATTATCAAGCAAATAACAAGGTATAACTAAAAGAAAAGTGAATCAAAACATATTTCCCTGCTATATAATACTGTTTTATATATACAATGTGTCATGTACATGACAAAAATGGCTAAGCTAGTCTGTGCAGGAAAATCAAAGCTAATCTACAAACCAGTGGATAAGCGAGCCACCAAATTTAACGTGGCATCCATCTCGAAAGAAGGAGGTAACGTTGTGATCTCCTGCCCAAGGATTTCTACACGAGCCAACAGATCCTCCGCTAACTACATGCGATATCTCGGGCAGATATAGTGCTATCCCGCTCAACAATCACTGCATCTCTGGATGATCTGGCCTCATCCCGCTCAACAACAGCGGTATCCCTATGAGTTAGAGCATCATCTCTATCAACTAGAGCGGCATATCTACCAAAAAGAGCTGTCAACATCAAAGCCCACATCCACTACCCGTTCATCATATGGTACAGAGGTAAAAGCCTCTCACGATCTCGACATCTTATCTGCCCATCTGTCAAAGCAACTACCCCAGAAAACAAGCTAGGTTGGGGCAATTTCAAAATTGGCGACAACCCGATATTGGGTCCCTTACAACAAGATTGGGGCAATCTCGGAAGCAGTGACAACTCAACACTAGGGCATTTATCAACCATCCTAAAGTGGAAAATACGCCAGCCAGCACCATCAGCATGGTCCATCATCATCTCAATGGCGATTGAGATATTATTCACTCGCGACTTGGTCAACAAAGAGAGTTTCTCATATGAATCCCCGGCAACAACATGCAAAAGCACTAGGGCATTTTGCAATTCCAAGGAATGGAAGGAGTTTAAGGCGGGATAAGCCTCTCATCAAAAGAAAGGGGAGAACTCATAAAAGAAATCATGGCGACATTAGCTTGCCACTACAAAAGAAGGGAAAAATTCTCAAAAGAGTCATTAACTCAAAAGCAGAGGCCCAATGACAAAAGGTCTAGCGAATGAAATCCTCACCATCAAATGCGTCAACCTGCATCAAGTCCTCACAAGTTGAGGCCTCTACACCGAAGTGCAAATCTGGGCAGCGAAAGAACGGGCTACACCCTCCAGGGATGTCAGCAACATTAAGGTCATCAGTTCAACCGGGTTACGAATCAAACGCTCAAGGAAATGGGGCACAAGCACCCAATAGTGAAAGGAAACTCCAAATCACCTCAAAAAGGATAAGGTAAAATTCTACTTCAAACAATTTACAATATGCATCAACCTAGGAAAATTGACTCCTAAGGATAAATCTAGATCATCACATTATACATGATCTGCACATATGCAAATGCGATACATCAACGTACATCTCTATCAAACGTAACATCGGGCATAGTCTGGTGAAGCAAACCTTTGAATATTACTTTAACGAAGGTATCATAAGATTCGATATTCAAAACCATTGGCATCAATTCAGCGCAACATCAAGACAGATCAGCGATGAAAGCTTTGTATACCACCGTTCGAGTGGGAACCAAAACATTTGGGCGATGTCAGCTTATTCAACTACTTGCAGGGTTGGATCTGTTGTCAAACTACCATCAGGGTAGGCACCATTGTAAACTACCAGCGTATATATTGGGAAGGTCCAGTGATTTCAGAACGTCATCCTCAGTAGAGATGTAGAAAATATCTCAATTTCTCTTCATCAAACAAGCATCAGCGACATTGACAAAAAGCCAAACCGTTGTAGTCAACACCAGCATATGCATCAAGAATCACCGGTAAAGGTAAAGCGATTTGCGAAAACATTTTAACATTCATCATAACATTCATTATATTGCGATTTGCAAAATACGATGTGCGATTTGCGAAGTGTGATTGGCCAAATACGAAGTGCGAAGTGCGAAATGCGAAGGCGATTTGCGAACTACGATTTGCAAAAATATTTTAAACATTCATCATAAAATTCATTACATTGCCATTTGCATCATTAAAAATACCTTGTCATATTTAAAGTGTCTACTAATTTTTATAATATCCATTCCATTGCATTATATGAACATGATAAAGAGGGGCATCTGTAGACACTCAAAATTTTCTGTTCCTATTACTAACTATACAAGAGGGCAAAAGCGTCTGTTTCATACTCCAGAGGTGACCCTGGAGGACCATAACATCAATTCTAACCCTAGAGATAGCCTCGGGAGAACCAGTTTCAAACCCCGGGTATAATCCCGAGAAATCAGTTTCCAAACCTGGAGATAACGCTGGCAAAGTCAGTTCAAACCCCGAAGATAACCCTGGGAGATCAAGTTCAAATGCCCGGAGATAACCCCAAGAGGTCAAGCCAACCTCAGAGATAACCCTGAGGAAAGTTAAAGCCAACATCAAGTCAACCTCGGAGATAATCCTGAGAAAAGACTACTACAACTGCGCAAAAACCGAAGATAACCCCAAAAGGGGAAAAATGGTTATTTTGCCAACTCAACTTTAACTCACATCAAATACACTCATTTCAACTCAAATTACTTCAATAGAAGTCCCACAAGAATCAAATCTTAACTTTTGAGCGCAAACTACGCAAAACGGCTCAATAGACTGCCTAACTGAAACCTGGAAATGTCATTTTGATCATGGACCTATCTTTCCGTAATTAAAAAAAGGGCAAATCATATGTCATTGTGTAGCTCTCAGAAAGAGCTTCCCGGAATGGTATGGCACGCTTCCATCGGACTCCCGAATTAAAAGTTATGAAGGTTCGAGCGAACAACGCGTTGTTCGAGTGCACGTACGTCGAGACAGAAGGACCCACATTACCCGGGGCACCCCGGGTAGCCTCAGGTACACCTGCTGCTACCGCAGGTATACCTGTACCCCCCTCTATAAATAGAGGGCTTGGGGTGGCCATATTTGCAAAAGAAAAGGCGAGGAAGCCATGTCCAATTTGCTCTGTACACCCCCTAAACTGAGTGCTTTCTCATTTTAAACACTTGTAAGCTCATATATAGCTACTTTTCTACCTGCGGCAGCCGAGTGTTCATCCACTTAAAGTTATAGAAGTCTTCTTTGGCAGCCCACTGTAAGCCTTCTTATACACTTTAAAGCATTTATCTTCATCTTAGCACACAACTATTCTTCACGTTATGAATCGTGTTGCGTGTGTATGCCTGGACTTCGGTCTGTGGTTTTATTTCAGTTTGTTTATATATATATATATATATATATATATGGACTAACATTATCGAGTTATGCCTCGATTGAGCCTAAACTTATGTCTGGAGCGTTTAATTGCTTTCGTATATATATATACTTATATATATGAACTGTGTGTCGAACTCTGTTCAATGAGCCTAGACTTATGTCTAGAGCGTTTAATTGCTTTTGTATATATATATAAATATATATATATATATATATATATATATATATATATATATATATATATATATATATTAAAGCAGTAAACGCTCCGGATATAAAATCCAGGCTCATCGAACATAGTTCGACACACGGTTCATATATATATATATATGAACTGTGTTCGATGAGCCTGGATTTTATATCCGGAGCGTTTAATGCTTTAATATATATATATATATTTCGTCCTGCCTGGAGTTTACTTCGTGGCGGTTGACCGTTTTTACTACTTTCTGTACATTTCATCCCGCCTAGAGTTTACTTCGTGGCGGTTGACCCTTTTTACTGCTTTCTGTACATTTCATCCCGCCTGGAGTTTACTTCGTGGCGGTTGACCATTTTTACAGCTTTATTTACATTTTGTCCTGCCTGGAGTTTACTTCAAGGCGGTTGATCGTTTTATTGCTTTATTTACATTTGCAATCCCCTATGGAGGTGCTTCATGGTGGTTGATTATTTGCACACACACACACACACACACACACACACACACACACATATATATATATATATATATATATATATATATTTACCGCTTTTATATATTTATATTTTTGATCCCCCATAGAGGTGCTTCGTGGTGGTTGATTATGTCTGTATATATATATTTATAACTTTTATATATATATATATATATATATATATATATATATATATATATATATATATATATAACTGCTTACTGCATTCATATCAATTGCGGCATCATGTGAGCCTAGGAATCATGTGATCATAGATTCATTCCACTGAATCTAGATTCGGTTCCCGTGATGGACATTTTCAGCTGTAAGAAGCTTGTAAATTATTCACGGTGTTTGGATTTCCTCATATGGTTTTCATACCCATGAGGAGTTCGGCACTGCTTTGTATATTATTTTCTCGAAGATGCTTCGCATCTCGAAAATAAAAGTAATCAAACCGAACATTTTAATAAAATGAAAGTATCAAATGCCTCAATTACTATTGAGCACAGGGTTTGAAAAACCTCTTTTTTACAAAACATTACTGCTATATCTTGTTAAAACTAAATTTTATACAGAAATTCAAACCCTTTGTATTTAGGTGCAAACGAGGCATAGCACTACTTCCAAATAATAGCACATTGACCCACACACACACATATTCATATAACAGTTTCTTAAAAAGTGGCGGTCACTGTGGCAACACGGATGTCGGAGGGTGCCTAACACCTTCCTTCCGCATAAGCAAGTCCCCGAACCCTAATAAATCTCGGTTTCACAGACCCGTTTAGCAGTGTCACATCACTGGGTTAATGTGCAAACCTTTTATCGATTGTGTTGGTACAACTAGTTAAAAAACTAACTGGCAACTCTTATAGTCCAATCGTCAACATATACATGTCGGACCTTTTATGCTTGTTTTTTTCAAACAAATCTCACCTAAAATGAGAACACAAAAGAACAAGAATAGAAAAAGGATAAATAAAAATCCTGACATCGACAGTCCGGTTCATTCGACTCGGAACGTTATCGAAGTTATAATTATTAACTCGGCTTCTTAACGTTATACGTCATTGTCTTTAATTCAATTTTTTCACCGTTCACAGGTTTAATCATCGTTCTTCATTATCTTACGGTCAAACTATACACGGCGTGTAGGTTCTTCCCTTTTAATATTCGCGTGCACTCAACACTTACGTCGGCTAAAGTGTTTAACGCTTACTTTCATTCTAACATTCTCTATCCGACTCATATTCGGACTTTCATTAATCTTGTTACCATTCGTTATGGCTTTCTTAATAATTCATATCTTACTTACTACTTTCGTCAACGTCTAAGTCATACAACCAATGTATACTTAGAACGTTCATTCGATGTGAATACGATTCACGAAGATCGTTTATGTATTATGCGTTCACGTTGTTCATATCTTAATCTCCCATGCAACCTTTACCCAAGGTTTTAATCACTTTCATTCGTTATCCATTATATGAACCTCACGTTCATCATTCTTTCTTAATGTCGAAACCATACAGTTCGTTGTATGCTAAGACCGGTTATTCATTGCATCCACGTTGCATTTAGATTCTTTGTCTTTTAATCTCGTTTAATCTTTTCGTTCAACATTCACTAAAGGTTTAATTCACTTTCTTAAGTGTTACATTATATGAACTATATGTTCATTATCTTTCCTTGCACTTCCCTCAGGAGTTGAGCAATTAAAAGCTCTTCTCTGGGTTTTGCCCTGCACTGGCGCTGCGGCGCTGGTTCCCGTTATTTTTGCTACGTTGCACCGCAAGTCTCTAGTAGCTATCGTCCGTAGTCGGCGCCCTATTTCTAGTTCAAACTGGCGCTGCGGCGCCAGTTCAAAAACTCAATTTTTCCAGCAATTTTTCTCTAAGTGTTGGAACACGTACGAATCGCGTACTTTGCAATCTCGTAACTTCTTCGTTATAACTCGGAACAAGTCGTTCCAAATCCATTTTCTTACTCTCATTACTTATTTTAACTTCCCTCGGATAGAAATTCATTCAGAATCCATTAACATGCCATTCAATTGGCTGAAATTTCATTATTAGCTCGTTTTACGTTATTAACATTCTTTGTTCGTTCGTCCGTAATTTGGTAATCCGAACTCAAAATTCGTTCTTTCTTGAGTCCACGACTCACGTTTTCTATATTTTCTTACATTCTTATGAAACCCTACACATTCGGGTTCATTTACAAACTTTCTACTTTTCGTCCGTCTTTTACAAAATTTCACCATAACTTCGTTACAGCTAGTTCAATCCGTTCTTCATGAACGTTTCTATCGTTCCTAACCAAGCAATAAGCATCTAACTTATATGCGATGGTTTTAAACTTGTCCATCAATAACAAGTTATAACTACGATGGTTTTAAATTTGTCACTCAACAACGTTCTTCGTGTTATTCGCGTTCTTCGTTCGTTCTTCATTTTTAATCGATACTTTGATTATGATTTAACTTTTTCTTGGAATTTGGTGTTATAAAATACCATTCCTTACTTATTTCACCGAATCGTTCATATGATTCATTCGGATCATTCAAATTCATTAATCAATTCATACTTCTTTAAGAAATTTATAAACTAAACTTCTAATTCTTTTTTCTTCATTTTTCCATGATTTCAACCACATGAAAATCATTCATAATATCTTCTTCACCTATTTTCATTAAGTTATGTATATTGACATAGAAAACTTAAAGAAAATTTAGATTAAACTAGGTTTTGGATTACCTTTTTTCTTTAATCTTCTTCCGTTGGACAAACTTTGACACGGGCTGGCTTTTCCTCTTCCTTTTTGTCCTCATCCGAATTCTCTCTCTCTCAAGTGTTGGTGATTTTCAAAATCACAAACAAATGAGCTAAAGCTCTCCTTATATAGAAAACCAAGGCTAGGGGTAATTTAGTCATTTGGCAAATCGTCTTACTATTCACACCTCCTTACTATTCACGAAGCTTCTCTTGGTTCCGTATTTCGGGATTTGTTCGACAATTTGAAAAACTGCGATTCTCGAAATCCAAATATTTTTGGATATTTCGTCTTTCTTTTACAGATTAACTTTTACGCATTCTTCAGAACTTTAAAAAATTGAAAAACATTTTTTGATGATAAGCGTTTTCCTTCACGATTCCCCATAATGTAATTAAACGAATGAAAAGTACATAACAATACTTTTCGTCATTTTTATTTCGTCCGATTTTTACACGTTTTTCGAAAAAAAACTTTTATCAGCTAACTTAACCTTTCAAGACCTATTATCGTCAAATCTTTCGACGGAATGTTATTTCGACAAACCGAACTCTCGAAAAGGCTTAGGTTATTCAAACCCTAACCCTTAGGATTTCGTCGGGTGAATAGTGCATATTTCGTATTTTTTCTCGAAAATATTTTTGTTCCCGGAAATTTTTTATTTTCGTCTTGAAAATTCTTACTCGTTCAGTCTAACTCGTAGCCAGAATCCTCTTGTTTTATAATCGTCCTAGGTTCTAGAATGATTAATAAACACAGAGCACATAATATTATTAATAAAATTCATTTTATTAATAACTAATTCTTTAAACTTAAATTCTGGACAATCACAGTTCATGAAGGCTTTACCAAACAAGTAGGATGCAAAAACCATTGAAATTAGAGAATCCAAGAACTTGCATAAAATGACTGTGTAAAAGCTCAATGTCAACTTGCTTACTTATAAGCTTGAGTTTAACTAAAGAGCTAAGACAACCATAATAACTAAAAAGACATGAGGGTGTAGCCCTTAAGGCTGCTGAAGTCTCCCTAAAGGCTCCCATGGAGGATAACAGTGAGATAAGATGACAATAATGAATATATGGTCTTGCTAGCCAGAAAACTAAGAAGATTTATAAGGAAAGGCAAAAGCAACAACAATAGAAGATACAACTACTACTACTACAATGTAACAGTTATGGGGACTAAAGGAACACAAGAGTAACTTTAACCACAACACTAATGAAATAGGACATAGATTGTTTATTTTAATCTGAAATTGGTACTGGAGTTACAAGAAGATGAAAATAATGAAGAAGACTAGACTGAAAATTAACTATAAAACTGAAATAGGAAAATATGGAATTAAGTCAACTGAGGAAAAACATTTCTAAAATTGGCATGTCTTTCCACTCAACCTAAACTCTTTTTTATTCTTTAAATCCCCACTTTGCTGCCATAATGAAATCTCTGGAATTCCCTTAATTATTCTAGGAATCTGAGAATGATTCCTTACTTTAATTAAAACTCATATGATCCTGTAAGATCCCACTAATTGCGCAAGAGAATTGTTACGAGAGTGACCTCGGGTTGTAGAATAGTTGTTACAATGTTTCCCCCTTTCGAAAACCTTGTCCTCAAGGATTGAAATCTGGAAATTGAGCATGTATTGAAGCTTAATCCTCCCACGTTGCATCTTCAGGAATGATGTTGGACCATTGCACCAACAATTGAGGAACCAGACGATTTCCTTTCTTTACCAATCTCCTGCTCAAAACAGCAACTGGATGGACTAGAAATTGCCCTTCTAGGCCTACAGTATGAAGAACAGTTCTTGGGACTTTCTTAGTGCCAATTTTCTTCTTCATGAGAGA